>OX638297.1:27010007-28256875 GCA_951812265.1 Taphrorychus bicolor
TCCTTCTTTTGCAGTGGCGTATCACTGGGTGAGGCCCCGTTTCAATCATTTTGCTGGTGGTAAAATGAATAAAAATGCTTCATGCATTTCAGGAGCTTGCGTGCGCGGATGTCTATAATGTTTGGGTATTAGATTTAAGCCAATTCTCTATTAGTAAAATGTCTAATAAATCAAGTCTTTCCTAGATATGTTTTTTATGGCCATGGTGGTGCTTTGCATTTAAATTACTTTATTGCCAGAAGGGTATTCCTGTGTGTGATGCGCTTATGGATTCAGAAGGAATAGAGACGTTCAGGCCGCCTAACACGACACTAGACCGTTTAGATTAAGATCTCTTCATCTAATCTTTCTCAGTAGGACCGAAGGGATTTATTTATTTGGACAAATTTTTATACAATAGCAGTTACTAAGGCCATTTAAAAGAGATGAATAACTCGTCTTGGGCTGGGTAGTTACTCGTGTTTTTCTTAGTTGAAGATGGTGATGTGAAAGAATCGACCGTTACCGTGGTTGCGTAAGTTTTCACTAGAAATTCCTCTTTTTTTTATCGGAAAAACACTAAGAAATATCTCAGGGTTTTTCAGGTGAAAGACGCTGAAAAATATCTCAGGATTTTTCATTCATTCCATTCACAAATATGTGAATCTTTTTCTCTATTCACGCAAGACTAAATTTAAGTTTAAAACCTTGTTTTGTATTTATATCATAAAACTTTAATAACACATTGACAGCTGATAAAAATCGTGTTTCTAAGTTCATTGAAAAAAATAATTTAGATATCGATATGAATATAGTTATTTTCCTAACTAGTGCGGAAAGTGATACTTTCCCGCACGCTGTCTACCGATGCCCGCAAGACGCGAAGCGGAGTTGGGGCAGCTGACGAGTGCGGAAAAGACACTTTCCGCACGAGTTAGGAACAACATTTTTTCTACAAGCCAATTCATTGTAACATATACAAGGAATGAACATACAATACATTAACAACTTTATCTTTGTCAACAGTATGACAGCTGAATTAATCAACAATCAATTGGTTGTTATGACAAAAACTTGGTGTGATTGTTGGCGTGACGTAATGTTTCAGACATGAACTGGTGACATTGGAATAAAAAGTACGTATATTATAGGTATATTTTGTATCGAAAATCAATAAATGCAAGCATAATAGTTCCTTAAAACAGATAAAAATATTTGACACGGCTGTAAAGCAGATGCACCTCTCTAGATAGACAGACTATAAAGTCTAAATTATATTATAAATTTTTTTCTCAATTCTTTAAATATTTACTTTTTCGCACGCCAAATTTACTTTCACGCACGCCGTACGGGAAAGTAAAGCTTTCGAAAACAAAATGCGTGCGGGAAAGTGACATAATAGGAAACGCTCGTAGAAAAAACCTCTTTTAAGACCACTATGATAAAAGTAGTAAGAATACCTTTCACGTGCTCTTTAATATATGTACTGATACAACGTCTTAAAAACGTCTTTTTTACGGTCTAAGCGTATGAGTTAACAATCTTGTTTTATTTTCTTTTTGTGGAACAAACGAATTGGAAACTTTTTGTACACAATTTTTATTTTCGTATTTATTTTGGTTTTATATGTTATATTACGCGGTAAACAAACGAGTGATTTTAAACTTTTGAAGACAGATGACAGACACGCCAACGTTTTGAAAAGATATTTGATGTTGCATAAATGATACTTCTACCAAGCGTCAAAATAGAATCCAACAAAAATATCGAAATGAAAAATCGATCCTAAATATCTAATAATTTAAGATGCTCTTTAGACCAGACGACGTGTCCAAGAAAATCCACTTTTTTTTAATATTGTTACGGTGAGCGGGCGCTGGGAGGCAGAGCGACATTGGATGTTGGACCTTCGCCTCGACGTCCTCGTAGAACTCACATATTTCCATAACATACAGGACATTGCCTATCTTTTACGTTGCTGGCCTTGGATTGCAAAAAGAGGGGATGGAAACACAATACCTCGTATATTGCAATTTCTGCACATGCGAAAAATGAGCGCCGTTTTGAAAGTGGCACAGTTAGACCCACGTGCAGTGAGATTCACGACACTCTCCACGAATCACGAACTAGGCCGGAAGCACTTGGCTCGTGATTCCTGACTTCCAATGTTGCCGATACTGTCACTAGTTACTTCGGTTACTCGACGTAAATGCGTGTGACGGAAAACTATTCGATACGACCAATGATTCTAACCAAGTACGTTTTGAGAATTGGCAACAACCCACGGACACGCGCATAGTGAATCGGATCCAAGTCTCCATATTTTGGCCTCAAGATCACTAAGGAATGTCCAGTACGTATACGTACTTGGTAGAACTAACTTCATTAGAAGCTCAAATCTGGCAGAGGCGTTACAAAACCCGAATGGCATAACCTTTAACATTTTGTAACCAAAAGGTGTTTTGTTGTCTTTGCGTTCACTACCATTGACATTATTGAATAGTTAAGTAGGGAGGCAAAGGGTTGGTGTGTACTTTGTGCGATTTTTATTGGGCGCAGATGGTGACTTTTAGGCCACCATCTGCGCCAAATTCCTCAAGAGCAAAATTTCTCAAAAAAAAAAAAAAAATCTAACGCATCCAAAATATTCGGGTTGGGAGTTTTGGAAATGTTTCTTAGACTACAATCTAAAGTGTTTTCCAAGCTTTGAAACCGTGGTCCAATGGAATTTCTTCCTAGACACGTTGACTGATTCGACTGTGGTGAGCTCCGTGGTATTTATTCCCCCGCCGTCGCGCTGCAGTGGAGGGACTGGGGTGGGAGTAGTGGTGGCGCGAGGTTTCGGCCCACTTGAAGTATGTCGTAGAACTCGCTTTCACTCTGCATTTAGAAACATAATTTCCTCTTTCCTGTTGAAATTGTTGTCGTGTTTAAAGATCTCAATGGCCTCTCTCGTTAGTCTCAGATAGAAACGCTGCGATTAATATAAGATATCCACCTCATTGAAAGGATGTTGTGACCTTCGGAGAGAGCGACTGTTTTTTTCCATGGAAGAGATGATGGCCTAGAAAAACACTGCACGAGGTGTACAAGCTTTTTCCTCCTTAACTTCCTACTAATTTTGTTATCGTCCACACGGCTTCAACCATTTCTAGATATAGACGTTATTGTTGGCTGACCGACCTAAGGACAACAAAAGATTATTAATAGGAAAATAACATCACCCGGGTTTAGTATATGGTCTTTATGGCCGTTGATTGGACGTTGAGAGTTTCGTTGATTGTAAGTAGAGGGTAACTGTCTTTCTTTGTGATGTCATTTAGCTTCCTGTAATCTACACAAAATCTTATGGAAGCATCCTTCGTCGTTACCAGAAAAACTGAAGTTTACCATGGACTGCTGAAATCTTCAATAACTCCATCCTCACTCACCTTTTTCTATTTTCAAAACGGAAACCTTTAGGTCATTGTTTGGTTTGACCTTCCATAAATATTGTCCATACGAATACATTCTGAAGAATCGGTTCAACCACATATAACATCTGTTCTTTGTGATGATGTGTCCAGGTGTCCCTGAGCTGGTAAGTCCTTTGCCGTAGGGGTGGTGTTTTTGTGCAACCTGGACATCTTCAGTACATCGCGCCACAAAAATTGCAGGCTCGTACTTTCCAATTTTTTTACCATTTTTAAGTGATTTTTTTCCTCTTTTAGATTAGCTATCCTCAACGGAATGTTTTGGCTGGTATCCACTAAGCACCTTGCCCTTTAGAGGGTTCCTCCACGTCTAAGTTGAGTGGTTCCACAACAGCAAGTTTCAAGTCCGACTATCTGTCATACGACAATTCAAAACAATTTTTTAGTTTGTCGAACTTCACGTCTAGTTTTTCCACCAAGTCCATGATACAAGTGTGTACTCTGTCGGTACGACAATTGTTGATCTGAAGTTGAGACTTCCTATAGAAAATGCTAACACTTGATTGCCCTTTTACTGAGAGCTGATCTCTATTTGCTATTACCAAGATGGAGAATGTCCGTTGATTTTTATGAAATTGGTTTAGGTCTTAAGATTGACCTTGTCGCTCAGGCTCCTACCATTCAACACTTCTGTTTAAGCTACCTTTGCTCCTCTGGACTATGGAAGTCTTCAGTTTGGGTCTACTAAGTTATTTGGTAGTGCTGTTACTTTGGCAAATTGGTGTTTCGCTGCTGACATTGGTCCTGGTGCTCAGGGCATTTTTAACTAGCAGGTGCTGCAGGTCCTACTATGTGCCTTGCCCTGTTCTTTCACAGTTATCGCACCTATAGTTACCGCTTCTTTGACTAGCCTTTCGATATCTGCTCCAAACTTATCGATGCTCCAAACTCTTGTAAGGTCTCCAATATTCCTTCACTCTACTTTTTACTTGGCTCTGGTGCACTTATTTAAAGTACATTGCCATACTTCAGTTCCAAGGCATTAGTCAAAGTGTAATGTTTCGTTTGCTCTCCATCTTGTGTAATTGTGCACAAATATATATCTGGGCACGTGACGGGTCTTCTGTCCCCATTTCAGCATGGCTTTGTATCGGGAAGATCGTGTGCGACAAATCTTGCGTGCTTTTCGCAGTATGTGTGTGACTCCCTAAACGACCGGGTGCAGGTGGATGTTATTTACACCGACTTTCGGAAGGCCTTCGATCAAGTTGATCATGCACTCTTACTCTTTAAGCTCGAACACCAATTTGGTTTTTCTCAAAGACTGGTCGAGGTTCTTCGTTCGTATTTGGCTGGCCGTTTGCAGTACGTGGAGATAGACGGATGTAGGTCGTCCGTTTATTCCGCATCTTCTGGTGTTCCACAGGGATCAAACTTGGGTCCACTTCTGTTCAATATTTTTATTAACGACTTGCTTGATAGCATTGCCTGTTTGAGGTTAGCCTATGCTGATGACTTGAAGATCTTTGGTCGCGTAACGGGCCTTGCTGACTGTGCTGCTTTGCAGAGTGGCGTTTAGGCAGTCACAGACTCATGTCTCGAAAATCGGATGTACCTCAATGTTGGTAAATGTGTTGTAACTAGCTACAATAGGCTTAGTAAACCGATCGTCTTTCCCTATAGTGTCGAGGGCACTGAGCTCAACAGATGTAATTGCATCAAGGATCTAGGGGTCTATTTCGATAGCAAATTCACCTTCATACCTCACATCACGCAGACGGTGTCCTCTGCGTCTAGAGCTCTGGGTTTTGTGATCAGAAGCTGCAAGTATATCCGCGAGACATCCACCGTCAAGGTGTTATATTATGTGTTTGGCAGGTCTAGGTTGGAATATTGCTCGATGGTGTGGGGTCCCATCTATGGCAGTCATGGTGTGGCTATTGAGTCGGCGCAGAAAGGATTTCTGAAGTACCTGATTTATAGGGAGGACGGCACCTATCCGGAGAGAAGAACCGAACACGTTCCTATGCTGAGCAGGTTTAACGAGTCGTCTCTCAGCAGTAGGCGAGCGGTGCAATCTTTAAAATTCATTTTCAAATTGTGGCGAGGCTATATCGATTTTTCTTGGTTACTGGGGGAGATCTGCGTTCTGATTCCGCGGGCCGAGACCAGACATCGACCTTTCTTCCATATTAAAATGGCTAGGTCTAATATAACCCACTTTACAAAATGTGCAGCGGTTACAACGCTATCTGCCATCGCATCGACATAAATTTTGATAGCTCTCACCGTCTCAGGCAAGCGACAGATTTAGTTAACTCTTACCAGTCTTACCTAAAGTATTGTTATTTTAACGTTTATATGTAGAGTTGCGAATGTTAGTTCTTCATGTTTTATATATTTTTAATCTAGCTTTAGTGTTATTTTGTATTTATATCCTTTAACTGGGCTCACGCCTGTTGGAATAAACAGCTATTTATTTATTTATTTATTTATCTTATCCGTCGTAATAATCCTCTGGAATAATTTGAAGAATTTCAACGGCTTGACCTCTGAGTGCGAGACTTAGATAGTTCGCTCTTTGTTGTTGTCCATTGATTGACCAGTGGCGCAGCCTCGACCTGACTACCTCATGAAATTTCCCATTAAACTTTGGTGCTTTCCAATGTCCTGTGAGAGAATCAGATGGAATTTTATTTCTTTTCGTTTACCCGTTAGAGCTTGCAAAAAATCTGCTTGAAGTTTCCATCAGTTCTTTTCTTGTTGTTTTGGCTCCTCTAGACGTTGTAGTCTTTTTTGTACCTGGAATCGTCTTCTTATTCTTTCATACTCATAAGCTGGTTAAGTAACTCGGCCATCGTGTGAGTTGATTTGGTTTCACCTTCCACGTAAAACTCTTTAGTCACTTATCTCTCATTTCTGTCACCAAATGTTTCACTCTTCGTGGATTCATCAATATGTGAGACTCAGAATTAACACAACAAATTTTATTTACCAGATAATAAACAATATACTAAATGTGATTTGTACCCATTCTATTACTTTTACACTTTATCACGATACAGATTTTCAACTGTCAAGTTCTCCCAGCCTATTAACACTGAGCAGTGGAGCTGTGTGATAATTTGGTAAAAACTTTTAAGAAAAGTGATCTTTTATAAAGTTGTGGCGCTAGGAAAAGTTTTGTCTAAAACGCATAAGGATTAACATTTTTCTCTTTCGTGAAACATCCATTCTAGCACTCGCCGTACAATGGGTTTTGTGCGGCACGTGACTACATCGGTTGAAAGCAAAAAATATATTGTATTTGTGTACTTCTGCATCAACATAACTAAATTTAAAGTTTGGATCCCCCAAAAAGGTATTAGTAGGATTTAAAATTAATGCAAAAAGACCAATTTTATTGCAAACATTATATAATTAATTATTAAAGTGAGGTTATATTTGCTAAAATTCTGGCAAAATGACGTCATGTGCACGAAACCCATACCTAAACTATTCTTTTGCGGTTAAACAAATAATTAGAATATCATTTATTTTTCTTAAATTTGAGTTCTTGCTTAATTGAATAAAATAATCATTAATAAGGTGAAAGTAAGTGTTTAAACCGACTACAACTTTTTCTACTAAATAATGTATCAGCCGCTAGTAGTCTTCTACTGAAAAGCTTTCTAACGACTAGTTTTGGATTTTCTCCACTAAGTCAAGGTAACATTCTACTAAATTTAGTAAAATGTGTACTGATATGGGGCAATTCCTTCAGTGCGACTGCCACATTGCCATCCATGCTTGGTGAATTGGAGCCTTTCGAAGACAGTTTTTAGGTCTTTTGTGGTCTTTCCTTTTTGACTTTCGTTAGTTTGGCTTCTGCCGATGAATCGCAAGAAAGCTAAGGAGCCCAAAAGCAATTTCGGAGGTCTCCACTTTCCAGTCTCGACGTTTCGGAATTTCTAGACCATTTATGTGGTTATTCATCATTCACACTTTAGTGCATTTATTTGCAATACATATAGTAAACTTTCCTTCCGTTGACCAGCGGAGTGGTATTTATTTGTTCTACGCTCTGTGGTATTTATATGGCGAGCTCCGTGGTATTTGTTGGTCCTGAGGCCATTGCCAGCAAGGCTGTACGGTTTGCTAAAGATCCACAAATCGGATGTGCCACTGAGACCCATCGTGGCGACTCCACTCATTTCGTCGAAACACTCGATTCTTTGACTCTTTCTCCACGAAAAATTCTCGTTAGTTTCGATGTTGTTGCGCTCTTCACGATGGTACCGATTAAGGAATCCATGGAACATATTAACCAGGAATTTCCACAAGATATTGTCAAGTTGTTCCAACACTGCCTAACCACTACATATTTTCAATGGAAGGAAGATTTCTACGACAAACTGATGCGTGGGCTATGGGCAAGCCCTTAGTCCAGTAATAGCCAACTATTTTATGGAAATTTTCGAAGCCAAGGCGTTGACAACGTCAAAAAAGAGGCCAAATTCTGGTTCCCATACGTGGACGACACCTTTGTTATTTGGAGCCATGACGAGGGCGAACTTCAAAATTTCCTCTTACACCCCAACTCTGTCAACCCAAACATTCAATTCACTATGAAGATAGAAAAGGAGGGATGTCTACCGTTTTTGGATGTTTTGGTATCAAGCGGGCCGAATGAGAAGCTTGACCGTTTATAGAAAACCAACACACACTGACCGATTCCTAAATAGCGGATCAAATCATTATCCCAGACAGAAAAGGTCATAAAGGCTATGTCTGTGAGAGCCAAGAGAATTTGTGAGCCGGCTGAATTGGAACGGGAAATGAAGCATCTGGAAAGTCTTTGGTTGGAATGAATCCTGGTCCCTGCTCGTCTGTCCAAAGAATGTAGAGCGCCAGGAAGGGACAACGGGAGAAAATGAAGAAAAAAAGCGTGAATGGACTAGTCTACCATACATCCACAAAGTAACGGACAGTATCGGCAGGCTACTGGAACAGCACAATGTTAAAACTGTGTTTAAACCCATTCGTACAATAGTGATACATTACTGAAAGCGAGTTCTATGACATACTTCAAGTGCGCCGAAACCTCGCGTCAGCACTACTCCCACCCCAGTCCCTCCAATGCAGCGCGACGGCAGTGGAATAAATATCACGGAGCTCACCACAGTTGAATCAGTCAATGTCGGGAAGCACGGGAGATCACTTCGCCCATTGCCTCATCGCCTTTGATAATGTCTGCCGCGGCTGTAGACGAAACGTCAGGTAGAGATTTCATTGGATCACGGCTTCAAAGCTTGGAAGACCCTTTAGATTGCATTTTCAGGCGTTGTTTATGAGTGCCTCTTCTTATCGAGAAATGAACTCTCAAAGACAAAAACGTGCAATTAGAGCAGCAAACTTGTAACAAAATTATAACTACTTGTTAAAATATCCTTTTTATTCGGATTTAGTAAACTCATAACTGTTACAATACATTCTTTATTTTATTTGTATTAGTTAGTTCAGGTTAGTTCAGTAAAATCTTTGCAACGCATGTTTCCTGCTGAAACATTGGGGTTCGACCTCTAGATAGACTATTTAAATGGCTATAAGAATGATTTTAAGAGATATAAGAAATACAGAAATGTGATAATTTCATGAAACTTATAAGATCAATATGAATAATAATTGAACACATTAGATTGATTTGCAATATAAGTGAATTGTCTTTGTGTGGGAATTCAGTGGCAAAGAAAACTTGACTCCTGTGTTTAAAATGAAACAATGGCAACAAGGTAAATTCTTGGGCAGGTGTAAGTAGATGTTGGACTGTTTTCAGCAACCATTTCGATTTGCAACCGAGTCCATTATAATAAACTTTATAAAAAGAGTTGCCATCGCTGTTTATTTTTTTAAAAGAAGATTGTACTGCTACTCTCTGTTGAATCTTTTTCAGGTTCTGAATTCACTCGACTCCTCGATGCCTTTTATCTTATTTGTAAAACTGACTGACACAGCACGTACAGGGGCATCACTCGTGAATGCGATAAAAAAACCCTTCTATAATTAAAGAAGTGTTTAAACACTTAACACGCAAGACCGGACGTATGCTGATTTATGAATACATAAACACTACAGCGTTGTGCATATATTCGAAGTCGACTTTAAATATTTTCGCAACGGTTCACATGATTCATTTCGCGGATATTTATGTTGTAAGGCCTTATTTGGTTTATCGAATGTTAATTCAACGAACCGAGAGAGGTACAACAGGTGAGCGTTTTTTACCGTCTCTTCAGCCGACCTGAGGCTGGTTGCTTCTACGGAACGTGCAACTGAGGACCGTATCAAACATGCTTAAATCTGAAATTGGACAGCTTGTAATCTGATTTTGAAAGGCGGAAAATGCTAAATAATCTTTATTCAATATAAATTACTTAGTAATAATCTGCGACCTTTTTTGGTTCACAGTGAATTACATACAATTATTTTGTTTAACGACTATTACTCTAAACTAGGTACATTAAAAAGATCATTTGCATTTCCTTATGGGGTATGCTTAGTTGTTCGTTCACGATAATCCACGTGCAATAAACTCTAAATATTGTTACCATAAATGCGGGGGAAATTTTCAAAGAAAAGCCGCTGTAATTAAACAACACTGCAATTAAGTTTATTAAGCCCGTGCCATACTTTACTTTGTACCTACTTTTAGCTCGTTGGCAGGTAAACCAAAATTTATGATAAAGTTACAAACTTCTTGCTGATCTATATTGATATTGTCTATATATAATACATAAATAGTCTCGAATTAACTTAAGAATAAAATAAATTAGTGAAATAGTGTCTGAAGCCAAAAACAACTAAAAGACGCACTTATTTTTATTTATTCTTTGATCTCGGCCTATAAATTTGGATCTTTCCTTTCATTAACATAACTACGGAAATGTTTGTTTTCATTTCAGTGCCTCGTAAAACTTATGGCGCCAATTATCAAAAATTAGCTGCTTTGGGATTTTAACCTCCAAATGCATATTATTTTCCCATAGCGATGATAAATTATGTGTTTCTGACAGAAATTTGCAGCGGAAATCGATGGATACAAAGAACACCATAGTGGAAACGACAAAATCGAGACTTGCCACAGGAGGGAGAAGAAAAACTCCAGATGGATTACGAAGGCAATATTGAACCTCATGGAGGAGCGAGAAAACATAAAAACAACAACGAAGAAAGATATCGACAAATCCATAGCCTGATCAAAAGAAAGATCAAAGAGGCAAAGGAGTCTTGGTTGGCAGAGAAGTGTGCCGAAATCGAACAACTGGAAAATTGACACGATTCGTTTAATTTACATAAAAAAATTAAAGAAGCTGCAGGCTGCACCTAGAAACCCAGGGATCGTTACAAACACGAATGGCGAGGCATCACTGGACATTGACCAAAGGATAGAAAAGTGGATAAAGTACATGCAGGCACTGTTTGATGATGAGAACCGAGGCTAGAAACTGGGAACAAAACACAGAAACTTGGCCCTCTATCACCACAGAAGAGGTTCCGAATGCAATTAGGAAGCTTAAAAATTACAAAGCAGCAGGACCCGATGAAGTTATGCAGATTTGCTAAAGCTCATATAACAAAACCACCTGGACATCATTACAGAGCTACTCAATTACATTTATAAGAGCGGCACAATTCCAGAAGAATGGCTGGTCTCAATATTTATTCCCATACCGAAGAAAATCACAACTAAAAAATGCGAAGATTACAGATCCAGTAGTCTAATGAGTGACGTTCTGAAAACATTCCTAAAAGTCATACATGAACGTATTTATCCCAATATCGAAGATCATATCAGAGAGACATAATTCGGATTTAGGAATGAACTCGGGACATGGGAAGCATTGTTTATCCTTTATGTTCTAATACAAAGAGCACGCGATGTAAACTGCAATGTCTTTGCCTGTTTCATCGACTTCGAGAAAGCTTTCGGTAGAGTAAATCACAACACAAAACTACTGGAATCGCTCAGAAAGTCAGGCATGGATGGCAGGGATACCCGCATTTATATCTAACCTTTACTGGAAACAAAGGGCTCGTGTTGGGATGGAGAATGCTTTGAGTGGTTTGAAGGACGCCGAGGGTTTGAAGTTCGACACGGATGTGTGCTCTCTCCTCTGCCCTTTAATGTTTAATCGGAGAGAAGTTTGGGGACGCTTTGGAGAGCACAGATGAGGGCATCTTTCTAAACGGTGTACTTATTAATAATCTAACGTTGACGACACAGTCCTAATTGCAGACACAGCTGAAGATCTCCAGAGGATAATAGACAGAAATAGACAGAGTAACAGAAGCTTGCGAAACTTACAACATGCGCGTAAACACAAATAAAACAAAGGTTATGATAATAAGCAAACAAGATATTGATGGTCAGTTTTACGCAAACGTAACCCAACTGTTATTGTTATTAATGTTAACTACCTGGGAGCATTTCTTAACAACAAATGGGAACAAACAAATGAAATTAAGATCCGAATTGAGAAGAGTAGAACAGCTTTTAATCTCATGAGGAGCGTGCTATCCAAATGGATCTGTTTCGGGCTGCAGCAAATAAAATCAGATGGACCATAGTAATCGCCAACGTCTACTGAGGATAAGGCACAAGAAGAAGAAGAAAATCATCCTCTACCTATAGATATCAAATGATTGTAAAAACCTAAGAAATCATATTTTTTCTAGAGACTTTTCTAGAGACTCTGCGATCTTCGAAGCTTTTTTTGTGAAACGCCACTGATCTTATATTTTTTCCACATTGTCTTCGTAATTGCAACTTTTTTTGAGATATTTTGGAAAACTACAATAAAAGTATAAATTTAACTACAAATTTAATACATTTAGGTATAGAGCAAGCTCGATTGGTAATTGTTATTCATCTAATAAGTGGGTAATACAATCTAAAGTGTTTTTCGGCCTTTGAAGCAGTGGTCCAATGAAATTTCTTCCTGACGTTTCTTCCACCGTTGCGGCAGACATTATTAAGGACGATGAGGCAATGGGCGAAATGATCTCCCGTGCTTCCCGACGTTGACTGATTTGACTGTGGTGAGCTCCGTAGTATTTATTCGCCCGCCGTTGCTCTACAGTGGAAGGACTGGGATGATGGTAGAGGTGGCGCAGGTGGCGCGGGTTAACGGCGCACTTGACGTAGAACTCGCTTCCAATTTGCAATTTCCTCCTTCCTGTTGAAATTGTGTTCTCGTGTTTAAAGATCTCAATGGCCTCTCTCGTTAGTCTCGAATAGAAACGCTGCGATTGATATAAGATATCTACCTCGTTGAAAAGGATGTCTTGACCTTCTTGTGTGTGTGTGGGGGGGGGGGGGGGGGCGGTGTGTACTGCTGGCTTTGTGTTTGTCCCAGCCTGCAACTCTTCTTGGGTTCCGTAACCCTCGTGTTGACACTGCGCTTTGTGGTTCCAATGTATATCGAGCCACAGCTGCATGGAACTCGGTAAACTCCGGGTGCTGATAGGATCTCTGCGGTCTTTGGCCGATCTCAAGCTCTGTTGTATAGTACGAGTGGGTTTATAGACAGTTTTAACATTGTGCTTTTCCAGAAGCCTACCGATCCTGTCCGTTGCTTTATATATGTATGGTAGACTAGTTCATCCGCGCTTTTCTTCATCTTCTCTTGTTGTTCCTACCTGGCGCTCTAAATTCCTTGGACGAACGGCCCTATCGATCTCGTGCTTGCTGTATCCATTCCGACCAAAGGCTCTTTCCAGATGCTTCATTTTCCGTTCCAATTCGGCTGGCTCTCACGGAGCCTTTATGACTCCCCTTTTCTGTCTGAGATGATGATTTGATCCGTTATTGAGGTATCAGTCAGTGTGTGTTGATTTTCTATAAACGGTGTGCCCAAGCTTCCCATTCGGCCTCTTTCCAAAACATCCAAAAACGGTAGAAAATGAAGGACTTTTCTCTCTCCATAGTGAATTGAATTTTTGGGTTGATAGACTTGAGGTGTAAGAGGAAGTTTTGAAGTTTGCCCTCGCCGGCATGGCTTGTATAAGAAGAGTTACATTTTTTCTGAGATTTGTCTGAAGCATCTTTGCCGAATTTTACGCAGGTAAGAAATCCAGAGATCGGTTATAAGGATATGTTGGAATGATGATGATATTGAAATAAGCGGAGCTATATGTAAAAATGCAAAAAGAACATTTTTTAATGTACAGCAATTCTCCAGCAAACTTGGTCTTGCTTGAAACTATCATTTTAATGGCAAATTCTTTCTGATTGCGGAAAATAAGAATATAATAGTTCCAGTAGGTGGTCTGAAGCGATTCAATATACCTACATTTCTGTATTTTTTTGAAGTTAAAGCGATGTTTTTTGTGAGTTGCCCCTCCAAAAACCATTTGGGCCTCCCCCCCCCCCGCCATCCTATCCAGTTTGACCCGCTTAATATAGAGAACCTACCTTCAGGCCTCACAGTGTTGTGAATGGATCCTTCAAAATTAAAAACTGGCGATGAAACTAGCGATTCACGTGCTGTGGATTTATTAATTTCCACAATGAACATCGGTGATCAGATGAAAACCCTAAATGAAAACCTTTAAAGTTGGCAAAAATGCTAGTGTTGAGATCCAGAAAGCTCTGTTGATAACTGACAGTTTGGCAAAATGAAAACTCCACTAGAGCACTGAACCAGGGAGAAACAGCGGTTCTGTAACTCGTTTTTTGCGCGGTAAAGGCGTAAAACCCATTCGTAATCATCTCGGAATTAAGCTACACTATGGAACTTCAGCTTTGTCCAAATGTATAACTGAATAAAAAAAAAGTTATATGAATGTATCAAAAAATTTAAAAACAGGCTGATTCGCACTTAATTCCGTAACTGACTTGGTCAAGCAAGTCGTGTTGTGACACCCGAGTCCATTTCAGCAGTTGAAGCCTTAGTAATAGAAAATTATCCTGAATAAAAATTGTATAGTTTGAAAATCCATCGTCCAATTGAAAGTCGTGCTCCGGTCCATCACATTATGCACGATGTCCTCGATTTTCATGCTAAAGTGTCAGCAATATGGGTACTAAAGAACCCCCAGACACCGACGTGTTGATGCGTGTGAAGAACTTTTGCGTCTGTATCAAGGAGAATGAGGTCGAGTTTCTGACGAGGGTCAGAAACCTTAAACCAAGAACAAGCAAGGAATGGCGCTATCCCTCTTCACCGATATCCAAAAAAGCCTTCATTACACGTTTTGGCAGAAAAGGTTTTTGGACGCAAAAGGGGTAATTTTGGAAGACTACCTACATGTCTACTGGGGCTACTGTTAATAGTGTCTCATTCTGAGGACTACTGAAGAGCCGCCTCAAGCCAGCCATGATATTCAAAACTCAGGAACCTCTAAGTAAATTCTCTTGCACCACGATAACGCGCATCCACATACTGCGTGTGCAGCGAGAGATGACCATTCAAGATATGAAATTTGAGTGTTGACCACTTAAAGAAGAATTAGGTGGATCAGTTGTTGTTAGTAATGATGATGTGATTTGAAAAATTTGTGTAAAGTAAAATGGCAGAGAAACGAGTCGCTGTCATAAGAAAAGAAACAATTTAGAAAGTTTGACGCTTTGTTCAACTGTAGTAGGCCGACGTTTACATCTCAAATTTACTTGAAGTTAAATGAAAAATTTTTACAGATAAACAATACGATACATGTCAAATCTGGAGCTTAAATCAGAACTTGTAAAAGCAGTCCTTACGGTAGTGGCAATTCAATGCAAAAGGTGAATTCTCGGTAATCGAATGCCGATAGGCTTAGTGATGGCTGAACGCAATGCAAAGCGCTTTGATTTATATCTATTATCATCCGGCAAGAAAGCCTTTTCATTCCATGCGAAATGAAGAACGACTGTGCAGCTGCCCCATCGCCCACTTCCAAATGTCAACATACACTGAGCCTATATAACAACTGCCTATTTAATATTGGATCCGCGTCTTCTGCGGCGTATATTTCCTATACAGTTACCGAGGGAATAACTGCAGAAAAACCCGATCATCTGACATGATAAAATGTTGCCTGGCTTAGGTTTTTTAATAAACTTGTAAAGATATACGTTCGTATTGCCTATGGTCGTCTGCAAAACGGCTCATTATGTGAACTGCGCACATCGTCGGACGGGTTTCGGTTTTTTTGCTCGCGTTTCGATTTTCATTCACAATCTAAGGGCCTGGTGATGGACGCAAAAAAGAGGGCGGATAATATACTGGTACAGCAGATTTAATTATAATGGAGTGCCGAATCTTAATCTCGTAAATATCCCCATGCTCCGCCGTCAATTCAAATTGCAATCCAATGACAGCAGGAAAGCGTTTTTACTGCTAATCCAGTATACAAAAGCGATTCTTTGTTTTCGAGACCTGTATTGTTGTAGTACTGCTTGTACTATAAAAAGATAACATCTGCTAGCACCTGGTGGTACCTATTATGCTTCGGCGAAACCTAAATCCTAGCCTGACCCATAATAACTCATTGCTACCTAAAAAGGTGGGATTTGTCGATTTAAGAACCAAAAACTTCCGCTCGTTTCGGGTTTTTATGCATTCTCAGTCAATATGTTGTACCGGTTTTGTCTGTCATATCTCAATATTTAGATCTTTTGAAGCTTTGAGAAGGTGCAGGGGGCGGCGAGACTAAAGAAGAAATCGAGTTTTTGCCCCTAAGCGCTAGTTAAGCAACCATCCAGAGCTTACAATGCATTATAAAGCCGATTAAATTTTAAAATATACATCAACTCGTAAAAGTGTATCTCTTGTGGCGCCACTGGCTATTAATAACTGTAGAATAATGTGTTGCATTCCTAATTTTATTCTGAATTATTTTTAACACTCAGAAACATCTTCACGGGTTTCGAAGAAGGAAATTAATGAGGCAACTCGGGAAAACGACAAAGAGACTGATGGGGTCTTAGTGCTAAATATTTCATTATTAAAGTAGAATGTTTCGGTCAAGTGGAATATTTAGTACCGAAATTTGGTGTACTAGTAAGTACTTAATATTAAGTATTAGTAGTACTCCATCATTAAAACTGTTTTGCTTTATAATAATAAAGTTGCAAATTTCTATAAATTGTGCAACTCAATATTCTTCTTTTTCCTATTCCACTTCCCCCTATTTCTTGTCGTCACCAACCACTGCCTGGCAGCCATAGTTTGCATATCAACATTCCGGTTCGGTGGTCGAACCTTTCTTTTTGAGTCTCTTCTTCGATCCGTGTTAAGGAGGTGCCTTTCAAATTAGCATGTTCACGGAAACAACCAACAACACAAAGCAACAGGCAACACGACAATTCTAGCATAAAAAGAAATATCATATGAAAAAAAACTGCCTTATAAGTAACAAATTCGTACTGAAGTTGAAAGCAGTATCCCTAGAGGCATTACACCTCTAAACTCAAACGTATGTGAATTGAGGAGACTAGATGATTGCTTTGCCATGTTTCCTTGTTCCTCATCTGTCATCGGTATTTTCGTCTTGTGGTTTGGCATTATGCCATCTAGTAACCAAAATGGTCAACTTCACCATAAAGATTTACTGAAGGGCTGATTTTGCATCACTTCCAGATATGCTCAATTTTCTTTAGAACCAAGACAGTTACCTTGATTTACAAGTCACCAACATGACCATACGGCGCAGAATAGATTGTTTTCTAAAGGTCCAACAATCTTTTTCTACCCACCTCTGAGTGCATTATGATCTCTGATAAGGTTATTCCTCTTACAGCGCCATTTTCTGTTGTGGATGGGTGTGAAAACGAAGATAAAATATTGGAGTGTTTTATGATGTTTTAGCAAACAAGTTCTATCGCCACGGTGGAGCCTAGCAGTAGGAAGTTTTTAAACCAATAAGTCCCCATATTCGAGACTTGCTCTTTTCGGTGACTTCTGGCTTTCTTTGCATGAAATAAACTGCTAACGAAAAAGATCGATACAGCCAAATTTCTTGTCATTTGTGGGGGTCTGTATCTCGGAAATGCTTTAGTCGAAATTTAAAACCTAAAGAGATTTTCAAAGGTCCTTTCTTCTAGAATCACGGAGGGAGATTGATCTTAAATAAGGATATATTCGCTAAGGGATATACAGGGTAAAGAAAAAAACACTGCAAAATGGTTGCATTTCAACCCACTGCATTTGGTAGGTAGCGTAATTTTAGAACATTCATTTTTATAGAAAGGTGTTGGATCGCAGGTGTAGGACAAATAGCCACTTCACTTTCTCGAAATCGCCAACGTTTCGACCTTTATTTTTAGGTCTTCCTCAGGTCTTTTTCAGTCAGTGGAGAATGTCACCAAAGCTTATACAGACCGTCATGGCAGTACATAACAGTTTTGTTTCGTTGGCCCGTGTGTTTGTTGCTTGTCTTTTACGTGCACCGTCTGGATTTTAACAATTTTGGTGTTATGTACTGCCATGACGGTCTGTATAAGCTTTGGTGACATTCTTCACTGACTGAAAAAGCCCTGAGGAAGACCAAAAAATAAAGGTCGAAACGTTGGCGATTTCGAGAAAGTGAAGTGGCTATTTGTCCTACACCTGCGATCCAACACTTTTCTAATTATTGATAGGACGCAAAGCGCAATATAATTCATTTTTATGACATCTAATGGCCTTAGTTGGTATCTCGGGACGTGTTCGGCAGTTTTCGGTTTTTTGGCCTACAAAATAAATTAGAGGGGTTTTTCAAAAAGTTGACCCTTATTTGTAAGTCACCCTGTATCGCGAGAATGCCGCAGCCGATTTTAATAAGATAAATGATCTCTAAAAGGTAACTGATTGTAAAATGAGCGACGTAGACTCATAGTTAATAAAACAATTTTATTCCATTTTGTACAAGGATGGCAAAAATTCTAATAAAAAATTCATTGTTGTAATTAGCGTCCTTAAGTTGTAAGTTGTTCGTGAAGTTAGCAGGATTGAAACAAATAATGCACCTCTTCTTTATTCGAAAATGGCCGACGTTTCGACTATTTATTTAGTCTTCATCAGGGCTATTCTCACTTAGAGAGGGTAGTCAAGAATCTATTCAAGATTTTTAACTGACTACTCATCACAGATTCGCAAATTTTGTACCTTATGCAGCGGATGTGTAGTTTGTCGAGCCTAAGATACCAGGGTCACCGAACAATCTAATGGGGTTTGCTATTTTAACTTCTTAACACTTACAGTTCAGCAATATTAGTCCTCAAATTCCCACTGGAATCGCACTTCTGACACCAATTGTTGCGAACTCAGGGTTCAATAATTCCAGTTTAACGATTTAACACGAAAACACTATTTATTTGTCCCACAAATATACACAGGTACAATTCGTATACTAAATAACTCACTACTTAACACTTTATAGCCTTCTATTATCGCTTCGTACTTTAGCTTACTTATAGCTCGCTTAAAATAAGACTACTCTTCTCCTGCGCGCTCTATGCGCCTTTTATATACAATCCTAAAATTACAGAAAAACCTAGAAACTTCTTTATAAGAATTCTTGAATAATCTCACATAAAAAAAAGGTTGTAAACAACTGCCTTCTAGATTAAACCGAGCAATAAATCACTCGTGTCAGCCATGACGCAGCGCGGATACGTCGCGAAGCTCCACCAACCACACGCGTTGCCCCGCCTCCCATGCGGCGTTGCTGCGAATCGTAACAGTATTTTTTTTTTCATTTATCGTAATAAATATCATAATTCAAACTGTATGAAGGGTTTCTTTATCACGCCAATATTGAAAAATGTAAATAAAGACCTTTACCTTGATAAATCCTCTATGAGTGGTATGGTGTATATAAATCATTCACTTAGACTTCACTTCCAACGCCTACACGCAGTAGGCGTTGGAAATCTCACAATGACTCTTTTATTATCTTAACATGTGCTGAGAGGAGATGGTTATAAAAAGAATAAGATTTCAAATTTAATGAGATGTCAAAAATTAGTGAATGAGGTATAGCAACGAGGACATTATAGAGCATTTGGCCAAACATTCGAAATTGAGTGTAGGCCAAATGACCACCCTGATGAGAAAACTACCGGGTATCTCAACAGGGAAGACCTCAGGCATCAGCAAGATCCGATAGAACCGGTCCCTACCAGAAAAATCCAGGGGATTCTGAGGGCCCTTGTGGGATGTAAACATCTCAGCCAGGATGGAAAACTCTTAAAGCGGCACGATCAAGCTGCACAGTCTCAGCACCGAGGCAATAACAGTCCGGAGAAGCTGAGGGGGCACATTTTCCGCAACAACAGGAAGTTTCTTATTGAATAAAATTGCTTCTTTTGACGCCATATACTTCTTTCTTCTGTACCACAGAAACTTGGATCTGAAGTTCTTTGAATGTTTTCTCGTATCTAATCTATCTGGAAATTGATATTCTGGTAATTACTCGATGTTCTTATTGTAGCTGCCTTCGTGGTTATTGGCTTACACTTCCGGGTTCATTTACTCATTTTCGTTAGCATTTATCCATTATCTAAAAAAATGAGGTTCCGCAATAACAGTTATTGGAAATACTGTTCTTGGCCGTCATGTAGTCTCATAGTATGTTTTCCCTCTATAGCCATGATGTTATTGAACTTGAACGCACCCATTGAATTTCTAGCGTCTTTTGAGCCCTATGGTTACCAAGTTCAATAAATTTAGTTTCTGATAGTTACAAGACTGTGAAGGCTTTCACGACCTGCAAAATACAATCTAAAGTGTTTTTCGGGCTTTGAAGCCGTGGTCCAATGGAATTTCTTCCTGACGTTTCGTCTACAGCTGCGGCAGACATTACCAGAGGCGATAAGGCAATGGGCGAAGTGATCTCCCGTGCTTTCCGACGTTGACTGATTCGACTGTGGCGAACTCCGTAGTATTTATTCTCCTGCCGCCGTCGCGCTGCAGTGAAAGGACTTCCTGTTGAAATTGATGCCGTATTTAAAGATCTCATGGACTCTCTCGTTAGTCTCGAATAGAAACTCTGCGATCGATATAAGATGTCAACCTCGTTTAAAAGGATGTCGTGACCTTCGGAGAGAGTGTGCTCTGCTACAGCTGATTTGTGTGTTTGTCCCAGCCTGCAACTCCTCTTGTGTCCCGTAATCCTCGTGTTGGCACTGCGTTTTGTAGTGCCAATGAACACCGAGCCACAGCTACGACACGACAACAATTTCAACAGGAAGGAGGAAATTACGTTTCTAAATGCAGACTGGAAGCGGGTTTCTACGACATGACATACTTTAAGTGCGCCGAAACCTCGCGCAACCACTACCCCCACCCTAGATCCTCCACTTCAGCGCAACGGCGGGGGAATAAATACTACGGAGCTAATAAAATACACAGGCGAACCAGTCAACGTCGGGAAGCGCAGGAGATTACTTCGCCCATTGCCTCTCGCCTTTGATAATGTCTGCCGCAGCTGTAGTCGAAACGTCAGGAAAAAATTCAATTGGACCACGGCTTCAAAGCTCGGAAAATCCTTTAGGATGTGTTTTCTGATTGTTGTTGTTAAATTTATTAGCTTGAAGCCACTTTCATTACTCAAATCAAATGTGCCTTAGTTCGTGTTTTGTCTTGGAATGAAGATCGTGTAATAATTTTAATAAAGCTACGATCGTCCTTGAATAGTGTTTTTGTATAAACTGTGCTTATGTTTGTGGGTATTCGCCTTCACAAACTTTATTCAACCGTTGTAAGATACGTACGGTTAAAATGGTGCTCTTCTAATTCTAAAATAATTTAAAAATTAATTTTTGTGCCTATTTTAGTGTTCTTACTCGTCACCACCTCGACTAATTGCAAGATTGGACGTCTAGGCCTATAAATTGGCCAGCTCGCCATCGGTTATCTGAAGGCTCTTGTTTATAAAACTCCTGTACTAGATGTAAATTACTTGGGAAATCGGATAATTGACAATTGCAATGTCATAAGGAATTCAGTTCAGATATTTTTGAAAGTGCCAAACGCAGCCAGACAATCAATAACAAAACGATTGCAGTCGTGTATTTTATCAGAAGGTGGACGTTTTGCTCATATACTTTCAGGTGGAACTTTTTTTTATGTTGTTTATGAATAGAAATTTATTTAAATTTTTTGTTATTTATGGATAATTTTCAGAACGAGTTAAAGTGGTATTTATTTTTTCCTCGAAAAAAAAGTGAGATAAGAAATAATGACAAGAAACCAAAAAGTTTTAATGTTAATTGCTGAATCTAAAAGATAAGAAAATACAAAAATAGTCAGCGGCGTACTCTTTTTTTCTCAACTATAATTGGCTGTGGTATCCACTGAGACGCCACTGGATCAAATAATTTCATTCTAGTTAGGGTTAAATAAGCGTCTTACTTCAAATACCTGTACCAAATGACAACCAAATCGGTTTAAGGATATTTATGATATTTTATAAAATAATTACCGATTAGTTTTTTAAGCTTTAACGTCATCAGAAACGAAGCAACTGCAGACATAATATGTTCACAGAAACTTTTTTTTTCCTAAAACGATCTAACGAATCACCCTCTGAAGTTTCGTACCGTAGTTAGGAAACACCCTGTATAATACTTGTAACTCTTATTAATATGTACACCCCTTATGAACTGACTTAACATGACCGAGCAAACTTTGAATTTTACCAGAAACGTAAAATATCGCATTTTAAAGCTTTCGTGACGTTACTCGATGTTTTCCCAGAGTTACTCTAAACATGAATTTTCACCATGCACTGTATAATACAGTATTTTAAGTAATTTTGAAAGGATTTAAGATAGTTTGCTATGTTTTCTACCGGCTTTAGTTGCAAACTTTGAAATTTACAAGAATCGTGAAACATCGCATTTTTAATTTTTATATCGTTGGGATGGGACGTTTTCGATGTTTTCTTTGATTTTTAAGAGTTTTGGGACTTTTTTCGATGTTTTCTCAGATTCTTACTCCAAAAATGAGATTTTACCATAAAATATTTACGATGTTACGTGTATGTACGATGTTTTCTACCAGTTTTAGTTATAAACTTTGAATTTTTTAATAAACGTAAAATATTGCATTTTTAAGCGTTATGGGACGTTTTCGATGTTCTGTCTCTGATTTTCGCTCCAAACATGAAATTTTAGCATAAAACGTTTAATACTTCATTTTGAAAACGTTTAATACTTCACTTTGGAACGTTTTAAGATGTAAACTTTTCTATTGGTTCTAGCCGCAAACTTTGAATTTCACCAGAAACGTAAAAACGTAAAATATCACATTTTTTTAATCCTTTTAGGACTTTTTCGATATTCTTTCTGATTTTTACTTCAAACACGAAATTTTATCATAAAACGTGTAGCATTGTGTTTAAAACGTTTTGGGACGGTTTACGATCTCTCTAATTTTAATAAAGTGTAGTATTAGTACTTGTATAAACCAGCAGAAGATTAACATGAGCCACCCTGTACGAACGAATATACACAAACGTAAGTTTACTGTTTAACACCAGTCATCGCATTTCCACTTTGGCAAGTAAACCTCAAAACGTGCTTGACAGTCATTATTTTCTCGAAAACATCTTATGAACAGGTTGCTATCGTGTTGAAAGTTGTTTGAGTACATCACCGCAATGACTTAAAGTACCATTAAGTATTTATCACGTAGAGAATTTTGTTGTGTCTTGCTTCGTCCTTTCGATAAAATCGTGGGTAGATCCTTATTTGCTTATACAAACCGGTGTCATTTAGGCCAGATCGGATGTTCGATGCAAGCTTTAATCTCTAGTTTAGTTGTATTGGACGGCAGCGGTGATTCACCTTGAGTGAACGTTGCATCTCTTTATACGTATACATATTTTTTCATACATACAGCGTTGTTATTGTTTCAGATTAAGAATTGACTCGGTTCCGTCAAGAGAGCGCTTTTTCGGATTATAAGGTCTTAGGTAAGTAGTCCAGTACCATTTATGCCCTCTGATTAAACTCTACAAGTGTTTAATCGAAGTTTCGAATACGTGGACAATAACGTGAAATCCTGAGTGTCAACCTGAGGTCGAGCTTAAAGTCAAAGGAGTTGAATTTAGGCAATATTTTCAAACACCTTATTAAATTTTTGCACAATCTACAAGAATCGTACTTGTTTAGGTGCTTTAAAGGTTATCGGTAATTAGTTAAAAAGACCTTTTTTTACTCAGGATATGATCCTAAAAAACGTAGCCAAGGTATTCGGGTTAAATTAAGTCACAAACTTCATCAGGCGATTCGATTCGACAAACCGAAAACGAAAAAAAAAATACATAAACCGAGTCTGCGCTCGGGAGGCGGCAATACAACAAAAGCCGATCGCGAAACCGTTCTGGGAAACCGGCCCCGGTCAATTGAATTGTCAATTGCAAAAAGACCGAACGAAAAGAAGCGAAAAAATGTCATCCGAGGCCTGGGATCGGAAAGTTGAGAAGGTATATGTATAAGGTCACGAATGGCCGACAAGTGTAGAGGTACCAGGTGCTTTTGGTTTTGGCCTTTGGCGATTGGTGTTCGAGATTTACATATTTCGACATGGGGTTTGTGGCAGATCAAAAGAAAATTGTTGTATATAATGCAGTTTTACTGAACGTAGCCAAATCGCCTATTTTTCTACTAAACTGTGCATATAGTTAACTTGACATGAGTTCAATGATAAATAACTATTTTGACCAAAAGCGGAGGTTTTTCTTTCGTTTACGAAATTTTATCTTTCGCCTTCTTAATTATAACTTCTTCCTCAATATTGTCCTCTTCCTCTTCTTTCGGTTTTACAGTAATTTTTACTTCAACCACTTTACTTCCTCAGGTTTGGGCGCTTTCTTAACTAAAACTGTTTCGGTCACTACCTCTGCAGACTCTGTTGGTTATTGTTTCTTTAATAAAACGTTTATATAGTTTCGGGAGTTACTTTTTCTGTCTCCTTAGGTTTAGGTTTAAAACGCCTGTAGAGATTTTATTCTTGTGAAGTTTTCTCTAGACGTCTTTTCAGGTAAAGCGCAGATTCTTCTTTACTTTGCTTCTGTGGTTTGGTCTTTTTCTTTCTCTTCTTCAAGTCATTATCGATAGTGGGAACGATATTTCATCGTTTGGTTTTGGTAATTTTTCTTTTGCTTTCTCAAGCTGGCCGATCTTAGCTATATATTGTTCTCTCTGAACGATAATCATCCTTCAAAAGCACATACATCGGTTTAGCTCGGTTCTCCACAAGTACTCACTCAGCGGGAGCTAGATGTAAATGCAGGCATCTTCGCATGCTTCATGGTCTCTTTAGCGGCTTAAGCTTGAATTCCTTGGGTTCATCCTTGCATCTAGGTTTTTGAATGTGCAGTTGTTAGGGCATCAGTTGGCGGTATCAGCACTAAAGGTGTATCCTCCAAACATTGCAATATCGTTTCTGGTACAAAACGTTCTACATCAGTTTCGAATGCAATTTTTTTTTAAAGCTATATCTATAAATATAGGCTTATATCTATAAATAATAATAATAAAATTTTTGTTATTGAAGTAATTATTTGCTGAATCGAGATGGATATGGAGAGATCTGTATAGGGTATTCTAGTTTACTTACGTTTTGAGTTGAATCACGATTAGGAGACTCCTGAGGCAAACTATCAATTCTACTCTTTAACCTGATCTTGTCTCTAAGATTTTTAGTTAAATCAGTTACTTGCTGCAGTCACGTTGAGCAAAACATTGACTTCATCTTCTCCTTGATCTCAGCTTCTCCTTCGGAGGTTGCTGATCATCATGGCTATTGTAACTTTAGAGGCAGCTGTCCGAAGTCTCGCAGGTTACGTAGCCACGAAATGCTACGTCGACCGATGCTTCTGCGCCCCACGATCTTCCCCTGCATGATGAGCTGCAGAATTTAATATTTTGAATTACGCATAACATAACCAAGAAACTCTAGTTTTCTTTTCTTAATTGTGAAAAGAATTTACATTTCCTTATAATGCGGTCCATCCAGGAGATCTTTCACATTCGGCGGTACACTCACCACTCAAACGATTCCAGTCTCTTCGATGTTTCCTTGTTCAGTGTCCATCCTTCAAGACCATATAGTGACACTGGAAAGACGTAACACCGCACCATTCTCACTCTCAAAGTCAAAGATAGTTTTCGGGCTGTCAGCAGTTTTCTCAGTTTCATAAATGTTGCCTTCGCGTGCTCAATTCTTGACTTCTCTTCTTTGAGATTTCTTGTTTGTGTGCAACATTTTTATTTATTATATGTGTGCTTTGTGTCCTTTCTAGTACAATGGAACTGTAAATAGCGGGTGTAGGACAAATGAGAAGCTACTTCACAGTTGCGAATACGCCAAGGTTTCGATCTGTATTCAGATTTTCTTCAGGGCTAAAAAATATGTTCAATGAAAAATTCTACAACACACTCAATGCATAAACAAATCAATAAAGACACAACTGTAAACACCGATAAACACCGAAAAAAAAATCGAAACGTTGGCGTATTCGCAACTGTGAAGTAGCTTCTTATTTGTCCTACACCCGCTATCCACAGTTCCATTTTCATTTATGATAGTTCCTCGGTATTTGAAGTGATGGACTTGCTCAACCGTTTTATTGCGTATAGTCAGCTGACCGCTGATGTTCCTTTTGGATATTACGTATTAGCATTTTTGTTTTATTGAGATTAATATTTAGCCCATAATCTTCGCTAACTACTGTTACTTTGTCTACCAGTCTCTGCAAATCTTTGAGGCAGCTTGCTATTACAACGGTATCGTCAGCGTACCTGATGTTGTTGACAGTTCTGCCATTGCTGGCTATACCCGCCAGCTCCTCTTCCAATGCCTCTCGAAAAACAAACTCCGAGTACCGAAATATTAAATAGCATAGGAGAGAGAACACACCCCTGTCTGACTCCCTTCCGAATACTAATTTGTTCTGTCAAAGCATTGTCATATTTCACTCTAGAAGTTTGTCCCCAGTACACACATCGTGGTAATCAATGCCAAGTCCTTGGAGTATATCCAGAAGCTTTTCATGCTTGACATTGTCGAACGCCTTACTATAATCTATGAAGCATACGTAAAGGTCTTGGATACATCTGGGCATCTCTGAGACAAGACATTCAAAGCAAAGATGGCCTCTCTTGTGCCCATTCCGTTGCGGAATCCAAATTGTGTGTCTGATGTTTCAGCCTCACATTTTTTGTATATTCTAGTATGTATAATTTTTATAAAGATCTTCAGAACCTGACTCATCAAACTTATTAGTCTGTGATCATCACAGTTTGACGCTCGAGATTTTTTCGGGATAGGAACAAAGGTGGAAAGCAGCCATTCTCTGGGAATTACTCCTGATGTATTAAGGCTATTGAACTTCTTCGGATATTTAAACTGGTGTTTTCTGCTTGGGACTGTCTCCTCTTTAACCTCACATACATATTCATTACTATGTCCGCTCCAGGGTAGGTTTTTACTAATTGTATGCTATTTCGGAATCTCTTGTTAACAAGGATGTAGTCAATATGATTTCTAATTATTCGCTCTGTGTTGTCGCCCGGTGCTATTCACGTGTACAGCCTTCTTTTCGGGAGTTTGAACAACGTGTTAGTGACTACTATCCTAAATCCAAATTGGCCAACATACTCTCCACAGCTCTACCACAGCTACATTATAGTAGTTACCTCTCGACTTCATCTTCACCTTTGTTATTTGGAGCCATGGCGAGGACGAACTTTAAAACTTCCTGTTACATCAACTCTATCAACTCAACCATTCAATTCACTATGGAGATAGAAAAGGAAGGACGTCTACCTTTTTGAACTCCGTTTATAGAAAACCAATACTCACTGACCGATATCGATACCGAAAAGGGGAGTCATAAAGACTCTGTCTGTGAGAGCCAAGAGAACTTGTGAGTCGGATGAATGGGAACGGAAAATGAGGTATCTGGTAAGAGCCTTTGGTTGAAATGGATACAATAAGCAAGAGTTCGATAGGGCCGTCCGTCCAAGCAATGTAGAGCGCCAGGAAGGAACAACGGGAGAAGATGAAGAAACACTAGGATTACGGAACACAAGAGGAGTTACAGGCTGGGACAAAAGCAAAGGTCAGCAGTAGCAGAGCACTCTCTCTCCGAAGGTCACGACATCCTTTTCAACCAGGGGGATATCTTATATCAATCGCAGCGTTTCTATCCGAGACTAACGAGAGAGGTCACTGAGATCTTTAAACACGACAACAATGTCAACAGGAAGGAGGAAATTAGTTGTGCACCGAAACCCCGCCCACCACTACCCCCACCACAGTCCTTCCACGGCAGCGCGACGGCAGGGGAATAAATACCACGGAGCTCACCACAGTCGAATCAGTCAGCGTCGGGAAGCACGGGAGATCACTTCGCCCATTGCCTTATCGCCTTTGATAAGCCCGGAAAACACTTTAGATTGTATATATTCTTTAATCAAAGGTAAAGAATTTGCTCTAAAGTCAATTTACTTCAGAGAAAGAAAAGGGGCCAAAGAGATGAAGATTATGATGGAGACCATACCAATTTTATCAGTGTACTTGAGCTCATCCTGCATTTAGGGGATATAGGGCCGAGGATATAGTGGCGACCATGAACTGAGATGTCGTCAACTGCTCTTTTCAGATCGGCAGTGCAGTACTACACCGGTAATTGTGCAATTTGTATATGGGTGATGTTCATATTGACCCAATATTCCGTCACGTATAGGCGTGATATCAGCTGTGATTTAATTGCCTAGGTCCTTGAATCGGGGAAGTATGAATCGCCTAGGGAATAATGCAGAGACTCAAATATTTACTCAAAAACTTCATTAATAATTTGTTTTTTTCCTCCACCTTCTTTGTCAATTTCAAAATGTAAACTCTAAATTCAAGTATAAAGTTCCCGACATGAGATGTCCATGATGTCATATAGAAGTTGCACATGAAACCCCGAGACAATTTTTCCCCCGAGACAACGGTTTCCTTGGAACCCAAATTGCCGGTACGGAAAAGTGTCA
This sequence comes from Taphrorychus bicolor, assembly GCA_951812265.1. Taxonomy (NCBI): domain Eukaryota; kingdom Metazoa; phylum Arthropoda; class Insecta; order Coleoptera; family Curculionidae; genus Taphrorychus; species Taphrorychus bicolor. The sequence continues at coordinate 27,038,394 of OX638297.1, forward strand.
GCAACTTGACAACTGCCACACCATAAATAAAACCTGTCATTACAAATATGAGTGTTTTGTGCTCTTAGTCAAACTCGTGCCGAAACGAAACACTAATAAACAAGTCCGAAGTTTGAAGTACTTCTTGTAGTACACTTTAAAGGTTCACAACCCAAGAAACCATCCATCACAACTGTTGCAAGGGTCCAAGAACACACAAACGTCCCACTTTTCAAATCAATATTATTTCTGTCGCTCTCTATCTTCTTGTTGAATTATTGAACACTATTGATTTTTGGGATTGGGTAGCTATGGTAGTGTGTGACAATACACATTGCCCCACTACTTTAGATAACGTTAAAGTTAGATAGAATCCGGAACAATCTGATAGATGATGGCTAATCACTAGAATAAGTTTAATTCATTAATTAACATACCTTCAGGCGTAGTATTTAGCAACATTATATAAATAAACAAGTATTTGAATGAAGTATTTGCACATCTAACTTTACCTCGGCGACACCTTTCTCAAGTCTCAAGGTGAAGGTTAAGTGTTACGTTACCTACTCCATGGTACATAGTTTATGACTTCTTTCTGATTTTGAGTTTAACAAGAAACGTCCTGAAGTTCCAAGAAATGGGACTCTGGTACCTTAATTAGCCCAGAAACATTTCTTCAGGACCAGCTCAAAGGCTCATATCGGCAACATCGTCATCCACCCATAGGCCCGCGATCCTCCCGAAGATGTCGAGGCTCGTTCTCTCAAGGTAGGCGCTTCTCGGTCGTACCGCGGCGGCTCAACAAAAATTTCAGCGTGCGTTCACTTCGACTCGGTACATTTCAGTTCGTTCGGTTCACGTCCGCAAGTCGCCGGCCAGTTACGTAGTACCGTAGTACCGCTTCGACCGTGCATTCTTCAAGCCTGCCGAGCTTACGGAAGCTTTGAACGGGAAACGAATTTTCTTTTCTATGTGAGATTTTTGAATGAAAACTTGAAAGAATTTGCTTGCCAAAGGGAGTCGGACTTGCGACTCCAGCTGACCGTAGAGGTGTCAGAGCGGATTGCCGCTATATAGTCTACAAGTCGAAGAAACGACGATCCTTATATAATGGGCGATGTTTAGTAAGTTGTTTTATTTTCTCTAGCGGTTTTTGTGTTTGTTAGTAAAACTCCGATTATTGTTTAAAATAATGAAGTTTAATTGCTAAATTATTGACAGTTTTTTAAATATTTATTCGTTAGCGTCCTCCCTGCTTTACCACACCACACTGAAACCACAATTGAAGATGCTTCCTTATATGAAAAGTATAAGGATATCATTACCGTATACATTGTAAAATGGGTGGTTAAATGCTAAAAGTAGTTTGAAGTTGGTGTAAGTTGATATAAATGCATTCGTAGCATTCGTATTATTTTAAAAGTGGTAGTAAGTCATTTCGTTCCATGAGGAATCATAAATAGGCACAGGACACTCAACAAAAACTGGACACACTCTGGACAACTCTCAGAGGTTGTCCATTACTTTTTGACTTGTTGTGTATGGGAAGAGGGGCTGGTGTAAACGAAGAACGAAGCAACATAACAAAATTGACGTCTGAGGATATGTCACGTTTTATAAATATGCATAATTGATATGAATTGCCTTATTGAAGGTTCAAAGTTCTTTGGATCATACGTCTAAAATCGTGTTCTTAAATGTAGTGGCTATCACTAAGAATCACTTAGGTTGCTTTAAGTGTTCCAATGAAATTTAATTGCGAAATTAACCATGTTGGTCTATTATAGGTATACAGGGTGATTGACGTTATTCGACACGGAAGATTATGGCCAAACTTTTAGATTTTAAAAAAGTTTTGTATATGGAATGGATGAGGATCTATTGGAAGTACATTTTAAAATTATTGTCATTGTATACAGGTGGTCCCAAAAGTATAAAATTGATTAATGTTGTATTTTTTTTTAAATGAGACACCTAGTATATTAATGTATTTTCGGTACCTACAGACAAAAGTAAAGGTAGTTTTATTAAGGTTTATGGCATCTAAACCGTACCGTTCTTCAGATATTCGTGATTTTGTGAAAATGCAGCATCAAATTTAATGTTTAAAATCTTAGCACTTGGTTTCTTTTCAACCACCGAAATTGGCTGGTGGGCTACATTGAATTTTTTGCGGTATGTATTAAATATTAACTACTGTGTACCAAATGTAAAAAAATGAACACTAAATTATTGCAAACTTCAAACAGTAATAACTCGTTTAATTTAAATTAGACACCCTGTATTTATAATATCATTAGATGCAGAATTTCGTTTCCTATCAAAAACTAATAAACATTCCTATAGCTTGGTCTTTGAATTTTCTTGGAAAATTGATTTTTTCTGAATTTGCGCTGACATAAACGAATGTAGTAATCTAATTTACCTGCTCAAATCTGTTCAGGTGTTACCTGATATTGACAAAGCAAAATTTATTGTCATTTCTAGTTGTCACATATTAATTTAAAGTTAAATATTTTTTTACTGTTGTAATTGGTGGTTAACAGGGAGTTTTTATTTAATCAAAATGCTGGTTTACACAACAGAAGAACGAGTCGATATGATCTTCATTCTAGGAGAATGCTTGCAAAATTGTCTTTTAGCATCAAGGGTTTATGCGGAAAGGTTTCCTAACCGAACTCGACCGAATAGAGCCGTTTTTGAAAGATTGTTGGTTCAATTTTGGCAAACTCGTAGTGTTCAGTATGAAGCGACTGCCAAAACGAAACCAGTTACAGAAAACGAAAAAACTGAATTAGCCGTTATTGGCTCTGTAGTTGAAAATCCCCAAGTCGGACAACGTGAAATTGCACAAAACTTAAATATTAGCCAAGCAAGCGTATCAAGGATTCTTCAAAAACATAAATATCTCGATTATAAGATACAACTACATCAAGAACTCTCCGATAACGATTTTGGCCAACGAGTGGACTTTTGTATGTGGGTGTTAGAAAAAATTGGAGAACAAGAAGATTTTTTTGAATCAGTTCTATTTAGTGACGAGTGTACTTATCATAACGATGTTTCTTTTAACCGACACAATTTTCATTATTATTCTGATTTTAACCCCCATGAATTTAGAGTTATTAATAACTAACATAGGTGGTCAGTAAATGTATGGGGGGGCATAATGGGACAGTATGTGATTGGACCTTTTTTTTTGACGAACATTTAAACGGAATGTCGTTTCTAAATTTTTTGAGAAATCAGCTTCCAATTTTACTGGAAGAAGTTCCTCTAGATATAAGAACAACCATGTGGCTGCAAATGGATGGGGCACCTGCTCATTATCATCGTGAAGTCCGGGAGTTAAATGTTCGTTTCCAAAATCGATGGATTGGAAGGAATGGAGCACAACATTGGCCACCAAGGTCCCCTGACATAGCGCCTCCTGATTTCTTTTTATTTGGATATGTGAAAGGAATCGTGTATAATACGCCACCAACCACAAAAGAAAATATGAAGGAACGAATCAGAGAGGCCTTCAGAAGCATAACTCCCTATATGTTACGCAATGTGCGTGAAGGATTTAAAAACAGAATACGTTTGTGTTTAGAATCAGGCGGTCGTCATTTTGAACAAATTTTATAACTGTTTGTTTTTGTTTGTTTTACTCTTATGTTGACTTGTTATTTATTGTATTTCAATTTGCCACTATTCTTGCACTTATTTTTTTTGTAATAGAGATGCTAAATTTTATAAGAACTCTTTTAATATAATGTTTTATTGTTTTATTTGATATTTTATGCTAAATAAAGACTGTAACATTCAGATGACTGCTAAGTAATCCAGTGTCCATTAGAAAACTTCGTCTAGTTGGTTGTGAAATGTCAAAGGAAAAGAATGGAGAAACAAAAGTGCATTTACTTTCATTATGCCATCCTTTTCTGTCAAAATTTTATAGCCTCCTAAATAAAGTTTTCTAGTGAACACTCAGTACTAATGATAACAAATTTTTCTTTCTCAAAATCAGGTGTTGTAACAGGTAAAGTAGATTACTTAATTCGCTAATGTCAGCTCAAATTCAGAAAAAAACAATTTTTCATGAAAACGCAAAGACCGAGCTATAGGAATGTTTAATAGTTTTGACAGGAAACAAAATTCTGCATCTAATGATACTATAAAATACAGGGTGTCTAATTTAAATTAAACGAGTTATTACTGTTTGAAGTTTGCAATAATTTGGTGTTCATTTATTGACATTGTCACTGTCAGTGCACAGTAGTTAATATTTAATACACCCCGCAAAAAATCCAACGTACTATTAGTCCACCAGCCAATTTTGGTGGTTGAAAAGAAACCAAGTGCTGAGATTTTAAAGATTTAATTTGATGCTGCATTTTCACAAAATCACGAATATCTGAAGAACGATACGGTTTGGATGCCATAAACCTTAATAAAACTACCTTTACTTTTGTCCGTAGGTACCGAAAATACATTAATATACTAGGTGTCTCATTTAAAAAAATACAACTTTAATCAATTTTATACTTTTGGGACCACCTGTATACAATGACAATAATTTTAAAATATACTTCCAATAGACCCCCATCCATTCCATATACAAAACTTTTTTAAAATCTAAAAGTTTAGCCATAATCTTCCGTGTCGAATAACGTAAATCACCCTGTATAATTCCTTTTAGATAAATCATGATTTTAGAAATTATTGTAATAACAAAGGTATACGTATTGTTTCGTGTTTCATGTTTCAAAGTACAACACAATTTGGGTATTTTGGCAATTCAAGTCATGTAGATAAATAATATAACTCCTCAACATATCACGAAGTTTCCAACATTTTGCCTGGATCTATTAGATCGATAAAACAGAAATCTAGATCAAAACTTAAAGATCAAATCAAAAAATTAGTAGAACAAGAACATTATTACTAACGATTTCAACTAGGGCGCCTTAGAGCTACACTTACTCCGAAAATGGCCGAATTTCTCTATTTGTCTGTGATTGGTTATGGCATTTGTCAAGGTGTCACAAAATCTAGAGATGTTTGTTTTGGCTATTTTCAGAGCTAGTGCAGTTTTAGTAAGGTTCAGTCGCATATTATACGTCATAATATAAGGTAAGGAGAATGACTAACTTTTCATGATTAATTTTTGCTTTGAACGCTGTCGAAAAGAGTATGGTGATTCAATTACCCAGCAGCAGTTTTGTCTTCTAGATGATAAGATTATTCTTTTAATTTACGTTTGGCTTTCACTACTCTCAGGGCAACCTCCACCTTCTACTGTTTCCTACCTGTCTGAAACTCTTAGACTCACTGATTTTTTCAACCTTTTTTTTCTGTGGCAGTGTCTTTTGTGTCTCAGATCTTTTCTTAATTTCTCTGGCCACGGGATGTTGTCTTTTTCTCGTTTCCTTTTTCATTTCTCTTAGCTGGTTTTTCTGATGATAATCTTGCCATCTTTTTGGACACTACTCTTGAAAGCATTTTCTCCCTCTGAGGTGTTTGTTCTTGTGGTTTTGGAATGGGTGTAACAGGTGTAGATATCTATTATTTAAAGGTGAAAATTGAAGAATTGTTTTGCTAGAGTTTAACTAATTTTATGTCCCACCAGTTCATTATTGTGTTTTTATTGCTTACTTCCCGAATACCTTAACATGGACTTTATGCCGGGCATTAAGTGCATTTCATAAAGTGCACTTTATGGTCCATGCGGGCATAAAATAGATACATTTTAGGATTGTTTTAATAATATATTATTGTTGAAAAACACTAACATCTACTGGGACTTAAAACTGTGTATGCACCACGGGCACAAGAACATGTTTATGCCTTCGGGCGACGTAGAAACCCTCGGGTCAGAGACCCTAGGCTTTCTTAACTACTTGATTTGCCCTTGATACATAAATAAGTATTAGCAAAGGAGTGCCATTAATTGATAGCATAATATTCGTTAACGAAGATAGAATGTGCAGTACATAAAAGTTGACGTAAATGGCGTTTATGATGCAGTTAGGACTTTTGGAGGTTTTTATTCTAATTTTTCGTATTTTCTAGCTCTATTTTATGCTTTCTATGGCCCTCGTCTGAATCTTGAAATCGGTTTACGTTACGTTCTCTTTCTTTTTAAGAGTCTTTACTGTTTCCTTTGGTATATGATCTAATAGTTTCAATCTTTCACAAGTATGATAGAACTTAAACAGTAAAAATTTCCCGATAAAAAATGTATTACTGATTACTGGGATAATGGCTGTTAAACTTAGCATGCTAATCAGAACTGTAAACCCACTACAAAGGAAAATGAGTGGGATATAAAAGAAAACAGATTTTCTGAATACAAGCTACAAGGATCACATCCCAATTTACAGATTTCAATTATTTATTGATTCTAGAACAATGCTGCTGACACTTTTTAATCTGGCATTTATCTTTATCTGAATTTTAACTTTTAGGTGTGGGCCAATAAAGGTATTTAGACGCCATTTCTTTCCTCATTTTAGTTTAAACAGTAACGATTATTAAGATTAGATGGTTCAAATTGCGACGTCTGAATAAGCCAATTTCGATGTTAACATAAAATTAATTAAAAAAAAACATTGGAATGTTTTTTTGAAACATATGACTGGAGCAGAAAGATCTAATTCAAAACTGTTTCCAAAGATTTTTTATTTTATTATGGAATATCATAAAGCAGCTATTAAATAGATATTAGTAGCATATAGAGGTGAGAACTCGCTTCGAATTTGAATTTAGGGCCGTAATTTCCTCTTCCTGTTGAAATGCTTGAAGAGATCTTTATGGCTTCTTTGGTTAGTCTTGGATGGTAACTCTGCGATTGATATAAAATATCCACTCTAGAAAAGAATATCTAGACCTTCAGAGAGAGCTTGCTCTGCTACTACTGACTTTTGTGTTTGTCCCAGCTTACAACTTCTTTTGTGTTCCGTAATCCTTATATTGATACTGCGTTTGTACTCCGGTGTAACTCTGGGTGCTGATAGAAGATGCCTCTGACCCTTGACCGATCTCAGGCTCTGTTGTATCATGTGAGTCGATTTAAAAACACTTATTACTTTGTGTTTCTCAGTCACATTTTGTGGTTGTATGGTGGACTAGTTCAACAACATTTTTCTTTATCACTTCCCATTGTTTTTTTCTGGAAATTCATATTTGTTGAATAAACTGATACATCGACCGCCTGTTTGCTACATTCTTTCCAACCGATGCTCTATTTTTCCTTCCAATTTAGCATGCTCATAAATACTCTTAGCATTTAATCACAGATACTGACCAGGGGCGGACCGGACAGAATGGCCGGGTGGCGAAAACCACCGGGACCAAATGGTTCTTGGGAGCCAAGTCACGGTTTTCATTTTCGCCAAACAAAAAATCTATAATTAAATGTCGGAAATATAATATAGTTTGCAACAAATATTTTATCAATAATGATCAAGCATTAACTTTTCACTGTTATAACATATATATCATTACTATACATATATATCATTACTATATCACATTTTTTAAATCTAATGAAATTATATTTATAGGTAAAATAAGGGAGGCAATACCTAACTTACAACCATTACCTAAATAAGCACACCATGCAATAATCCATGAGCTTATAATTATTATTTTTAGTACATGAGGAAAATATTTGTTAAAATTTAACAAAAAGTGGGCGTGGCAACCTTAAAAATTGGCGCGAATGTTGGGGTCGGGAAATGATTTGCCACCGGGGCCAATCCATCCCAGTCCGCCCCTGATACTGACAAATACTTCAACAATGAGTCATACCAGCATCCTAGAAATAAAAAAATTAAAATCACAAAAACTCTTTCTGTGAGAGCTAAGAGAGTTTGTGACCAGGTCGGTGACAGGTTACTGTTTTACGGCCATGTGAAGAGTACTGTTCCGTTAGATGATTTTTTTTTAGCAATTTAAAGTGTTTTCCGGGCTTTGAAGCCGCGGTCCAATGGAATTTCTTCCTGACGTTTCGTCTAGAGCTGCGGCAGATATTATCAAAGGCAATGAGGCAATGGGCGAAGTGATTTCCCGTGCTGCCCGACATTGACTGATTCGTCTGTGGTGAGCTCCATCGTATTTATTCCCCCGCCGTCGCGCTGCAGTGGAGGGACTGGGGTGGGGGTAGTGGTGGCGCGGGGTTTCGGCGCACTTGAAGTAGAACTCGCTTCCAGTCTGCATTTGGAAACGTAGTTTCCTCCTTCTTGTTGAAATTATTCTGGTGTTTAAGGATCTGAATTCTTTGAAAAGTATGTCGTGACCTTCGGAGAGTCTGCCGCAGCTGTAGTCGAAACGTCAGGGAGAAATTCCATTGGACCACGGTTTCAAAGCCCGGAACACTTTAGATTGTATTTTGACCGGCCGTGAAAGCCTTTACAGTTTTTTACAGTACTTTACGGCATCGTTAATATTTTCAAATTACTGTTTTAAAGATTATTATTAACAGATATAAAAAGTTAAAAGGCCAGTGCCCAGTACAAAAAAGCACCTTGTTGACTGTGAAATGTTAAAAGAAAAGGATGAAGTATCCGAAACATCTAGTACGTCCTTTTACCACTCAATCATTTGAATATCTCCTGAGGACGAAAGACGCATGACCATTTGATAGAGTTTTCACAGAAAAGTACGCAGTAATTAATACGCAGGAGCGACGAAAAAGTGATACCTTCCTGTTTTACAGTTTTACCCCCTCTTTTTAGCAGCGGTTACTTTAAAAAGTGAATTGACCATTTTTAGGGAAATGTATCGGCATTTGTTGGCTTTGCCCATATCTCCTAGGTCATTGAAAAACAGGAACTTCAGCAATGGGCTGCGAAACAATGGAAAGACCATCGCTTTTTATAGTTTTCTCTCACGTTTCGACCTTTATTGACATCTTTGTTAGGGATATTCTACGACTGGTGTGGAAATTGTCACAAGATCTGTCATCACAAGTCAAAAACTATCAACTCAAGCGAGAGGAAAAACTTCTTGTATTCAAAACGTTGGCAGTTTCTCCTTAATTTCTCTGGTCCTCTTTAGGATAGCCACTACATTACAAATGCTATACCATAATTAGTGTTGTGTGTTAATACAGATTATTATTATTAAAAAAGCAAAGTTAGTGGCAATTGTATTTCCTCTTATTGGATTTATCACGCCAAGGTATGATCACACCTCACACTCCATATTAGGAACACATAATCAGGTGTAGCCTGGAAAGAATAGAAGGAAAAATATCATTATTATTAAGAAACTTAACTAGAACAAGAATTCAACGAGTGTACCAGAGGCACTTTTCAGGTTTTGTCTCCTACAAATCTGTATGTTATTCCCACAAGACTTTTGCCCAAAAGCTTGTTAACCTCGTTGCGAAATGATCGTTTCGGTGTGTTTCTACCTGCTTGGGTATGGAAATTAGACGCTTTTATGACGCCCTTGACTTCTGGGTTATGAAAATACCCGAAAAAATTCCAGTTTCCTAGACACCATTTTGTGTTGTTATCGCTGTTTTGGAACCGATCAGACGTAATAAAATCCATTAGTTTCGAATTCTTAATTAGGGCTATAATAATACTTTGTTCACGACCACTTCATAATATACTGATACTCAGGCTGTTGACAAAAGTTAAATAGGGCTCATATAGCGTCAGAGGGATATATGAGTTGAAACAGCGGGAATAATGATATTATTCCCGCTGGCCATTTAAGTTATATATGTTGCCTTGGCAACCAGTAGGAGTAGGCAACAACGCAATATCAAGCGCCGCAGCATAAAAAATGCTCTGGTGGCACCGGTTTTGCCGTCAAACGCGAGTGTCACTTTGACATTTCAATATTTTTATTTACACTACCTACAGATTTTATAATTTGTAATTATTATTAGATAATGGCCGTGGACAAAGTATAGCATTATACTCGCTTTTTATGGCCATTATTCCCACGGGAGACTTGCGCCCCTCGCCTACGGCTCGTGACGCAAACGTCCCCCTAAGGGAATAATGGCTAGCATAAAAAGCTCGTTTAATAATATACTATTTTTATTTGTACTTATTACGTCTGTGCCATTTCTCATGGTTGAAATTTGATATCGTTCTTGCAGGTGTCTCAGTAATATGTTTTTGTTTGACACACCTAGTCAGAACAGCACTAATCTAATTTCGTATGTTTCTTTATGCGGACTCCTCATATAAATAGCTCGCCAGGGCATCCAGTCCAAATGACATCTTGCGGCGTTCTCATTTTTCCCAACAGGAAGTCTCCGTACTTTTAATAGCTACACACATTGCAACAACGGCTATATGTCGCTATATTTTCATTTTTAGTTTTTACCTGGTGCTGCAACTATTATTAAAATCGAAGATCTTCGAATTCCGAAGAGTTCTCTTTTGCAAGCTACTGAAGCATGGTTGGCGGTACCGTGAGACGGGAGCGCTCAAAGTATCCAAGTGTCGTATATCAACAATGTGTGCACTCTTTGAAAACGAGTTAAGTATTACCTGTGCAAAGCGCGTAAATAATTCCACTTGACACATTGTCGAGTACAAAAATAAATAGCCGGCAGTGCTCATTGACATGCGGAACATGGACAAAAAAAACTATTAATATTCAGCGTAAGCCAAATCCAAGTCCGATTATGTATCGCGACAATTTGTATCTTGATGCAGACGTAATTGTTTTTTAAACGAGTATATAAATATTGCTAATTAATTATGGTATTAAGTAATTTCTTTGATAGCCGCGAGAGCCGATAACAGAGTGCACAACCTAAACTTATTATTATGAGCGCATGTTATAATAATAATTATTGAACAGTATTTGAGTCAAACCATTTTCCACTCATTTTAATAAATTGCTAATAGTTTTTCTTGATCGTGTTTTGGGTATTTTTGTTGTTAAGGTCACAGTAGCTTAATATGCTATTACACACTTACAAAACTTCCACGTTCGACGCCAAAAAAGTAATTAAAAACATGGCACACGTTACCTGCATAAAAAGATTTTTTGTTTTTGTTTTAGATGTTTTGTTTTTTCAATTTTAATGTTCTTGGCCAAAAGTAGAGCTTTAGGCGCCTAAATAGGGCTTTACAAATATGTAAAACATGTTTAGCATATATCATTAATAGTAACTTGTAATTTGAGAAAAATGATGAACAACTTTACACCTTCATTTCGGTTTTTCGGCCTGCTTGCAAATCATCTGTAGGAAACTGCCCATTATTGTTTTGAATTTCCATTTAACAACTCACTAATGAGACAGTACCTATGCGAGGCTATTTGAAAGACGTTAAATAAAAGTCGTAAACGCAGTTTTAAATAGGTGCTAAATCTATAAGTAATAATGCATTCACGATGAAACCTTTACTCGATGTAGTTTTGTATTCATGTCAATCCATCAACAATGTTAAGTGTTTTCCGGACTTTGAAGCCGTGGTCCAATAGAATTTCTTCCTGACATTTCGTCTGCAGCTGCGGCAGACGTTATCAAAGGCGATGAGGCAATGGGCCAAGTGATTTTCCGTGCTTCCCGACGTTGACTGCTCTGTGGTATGGTATTTATTCTCCCGTCCGCCGGCGTCGCACACTCGTCCATTTGCGCTTAAAGCTGGCAAAAAATGGGTGTGTGAAAAATTCGCAAAAATATTCCTCAATAATAAAATAAAGTGCGTGTAGGATGCATTTATATTTGACATCAAGTCTTTAAACCCAGTGAGAGCAGCGCTAAGAAAGAGTCAAGTAAACGTCAATATACGGTTTAGGTACAAACAAATTTAATTAATTGTTATTCGCGATTTATTTTTAAAAGGGCGATTTCCAAGATATTTGTCCTTCACATTACATCTTTGACAAAAACTGACACATTAAATTTATTCTACCTCCATATTATGAGATATATACAGGTTGTTAAAAACAAAAACATCAAATTTGCGAATGCTTAAACATTCAGTAACCTTAATTAACTAATACTTATTTTTCTAATTATTAACACTCCAAAAATTTACATTTCTCTACGGTAGAAGAGGTTACTAATCGCTTAATAAAGAGTATCTAAATGTATACAGGTTGTCTCAATTTGTATCGTTTTGCACCTAGCATCTCGTTTACTAATAAAAGTAAAAGAAAGCGATTTTCGCAAAATGTGCTTTTTATGTAACAAAATATACCGATGGTACAAATAGATTTTTATGGTTCTCGGTTTTTATAATACAGGGGTAATTTCACATTTTGGACTCAAAACTCCATTTTCAGAATAAAAACTCTATGTACTATTTTGTACAAAGAATTCAGTGGCTACATACAAACTATCAAAAATATAACACCCTGCAAATAATATTACTAATTATTTAGTACAAATTTAATTTCATGAACATAGGGCATGTACATTCTAATTATTGATAATTAGAAAAGTCATATTACTACAAAATTACACTAAAGTTATAGTGTCTGCGCTTTGTTGTTTAATCCTACTCATGATCAGAATCACTAGAGTCAAAATAATGCAAGTTATGTATATTTTCAGCATTCTCATTGAAAACTGAAATGCTTGGGGATTGAAGTAAATTAAGTGTTTCAGGAAATAATCTTTTTACTTTTTTTTGGAAATTTACGTAAGCTTGAAATAAAAGGGTCCGAAGAGACCAGTAGGCGATGCCTAATATCTGTTAAGCTTTTCCTTCTAGACATTTTCCTAGAAAAATCTTTCCTATATTTTGTTTGCCCTATAGGAAGGAGAAATCAATTTATGATTTCATGTCCATGAATTAAAATTTTATGAATTGTAGGGGACCCAATTGAACATCATTTCATCGTTTATTTTGTTCCTGGCGGCTGGTGTTTAGTTTGTACTTAACTCTGTGCTGTAACTGTAGTCGTCTGTTTGTGGATTCATTGTTTTGTTATTGAGTTATGTCCGATAGAAGACATACATATAGCTTAAATGAACGTTGAATTTAGAAACGTTGGCGTATTCGCAACTGTGAAGTAGCTTCTTATTTGTTCTACACCCGCTATCTACAGTTCCATTATTATTGTTATTATTATTATTATTATATTATTTTATTGTTATTATGAAATTTGAAACTTTTGCACCCTGTAACTCAATAATTCAAATTGTAAGACCCCATCTTTATCAAAATGGCTTTATTTTGAATAATTAATCTACAAATATAAACTTAGTACTTAAATGTGACATATCTTGTTATTCATTAATTTATTAGTGCATCTGCAAATATCCGCAAGATTTTATTTTTACATCAAATATGGGAAAAGTTAGGGAATTTATAAAAGTAATAAACTCAAGTGGATCTTGGGTGGAACATAAACAAAAAACTTCCACATAAATTCAAAAACTAAAAAACTAGTTCGACGCAGTCACTTTTTTTTACGCATCCACACAACAGCCGAATATATGTCGGCGCGTTCAGATTTGTTTGTATTTTTAAAGAATAAGGACCGTTCTATTAGTTAAGTGTTATTGATATGTTTCTTGGAGTCAGCCGAAATATGAGTTCAGAGCGGCTGACCGATTTATATGTTATGTCTAGGTTAAGATAAAGAATCAATCCGGCGTGGGAAATACGATCGGGTTGGGTGGAACGGGGCCAGGGATAAGATGACAAGAGCGATAGCCTGAGGGCTCTCAGTTTTTAGCGAGATCGAGATCGAGTAAGGCTGGCCCCGGATCACCGGTTCTTTATGGTTGATTTATTACGGTTGCTTTATATTAGTTGTTTGGTGTTTCTTGGATTACTATAATCCGGACCTGTTGTTTGGGTGTTTCGGTGATTTGGTAATCACGTCGTTTTGATAGAATTGATATTGTAGCCTGTGTTTGTTTGATTTACGTGAAGCAATGGCATCTGAAGATATGGATCTCCAAGATCTGACATCAGAAGTGGGATTACCTGCACCTGCAGAAGCCATCTATGAGTCATCAAAAAGCTAAGTTGAAATTTTATAAAAGAAAATAGTACAGTTGCAAAGTTTTGGCAGGAACTTCAAGTTAATCCACTAAAGTGCAATTGCCGAGTTTTGTTTTAAGTAAAAAAAAAAATTACATATTCGGAAACTTGGTGTTGTTTAGTTGATGAGTTCTTTGAAGTTCACTATCTTGCAGAAATAAGTTTGACGAATATTGACAGGACATATTGAAGTTAATTGCAAAAGATGATAATGATAAAATTTTGCATGTCGTACGCTTGGCATTGAATTTGATAGTAGGGCTCTGAAGTATTAGGTAAAGTCTGTTCTGAAGTATTAGGTAAACCATAACAAAAAAAAAAAAGATATACCAAAATATTTAAAAAGAAATTTGTGTTGCGTTAGTGGTTTGACCGGTAAACGGACGGTGCTATTTCGGCATGATCTTCACATCACTCCGAAGCAACGTGCCTTTACCCCGTCAAATAAAAACGATGACCGGTTTGTAGGAAAGTATCGATTATGTGGAAATGCTGTGGGTGGAGAATACCAGTATCGCGTTGAAAATTTGACGGAGGAAAATCGGGTGTTCCCTCGTCTAAGTTTGTTGCTTGTTTGAAAATGTGGGAGGCTGGGCCATGTCCGAGCTAGTTACCATGAAAATAAGGAGGCTCTGGGTCTAGATATGAAGGAATTCAGTGTAGGTCTGAACCTTCCCTGGAGGTCAACTGGATATGGAGAATGGTAAGGTTGTTCCTTTTTTTTTATTTCTCGCTGACCGTTAAAATGAGTGTTTCCTCATCCTTAACTGGAAAGTTGGAGAGTTGTTTGATATCTCTAAAGGGCATGGGGGGTGGTTCTATTCTTTGTACCTTGCAATTATTGGTTGGAGCCGAGATAGAAAATATTCATGTCGAACTTTTGTTGCATATTGTACCTGATGATAGTGTATCTTTTGACATCGTAATTGGTGGAGGTTTGGTTGCTCAAAGTATTAGCGTTTGTTATGGCAGTGGAGGTTTAATTTTTGTTCGCGAAGGGTCTGTTGAGCTTTGCCAAACTACAGTGATTGATTTTGAGACTATTGATACTGATCTAGATTCAAAAGAGGAGCAACTTGTAATTGATGTGCTTTCGCGATATCGAGATGATTTTGTGAATGGTATGCCAAATGGTCGGGTGAACACGGGTTGCCTAGAGCTACGTCTCAGGGATGCAAATAGATTTGTCCAACGACGGCCTTATCGTCTGGCTCCAGTTGAACGTGATATTGTTCGAAGTAGGGTCGGTGAATTGTTGGAAGCAAGTGTTGTTCGTCCTAGCTGTTCTCCGTTTGCTGGCCCAATGACACTTGTTGGGAAGGGAGACGGGTCTGATAGAGTGTGTTGTGGTTTTCGCGAATTAGATCATGATACAATTCCGGATCGATGTCCACTGCCTCTTATTAATGATCGGATTGATCGATTACATAATGCCCACTATTTTACGTCGCTAGATATGGCTGCTGGCTTTCATCAGATTCCTGTGCATCCGGATAGTATCGAGAAAACCGCATTTGTCACGCCAGATGGCCACTATGAGTTTTTAACTATGCCATTCGGGCTGGGAAGCGCCCCAGCTGTTTATCAGCGCGAAATTGATGAAGCGTTGGGGAGCCTTCGCAACACAATTGCCGTTGTTTGTATTGATGACATATTGATGCCTTCTGCGTCAATTTCTGAAGGAATTGAACGTTTGGAAATTGTTATTAATACTCTGGTTAAAGCGGGCTTTTCTTTTAATTTTCAAAAGTGTAAATTCTTAAAAAATATAGTTGAATATTTGGGTTATGTGATTCAAAGCGGTGAACTTCGTCCGAACCCTCGCAAAGTTTCAGCATTGGTTAATTTGCCAATTCCTAAAGCTTCAACCCGAGTTCGCCAATTTCTTGGTTTGGCCTCGTATTTTCGGCAATTTATTCCTAACTTTTCTAGACTAGCATCACCTTTGTATCGGCTTACCGCAGGTGGTGCGAAGTCCATTGAGTGGTTACCTAAACACGAGGAAGTGCGACAAATTTTATTAAGGGCTCTTACCTCCGAGCCTGTGCTGTCCATTTTTGACCCTGAGTTGCCGATCCAACTTCACACAGATGCCAGTGGTGAAGGTTGTGGTGCTGTTTTGTTACAGAAAAGAGATCGGAGGCTTCATGCTGTGGCATACTGCAGTGAACGAGCCACCCAGGTCGAGGCCCGATATCATTCTTGTGAGCTGGAGACGTTGGCTGTTGTTAGTGCAGTGAAAGATTTTGGACACTTTTTGTATGGTGGAAGCTTTGTAGTTGTTACCGACTGCAATTCCTTGAAGGCATCCCGAGGTAAAGTTGATCTCACCCCTCGAGTTCACGGATGGTGGGCGTTTTTACAGGGATTTGACTTTGGTATTCAGTGTCGTGAGGGCGTTAATGTGAAGCATGCAGGTTTCTTTTCTCGCAGTCATGTTGCGCAGAGTGCGACTGATGCGTGTTCGAGTTTAGTTAAAGATGTTCAAATGTTAGATTTGCATAAGGACTGGCTGCGGGTCGAGCAACATCGTGATAATGAGATTGGCCAATTGATGGTTGAATGGAAGTCGAACGAACTTCCTTTGGAATTGTCTAAATCTTATGACGTACGAAATAATGTTTTGTTTCGTAGGGTTGAAAGGGGAGGGAGGTCCAAATGGCTGCCTATCGTCCCTCGCTCTATGGCTTGGTCCATAATTAATCATGTCCGTCTCGATTTGAAACACCTGGGGTGGGAGAGGGCTTTGGATGGATTGTGCGAAATGTACTGGTTTCCAAATATGTCAAAGGATGTGAGGGGGTTTATTGAAAATTGTTTAATTTGTGAAGTTTCAAGGGGTAAGGCCGGTGGTTCCCAGGTTCGTTTACATTCAATCTCTAAAATTGCAATACCTTGGCACACGGTTCACGTAGATATTTCTGGAAAGTTAAGTGGAAAAAGTGATAAAAAAAGAATACGCCCTTGTGATTATAGATGCTTTCACTAAATTTGTTATTTTGTACCACATTTCCTCATTATCTGGTAAACAAGCCGTCGAGTCTATTCGAAATTTTTCGTATTTGTTTGGAACACCTCAGAAAATTGTTTCAGATCAGGGAAAGTGTTTTACCAGCTCAGAATTTAAGAAGTTTTGCTCTGATAGTAATATTGAACTTCACTTTGTTGCGCATAGTGCAAGCAGGGCCAATGGCCAAGTAGAAAGGGTTATGCAAGTGTTAAAAAATCTTCTTACGATAATTGAAATTGAGGGTAATAAAACTTGGCAAGATAGTTTAAGTGAGGTTCAATTAGCCATAAACAGTAGTAAACATAAAACTACTGGTTTTAGTCCGGCAGAATTATTATTTGGTACTAAAATTCGTTCTTTGCATCTAAACGCTATAGTGCACCGACTTGTTGATGATGAAGAAAATACTCCTTCTTTAGTTGAGATTAGAAACAAGGCAAGTGAATGCATATCTAAAGTTGCTAAATTAGATACTGAGCGATTCAATATTGGCAAGGCTCAAGTTAAGGCTTTCTGTGTAGGAGATTTTGTCTATGCAAAATGTAATGAAAGAATGCTTTCAAAATTGGATCCTAAATTTAGGGGACCTTATAAAGTTACTAAAGTGTTAGAGAATGATCGATATGAGGTAGAGAAAGCAAATGGAAAAGGTGGGATATTTAAATTTGCTCATGATCAATTGAGGGCAGTGCCTGTCGGTCAGGAACAGGAAATGTTTGATTTTAGTAATGAAAATAATAAGGATGAGGCCATGTCGGCGGAAGATAAGTAAAAGTAAAAGTCGACCGAGAAGTTAATGTTTTAGTATAATGATTGTCTTTTGTTCTTTAGTTGCTTTGTTCCTAGAGTCGCTGTTAATGTGACTGCTAGAGGTGATGAGAAAAGATAGTTGCTTTGTTCCTAGAGTCGCTGTTAATGTGACTGCTAGATGTGATGAGAAAAGATAGTTGCTTTGTTCCTAGAGTCGCTGTTAATGTGACTGCTAGATGTGATGAGAAAAGATAGTTGCTTTGTTCCTAGAGTCGCTGTTAATGTGACTGCTAGATGTGATGAGAAAAGATAGTTGCTTTGTTCCTAGAGTCGCTGTTAATGTGACTGCTAGATGTGATGAGAAAAGATAGTTGCTTTGTTCCTAGAGTCGCTGTTAATGTGACTGCTAGATGTGATGAGAAAAGATTGTTGATGTAATCTTTTGATTGTCTTTTATCGTTTAGTTGCTTTGTACATAGAGTCGCTACGGTGACTGCTAGATACCATGAAAGATGGTTGCGACAATTTGTTAGTAAATGCCGCTGCGGTAGCGATCAAGTTGATTTTGACTTGTTATGTTGTTGACCTTGGATGTGACTTGGTCAGGATGGTCGAACTTGAGTAAATAAAATAGGTGCTTTCTTTTGGTTTCAGGTGAAACACTGAATTAGCGCACGAGGACGTGCGACTTGTCAGAATGGCCGTGTCGGCGCGTTCAGATTTGTTTGTATTTTTAAAGAATAAGGACCGTTCTATTAGTTAAGTGTTATTGATATGTTTCTTGGAGTCAGCCGAAATATGAGTTCAGAGCGGCTGACCGATTTATATGTTATGTCTAGGTTAAGATAAAGAATCAATCCGGCGTGGGAAATACGATCGGGTTGGGTGGAACGGGGCCAGGGATAAGATGACAAGAGCGATAGCCTGAGGGCTCTCAGTTTTTAGCGAGATCGAGATCGAGTAAGGCTGGCCCCGGATCACCGGTTCTTTATGGTTGATTTATTACGGTTGCTTTATATTAGTTGTTTGGTGTTTCTTGGATTACTATAATCCGGACCTGTTGTTTGGGTGTTTCGGTGATTTGGTAATCACGTCGTTTTGATAGAATTGATATTGTAGCCTGTGTTTGTTTGATTTACGTGAAGCAATGGCATCTGAAGATATGGATCTCCAAGATCTGACATATATATAAATTCATAATAGCAAGAAGCCTTACATAGCGCTATAATTATAATTTAATATTAAAAGTTACCTTTGCAAACGAACGTTTTTTTCGGCCTAAAAATCTGCACGCGTCGTTTATCTCTACTAATTCAAGTACACAAAGTCTAATCTTTGACGTTTTGCCGCATAAGAAAACATTAGCGATATGTCAAATTTCATGGCCAACTAATACTTTGAGGTGTCTACTTTCAAAACCATTGTAAATTACAAACAACTTTTGAACATTATTTTGGAACTTTTGTAACGTTGTAAATTTGAGCACTTACCTTGATGGGCTATCCTGGATTTTCAACCTTATATCAGAGGTCCTATTTCATGCCCTGTTCGGTAATTTCAAATCTTATAAGCTTTAGGCTTAGTGTAAATGCTTCCACATACTGAGATTGTTTTGGTTAATATTAAGTTCCATTTCATGATGCCTGAATCTACTTTTCTGAATTGGGGAAAATGCTGAATGGACCTGCATTGACCTGTATTTTTGCAGAACCTGATATTATCGCTCTACCTGAAATTCCAGTTCAGTAATCTTGCCTTTTTGGGGTCATGTTTACCGTTTACCTACATAATTATTGTTATTTCCCTGGGTATGGAGGATATGGAAATGAAGGTATTACGATGGCTTATTATTTGGGGAATGTATATTTATATCGTTTCTATGGGTTTTCTGCCTTTTTAGTTAAGTTTTGCTGAATTTCTAACTTATTTTTCAGTGTTTACTTTTTACAACACTTGACGTTAAAAGTCAATTTTTCGGGGTTTTCCATGTCAATGTCAGTTTCACCTGTCTGTCAAGATCGGCTGATTTGCGCTAACCAATGCCACCTAGACATAAGGCCTGGAAGCGATATTTTAATGGCCGCCAGGGTGGTACGACGGGTCAGCTGTTTCATATGGCCTTTAGTAGTATTTTGCTCCTAGTTTTGCATTTTTCGTGCATATTCAAGTTGTTTTTGGCCTAGACAGTTCTGTGTCTTTTCTAGAAACGTGTATTTTAGTATTAGCTGAATTTGCTCGGAATTAAAGTTTCAAATGTTAGCAAACCACTGCCATGCCTCAAGGTTGCCGTGTAGAGAGATGCAAAAGTAATTACAAGACTGGTCCGCGAAATTCAGTGTTTAGATTTCCAGAAGATGTTGTTTTAAAAGAAAAGTGGATTCACGGTATTAGAAGGGATAATTTTATACCAAATAAACATCAGCAGGGTAAGTCTACCTCACCTAACCTCATACAACACTACATAAGCATAAGTATAGGAACATATTCCGAAAAAACCTCTCATATTCAAAAAATCAGCAGAATTTATTGGGTTTTTTTATTTTAGGTATGTGAGTTACATTTTCATTCACATGAAATTCAGAGGAAAGTAACATACTTACATGTGAAAGAACTGGCCAGTCCTTAGAAGCTCTACTGTTACTATTAGATGTCCCAAGACTAATTCCAGGTAGGTCTTTTTTTTAAACATTTTGTTGTGTAGGGTTTGTGCTATAGTTTGTTACAAATATGTTATCCAAATCCATCAAAGATTTTTATATGTGTTTTCTAGGCCTAGTTGTAATTAAATCGAGAATCAAATCAACCAAAAGAAGAGTTTGCAAGTTGTTTGCAAAAGCAGAAATTCCTCTAGTATAAGAGAAAGTGTGTAGGTAGTGTGTGCAATGAACCAACTAATGTTTTCTGAGGTACATATGTATATTTAATTTGTTTTTTTTATTTAATATAATGTTTTAAAATGATCAAATGTTTTTATTTTTTTCATCTAAATCCCTATGACCAAAGCAGGCACCTTTGAAAATCAGATGGTAAGTATCTATGTAGAGCATAATTGATTTGAGTTATCACATTTCAATATTGAAGTGATTATCTTCGAAACTGAATGAGCTATCTATGTGGAAAAAAGAATTTAATTTAAAAAGTTATATCGTCTATCTTTGTAACGAAACGTTTGAAAACCTGTCTTTATATATAAACTTTTTATCTTTTTTATTCTAAAATACCTAAGCTGTATTATTGCACGCTAATTTCAGAATCCCCTGTATATAACAAATTCAGCCAAAAAGAGAATATAGTATACTTATTCTTCAGAAGTATTAAAAATTATTGTTAGTAAACCACTACACTGTATAATAATAATATATAGTATATATTAATATTATATTATATTAATTTAAGTGTACCCTGGTATAGTTAAATTGTCTATTTATTTACGTTTGTATTGTTTATATATATTACTAATGGTTTTATTTTTGTCCATCTAAATTCTAAACCCAAATTACCAAAGTATTCACCCAAAAAGCTTTCCAAAACTTTCGGGTTTTGAGCGTTAAAACGGTCGTCGAATTTTCGTACCACATATGATGACGTCACCACTCTCCCGCTCGGTCACTTCCAGGCCTTATATTGTCTAGGTGGCGTTGCGCTAACCGGCTAAGTTTTGCCAGCAACCGGCAACCGGCGTTGCCGAGTGACACTTTTCCGCTGCACTTTCAATGGGACAAAATTCGTGACGTCACCTGGCATGCTCATGGTGATTAAATAATAAAAGATCATTATTCAGTGCTTTTGTTTCCTTGAGAATTGATTTGCCGTTCTGTGAAGTTGGGCCGACTCGTCAATGTTGGTTATGCAATCCATTCCATCAGGTTGTTCTGCATTATTTTCTGGACCATTCTCAGTTGTTTAGTTTTGTCTTTACCACATGACGTCATCGAGTTTATAGAGCTCCATATTCATGTATGGTAATTTTGGCATCTTGGTAAAGGGTTCTTTTGAAGGTCAACCGTTTTATATAAATAAGAACGGGGAACCAGTTTGGGCTTTTGGCTCTGGTTTTTGGTGCGTAAAGGAGGGTCCCGTTGTGCTGGCCAAGGACTGCACGTGTCCTAGTGATCATTTTCTAGTGGATTTCATCCAAAATACTCTTCGGAGGATCGAGATCAGGACATGTGCTGAATAGGTAGCCGCTTTTTGAAGTTTTTCGGATCCTCGTGTGGAGGATCATTGCCGATTTTCGTTGCGGTGCCTTAACCTCATGGAGGGATAGAACAGTCCACGCCGACCACATTGTCACCTCGCCCCGTTTTCCAACCTTGCAGGTATGTTTAGCTCTGTTTACTGAAACCTTATTTTGTTGCTCCGTGCTAATTCCCGTGTTTTCTTTAGGGGTTTTAATCTTACGGCGCACGTCTTTTTTTTGGCGCACATATTTTTCCCACGACCACGTTTTTCCGACGCCCACGTGTGTTTTTGGAGACGCCCGTTTTTTTCTTGCGACGTCCGCATTTCGTCCCCGCTTTGGTCAACTCTCTGGCTGACTGAGTGTCTGGTGAAGTCCCGGCAGCTCCATCTGGATCTTCTAGAGTAGAGCCCTACCAGATAGCTCCTCTTCAGTGACCAACCTCATCACTTAGAGTGGATCAGAGTGAGAGCTTTCCGATTTTCTTTATAGTCGATATTACTCCGTTATTAGTATTTTTTTTGCCGTCAAAATATTTATTTAAAGTAGTAGTTTCTCGTGACCAAGCACCCAAGTAATTGATTTTATTAGCGTTGTTGTAAATTCATTCAGTAGTAGTTTTCTTTTTCGTTATCTGCTTCACAGAGTAAATTGCTGTAGATGCCTTTTTTTATCATTTATACCTGGCAAAATTTGTTAGGCCCTGGACAGCATTACGCCTGTACAGTGAGGCACTTTATTGTAGTACTGTTGTGTGATTGTGTCACTTTTGAGGGAAAATATTGAGGGCCCGTGCTTCCTCACTTATTATTTTTTTGTTTGCTTTAACGTATCACCGCTTCTCGGACCATTGTAGTTAGTTTAATTCGTACGGGCATATTCAGTGATCAATTTAATCTAGCCTTACATCGTTAGCTGGTAATCTGCAGAAACTACCTGTAAGCGTTTTATGGCCATAATTCGTGCGTTCCGTCAGCGATAATTTTAACTGATTATTGATATCCCCATATTTGTTCATTAACCATTCCTTCACCATATTATACAGAACCTTAACTGATTATTTCTTGTAAATTTTGAACATACTTTGAATTGATTTGTGAAGTCCACGCTCAATACAAACTGTTATTTTTCCTCAACTGTTTTGCATTTATTTTCTTGCGGCTATTTACTGACACAGCACAGTTCTTGATACAGGTGCTTTGTTGATTGATTTGAATTCATAATCTCTTTAATTTTTAGTGAAGTTAATTTCTATCAGGGTAGTTAGGAGAGTGTTAGTAAAAGAGAGATATATTTCGTGATTGGTATACCTCTATTGCGCAACAGCCTTCTCAGGACCTGGTGTTCCGGAAATCACGTGGCGCCTATTGGGATATAAATATTTATACACATAACAAAGTATAGAATCCACCTTGTCTTCACTGAAGTTAGCGGCCCATCAGTGTTCCTGCACAATTACTTGCTACTCACCTCCTGTGCTCTTTTAAGTAAAGTATTTGGTAACGTTTTTCTGATAGTTCGTCCCGGAAATTCCAATTAGCAAACCAGTGGTAATCAATTAATCCCAATAATTCTATATATTAATTTAATTAAATAAAAGCGTCACACTTTTTGCCGAGATTTTTTAAAAAAGGACCAGTGTGCGTCGTCGCGCTGCAGTGTGATTGAGGTGGGGGTAGTGATGGTGCTGGGTTTCGGCGCACTTGAAGTATGTCGAAGAAATCGCTTCTAGTCTGCATTTAGAAACGTAGTTTCGTCCTTCCTGTTGAAGTTGTTGTCGAGTTTTAAGATCTCAATGGCCTCTCTCTTTAGTTTCGGATAGAAACGCTGCGATTGATATAAGATATCCACCTCTTGAAAAAAAGATGTCGTGACCTTCGGAGAGAGCGTGCTCTGCTACTGCTGACTTTTGTGTTTGTCACAGCCTGCAACTCCTCTTGCGTTCCGTAATCCTCAAATCCACGAAACTTTGTTTTGTGGTGCCAATGTATACCGAAGCACAGCTGCATGGAATTTAATAAGCTCCGGGTACCAATAGGGGATCTCTACGGTTTTTGACTGATCTCCACCTCTGTTATTTTGTTCGGGTGAGTTTAAAGATAGTTTTAACATTGTGCTTTTCCAGTAGCCTGCCAATCTTACCCGTTACTTTGTGGATGTATGGTAGACTAGTCCATCCGCGCTTTTCTTCATCTTCTCCCATTGTTCCTTCCCGGCGCTCTACATTTCTTGGACCGACGTCATTTTCTTGGCTCTCACAGACAGAGTCTTTATGACTCCCCTTTTCTGTTTGAGATGATGATTTGATCCGTTATTTGAGGTATCGGTCAAAGTAACTTGGTTTTCTATAAACGGTGTGCGCCAGGTTCCCATTCAGCTTCTTTGATACCAAAACATAATAAAAACGGTAGGCGTCTTTGCTTTTCTATCTCCATAGTGAATTGAATTTTTGGGTTCACCATCAATTTGTTCGTAGAAATCTTCCTTGCATTGAAAATATGTAGTGGTTAGACAGTGTTGCAATAACTTGGCAATATCTTGCGGACATTTCTGGTTAATATGTTCCATGGCTTCCTTAATGGGTACCATCTTGAATAGCGAAACAACATCGAAGCTAACGAGAAATTCTCCTGGAGAAAAAGTCAAACAATGCAGTTTTTCGACGAAATGAGTAGAGTCTTTTATAAAGTTGTCAATATTTCCTATTTTTTGAAATGATAATACTTTTTTATCCACGACCATACTATAATAATCACATTATTCTTGTACATTCTCAAGACTAACGATAATTATTATTCACTTGTGAATAATGAACATTATTCACAAGTGAATAATGAGTTGTCATGGAAACGAAACATGTCGTAGGCAACTAACAACTCAAAAAGTAAACTGCCCTAAACATGAAATCGGTAGTTACCACTGGCTCATTCAAATAATTATCCTTCTATTAGGATGTATTGAGGCAAATGTAGGTTACAGTGTCTCTTTTTCACTAAAATATGTACTTTTCACTGAAAAATACTTAAAATAGGCCATAAAATGAAGTAATTTACCGTCCACCCTCGTAGCATTGAAATGAACATGCGGTGACATGCGCGGGTGACTAGACCGTCATCTATCGACAAGACGCATCAAACGTCGCGCCATTGAATAGCGAAACCAGTCGTTGTCGTGGTTTTAAAATTGTAAATTATCTTTGTGGCACCTATAACCTATCATATTTGAGAAAACCCAGAATCTTGGTCGTGGATAAAGTATAGTATTCAACGCGCATTTAATGAGCGTTATTCTCTCGGGCAACTTGTGCCACTCGCTTCGCTCGTAGGCTCAAACGTTACCCTCGAGAATAACGACTCTCATTAAATGCTTGTTGTATAATATACTATTATTCTTATTCTTTTGTTATATTATTTTTAGCTAGGATATTTGTTTTTGTTTCCAAGTATAAACATTTTTTAATAAGAAATGGAAGAAATTCCATTGGACCACGGCTTCAAATCCTGGAAAATACTTTAGATTGTATTTTGACCTGCCGTGAAAGCCTTCAGTCTCATCAACAATGTTCGCTTGTGCAAGTCTGGATTATCAAAGAGGGGTATTCAAAGCACAGTAAAGCAATACCATATTAATTGAGGCTTTAAACAATATTTTACATAAATTACTCTAAATTTGAATCCGAAGTTGAGGGCTGGTTCTATAATCCAATCGCCCTCAATGAGGCGAATAATGTGTAAATCACTAATTTGATAAATCATTAATTGCTCAATTATTATACAACTATTTATTATATGATCCTTATTGCTATCTAGTTTTTCTAGTGTCTTTTAATTCCGAATTTTTCGGCTAAGAAATCATGATATCCATCTTCCTTACGCTTCTCTCCTATCCTACATTTTGTCTTGTAATATTGATTTTCAAACCTTATTATATAAATTCAATTTATACGGGGTTTCTGACCGAGAACTGCAATGATCGAATATGGAAAAACCAGAACTAGCATCAAAGTCGCTGTGGTACACAACTAAAATATGTTTTGTTTGTGTCTTGCCTCCTTTGTTTTTTAAATGGAATTTCCCAATTTTAATTTCAGTTCCATTGTCTTTCCTATTCTTCTTTTAAGTAATTTTTGTAAAATAAGGTTTCTAAAATAGTCCTTTTTCGATAAAATGGAGGTAAAAAGTTTTGCAAAATTTTCTTTGTTTTTAATACCTTGGTTTCTTTCGGAATTTCCATTATTCTAATTCAAACCCGCATTTTTTCAGAAACTCCTAATTTGCATTTTTAAACGCTTTGAAATATTCTAAACCAATTTTGGTCTTAATTCTTACTTGATTTTTTCCAAAAAACTTTTAATTTGCATTTGTTGACGTTTGAGTCATTTTTAGCTCATTGGTTTAAATTTTAACCTGTATTTATCAAAAAACTTCAGAATTGCATTTGTAGATTCTCTTTTTTAACCGATTTTGACAACGATCCTCTAATTTCCTCAAACACTCAAAATTTGTAATCATTCTTATGCTTTTGGACTCAGTTTAAACCGATTTTCACCCTAATCCTGATGTACACGCTGAACCTTGAACTACCTGAACTAACCTGACTTTTTCGACAAATACCAAGATAGCATTTCGATGCATTCTGAGCCAAATTTCATTCATTTTACCGTAATTTTTGAAAACAGCGATTTAGAAGGTTTGAAACAGTTTTGCCTTACAATAGGGTTTCTTCAATAACATAAAAAATTGCATTTTTAGAGGATGTGCCTGGGTCATAATCAATCAAGTGATTTTTTAACCGATTTTGGCCCTATTTATGACCTGAATTATACGCTTTGAATCGTTTTCATTGCTTTTTGGACCTACGTTTAACTTGAATTTTTCGAAAAGCATCAAATTTTTATTTGGAAGTGTTTTTGGTCAAACTTTACGTATTTTGTTCAAAAAACAAATTTTACGAAAAACAACAAATTGATTTTGCCCTAAAATTTGTATTTTTAATTTTCGAAGTTGTTAAGGTACATTTTGCAAAGCTCAGAAAAGCGCAGTTTTGCCCCAATTTAACTTACGCTGTCCTTCGTCTACATGTCCGCGAATTTTTTCGTTTTTTTTTATGGCAAAAGCTACTTACTTTTCATTATTTTCAATCATTATTATATTATAACTTAACTAAACTTATAACTTAATAGAAAACTTAATAGTTCTCCAGCTTACATTTCTGCCTGTATCCATTTTTTTTCATGTTTTTTTCTCAAGTTTTATAACACACAAAACCCGATATCCAATAAACACCTATAATATATCAATTTTTTTTTAAATTGATATATTATTTAGCTTCAGGGATAGCCGAGATAGTTTAAAAGTTTAAATCAAAACATTTTAGTGAAAATGTGTGCTATTTTTAAGTCAGCTAAACATTTGGATTTATACACTGATCTGCATGGAATTTCTCCATAGAACAGCTAAATTATTTTCAGTTAAGCTTAATATATAAATTTTGGATTTCCGCGTTTTTAACACCACTCTTCAAAACTGGACGATATTCAAAAATACTTATCGATAGTTATCATTTTATTGATAGTTATCTGTAAATGAAGATAAACATCGAAAGATCGATACTTGTCAAAAAAATAGGTATAATAATAGAAATTATGATAATCATTTCGAGTAATTTAATAAAATACATTTCAATTCAAGATTCAAGTTGATTTAATAATAGAATATTATTAACCAAGGCAAAACTAGGACTTTTATTGACCGCACGTCAAGATTAAATCCCGAGGAGCGCAGAGACGAAGTATTTAAGACTTAAGGTCAATAAAAGCTGTCTAAACCGCGGTGAATATAGGATTTTTTCTAGTGCTAGCATACAGGGTGGTCATACTTACAATGCTATATGGCTATATCCCAAACAATATGAGTTACAAGGGATTACATTTGGAATAGTGCATTTTAATTCATATTGAGAATCCATCTTGAAAGCAGATTTATCTGTCATAACTCATGTAATGTTTCGAAAAAAAGTGATAACATATCAATTTAAAGAAAAAAATGTGTTAAAGCGAGAACTGTCTAAGTATCAGATTTTGATGAAGCTTTCGGTAAATGAAAAAAAAAACATTGCAACTTGGTACACGTACAAGGCAACACAACAATAACAGCATCAGAAACTGTCGATCCCACTTTACCTAGCACTTAAAGTTCAATGCCACTAGGATTTCTTACCCCATTGTCAATCCCAGTACCCCAAATTGTACCTGAAGGACAATGTGATGGCTCGCGCTGACGTTACCAACTATTCTTTTGTTAAAACTATCGCCGACAGGTTCCACTGGTGTACATGTGTCATACAATAACTGCGCCATCAACTATTATATAAATGGCACTGCTTTAGGGTGCTACTTACTATCTTCATTTCGTTACAGGTTCTCGTGTTTCCTTGTAACATTCTTGTAATATGGTATATGGTTATAGTTGGGTTTTGGGTTAATTGTTAATGAACAGAAAATAAATAATTTCCACAATTCCACACACTGCCACCTAGACTATAAGGCCGTGAAGCAGAATTTGTGACGTCACAGTCGTGGTCCAAGGTCACCATTTGAAATGAATGGATTTCAATTGATTTCGTGTATGTTTTCCATGATTTTACTGTGATTATTCTGTTTTTTAATGCGAATTTTGTTTTTATGAACATTACTGGACTTTAGGAAACGTATTAAAGTTTGTGCTAAATTCGGAACTATGCATTTTAGTGTTTAAACACTGTGAAAATGCCTTACCGGTGTTGTGTCGGGGTGCAACACAAACTTAAAGAATGGACTTAAAAAATCGGTTTTTTGGTTTTCCAGGGATGAAGTGTTAAGAGAAAAATATATTAGAACCTTTAAAAGAGAAGAGTTCGTGCCTGGAGAACATAGTAGGGTACATTTATACATAAATAAGTAACAAGAATTTTAGAGAAAGTTAGGTTATCCCTCAGATTTCGTTTATAAACAAAGCATGAATTCCATGAACTTTGTAGAAAACTGGTGTTTTAAGGGATGTGAGGTGCATTTTCGCAAGGATGAAGTACAGAAAAAGTTTATTTTTTATAATGAAGAAACAGATCAGACTTTGCAAGCCTCTTTGGATATTCCAAAATTGATCTGTGGTAAGAACTTATTACACACTTAACTTATGCTTATAAATTATAGTCTCCATTTAACTATTAAATCTCTGAGTATGAAACAGATCCCTTGAAGGGATACTTTTATTTATTGAGTTGAGAAATGAACTTGTACCATACCGGTCATATTCCTAGGAAAAGCAGAGGATAATAAGATAATGATGTCAACATTTTTGTCTCCTGTAACATTCATTCATATTTTTGTTAGGTAAGTCTTTTTACACTCTTTTACAGTCTCAAGCTGCTGTGGCTTGGATGCGTTTTTATATAAGCTATACCTTTTAAATAAAAAAACATATGTTTCTTGAATTAACTGTTTTATTTTTGATTGCTAAGCGCCAAATGTTGCAATAATCAAAACATGTATTATTTGTGTGGATTTGTCCAACTTCTTAGTTGTAGTCATAATAATTGTATTCTCAATTTTCACCCATTACAACCCATGTAAACAAAATATCCATGGCAAAGCTTGTTTATGAGTTGTAATAGATGAAAATTAGGAATATGATTATGACTATGACTAATAATAAGTTGAATAACCTGAGATTTACTACAATGAAAAGTTGTTGGCAATTTAATCTTACATAATTACCTATAAAAAGAAAAAAAAAACAACTTCCTGCAGATTACAACATTTTGCACTTTCAACAAGTTTTTATTACTTTGAGTCCTTGCTGTTACTATACATACTAGCACTCAAATCCTCTCGAAGTAGGGAGGAAGTAGGCTCGATACATCTCTGTTTGTGGAAGTAAGTAGGTAGGTACTTTCTGGACACTGGCACTTTCCAACTACTATTGAGTTTCTACCATTTTGACTGTAAAGACCTCACTAAAGAAGTTCTATGCAGGACATCAAGTTTTTGGTATAAATGGTAGGTATATGATGATCTCTTGCTTATTCCTTTAAGAAAATTAAAAGTTAAAAGATAATGTAATTCCTAAAGGTAATTCCTAAATTTTTAACAGAAATATGAAGTTTACTGAGTTTGATCTTAGTCATGTAGTACATTTACACCATGTGTGTACCTAAACGAGTAAATGTAATACATCTATATAGGAATACATTGAAAGCAAATAAATCTGTTTATGTAACAAATTTTGAAATTTGTAACAGGGTGTTACATAAAGGAGCTAGGGTTTTGTATAATAGCTATTTATGTAACCAGTTACGAAAAGTCCGATTTTGTGTAACGAATGAATGTTTGCGGGACGAGCGCAGCGAGTTCCCGCAATTTGAATGAGATACACAAAAAAGGTTTTTCGTCACGTGTTTCATACAAGATTTTTTCTAACTTCAATATTTACTTTTAAACCACTTTGTATCTACTTAATACCGTAAAACTATAGCAACGGTGTGCTACAGCCGAAACCTGCAACTGGTGGTGACACCAACTTTTCATCACTAGTTACGAAAAGTAGGACGTTACGTCACTGTCATCAGTATTGAAAAGTGCCACTTTATATGTCAAAATTAGAAAAAAGAATATAAATGATTAGAAACTCTTTTTGCATTCTTTGCTCTGGGTGAAATAACTCTTGGGGAAAAAAGCTACATTCTTAATAGTTATGTATTAAAAAGTTAAATGAAACATTTGAAAGACTCTTTCCCTGAATCACTGGTGGAGTTCTCGGTATTAGCCCGAAGAGACAGAGGGGCGCCACAGTAAAAAATCAGTGTGTGGTAAAAAGAATTTTTGGTGTGGTAAAAATTGCGAGTGTAAAAAATTACACTCAATGCAAATATTTTTTAACATACTTTTACACTCATATGGTAAATTTGCATGGTAGACTTTAATTTGTTATTTTTAATTCAACTGGGAGTTTAAACAATCACACGAGAGTACAATTACCTGTTATACAATGAGCAATTCGTTTATAGAGTGTAAAAAAACTTTACGTGGTAAATTCACTCTCAGGTTTAATAAAACCAGTGTATTTTGCACAGCCGGACAGTAAAAAACACTAAACTTCGTGTTAATTTGCCATCTATAACTCTACATTTTGCATAGCGACAAGGACCTGCATTGTCTTTGCCGTTTGATTCCGCCATTAACGTTTTACAGTCGTCGCGTCGCCCAGCCCAAACACCTATAGCGCAAAATATTACAAAATAATACAAAAACCAGTACTGTTTTGGTCGCTGTTGATACTACCGGTGGATTACATCGTCAGTTTCTATCACAATTATTGCTTATCGGTTTGCTTTTGCAATATTTTAAGATGTCGACGATATTTAAGTTTATATTTAAGTATAATTCCAAGGCATATAATAATTGGAGTATGTAGGATGTTATACAGATACATTTTTGTTCGCTATGTTTACAATAGCTTATTAGTTTATATATTTTTCAATTATATAACAATATAACTTTATATATTATTCAACTTACTTTAGTTCAACTCAATGTTACGTTGTTCCTAAACATTTATTTATTTAAACTTTTGAAGGTTTGAAGTTGCATTTATATTTTGTTAGGTTTGTCGATCATCAAAATATGTTTGTTATAATAACAACACAAATTGATACTAAGTAGAAGGTGTTATGTTCATGTTCATAATATAGTTAAGTAATCAACCTCATAGAACATAAGACTGTAAGTACCTATTTGAGACTGTTATTTATGTTTATTTGACTTGTATGTATTTCATATAACTGTTCAAGTGTGTTCAATAAATACCAGTTAATAAATTAAATGGCTACATTTTTTTAATACTACAAAACGCCGAAAAACATTTCACACTAAAACTATTCTTTTTACCATTATAGTTTCGTAAGGAAACACTGAAATGTGTTTAAATACCTTCAAAATCTGGTAAAATTTACTATTAGTGGAAACCTACACTACACCCTATTAATATTTTTTTCTAATTTTGACATATAAAGTGGCACTTTTCAATACTGATGACAGTAACGTAACGTCCTACTTTTCGTAACTAGTTACGAAAAGTAAAATCTTTCATAACTGGTGATGAAAAGTTCGTTTCACCACCAGTTGCAGGTTTCGGTTGTGACACACCGTTGTTACAGTTTTACAGTATTAAGTAGATACAAAGTGGTTTAAAAGTAAATATTGAAGTTTATTAGTAATAACTCTCTCTCTAAGTAGGTATTTGTAGTCAAAATTAGAAAAAATCTTGTATGAAACACGTGACGAAAAGCCTTTTTTGTGTATCTCAGTCAAATTGCGGGAACTCGCTGCGCTCGTCCCGCAAACATTCATTCGTTACACAAAATCGGACTTTTCGTAACTGGTTACATAAATAGCTATTTACCATCTACTATATTCTTTTTACACTAATATTGTTAAATTTTACATTGGATTATATTGAATTCAGCTAAATGGGTGTATTAAGTGTACTTATCCTTCACACCGTATCAAACTGCGTTTACACTAATGAAAGATTATACTTACTCTCATCGGCTTGTTAAAAAAGACATCTGTATAATGCAATTTCGCCTCAAACTTTTACACCCAAAACGCTGGACCTATATGCACCACCTTGAGTGTATTTTGAGTGTAAAATTTTACACTTTATTTTTTACTGTGCGCTGCAGAAATTTCTCAGCGAACAAAAAGAGAGAGATATGCTCCTCGTGCCAATTTCCGAGGACTCTGAATAACCTCACAGATGAATAACCGAACCTAGCTACTGATCTATTTTATAACGAATTCCATTGGGAAAAATAGTGCGGAAATAATGTATTTCTTATCGTCAAATCCTGTCTCTTTTTGCCGAATAGTAATGAAGTAGTACATCAATACACGAGTTCAGCACTAAACGTACCATTGGAACACGCTATTAGACGTTAACGCTGTATTCCCGGTTACCTATACAATTTAACTGTAAATTGCGTGCAAAATACATACAACCTAGTTTTGCACATGGTTTTTGCGTTTGTTTTTCATTATTGACCTAGGGTAATAATGGAGTTAAATAAAATGCTTCGGAGGCAAAACTCGGCAAAAGAGAAATAAAATCGGTTTCTGAGGTTAGTAGTGAAGTCAATAATGTACTATTTATAAGTTAGTAGTAGAAAAAATACTTTTTTTTGAAAACTATATGACTTTTTTCTATATGCAACCGTCAAAATATGACAAGGTTTGCGCATTATTGTCGCTATGCAAACTGACACATATTTTCATGTTCACTTTTTGTAACGTCGCCCATGGCAGCATGCAAAAACGTAACTAGTTGCCATGGGAAACGTGAAAAATAGTTATTTTTCTACAACTGTCAAAATATGACATGGTTCGCGCATTACTGACGGTATGCAAACTGACACATATTTTCACGGTTATTTTTCTTGCACGTCGCCCATAACAGCGTAAAAAAAAGTTACTGGTTGCCATAGGACACGTGCGCAAAAGTCTTTCGCGCACGCCGTCAATACAAGGGTAGTTTAAGCATTTATAAAATTGTTAAAGAGGTCCCATATTACTGGCAGATGGACTTTTATACGACTGCGCATTTTCCTAACTAGTGCGCAAAGTAACACTTTCGCGCACGCGACTCCGCTTCGCGTCGTTCGGGCTGCAGTCAAGTGCGCGAAAGACACTTTGCGCAAGAATTAGAAACAACATTTTTTCTACAACCGTATAAAAGTCTACCTGCCACTAATTTGGGACATCTTTAACGATTTTATAAATGATTAAGCTTCAGCGTTCTTTTCTGCTACCCCTGTATTGACGGCGTGCGCGAAAGACTTTCACGTTTCCTATGGCAACGAGTAACTTTTTTTTACGCTGCTATGGGCGACGTGCGACAAAGATAACCGTGAAAATATGTGTCAGTTTGCATACTGTCAGTAATGCGCAATCCGTGTCATATTTTGACGGTTGTAGAAAAAAAAAGTTTTTCGCGCACTGTGTCGATACAGGGTTAGCAAAAAAGAACTGCATTCCTTAGTAAAGTATAACCTAGGAAATGCAGTTGAATTGCCCTAGAGCTTTTTTGAACAATTGTAGTAAAAACGTTGTTCCTAATTCTTGCGCAAAGTATCTTTCGCGCGCTTGACTGCTGTCCGAACTCCGCTTCGCGTCGTTCGGGCAATGCCCGAACGCAAAGTATCACTTTGCGTGTAGGTGCGTAGGAAAATAACTATTTGATTTTAAAACTTTTCGATAGAGGACGTCCAATGAGTTCTCCACGCGACATAAGTCATGTCTAATGTTGAGCAACTTTGTAACTTTGGTTTCGTTGGACTTAAAAAAAAATTTTGTTTTGAAAAGTTTATTCATTTTTGCCAAAACTTTATCAGTACTGTACTATCCATCTTTTAATATTCCCATGGTTACATACTACTTACTTCTTTCTTTGTAACATTCCTAACCCTGAACTTATTAAACGTTAAATAGGGTACACTTCAAAACTAAGTTTTTCTTATTGTTTTCTTTGTATGATCACCAGCATTTTGAGAGCCGTACAAACTTTAACTCTTACAAACTGCCCGTAAGTCATATATCTCAGGAATCTCAATTGATGAAAATCGTCCCCATCAACTCAGTCCCTCTGTTTATTCTAATTGAGCAGTTGCGTGTTGTTTCTCCATTTGGATACGCAAACAAATAATAAAAGAAGGCAGGTATTAAATTTCTTGACTAATTTGCCTGTTTTTCGATATCCCAGAACCAGCCCACAGCAGGTGTAGTCGGGGCTTAAATGAGCAACTATGGTCCCTAATCCGGCTACCTAGATGGGTCACCAATCATATTTTAGGAGTTTTCACATTAAAGGGCTTTATGAAGCCGCACGCAGAAGTGTTTCCTAACAAGGACACTATTAGTATGTATTATAATACAGAAACTTGTCAAATAATAGAGTATATGCCTTACTGAGGACACTTTTGTCCCGTGAGATTTTAGCCAAATACTACTAATAAGATCCTTTGTTGTACTACTTTAGAAGGTATGGGTAAAACTCCCTAATCCCTAGACGTAATAAAAGCCTGAAAGAAGTAAATGTTTTCAGGCACGTTGTGGACGCCACCTTGTTTGCATTTAGGCTGGAAGGAAATAGATTATAAATGTGGCGTTTAGTGGTGGTGTGCTACCACCTGCCATTGAATAGAAGTCGAATTAGCACAATTTTCAATTCATTTACCTAATTGTGGATTATGAAATACAGAACATTTAACTGCCAGAATTTTGGTTTTCATTTAAATACCTATTTATAAAAAATTGCCAAGATGTTTTACTATTTTTTCATTGAAAATAGCCAACTGTGCCCACTTACGGTCACACAATTGTCATTTTCTAAGTGACTAATTATTTAAATTCTTTTGGGATGAAAATGGGGAAACACGTGACTTTCCAGTGCCTTTATGAGGTCCTACTTTGACTGTGGTAGAAAAATCAAGTCTTCATGCTATAGATGTTTGTGTACAGCAGAAAATGGAGTACCAATCCAATCCAAGGGCAAAAAAAGTCTTCAAAAATTTGCCAAGCTAAGTGTTCCGCGTACAGGGTGTCCCTAAATTAGATTGCTTATTCTGCGACCAAATAAAAGGCAAAGTTTTGTCTTCAAGGTTAGGGGGCTAAAAGAGTTTTTTTTCAATGTTTTCTTTAAAACTCTTAATAGTTACTAAGTCTGAGATGTTTATAATTCAAAGGACTCCGCAGTTTTTATATGGGAAATAGCTCTCGGTCAAAGTGGATGAAACTTAGGCTTCAAGTAGTCCTTGGTGTGTAGAACAAAAGTCTCCATGGGCACTAAGCTCAACAAACTAATGGTTGAGAGTTATAGACCTTTCATGTTACGTACTTTAAGCCATTTGCAGTAGCGCAAGTATACTGTATGTCTCTATGTTTGTCGACGTATTTGTGTTTGTATGTTATTAATATGTGTATATTACACATATTATACGTTGACATACGGGGTGTTCATTATAAAACTTCATCTAGTTTGCTGTGAAATGTCAAAAGAAAAGAATGGAGAAACAAAAGCCCATTTATTTTGATTATGTCATCCTTTTCTGTCAAAAATTCATATCCTGCTAGATGAAGTTTTATAATGAACACCCCGTATTTATGACAACGTGGAAAAGAGAGAGAGAGAGGGTGAAGGCGAGAAAAAAGGACGGTGGGGGGGAAGTGACTTTGGCTAAGTCGTGTTTTTATAACTCCCCGTTTATTAACTGTCTGTAATGTTAAGATTAGTATTCATCTGTCTGTTCTATGGAATTCAGTTTATTTACTTGTTTCTCTTCTTAACAATTTTCTTAGTTATTATTTTCTCCCTTTCACTGAAGATTTCTCCTTTTTAAAATGTGAATTATCTATTCAATTTAGAATTTTTTTTATCTGTTGTATTTTTTTTAAGAAATTTGTGAAACTCTTTAGGAACGCATAAATATTTCCATGAGAAATGTCTTTGCTTCGTGCCTTCCCATTAGATTCCTAGATACTTATGAAAAAGAGTCACTTTTTCATAAGTATATTCACAACGTGAGAAAAAATTACACTGTAGATTCACGTCTCGTTCTCAGTTGGTACATCCCACGATGTAGCTCGTAAATAGTTAGTTACATTCCAAATATCTCAAAACTTAAGAGTTATAAAAAAAATAAAAAATAGAAACTTTATTTACACTCTACATTTCGAAGCAATTGCATATGTTGAAACTTATGAACTTTTTGACTTGTTTTTTGTCATAACATACGCTGTTTTAATTATGCAACCTAATTTCGGGACACCCTGTTTAGATAGATATTTTGATCTTATCAGCTAATTTATCAAATAATGTTAGATACAAAACTTGTAGGTTTTTTTTATAAATGTATTTTTTTTGCAAGATGCAATTATGATTATACAATGTGTTGCATAAATCAGGACGACCAACTTCGGTTTTTTTTTAATGCGATACCCCGTATATTAATACTCTTTTGGGATCTACCGAAAAATTGTGATTAAGTTTCGTTTAGCATACTCTACTCTGATTTCTTCGAAAAAATTGATTTTAATTTTGCCGTTTCGAAGGTCTTAACTCCGAAACGGCTTGATACATTATGAAAAACTAAATTTCTAATGTCTTGCTCAACTTTCTAAGACGATTCTAAAGAGCATCTTACATTATTAGATATTTAGGATCGGTTTTTCATTTCGATATTTTTTTGGATTCTCTTTTGACGCACTGTAGAAGTATCTTTAGATCTATTCGATTCTTCGTTTCGATTTAGTGTCAATAAATAAAAAACAAATCATAAAAAGCTAGGTTAGAATTACAGCTTTGACAGAGCAGCCAGGCGCATGCTCAATGAAAAATCCAAAATAAAAATCGAATCCAAATAGATTCCGTCCGTGATAAATTAAAAGTTAAATGGGAAAATCCAATAATGTATAGTGCACTTAAATATCTTATTTAGCATCTGTCAAATTGATTGACGTTTTTTGAGAGACGTCAAATAAAAAAGTTGAGATAAGAATGTGAAATAATTTTTTTTATATCTCAAATTGTTTCAGATTGTGACTTTCGAAACGGCAAAAAAGGTGAAACTTCTAAATACATTTTTCGATTACCGTAATATTTCAAAATAGGTGCTACACGAAACTTACGTAGAGTTTTAAGTAGATGTCAAAAATGCGATAATATACAGGGTGTCCGGTACACTAGACGTTTACGGAAAACTGAACACGGAATCTTTCTGAATATTTGCACATATACAGTGACTCACAGCTTACATAATGCACTTTGTTTTTTACTAAATATTAGTTATTTTTTAAGAAAACTTTTTTAATTTTAGGACACGATAAATTGGAAATATATTAAACATGTGTATTATCAACAATTACAAATTAGTTTTTTGCTACTAGAATAGTTCTCTTAATATTAAATATTTTTTTCCATAAATTATTGATAACTTAGAGTTCACAGCTTAAATGATGTGGTTCTCAAAATTAACAAATTCAACAAGAAAATTAAATTTTGTAAATCACCAATGAATTGCTAGTATTTTGTTGGGCCTCCTTCGTTATCAATTACAGCTCGTAGTCGTCTGGGCAATATGCATTGATTCTACCAAGTTCCTAGTGCACTCTGGAGAGATATCGTTCCAAGCCTCCGCAATTCTTGCTCTCAATTCATTTCTGTTATGTATTGGGACGCTGTGTACCTTTTTCTTTAATATTAACCACAAGTTCTCAATGACGTTTAAATCAGGTGATTGTGCTGGCGTTCTGATGACATGAGGACAGTTATACAGTAACCAATTGCGAACCAGGTAGGTACGACTTATGTTTTGGAACATTGTCATGATAAAACCGGTAATTTTTATTCATTCTCAATCTTTCAACATTAGCTGCTAGATGCTCTTTAGTATGTCCAAATAGGTGGATTGGTTCATATTTCCTTCAAAATAATATGAATATCACCTACCCCTGTAGACGTCATACAACCCCATAACATAATGCCACCTCCACCATGTTTTACAGTCGCTTTCACATTTTTTAACTTTAATTCTTCATTAGGTGTTCTCCACACTGAAATTTTTCCATCTGACCGAAATAAATTTATTTTAGTTGCGGCAGCAAATATTACGGAATTACCAAAATCCAAAATCTTTATGAACATGTTCTCTGGCAAACTCTAGCCTTACCCTCCTATTTCTTTGACTAATAAACGGTTTGTTTTTTGCAGTTCAACCATGTAAATTATTCTTCCGTAATATCCGTCGAATTGTTTCAGGGTTGCATCTTTTACTAAAGTGTCTTTCAACCTCATTTCGCAACTTGATAGCACTTTTTTTAGGATTCATCGCAATTTGTCAAAGGATCTATCTTTCCTCACGGTCATTAAAAATCTTATTTGGGGCGACCTGCGATTTATTCTGGATTCTGTCTTCATTCCGGTAGCCCTCAATGATGTGCTGAATAGTTGAAGAACTTTTATTCACCATTTTGGAAATGTTTATTTGACTATAACCATTTCTGTAGTGAGTAAGAATTAAAATTCTTTCAGCAATTGTAGTTCTGCGACCCATGCTAAAAAAACTACTTTCACTTACAGATAAGCAATTTTAGTATTTGTCAGGCAACCTTAAACAAATGAAACAATAAACAACTGCAACGCCTACTTCAAAAATTTTCGACTGCTAGGTTTCGGGCCATTTTATTTTATTGCATCATTTAAGCTGTGAACCTTAAATGTGTCAATAATTAACGTAAAAAATTAATTATATTATGTGAAATAGTTTTGTGATAAGTAAACTGGTTTTTCAACATTTTTATAACTTTTCTTTAACTTTTTTTTAATTTTCCGTTTTCTGAAATTGAATATGGTACTTAAAAATACCCGTTGTTTTAACTAAATACCTAATAAGTTCATCATTTAAGCTGTGAGTCACTGTAGGTAATCCGTCTTACTCTATCGACTGAAATATTTTAAAGATGGCGGCACTTCCGGTTATACCGGAAGTAGATGCAAGCTTGCGAATTTTAAATAGATCACACTGTATTTTTGCATGTTTGGATTCGTCACGAAATTCTAAGGATATTTTATATAACTCAATTAATTTCGATGTTCAATCTAAAGCGTTTTCCGAGCCTTTAAAGCCGTGGTCCAATGGACTTTTTTCCTGTCGTTTCGTCTACAGCTGCAGCAGACATTATCAAAGGCAATGAGGCAATGTGCGAAGTGATCTCCCATGCTTCCCAAGGTTGACTGATTCGACTATGGTGAGCTTCGTGGTATTTATTCCCCAGCCGTCGCGCTGTAGTGGAGGGACTGGTGGGGGTAGTGGTGGCGCGGGGTTTCGATGCACTTGAAGTATGTTGTAGAACTCGCTTCCGGTCTGCATTTAGAAACGTGGTTTACTTCTTCCTGTTGAAATTCTTATTGTTATATCTCGTTGAAAAGGAGGCCGAATGGAAAGCTTAGGCACAACGGTTACAGAAAACCAAGACATACTGACTGATACCTTAATAACGCATCACATCATCATCACAGGCAGAAAAGGGGAGTCATGAAGACTGTCTGTGAGACCCAATAGAATTTGTGAGCCGGCTGGATTGGAACGGGAAATGAAACATCCGGAAAGAGCCTTTGGTTGGAATGGATACAACAAGCACGAGTTCTATAGGGCCATCCCAAGCAATGTGGTGCGCCAGGAAGGAACAACGGGAGAGGATTAATAAAAGCGCAGATGGACTAGTCTACCATACCACCTACTGGAAAAGCATAATGTTAAAACGGTCCTCAGTGTTTTTAAACCCACTCCTACAATACAACAGAGCCTGAGATCGGCCAAAGACCGCACTCGGAGTTTACCGAGTTCCCTTCAGCTGTGGCTCGGTATACATTGGCACCACAAAACGCAGTGTCAACACGAGGATTACAGAACCCAAGAGGGATTGCAGGCTGAGACAAACACAAAAGTCGGCAGTAGCAGAGCACGCTCTCTCCGAAGTTCACGACATCCTTTTCAATGAGGTGAATATCTTATATCAATCGCAGCGTTTCTATCCGAGACTAACGAGAGGGACCATTGAGATCTTTGAACACGACTACAATTTCAACAAAAAAAGAGGAAATTATATTTCTAGATGCAGACTTGAAGCGAGTTCTACGACCTACGACATACTTCAAGCGCGTGGAAACCCCGCGCCACCACTACCCCCACCCGAGTCCCTCCACTGCAGCGCGACGGCGGCGGCGGGGGATAAATACCACGGAGCTCACCACAGTTGAATCAATCAACGTCGGAACACACGGGAGAATACTTCGCCCATTGCCTCATCGCCTTTGATAATGTCTTCCGCAGCTGTAGACGAAATGTCAAAAATTCCATTGGACCACGGCTTCATAGCCCGGGAAACGCTCTAGATTGTATTTTGACCAGCCGTGAAAGCCTTCACAGTCTTATAATTTTGATGTTTTTTCACTTTTTGTATTTTTTGAACGCTTTGAGTTAGAACAAAAGGGTTTTAACATCTTAACTTTTGAAGACCAATCTAAGTACTGACTTTGACAACTGTGAAACTTTTGACATTTTTTTGTGTCAAAACCAATATTTAGATTCGTCTTGAAAAGTTAACTGTAACTCAAACCATTTGAAAGTTATGGATCTTGAATTTGCAGAAAGTGGCGAATTTCAAACCTCAATATTTTGAAAACAGTAGAAAATTGGAATAAATGGTGTTACCAGAAATATTCTTAGAATTTAAGAACGAATCCAAAAATGCAAAAATATACAAGGCGTTCGATTTAATTTTCGCAATATAACACCCACTTCTGGTATAACCGCTCTTGAAAATATTTTAGGTCGATAAAACAAAATCGATTACCTATATGTAAATATTTTCAGAAAAATGATATGTTGTGTTTTCCGTAAACGTCTATCGTAACATCGACCCTCGGGTACTCTATACAGGGTGGCCCACCATATACGACACGGTCTCTTAACGGAAAACGACTAAACATTTTTTCGCGATTTTTTACAGGCATATAGAGGTTGATTAAAAGAACAAATTAAAAATGTTTGATATTCTACAGGGTGCTCCAAAAAAATTCAAAAAAGAAGATATATATCAAACATATGTTTTTTCTTATTGAACACCCTGTATTTTAGACCATTTTTGAACTCTAGATGTAAAATAAAGGCTACTGACTGCTATGTTTCCTATACCTAATATTGATGTCTAAAACACATAGGCTACTTTTACGAAATTCATTTTAATTAAGAGTAAAGGTCCAATAATTTAACATTAAACTCTTTTATTATTTAAAAAATGTTACAGGGTGATAATTAACTGTCAAAAATAATGGCCATTTTTAAGGTCAGATTACTTGATTATTTTAGATAGCACACCCTGTATGTAATAATAAAATACGATACAACATTTTACCCTCTTTTGATCTGTATTAGGGTTTCCTATACCTATCTCTAATAATTTCTTAGTAATTTCACTTAATTATAATATGAAGACATTAAGGTAAAACATAAACAATATTAACAAGAAGACAAATACACAAACAGGATATGCCTACTATTGCCTACCAAAACAAAAGCTAAAGTAAGTGTTCAAAATGGTGATCATTATTTTCAATACACAACTGGATTCTTTTTTGAAACGAATGTTGAACATTGATTAACATTTGTGGCGTTACAGTTGCAAAGGCTGCGCGGATTCTCTGTTTCATATTGTCGGGGGTTGTGGGTGGAACATCGTAAACTTTGCTTTAAATGTAACTCCACAAAAAAAAGTCGGGGGGTGTTAGATCAGGCGATCTTGCTGGCCAATTTTGCGGCCCTCCTCTACCAATCCACTTGTTGGGAAAATATTGATGAATATTACACGTAAAGGCACGTTCTCTAAAAGGTCAAACAAA
This sequence comes from Taphrorychus bicolor, assembly GCA_951812265.1. Classification (NCBI taxonomy): domain Eukaryota; kingdom Metazoa; phylum Arthropoda; class Insecta; order Coleoptera; family Curculionidae; genus Taphrorychus; species Taphrorychus bicolor. Next base: position 27,080,763 of record OX638297.1, read on the forward strand.
TTTTCCGCTAAAAATCTACTGAATTCTTGCCCGTTTAGATGACCTTCAAAGAAGTAAGGTCCGATCACATATGGCCCTAAAATGCCGCCCCATACATTAACAGACCATCTGTGCTGATGATCAAGTGTTCGGAAAAAGTGGGGATTTTGGTCACTGTAATAGTGAAAAATTATGCCTATTTACTAGGCCGTTATTATGAACTGTGGATTCGTCCGAGAATAAAACGTTATCAAAAAAGTCATCTTCCTCCCCAACCGTATCAAGACACCACAAACAAAACTCAAGCCTTCGATGGAAGTCTATTTCAAACAGCTCCTGATGCATCTGAATGCGGTATGGATGGAATTTATGTTGTTTTAATATCCTTTGAGTACTGCTTCTACTTACATTAGCTGTTTGCGATGCAATCTTACGCTGACTCACATGCGGGTTTTCAACAATGGATGTAAGTACTAAAAATTCATTTTCCTCATTACCAGTCACATGTTTTACCCTTCTAACTTTTTCGTAGGAAACGTTTCCAGTTCGGCGAAAAATTTGCAGTAATCTTTGAATTACAGTCTTGTTTGGACGCTTCCGTGTTGGATATTTTTGAGCATAAACTCGAGAAGCTAAAACGCAATTCTCTTCACATTCGCCAATTACAAGAATCATGTCAATTCTTTCTTGTTTACTGTAGGTTTTCATTTTAAACAATTTCTCAAGTTTCAATAATAACTGAAAACGTGACGGATTAAAACTAGCTTTAAATAACACAATAACAATAACCATGGCAACGCCAATAAAAACATCGACCGATAAATCAACGCCACCTTAGTTTAAGAGAAATATTAATATTACTGGATAATCGTATCAGTTTAAGTGAAATTACTAAGAAAATATTAGAGATAGGTATAGGAACCCCTAATACAGATCAAAAGAGACTAAAATGTTGTATCGTATTCTATTATTACATACAGGGTGTGCTATTTAAAATAATCAAGTAATCTGACCTTAAATATGGCCATTATTTTTGATAGTTACTTATCACCCTGTAATATTTTTTTAAATAATAAATGTGTTTAATCTTAAATTATTGAATCTCTGCTCTTAATTGAAATGAATTTCGTAAAAGTAGCCTATGTGTTTTAGACATAAAAAATTTGTAAAATCTATCTTACAATATTAGAAATATTTAAAAACTTCCAAAACCATTAATATTAGGTATAGGAAACATAGCAGTAAGTAGCCTTTATTTTACCTCTAGTGTTCAAAAATGATTTAAAATACAGGGTGTTCCATAAGAAAAAACATATGTTTGATATGTATTTTTTTTTTGAGCACCCTGTATAATATCAAATATTTTTAAATGGTTCTTTTAAGCAACCTGTGTATGTCTGTAAAAAAAAATATTTAGCCGTTTTCCGTTAAGAGACCGTGTCGTATATAGTGGGCCACCCTGTATAGTAGGTACTATTAAAATAAATCAAAGTTTTGGTCTGACAAGGATTTATGCAACACCCTGTGTAAAGATGCATTATACAAAACTTTTTTATAAAATCATACAAAGTTTGCCTTTAATATTATTTAATAAAGTCAATAACTGATGAGATAATGATGTAACCAATCGCCTTCTATATCGATACATGAATAGCTTGGCAAAGTGCAAATATTACATAATATAGATCTTCTTTTATAACCAAAAAGTACTACGTTTTTCACCTAGAGGAAACGCCAGTTACATATTTTTGTCTGCAACTGCCTCGAAAATGAACAAATGCGCACTACTAACTACCGTTGAAAATTGCATATTGCAAACACCATGCGCAAAGTGCACTTTGCGCTTCGGTTTGTTTTGCACACGCCTTGCATACATTTTATAATACGAATGATTATTTATGAAGCAAAATGGCAGTCGTAGAAAAAGTATAGTGTGCAACACGTCCGAAAATCACTCTTCACACTTTTGTGACGTTGTATCACTCGCCTACGGCTCGTGTCCAATCCGTCACAGTCGTGAGAAAAGTGCAATTTTCGATACTAGTTACACAATATACTATTACTTGGTTATAGTTTTTTCCGCACTAGAGCGAAAACTGCAAATTTCTCCAATCACGAAAAAGTAAGCTTTTTCTCATGCGAGTAGAAAAAAAAGGAAGAAACCTCAATTTTCTGACCATATGTAACAAAATAACTAGAAAATACATGTGGAACACAACCGGTGCCGCTGCATAAATTATCTACACGAAAGTACAATTTTCGTTTGGGAAATAATTGTGATTTGTGTAGACCCACGCCGTAAAGCCAGCCCACGCTAAACGTGCTCTAAAGAGGTTAATTAATAGGTTAAAGAAAAACACCATTAATAATATTAGATTCTTATTACACAACTATAAAGGGAAATGATTGTGGCCGAGAGCGGAGTGGCCCGACTGATCACCGTTTATGGACAACAGGCAGATACTGACGTGAGATTGTATTTTGTTAAGTGGTTCTACACTATACGGTCTCATGTTATAACGAGGATATGAAAATTGAAATTGAAGTGCAAAACTCGGCCGAAAAGGCAATTCAATCATCAAAAAAAAACGCAATCATCATAACTCATAATTCGTGATGGTAGGTTGATGGGCAGTGAAGCATATTCAATTATATTATTCACAATCCGAAATTGGTATTATTAGTCTACGCCCATGGTTTAAATTATAACGACGCGTATTATTCTTATTTAAAAATCAATAGGGGCATAATCTGGTTGGTCATCAGCGTGGCATCCCAAGGTTGCTGGTTTCGAGATAGATTGGACGACCGGACCGAATTGGCCGGTGTTTTTTTCTCTACTTTTCGGTTTACCAAGGCGAGATCCGATATGGCTGCAACACAAAAAGCTCGACGGGAAATCAGGTCGAATAATTGAAAATCTCGACTTTTGATCAAATATGCCTTAAGGCGATGATGCGGTTGTCTGTATCTTGTTAATGCAGTCAATGTCCTGCTTGAGTTTAGGACTCAAGGCTGGAGGCTCGTAATGTCATTTGCTCATGTAAAAACCCAGTACTATGAAGGTATGTGTTCATTCTTCATCCGCCCCTTCGATACATATAGTAATAGGTGGGTAGATGGAAAGTCAACACAATGGACCACAAGGTTTCTAAATTATTAGGCTGCTTAATAGAGTCCTCATATCTCTTTTACAGAAAGGACATATTGACAGCGGCCAGATACTGCGTTAAATTGATAACTTCTTGGAAACCATTAGGCTGATATATACCCAATGTAGTGTGTACACACGGTTGTATCGTATACAAATAAGTTATTTACTTATAGCGCATTGATAACGGTATTTGGGTATCAAAACATAATTTGTTTGACATTTACATGAAATGATGGCGCCTGCAGTAACTTAAATAGGGGGTTCATAAATTCATTTAGTAATAATTATTTATTAGAGTAGGGTGTGAATAAAAAAATAAGCTGCGCGATAAGATTCTGAGGAATGTCGGTTGGTATCAGGACCAAAGCAAAAAAAGGGCGTTTTATGTGACACATTGATGTATTTTCTTAAGTGGGAAACTTAGTGATGGTATCTGTGCGCATTGATTTAAATATGACTAATATGCTAATGATCAGGAATTTACATAAAAATCTGTTTAAGTGTCCGTCGGGCCATTTTTGATAAAACTACCGGCCTTTTATGGTAAATTTTACCACGAGTACTACCGGTTTTCGATCGGCTATGTCGCCTTGCCGGCATCTACATTTTTCACCTCTTCTCGTAATGGTCATTAATATTAAAATTTTATTATTTATAAGCGTTTGAGACACAGATTCATTATATATGATCTCATAAGTTTCTGATAATGAGGCAACGTTTTATACAGGACATTTTTCAGAATTAGTGTGCTATTTGTGTGTCAAAAGTGAATCAATCATTGCTTTATTGATCAAACAAACATGTCATTGACAGAGCTGGGCTTAAAGTTATTCACAGCAGATAATATAACACCTACATAATGACATAATAAACATACTCAATGATAAAATTAATGCATCATAGGAAAAAAAAAGAACCGCTGACTACCAAGTTCTCAGTGCAAGGCATTAATCAACTGTGTAAAAAGTCCTGTCCAAAAAGTCCTGTCCAAAAAGAACTTCAGTCTGGGATGGAAGATTGAAGAAACAGAAATTTCACTCCGGACTGTAGGTAGGCGGTTGAATATTTTTATGGAACGACAGAATAACGAGTTTCAAGTAAGGGCACAGGATGGAATGGGCAGCGGTATGGTGAACCTACTCTGAGTTCTACCGTCAGAGGGAGTGTAAATGACTCCGCCGTTAGAGTGCCTATAATGAGAGTGTGGCCATAACGTGGCATCGTTTTCTATTGGTGCCACCATGTTTATTCCAAAGTCAGAAGTCAATGGTCAGATTGACATATATGGTATATGGCATTTTGATGCATTTTCGGGTTATGGCCCTACTACGCCTTAGGAATATACCCTTCCTTTGTTTCCTCAATATGAATTTAAGCACAAGAATATTCTAAGAGCAATTTGGAATTCCGTCGGCTGTCAGTACTCAGTACGTCAACTCGATGATGGATAAACGTCATCTAAAAGTGGCGGGATATTCAAAAATTACCTGTACTTAAAAGGGTTGTTGTGAGAATTTGTGAAATCTTCAACAATTCTCAATTGCCCATAATGTATCTTGAACTAAAGCGTTTACTTATTAGTAGGAAGGAAGAATTATAGTTCATCGTTTGTCTGAAAAAAAAATCATTTGAAGGCTTTCGCCCATAAGAACAATGTTAATCTTGGAAAAAACATGGCGGACAAGTCCTTATGGCCACACTCTCATTACAGGCACTCTCATTATCGGCCGTGCTTTCTGTGCACGAAGAACACTGCCGCCAGTATAAACAGGGCGGGGAGAGATACATTCAGAAAGAGAGGTCACGGCAAGAGTCTATGGCGTCGATTAATGACCATAGATGGGAAATGTATTCCCAAAAAAGATTTTTGTTATTCAGGGGAACACCGCTGGGACGACCTGAGATCGTCAAAGCCTATGTATATGGTGTTTCGTCCTGAGTCTATCTTGGTTTCGTCAGTAAGGCGTGGTGGACCCCTGCCCCATACGTCGGGATGAGAGCTCAGAATTGAAACTTTTATTTGAAGACAAATTCGGCGCAGGAAATGAAGGATTTCGACTAATGCTGACATCTGTGAGTCGGTGGGTGAAGTTTCGGCGCTGCCACATGTGAGTCGGTGGATGAAGTTCCGCTACAATACTCCCCTGCCAATGATAACGAGAACGGAGGTTGTATGATGGGAGAGAAGCGAGGCTTATTTTGCGAACTGAGGGGACGAGGTTGTGTTGCTGTTGCTTGAGCGAGGTGAGTGCGTTCCTCAAAAAGACTCAGGTGTGGTTCAAATGTTCAAAATAGACACTCTTGCCACTGAAGAGCCCAAGCGCTCTTTGACGGTGCAAAGAGGGAAACAGGCCAACGACATTCTTGACTGCAGACCCCGAGTGTGTTTATCAAATCTTAATGTCCCATCTATGATAAGCCCAAAGTATGTAAAACAACTGACAACACCAATTGCGCCGCTGTCCTCACCCGTTTCAATATCAAACTTAAAGGGCAATAATTTGAACTTCTTGAGGTTAAAGCAAAGCGAATTATCATCTATCATCGCGCTCAACCATTGGCATATCGTTAACTTAAATTGGAGTGTAGTGGGTTTGGGACAAGGTAGAATGACACTTTATTATTTCAAATTGCCGACGTTTCGACCATATAATTGGTCTTTTTCAAGGCTATAAAGAAAGAAAATTTATCCAAAGGATCGGCCAAAATTATCACAAAGTATGTGACTGGTTATAAATAAATAGAAGACTGTAGATAAACACTTACAAGGCTCATACATACACCTTTAAATAAAAGACTTAACAACTTTAAAAACATTGTTCTGCATCATTGTGCATCATAAAATGGCGCATTGCAAATGTGGACTAGCGGTAAAACAATATTATAATTAAAATAAAAATAATAATATAAATAAAAATAATTAAAAATAAAATTCTAATATTTTAATTTTAACATTGTTTTACCGCTAGTCCACATTTGCAATGCGCCATTTTATAATGCAGAACAATGTTTTTTAAAGTTGTTAAGTGTTTAATTTAACCTACAGTCTTTTATTTATTTATAACCATGCTTGTGACACATGCTTTGTGATAATTTTGGCTGATCTTCTGGATGTGTTATTTTTTTTTAGCCTTGAAAAAAACCAAATATATGGTCGAAACGTCGGCAATTTGAAATAATAAAGGTGTTTCATTCTACCCTGTCCCAAACCCGCTACAGTCCTCGAGCACTTTGCACCACTTTGCACAACAGGACGCAAACTACTAACCATGTTAACTTAATGAAGAAAAGCACCGAACCCTGAAGAACTCCACCACACAGGCCCCTCTCACCAGAAACAGAACCGCCAAACACCACTCTCTGATATCTCCCCTCCAGATAGGAGCGAAACCAGGCGATGATATCACCTCGGACCTCGGAAGTCACAACGCTCCTGTTTCACCAGCAGGGCTCCATGACTGACGCAGGCAAAGGCATTAGCCAAGTCACAAAACACATATCAAGTCGATCTTTCTGTTCTGGCAGATGCAGTGAATGTGTCCTTTGATTGACACTTTATATATCTATGTATAAGGTATAGTCCAGTGGCTCGAAATTGTCAGCGAAGCATTTTTGTTAAGGAACGCCTGTCAGTTCCTAAGTATGTACAGGGTGGCCATCGAGAGGTGATCCTGTACCTTGGATCCGTCAACTGTCTTGAACTGATCCGGAAACTGTCTATGAAAAGCCTTGGAAACTGTGAACTTGAAAATCGTTGAACTGAAGTGCTATGAGAAAAATTCTAATACAAAAGTACATAATTTAGTAAACAGTTTTTAATTATTTGGTTTTTGTATATACAGGTTGTTCCAGTTTTGAGCTTTTACTAGCAATTTTCTTATTTCAAATTAGATATGACATTTTTCCTTTCATTAGTCAATTCTACGTTTGATTTTAAGATTTTTCTGTATTTATCTATGTGGTAAGTTCTAGTAAGTGCTAGTATTTGCTTCTGGAGGCAACAAAAATTATCATTTTAACTGGTAAATAAACGGTAATTTATAAATATATAGTTTTGGTTCATTTAGCTTTATAAATGAGCAGTGTGTTTAAAACCTTTGACGAAATATTTTGATTTTTATTCGAACCCGTTTATGAAAAAATATGGTGTTTATCATTGGGATTTGGGATTGGGAGCAACTAGAGCAATATTTTGAGGTTGACTCTTAATATGAAAGATGCCACAGTTAAAGCCAAACTTAAGTCTGCACTAAATAACGTCGGTCGAAATGAGGCTGAGATTTTTTGGTATGAGGCTGAGGTCGGGGTACAACGTGGCCATAACGCACCATTGTTTCTTGAACAAGAAATATTGACGATTTTTTTTTATCTTGATGACAAAACAATTTGGAGAAAACTGTGTACTTTGTGCAAAAAGTTTATATATATTTTTTGGTTTGGTGGTTTTCCGTCATGACGAAAACGTATGAAGGAACTAAACAGGTAACTGTGTACTTTGTGCAAAAAGTTTATACAGTGCGCTTTTTTTAACGCAAAACATAGGATTTTACATGTTACATTTTCGGACCCATGTTGAGTGGTGTTCTATTAGCACCAAAGCTATGAAACTTGGCAAAATTAAAACTGAAGGTCCTAACTTTACCCGTACTGGCCAATTAGGTCTTGAAGATTTTGAATAATGCATAAAAAGTAATTTATTTTCCAAAAAAATGTTTCTTTTTACTTTCCTCGTAACTATTATGATTTCATTTTGAGCAGGTGCCTACCAAGTCATGTTACCACTACCATGGTAACAAGACAAATTTACACATTTTTTGAAGTTTAATGCTTAAACCATTTTTTTTATGTTTACCGGATCTGGGACTTTTGGAAACTCAAGTGTAAAGGGTAAAAAAATAATAATTACACGAATAGTACAAGTTGTTTAATTTGTCTTGTTATAAAAACTTAGAAATAATAGCGACAAAACGTTCTAAATGCCAAAAGTACCTGCCATTTTTCCTGCATTTGACATTTACCTGACATGCAAAGTTGAATAACAATAGCTACGAGGAGAGAAAAAAGATACATTTTTTTTCAGAAAATAAATGCTGTTTTCGCCTTATTCCAAATCTTTTGGACCTAGTCGGCCAATAGAGATAAAGCTAACACCCCCAATTTTACTTCTGTCAAGTTTCATAGCAATTGTGCTTATAGAACCCCACTCAACTGGACATGAAAAATTTAACACGTAACATCCTATGTTGCGCGTTAAAAAGAACGCACTGTATATACTTTTAGTGGTTTTTCGTCATGACGAAAACGTATGAATGGCCTAAACAGGAATCATGATGCGTATTGGCGCCCTCTATGAATTATGTAAATTTCTTTTCTAAATGTAATTCCTTATCCCGTAAAATCCCAGGGATGAAATTTATGAGTTTTGCTGGTTCTATTAACGGCTGGTTTAATAATTATAAATAACAAAACGAATATGGCTAAAAGTTTTATTTTGATCCTATCAGCTACTCGTAAGACCCTTCAGAGATTCTCTGTATTTTACTCTGATTGTTACTATTTGTCATCATTTTAATACGCTCTTAATTAAACCATCCGATAAGGTAGGTACTAGAGATGCTTATCCATTAGGTAAAATAATTTTATAGTTTGATTGAATAAGAGTGCAGCTCTATTTAGAACTGGTAACACAACAACCACACGGTACTACCTAACCCAAGAGCCGACGTACTTCTTCCGTGCATATAATTCTAAATAGGCATAGTGCAAAATTCCCATACATCGCAAATAAAGATTAACGACTTTCGGTCCGCGAGCGAGTCGCAGCAGTACCGTCGTCGTCGTCGTCGCAAAACGCCCAGTCATTTCCAAATAAAAGAAACCAAGACCACGAGGCTGCATTCCGATTCCAGACGTACAAGCGAGCTGTTTACAATGGGCCCCAAGAAAGAAAAACCACCGAGACAATCGCTGAAAAAAACGAGAAGGAAAACGGAACACAAAAGAACGCGCTCCGTTAAGGTACCAAGCCGTGGCCGTGTAATTAAGGAGTTTTTGCAGCGGCGGTACCAATATGCTAAAAGCGCTCTAATTATTCAGTACATAATAGGACTTAGGGAGAGGACAATGGGAAGCCACCCAGGGAGCCCTTATTCAGTTTGAAGGGAAGACCCACCATATGTTAAGTAGAACACTTGATGCTATCATGAATAGAATTACGCACTCGGTGGGGGTGGTTTGTGAAGATTTGAAGTGATTCATGCACGTGTGTGTCAGACGTTCTGACCCTTTTTCAAAAGTTATGGTATCCGGTGCACTGTTAGTTCCGTTTACAGTCGGTAATAGATATAATTTCGTTTTCCGTTTCGGGCCGTGGCAGGGTGTTATGTGGTGCCGATTTTCAACGAACGTGTATAACTAATTAAGGCCAATAGTCAGCACCAGTATCAAGATCCCACGACCAGGTCTTGAGGAATAAATGAGTTTTTACTATAAACAGAGGCCCGTTCATTTTCTTTGCCATAAAAGGTGTGGGTTTTACAATCGACACCAAGCGTCTAGCTTCATTTCCTACGTCACCTTCAACCACCCACCTGTGTACATGCGGTTTTACCGTAAATAACTTAGTCTATACCCATATATTTTATATTGGGTCGGTGCAGAAATATAGTCGGTGTATGACGAATGAGGGTGGGTTGGGTAATAACTCACGTGGGTAGAGTGTTTTGGCCTTAGACATTATTAGGAACTTATTCAAAGCTAGTTATTGAGTATTAAGTAAAACCATAGTTATTTAAATATGTTAAAGTGTTTTTTTTTGCTTCAGGGATGCGGCATCACAATGTGGGTCCACGGGTACTGTGTCGCCTTGACAGCTCTAACCACCCTGATGGTTCAGTATGTCGTGGCAGGTACGAATTAACTCCACATAATATTATATCATAGCGATTTACACAGTAACATTTTTTTCAGACTTCGAACATCTTGTAGGAGAACAGGAGCCTGTGATTTTGCCTAGCGGCTACGAAACGGAGCTCACTTGCGAAATGAACATAGAACCTGACCAGTTCCAATGGAAATTTTACCCCTCGGACGAGCCCTACAACAGTAAACCCAACATTGAACTGAGCAATGGCACTTTTCACTTAATTCACGAGTCCAAATACAAAACCATAAAACACAAGTCGACGTTAAAGTTAAAGGTTAGTGGTCAATACCATTTAATTATACATACAGATTAAGTTCATTCATTGTTCCGCATTAAGCGTTTTAGTCAAAAGTTTGAAGCTTCAGGAAGTATGTTTGACCTTAAAGCCTTATTAGCTTTGCTGAAATAAACTGGATGGTAGAAAAGAATATTTAAGTAAAATTTATTTGGTTTTGAAAAACTACCTATACATTTAGCAGTCTTCTGACTGAAAAGAACATTACTTTTTGTGCCATAACTTTTTAAAGGAACATACAAATTTACTTAGCGAAAGCCTTCGGGTTGTTACATGTGCACAGTGTGTAAGATTCGGTTTTCACGTATTTAAATTTGATAAAATTTGAAAAACCTGTATGACCCACTAACAAAAAGAGTTAATGATGAACGCAAATTCAAAGCGTGTTTCTTTTAACGTTTTGTATCAGAAAGTTTGAATAGATCTCCCTTATCTTCAAAAACAAATTACTTGTAATGACTGGTTTCTAAAAGAAAAGGACGTCGTATAGTAAAAGGGACTTCGTCTAAGTTCTTTGTTAGAATCCTTTTTGGCGGACAAGTTTTGACACTCAGGCTATCATCAGCGCCTCATTTGTATGTGCTGTGCTCTCTGCATCGAGAAACTTCAACCTGAGCAGAAGGCTTTTTTTCTGTCTTTAACTAACGTCTTCTGCTAACCCTATATAATATTCGTCATAATAGATCTTAGCACATACTTCCATAACATACTGCTTATTGCTTATCTTTTACATTGCTGGTTTTGACCTGCAAAAAGAGGGGATGGAAACACAATACTTTGTACTTGGCAATGTCAGCGCATGCCGAAAATTGAGGGCTACATTTTGCTTTAATGGTCAATATGGATTTTGACGTTTGAGGCCAAAGTACTTCGTGACTCCCAATGTTGCTGATACTTTCACGAGATACTCCATGGAAAAACATTCGATAGTGTGCGATTCTAACCACATAATTACTGTACTAATCGAGTTTTACACACTTGCAAAGGGCCTTGAACACAAGCTTCCTACTTTTAACCTCAAGATCAGCAAGGATCAGGCAGTATGTTACAGAAGTACGTGGATCTTAGGCGCGGATGATGACGTGAGAAACAAAACCATCCCGCCAAAAAAAGATTTTAATAAAAAATGGTGCGTAGTATATTTTGCCCCTTTCTTCCTCTATCCACTTACCTGTAACAGTGTTTTAATTTTTTTTTTGTTACCTGCAGCTTAAAGAGGAAGATGTTGGTGACTACCAATGCCTAGCTTACTACGGTGCCTCGGTGGTGGCGTCGGTACCATGGCGGGTCACCCTGGCTCATATGGGTGCCATTCCCCGTCAGCAAACTGTCTCTATATCAGTGCAGACAGGTAACACTGTGAGTTGGAGGTGTAACGTGCCGGAGTCCAATCCTCCCGCCTACATGTATTACCAAAAGGGCGACCAGTACGTACACCGTCCAAAGGGCGGAGATAGGACGGCTAGTATGATTCTGCCTAACGTTAATTTGAGTGATTCTAATACGTACAGGTAAGCCTTCTTATTATTTTTTTATATCATATATAACGCTGTCGTATAGCTTCCTTTACAAACTATATGATTGCGGTGTAGTGTATAGAGGACACAAAAGAAAAAATATATACGTTTCTGTAGAAATAAAACCTACGTTTTGACGGATAATCCAAGTTTTTATCAAGGCTAAAATGGAAGACAACGTGTATAAAGTAACAGCGTCTGGTATACTAATAGTCCTATACCCGCCACACCGCAACTAATTATATAAGAAATGTTAGAGCATAAATAACAAATAAATAATTCATAAGGTCTCTATGTTTCTTGAATGATAAATATCATTATTTTATTTTTCGCCATAATCTCCTTGAACTTTAATGCACTTAGTCCAACGATACTCTAAGGTCTTTATGCCATTTTCCAAGAGACTGGTCCAACTCTTCAAAATAAGCTATAGTTGCGGCTTCAGCATCTGAACTATATTTCTTACCGGCAAGATTTTTTTCAAATTAGGAAAAACCTTAGTCGGACGGAGTCAAATCTGGTGAATAAGGTGCATGTGGTAGCAATTGAAACCCTAATTTTTTGTGTTATTGATTTTTGATCCAATTTGATGTGGTTTTGGTTTTTGGGTTGTGGGATCAGGGGTGTTATTCAAAATCAGTTATGAACTTGTCGACGTTTCGCCATATATTACAGCATCTTCAGGACAAATTCAGAAAGATTTTGAGAGTCAACGGCGTGCTTGTCGATATGAGTTTATTATTAAAAGTTGGTCAGTTTTGCATTACCCATGTATTACCGATAATTTGTATTTTTCAGGTGTACCGCAACCAATGCCTTCAACAAGAAAACTTTGGACGCTGTTCTCAAGTTAGATGTTGTGCATAGCGGCCCCCAAAGGGCCCCAAGCTTCATTACAAAACCTCTTAGCGAGTATACGGCTGTAAAAGGTAGACCATCTACCCCATAATCCCTATTTTTATTGTAAAGATTGATTAACTTCGGTAGGATCCACTCTATTCCTCGAATGTTCCGCCGTGGGTAATCCGGTTCCTAAAGTTTCATGGTCCAAAGTCCGCGCCGAATTACCCTCTAATCGCACGGAGGTAGTACCGGGTGGATTACTAATACGCAACGTGACGTCAAAGGATGATGGCGTATACAGTTGCGTTCACACCAATCCACACGGTAGATTGTCTCATGAAATTAGTGTTAAGTACAACGAAGAGCCTAGCATAGACTGTCACGCCAATGATACGATTAGAATTGATCAAGGGCAAAATCTAGATCACGAGTGTGATGTCAGAGGTATGAGAGACAATTTAGAGTTTGTATCTCGTTGCATTATCGAACTATTTTAGGCGTACCTGAACCCCAAATTGCTTGGTTCCTAAACGGATTTTCTGTTCTGAACGACAGCGAAATCGAAGCCGTCGGCAACAAAATATATTTCAGGCCTGTAGAGAAAAGACATGCTGGCAACCTGCAGATATTTGCCAGAAATATTGTAAAGACTGTGTACAGTAGTATAAGCATCAGAGTCGTTCCTCTTTCGACTAGTATAGACGAAATAACTACGCCCATGCACACTAGGCCAAGACATAACCAGAAGTAAGTATCTTTACTTTATAAAGCTTTTCATTACATTTTTCGGAAAAGTAGGCATTGGAAATTTGACAGATTGCCCCCTGTAAAATATTTGAACTGTCAGTTTTATTGGTTGTATTGACTTAATTTAAAGGTTATAAAATGCTGCCATTACAAAAAATGTTGTGGCCAGAACTTACCAAAAATAATAGTTGTAAGCGAAAAAAATAAATTCATGTACTAGAGCTGATACTACGTTTTTCATGTCAAATACTTGGCAGAAGTGATTCTTAGGATGACAAATTTTCTTATACTAGAGCTGGGACATCGAGTTTTGCTCACCCTGTGTAACATAATATGTATTAAGAGGTTGGTTAACACTGAACCACTAAAATGGCTCTTATTCTTGGAGCCATAAAATCTTTTTATTAAAAGAATATTTGCAGTTATCTGCTCACTGTATATGAGCTCTTTTACAAAACGTTAACATTTATTCACTGTAAAAATCTACAAAAAGGGAGGGACAAACTCTTGCTATGAAACAAGGTGCACATAAAATGCATTCATACCGACATCGAAATTTGACTGGGAACAGTGTTTATCTGCACTTCGGATATGGTAGGTACAACGTTCTGCCTCAGAACACTAGGCTTCTTTCCAAGGGATAGTTCGGCACAGAAATTAAAACCGTTCTTCTTGAATGTGCTAGCTACTGTTGATTTTGAGAAAATTTATGAGCTGATAAAAACTTTTTTTAATATAATGCGAGCAACGTCGAGGAAATTAATTTGATTTACTCAAAGTCAAACTGATGGCAGATATTAAAGTAAAACTACATTAAACTATCATAACAACTTGTAGGGAAGTTGTTATTGGCATTTATCTTCACCTGCTTTTAATTTACTGATTCAAATCTTGTCAATCACATTTTTGACAAATCAGTTTATGGATAACTAATATGTGGCGTTTTTGGCGGAATCTTTCCTTTACAAGTTTACAAGGTTTTTATAACATAACCATTAACATTGACATAGTTAAAAAATTATATAGGGGGTCATCCAAATAATAGCATTTGGAAAAACTTTATGGAACGCTTTATATATAAGCGATATCGCCTGGAGCTGAAATTACTTGAACACTCCAACCTCTTCTCCTTGCCCCTTGTTGCTCTCAGCTTCAGGGCGGCGTAGCTTGAATCGTAACTAGTAGGATTCTCTGATTTGCTATTTTAGGAAAACTCCGAATACGAAAAAACCGCCCAAACACAAGCAGGTGAAAATGATTCCCCCGAGTCGTCCAGTAATATCTCGGGTAGACGACGAAACTGTAGTTATTCGATGGAACGTTACTACCAACAACGGGCTGCCTATTCAGTTTTTCAAAATACAGTATAGAGATTTGGAACCTGCTATCCATAAAGGTATGCCCCATGATAGTTATAGTAGGTGACTAATAAATTGAAACCTATTTATTGTTAACAATTTCTATCTCCTTTATTTTCTCAATGTGTACGTGTTGATTAGGATGACGAAAAATGACATGTACTGATCCAACTTAGCTTGTTAAATAAACACTTTTCGTTTTTAGACTGGAAAACGGCAAACTCGGATATTCCGGCTGCTCAGAGGGCTCACGAAATTACCGAGCTTCTTCCTGACCACGTTTACAAATTCCGCGTGGTGGCGGTCTATATTAACGACGACCATAAAATGAGCCCCATATCCAAGAAGTTCCATCTGCAAAGGATGGATTTCGATCAGCGTAATCCCCTGCCGTACTGCAAAATTACCCGCATTGAGACAGTTAATCACACTGCGGTTAAAGTTTACTGGGAGGTAAGAATTTTTAATTGTCTTTCAGCGTATTTGTTGATATACAGGGTGTCCCAACTCTATTTAGATACTAAATATCTCCGTCCCTGTACATTTCAGAAAAAAAAGTTTCAGATAAAAGCTCATGGTTTGGAAAGGTGCTTTCAATGACAGTTTACTAATATGTACAGGAGAAGCAAACACGTACTTTTCGACGTAAACTTATTTTTTTTTCAATGGGACACCCTGTATTTTATTGGAAATTTGGATGCTTCATTAAATACTCAATCAACAATGCATTGTAACACCTTTTTTGGTAGTGAATATGTAGATATGTAACTGATCTATGGCGAGTGTAAAAAGAATGCCCGACAGTCGCAACAACTGTACAGAGAACGGTTTCCAGATCGGAACACACCAGCTCTAATTACGTTTGCTAATGTTGAGAGAAAGATGCGTACAGGTATTTTTCCAAGCCCAAGAAATGCCACACATGAACGACGGGTAAGGAATGTGGCCATAACAGTAAATGTTCTTGGACTTGCTCAAATAAATCCTCACATCTCAATTCGTAATATCTCAGAAGAAACCGGAGTTAGCAAAACTTCTGTACAACACATGTTATGTGAAAGTCAACTCCATCCCTACAAAATTCATTTGATTCAAGAGTGGCGGCCAAATGATTATAATAGACGAATTCATTGTGCTTTTGACTATTAAGCTTCATGATGATCCAGGATTTCTTAATAAAATTTTGAGGTCTGATGAGTGACGTTTTCACAACAATGGTATCTGCCACAACTGCAATTATTGGGAAACGGAAAATCCACGTTGGATGAGGGGAACGCATTTCCAACAAATCTGGGGTATTAATGTCTGGTGCAGTCTTCTCAATGGGCGATTAATTGGACTATATTTCTATGAAGGTACTTTGAATGGCGAGAGATGGACTGAAGTGTTGCCTGTACTGCTGGAAGATGTAACCATAAACGAACGTTTAATAGGTGGTAGCAACAAGATGGTGCGCCGCCGCACAATATCTTAAATGTGTCAACTTTTTAAATATCACGGACCAGTCAGGTGGCCCGCAAGGTCACATGACTTGACACCATTAAACTATTTTTAAGGGATTATTTGAAGAATGAGGTTTATTCTGTCCAGCCAAGAAATTACAAATATACTCGTGCCTGCAGCATCCCCCCCCCCCCTAAAACTATTAGAAATGCATGTACCGGGGAGCTGCTTAGAAGGTATGAATTTTGCCATACCGGAAATGGGCGCCAGTTTGAGCATCTCTTATAAGTTTAGATTTTAACAACTGTACCAAGTGTTTTTATGTTTTTGTGATTTTATTGAAAAGTATTGAAATTTGAAAAAAATGTGTTATACATTGTTGATTGAGTATTTAATGAGGCATCTAAATCTTCAATAAAATACAGAGTGTGCTATTGAAAAAAAATAGGTTTACTTCAAAAAGTAGGTTTTTGCTTTACCCTGTACATATTAGTAGATTGTCATTGATAGCACCTTTTCAAATCATAAACTTTTTATCTGAAACTTTTTTTTCTGCAATCCACAGGGGCGGAGATATTTAGTGTCTAAATAGAGTTGGGACACCCTATATAGGCCGTTCCAGTGAAAAAACATCACTTTGGGAAGGTTTATTGTCTAACTGCAAACATGCATTAATTTTAAGTCAAAATATATGAAGTAGAACCACTCTTTATTTCAACTTTTTGTGATTTCCATTCGCGTTCTGTGGCAGGATTTTAGGGCAGGTGAAAAAACTCAACACCAAAGATACATATATCAAGGATAAAGTTTGCTCATTCGTAGGGATTCACTGTTTGATTTAATTTTCAAGTTACTTGACTTGTTTTCAAGACAAGATCAAGTCAAGGGAGAAAATGTCAAGTCCAGTAGTTTTTCTTTCAAGTACTTGAAAAATCAAGTAGTTTAAAAAATACTTGAGATCGGCTTTATTATTTATTATTATTAGTTGATTCTTAATAAACAAGTTTTGAGGAAATTTTTTGCTTAATATCTGAATAATCGCTAATGCGATTGGGTGGCAAGGTCATTGACTATGCCACCCTGTATATCCAAAACGAGTTAGTGACTTGTATATAAGGATGAGTTTCTTTGAAATCAGCTTTTCGAGCGCTATCGATCTAGCGCAACAAAATATTTACCATTCTATTTGACAATTTTCGGGTGACCGCTCTACTGCTCTGAGGATATTCCCGTCCTTACATTCTTGATTGGTTGGTTACTTCTTAATGGCGTCTGCTCCTTACGGGCAATTTGCCAGCTCATTAGGGGGTGGAGCCTGATACTAGTCTGGTAATTACATCACCAGACTCCATGATATTTACAATTCCTTTTTTACACATGTCAGAAAGCCTTGTCATTTCAGTCAGGCTTGTCATTTGTCAGAAAAACCACAAACAATCAAGAGCTCGACGGAGACAATTACATGTTCAGCACTTGAACACGATACTTTATTTACCATTTTATAATATATACTATTTTAACTATATTCTACTCTATAATATATACTATATAATATTTACTATTTTAACTACACGTTTATTTACTATTTTCGATCAAGAATCAAGTTTGAAAATATCAGTCAAGTTCTACAACTATAAAAAGTAAAGTCAAATACCGACTTTGTCAAGTATTTAATTTTTCAAGTCAAGTTAAAATCAAAAAAGTCAAGTTACTTGGTTTGTTGATTCCCTACTCATTCGTAATTCTATGTCAACATAATGTCAAGTTACTGGGCAAATAGGACAAGCGCGGGTGCACAAGACACAACAAAAAATTCAAAACGTCTGCTCCCATTCCGTCTTCGTAGAGGCAAAATTAGAAAAAAGAATGTATGGAACACGTTGGAGAGACTGCAACATTGTGTAACTTGCACCTTGTGTGGTACGTCGCTAGTTACACAAAATCGTCCTTGTTCCAATTGGTTACATAAATGTCCATTACGTTACGTTATTTGTTAGTTATGGCATGTGCTCCAAATCACAGTTGTTGCGAATTTAAAAATGAGTTTTCTTTTAGTGCCCTCCTTTCAATATGCCTATTGATGGTTTTTACATCAACTACAATTTGGCCACGAGAGCCGGCGACGAATATATGATGACCCCGGTGGAAGGTCAGGACGTCAGAAGTGCCATAATCGATCATTTGCAACCGGAAACCAGCTACGATTTTAAGCTGCAAAGTTTCACTCAGAAGGTGGCAGGAGATCTTACCCCTTTAATGAAAGGCAGGACTGCAGGTGAGTGTTTGTCACACTATTAACAATAAAAGTATACGTAGGTGGTACAGTTAAATGAACGAGATGAAAAGGCAAAAACTCACGTAAGATTAAAAATTAATCTAAAGTTTTTCTTTTAACTCGGAATACGTAAATAGCGAAACTTCAAGAGTGGGCAATGAACTTGCCATGTTTTATGAAAGATTTGATTTATAATTGAGATTTTGAAAGTGATAAAAATCTTCCACATATAAATTATTCAGTCCCAGCAGAGCCCCAGCAACCCATATTGTTGCAACCTTCTTAGTGTTTTAAAAAAATACTTGCTTTTTTTTATTCACCACTTTCTTTACAATTTCACTATTGCTTGGTATTGCTTTGGTTTATAACTTCGAGCCGACTACTATTAGTAGCTAGCTAACTTAAAACACAAAAACAGGAGTCTTATCTACTCTGGTCTTAATTCCCGAACCTTCACGAATTGCTTTTCCTAGGAATTTAACTAAAATATAAGGATAATTTATCTAAAATAAAAGAAAATCTTGCATCATAATCGGATGGAATTCGACCTTTGACCTAAATTTGTGTGCCAGTGTACATAACCAGTGATATAACCACTTTTCTTAAACCAGGTCTCATCAGTAAATATGGATTTTTGTGAAATGTTTTGGTTATTATCTACATCAATGTACCAATTAAATCGCACTCTTTGGGAAAAGGCAATTTCATGCAATTCTTGTACTACTGTGAAGCGGTATGGCAGCATTTACAAATCTTTATGCAAAATTGCATGAGTGGCACCTACAGAAATAAAGATTTGTTGGTGTAGCTGTCGTATAGAAGTCTCAGGTGCATTTTGAATTATCTGTTGTGCCTGAGCAACCACTTCATCTGTACGTTTCTTGGTAGATCCGCTGCCTGATCTTTGTAAACTACCTGTTTCCGTAGACAATTCTAGAGTACGCTCTAATGTTTTCTTAAACGGCATATAGTCTACATCAGTACAAGTTTGGAAATTCGGCTTGAAAATCCTCCATGCAGTGTTCAATTGAATAAACTCATTCGCCGTCCACTTTTATTCCAGGTCGATAGTAGTTCAGCATAAACACTTTATGTTCTAAGGGGAAAGCCATGTTGGCCAAACACAAGACTAATTTTATAGCAATAAAAATTACCGTTTTAGCAAAAAACTTTCTTGGCAAAACTACAGCTTAGAAAAATGTGGGAAAAGGGAAAAGCAAAAAGCTCATAATAAAAAGCAAAAACAAGATGACAACTAATAAGTAAGGTTAGAGCACTCAAAGCTGAGTGGGCAGAGCCAATGACCAATAGTTGTTGGCGTTTTGTCTTTATATCTGTGTTCTTTTCAATCAAAAAATTATAGCCAACTAGATGACGTTTCATAATAAACACAGTGTAGCATAAACTAAAATTTAAGAACAGCTCTTCCCGCATTAGCTATTTGTTACCTTTCGCTTCCAGGCGTTTGAAATACCTAGTATCATGACGCTTTCATTTGTTTCAGCTAATCCTGTTAGTCCAACTACAGTTCCGACCACTGGCAATACCAAGAAGGTTAGTCGCGAACCAAGTTCCCCAGACAACAATATTTACATCATAATTGCGGGAGCCGTGGTGGGGTTCGCTTTAGTCATTACCGGTCTGATATTGGTGTTCGTCTGCAGAAAATGGCAGAGGAATAAGTTGTCTGGTAAGTATATTTTTTATCTACAGTAGTCATTAGTTTTCGGGCATGTGTCAAATAAGTGAAGTCAGTGAAGACGAGATGATTTTTTACTTTTCCATATAAGTTCATTTTCGTTTCACAACAGTTCTGGTTCCGGTTGACACAAAAATGACAGACCAGCTGATTTACACCAAAGCTGATTGGTTGAAAATTAGCTGGTCTGTCATTTTTATGTCAACCAGAACCGCTGCGAAACGAAAATAACGATAACAGTAATTCTTACATTCTGAGGATGCTTGTAAAGAGTGTACTTTCAACAATCTCTCCTTCAAAAGGGTCTTGTGCACTATAAATTCGTGTATTTTAATTTATTATGTACAAAAAATATTTAATCTTTATATTCACGTCGCATATAGGTGAATATTTACGATTTACGCGGCCAAAATTGTATTTTATAACCTAATGGTAAACAAATCAAACAGCGTATCGAGGGATAGAAGATTCTTCCGAGAATCCTTATCAACCCCCTCCACCTTCCAAAGGTATACCACGAGCGCATGCACTAAGTTGGAACTTGTCCGTGAATCGCCGCATTCGTTCCCATTATCACAGAGTTTGCAACAAACACTATTTTAAAAATTAATATTGCATTTTTTGAGCTAGTTATTGTTAGTGAAAGTGATGGATTTTGATAACTTAGCTATGTATCTTAATTACTACTTTATTTTGCTTAGTTCGTTAGCAAAGAAGAATTTGTATAATTTAGTAATGTCAAGTATAGGTTGTTTTCTTAGTGAAATTTTGATGTGATTTTACATTTTGGAGGTAAATTTGTTATACTTCTGCGTTAGATAGGATCATCTGTATTTTTTTTATTGTGAAGTATGATCTGAGTATTAATAAAGTTTACAAAAATTGGATGCAGAAGACTGCAGCTGACAGATTTAAGGTAATTTTTAACAATCTAGATTTTTTGTCATAAAAATAATAATTTCTTTATTAGTTAAATAATCATTGCTTTTCATTGTTATAAAAACTATCAGCATATCAGGGGGTGAAAATTGTTACCCTGATGGTACTTTATGGAATAATGACAGAAAAAAATTTACCGAATTTTTAAGCAAAAATACATTATTTAGAAAATAACTTAGTGTTGAACGATGGCACTAGTGATGGTGCCATAAAATCTTTAAAACAAAGATTTTCTATATTTAAATCTACCACATTAAAGGAAAAATGGAGAAAATGTCATAGAAAAGAAGAGGCTCTCTTGAAAAACAACGGACCTTTTGAAATTTCTATAAAGATAAATCGAACGAAGCGGACCTTGCAGTCTTTTGCTGAATCTAGTGAACGAAGCCAAGCGTCGAAAAAACCGAAGAAATCTGTCAAGGCTATTATTCGTTCAAAATTAAATTTCTGCTGAACAAGGAAGAAAATCTATATTACTTGGCAGAACTAGTAGTACTGTTTTTACAAATGTTAATACCCATGCCTAAGCCATTCCCTAATTTGTTTATAAGGCAAGTTATTAGGCCCAAGTCCCTGCATATTAGACCCATGTCATTATACATGTATTTTAAGGTTACCGTTCACTTTGCCGAATTTTATTTCGCCGTACGTACTTACGTTATTTCGGCAACATGGTTTTCGCCCAGATTACTTAAAAAAAAGTATTTTAATGAAAATTATTTTTATGACTATTTTTATGTAACACCACATACAAACAATATTAGTGACTACATATTTTTGGCCGCATAAATCGTAAATATTGACCTATGTGCGTCGGTAAAAAAATAGCAAACAAATAATAGAAAATTACTCCAGTTAAATACTATACAGGGTGTTTCAGAAAAGTGCTGACAAACTTTAGGGTATCATAGAAGACGTCTATCTGCAAACGCTCGTTTTATTTTGATTCACCCTGTATTTCAGATTTTCACCCTGAGATCCAGGGTGAAATTAAATTGTTGTCAATAAAAATTGCAATTAAAAAACTAATTGTTACCTGGATGATTATTAAAAAAATGAGTTTGATAATAAAAAATAAAAATAATAGGAAATAATTTGTTATTTTATCCAGGTTTTTCTTTATAAGATACCATTTAACTCAACATTGGACACACAGTAGCCCTTTTGAGTAAAAGTAGCTTTTTCGTGTAAAAAAAAATTGGCATTTTATAATGTGTTTAAAAAATTGCAAATTATTGTAACGTCAGAGACAAAACAATTCCAGACGACCACAAAATCTACGCCACCGGCACATAAAAAAATTCGTGCTTATAAAGTTCGTCCAAGTAATGGTAAAACGTGGACAAAAATTCAGTTGTCTATGTCAATTAGTTCCTGAATTATAACCAAAGAAACTCATATAAAAATATTTCTTTGACACCAGTGTCTTAAAAACGGTGCTCCTAAAGTTTGTCAGCACCTTTCTTAAACACAAAAAGACGATGCATTGGATGTGGGACATGTACGACCTATCTGTTGCAGCCGCGCGAGAAATTAATGTATAGAGAGATGGAATATTATGTAAAGTTTTTTCCGGGTTTTGAAACCATGGTCCAATGGAATTTCTTCCTGACGTTTCGTCCACACCTACAGCAGACATTATCAAAGGCAATGGGCGAATTGATCTCTAGTGCTTCCCGACGATGATCTTTTTAACGCCACGGGAAATGAAAATGTCATCAAGACTGCTTCATGCATATACCTCTCTTACATGATGTGTTCATTAGAATCCGCCATCTAGCCATCCATGAAATTCAATTGTTATTTTGAAGCATACTCCTTGGATATTTTAGCTGGGCGCCATTGATGGCTCCAGAGCGCGTTGTTTGAAGGTATCCTCATCCTTTGTTTTCTTGATATGAATGTAAGGATGCGAATAGTCCCAGACCTGTCTAGTGCTGCTAATAAGTAAGTGACAAACACAATTAGTAGATGGCAGGTCAAGTTACGACATGCCTCTATAACTCTCTTCCTTTCTATCAAAAAATCATAGCCAGTTAGATGATGTTTTATAATGAACACCCCTATTATATCTTAAAAAAACCAAGTAGGATCGGTAACAGATTTGTCCAACATCCTGAGCCAACGAAAATCAGCCGCTGGGCGCCATTGATGGCTCCAGAGCGCGTTGTTTGAAGGTATCCTCATCCTTTGTTTTCTTGATATGAATGTAAGGATGCGAATAGTCCCAGACCTGTCTAGTGCTGCTAATAAGTAAGTGACAAACACAATTAGTAGATGGCAGGTCAAGTTACGACATGCCTCTATAACTCTCTTCCTTTCTATCAAAAAATCATAGCCAGTTAGATGATGTTTTATAATGAACACCCCTATTATATCTTAAAAAAACCAAGTAGGATCGGTAACAGATTTGTCCAACATCCTGAGCCAACGAAAATCTATCACTTCAAATATTAATATCAAACTATTAAACCTAAGTATTTAAATTTTGTATAAAAAAAATTATAACATTTGATGTATCATCCTAGATTTAGTAAACATTTTTTAGGTGAACAAGACAAGCCGGCCGTCGAACACCACATCCAGGCAGATGGAAGCGATTACGTGGTAGAACCCAAAACGATACACAGAAGTAACGGTTGTGCTTTACCCGGCAGTAGGATTACAATAACTTCCAATCCACTGGCTGATGCAGATAAGGTAGGAAATATTTTACTGAAAAATACTTCCTTAATTGCATGATAATAATCACGATTTAGAGCAAAATCATTAAAGGCTTAGCAAATGTACCTGTCGCCTAAAGTTCCTGTTGACTTTGTAATGGAGCCGATTGTTACCCCGTTTCCATAGAAACCATGTTCCTATCTAATAGTAGGTCAATGGAATTTATGATGATGTATGTTAGATATCACTAGGTTTTTTTCTCATATTTAACATAATACTGACTTCACATCAACTAGACAAAGAGTTATTGTTAGTTTTGTGACGTTAAGATCCCTTTTCTGCTGTTCATTTGATAAATCCGAAATAACCGAAATTGAGCTTTCCTTAAAAGAATGTTGTATATATAATTTCCTTTCTCATTCACTAGTGCACAAAATAAATATAAATTCACTAACTTTCACGCTCATATCATTTGCTGCCAAAATACACCCTCTAGACAAATAAAACATACTAGGTTTATGTAAATTACTCAATTACATTCCGCCACAATCTGATGAAATTACAATATTGTTTTCATCCTGGTTTTCTTTGCCTTCGAAGGTAACAAAATGGTTAATTTTGCCGTGGAACTCATTAAATTAACTTCTAGACTTGTGGTGTCTTTTGTTCTACTAAATTTGGGTACCAAATATTTTATGAGACATCTATTTTATTGGCAAGAGAAACCTCAACATAACCTTCTACGAGGAGACCTCATCGCTATTTTCCAGGTCTCTTCAGTTCTAACAAATCGGGATCAAAATTTTATAAGTTTTTGCATCAGGAATTTGAATAACCAACACTTTTCCACTCTCCTCAAGATCTTCAAAAAACATGTTCATGTTCACCAACTTGAGTAAATTGACCACAGGGAAGATGTCTTCACTGACTTCTAACGCTCTGATATAGGTATGGGCATGGTATGGGCCAAGTATCTTTTGGTTACACCTGTTGCTCTGTTCTTCTGCCTCAAGCCAAGATAACGCTGCTATTCCCGTTCGAATAAGTTTAGAATTGCGGCACCAGCGTCTCCACCGCGAATCTAGCTCGATTAAAAATGCTGGCTGGGACGTAAACCGCTTCTTTACTGAGATTTTCCATACTTTTTGAACACAAATAGTGAAAAAAATTGAAATCGACTTTAGTGATCTGACAAAACAACCGAAAATATATCATAGTCATTGCAGCAACAGAGCCGCCTCATATTCAGGATCAAGATTTTCAAATAATTCAATTAACACGAACATTAAATATTTGCTGTTTGTGGTATGGAAAAGGTCTGATCTGTTTGGTCCGAACATCGAGCTAACCTGGAGAGCCCCTCCTTACAGTTACAGTTTTGCCCCCCCCCCCCCCTTTTTAGTAGTGGGAACCTTTAAACTGGTGACGGTATCCGCCGGTAAATGACGTCTCGTTGACGTAATGACGTCCCATGTCAAATTATTCCAAAACAATTGTCACTGTTTTTATTTTTGTAATTTCCAATGCAACCGAACTTATATCCATCTCGTAGCTAGAGCGCTAGGGCTCCTTGCCTTAGAAGACCCAGCTCCAAGGTGTTCTAAAAGTTAACTTCACTATGCGCGTGTTCGTGGGTTGTTGCCAAATCTCGAAACGTTCTTAGTTAGAATCACATACCTCCGTATCGAATATTTTTCCGTCACACGCATTAACATCGAGTAACCAGAGTAACTCGTGAAAGTATCGGCAACATTGGATGTCACGAATCACGAACCAAGTGCTTTTGGCTGTGATTCGTGAAGAGTACGTGAATCTAACTGCACGTAGGTCTAACCACTACTTCCATAACATACAGGACATTGCGTATCTTTTACATTGCTGGCTTTGGACTGCAAAAGGAGGGGATGGAAACATAATACGTCGTATATTGCAATTCTGCACATGCTGAAAAATGAGCGCCCTTTTGAAAGTGACACAGTTAGACCTACGTGTAGTTACATTCACGTACTGTCCACTCATCACGAACTAGACCGAAAGCACTTGGTTCGTGATGCGTGACATTCAATGTTGCCGATACTGTCACGAGTTATTCCGCTTACTCGACGTAAATGTGTTTGAGGAAAATTTGTTCGATACCGAAATATGTGATTCAAACCAAGTACGTTTGGAGATTTGGCAACAACCCACACATACGCGCATAGTGAATCGGTTCCGAGTCTCCATATTTTGGCATCAAGGTCTCTAAGGAATGTCCTGTGCGTTAATGACGTACTTGGGTCTAACTGTGCCACTCTCAAAAGGGCGCTCATTTTCGGCATATGCAGAAACTGCAATGTACGAAGTATTGTGTTTCCATTCCCTCCTTTTGCGATCCAAGGCCAGCAATGTAATAGATAGGCAATGTCCTGTATGTTATGGAAGTATGTGATTAACGTGTGCTGAGGACAACATTCGTCAGTGCCGGGCCTCCGGCCAAAACACGGGACCATTTAAGGAAATATCGCCATTTGTTGGCTCTGTCCATATCTTCTAATTCATTGAGTCTGAATGATGGTATCGTCGATGACAAACGACAATTGTTTCTCTTTCTCTTTTTATCGGTACAATGACTTTATTTGTAAAAAACAATGACCAACAAGAGCCAACAAATGCCGATATTTTCTTAAATAAGGGCCGGTTTTTTGGCCGGAAGTCCGTCATTTTAAAGCTACCCATAACGTAATTTCATCAAGAGCACATCAAATGGCGAATCACGGGTTGACGTAAGGCGTCAATTCAATCGGATATCACTACCATTTTTAAGGTACCTACTGCGTAAAAGGAGGGCCAAAAGTGTAAAACAGGAAGGCATCTCCAGATGTGATATACTAGCTCGTTGGTATAAAATATATCCATCCTTGTTCACTCAATTCATTAAAGAAGCAGAAATCATGTTTTAGATAAGGTTTTCAAATGAGTAGCCCTTATATTATGTAATAGCTCGTTGCATAGAAAATTCCACCAGTTTTAAGCAAAAATATCAAATGATCTTTGGGAGATCTAAAAATGATAACATGTGTATTTATATTTCAAGAAACTAAAGTTGTTTTTGCATCTTGTCTAAACCGTCATCGTTGCGGTTTACATTTTTAAAAATCATAGTTTTGAAACCCTCTATAACCACAGTAGATACCCATGTAATTATTGGAAATGAAAATAAGGGCAGCAAGTAGCAAATTCCTCGGACTAGTTAGGATATCAATTGTTTTAATGTTCTCATTATTATTTATTGCCCATCATGATGTTGATCCGATTCATTCATCGTTTCTCGGCTTTGCATAATTTTATTGCCTTTAAAAAAACGATTGAGAAATATTAATTGCTTCTAGCTGAAAATTAACACTGCATTATGCTATTCGTGCGATTCATGCTTTGTGTCCTTTATGCTTACTGTACCTACTTGTCACAGCAAAAGATTTGCCAACTACATTATTGTTCGTTTCTAACAAACGGAACGATCACTCTCTCTATAGAACAAGTTATCTTGGAAGGTATAAAAACTCTAAATGCATAGTTGGCAAACCTTTGACGCATTTTCAAGCGATACTAAAACTAGGTTAATCCGTCTCTATTCCAGAAATTTCTAGCTCGGATTTTTTCCAGAATCCGACCGTGATCGAAATGCGAAATCTAGCCAATAACAACGTTCGCCATCAGTCCGAGAGGCTGGACGCGACGACACCGGTTGCCGGCCACCCCAAACACCGACACAAAAAAAATCTCCGTCGGAGCAGGGAAGACTGTTCCACTGGTAGTAATTACGTATAGGAATATCTAATTTATTATTACCGGACTCGTCTTTCATCAAGGGATTGTTTCTCAAAAAAAAAAAATCGTTTCTGTGATATGTACACGAAGACATCTCTCTATAATTTTGATAAACTGTAGAATGTTTTCTATTTTCTGGCAGCTTCTGAAGTTGCTGCTCAAAAAAAATGTGAAACAGCAAGTTTTTGATGTGTCACTGTTATGGAATACGGCAAATGCTATTTTGTAAATTGTAGAATAGCGTTACCGCATTTTAAAATACGGTGAATGAATATGACAATCATATACATTATGAAGAATATGCCAGAAGCTTACTAATAATATACATAGCGCAATAATGAAAGATATTAAGGCTGTCGTCAAAACTAAACAATGTCCTAGCTTTAGAAGCAATAATTTTTAATTTGTATGATTTTATTTAATTTTTAAGTTATTTATTATTTTTATTATAATAATTATTCTAGTAATCCACTTTGGACTCGTAGGTGGTAACCCTTAGCAAAAAGTTCCTGATCAGACGTTCTTTTTCTTTTGCTTTGGTGTGTCACGAGTGTCTAAAACGGCCTTTTTAAAAGGTTTAAATTTCACAGCGGAGACTTTATGGATAAACGCCATATGCTTTACTCCTTCATTTACTGGAATTCAATTTGCTTGCCATCACCATAGAAGTAAGCCTATAAGTAAACAGTGTGAAAAAATAATCATACTAAACCAAAACTGATGTAAATAGAGGACAAATCAATTAATTTTTACACTTTTTAACAAAAAAAAATGTTTCCATAAGACACATTGCAGGCGTCAATCAATCACCTAACAAACCATCATTTTCACTGAAAGTTATTCGAGTCTCGTTTTGTTTACTGTCAATTCATGTTGAATTTGGTCGAAAGTCATTGCTAATGAGGATTAGCGATGTAAAAAGTTTAAAACATTTTTTTTTGTATAATAATCTGAAGGGATAGGGAATATACAACGAATTTGAGCTATTATTGTTAAACCTATCCCTCAGATCTGCGGCCCAGTCGTTATCGCTATAAGCCTCGGGTTTAAGACGTGTTAATGTGATGGTCTATTACGCAATAAAAATCTTAACATTTTAAGTGCATTTTCACGTTTAGACGTAAGGATATATCATAATTTTACAGTTGTACACATTTTTTATGAGGTATAAGTTAGAGTGATATTTGTATTTTGTATAATAATTTGAAGAGCACCACATGTTTCGCAATCACAACGCTTGACTTTTTTTCTGTTTCGTAATATTGAAAATAATGTTTTTTTTTTTATATTAAACATGGTTTTTATTTTCCATCACCTTGTGTCCGGTCATCGGTAACCTGAGGCGCTTTCCATCTTGCCATGGGAGTAGCTCGAAACAGTTTCAAAGCGTGAATTTCGTTTTTATAGCTTTCCAACACCGTCTTACTTTACGCACTTGAAGCACTCCAAAATTCCGCCCCCTTCGCCTTTTGTACCTACTTTGGCTGACTTTGACAGCTATAAAAAGCTGTTCCAGTGACAGTTCAATTCAGGATGGACTTAAAGCTCCGGGAACCTGACACTCAAATCCTTTACTGCAGTTGTTGGACAACGACTCTGATTATAGTTAATTTATAATTCGTTTTCTTTTGGGAATAATTTTACTATAATACCAACGGGTAGGGAAAGAGAATGTATACTTTGTGCAGTTTACTTTAAAAATCCTTTATTGGGAGACCGGTTTTGGCACAGACATCGCTCAAAAATCTGTTTGACGATTTGACAAATTACTTTATCCAAGACCATACTATAATATAATCATGTTATTCTTGTACAATCTCAGGGTTAATACTAACCTTTATTCAATGAGTTGTCATGGAAACGAAACATGTCGTAGGCAACTGGCAACTCAAAAAGTAAACCGCCCTATACGTGAAATCGGTAGTTACTACTGGTCCATTCAAATAATTATCCTTACATTAGGATGTATTGAGATAAATGTAGGTTACGGTGTCTCTTTTTCACTAAAAAATGTACTTTTCACTAAAAAATACTTAAAATAGGCCATAAAATTAAGTAATCTACCGCCCACCCTCGTAGCATTGAAATCTCAGAATATGTAACCTAATGGAATCCACGCGCGCAATTCTCCGCTATATTGAGAGCTCTTACCAAAAATGATCAGCCGCCATGTCTAAGGCGAAAATCAACAATTTCGTTGGCTATGTGTTGTTCTGCAATAAATTGCATTTTGCAAGACTTTAATATTATAAATAATTGTGTTGTTTACAGTTGGATGTGCAGATTACGGTTGTAAAAGCAGCGGCTATAGAAAGGAGCCTGGAGTCCTCCTACCGTTTCACAGGTAAACAGATAATGGCGTTTTTCAGCAACAATTAAATTATTTCAAATAACTCTAAAACCAGTTATTTGACATCCGAATCTACGAAATATGATTTAGTATATACCGCAGTGAATTCAATAATGCTATTTTGGGCAATATTTTTCTAATCCTGTAACTTGTATACAGTTTTTTTATTTAAATTTTTGAGCAGTTTTTCCAGTGGCGCAGGAGATGTAATCCCAGGGTTACCAACGACTATTAATTCAAAATTATTTTTATTTATTTAATAGTAAGTCAATGTTTGCTAATAATATTACGTATAATATTAGTAATGTTACAAATAGTAATTTAGTTCCATTATTATCTTTACTAAAATATTTTCTTATACTACATTACCAATGCTACATCACTGGCATTTTCATACTTGACAGATTGGAGCAAACTGGTAACAGACGCCGGCGTCGTATCCTACTTCTCTGGTTTACCTTTTCTAAGTTTCAACTATTATGCCCGCCCTGATGGCCCGCCATAGTGGTTTTAACGTCACTTTGACTTTGACGGTCAAAACAAAACTCGTGTTGACGACCGAGTTATCTAATTAATAATTATGTAAAAATTGTAAATTAAGCCGTGGACAAAGTATAGTCTTTTACCGACGACTATTATATACAACTTGCATATAATAGTCGTCATTACCTCAGGTGAATTGCGCCACTCGCTACGCTCGTGACCTCAAACGACACCTTCGGGAACGATAGCCTTACATGCTTGTTGGATATTTTTTACATTCACCATAAATAAAGAATAAATTTAAAAAATCTTCGTTTGTATAATTTAGATGCGCAGGCATTTTGAAACAATTGACAATAGCATTCGGTCATTGTCTCCATGATAACCGCAGGCTCAAGTATCTGGTTTATTTCATGGATGTCTAATTTGACTGATTTATCGTGCGCGAAGAACGATTTTTCAAAATTGTACGAAAACGGCTAACGGTAGGTATAGGTACCATTACGTAAAGTGACTCTTATTTTTAACCCTTTTGACACTGCAGCCAGAAAAAATGGGGTATTCCATTTAAAAATCACGAGCTCTAATCGCTTAACTGACAATCATGATTTAAATCTGGCATATTTTTTGGGTATTTTTAATCGAAGATAGCTCAAAATTTCCTTCAGATAACCTTTGGGTAATCTTAAAATTTTTTCCTTTGAAATGAACGTAGAATTCAAAAATGCGGGGTGCCATTTGGAATAGTGAAGTTGGTACCAGCTTCGGGTACCTGCAGTGGTACCTCAAAGGGAAAATATTTTAGACGTGGAGGCCCCATCGCAAATGCTAAACCCTAATATTTTCAAGAAATTACCTTTTGTAGTTTTCGAAATATCGACCGCGGTAGTTCCTGGTATATATCAAGGACGTAATTCGTCTAGCCATCTCTTTTGTCTTCAAAAAGTGTGATTCTTTATCTTTGTCCTCGGCAGTAGGCCAATCAACAACATCAAAGACGACTTAAGAAAGCATAACGACAAGCGTACGTCGTTGAGGAAGAGGCCATAATGTAGAAAGAGATAGGAAGAAGATGTTAACATTTTGGAAACCAGGATCCCGATCGGTTTGATCACTATCAGCTGACTTTCAACAAATCGGATTGAAAGAATGCCTCTCATCGGTCATCAATCAGTGTGCCTGAAAATTAGATGTATAGATCAATCTAACCTAGAATTACTATTTGCGAAAAGTTTTCGTCTATTCGTGGACGTGGAGCCATGTTTAAGTCTAGTAGTAGGCTCATCACGCTCTTGCTCCACAAAGTCGCACATCAACAACAAACGGTCCTTTCAACACTGACGAGAACCTGTATAAGGAGTGTACCATATTCCTACTATAAGCCATTCAGTTATTATTGTCGTCAAGTAGGCGTGTTGAAAAATTAACTTTGACATTTTTATCGAATCTTCTCACCATGTGTTAAATGGAGATGGGTATAGAACAAATGAAGGTTTCAAAGGTAACTAGATGACAAAAATAAGTGAATGGGTTATAGTATACATACCTACTGCAAGCGTCAATCTTTCGCTGTGGAAAGTGGAGCTTCGAATGACCTGTGGAAATCAAAAGCAGTTCGAATTTTTGCTACTGCGCACATCTTTATGCGCAAGACGTACGCCGATGACACGCCAGCGTTTTCTGATAACAACTCTAGAGGGCAATAAGACTACTCCCCACTATGATTTTTTTCCATAAGAATATAAAGATGTCAACACCTTCAGAGTTACTCAAAATTCAGGAACAAAGCTCGGCAGACGGCGCATGCGCATCAGCTGGCTTTCGATCCGGTTTTTCGAGCTATACTTTCTTAGGTTAGGATCATATTTTTATTATACTTATTAATTATTACACTTATTAACTGTATGGAGTTTACTTACCAGTCGTATTAATAGAGCAATAAATGTTATCAACGGACACCTTGTTTAGGATACGAGCTAATAATAAAAAAAAAGTAGAATTATATTTTGTTTGCTATCTATATTTAATTTTATGTACAAAAATATATTAATCTATTATGTGATCGCATAGTGATAAAATATACAAAATCACAACATTATTGGCCAATGTGGTCAAAAACATAACGGATACATTGCAGAGAAAAAGTCGACACAAATAACATTCGCACAGGTACAGCCAAGTAAGAGAATGTCCAGCACGGCCATCTCATAAACCATAAAAAATACAGACCAAGTTGGGAAACAAGTTTCCCATTCAAAGAAGTTTTAATGTAGAAACAAATCTTTAAGTTATTTGGAAAAGCCGGATTTTTTAACTTTATTTTATTACTTTTTGGAATTATAAGTAAGCGATAGATAAAACAAAAAAAAACCTTTTCCATTGCACTTTTTAATAACTTTCAACTTGATTTTATCCTACAACGATTTCGTTTACCAAAAATCATCATTTTTTTTTCTAAATAAGGCCATTGGTGTGATGTCATATTTGTAATAGATGTTAATAATTCTTGTGTAATTGTGTTGCTCGATCTTTTCAAATTTGAGCCTTACAGTGTGCCTATTTTTCCAAACCTCATCATTGATTTTTTCAATGTTCAAGTTAGTTGATACGACATAACAACATACATATCAAAACCAATGAGAGAAGACCGCCTTCGTCGAAGTATCAGAAAAATAACTTTAATCAATTAAGAATTCTACACTCAGTGGCAAAACCATCTTAGTTTTAGACGGACATTCATCTCATTGAACCTTTGTTGAATTGTTACAAGTAATGTACATATAGAAAATGCCTGTAATTTTTTTTGTAGGCCAAAAACCTAAAACAGACCCGTACATTTTGACATTAAGCCCTGCAGTGGGTTGAAAGGCAACCATTTTGTAGTAGTTTTTTCTTTACCCTGTATAACCTTTAAAAAAAAACTTATTAAGGTCAACCGCACAGTCTGATTCTTGAAGAAATGACCTTTCAAAATCTCTTTAAGTTATAAAATTCGGCTAACGCGTTTCTGATATACAAACCCTCAAAATGACGAAAAAATCCCGCGTATCGATCTTTTCTGTTAGCAGCTTATACACACTTAATCGCTATTATTTATAAAGGCTTTTCTCGTTTTTGAAACCGATAGACAGAAAGTTGTTAAATTCAGTTTTTTTCTTGTTTTTTTTTCTTTCAACGATATTTTATTATACATACGAAGTGTAACTTTTTTTCTAAAGAAGTCAATTTCTACAACAAATAACATTTGAAGTGCACTTCTGCACCATGATGTTCCTACTAAATGTTCCAGGTTCAATACTTTCAAATAACTTCTGTTTAATAATAGATAATTGGCAAATTGATCAGGAATATTGCAATATTTTTGAGCAATTTGCCATTTTAAAAACAATAAAAGCTTTCATGAAAAATACCGATCGTGGTGTAGACTTTATCAGATTAAAAATTATGGTACAACTTTGACATTTTTATTTTGTACTGGTATATCTAAAGGATGTAGTAGTCATTTTTAGAGTACGAGTAAGTTCCTGTAATCTTACTGCATCAACTCTGCATGGAGCAAATAAAAAGCGCCGACTGTAAATTGGGACTTTTTCCAAAATATGGTATATTTATCGAACTAGGCAATATATCGAAAAAAACCCGAACATGTCCCGAGGTGTTACATCATTATTTATAGTTTTTTATCAAAAAATTACTTAATTTTTTTTTTCTTAAAGTTGCGGAAACGAGAGGTATACGCAAAGTCACCTTATTTTCCAGCCTATGTATATATTCACCTGAATAACTTACCATCTTTAAACATACTAAGTAAGTTAGTTAGTACAAAAACAGATCTACTCAAATTCGCATCGTTCAAAGAAATCCGCTGGTTGATTTTAGAGTTATGCTCTCTCAAACCTAGTGCAAAAATCGAGTGTGCAAAGCTGTTTAGATCAAAAATTGATGTTAAGACAAATTGCGAATTCCATAAGGTGTTGTTGAAATATCAGTTGGCTCAGTCACAGTTCAAGACAACACTAGAATTATTTGCTTCACCTATTATTGCTTATTTGCTAGCAGGTACAATAAAAAATGCGAAAGGCTTCTTTCTTGGCACTGAGATCCCGATGCTTTTAACATATCGTGGACAAACTAATTTGCCTATGTTTTTGCCCGTTCTCAGTATTTTCAAAGATATTGAATAAATTCCATGGTTACTGCTTAGTACCCCCAATCAATACAGTTGGTTTGATGTAGTGGGTTAAGGACACACAAACAAAATATTTGTTTTCCTCAGGGCTATTTAGCTCGAAAGAACTTCTTGGCAATCGAAGAAATGTCACCATGACAGAATGAAGTTACTGGTAAAATCTTAGCCCGATTCGGATTAGCAAGGCACGGCACTACGAAAACCGAAAAAGTTTTAATCCTAATTTACTCAACTTTGTGGCATTTAATGACAGTCAATTTATGTCCGCCTCAAGCTTTCAATGGTCAGACTGAAAAAACAGGCACTGTATAACAAAAAATTTGTGAGACCTTTTTTTAATCTCTGTATCCCTCAAATAAATCGGCAAATTAACCGAAGTCACATATTCTGATTCAAGAAATATGTGGTTTAACATACACCCTATCTAAAAGAGAGTGGTTACCAAAACCTAAGTTATATGAACAATACAAACAAACATCCCAGTCTATCAATTAATAAGAACAGAACAGAAACACCAACAATGGCATTAAGACAAAAATACTGTCAGTTGATAGTTTCCTAAACAACGCTTACTGTTTCTTGAAACTCTTTAAAATCGGGTAAATATTCTCAAACGCCTCGTAAATTTCCTGTCTAACTTTGGCACCGGTCAAGACAACCTTACCAGAAACGAAAATCAATAGCACTATCCTAGGTTTTACCATACGGTAGATGAGACCTGGAAACAACTCCGGTTCATAGGAACTGAAAGAACTGTGCGTTAGAACTAAGCCTTCCAATCGGATCGGAAACTTCACGTCGCAGCTGCCCACCATGTTCTTAAAATTATCTCAGAATTAAATTTCAGCCACAAGAAGATAACAAAAAAGCGTTTTACCTGTATCTTGAAGTCCAGAAATTTTGCTGGAAAACCCAATTTTTGAATGATCCTAGCGTACTTTCGGGCCGCCAAACGTGAATCCTCCTCACTCTTCGCACCAGTACATACCATCTTGCCTGAACTGAAAATTAGGGCTGTGGTTCTGGGTTCGCGTATCCTCATTATGACGGCAGCGAAACGCTTCGGATTGTATTCCGCGTTTCGAGCATGTAGTGCGATTTTTTTAAGGTCCAATTTACAATTCAGGTTTACGGTCGATACGATGTTCCTGCAAATCAAAGTTTTACTGTTGACGGGGATTAAAATATAAAGTTCACACTACTATTAGTTCGACTATAGCGACTCGTATACGTTTTCAAGTTCAAATTGGCGTTAGTCAAAATCAAAATAGCAATACTAAGTCATATCATATTATTAATTAAAATGCAATTAGCGAGATCAATTTATTCTCTCTAAACTCCCTAATGCCTGCACACAAAATTGACGAAAATAATGCTGCACACTAAACACTGACAAAGCAATACATAATTCCTTGTTTCATTATCATATATAATTCATTTAATGCCAACCTAAAATTCACAAATGCTAATTTGCTCTGTTTAATAGCAACATTATTTTGATTATTGTCAACTTGCTTTTGATTATTGTCATTTTTATTATGGTTAACGCCAATTTAAACTTGAAAAGTGTGAGGCGTAAAATGGCAGCAATTTGTGGAAACAAGCAATAAAAATCGAGTATTTGTACACTTTAAAAACCACTTCAAACTCTACGAAAAATTAAACGAAAGATTTGGACAGATTAACAATATAAAAAATCTCAGATAAGGTTTAAACTTGAGATGTAAAAGTAGCCCTAAGAAATCATTAACTGACACCTAACTGTGTCTCCGAATAGATGAAACGTCTCTAAAAAATAGTAAATAAAAATGCCAAAATAAAACTTAAGTATTTGTGGTTTAGCCCTGCTTTGTCAAAACCAATTACTGACATGTTTTAATTGTTAAAAAATGAAAAGTTCGCGGATATTGCCAGAAAACATCTTTTTTTTTCAAGCGGACTAAAAGTATGTCATTTGTTTTCTCCATACGCACACCTAGAGTGGGCTTTCTAATCCTGAGACCAAAAAAGTAGCAAAAAAGTCCTAGGCAGTAAAAGTAAAGTCAAAAGTCACCGCTACTGTCATGGTGGTACATATCGTGGGCTTACCGCAAAAAGTGACCAAGTCAAAAATATAGGTTTTGTATAAATTAAGTTTAAAATTTAGAAGCTCACTTAAAATTCAGTTTTACTTCTATGCAAGCGGAGTTTTTACATCACATGTGCAACGTAATCTTAATTTAAACGAGTTTAGTGACATGTATGATATTTTGAAATTTTTTGAAAAAATGTGACTTTTTGTTGTTGAAAAAATACTGAACTTTGAGAAATACAGATTTCTATGGTAAATTGAATTTTTGGGTGGTATTTGTTGAACTCGTTCAATATGTGTTGGGCGTATTTTTGTGGAGCAGCGAGCAAGCAGTCATCTACATAGCGGAAGAAGAAGGGGAGTTTTACTGTTACGTTGTTAATTACGGTGGGTCATTGAAGACGAAGTAAGTAGAACTTAAGGTGAGTTCTACTGCTTCTAAGATGTCCTTCATTGGTATGTCCGTGTGTTGTTTAATTTTGTCCCAGTGTTTTTTTATGAGGTCTAGGGCAAGTTCGATAAGGATATTTATGTACATGGATACTACGTCTAAAGATATTAGGGAGTAATTTGTGGGGTAGGATACGTTAGAAATTTTGTTTTTAAATTGTCCTTGATATAAAATTCATTTTGATGTACTATTTTTTGTATTATATTTTTTAAGAACTTTGAAAGTTTTTCGAAAGGGGATTGAACACATGAGACGATGGGTCTGAGTGGTATTTCGGTCTTGTGTAATTTTGGGAGGCCGTAAATTTTTGGAGGCAAGGCATTGTAAATTTTTAGATCATTTTTTTATTAAGTCGTTGTTGCTTTTTTGAAATTTATTTGTTGGGTCGTTTTTCATTTCCTTTTATGTAGTTTTGTCTGCCAGTAGCTCATAGATTTTTTTGTCGTAGTCAGTTCTGTTCATAACAACGGTCTTTTTTGATTTGTCTGGTTTGAAGGCTATTATTTTTCAGAAACTGTCTAGTTTCATTTATGTTGAGTTGGAGGTTAATATTGTTTTGTTGTCCAGTGTTTTTGTGGGTATGCATGTGACTGCTGCAAGCGGATCTGATATTGTCTTTGGTTTGAGCTGGTAAGCGGGATATGGCAGATTCGATATTAGCTTTGATGTCAGTTACTGGAACTTCTTTTTGGTTTTTAATGGGTAGGGCGAAATTGGGGCCTAAACTGAGGGTTTGAGAAACATTGGCTGGTATGGTGGTGTTGCTGAGATTTTCGGTCCAATTAGTTGTAGGGGGATTGGACGTTTAGATGTTACGTTGTTTTAATAGGTTATTGTTGAATTTCTTTGTGTTGGAGTTTTTATGGAATTTTTCGAATCTTTGTTTTATCTTTCTCAAAAAAGGCATTGTAGACCTTTGGCGGGACAGTATTTTTGATTGAGGAGTTTACGTGTTGTCTGTCTCTTGTTAGTTTGTTTAGTTGTTTTGTGGTGTCGGTTAAAAGTAGATTTAAGGTATTGAATCTAAAACTATGTAGTATGTGTTCATTAATTTTTTTTGTGAGAGATTTACAGGCAAATGATATGTGGTTAACGTTGACGTTTAAAAAGGTGTTATATAAGATTTGCTATCTTTGTGCTAAGGTTTACCGACAGCTTCATCAGTTGGGTGGTGTGGTTTCCATATGTTGCAGTGATGTTTGCGTAAGAGAGCATTTTTCCCCTGCTCTGGTCAATGGTTGGCACGTAGGCTTCTAGATTCTTGGACCCTTGTGGTTGTATGGCTGATTGTTTCAAAAAAATTTGTGTCGAAACGTCAAAATAAACAACGAAGTTAGAAGCACCCACTGTACCTTATTTAATCAAAAAAAAGGACCAGAACCCAATAAAACAACCAGCCATTCTCTGGTATGTTATTTCAGAAACATGTTTTCCGAACTTTGCCAGATATTGTTCCTCGTATAGTGCATACATTTTGCTAACGGATAAGTTTGGGTCTAAATACAATCTACCGCTGCTTTTACGACAATAATGCGACTCCATAGTCGGAAAGCTTTCAACGTGAGCATTAAATTTCTGAATAAGTTCTTCTGGAGTTTTAATAAATGGTGGGTTTTGCCTCTTTTATCGGGTAAATTAAATAATCCATTTTCACCTCTTAGAGCATGATCCACTGGGCCGTGGTTGATACATAATATTAAAAAAAAAAGTTTTTACACACTTGAATGGCTTCTTCTTCAGCTTTTAGATGGTATTTACGGCTAGTTTCTTTTCTGACACCTGTACGACTACGAACTCTATGAACCTTAGGCAGGGAAATAAATACACATGACAGAATAAAGTCTTTTTGTCGGCAGTACTCGAGCTTCCAGTAATTTGACCAAATAGAGCTTCTTTGTTCTTCTGTAAATTTTGAAGAACATCTAAATTTACATTTGGTAGAATTAATCTTTTTTGGAATCTTTGCGTCATTTAATTTGTTTTTAGTATTATATGGCAAGCACGACTTTCTTTTCTTTTAGTTACATTCCGCTTCCATGTTTCAGGATTTGACTTTCCCCAACGTCGTTTCTTTTTTGATAGAGGTTCGTCACTATCCGAACTTTCTGTATTTTCCGGAACATATTCATCACTACTGCCGAACTCATTGTCAGACACCCGTTCAATGTCTATATTATGTGGGGTTTTTTGGACACCACTTGTTGACAGTAGATCATCTCCTATAGTAGTTTTTACATGATCAACATCCAGGTGGGCGTCATCTATATTTAGATTCTTGTGAACACCACTTGTTGACGGTAGAGTGCTCACAACATAACTTTCTATAGAATTTTTCACATGATGAACATCAAAGTGGGCCTCATCTGGAATGAAATAAGAAGTTTACCAAATTCACTACGCAAACAAACAAAATTGCAACTGTGATTTGCAGTTTCCTATGGCAACAACTTAGGAACAAGGAAAGATTTGCTGCCAAATCCAAAGGTTTTGAAAAACACAGGTCTGTGTTACAAATCGCATTTAATAAGATTTTTAAATAATTTGTTTTTTTTCTTTTCTTTTTGCCCCCCTCGTAGATATCTTATCTAAAGGTATCTCTTAACTAGTTCTAAGATATATTATCTCTAAGGCCCTTACCACTTTTCTTTAAAAAATGGGCAATATCAATAAAAATTATTATTTAGCATTAAAAAAACATAAAGAACTCACAAACTAATAATACAAAACTATTACTTACTTTCAGGAGTTACATGAGGTATATTTTCAGTTTTGGAACACAGCGACAGTAATAATTTTCCTCTACTACCCATCGGGCTTAAAATTGTTTTTCTACAACTGTCAAAATATGACATGGTTTGCGCATTACTGACAGTATGCATACTCATTGCCATAGGACACGTGAAAAAAAGTCTTTCGCACACGCCGTCAATACAGGGGTAGCAGAAAAGGACTATGAAGCTTAATCATTTACAAAATCGTTAAAGATGTCCCACATTAGTGGTAGGTGGACTTTTATACGGTTGTAAAAAAATGTCGTTCATAATGTTGTTCCTAAGTGTCTTTCGCGCACTTGACTGCTGCCCGGACTCCGCTTCGCGTCGTTCGGGCACCGGCAGTAGCGTGCGCGAAAGTGTTACTTTGCGCACTTCTTAGGAAAATAACTATTATTTATACCAGAAAAGTCACCACAACACACAGCACTATCTGATAAACAACACAGTGAATAAAATACCGCAGGGGATATAATGACCGGAAAAACTCACCAAGTCGACTTGTTCACTTTTACGAACATCAGCAATTTGTTTTTCGCTGGCATAAAAAAGCGACCAAGTCGATTTAAACATTTTTGCCTGTAATAAAATAGTTCTATTTTTCTAACAAGTGCGCAAAGTAACACTTTCGCGCCGCGACTGCCGTTGCGTGAAAGACACTTTGCGCAAGAATTAGGAACAATTTTTTTTCTACAACGGTATAAAAGTCCAGCTGCCACTAATATGGAACCTCTTTAACGATTTTATAAATGATTAAGCTTCACAGATCTTTTCTGCTACCCCTGTATTGACGACGTGTAACGCGAAAGACTTTGTCGCACGTGTCCTATGGCAACCAGTAACTTTTTTTTACGCTGCTATGGGCGACGTGCGAGAAAAATAACAATGAAAATATGTGTCAGTTTGCATACTGTCAGTAATGCGCGAACCGTGTCATATTTTGATGGTTGTAGAAAAACGCTTTTACTTAAACTCGACTTAAATGGTCATTATAGGAAGGTTCACATCAATAGCTTTAAAAGGTATAGTTGACTTGGTCAATTTTTCTTGTAACGCAGTTTACTTTAGATAATAACTTGGTCACATTATCTCAAATTTTCAGAATCTTTACTTGGTCCCTTTTTGCAGTAAGCCCACAATATATAAACGATTTTCATTCACCAAACTATTTGCTACGCCCTCAGCTTCGCTTCGGCCGTCAATCTCTGGGCTCAGCACGAAAAGACCCACTTTTACTCCTAGTGACATAATCTACTATTTCGATAAAGTTTATTTTCTATAAGACATAAGACAGAATTGTTTCCAAAAGCTGCTTAAAATCATAAGTAAGTTAAACTAGCATACCTAATTTCTTAAACCTCAACCTATTGCTATAAGTTTTCTATGTAAAATCGAAAAAGATGTATTCTGAAAATTTTTAAGTCCCCTTTCGTTTTTCAAAACTTAAATTATGCCAAAACTTAGTTTTCGAGCAAGCAGAGCTATACCCCAAAAAAAATTAAATACAAAAAACAGTTGTTCACTTATCCGGGGACACACTGCATATTACGAGGGGTCGTTACTATGTTCCTGAAATAAACGTAAAGTGCAATTATAGCTTAAGCTCAGCTAAGTTAAGCTATGACTGGTACTTAAACCAACCCATAACAATAGTGTTGCTGTCACCAATTGACAGGAAATTAACACCAATCATTATGCTACTCTTATTACACTTATTAGAAAACGTTGTTACCTAGAAGTCTATAATTTTTTTACAGAAAAGAATGACATAATTAAAGTAAATAGACTCTTGTTTCTTTCATCCCTTTCTTTTGACATTTTACAGCCAACTAGATGACGTGTTCAAATGAACACCCCCTCTGTATGTAGTAACTGGATCTTAGTTCTAATAGCGGCTAGTTCAGAAAGCTTAGAAAAGTTGGACGTATAGAAGGTGATTGTGGAATGTGGATACAAGTCAATTCTATTTTTCAGAATGGTAAAACTTGTTTAAACCTATAGATGGGCGACGGAAAAATTCACAAAAAACCTTTGAATCCAATTTAGGGTTTTTACCCGGTTTTTTCCCATCTCTTTTTGGAAGCACCCAGCAGTTTCAAGGTTTAAAGTGTTAAGGTTAGATTTTAGATTAGAATTTAATAAATCCAAATTCTGGATTGTTTTTTTTTGATAAACTAAACACTGGTCAATTGATCAACAGCCTCAAACTGCACAAACCAACAAATTATTGCTTAACCGGTAAGTGTTAGGCGTATTGAAAATAGAAACGTAAGTTAAATTTAGAGGTTATAATGGATTTAACCCGGAATTTCCCAGAAAATAAACCCTCAAAAAAAAAAACGGATGAAAATCCATCTCTATTTAAACCTGATCCAGATCAGTTGACAATTATCATCTTCCACGTCCACTTCAAAGTGACAACCTCCAAAACAAATATCCAATTGCACATGCGCACACGTCACCTACCATCTCTACTGGTCCATGGTCGATCTCTTCCTTTTTACCTTTGTTGGTTCATTCCTTCTGTGTTAACCCTACTAGTCAACCCTACGGCCTCATTTCTAATACTGGTCATCCCACAACTGGTCGCCACCACTCATCTCGTACTAGTATACCAAATCCCATTACCAAAAAAAATATTTTTCCTTATTTCATTTTAGTATGGTTTTCTATATGATTAACAATTGAATAATATTCCATAATATTATAATATGAACGTAACATTAGAAATGGAAAAGATTCTGGCACAATGAAGCTCGAAAAACCAGGTCGTAAAGCAACAGATGCGCCTGCACCGGCTGCCAAGCTCCGCCCAGTTCCACCCTTATGTGCGCACTAGTAAAAAAAAACTCGACCTGGTTTTGGTTTCCATGGCAAAACATTGACCCTCCTAGTATACAGTGTCAATATTTTCAACGGGGACAATTATTGGTGTTAAACTTAACCCTCCAAAGGCATCGCCCTAAGCACCAGGACCATATTCATAAAAATGTTAAATGGAAACTATAGCTTCCCGATAGGACATTCAAAATTATCT
The DNA here is from genome assembly GCA_951812265.1 of Taphrorychus bicolor. NCBI lineage: Eukaryota > Metazoa > Arthropoda > Insecta > Coleoptera > Curculionidae > Taphrorychus > Taphrorychus bicolor. The sequence continues at coordinate 27,123,760 of OX638297.1, forward strand.
ATTTTTAGCAGCACTTCCCTGCAATTACTTCTTAAATTCAAGCAAGCATCAGTGTGCAAATAAAACTAATTTTAATTCTTCCAGGTGATCATTAAACAGTTTTTACATGGAAACGTTGTTCATTACGGAAAAGGTATAGGTATGATAAGTTTTGAAATGGTGGCACTGTATATATCGTAGTAAGTTGTAAAAATATGGGCTTTCTGCAAAATGGATGTCAGATTTCCTCACGAGTTTAAATGGAAAAACGACTGAAATTGAGTTAAAAGCACTGCTGCATATCTACCAACTTAGAAATGTGCAATACATATTCCCAGTTTCATTAGAAAACGTCACCTAGAAGGCTATTGATTTTTGACAGAAAAGGACGACATAATCAAAGTAAATGCACTTTTATTTTTTCATCCTCGTCTTTTCTACATTTTTTAATGAACACCCCCTATTTCAACATTATACTTAAAGACCATAATATGAGAACTGAAAAACAAATTGAAACCGAGATTAAAACGCTGTTTCTACTGAATTCTAGCGTTAGAATTATAAATTGCTTGAGAACAATACATGTGGTTTTTGATTGTACCAAGATTTCCTTCGACAGAACCGAGGCCGACTTTAATGCTTGGCAAGATCATCAAAACGATCTAAAACTAAATACAGGGCGGTCCGTAATCAAAGGGTCATAGAGTAACTACCGGTATGAAAATATTAACTCCTGGAGAAAATTATCTGTCCACTCTAAACCTATTGCCCGACTTTAGTGGTTTAAATTTGAAATAAAAATTGACTGTCAGTTATTTTACACACCTCATTATATACCGGGTGAAACAAACATTTTTCTAAACTAATAAAAAAAAAAAAATAAATGTCTTTGAGTGTTTATGGCTAACTTTTATAAAGTTTTTCTTCATGAAATTTAAAAAAGCAACACCTCGTAAATTCTGAGACACCTAAGGGTTCAACAAACATGTTTAAAAAAACAATACGTACTGTAATTGTGGAACAATTCCGGGATCTGCAGAATGTGGAGTCATGGGAGTCATCGGCGAGGGGGTGGAAGGTCCAGCGGTGCCAACGCTCATAGTCGGTGTGCTTCCGCTCATTCCTGTGCCACCCAAATTTACCATTGAAGACATCATGCTGTGTTGCTGTCAATAAATAAGATAAGCTTATAAAAGTGGACGAATATATAATACATTTGAAGCGGTCAGGTCAAGCGGTTTAATAGATTCCCATATTTTTTTACATTTTTATGAAAAACCAGTCAGCACACTATTTTTTCTCCAAACGTCAAAAAAGTATTACTTAGTACCGTATTGCCGAGAAAAGTCTGGTACAAGAAAATAATCAACTATCGCGTAGAATATAAAAAATACCTTGATATTAAGTACCTTCACAAATTGGTACTTTTAAAAGTTGTCATTTTAAGTTGTCTATTGACAAACGTCTTTGTAATAGTCAGTAAGCTACATTAAAGCTTGGCCCAGAATTTTGTCAGCACGGCTATACGTCAAAGAAACTAAAATGAATGTTTTACTTCCGAGAGAGTTTAAGCTCTTTGAAATTGATAACCAAGTAAAAACACCACCTACCAGCTGTTTCTTGTTAAGATACAATATGCCAGACAGCTAGCTATTCTAGAATAAAACCATACAAGCCAGCACACACTCTTTATATAAAAATAATAAAAATACCTACATTTGATAGTGCATGAAACCTCGGAACTAAAGTGTCTTTAAATCTCGTAGCAAATTTCCTTCCTTCCTAATATCAAACCGCTGACTCTAGGCTCTTAAAATGTAATATACTATTTTGTATGATTTGCTTTTTTTGAGTTTATCGCACCCGGTTTTACTAAAGTAAGATGCATTACTAAGGCTAATAAAACGATAAGTGATTCACTCTCCGCTCAGTAAGCAACAGTAAGCAATACATGAGTGAAATAAAAGTATTGTTCTGAGAGTTCTTTGTTTAAATATGATTAATGAATATGATAAGTATGAGGATCAAACAAAAATGGACATTAATAGCTTGCTGATCTCAGAAAAATAGTAGTCCAACTTTAACATCGACTAGTGAAACAAACTTAATACTTAGTTTAAAGAAAAAATTGCCTCTTGTACACAGAGTAGACTTTTTGTGATTGTACGTTTTGTGCTTTAGCCTTTCGGCTCTACGTGAGTTTAGTACGCAAAGTGAATTTAAACTTTGAGTCTTTTTTCTTTAAAAACTAATAATATTCACTTCCCCATGTTTAGTTCCAATGCCTTTAACTAAACCATTTGTCCCATGCCTAGGTTCTTTATACGTACTTATATTGATTATAAAGGCATGACGTTCATGACATAATGCAGAATCTAAGCTTTGAAATCACTTTTGTTTCAATTTCAACATTTATAAACTTATGCAAGGAATTGAAAAATATGCTAAACACGTAGCTAAGCCTTGACTTTAATGAATAAAATCCTCGCTCTGAAGTAAAACTATTTGTTACTTTGATAGAGGTTTGAGAGATGGTTTTTTTTTCAGTAGTTTAAAGTTTAAAATAACAATGGTTATTACATATTATATTACATGGGTGAAAGCGAAAGAATTATTGACTTGAAGTAAAAATCAATGTGCTGAGATTCAAATGATCTGCATGCATTGAATTCTAAATGGATGTAAATGTATAAAGTTATAGAATCTTTCTTTATTTTAAAACAATATCTGATATTAGATTCAACTGCTAGGTATGTTCCATATTTTGTAATGTAATCATAAACAAAAATTTGAAAATACAAATCTTGAAACGTAAGGAAAGTAAGGGTATTTTCTTGATTCCAATTAGTACATATTGATATCATTTGGCGTCCTTAACGTTTAATAGATAGTGAATCTCAGGATCTCAAGACCTGAGATTCTCCATCCATTATTATGTATTTTAACAAACAAAATTCAAATGAATTTACTATACTTACTGGAGTTTGAGGAGTCATGCCACTATGCACTGAACTCATTGGCATTGAAAATCCGGTGACGTACTTAGTGTGGGGCATTGTCATGGCGTTACCCATGCCAAGGCCCAAAGTTGGAGTGAGTCCACCCATTGGGGCCAGTGGAGGCACCTGATTCGTGACGGGTTGCTGTTGTTGTTGCTGTTGCTGCTGAAGGGCATTTGGAAGGATTTGTTGGTCCTCTTCTGGCTGATGTAGAGGCGTACCTGTTTTTAAGTAAAAAAAAAAAGGCTGGAGTGTTACAAACTCAAAACCTGTGCTTAATACTTAGGCTGACCTAGAAAGATCTAGATTCAATCATATTATAAGTTTATAATTTGAACGTTTGGATAGCAGGTGCTATCCAAAATTCACATTAATAAATAAAGGACGCTAAGCACAGATGATTTATAATTTGATTTTATATTTGTTTGGATTTGGAAGCAACTAGCTAAAAACCACATTACATACATATAATGCGGGCACCATTAAAGCATAGTTGCATAGTTGTTTAAAAGGAAAAAAACCCTTACACTTCCTTTTTTATTGCTGGACCCAAAAATCAACAAAGCAAGTCAAAATCGGAGAAAAAATTTTAATCTATTCACAGAAATGTTTTCATACTTGAAGACTCTCCATATGTTAAATATCTAAGTAAAAAGAAAGTCATTTAACAAAAGAAGAATGTTTTTAGTGTGGTTTACTTTCAATGTGTGATCAGAAAAAAAACATATCTTACCAGTTTATTAACCCAAAAAATAAATCAACCTTCTGCATTATTCACTTTCAGAACTATCTACTATGTTTAAGTTTGCTTCAGCTTTTTCCTATAATTATAGTTTAAAAATGAGCACCAATGCAGAAATATCAAAAACAGTGCTCAATAAATCCTCAGACCTGGTGGGATACCAGCACTCAACACATTCCCCTTTAAAAAAGTGAATTCTCACTTCACATGCCAGTGATAGGTGGCAGGCAAAGACTTTACCTGCCATTTGTCTGATGATCTACAAATCTATGAGTACTGAAAACAGTAAGACTTTTAGGAAATGATGGTCTTGGATCAGATTGATCCTTACAACTTATTTTCCAGATTGATGACCAATCACAGGTCAGTCAATCCAATTGGTTGACAATCAGCTGACAGTTATCAAGCCAATCCAAGTTGCCATTTCATATAATTCAAAGGATAGTAGACACATTAATATTCTATTCAAAGCTGAAATGACTTTTATCCACGACCATACTATAATAATCACATTATTCTTGTACATTCTCAAGACTAATGATAATCATTATTCACTTGTGAATAATGAACATTATTCACAAGTGAATAATGAGTTGTCATGGAAACGAAACATGTCGTAGGCAACTGACAACTCAAAAAGTAAACTGCCCTAAACATGAAATCGGTAGTTACCACTAGTTCATTCAAATAATTAAACTTCTATTAGGATGTATTGAGGCAAATGTAGGTTACAGTGTCTCTTTTTCCCTAAAATATATACTTTTCACTGAAAAATACTTAAAATAGGCCATAAAATGAAGTAATTTACCGTCCACCCTCGTAGCATTGAAATGAACATGCGGTGACATGCGCGGGTGACTAGACCGTCATCTATCGACAAGACGCATCAAACGTCGCGCCATTGAATAGCGAAATCAGTCGCGGTCGTGGTTTTAAAATTGTAAATTATCTTTGTGGCATCTATAACCTATCATATTTGAGAAAACCCAGAATCTTGGTCGTGGATAAAGTATAGTATTCAACGCGCATTTAATGAGCGTTATTCTCTCGGGCAACTTGTGCCACTCGCTTCGCTCGTGGGCTCAAACGTTACCCTCGAGAATAACGACTCTCATTAAATGCTTGTTGTATAATATACTATTTTCTACAACCGTCAAAATATTACACGGTTTCGCGCATTACTGACAGTATGCAAACTGACACATATTTTCATTATTATCTTTCTCGGACGTCGCCCATAGCAGCTTAAATAAAGTTACTGGTTGCCATAGGACACGTGCGACAAAGTCTTTCGCGCACGCCGTCAGTACATGGGTAGCAGAAAAGATCGGTGAAGCTTAATCATTTATAAAATCGTTAAAGATGTTCCATAATAGTGGCAGCTGGACTTTTATACCGTTGTAGAAAAAATGTTGTTCCTAATTCTTGCGCAAAGTGTCTTTCGCGCACTTGACTACTGCCGGCAGTCGGGTGCGCGAAAGTGTTACTTTGCGAACTTGTTAGGAAAATAACTATTTTCTACTCGAACGAAAGTTTACTTTTCCGCACGTATTTGGGTGCGGAAAGTTGAAAAAACCTCAAATGGCTGGTATTTTGCTTTATACCGGGTGTCCAGCACAAACCTGGACATAGGAGATTAACAAGGGAAAATCGGTTTTTATTTTTTGCGCCTGTACGGTTGAATTGATTGAAAAACTTTTAAGAGTAGGTAAAGTTGTAGAGAATATGGTCAGCTCTCATCCTGTAATTTTTTCAATACCCCAGTTTTGGCCGTTTTTTGGAAAAACGCCTCGAAAAAAGCAAAAATTTGAATTTGGCCCGTCACTCCCGCCATGCATGTGCAGTGTCGCTAATATGTTCACTGCATAATCACATTAATTACTACATGATAGTCCCTCAAAATAAATAAGAAAGGAAAATCGGCTCTGACTCTGACATAAGAAATTATTATGTTGGCGACAATGCACATGCATGGCGGGGGTGACGCGCCAAATTCAAATTCTTGCACTTTTCGAGACGTTTTTCCAAGAAACAGCCAAAACTGAGGTATTGAAAAAATTACAGGATGATAGCTGACCATAAGCTCTACAACTTTACTCTTAAAAGTTTTTCAATCAAATAAACCATACAGGCGCAAAAAAATAGAAACCAATTTCCCATGTTAATCTCCTATGTCCAGGGTTCTGCTGGACACTCAGTATAACTTTGTTTACTATGGTTGGTATGGAAGAACGTAATAAGAACCAGTAAAACTACCATGGTTTATAGATGTAAGGAATGGTGGCATTAGGTGATTGGTATACCATCTTACATATACCTGATCTGCATGTTTAATTTTAGTTTTGCAAAAAAGGCAGGGTATTGATCTCAACATTTTTTAATAGAAAAAGTTGATTTCTTTAATTATTGCTATGTGGGATAAAAGTAATCAAACATCATTCATCGCGCAGTTCAGGCAATAAATACCAATATATTGACAGAGTTTTAGGATGACTTTTACAACTATCAGTAAAACTTCAGTTTGAAGTTAAAATACAGACAGATAAACAACGCCATGTCTGGAGTTTTAACTTCAAACTGAAGTTTTATTAATAGCTGTAAAAGTCTTATTTGTAGAAAAATATTGTTGAAAACACTTGCGGAAGGTATTTTTTTTCCGCACTTGACTTCATGGCCGAACGATGCGTAGTGGAGTTCGGCCATGAACTGCAGTCGCGTGCGGAAAAGTTTCACTTTCCACACTTGTTAGGACAATAATTATTTTGGTTTGCCATTGGATATGTGATATCTGATGTGATATCTGTTCTGAAGCCACAAAAGTTAAGATTTCGTTTGGCAATAGTGCAAACAGCTGTTCAACAAGGCAAAAAGGGGCAAGTAATATAAGAAATAAAATAATCATTTCTTGCATCTTACAGTCTTATGGATAAACTATAAACCGTATTTTTGAAATTCAATACTTTACTTTTCAGACTGCGTAGGCAAGCTGCACACCAAATATGCACAACACAAATGTATTTTGTGTTGTGTTGTGCATATTTAACACATTTAACACTAGCATATTTAAAATAAATACATCCACTCATTCTTTGTAAACATGAAATGTTTTGCCTGTATGGGTGGCTATATGTAAATATATACAAGTGTGTTAAATGAGTGGAGATACATTTGCATTGTGCATCTTTGGTGTATAGGGCTGCCATCCCTCCCAATTTGCGCAGGAGGCTCCTGCTTTCTGTCAAAACCTCCCGCCTCCCGCTTTAGCTAAATAAGCTCCCACTTTTGTTTGGTTTGTAGGTAGAGATCTTTAATAAAACAATTACTTCTTGCACCACCTGCGTTTTTCCAATGAGTCGCGATTCGCGAACCTGCTTACTAACTTCTTATAGTGTTTTCTATAAAAAATTTCAGGTTTTGGCGTTTGAGTGGCGCTGGCTTTGTTGGGGATTACAGGGTGTCTAATTTGATTGTATTTTTGAAAAAAATTTGTTTGTTTTGTTTAACGAAAAATTTTGGAAAATATGTGTTTGTGTACAAGTATAGGTACTTGCATATTTGCATTGACAAAAGTATATGAGGGAAATTTTTGTAAAAATTTAATGAAAAGTGGGCATGGCACCTAAAAAATTTCCCCCTCCCCCCCTGCGCATTTTTACCCACCTACAAATGCCTCTTGCTTTCTGTTTTAGCTCATCTGGCAGACCTATTGGTGTACCTTACTCACACTTCATTTTCAGATCACATCTGTAATCTGTATTATACTTTACAAAACTCAACAAACGTTCCATCCAAAATTCTGGCATATTGAAGAAAAAAGTGGGAGTAAAGATATGCACATTTAGCATAACTCCCATAGCTTCTAACTGAAGTTTTATTTGTTCTGCTTCCCATATCAGTTTTGAAGTTAAAATTTTGTTAAATCAAAATAAGTGATATATCATATAATATATAGGACGATATGATCCTTCTAAATAATTTTTTTTTTTTAATGCGTATTTACTCAGAGGTTTCTCGGATTATAAAAATACTCACCTATACTGGGTATACTAAACCCAGGGCTGGGAAGCATTTGATCCATGACTGAAATACCGAATTTCTCAAGAGTGAGAGCGCAGTATTTCTTATCTAACAACGATCGTTGAAACGTGGATATATATTTTTTTCTAAAATCTAAATACGAAAATACGAAAAACGACTTTAAAGGAGGAATTTGGAAATATGAGTTATTAATTTTTGTTTGTTTATAGTTTTTCTAATTAGTTTTATGTTGACAAGTGAAGTGACACATCGAGAACCGAATTGACAATTGACACAGGTTTGACAGATGACATACGGTGTTTTCAAATTCTCGCTCTTTAGTTATAGCGTTTTCTAGACGCAGCTGTTGATCGATATTGTTGTGCAAACTGAACTCTTTATTTACATATCTGTACTCTGTACCTCATAGTCAAACTAAAACTATGTTCAGTCACAAATTCACGAAATTGTGATAAAATGTTAAGTCAATATGCCTAAAATGGTCTACCTACCACTATTATTTATTTATTTTTATCTTGTTCTGTTAAAAAGATACTCGCTTTTGAATACATATATTTTGATATTGGGGTTAATGGTTAAATGTGATTAATAATTATACATTTATATTGTATACTGAAATGCTGAATCTGCAGTTCAAACTTGGACTGTATAAGGGAGTAAGATTATTTTAAAACTAACTAACAGAGTTTTGACTATTTTTATTACAAATACTTAATAATTTCCAAAAGATAAGTAATTTACACCTGCATTCTATATATAAACATCATGTTTCTTAATAAATTGGAATTAGCAAAACAACGAACTAAAAAAACGATAAACAAAATAAACCCAAAATAACAATATGCATGTTCTACATATTATAAACATTAATGTTTTTACTTGAATTAAAAATTTCTTATTTGTCAAACTACATCCTTGATAAAGTATATACCTATATTTATGACCTATTCGGTACCTAATATATCTCTTTATACCTGCCCTGTATATAGCCACTCATTGAACTGAATAAAGTTGTAATATTATTTATAATTAGTATATTTTGATTGTATCTAAAAGACTTTGTCGCGCCGTGTCCCCCCCGCTAATGAGCGTAATCGTATTCGTTTAATCGAAGGTTGCGTGGGGGCGGCTGTGTTCGCGGCTGCTGCCGTGTTGCCGCCGTGTCTGCGGAGATTCGACTACGTGGATGTTCTAAGTCCAACGTATCTTCGTGGGTCGAATCTCTTTTACCACGCTGCAAGGGGGACCCAACTCTTGGAAAGGATCTATCGTCCCTTAGGTCGCTGATTTAAATAATGTAAAATTTAATACTTTGGGATGCCAGCAAGGTTTTATTGTTTACGACAAAACCTGCAAAACGCAAAAAAAACTAATTGAATAGTAATTAAGGAAGAATAAAATTAAAAAAGATAATTCTTAGTTTTCTCAGGAATCTGAAATAAAATAGCGGCGGACGTGAACTTTTAGCGATAAGCTCAGTGGTCCCCAGAAACGTGTTTGACGGGTACACGATTTCTTACTAAAGTGGAAAAACACCACAAAGAAAAATAAACTAACGACGCAGTGTAGAAGAGAACAGAATTCTGCCAGTAGCTGGGATCCTCGATATTATGGTGAGCAAAACACTCCTATAATATACTAAATGATTCAACTTCTACAACTACTCTACAAATACTTAATTGCCGGTAGTCTCCTGCGTCTGCAAAGTATCCGCTATCTGCAAGAAAATGGCCTATTCAGGAAAAGGGCAGAGGTGGGCTGACACTATATGGCACAACCGAAAAAACACTCCACGAAACTTTTCGTAGGCGAGCAATAGCCGAATTAATTGCTGTGGCACTAATTAAAAATACAAATAATTAGCGCGGATTTCTAAAGCGAGATTCAAAAAAGGGGCAAAAATTACGAATTGGCGATAATCAGAACGGCGGGGCCAAGGACTTTTCTCGCGGTAAAATTCTAACTTTTTTGCCTTCCCGGTTAATCGTCGCTTTTTGATCGTAACTCTATTGAGTTCAAAACGCGTCTTTTTTCTTCGAGTCTCGAAGATCGTCTCTTTTTCGCCACCCCCTCGGTACTTCTCATCCCCGGAAGGGTACTGCCGAAAAAATCGATACCACCCTGACCAGTGGCGATTATATGGCGCTTCGCACAGCGCGGGCATAAATTTAAAAATTGAGCTTTTCTGAAAAATCTGTTAGTAGAAGAAAATTGAAAATGTGATCATTGGACAGAAGAAATGATGATCTTCAAAATGACACCTCACATGACATAGTTTAATTGACAATTAAAGCTTTTTATTGAAATTAAATGTTAATTTCCTGGCTCAGTCAATTAAGACATTAATTGCTTGAATTTACAATCAAAGGATCAGAAATTCAAAGCTCTATCTGCTGAGAGAATAAAATTTTAATTTCAAATAACGATATTCGCAAAATCGCCTTAATTACTAAACTATTGTTCAGGTCACGTACAGGTCTGAAATTCTTTCAAGAGCCATAAACCATTAAAAGGGCGCTTTGCCGGGTAAAGAAGAAGGGCAATGGTAGGGTTTCATGTTTTATGGCCGGAATTCCCAAGAAATTGTGAAAGTGCCTGTCCAACACTAACAAAAGAAATGCTCTTGACGAAAATAAAAATTATTGCAAACATATGTGCATTTAGGGCCTCATGGGTCTGGTTTATTTAGAAAACCGAAAAATAGAAAAAACTTTCATAAGGTTAAAGCTTAAAAGCTCCAAAAAGTGGCTTACAGAGTTGCCATGCTTCCACACAAAAACTCATATGCAAACAGAGAGGTCAGTTTGCAAGTTTGCATAACAACTTCTAGATATCTTCAGTTTCAGTTTTCTAGTTGCTGCTTTGTTCTAATACTGTAATACGTTATTATTCTAATTTGACAATATTGTGTCGCGCAGTGTCCCCCCCCCCGCTAATAATAATAATCCGTAATAATCCGTTTAATCGGTGGTCGTTGCGTGGGGGCGGCTGTGTTCGCGGCTGCTGCCGTGTTGCCGCCGTGTCTGCGGAGGAGATTCGACTACGTGGATGTTCTAAGTCCAACGTATCTTCTTGCGCCGAATCTCTTTTACCACGCTGCAAGGGGGACCCAACTCTTGGAAAGGATCTATTGTCCCTTAGGTCGCTAATTTAAATAATGTAAATTTCTATTGTTTTAGAGATGCCAGCAAGGTTTTATGGTTTAAGACAAAAACCTGCAAAAAGCCAAAAAAAAAACTAATTGAACCGTAATTAAGAAAGAAAAAAAAAATTAAAAAAAAGACAATTCTTAGTTTTCTCCAGAATCTGAAATAAAATAGCGGCGGACGTGAACTTATTGCAACAAGCTCAGTGGTCCCCAGAAACGTGCTTGACGGGTACACGATTTCTTACTAACTTGGAAAAACACAACAAAGAAAACTAAACTAACGACGCAGTGTAGAAGAGAAAGGAATTCTGCCAATAGCTGGGATCCTCGATATTATGGAGAGCACAACACTACTATAATATACTAAAAGTTTCAACTTCTACAACTACTCTACAAATACTTAATTGCCGGTAGTCTCCTGCGTCTGCAAAGTATCCGCTAGCTGCAAGAAAATGGCCTATTCAGGAAAAGGGCAGAGGTGGGTTGTCACTAGATGGCACAACCGAAAGAACACTCCACGAAACTTTTCGTAGGCGAGCAATAGCCGAATTAATTGTTTTGACACTAATTAAAAATACAAATAATTAGCGCGGCGGACGAAAACGGGACTCACAAAGGGAAAAAAAATTACGAATTGGCGATAATCAGAACGGCGGAGCCAAGGACTTTTCTCGCGGTAAAATTCGAACTTTTTTGTCTTCCCGGTTAATCGTCGCTTTTAGATCGTAACTCTATTGAGTTCAAAACGCGTCTTTTTCTTTCGAGTGTCGAAGATCTTCTCTTTTTTGCCACCCCCTCGGTACTTCTCATCCCCGAAAGGGTACTCCGAAAAAATCAATACCACTGGTCTGACCAGTGGCGATTATATGGCGCTTCAGACAGCGCGGGCATAAATTCAGAAAATGAGCTTTTCTGGAAAAGGTGCTGGAAAAAGAAAATTGAAAATGTGATCATTAAATAGAATAAATTATGCTTTTTAAAATGACACCTCACATGACAGAGTTTAATTGACAATTAAAGCTTTTTATTGAAATTAACCGTTAATTTCCTGGCTCAGTCAATTAAGACATTAATTGCTCAAATTTACAATCAAAGGATCAGAAATTAAAAGCTCTATCTGCTGAGAGAATAAGATTTTAATTTCAATTAACGATATTTGCAAAAACGCTTTAATTACCAAACTATTGTTTGGGTCACGTACAGGTCTGAAATTCTTTCAAGGGCCATAAACCATTGAAAGGGCGCCTTTGCCGGTCAAAAAAGAAGGGCAATTGTAGTGACCATGTTTTATGGCCGGAATTCCCAAGAAATTGTGAAAGTGCCTGTCCAACACTAACAAAGGAAATGCTCTTGACGAAAATAAAAAATATTGCAAACACATGTGCATTTAGGGCCTCATTGGTCTGGTTTATTTAGAAAACCGAAAAATAGAAAAAACTTCCATAAGATTAAAGCTTAAAAGCTTCGAAAAATGGCTTACAGAGTTGCCACGTTTCCACACATGAACTCATATGCAAATAGAGAGGTCAGTTTGCATAACAATTGACATTCGTTTGACGCAGTGCGTCTATTCAAACATCATTTTTAGTTCAGAGTTACACCACGCCACGACCCACTCGGCTATTATGCGCACAAACATGTTTCTATTCAATGCAATTGAATTGAAAACTCTATTTATTCTTTTCTTTTTCTCTATGAGCCGCCCCCACGCAACCACCGATTATTACGATTAGCGGGGGGGGGGGGGGGGGGGACACGACGCGACAATATCTTCCCGAAAACGACTATGTTCACAGCGTTTCGGGTGACCGCTCTAGGGCGCCCTGAGACTATTTCCGTCCTTACATTCTTATTAAGAAAACAAATGAGGGGAATAGTCTCAGAGGGCTTTAGTTAGAGGGACCACCCAAAAACGCTATTAAGAAATTACTGAGGACAGCGTCAGCAATGACAAGATTGACCGCCGTAATTGCAGCGCCGATGATGGCCACGGGGCTCGGGAAATAATGACGTCATTATCGCTCCCAAGTCCGCACTATGCTGACGTCACGATTTTGGGCCCATTTTTAAATGGCAGTAGACCGTCCTGTTCTGTTTACCGTCCTTGGTCAATGACAACATTGACAACTCTAACCCAAGAAAAAGAAATTTGTGATAAGCCTTTATTCAAATAAAGTATTGAAAAATGAAAAATTATTTCTAATATAAATTCTTTAGTTAGATATAATGAAGCAGATAATTTTTAAGCTTCTAGGAACTGTAGGCTATGTAGTGCAATACGGGTGTGTTGTTCATTGTACATTTGAGTACCTTGGGGACTTGGTATTGGTAAGTTTAACCTGTTTGATGTGTCTTTACCAAGAAAACAATGGTTTAGACTGAAATCTGTTTTTATTCCAGTGTTCGGGCCCTTCAATGGAACCAACGATATACTCTGATGATATTTTATTCACAGAACATGTGTCTGCCCTAACACAATCAATAAAGAAAGGTGATGTAGTAATAGCAAAGTGTCCCACAAATCCTAAACAACAGATATGCAAACGCGTAGTAGCATTGCAGGTAGAAGTTCAGTATTTTATTATTATAAATACATTCAAGAAACTATTGTTCAAGTCAAGGATTTAATGACTTACACCTTTAAACCCAACGCACCCATTTTATGATCTTGCTCTACCATTTTTGTATCAAGGTGCAGACGGTTCAATTTTGCAGACATTAGTAAAATAGTTCATTAGATTTGTTGACCCAAGAGTTAAACTCAATGTCGTTCAAATAGTTTCTATATCAATATGCTTATCTTCCTGCATCCACACACTGGTAATACTGTTCCATTTTTTAGGGTGAAAAAGTGAAAATTGGATTTGCCAGTTATGAAATAGTTCCTATAGGACATGTCTGGCTACAGGGGGACAATATAGCAAATTCCACAGACTCTAGAAATTATGGTCCAGTGCCATTGGGTCTTATTCGTAGTAAAGCTGTATGCAAAATATGGCCTCTTAGACGAATAGCCATGTTAAACGGTAGTTAATACTTATTCTATTCCTAAAATTTTTGTAGGGTACATATTAATTTATTTTTCTTTAGTGACAATTATTTAAGTACATAAGTGCAGATATCCATCATAACATTAAAGTTTTTGTTCTTGTGTACAATTTTCTAGTCAGTCCTACTATGTTCTATCATTTGTTATTTTTCTAACTAAAAGGCTATTTGGCAATTACCTGCTTTAACATTCAACTTAAAATGTGATACATTTACCACTAGATGGTGCCAAGAAAACTTACTGCAAATTCATTATGAATAAATTAATCTTTATTAAGAAAATTTGTATGCCATTGATCATATTTTTATTCACCAATACTGCAAATTCATTATGAATAAATTAATCTTTATTAAGAAAATTTGTATGCCATTGATCATATTTTTATTCGCCAATACTGTTACATGAAAAAACATGGTGCATTTCAACAAACCTATTATATATCATATAAATATGAACACATATATCAATAATTTTAATTAGTAATACTTATTTTACTTCTTATTTCTGTAATCCTATCTAGCAGTACAATGTTTAAGTTTGATTTGCAACATCTGTGCTTAAATATTGCATATTAATTTACAAAGCAGATAAAACAATTTTGATTTGATTTGAAAGAAATGATTGCAAAACTGATTGTGTGGCTTTTTGATTGATTGTTAAATGCAACCAAATGATTGTTTCTTTGGTAACTGCGCCATAATGACCCACCAGGATTGATCAATGAGGTCGTTAAGACGGTTGTTAAGGTCCATATTATGAATGTGCCATCAGCTTGAATGCTTAAACACCTCTTCTTAACTGCTGTCCAAATAAATATTCTAATTAAGACATTGGACAGATTTTTTGTTTCTAGATGTGAAAATTGTCACTACATTCACCATTTGGACCTTACCTTAAATAATCATATGTAGTGTCTAGACAATTATTAAAATAAATTTAAAAATTGGTCCTTATAGAGGTTTGTAGAAAAATAGTAATTTTATATAGGTGGCCAATCTGTACCTATTTTTATAAGAGTTATAACAGAACACTAAGCCAGAAAATTAAGTAAATCAGCGACTGAACAGATGATATGTAGTCTATGACATCTATGAGATATTCATTATGGGGATGAGATTATAAATGTGTATAAATGTTTTGCATGTTGCTGATCAACTATGACTTTCCGACTGAAAAACTAACACATCAATAAAGGTCATTAGGTCCATATTCAAAACAAATGGCAAGTCCCTTTTGCAACACCAAACAAGTGAGTCATAAAATTTGTCAAAAATATTGTAATGGTTGTGAATTCATCTTCCAAAACTGCTAATCTAAACACTAATCATCGTACAAAACTCACACGTACTATATAATAAAGAAAATAATAATTAGTCATTAGACTACATTAGTCCTTGACCTTTATTATAATAAATATAAAGTGGTGTGCACGGTAACAAACAACTAGTTGACATATTAGAGAATCATGTGTCATGAGTCACGGGCTCGGGCCACATTCAAATCAGTTTCCAAAAACTTAAAACTACAGAAACAGACAACACGAGACAGGCACAACAGTTAAAAACATTTTGTCAAAAACAAAAATACAATGTGGCAAGCGCAATAGTTATTTACGTTAAAGTCCGGTAAATATAGTTTTACAGTAGGAGTAAGATGTTTCCGGACAAGGCGCTAGCCCAGTCTGGAATTTTAAAACGACTACTGTAACACGTTACCGGACGTATGATGTACAACATTTTACTTCATACTTATTAAAAACAGAAAAAAATTAATTTTTTCTACAAACGTCAAATAATGACGCATTTTACGCTTTCATTTGACAAACGTAAACCTAACCTTTTTTGAGGATCAGAATGTGAGTGTACTTTTCCGCGCGTTGCCCAGGACAGCAAGCGAAAAAGATTTTTTCGCTTGCTGTCAATAGCAACTACCACCATTCAACCAATTATTAAAAACGTCATTGTCACTTTGATTTAAATTTTCAGATTGTGTCTTCAGTTATGCTCAGTTGTGATGCACATTATTTGAATCTGATCGTTTGCAGAAAAAACGTTGTATGCATTACGAGCAAAAAGCAACTTTTTTGCTCTCGAGTGATTGCCGCCCTCCGCTTCGCGTCGAGCCGCAAACTTCACTCTCCGAGCAAAAAAGTTGTACTTTTCGCTCTTAATACATAAATAACTATTTTCTACAAACGTCAAATAATGACGCATTTTACGCTTTCATTAGACAAACGAAAACCTAACCATTTTTGAGGATCAGAATGTGAGTTTACTTTTCCGCGCGTTGCCCAGGACAGCAAGCGAAAAAGATTTTATCGCTTGCTGTCAACAGCAACTACCACCACTCAACCAATTATTTAAAACGTCATTGTCAGTTTGATTTAAATTTTCAGATTGTGACTTCAGTTATGCACAGTTGTGATTCACATTATTTGAAATTGATCGTTTGCAGAAAAAACGTTGTATGCATTACGAGCAAAAAGTAACCTTTTTGCTCTCGAGTGATTGCCGCTCTCCGCTTCGCGTCGAGCGGCAAACTTCACTCTACAAGCAAAAAAGTTGTACTTTTCGCTCTTAATACATAAATAACTATTATGCGCGGCCAATATATTTTTGAGAAATCCGGTATAGTTTCATTACGGTATCCTGTACCGGTACAGGATACCGTGGATCAATGGATTTATTGAATACCGGCACAGGATGTGCTGGTACTCAATACTGTAATAGTATATTTCGGTAAAATAGTTCGGAAATGTAATTTCGGAGGTGTAATGAACGATACTTTTCATTACACTAATTAAATTATATAATATATATTATTAAAATTACTTAATTTTCAAACATGAAAAGTTGTATGTGACAATAGGGTGACATATCAAATAATAGAAGTCGTCAAGGAAACTTGCTAAAGCTGAAGTTTGCAACTGGTGGCGTCTTATTTTAATATAAGTAGTACTATACAACTGTGAACGGCAAATAAACAGCTCACGGAAAACCGTTTTTCCGTTCCCTATATAAATGTGTATTTTCTGTACAGTTAACTAGCCTGGAAAATGGTCATTTTCTGAGTAGTGTAATGAAAAATTTCTTTACTTCATACTGTATCATTTAGGACACTTTTACGCACTTGATTTTAATCCGGTAAATAGCTTTTTACAGAACTGGATATCGTAATAGTGATTTATGTATTAAAAGCGAAAAGTACAACTTTTTGCTCGTAATGCATACAACGTTTTTTCTGCAAACCAACCATTTCAAATAATGTGAATCACAACTGGGCATAACTGAAGATACAATCTGAAAATTTAAATCAAACTGACAACGACGTTTTAAATATTTGGTTGAGTGGTGGTAGTTGCTATTGACAGCAAGCGAAATAGTTATTTATGTATTAAGAGCGAAAAGTACAACTTTTTTGCTCGGAGAGTGAAGTTTGCGGCTCGACGCGAAGCGGAGGGCGGCAATCACTCGAGAGCAAAAAAGTTACTTTTTGCTCGTAATGCATACAACGTTTTTTCTGCAAACGATCAATTTCAAATAATGTGAATCACAACTGAGCATAACTGAAGTCACAATCTGAAAATTTAAATCAAAGTGACAATGACGTTTTTAATAATTGATTGAGTGGTGGTAGTTGCTATTGACAGCAAGCGAAAAAATCTTTTTCGCTTGCTGTCCTGGGCAACGCGCAGAAAAGTAAACTCACATTCTGATCCTCAAAAAAGGTTAGGTTTTCGTTTGTCTAATGAAAGCGTAAAATGCGTCATTATTTGACGTTTGTAGAAAAAAGTCTTTTTCGCTTGCTGTCAATAACAAGCATATTGATGCTGTCAATAGCAAACAAACATATTGA
This sequence comes from Taphrorychus bicolor, assembly GCA_951812265.1. NCBI lineage: Eukaryota > Metazoa > Arthropoda > Insecta > Coleoptera > Curculionidae > Taphrorychus > Taphrorychus bicolor. The sequence continues at coordinate 27,141,570 of OX638297.1, forward strand.
CATATGTTTGTTTATCTTGTTGTTGTTGTGTCAATATGGTGATGCTAAGTTCTAAGTGATCTCAGCGGCCGAAGTCAAGCAATTCACGTTCTTTGAGCTCACTTAAAACTAGACCCTGTTCATTTCCAAACCGGATTAAACGTAAATAAAGTCATGCACTAAGCGCATGATTATTAAGGACTGTAATAAAGGACAAGGCCGCATTTGGATCAATGCCACCTACACATAAGGCCTGGAAACGATATTTTAATGGCCACCAGGGTGGTACGACGGGTCAGCGGTTCCTTAAGAACTTTAGTAGTATTTTGCTCCTAGTTTTGCATTTTTCGTGCATATTCAAGTTGTTTTTTGCCTACATTTGTATAATTAACAGTTCTGTGTCTTTGCCAGAAACGTGCGTTTTAGTATTAGCTGAATTAGCTCGGAATTAAAGTTTCAAAAGTTAGCAAACCATCGCCATGCCTCACGGTTGCTGTATAGAGAGATGCAAAAGTAATTACAAGACTGGTCCGCGAAATTCAGTGTTTAGATTTCCAGAGAATGTTATTTTGAAAGAAAAGTGGGTTCACGGTATTAGAAGGGATAATTTTATACCAAATAAACATAGCAGGGTAAGTCTACCTAACATAACCTCATACAACACTACATAAACATAAGTATAGGAATATCTTCTGAAAAAACCTCTCATATTCAAAAAATCTGCAGAATTTATTGGTTTTTTTTTTATTTTAGGTATGCGAGTTACATTTTCATTCACATGAAATTCAGAGGAAAGTAACATACTTACATGTGTGAAAGAACTGGCCAGTCCTTAGAAGCCCTACTGTTACTATTAGATGTCCCAAGATTAATTCCAGGTAGGACTTTTTTTTAAACATTTTGTTGTGTAGGGTTGGTGCTATAGTTTGTTACAAATATCTTATCCAAATCCATCAAAGATTTTTATATTTGTTTCCTAGGCCTAGTTGTAATCAAACCGAGAATCAAATCAACCAATTCCTGTTTGCAAAAGAAGGAATCTTCTAGTATAAGACAAAATGTAGGTAGTGTGTGCAATGAACCAAATAGTGTTTTCTGCGGTGTATTTTGTCACATGTATACTTAATTTGTTTTTTTTTTATTTAATATTATAATGTTTTAAAATGATCAAATGTTTTTATTTTTTCTATCTAAATCCCTGTTACCAAAGCAGGCGCCTTTAAAAATCAGATGGTAAGTATGTCTATGTAAAGCATACTGATTCGAGTTATCACAATTCAATTTTGAAGTGATTATCTTCAAAACTGGACGAGCTATATATGTGGCAAAAAAGAATTTAATTTAAAAAGTTATACCCTGTATCTTTGTAACGAAACGTTTGAAAACCTGTGTTTATATATAAACTTTACATCATCTTTTTTATTCTTATTGCACGTTAATTTTAGAATCCCCTGTATATAACAAATTCAGGCAAAAAGAGAAAATACTATACTTATTCTACAGAAGTATTACAAATTATTGCTAGTAACCCACTACACTGTATAATAAGTAATATACAGTATTATATTAATTTAAATGTACCCTGGTATAGTTAAATTGTTTATTTATTTACGTTTGTATTGTTTATATATATTACGAATGGTTTTATTTTTGTCCATCTAAACCCCAATTACCAAAGTATTCACCCAAAAAGCTTTCCAAAACCTTCGGGTTTTGAACGTCGAATCGGTCATCGAGTTTTCGTACCACATAAGATGACGTCACCGATCTCTCGCTCGGTCGCTTCCAGGCCTTATATTGTCTAGGTGCCGTTGTTTGGATCCACGTTGAAATAATGAATTGAGCTTTGCTCTCAACAGGTCTTTACAATTCCAACAACTTTGCTAAAATAAATAATACAGAAAAAACATCAAAACAAAGAATACAAAAACTTTCTAATCATGGATTTGAATGTGGCCCGAGCCAGGGATCCAGGTTTTACTTGGAATCTGACAAAAATCTCACCTTGACTAATTTTAGGTGTTGAAACCTTTTCGTGTGTATGTAAAATGGTCTGTATCTGATAATATTTGAGCTTAAACGCATGTCTTTTTTGTTGTATGACAAAGTTTGCTCAATAAATAAATCAAGTATTTTTTCTATGCAAATCCAACTTTTGCTTATAAACTTCTACCCGCAAACGCGCTGTTTTTTGAGACGCACTGTTAATGAAATATTTTTAAAATAAAATTGTTTTGGACGTTTTCAGTGAAAACGGCAATAAAACAATCACGCAGTTAAATACAAATTTTTACCTGGATGATTGTTAAGATATGCGTTTGCTACATTAGAACTTTTAACTGAGAATACGTTTTTTTGTGTAGAAAATATTGGCCTTTTACAATGTGCTTCCAAATTGCAATTTTTTTCAAGTGGCGTAGACATTAGAAACAAAAGAAATCCATGTTACCCCAAAATCTACGCCACTGGCTCATGAAAAAAAGCGCTCCAACCCTCATAAAGAACGTATAAGTAATGGTAAAATGTCTACAAAAATTCAGTTTTCTATCTCAATTAGTTCTTGAAATATAACTAAAAACTGAAAAAAAAAATTCTTTCACATTCAGTATCTCAAAAACGGTTTGTTTGCAGATAGCGGTTTATAAGCGAAAGTTGTATGACTTGGCGTTCTCTATAAAGTTTATGAGTACTTTTCTGAAACGCCCAGCATCTCCCTCGTAGTAAAGTAAAATATTGGAGAAACCTTACATGTTTAGTAAAGATATAACAATCATAATCACGGTTTATTATATAACCTCTTATCAATTACCTAATAACAATCTTCAAAGGGTTTATTATTGTAAATCCAGTAATAATCTAGAACTTTGTTCTTTTTCATTAAATTAAAGCCAATTATTATTGGATCAATAATTTGAGTAATTAGATAGCAAAACCTAAAATTCCAGCGCCCGTTCTTGGAAAACGAAGTGCGTAATAAGTGCTCGCAATTAGCGTGTGTAACAATAAATACACAATATGAAACACGTGGAAATGGTTTGCTGTGCAACTACGGAGAAAGACAGTAACTATCAAAAAAATCGGATTGCGTTTTTGCGTACCATTGAATATATGGAATTTATTTACAATCAAATTTAATGTAAAAGAGGACACTTCATTTTACTTTGTTCACATATTTGACAAATCATTTACTGCTTGCTGGGAAAACTAAGCGTTTGCAACTCAGAGGCAGACAGTAAACCAAGGTTTATCAAGCGTAATTTTTAGTTGCAAGTTGCAAGAAAGGTGTCAAACGCTGTACATTTAGAAATAGCTGATCTATTTCTGCAACCTTCTGGCAACTTGCAGAGGATCAGACCTGCTCTCATTTTTCTTTTAACTTTCGCGAAATTCTAGTGATGTCATGAACTAAAGTTACTCACTGTGTTTACTGTGCCGATTAAGATAGGATTAGATTTTAAAAAAGGATTGTAAACCGTAATATTATAAACATCTGCAATTAAAGTTTAAACCGGATTGTAGTTCTTAATCCTACATATGAAATAAACGCCCACATCTTTGATTAAATTTAATCGGAATTAACTTTAGGTATTAAAATGACATTGCAGATAATTCTGACATAAAACATTCAATGTGGGTTTATAATAATTATTTAGATTAAATTGCGGGTGAAGCAGAAACATAAAAAAGGAGAGAAAGCTTGACAACATCTGTGTTTAAATGGGAGTTAAATCCAGATTAAATAACAGTTTAATAATTTGTTTGGTAATCTTGTAAAATAAACTCGTCGAGGTCATGTATCCAGATCAAATCCAATCCACCCTTAATCCGCATCGAGCGAGCGGAATAAACATAGCAACTATATCACTAATGAGTGGTCGAAAATCAAATATCATAGGTTCTTCTTTGGTCGAATGCGAGTTTTTATCAATTGTGTTGCCTATCGTGCTTCGTTAAAAAGTTAAAGCGTATTATTTGAATTAAAATGGGACGACTCTGGTTATTCAAGAACTGAACTCTAATTTTTCGTTTACCCATTTATCTTTAAAGAAAAAAGCTCACTTCAAGTTTTTTAATACAACGCACCGTTTTGGAGTATAGTTATTAAATATACAAGGCCGATAACGAGTAAATAACGAGCAAAGGGAAGAAGTAAACCGAGGCTTCGCCCAGTTGCAGGCCTCAGCTTCGCTTCGGCTGTCAATCTCTGGGCTCACCACGAAAAGACCCACTTTTACTCCTAGTGACATAATCTACTAATTTTTGTTGCGCCTTTCATAGCCAGATACCAAATTTTATTAAAATATCTCTAAAGTGCACTGCACATTATTGGATTTTCCCATTCGACTTTTAATTTATGGAATGAAAAGCCGAAATATTTGATTTAACATCATTCGATTTTACATTGGAGTGGTTCGGTTCGATCTATCTCTCGACTTTCTCATTCGATTTTAAGAAATGGGACGGAATCTATTTGGATTCGAATTTTATTTTGGATTTTTCTTTGAGCATGCGCTTGTCAAAGCTGTAATTCTAACCTAGCTTTTTATGATTTGTTTTTATTTATTGACACTAAATCGAAATGAAGAATCGAATAGATCTAAAGATACTTCTACAGTGTGTCAAAGAGGAATCCAACGAAAATATTGAAACGAAAAAATGATCCTAATTATCTAATAATGTAAGATGCTCTTTACGCTTTCGGAATAATCAAGACATATGCAATTTGAAATTCTAAGTTCAACAGCTCGATAGGTAACACAATTCTATAAAAGACCCCTCCTTAAAATCGACCAAAGAATTTGAAATTTTCTTCTCGACCACCCATTAGAGCGTTGAGGTGTTAAAATTGTGCAGGTAAATACTTTTTTGGGAGTTTATTCATCAAATGTTATTATGCTTTATTTTGTTAGCAAAGAAGATAAATATCATTGGATATATAGAGCAGTCAGGCTTTTAATTGAGTTGTACCAGCCCGCCCAACGAGGGCCTTTATGTGACCACGGATCCCAGCTATCAATTTCGAACGACCAGGCAACAGGTCGCTATGGCATTGAATGAACGGCAATTAAAAAGCCTCATAGTGAATGAACTTAAAACGAAACTGCTTAATCTCTGCATACAATAAAGCACAAGGTAAGTGCACGGGCGCTATTCTCCCAAATGGTGGTATTTTGAGCACCTGCAGTTTTCACAAAACGGTAAAATAGTTGCTGCAGATCAGAGCAATTTACATTTGGGTGGAACAGCAATGCCACTGTAGAAAAAAGTTTCCAAAATAGTGATGCACGTCCGGAAGTATGCTCTAAAGCTAAAAAACCAATGCAAAGAGAGGAGTACTTAATAAAGAAAACTAAGAAAAAAACTAAAAATAAAGCTAAAAAAATTATAATCAAATAATACTGACACATAGAATAAAGCCTGTTTCATCTGCAATGCTGATGAAAGAAGGTTTAAGAATGTTCGCGAAAATAAGAACGTTCCAAGATGCATAAGAGATTTTGCTTCTCATATATGGTCTGCTTAGTTATGGATTCAGATTAAAAAATCAGGGTTACTCAAAAGAACAACTCACAATTCTGAGGATAGAAAAGGAAGGACGCCTACCGTTTTTGGATCTTTTAGTATCAAGGAGGCCTAATCGGAAGCTTGCGCACACCGTTTATAGAAAACCAACACACACTGATCGATACCTCAATAACAGATCAAATCATCATCCCATACAGAAAAGGGGAGTCATAAAGACTGCGCGAGCCAAGAGAATATGTGTGCCGGCTGATTTGAAACGGAAAATGAAGCATCTGGACAGAGCCTTTAGTTGGATGGGATACAGCAAGCATGAGTTCGATAGGACCGTCCGTCCAAGGAATGCAGAGCCCCAGGAAGGAACAACGGGAGAAGATGAAGAAAAGCGCGGATGGACTAGCCTACCGTACACCCGCAAAGTAACGGACAGGATCGGCAGGCTACAGAAAAAGCATAATGTTAAAACTCTCTTTAAACCCACTCGTAGAATGCAACAGAGCTTGACATCGGGCAAAGACCGCAGAGCCCCCTATCGGCACCCGGAGTTTACCGAGTTCCATGCAGCTGTGGCTCGGTATACATTGGCACCACCAAAACGCAGTGCCAACACGAGGATTACGGAACACAAGAGGAGTTGCAGGCTGGGACAAATACAAAAGTCAGCAGTAGTAGAGCACGTTCTCTCCGAAGGTCACATCCGAGACTAACGAGAGAGAGAGGCAATTGAAGTCTTTAAACGCGGCAACAATTTCAACAGGAAAAAGGAAATTACGTTTCTAAATGCAGACTTGTTCTACGTCTGCTTATATGTTCTACGACATACTTTAAGTGCGCCGAAACTCCGCGCCACCACTACCCCCACCCCAGTCCCTCCACTGCAGCGTGACGGCGGATGAATAAATACCACGGAGCTCAGCACAGTCGAATAAGTCAATATCGGGAAGCACGGGAGATCACTTCGCCCATTCCCTCATCGGCTTTGATAATGTCTGCCCCAGCTGTATACGAAATGTCAGGAAGAAATTCCATTGGACCACGTCTTCAAAGCCAGGAAAACACTTTAGATTGTATTTTGGCAGGCCGTGAAAGCCTTCACAGTCTTAAAAAACGTTTTAAATAATTATTATATAATATGTATGCCTGGTATTTTCGCCGGAAAAACAATAACTATATCCTATCGAGTGGTTAATAATTTCAACTCCATTAATGTGTTCGCTACATTCACGCCTTAAGCAGTCTCAATCATTAATCGTCCTTATTAATAGGTTTGTTCGTTAAATAACTACTTTTGGTTATTAAAAGTAAATCCGGAGACCCCTTTTTTAAATTGAAGCTAGGTTTTCTTAGCAACTTACCTTGAAAAACCTTTGGCTAAAGCTAAAGCTAAAGCTAACAAAGTTAGAGTAGTTTTTTCTTAAATCTATTGGTTCACAGTTATTCTCTTTCTCCGATAGTTTCGAAGCATGTAAGTTGATATGGAAATCTGTTTTTACTATATATTATGTAACACTTATTATATGTTTCTCAATAAAGATTCTAGGGGAATAATAATACTTTTCTAAAAGACAAAATTGCTATTTTGCAATAAGTTAAAATAAAAATAATTACATGTGGATGTAAATTGGCCGAGCGAAGAGGCTGTAGTACTTATTGCTGCCTTGTCCCAATCCGCCAATTTACATCCACATATATTTCTCTGGGACGCAATCATATTCATCTTAAAATAAATACAGTTGGCCACCCATACATTATTAGCGTAAATGAAATTGGTCAGTATTTCAATCAAAGCATTAATTGCAATAGCTTTAAGTGAACGGAGGAAACCCAAAATCGACTTATATATGAATATTTCAAATCACCGAAATCCGGTGATGTCAGTTCTCCATAAAATGTGCCATAAATCGTTTTCCTGTGAGAATTGACGGTTTATTTAGTATCCACTAAACTAATTTGGTCGTTACTTAACGTCGATTATTATTACTTCGCAGTACCTACATAGTAAAACTGTGCTCATTCCGATCTATTATTGGCAATTCAAGGAAAATTCATCAACAGCGCAGCAATGTTCTCCTTGCATCCATTTAAATAAACCAGTAAAATGACTCACGTTTTGCTTATAAATACCTAATAACCCGTGTTAAGTCTTTTACTTATTAGAACCATGGCTCAGAGGTATTTTGTGTCGCAACTAGTTCTTTTTTTTTATTTTAATTAAATCATAATAATTACTAATAAGATAAAGAACAGAAAACTCAGAGGTGATTCTTAAATAAATCATGAGATCGTACTCTCTACTTCAACTATCACAGATAACAAAACAGAAACTAACCTAGTATATACTGGACAAGCGTCTAAACAGTCACTGGGGTTCCGATATTCTTATTCACAACATAGAATTTATGTTTATGGCCAAAATAACCCCAAATAACCGCGATGTTTTCGATAACCAAATTGAAGGGCATCACGGCTACCGCCCCCAACAGGCATAAAAAGAACCTCGGCAATCCGAATCGATACACGTTAAACGATTTGAGAACCCCGAAAATGAACATGTAGATATTAACTCCGCCTGCAAACACCACTAAAAAGTCCATTATCGGGGGGCAAGGTATAGGAAACCAGGCTGCAAGTAAAATATTGCTCATCGAAAGAGGCAAGGTTACCCAACTGTAGCACGCGCACCCCAAAAACAACTTGTACCGGATAGGTAAAGCTTTCGAGTGCACCACGAGAAGAATTCCTTGCAACCAGCGCTTGCGTTGCTGGATGAAATCCATTATGGTAAAAGGGGATTTCTCCCACATCTCTCCCTCGATGAAGTTGAAGCTGTAGCCCATGCTGTACGCTTTCATCGCAAAGAAACAGTCCTCCGCTATAGATCCGTCGCGACCGTTGTCGAATGACACTGCGCGTTCGGCTGCCACCTAAAACACAAAGAAATCAGGTTCATGAAGAAGTTTTTAAGAATTTGTATAGTACAAAACTTAAAGACTATTTGGTTGTGGTAAACATCTCTTTCAATTTTATTATTAAATCTTAATCTGACTAGTTGTGTTAAATAGCTATCTCGCATAAATAAGACTCTTATAGATAGAATAATATGGCACTAGTCCTAATTATAATATGTTACGCGCTTTTTATCGTAATTTTAATTGCCATTGATGAAAATGCTGTAAGAAAATAAAGCAAGTTGTAGGTCCGAAACTTCAGTCAAACTGGTTCATTGCAGACATATTTTAAAATAGGACATTTTAGAAAAAATATAATTCTCATACATTTCTTTTTATTATCTAGGTATTTCTGAGGATGGGGATGTCCATGTATTCTATTCCATCCAACTAAATATTTGGTATTCCCATATTAATTTCGTTGCAAACAACTATAGCCTACGTATCTTGTTGCAAAGTATATTTAGATTGAGATAACTATGAGTATTGGTAAATCATGCATATACATTCTAGGTATATTTGTTTATTCTGTTAGTACGAGTTCTAATTTAAATATCAATACTATTGCTAAGCCATTGCATGTGCTAAGCTTAGTAAAATTAAGATCGTCTGGCAACTTTATTATTAACTGGCACCTACTATGTAGGTAGCGTAGGCGGTGGGTGTACTAAGTACGGCACATAACTTCGAAACCGTACCTTGCTCCCTCTCCCCAAAAAAAGAAGGTATCATTGCTATATTAGCTATGTCTCAAAAATTCTTCGTTATGGAAATGCAAGGCGTCAAAGTTTCCACCCGTTTAAACCTACCCGCCCTTTTAAAAAGGGCGGTGTAAACATACTGATATTATTCAAGTACTTATAAACCATTCACTTATTACTGTCATCAAGTACGCGTTGGAAATTTGACTTTGACATTTTTATCGTATCTTCTCAACATGTGCCAAAAAGAGATATGTATAAAAAAAAATGAAGATTTTAAAGGTAAAGAGATGCCAAAAATAACTGAATGAGGTATACCTTTCTTATTAAAATGGCGCCACTAAAAGCCATTGGGCTAGGGTACACCAGAGATCTTCTACTAGTATACACCAACACGACTTTTTCTATCTATTTCTTTCTACATTCCGACCTTTGATAAGGTTATTTATCTTTCCTTCCATCAAAGCAAAGATCCAAGCGCGGATGTACGCTTGACGTAATTCTTTCTTATGACATCGTTGTGTCAAATATGAAATATTGGAGTTCTTGAAGATGAAAGAGACAGGCTAAACCAACGAGCTGCATTACATCTGGAGAGACCTTCCTGTTCTACAGTTTTGAACCCACCCCCCTATTTTTAGCATTGGGTTACCAAAAAAACGGCGTCATTTCCGGCGAATTGACGACATGCACCTCACATTTTATGTCAAATAATTCGAACTAGCGATTCGCCCAATTGATGTACACTTTCAGCCCAAAAACGGGACGATTTTTAGAGAAATATCTGCATCTATTTGCTCTGTCGATATCTCCTAGGTCATTGGGCTAAACCAACGAGCTAGTATATTATATCTGGAGAAACCCTCCTGTTTTACATTTTGGCCCCCCGTTATTGAAGTGGGTACCTTTAAAATGACGGCGATATCCGTTTGAAGTGGCGTCTTACACCAAATCATTTGAAGTTGTGATTCGAAATTTGACGTGCTCTGGCGATGAAATTTCGTCATGGGTCCCTTAAAAAGGGCACACTTTTCGGCCCAAAAACGGGACGATTTTTAGAGAAATATCTGCATCTATTTGCTCTCATCTCCTAGGTCATTGGGCTAAACCAACGACTTAGTATATTATATCTGAGAAACCCTCCTGTTTTACATTTTAGCCCCCCCCACCCATTATAGCAGTGGGTACCTTTAAAATGACGGCGATATCCGTTTGAAGTGGCGTCTTACACCAAATCATTTGAAGTGGTGATTCGCCATTTGACGTGCTCTGACGATGAAATTACGCCTTGGATACCTTAAAAATGGCAGACCGCCGGACAAAAAATTGGTCCATTCTTTAGGAAAATATCAGCATTTGTTGGCTCTGTCCATAACTCCTGTGTCAATGGGATTAACCATCCAATCACGTGTTTGATATTTTGGAAACAAAGACAAACACCATGTTGATGCCTACTATAGAAGTCTATGGGGGTGTACAAGCGATCTATTTGCCGCCATTTTGTGTAATATTTAGCTTTTTATCTACTATTGTGAAGTGACGGTATCACTTTCTAGGTGGCAATGAACAATCGAAGGTAAGTTTGTTTTACCTTTATGTTCTGGTTTATTTGTTTTTTTTTATTCTTACTTAGGATTACTTGCATTACTTACTTTACATATAGTCAAGAATGTTGCCCTAATACATCTAATCTCACTTGAAGTCATTTGTTTGTTTAGTAGGTGATCAATCCGAGGTACGTGTTGTTGACTAAGAGGTAAAAAAAAGATAATGACATTGATGTTCCTGAGACTATAAGAATTTGTCCACCGGAAAACGCGAATGATTCGTTATGACACTGATGAAGATTCTAGGGGCGAAACTATAGTTAGGGGTGAATAATTTGCCTATATCTCAAGCAACAGCCGAAGCACAACTACAAGAAGTTTCAGTGGACGACTGGATGATTGGCATAGCGAAAGACGAAAAACCTCTTTCACATTAGTAGAAAGAAAACCATAGTTAGCAAAAACTTTCCACTACAAAGATGGTGATTTATAAGAAAACAAACTTTTCAAAATGGCCACCAGCGACATTCATAAACGGGGTCATAACAATGACCTAGGAGATATGAAGAGTCCAAAGAAATGCCGATCATTCCTTAAAAATGCTGGAAGTCTGCCATTTTTAAGGAACCCATGTCGTAATTTTATCGTTAGAGCACATCAATTGGAGAATCGCGATTTCGAATTATTAAGATGTCAGGTGACGTCAATTCCGCGATAGTGATGCCACGTATTTTTTTGGAACCTACTGCTAGAAATATGGCCAAAATTCTAAAAGAGGAGGGTCTATCTAGATCTAATATACTAGCTCGTTGGTTTACAATCTCACTCACTTATTTTTGGCATCTCGTAATCTTTGAAACCTTCATTTTTTTTATACATATCTCTTTTCGGCACATGTTAAGAAGATGAATAAAAATGTCAACGTCAGATTTCCAACGCCTACTTGACGGCAATAATAAGTGAATGGTTTATATGTTTCTCGACGGACGACATCATCCGCCTTTTTACCCGTCTTTCAATAATCTTACATAAAGTTTTTAATTTATATAAGTACCGATTCGTCACTACAATCTGTCAAGTATTCCTACTTAAGCCCAATGTTCGTATCCCAGTGAAAGTGAGATTAATCCCGAGATTGTAGGCTTATATAGTAATTAGCCACGCCCCCTTCAGCATCCGGTGGACTTGCGGTTGCCAGACCGAAATGACATGCGAACTAGGTCCTAGGTTTATTGAAGACCCCTGAATGGTTTCCAATGAAAACAAAACGTCAAAATTAACGATGGACAAAAACTTGCCTAAGAATCTTCTTACAGGTTTAAAAAATATTTTAAAATGTGTACTTAAAGCAGTTCTAACACTTTTTATAAAATGTAATCTTTTAGATTTTGAAGAATAGTTCGAGAACGACAGCATTTTAAGTAAATTTTTAAGTAGCTTACAAACAATGTCCTTTATAAGGTCGAGTTTCCAATAAATTCACAGCCACTTTTAGTGACACTACATATTATATTAGCAAAGTGCAAAACGTATAAGTACGTATAACGTGCAGAGATAACACTATGTCTATGTCGCGTAAAAATGTCAATTAAAACAATGGAGTCTAGTAATCCTCACTTAGTGATGAAACATTATCTACCACCTGCAAACAAAAATACATACAAGATCTAATAATCGATATGATCTAATTCGTAAGTGATACAAATGATATCACATTCAAGTTCCTGGAAATTTTCTATATGGACGTTTGAACACTCAAAATGTTCTTGTCCTTAAATCTGGTACCTACCTACCCCAGGTACCAGTCTCATTTAGAGCACTGAACATAACCAATTACTCGTTTATTTAGTTTTAGAATGTGAAATTGAACTGATAGAGAATGGATGAGTTTTGGTTAGATAAACATGGCTCTAATTGAGGAAGAAGTTGTACTGAACGATGGGCGATGTTGGAAACGTCCAAGAAAGGATCTTTCAATTCAATTGAACCATTTACTACAAATAAGCCAAGTGATATTTTCGATCATTTGGTTGCGACAAATTGTAAGGTTTGATTTGCATAGTGAGAAGGCCACTTTGTTAAGGAATAATATAAAGTTCAGCGAAGAAGGACCTTAATATTTGCCATACAAAATGCATTGCTGTGAATTGCCAGATCATTTAATTGCAATGTATTCTATATCGGAAAATTTAAGGTCCGCCTTAGAAAAATAAAGTTATAAAAAAAATAAATATAATTAAAAGGTTTCTTCTTTGGTTAAAATAGCCACGTGAGGTCGAGCGTGCGGTTTATTACTGTCAAAAAGGGTTCAATGTAATTATAACAAAACGCATTATCAATTTTTATAAGAATGAAATTATTTCTTTTATAGAAATACAAAAAATAAGTGACATATTACTACTAGAAACTAGAAGTGTAACTGCAGCATGCTTGCACCTATAATAATTATACTTCGTGTCAACATTCGAACATTGAATTCTGTTGTAAAATCATTGTATTCAAATAAAAAAGGTAAAATGTGCCTTTTATTGTCTTGAAGCAATTGGTATATATTTTTAGTACGATGAGCAACGATTACAGGAACCTACAAAATGTTGCTCCAATTAATAGTACATGTGCAGGTAACTATTTTGCGTGCACATCTTTACTATTTCTTTATCTTTATTCAAATTTCCGGAACACTAAATCCCAAGGTATTCAAACGGAACAATCGACGTACTGAGCTCAGTTAATTTTAGCATAATTACACTAACATTGTAAATTGGTGTAAATAACGCTTTTAGTGATAACATTGTTTCTAGTGTCTATAAATCGTCGGAAACAGGCCTCGTTTCTAAACAATGAAATACTTACTTTTGAAATTACCGAACCAACCTTCAACACATTTACTATAGCTAATAAGGGAAACAATAGGTCGAATAAAACTACAATGTGAAAAATTATCATAGTTAATTAAGTGACAAATTGCTAGACTCCTGATAATGAAATAATTAAGGAAACTTAGTATAAATGGTACACAAGGACCAAATCAAGTTACCCGTTTTGTGTTTGGTATTAGTCATCCATATTGTTTTTTAATTATTTAACATTATTATTGTTGTAAACTTACTAATCACAATAAAATAATAAATGAGTTTACTTATAATTAGATGGTGTGGTAGTGCCATGAGTCATTAATTAACGATACATTAATCACCCCACTCGAAATTAGTGTATATAAAAAATTCAGTAACGGACACTGGAATCACGTTAGGTTAATGGGGGTCAAAGATCCAGTTATTTTTAACAACAGACATTCCACCGTGAGTCAAAATGGATTGGTCATTCGAGAGAATCACCCGACGAGTGTCAAAGATCGGTATTCTATTGGTATTTGAATACTTAAAAGTGTGGAAACGATGTAAAACGCTTCATTTCGACCTGCTGCTCGTATAATTTAATGGTGCAATTTGAGTTTTATATGTAAACGCCATATTATGTTGATTTATGTGTTATGGTTTATGAAAAAAAAATGGGGACAAAACTTTAAAAAAAAGTAGGTACTATCCCATAACTCCTTTCATTTGCCCCACTAGTAAGTTATCACCTTCATGGCGTCATTTGCGACAAAGAAGTTAGGCCGGGTGGTCAGTTTCGTTGCCACTGGTCCCACATTTGTCCCGTTTTTTCCAGATTTGATGACCTAGACAATACCAATAACATTTTTCATTTGAAAGCATTGGTTTGGGATTGTTTTGATTGTTTATTATTCGGATTCGGTGTAGTAATAAAAATGTAATAAAGCTCCTGACTTCTTAGAGAGCTTTTGAAGAAATGATCACATTGTTCTACTTATTCATAGTACTCTAATGTATTTAGATTTCTTAGACTAACAATGATGGTAAGGTTTTTTACTCAGTCTCAAGTAAGATGCATTTAGCAGGCAAAAGCTTTTTAGAATAACTGGATTATATGAAATGTGGATTACCAAATATTTAAATTACGATTTTAGTCGTTTCAGAATGCATCCAAAAGCCTTTTTTTTCAAATTGGCTATCTGTTCAGTGATTATCGATATAAGAGCGAAATGTATAATGTGACAGATGTAAACAAACCAAAATTTTGAACCGCCTAAAATAACTGGTTTCACTTCAAAAGACTAAAGTTGACCGAGGTTACACTCTTACAATTTGCCAATAAAACGCGGTTGGTCTGGGTTGGTTTCCTATGGTTTACCAAATGAGTGAACCAAAGCTACTGACATTGTAGGTTGTGAATTTCACTATTTTCAGGTCTCAAAATGTTAAGCAAAAAACGTATTTTCGACAAAAAAGCTTTTTGGAAAAGGATGGTTGCGATCGGCTAACTTTGGCTCAGCTGATTTACAACCAATCTAATTGATCCGACGATAGGCCAGCTAATCCAATTAGTTGAAAAATGAAAATAGGCTGATAGCGATTAATCCGATCCGGGTAATCGATCGTTTCTGAACCGGCCTAATGATAACATAATCTAATCACGTTAAAGATGCATAAAGAAAAACATCAAAACCTTGCACCTGAGAAGCTGCAAGATTGCTGCTTTAGAGCTGTCCCCTTTTAGTCCAAGCACGAGCAAAGAAATACAGAAAATTTGTAATGTCAAAACAAGATGTAAAAACTCCTTTTTTTCTTTTCTCCCCTTTTTGTTTACATCATGCGCATCTTCAACGTTAATGGACGACCAGACCTTTCAATTTGTGGTATCGGAATACAACTTAAACAACTTGTCGTTGGTAATGTAGAAAGGGATAAACAGAAAAAAGAAATTTTGACAACAAAGGGTATTCTGTATATATACTGTAATAAATATTCTGTAATATAAGACCTCTGAGTACTACGTAATTATCAATACAACAGCAATTTTAAAGGAAGTTGGTTAGGTTCGGATGGGCGCCTTGTTGCCAGTAAACTTACGTTGTTCAAAAACGATTTTTTTTTAATTTTAGCTACAACTTTGACAAATTATTTTACATCTAATAAAAAGTAGATTGTTGAAAGTGGTATTTTAAGTATCCATCTCTGCAACCAGTAACAATACCATTGCAGCAGAAGAAAAGCCATTTATAGAGTAGTGGGTAGAAGTGACTAAAGGAAACATTGCGAATTCGTTAAAAATTCAATTCAGATGCAGAACGGGTGTCATAATATAGCTAAAACCGGCAAAAATTGAGTAAATCTAACTACAGCCAATCACCTATTCAATCACAAGAGATAGATAAAGATAAAATATCGAAGTTTCTTTGTGACGAAAGAAATAAGTTGAAAAGCAAGTTTTGGCAACAAGTTGTTGGGGTTTAGTAATAGAAAATATCTGCTAGACACCAACATGACCAGACAACTTGTGGCCAAAATATATACGACGTAATTCTTTCAAAATATCTCTTTGGTCTTACTCCTCTATTTTATCTTCGTCCTTTGGGGCCGAGTCAATCAAGACACCAACAATGACATAAGGAAGCATTAAATCAAGCATACGTCCCTGCTTGTGTCTTGTTTTGAAGAGAAAAGCATGTCGCAAGAAATATAACCTTATTAGAGATCGTAATCTAGGAAGAGATGGGTAGAAAAAAAATGTTTGGAAATGTTTGGAATCTTGAAAAAGTAGTCATGTTGGTATCTGGTACACAAGGTTTCTGGTCAGATGTGGCTATTTGTCTTTCGTACAGAAACAAAAAGGCGCAATTTTTCGCACGTGATGCCAGTCAAGCATGAGCCCAGTGTCTCAACTTAAAAAGAAAATTGCCAGTGATTTTGCTGAATCACAAATATGAAGCTACTTAGATGTATGTTTTTGGAAGATTTTGTACCGTAATTGACCATTGAAATAGTAAAAAGTCGGTAGTAGACTCTTGCGTTTCTTCGTAAAAATAGATAGCGGATGTTAATTTAAAAACGTCATCTAGTTGGCTGACATATGCCAAAAGAAAAAAATGAAGGAGCAAAACTCCATTCACTTTGATTATGTCATCCTTTTCTGTCAAAACTTCATCGTATAACTGTTCTAGATAACGTTTTCTCGTTTTTTAATGAACACTCTATAGGTACGCTTTTAGTTGAAGTTACTTAAGTAAAAAGCATTGTGATTTAGGCGCTCTCTTTCTTTCATTTAAACCTCAACAAGTTATTTTACTTTTTCCTATAATCTTGAGAGGTAAGTGTATAATAACCGAAATCTCTCAGTATAATAACAGAAAGTAGGCGTGTTCTAACGAACGTTCAAGGTCACAAAGACAAAAAGATCCGACAAGATAAAACTCCTGTGTCATTTACGCCGGGGTATTTAAATCGTTCAATTTAAAGTCATAAAAACGACACCAATCGACAACTTCCCTGCTTGAGGGGATATAACTATTGATGTGTCATTTTGTTACTTATTCTATAGATAAGTATACCTAACAGAGTTCCATCAGGGTACATAGGTACTTCAAGTGTGAATAACCTCTTCAGCACCTACTTTTTTTTAATATAAAAGCATTTGCAAAAAAGCATTGATAACGTTTTAAATTCAAAAGCCCAATTAAGTATCTATCTCAAGTACCATCACACATGTATGCGGAATTTTTTTTATGCGTTTTCCTTTCACTCTTGCACATGTAAATCAACATACCTCTCAAGGGGTAATTTGCAAATAGTACAATCTTTAAGACCAATTCAATTTACTTTTAAAAGTGGAATGTGGAATGCGGTCGCGAAAATATTAGATTTAACAACGCTATGGAAGGAGAGACGTTATAACAATTAAGTAATGGGGGTCGTGGAAAATATGATAAACCAGTAAAAATTATCAGCCTGCAAAGGAAATAAATAACAGTCCTTTTTTCGGCATGAATTTAGTTCATTCAACAATCAGTCATAACTTAAATGAAACCTTTACATTACTGATAAGATAAGTATGCATAACTACACTTTTATACACATATAAGGTATAGTCTGTTTTTTGCATATAAGTTAAATATTCAACGTGAAAAGTTGGTACTTACTAGTTGTATGACTTATCTTAAATTTATTACTTACTACATACTATACATCTACTTTTAACATGCAACTTATTAGTTGTAAGTTAAAAGTAGATGACACTTTTTTAACTCCAACTTCTCTTGGCTTTCAACAGTCTGACAACGGGACGACTTTTTCTACTAAAGTTACCAGAATGTTTTCTAATGCAGATACGAAATGTGCCATTAAAGTGTAAAAACCGACAGCATATTCGTGAAGTGTATTGGCACGTCCCATAATTCAACATGACCTCGCTAGATCACGCATCTGTTCAAATGTAGTTACTCATTGTTTCCAAAATTCCTTGGAAAATTTTAGTCAATTAATTTAAACCTTATCTGATAAATGTAATATTAGGTTACTAAATTTGCAAAAATTTACATCATCGTGTAACTTTTACATTTGTTTTATCGGCCTCAGGTTTTAGTGGCAAATTATAATGTACCTGCCACAAATAAGCCATCCTACCCGCTATTAAAAATGCGGAAACTATGCAAAAATTAAATTTTTACCAATCACATCTGAAAGTCTAGTCCAAGATTTTATGAGACGAATAAACTTTTTAAACATATTTCCCTAAACTCGATTTAGGGAGGGACAACACGAATCACGCTAGGATGCTGTGCGAATCAAATATAAATAAGAAGCTTAGTGACAGTGCATATAAACAACTTTAAAAATACATCAGCACAATCCGATTTACATCACCATTGTCACGCCACCTAATCTTACCTTGAATCAAAAAGATAGATTTTAGAATTAGTCAGTAAGGAATTCTTGAATAATTATTTTATAATAGGTATGTGAAAAGTCCAGTATCAATAAACCAGTTTTTTATATGTATATATATATTTGTTTTTAATGCAGATCAAAGTGCAAATATTATGTAACTGACTAGACAAAAACAAAAAAGCGATGTTCACCTAACTTAAAATTAAGGCGCCCTACAGGGAAAACTTTTAATAGAACGTAGATTATATCATAAATTTGTAGGAACTATGATACCTATGTAATGCCATGTGTGTTTTAAAATTGACCAAGTATATGGACCAAGATATGGACTCACCTAGGTAATATATGGAGTGCTCATTATAAAAATTCATCTAGTTGGCTGTGAAATGTCAAAAGAAAAGGATGGAGAAACAAAAGTCCATTTATTTTGATTATGTCATCCTTTTCTGTCAAAATTTCATAGCCTGCTAGATGAACTTTTATAATGAACACCCCATATTTTTTCTACAAACACATTAAAAATTTAACACCCAACACCCTAATGAACTCTTAAAGATAGTTTTTTAAAGCAATCAATAGTGTTAAATAAAAGAAAAGAAAAACTTTCAACACTAAGAGTAAAAGTAGGTAAACCTTCATACTGCAACATAAACCAGTCCAAAATTTCAATTATGGCATAATAACATTTATCCACGACCATACTATAATAATCACATTATTCTTGTACATTCTCAGGACTAACGATAATCATTATTCACTTGTGAATAATGAACATTATTCACAAGTGAATAATGAGTTGTCATGGAAACGAAACATGTCGTAGGCAACTGACAACTGAAAAAGTAAACTCCCTAAACATGAAATCGGTAGTTACCACTGGTTCATTCAAATAATTATCCTTCTATTAGGATGTATTGAGGCAAATGTAGGTTACAGTGTCTCTTTTTCACTAAAATATGTACTTTTCACTGAAAAATACTTAAAATAGGCCATAAAATGAAGTAATTTACCATCCACCCTCGTAGCATTGAAATGAACATGCGGTGACATGCGCGGGTGACTAGACCGTCATCTATCGACAAGACGCATCAAACGTCGCGCCATTGAATAGCGAAACCAGTCGTGGTCGTGGTTTTAAAATTGTAAATTATCTTTGTGGCACCTATAACCTATCATATTTGAGAAAACCCAGAATCTTGGTCATTGATAAAGTATAGTATTCAACGCGCATTTAATGAGCGTTATTTTCTCGAGTAACTTGTGCCACTCGCTTCGCTCGTGGGCTCAAACGCTACCCTCGAGAATAACGACTCTCATTAAATGCTTGTTGTATAATATACTAATATACTACAAAGGTGGACTTTAAAGAAACATTCTACAAAATATTATGGAGTATGGAGATGTAATAGAGTGATTTGTAACTAGCAGGAGCATTACAGGTCTTTATCTACCTGTTCCTGTTTATATTATAGTTAAATAACTGCTTTTTAAATGCACAGCATAAACAATTAATTAATTGGTTTATTACAAAGTCTACAAATATGATATTAACAATAAAAGGCAGATAAAGAGCGAGTTGGGATTTATAAAACATTTCCTTGAAATTTTGTTAAACACAAAGGCCACCAGAGAAATGAAAATATGTACAGGGCATAAAGTATGGCGCCTTTTAAGAACTATTTATCAGGTCTGTTAAATGAAAATAACAATATAGTGTTACAAAGAGCTATTATGATGTAAGTGTTAAAACTGCAATTTTAATGCATGGAGGTCAAAGTTTTACATGATCCCTTAAAAGCACTATTAACATGAATAAGTATTATATGTTAATATGTAAAATTTCATGTGAATTCTATTAAAATTTATATAGTATTAGTTTTAAAACTAGTGCCTTAAAGAAGTGTTAAAAGTAGTTTATTTTTAACATGAAAATGTATATATTATTTAAGGTGTAGAAAGTATTGCGGGTCTAGGACTGCAAAAATGCACTTCACACTTTCGAAATTACCAACGTTTCAATCCTTTATTGGATCTTCATCAGGGCTTTTTCAGTGAGTGAAGATAGTCGAGTTGTAAGGTGTAAAATTCTACACCTTACAACTCTTACAAAGAATTTTACACCTTTGAGACAAATTTCTTTGTAAGAGTTGTAAGGTGTAGAATTTTACACCTTACAACTTGAGTATCTTCACTCACTGAAAAAGCCCTGATGAAGATCCAATAAAGGATCAAAACATTGGTAATTTCGAAAGTGTGAAGGGCTTTTTTCCAGTCCTACACCAATACATTCTACACCTATATCTATAAGGACACAAAGTATCATGATATTATTTAAGGTTTGATTGAGGTATTGATCTCAATGATCTCATATATTGATTGGCATGCTTTACTTCCAGGGGACTCCCTTTAAGGGGAATTTATTATATGATACAACACAAAAATAAATTTTGAAACATCTTCATTTGCATCACATTTTGAAAGATAGGTTAACACAATGGTAAACACTTGAGTAAAGGAAAACATCTTTATAATATATTGTTACAAATTCAAGATTATCCAGGTTGTAACTGAATAATCAAGGATTATGAGAAATGCTTAAACAATTTTTTTATTGCATTATATGGGTAGGAGGCATATCTGTGGAGTGCAAATTGTTTTCATTTGTAAGTGTAACAACTGATAGGTATCAGGATTCTGAATTAACAAGGATGTTTTACTCATTTCAAAAGAAAAACTGATAGTCTAGTGATTATATTTCACAGACATACTTAAAGTATGAGTGTTATTTAAGCAAATTTATTATAAATATAGCAAATAATTATAAAAAATACCATGGAATCCATTTGAGATTAGATAATGTTTCATTACTCATGCTTCACATTACATACTCAAAAATCTCAAAAAGTCAAACAAGTTGAGAAACATGTGATGGCATTAAAAGACAAAAAACACACTATTGTTAATTAATAACTACACCTATGTCTAGGTACTCACTTGTGTAACAACAAAAGATCCCTTGAAACTGAACAGAGGCTTATGGAACATGTAAAACTGGAACCTCATTTTACCCATATCATCAGCAACTCGAAAACTGTCAGCCAAAGTTGTGATCCAGTTCACCACCTCTTCATTTGCATAAGTGATGAGACCTTGCCCAATATGATGCTTACCATCCATGGCAAAATTCAAGATTCCCCTAATACAGTTTTCTGTAAGAAGTGTTTCTTCATCCAAATGCACTATCCAGTCATTATCACCCAGAATGTTAACCTTTTCTTCCAGGCAGTATTGAAGAGCCCTGAAGACAGTAAACAATGTTTGAGTGTCTGTTAATGTATGCAGCTGTAGGTACTTGATATTACCTTGCCTTAAACAGAGCTCCAGTAGATGTTTGATAGTTTGGTGGCACCACCAATTCACGCACTCGCCTTTGTGGTTCTAAACCTATAGGTTTGTCTGTTACAACTTCAATTAAAAAGTTTTCCAGTCCTGTGTCAATGCACTTGTTCATATTACGGTTAACATTACTTTTTACTAGATCTGGATAATCACCTCGTGTTACCACCCTAATACAGATAAAGGGGGCTAGTAAAGGAGAGCCTTTTAATGCAACTTTTTCAGGAAAACAGTTATAAAATGTGAGGCCAATAACATTGAATATCACTTGTGGGAGAGACAAAAATGTGACAAACCGAAGGGCATATAAGATACAAGTGCTGAATATGCCATATTGAACCCACGGATCAATTTGAAGGCCTTGGTCTTCAGCGGCAGAGACTTTGAGGTGTTGAGAAAAGTACTGAAAAAACGACAGAACTGTGAGGAATACCAGGCAATGAAGCAGGTGTTTTGCCCTACTACTCAATGACACTAAATGGCATGAGGATATGTTGGTGAAATCCCTAGTTAGCTTCATAATAATACTGCACTTATTACTTTAGCAGGAGAGATTGATTTATATTTACAGACACGGATCAATAAACTACACTGGCACTGGACTATTTGATATTTCCTGCAGTCCTGCTTATAATATAAACATCCCTACAAACGACGTTGAATTCCATAAAGTACTTGGCAGTACCTTCATTTATTCAAAGCTCACAGTCACAGATTTAAAGACATAGAATCACCTACGCGACACCCACAACACGATCCGAACGCAAGTAAAGTATTAACAACAAAACCCACCACAGGACCGCACAATTTATATTTATATAAACTAATGAAAAACCGTGTAAATAAAAGATTGATTTGAATATTTTTTTTGTTGTGATTGACGTTGACAGTATTGACGCTGACAAGTGACACTAGAATTTTGTTATAAACGACAAGTGACAACTCAGATATATAACCATAAAAATGTTTTAAATTTATGAAATTAATCCCTATATTAGAGATGGGTTTTCACCCGGTTTTTTTCATTTTTGAGGGTTTATTTCCTGCACACATCCGGGAAAATTCCGGGTTTATTCCATTATAACCTCTAAATTTAACTTTTTCAATACGCCTAACTCTTACCAATTAAGCAATGATTTGTTGGTTTGTGCAGCTTGAAGCTTTTGATCAATTGACCAGTGTTTAGTTTATCAAAAAACAAACTAGAATCTGGATTTATTGAATTCTAATCTAAAATCTAACCTCAAAATCTTGAAACTGCCGGGTGCTTTCAAGAAAAAATGGGAAAAAACCCGGGTAAACACCCTAAATTGGGTTTAAAGGTTTTTTGGGAATTTTCCCTTCGCCCATCTATACCCTATATCATAATGTGGAGCGGACCGATCCTTTGTTTCTCTTAGAGATGGGTTTTCACCCGGTTTTTTAATTTTTGAAGGTTTATTCTATAGATGGGATATAGAAGGGAAAATTCCCAAAAAACCTTTAAACCCAATTTAGGGTTTTTACCCGGGTTTTTTCCCATCTTTTCTTGAAAGCACCCGGCAGATTCAAGATTTAAGGTTAGATTTTAGATTAGAATTCAATAAATCCAGATTCTGGTTTGTTTTTTGTTGAACTAAACACTGGTCAATTGATCAAAAGCTTCAAGCTGCACAAACCAACAAATTATTGCTTAATTGGTAAGAGTTAGGTGTATTGAAAAAGTTAAATTTAGAGGTTATAATGGAATAAACCCGGAATTTTCCCGGATGTGTGCAGGGATTAAACCCGAATCTTTGGGAATTTTTCCTTCGCCCATCTATAGTTTCTCCACTAGGATTACTAGAAACTGTCGCTAAACCGCCTCTCCTCCATAGTGTTACCAATTAGCGAAAACTATAGATGGGCGAAGGGAAAATTCCCAAAAAACCTTTAAACCCAATTTAGGGTTTTTACCCGAGTTTTTTCCCATCTTTTCTTGAAAGCACCCGGCAGTTTCAAGATTTAAGGCTAGATTTCAGATTAGAATTCAATAAATCCAGATTCTGGTTTGTTTTTTGATAAATTAAACACTGGTCAATTGATCAAAAGCTTCAAGCTGCACAAACCAACAAATTATTGCTTAATTGGTAAGAGTTAGGCGTATTGACAAAGTTAAATTTAGAGGTTATAATGGAATAAACCCGGAATTTTTCCGGATGTGTGCAGGGAATAAACCCTCAAAAATGAAAAAACCGGGTGAAAACCCATCTCTAGCGAAAACGCTCCTTTTGGGAGCATTTCATCCTTAATATGAGCGGGGCAGGAGGTTTGTCTTGATGCGAGGATTCTTCGAGCATCATCTGTATTTAGAATAAAGCAAACGAACGGCGAACAAAAATATGTTTCATAGGACAAACTATAGATGGGCGAAGGGAAAATTCCCAAAAAACCTTTAAACGCAATTTAGGGTTTTTACCCGGGTTTTTTCCCATCTTTTCTTGAAAGCACCCGGCAGTTTCAAGATTTAAGGTTAGATTTTAGATTAGAACTCAATAAATCCAGATTCTGGTTTGTTTTTTGATAAACTAAACACTGGTCAATTGATCATTATCTTCAAGCTGCACAAACCAACAAAATATTGCTTAATTGGTAAGAGTTAGGTGTATTGAAAAAGTTAAATTTAGAGGTTATAATGGAATAAACCCCGGAATTTTCCCGGATATGTGCAGGGAATAAACCCTCAAAAATGAAAAAACCGGGTGAAAACCCATCTCTAGGACAAACTAAAAAGGTAGGTCATTTAATTTTTTTTTGTTATAGCATTTTCAGCCTGCAACTCTAGAGCAATCTGCGAACATTTTTAATTTTAAAATCTGGTTCAGCCAGTAGAGAATAGAGATATACTCTCGGATTGTTCAAGGACATCGAGCCAAAAACGATATTAATTACTTTATGCTGCGCATGCAAATCACGCAAGTATTACAGCAAGGATTTTCAGTGATATGAGCGCTTTCCAACTTCCGAGAGCGTTTTTGATGAATTAAGCGAGCGAATTTAAATTTTCGAGTTGGCAACACTGGTCCCCCGCTGGTCCCGTGGTTGCGGGGATGGCGGTGTTGCTGTCGCCGCAGGGGCTGAGGAGATTTGACTACTGGAATTTTCTATATAGGCTCTACCTTTTAACGGGTGGTACCAAAGTTTTAAGACCAAACCGCAAAGAGGTCACGTTTCTTCGAATGATCCCTTTACTTTGTTGCCCCTTAGCTCGGTAAAAGGAGGTCAATTTGGGGGGCAACAAAACAGATAATTATTCCTTCAGATGCAAAAAAACCCGTCCATAGTTTAGCCAAACGGATATACGGGGTGTTCATTATAAAACTTCATCTAGCAGGCTATGAAATTTTGACAGAAATAAAGGATGGCATAATCAAAATAAATGGACTTTTGTTTTTCCATCCTTTTCTTTTGACATTTCACAGCCAACTAGATGAAGTTTTATAATGAACACCCCGTATTTAATGAATGATATTGCATATAAAATTCAGTATTTTTGGAATACCAGCAGTTATTATTTGTTGAAAATTAATTAATTTTTAATTGATTAACGATGATGAAAATTTGAAACAATTTGTTAGTTCTCTCAGGAACCTGAAATAAAAGAACGGCGGACGTTGACTGTTTTCACTAAGCCAAGGAACCCGCCAGAAACATGCTTGACGTTTACACGATGTCTTACTAAAATTGAGACAACAACCAAACGACGCAGTGCAAAAGAAAAAAGAATCCTGTTAAAGATGTAGACGGTCTGTTTCGTATTCTCGATATAATGGTGACCAAAAAAAAACTATTATGATATACTCTACAACGTTTCAACTTTTACAACTTTACAAAGACCGGGAGTCTCTTACGACGGCAATATTGGTTATATGCGAAAAGGCGTAATTGGGAAAAGGACAGAGGTGGAGTTAAACTTTAGCTAATGACTCCAAAAACCAGCGTAGCTATTCTTATGCGGGCAATGAGCGGTTTAATTTAGACACTAATTATAAAACACGAGTAATTAGCGAGACATTTCTAATTCCGGGTTCAAAAGAGAAAATATGAATTCGCTCCAATGAATGCAATAGTGGCACAACTCAAGAAACATTGTTTTGAGAAAATCAATAATTAAGATTTGAGTTATACATAGGACACTGTTTTGACTTGAAAATTAATTATGTATAATACGATCATAAAAAAAAATAATTTTGTGCCACTTTTGGCTTCAAGGTAGAAGTTCGAATTTCTAGTTCGGACATTTTGTTATCTAGAATTTCTATTTTTTTGAATTGTGCCACTAAGGCAGTCACTGAGCGAATTGTCGGCAAACAGAACGGCGAAGAGCAAAATCGAACACTTTTGTTCTAATGCTCTTTACACTGATATCTCATATATGACATAGCTAAATTAACTTTTAAAGCTTTTGATATTTAAATTTACTGTTATGTTCTTTTAAGTCATTTAAGTCATACACCTGCCGAATTTACATTCCAAGAATGCGAAATAAAAATCTGTATCCGAAGAAATGATAAGATTTTAATTTCAATTAACGATATTCGCGAAATCATCCGTTTTAACTACTAATCTATTGTTTGTGTCACGTATAGATCTGAAATACTGTCAATGGAGCCATAGACCCATCGAGCTAATCTGGAGACCCCCTCATGTTTTACCCTTTCATGACGTCTTACATCAAACTATTGCCAAACATTTGTCACTGTCATTATTTTTATTATTTCTTATGTCCGATCCAATCAAATATCCAATTTATATCGATCTCTTAGCTAGAGTCCTAATGCCTATTTGCACAGTATTACACTTAGGGGTTATCCTTAGATTGATAGGCTAGCCCTAACTTTAGGTTTCCATAAGTGACAATTGTGTGACAAAACCTGTTGTTGCCTTACCTAACTAGGATCAAAGTAAGTGTTGGCAACATCGCAAATTGGGTTTAAATCTATGGATATTTCATATTTCTAGTAATTTTTATTTTTGAATTTTTGAAGGTTTATTCTATAGATGGGATATAGAAGGGAAAATTCCCAAAAAACCTTTAAACCCAATTTAGGGTTTTTACCCGGGTTTTTTCCCATCTTTTCTTGAAAGCACCCGGCAGATTCAAGATTTAAGGTTAGATTTTAGATTAGAATTCAATAAATCCAGATTCTGGTTTGTTTTTTGTTGAACTAAACACTGGTCAATTGATCAAAAGCTTCAAGCTGCACAAACCAACAAATTATTGCTTAATTGGTAAGAGTTAGGTGTATTGAAAAAGTTAAATTTAGAGGTTATAATGGAATAAACCCGGAATTTTCCCGGATGTGTGCAGGGATTAAACCCGAATCTTTGGGAATTTTTCCTTCGCCCATCTATAGTTTCTCCACTAGGATTACTAGAAACTGTCGCTAAACCGCCTCTCCTCCATAGTGTTACCAATTAGCGAAAACTATAGATGGGCGAAGGGAAAATTCCCAAAAAACCTTTAAACCCAATTTAGGGTTTTTACCCGAGTTTTTTCCCATCTTTTCTTGAAAGCACCCGGCAGTTTCAAGATTTAAGGCTAGATTTCAGATTAGAATTCAATAAATCCAGATTCTGGTTTGTTTTTTGATAAATTAAACACTGGTCAATTGATCAAAAGCTTCAAGCTGCACAAACCAACAAATTATTGCTTAATTGGTAAGAGTTAGGCGTATTGACAAAGTTAAATTTAGAGGTTATAATGGAATAAACCCGGAATTTTTCCGGATGTGTGCAGGGAATAAACCCTCAAAAATGAAAAAACCGGGTGAAAACCCATCTCTAGCGAAAACGCTCCTTTTGGGAGCATTTCATCCTTAATATGAGCGGGGCAGGAGGTTTGTCTTGATGCGAGGATTCTTCGAGCATCATCTGTATTTAGAATAAAGCAAACGAACGGCGAACAAAAATATGTTTCATAGGACAAACTATAGATGGGCGAAGGGAAAATTCCCAAAAAACCTTTAAACGCAATTTAGGGTTTTTACCCGGGTTTTTTCCCATCTTTTCTTGAAAGCACCCGGCAGTTTCAAGATTTAAGGTTAGATTTTAGATTAGAACTCAATAAATCCAGATTCTGGTTTGTTTTTTGATAAACTAAACACTGGTCAATTGATCATTATCTTCAAGCTGCACAAACCAACAAAATATTGCTTAATTGGTAAGAGTTAGGTGTATTGAAAAAGTTAAATTTAGAGGTTATAATGGAATAAACCCCGGAATTTTCCCGGATATGTGCAGGGAATAAACCCTCAAAAATGAAAAAACCGGGTGAAAACCCATCTCTAGGACAAACTAAAAAGGTAGGTCATTTAATTTTTTTTTGTTATAGCATTTTCAGCCTGCAACTCTAGAGCAATCTGCGAACATTTTTAATTTTAAAATCTGGTTCAGCCAGTAGAGAATAGAGATATACTCTCGGATTGTTCAAGGACATCGAGCCAAAAACGATATTAATTACTTTATGCTGCGCATGCAAATCACGCAAGTATTACAGCAAGGATTTTCAGTGATATGAGCGCTTTCCAACTTCCGAGAGCGTTTTTGATGAATTAAGCGAGCGAATTTAAATTTTCGAGTTGGCAACACTGGTCCCCCGCTGGTCCCGTGGTTGCGGGGATGGCGGTGTTGCTGTCGCCGCAGGGGCTGAGGAGATTTGACTACTGGAATTTTCTATATAGGCTCTACCTTTTAACGGGTGGTACCAAAGTTTTAAGACCAAACCGCAAAGAGGTCACGTTTCTTCGAATGATCCCTTTACTTTGTTGCCCCTTAGCTCGGTAAAAGGAGGTCAATTTGGGGGGCAACGAAACAGATAATTATTCCTTCAGATGCAAAAAAACCCGTCCATAGTTTAGCCAAACGGATATACGGGGTGTTCATTATAAAACTTCATCTAGCAGGCTATGAAATTTTGACAGAAATAAAGGATGGCATAATCAAAATAAATGGACTTTTGTTTTTCCATCCTTTTCTTTTGACATTTCACAGCCAACTAGATGAAGTTTTATAATGAACACCCCGTATTTAATGAATGATATTGCATATAAAATTCAGTATTTTTGGAATACCAGCAGTTATTATTTGTTGAAAATTAATTAATTTTTAATTGATTAACGATGATGAAAATTTGAAACAATTTGTTAGTTCTCTCAGGAACCTGAAATAAAAGAACGGCGGACGTTGACTGTTTTCACTAAGCCAAGGAACCCGCCAGAAACATGCTTGACGTTTACACGATGTCTTACTAAAATTGAGACAACAACCAAACGACGCAGTGCAAAAGAAAAAAGAATCCTGTTAAAGATGTAGACGGTCTGTTTCGTATTCTCGATATAATGGTGACCAAAAAAAAAACTATTATGATATACTCTACAACGTTTCAACTTTTACAACTTTACAAAGACCGGGAGTCTCTTACGACGGCAATATTGGTTATATGCGAAAAGGCGTAATTGGGAAAAGGACAGAGGTGGAGTTAAACTTTAGCTAATGACTCCAAAAACCAGCGTAGCTATTCTTATGCGGGCAATGAGCGGTTTAATTTAGACACTAATTATAAAACACGAGTAATTAGCGAGACATTTCTAATTCCGGGTTCAAAAGAGAAAATATGAATTCGCTCCAATGAATGCAATAGTGGCACAACTCAAGAAACATTGTTTTGAGAAAATCAATAATTAAGATTTGAGTTATACATAGGACACTGTTTTGACTTGAAAATTAATTATGTATAATACGATCATAAAAAAAAATAATTTTGTGCCACTTTTGGCTTCAAGGTAGAAGTTCGAATTTCTAGTTCGGACATTTTGTTATCTAGAATTTCTATTTTTTTGAATTGTGCCACTAAGGCAGTCACTGAGCGAATTGTCGGCAAACAGAACGGCGAAGAGCAAAATCGAACACTTTTGTTCTAATGCTCTTTACACTGATATCTCATATATGACATAGCTAAATTAACTTTTAAAGCTTTTGATATTTAAATTTACTGTTATGTTCTTTTAAGTCATTTAAGTCATACACCTGCCGAATTTACATTCCAAGAATGCGAAATAAAAATCTGTATCCGAAGAAATGATAAGATTTTAATTTCAATTAACGATATTCGCGAAATCATCCGTTTTAACTACTAATCTATTGTTTGTGTCACGTATAGATCTGAAATACTGTCAATGGAGCCATAGACCCATCGAGCTAATCTGGAGACCCCCTCATGTTTTACCCTTTCATGACGTCTTACATCAAACTATTGCCAAACATTTGTCACTGTCATTATTTTTATTATTTCTTATGTCCGATCCAATCAAATATCCAATTTATATCGATCTCTTAGCTAGAGTCCTAATGCCTATTTGCACAGTATTACACTTAGGGGTTATCCTTAGATTGATAGGCTAGCCCTAACTTTAGGTTTCCATAAGTGACAATTGTGTGACAAAACCTGTTGTTGCCTTACCTAACTAGGATCAAAGTAAGTGTTGGCAACATCGCAAATTGGGTTTAAATCTATGGATATTTCATATTTCTAGTAATTTTTATTTTTGTTTGCCTTATTATTTGGGTCGGGTAGAAATTTTGCGAATCTATTGTGGAGTTTGATGTGTTCGGCTCAGTTATAGTTATGGCAACTGTTGTTTTTTAGTTATGCCATTTCTGAGAAAAGAAAAAAAAGCTTGTTGAGAAACGTGGAGGTACAAATTTTCAAGAATTTTCATGAATAAAGGGCCACAATTAAAAAAATAGTAGATTATGTCACTAGGAGTAAAAGTGGGTCTTTTCGTGCTGAGCCCAGAGATTGACGGCCGAAGCGAAGCTGAGGCCTGCAACTGGGCGAAGCACAAAAAGACCTTTTACTCCGAGTAACATATACTATTTTTTTTTCAAGCATGCAAGAAATAAGAAATATATTTCAAAGTGGTTCAGTTTTGCAATTTTCTCTCATCCTCTTTAAGCGGGTCTAGGTACTTACCCAATTGTGTATATTACTTGTAAAATACATAGAATGTGTTAGAATGGTGGTTTTCAATGTTCAATGGTTTTAATGTATTAAATAATAACCAATGATTATGGTAAACTAAGAATTTGTAGCATTATTTTCAATACTAAATTAATAAATGTCACATTGACAGATAAATATGATGACGCGCATGACATTTAACAGACGAATTCAGAATTCCAGAACCTATGCGATTTCGACTAATAACGGTTTCGGATGGTGCTCTTGAGTGCTCTAAGAGTATTTCTGTCCTTTGTTTTTTCAACAAGAATGTAAAGATGGCAATACACTCAGATCGGTTTATCTGGTGTCATCTATTATTAAAATAATTTTGGTGAATGAAAATCGTTTATATATGCGCGACCATGACACTAGCGGTGACTTTTGACTTTACTTTTACTGTCTAGGACTTTTTTGCTACTTTTTTGGTCTCAGGATTTGAAAGCTCACTTTAGGTGTGCGTATGGAGAAAACAAATGGCGTACTTTTAGTCCGCTTGAAAAAAAAAATATTTTTTTTCCAACTTTGAGCGCCTATAGGGGGGAGAGAGTTCATTTTAGGACCCATGTTTATAGGAAAAAAACATATTATTTTGACCCCACAAATATGCCCTTAAAATCTTTGTATTGAATTTTGAATCACCATGTATAATATAGAAAACGGAGTTGCATAGTTTACTGTTAGCAAAATAAAAATTCGATTTTATTGAGAGAATTTCTGTTTGATCTAAACCTACCGATCATTCAATGCCGTAGTTACAGACACATCTCAAATCAAACAACATTAAAAATGTTTTTTTATCTAATTTGGAACGGAAATTTCAGGAAAACTGACATTGGCACCAAAATATATTTTGTGTGTGCGCTTAGGTGCTCCTAAACGACCACCTAGTCTTAGGTGGCACCTATTATATTTAAGACTATAAATTCGAGCTGTGCATCCAAAACGCGTCCCTATAACTAACTATATTCTCAACCTAACCACTAGGGTTCCCTTAAAACGTTTCGTGCAAATGGCCTTTAGCTGATCACGCTCCAAGGGTTTCTAAAACTTAAGTTCCAACCTAACAAAAACCAAAAACAATCGACACAATCAATATCCAGTCCGGCTTTAAGTTGCTATGATGCTTGTATGAAGAGCGCTGACTACAACATTACGTCAGGGGAACCTTTGAAGCGACGGACTTCCGGCCAAAAAGGGGATCCATTTTTAGGGAAATATCGGCATTTGTTGGTTCTGTCCATATCTGTTAGGTCATTGCATAAACCTTTACTGAAGAGGGCGCCTTTGTAGGTTAAAGAAGGGCATAGGCAAGGTGGACGATCCCTAGAATTGTAGGGTTTCATGTTTTATGGCTGGAATTCCCCAAAAATAGAGAAAGTGCCTACCTAAATCAAAAGAAATGCATGGTCTCTTTTACGAAAAGATGTGCATTTTTATCTTTGTGGAGATTGTTTTATTCAGAAAACGCTGAAAACAGAAAAAACTTGGAACAAGCTTTAAACTTTAAACGCTTTGCAACATGGTGGCGTAGAGGGTTGTCACGTTAGTCACACAACCTAAGCCTAGTTCTCAGAGGTTTGTCATGTCGCCGCGACACCCCCTTCTCCAAATTTAATAACGTGTCGCTGTCGCAGATATTCTACTTGGGTACTTGCCTAAATTGAACCTTTGAATTTGATTTGGTGTTGAATTTATTAGGAAATTAACCCCAGTGGGATGACATATTTCAACTTGTAAGGTTTGTTCCATTTTTAGAAATTTTTCACGTTTCAGACAGTATATTATTTTTTGTTTCTTATACTTATTAATAAAATGAAGTAACATTAAACTAAACCAATTGAAAAAGATGGCGCGAGTGCCGCGACAAGTACCGTGTAGTTGAAATAATCCAACTACAAACAGGGTGTCGCGCGACACATAGGAAAATTTTAAAACATGATCTCTCATTGGTCGGACCAAGTGTCGCAGCGACATGACGAAGCTCTGAGAACTAGGCTTTAGAGCCCCTTTCCATCTGGCCATGGGAGTAGCTCGGAGCAATTCCGAAGCGTGAAGTTCGTTTTTCTAGCTTTTGCACTTGAAGCGCACCAATCTTCCGCCCGCCTTGCCCTTCGAGTACCTACCGATATTTTGGTGTTTGAAGTACTTTTGACAACTATGAAAAGCTGTTCCAGCTCGAGTCTTCAAAATCCGTATGAACTTGACGCTCCGGGAACTTCACGCTCAAATCCTTTATTACAGCTGGAAAGCGGCTCTAGGGCGACGTCCTCCAAGAAAAATAATGGAATCCGCGCGCGCAATTCTCCGCTACATTGAAATTGACAGCTGTTACCAAAAATGATGAGACGCCATGTCTAAGGCGAAAAGCAAACATTTCGTTGGCTATGTGTTTTTTTGCAATAAATTGCATTTTGCAAATACTTTAATATTATAAACAATTGTGTTGTTTACAATGGTGGGATGTACAGATTACGATTGTAAAAGCAGCGGCTATAGAAGGAGGCTGGAGCTACGTTTCACAGGTAAACAGATAATCGCGTTTTTCAGCAACAATTAAATCATTTCAAATAACTCTAAAACCAGTTATTTTACATCCAAATCTTCGAAATATGATTTAGTATATACTGAAGGAAGTCAATAATGCTATTTTGGGAAATATTTTTCTAATCCTGTAACTTGTAGACAGTTTTTTTATTCAAATTTTTGAGCAGTTTTTCCAGTGGCGCATGGACCAGTCCTCACTGCAATGAAGCCCTTAACTTCGGTATAGACATGACAGATAATTAAAAAAAAAACATCAATTAAAACGTTAAAATGAACATCAATAATCTACTGTTTTACTAATAGAGATTCAAATAAAGAAGTAGAAAAAGATCGCGAATACACTTTCCTATGGAACAGAGAAAATTGATGGTTAGATGGGAAGCTCTTTTTACTTCAAGATTATTTTCTCTGGCTTGACACTTACATCAAAACTTTGGTAAAAAAAAGTTTCATGAAAGTCGTACGCACTCCTATAGAATGTTTTTGCGGAGCCCATGAATCGCCCCAAACAGTGGCAACAAATCTACATCGAAACCGTAAATCAAAAAACCAAAAATATTTCGCTAAAACACGAAACGCTGGCCACATTCGCTCGATCTACTACGTCACTGGTGGAAAAACAGTGAATTTTCAAATAGATGTTCATCTAGTAGTAATGTCACATTTACATGCGACTCTTTTGAGTTTTATCTTAAGAGAGTATTATTATTAATACCACTTCGCATTTATAGACTTCACTGACAATACGAAGAGTTTTTTAACGTAGTCTTCGGAGAATGTTCAATACGAAAAGTCATCACCATTATAACACAACAAGACACAAGAATAAGATGGCTCTATAAATGAGAACAGCGGATATAGACTATCAATCCGTTACTTTTTTAATACAAATTGCGAAATGAGAAATGTAAAAAATACATTTTCGTAATACGTAGGTATAATCGGATATCTACTTTCTTCACAAAGAAGCAAATATCGCGAGTAGTAAAAAAGCGGATCAGCAGCCTATCAATCACTATCAGTGATGTCGACTTGTTCTTGTATTTGAACAACTTCCATTGGATCGATGACAACTCTTGGCTAAGGAAAAACAAAACCAGATCATTAATGCATAAAAGACCGTAACAGAAAACCTACCGAAGTGGAATTAGTAGTATCCTGCAACACGTCGGCTTTTCTCTTCAAGGAATCGTTTGGACTAAGATAACTGCAAAAAAAACATTGAAATAATCATATTTGTCCACCATGCCGACTTCTCAATACTTACGGATATTTAATTTTGTATTCTTCTTCGGCCTTTTTGGCTTCCGTGTAATACCTATTTTTGTCTTCAGGCAGCAAGTTTTTCCACAAATTTCCCAATCTCACGGATATCTCTTTGTTATTTTCTTCTGCAACGTAATAATATCATTTCTTAATTCATATTAATCCAGTAATTGAATTATTACTAACCTGGATGTTCAACTGTTAACTTTTTTCTCCACTCACTTGCAAAAATCATAAAAGCGTGTGGCGGTTTAGATGCTGGATTTCTGAGTTCGCTATTTGCGCTAGGATATGGCAACTCTTCCATACGCGATGATGTGCTTTTGGGTGGTGTCTGGAATATAAAAATATGACAACAAACCAAGATATTTACCCAAATATACCACAGTTATTCAGTTTTCTTCACTTTCCGAACATGTCGGATACAATTTTTTGCTCCTGGTATCAGTCGATATGGAATTAAAATTTTTAGAGAAAAATCGTTTAATTGAGTCGATATAAAATGCATGTTGAAGATTCCTTATTCCCAATGGACATAATTGTTGCGTATCTACTGAAAAGCGTAAGGTTCTGAATATTATTCGACATTAAAATATCATAATGTCGGATCAGAAAAATGAGATTTGCTGTCTACACTCTTCACGCTACACTTTTCGCCATTTCATCTTTTCGTTTAGCGCCAGAAGGTGAAACAAGAGAGATAACATTATAAGAGAGCGTAACGTAGAAAGCTAAAAAGCCTGGATATGAAAAAGGATGTTGAACATTTTGGAATAATACTACATTCTGACACATATGGCCGTTAGTTTTATATAAGGAGTAGTTACTCAATGAACCTTCTGAACACCCCTAGATATTGTCACAAACGGAGGTTAAATAAGAGATTTTAAAAAAATGTTCATCACAATTCAGGATGCTCGCCGTTTAGTAGGGAAAATTCTTAGTACGTCTTCTTACTAACCAGACGTTTATAGACCATGAATATGAATTGAAAGAAGTGGATAAGCGCGTGTAAGATAAAAAAAAACACTTCAAATTTGTGAAATTGTCAACGCTTTGACCCTTAGCTTTAGCTTATTGATCAAGTAAATATTATGTTTATAATTTTATTTTATTTATAAAAACATCCGCACAAAACAGACCATTATTGTCAACATTTTATTTAATACTGCTTTAGAAAGTATAAAATATATCCATGAAACATTTGCGCGTGTAAAACATAAGAAAAGCACTTCACATTTGTGAAAATAGTCAACGTTTTGACTCTTCGCTTCAGCTTATTGCCAAGTAAGTGTTTATTTTTAATGATTTTATTTAATACTGTATTAATAAGTATAAAATATGTCCGTGGAACAAACCTGAAACTTTCAACTCACCTCTGGTAATACTGGTGCTGGAGCTGCTACTGTTTCTTTAGGGGTAGAAATTATAGAAGTAGGTATAGTCACATGCGCATTGACAGGGATAAATGAAGATGAATTCAGTTGACTTGGAGTGACTATTTTTATGTTTCTTGATTTGCTAAAGTCATATCTAGGTCTGACTTCACTTTTTCTAAAAAAAAAAAAAAAAATACATATCCGTCCACTAAAAATAAGCCGCTATTTGGTTGCTTAATAAAATCTAAACCTATTGACTGATTTTAGTGAATTTTTCAGATATTTGTAGGGCAATTCTTGGAGAATTGCACGGTGTTATAACATTTTAAATAAAGTTTAATTAACAGTATATACAGGGTGAAACAAAAATGCAGCATTTTTTTTATTTTTAGTATTACAAAATTATCACCTGTTATATCAAGTTTGAGCCTCATGTTTAACTAACATTTGGCTTGTTGGATCACTTTCGTATCTCTAATATGAAAGAGTTACAGAGCTGCCAATGCGCTGGTGCTCTACTTTATTAACGCATTCAATAATAAATGATATTTGCTCAATAACTTGAGCAAAAATGATCGAAAGGTATCGTAAATAATGAAATTGGATTACTCACATTTGCTTTAAAGAGAAAAATAGCAAAAATTGCCCTTAAGAAACAAATTTGAAAAGCATTTCATTTATTACAAAGGCATGAAAACCGGAAACTGCATTTCGAGTAAGAAAATGCTTAGTACTTAGTATCGAATAAGTCCGCGTCCTGTTCTGATTAATTACTGCATTTAGAAATCGAGGCATGTTGCCACGATTTTACAGACAACTTCTATAACTGTATTTTTTTATCAAAATAGTGAGCTAATTTTGTTCGTAAATGTATAACTTTTTTATTATAAGAGATATCAAAGCGAAACAACAACCAAAATGTTAAGAAAACATGTGGCTCAAACATGATTTACCACCTAATAATTCTAGGATACCCCAGAAGGTGCTCTAAAATTTCGGAAAAAAACACTGCATTTTTGTTTTACCCACTATATAAATAAACAAGGAGTTTTATTGAATGTACTGACTAAAAATTTTACCAAAATCGGACAGAAGGTTTAGAAATTATTAAGCAACAAAACGGCGCCTTATTTTTAGTGTACAGATAATTTTGTCCAGGAGTTTATTTCGAAAGTTAATGTTACATGCTAAAGACAATAATACTGACATGTTTTAAAGATGACAACCTTAAATTTAGTTTCAAGACCCAACCACCAAATGTAACTATACTCCAAAATAAAAACAAAATTGCCATAAAGATGGGGAATGCTGCAGTACTGGTCACTTTTACAATGCTTATCATAGGAATCTCCGAAAAGGTAAGATTTACAGGGTGAGTAAAATTTCCCATTAAGCAGCTTACATAAAAGTGGGTTTACATAATCATTTCCAAAATATCTCAAAAAAAAAAAAAGTGAAACATGCCTGTTCAAAAAATTATTACACCACATCAATTAAATTTTGAAAAAACTTAAATAATTGACATTTCTTGTGATTTGTTGTTTTGCTTCTTACTGCTATTTACTTAAATAATTGACAAATATTTTCCTCCTCCATATACAAGTAAAGTAAACAAAACTACAAAAATAAAACATTAATTTGAGAAGAAAGAAAGCAAAACCCCCTTTGGTAATTTTTAAAAACAATTTAAATCTTTTTATGCTGCATTTGATTGAAATGATATGAATTAAATCCCCTATGGTATGTAACAAACATAATACTAGCCAGAGCAGCTCCATAAGAGCATTTTTTAAAAATAGTAAAAAAGTTGAACCTAAGTGGCCAAAAATCAACAGTCAAAGGAGTCTATCTTTGAATTTATTGAACCAATGGAGCTTCCATTGGTGAGAGGTAACAGAGGATATCAAGAAGATCAAAAACCTGTTGGATACACTCCAATGGGTCAACTCATTATAGGCTGTCAAAATTGGAATTTTGAGAAAAAATAGGCATATAGCCCTTTTGGTCACTTTTAAAAAAACAAAAAAGGTTTTTTTTGTTACATTTTTGAATATCTTAAGATGAGCATTGCAAAAGTAACCACTCTGTGACTGTGTTTAAAGGTGAGTAGGACTCATTAAAACTGATTACAGTAATCATGGCCCACAAAATTAAGTCAAATTATTATACATTACTTACATTGGATCTATTGGCGATGCAGATCCTGGCCCTACATGAGATACTTCATTCAAAACTATCTTTTGAGGAGCCGCACTCAATTTTGAGCTGCTGGCATTAGCTAAATGTGAATTCCTTATAATCTTTTGACTTTTCTTGTTTGTCATTTGGATAGGTGTTGTATTTTCTGGCGGAACATCTCTTAACTTAACTGATGATAAACCTATTGCATAAAAAAAAACTTTAGTTTGAAAAGCCCTTTTAAGTGTTATTTATGTATTGCTGATAACTGTGTATGATAAACAGTTGATTAATACCTTTGATTTGTAAAGTTTCTCCTAGCTGTAACACTTGGGGTAAGTCTTTGTCGAGCACTTTCACTTCTCCATGATACATGAAGTGTAATATAGATTTAAGGTCACTGAATCGGACATTGTTTAGAAAAATTATGGGATGTTGTAAGGTACTATGTACCTGCAATGATATTATAATTTAGCACATATTTGGAAGCCTGAGACTGATGCCAGTTTACCTGAAAAATACTGTGAAAATAATCACTGCAGGCAGACAAAATAAGTTTGTGGGTTTTGATATATTGTCCCTCACAGGATAAAGTTACATCAACTAAGGTTTCACCTTGC
The DNA here is from genome assembly GCA_951812265.1 of Taphrorychus bicolor. NCBI lineage: Eukaryota > Metazoa > Arthropoda > Insecta > Coleoptera > Curculionidae > Taphrorychus > Taphrorychus bicolor. The sequence goes on from OX638297.1 coordinate 27,180,421, forward strand.
TGATGTTCAATAAAAGTCTGGACAAAATTTGCCAGGTGGTTATTCCACTTGAGATTGTACTGATCCCCAGCTTCGTTGCTGGGATTCTCCATAATTACTCCTCAACTCTAAAAATGCATCAAAAACCTGTGAAACCTATTATCAAAAAGAAAAAAAAACGATATTATTGCGTTTAGAGATAAAAGCAGATATTACACACAAAAAATCACATTATTATCCACGTTCAAATTCGGAGAAAAAGGGTAAAATCCTTAATCGGAACCGACGATGTAAAGTGATAAGGCAACTGATAACTTTGATAAAAATACCATTAAATTCTAGGATATTGCAAAATTTCAGATAGTACCTAAACAAATCTTCGTACTTCACAGATCACAAACTTCCCAAACAAAATAAAGCATCGCATATTGCAATGTTGCCACTGCCACATTGTCAAGCAGAGACCTTGAATAAGCAGATACGCAATCACAATGGCCATACGGTTCAAAACAACATCTGTTTCCAAAATGTCCAGCATTTTTTTTTCTCTATTCATCCTTTTCTATATTACGATCTCTAAAAAGGAAAAATTGACTAAATATTTAAATAAAAATGCTAATTTCAAATTACGGTTAGAATACACTTCCTAAAATGGCATTATTGGCTTCACTGCGGTATATAACTATTCATATTTCGAAGATAAGGATATAAAATTACTAGTTTTAAGAGTTACTTGAGTTAATTAATTTTGTATTAGCTTATATACCTCTGAAACATAACTTCAGGCGATTTTCAATTTTGAGCAACACTGTTACTTATAATAAAGTCTTACAAAACCTAATTTTCAATTTTTTGGAAAAACACACTGCCCGAATTATTTGTTTGAAACCATCCAGCTAATCTAGAGACCCTCTCTTGTTTTACATTTTTGGTTCCCTTTTTTGGCTGTGGAAACTTTTAAACTGGTGACGGTATCCGTCGGAAAGTGACGTCTCGGTGACTCATAACCATCCTACGTCAAACTATTGCAAAACAGTTGTCACTGATGTCATTATTTTTATTATTTCTTATTTCCAATCCAATAGAATATCGAACTTATAACCATCTCATAGCTAGAGCAAGCAATTTTTAAGTACACTTAGTTAAGGCTTTCATTATTACCATACCATGGTTACTCATTCTATCAGCTATGGCTTAAGGGCCCTTAACTTTAAGTTTACTTAAAACTTGCTTGGTGGAAATGGCCATTAGCCCTTAGCTGATCTAGCTTTAAGGTTTTCTAAAACTTGTCTTCCAACATAACAAAAACCAAAAACAATCGACACCATCAAATCCGGTTCGGCATTAAGTAACCTTAAGAGTGTTGCACTTCTGGCCAAAAAACGAGACCATTTTTAGGGAACTATCGGCATTTGTTGGCTCTGTCCATATCTTCTAGGTGATTGTTTGAAACCACAAAAATGGCGTGACAAATTTCATAATTTTTGGTGAATCTGACAACCCAGCCGGGAACTGCGCTGCGCGCGTCTTCCTCTTTCTCTTTCCTTCTTAAAGATGGCAGTGGTGTATTCTAACCTAACCTCAATTTTTTTCATTTTTGAATGTTTTCGAACTTTCCCTTGGAATCCACGAACCAATTTTTGAAAAAAACTTTGTAAGCCGAAAATTTCGGCTCTTTAAAGATTTAAAGTTAAACCAAGCATGTTTAAAAAGTGAGCATACATTTGTGATAATATTTGTAAGAATTAGTAACAAAATACATATTGTTTGACTTCTAGATTTGATGAAAAGGAGAGTGTATCAGGAGTGCTTCAATTGAAATCTTCAGTTCAAAAGTCTATTCGTTCCAAAATTTTGGAGTCTTACCCCCACCTGGAAACTTATTTAGATGCCATACTGCCCAAAAAGGATGCTTTTAAAATAGTTAAATGGTATGTGGAAGTTTATTTTTCAATTCAAGTCTTAACATTCAACTTATTACTCTAAAGTTAATATATGTAATAGGGATCAAATACAAATGACCACTATTAGGGTTGCCAACTCCTGAGTACCTAGCGATCGACAAATATGATTTTGCCGATGCCAATAAATTTACAGCTGCTACCAATATATATATCATCCGATCTTTTTCTTGCTACCTTCTTGAACCTTTGCTTTAGGGACAATTTAAAGGTATTTATAAATATATATGCTCAATTGTTATCAAAAATCAGGAAACTCAAGTCAACAGAAATGATCTGGTAGATTACAAGAATAAAAAAATAAAGAAACTGAACTATTGGAAGTGAAGGATGAAAGTAGGGATAATAATGACAAACTACTTATTAAATTTAGCACTCTGCACAAAGTCTTTTTTGGAAAACCTATGAGAAGTTTGCAGGAGAAGGCTGTAGCTCCTGGGACACAGAACTCACAAAAAAATTTTGCATTCTGTAAAATCAAAAACCTCAGGATGTGATAAATCAAAATATGAAATTAGACAATACAGTAACTTGCCTGCAGTTTCATAAATAAATATTAGTATGCTTTGAATACTTATATTCATGCAAAAGTAGGTACCTCAAACTAGTACAAACCCTACAAGCTAAATAACAATGACATGTTATATGCAATATTCATAGTCATATTTATGATTGTATATAATGTTATGTTGCCTCCCTGCACTATACAAAATCTCTACACATCTGAGTGTTTGAGGTTTGACATGTTCCATGGGGGACAATTGGCAACCCTACATACTAGTACAACAAAATAAACAATGTGTCTTCAAGAAACAAACACCTTGAAACCGAATGATAGCTATCAAAAAAACTAGCAATAGTAAGAGTGTTTTGGTCCCAATAAAACTAAGTAGTAGATGGATTAGTGAGGTAGGGACAAATAACAACAATTCAGCTTTATTCAATTGGCAATGTTTCAACCATATATTGTGGTTTTTATGAAGGTTCTTGATATGCCGAAGTCCTGTATAATCTATTAAAAAACGTGTCCATTCTCCACATCATGGGCCAGAGGTTCTCAAAATAGAAGACCAAAAACAGCAATAAATTAACACCTGTTGTGTGGTCATCCTGTTGCTGGTCGCTCGCCTTTAATTTATTGCTGTTTTTTGTTGTCTATTTTGAGAACCTGTGGCCCATGATGTGGACAATGGACACGTTCTTTAATAGATTATACAGGACTTCAGCATATCAAGAGCCTTGATAAAGACCACAATATATAGTCGAAACATTGGCAATTGAATAAAGTTGAATTGTTGTTATTTGTAACCATCCCGCTAATCCATCTACTAAAACTAACAATATAATGGATAGCAGTTTTATAAGCTCGATTTATAAATTTTTCATATATTGTTCAGAAATAAACACATAGAATCACATGCATTAGTTTACAAACATTTGGTGACATATTGTTCATTGTTTCTATGTTATCGAGCATTCCTTCCAGTTGATCAAATTTTATTCTGCTTGTTTGTTATTCACATTTTTGCCATTGAGAAGTACAGTTTAGTATCACATGGCATTAATAATATGACAACTATCAAAAAGAAGGATTCCAATGTTTATTTTCAGTATTTGGATTTGATCAGAAAAAGCAGGAAATATTTTAATTTAAGCAAATATGCCACCAGTTTTATTTGAATTTTTGACTTAGTTTTAGCTCATTCATAGACTTTTGTTGTGCTTGGATTTTATTTTGGCTTTGTCAATAACAAACCCTTTGGGAAAATAAAGCAATGGTGGAAAAACAAACCTGGAGAATTTCTAACTAATAGAAATAGCAATGACCATTTTCTGAGCAATTAAAAACAATAACACCAGCAACAAATAACTCACTAACACAGGAACAACAAAACACCAGAAACTTGGAAAAGTCCCAGAAACAGGACAAGACAAATTAACCTGGTCAAAATGGGTACCTACTCAATAAAATGAGAGCTGGGTGTTCAGCCAAAGCCAAAACATAATTTTTCTATAAGTTGCTTTGATTAACACTCAATGATCATTTCTTGAAAAACTGAAGCATCTAAATAACTTTGTTAAAAAGTTAAAATAATAATGAATAATCATAAGCAATGGTTATTGTTATTTGTAATTTCAAATTAGTACACTGTAGTAGAGTAGAATTAAAATATTAAGACACAGTGAAAATTGTTGCCATCAATTGGCTAACAAAATGGCTAACAAAAGACCTTTATCCACGACTCATGCTATAATAATCACATTATTCTTGTACATTCTCAAGATTAATACTAATATTTATTCACTCGTGAATAATGAACATTTTTTACAAGTGAATAATGAGTTGTCATGGAAACGAAACATGTCGTAGGCAACTGGTTCATTCAAATAGGTAATTATCTTTCTATTAGGATGTATTGAGACAAATGTAAGTTACGGTGTCTCTTTTTCATAAGAAAATACTTAAAATAGGCCATAAAATGAGGTAATTTACCGTCCACCTTCGTAGCACTGAAATGAACATGCACTGGCGACTAGACCCTCATCTATCTGACGCATCAAACATGGCGCGGTTAATTAACGAAACCAGTAGTGATTTTAAAATTGTGATTTATCTTTGCGGCACCTACAACCTACCATATTTCTACTTGCATACCGTATTTTACTTGCATTTAACGAGCATTATTCTCTCGGGCAACTTGTGCCACTCGCTTTGCTCGTGGGCGACTCTCATTAAATGCTTGTTGTATAATATATACTCTCATTAAATGCTTGTTGTATAATATATTATTTTAAATGACTAAAGTTGAGTTTATACACAAAATAAAATAAAATAACGAATAAGATAAAATTAGAAATAAGAGTTGGTTTCATGTATATCCCTATTAGCGTTCATGCACCAAATAACATAAATCTTATTTGGTGCATGAACGCTAATAGGGGTATACATGAAACCAACTCTTATTTCTAATTTTATATTATTTGGTGTATAAACCCACCTTTACTTACTGCTTTTTATCTTTCCATTAAAAAAAGTAGGTTTTTCTAATTTTGACATATAAAGTGGCACTTTTCAATACTGATGACAGTGACGTAACGTCCTACTTTTCGTAACTAGTTACGAAAAGTAAAATCTTTCGTAACTAGTGATGAAAAGTTGGTGTCACCACCAGTTGCAGGTTTCGGCTGCGGCACACCGTTGCTATAGTTTTACGGTATTAAGTAGATACAAAGTGGTTTAAAAGTAAATACTGAAGTTTAATAATAATAATTCTCTCGCTAAGTAGGTATTTGTAGTCAAAATTAGAAAAAATCTTGTATGAAACACGTGACGAAAAACCTTTTTTGTGTATCTCATTCAAATTGCGGGAACTCGCTGCGCTCGTCCCGCAAACAGTCATTCGTTACACAAAATCGGACTTTTCGTAACTGGTTACATAAATAACTATTATATAATCATTGAAAAATGACAGCTGTCAGTAAAAATCTAACAAGCCTAGTTTGTTCTGCGTAAAATTATCTACATCTTTCGTATTTACATCATTTTGCAGAAAACAATAATAACTTGGTAGATGGATCTTGATTTCAAGAATTCGTAAAAATTAGGTTTTGCCAATTATTTAGAGAGTCATGATATTTTTCCAAGAATTTTTCAATAACGTGGAAGTGGTTTTGAATTGACCTCTTAAAACGGCAATTCTTTCCCCATTTAACCTACTTTGTAACTCTGCTAGCTTCTCAGGTTTGTTTTCTTAGACTGAAGATATATTATTCGGTTCCACCAGTTCTTCACGTTTTGTTCCGAGGTTGAGAAAGAAAAAAGTTTGAAAGACCAAAACCCAAGAAAATCTAAGGTGTTCCTCCCAAGAAAATCTAAGCCCTGATCCAATGGAATTTCTTCCTGACGTTTCGTCTACAGCTGCGGAATACATTATCGAAGGCGATGAGGCAATGGGCGAACTGATCTCCCATGCTTCCCGACGTTGACTGATTCGACTGTGACTGTGAACTTTTTTTGGGAGCCACCCCGGGGCGAAAAATCTCAAAGACTTTGGCGCTTTTGATAATGTCTGCCGCAGCTGTAGACGAAACGTCAGGATGAAATTCCAATGGACTGGAAAACACTTTAGATTGTATATTGACCGGCCGTGAAAGCCTTCACAGCCTTAACGTTATTTATGTTATTTAAGTTCTGCGTATAATCATTTTTAAATAGAGAGTCTTGAATTACCTACTTATACCCAGTGTTCATTAGAAAACGTCATCTAGAAGGCTATGAATTTCTGTAAGAAAGGATGACATTATAAAAAAAAATGACTTTTATTCTTTCATCCTTTTCTTTTGACATTTCACAGCCAACTAGATGACGTTTTCAAATGAACACCCCTACTTTTTCTAGCCATGACCACATTGAGATAATAGTCAATTCTGCTGGTGAACAGCAATTTTTTCGACATAGGGAAGGACAATGGATGCCAACCTTGAGGCTTTTGCATAAATGTAAATTTACTTTCCTAGATTTACTTCATACTTTGTACTCACTAATTATTTTTGTAGATCCTTTTTTCCTTCCTATGCAGCAAGTCGATAAAGGCGCCATTCGCTTTGTACTTAGTGGGGCCAATATAATGTGTCCAGGCCTGACATCTCCAGGAGCCCAAATGACTGAAGTACCTAAAGATACAGTTGTAGTAAGTTTTTTTTTATATTGAAAGATTCTAAGAACAGTATGTTTTTGTTGAATTTGTCTTAGGCCATAATGGCTGAAGGTAAAGAACATGCTCTTGCTATTGGCAGGACAACTTTGTCTACAGAAGAAATGTAAGTTTACGCTGTTGAGTAGAACCTGGGAATGGCATTAGAGGTAAATGGTTTAAATTGGATTCGCACAAAAGTTTAATATTGTCGGTTGAGAAATTTAATTTTTTTTGGTTAAAAAAATTTTTTTTTTCATTTTACTGGTTCTTAACTTCAAAACAATTTTGTTCATGATAATTATATTTGATATAATTTTTTCATATTAATAATTTTTCATAATGATTATTATTTTGTTTATTATTTTCCATGACTAATCATCTGAAGAGTTAATTTTATTCCCATTAATTAAAGTCAACTTTACAATATTCTTTTTGGTTTTCTATATTTGGGTGTTCAAAGCTTGACTGTCTAATAGTATCTTAAACATTTTTTGTTCCTCCGCAGTTTAAAAACCATTTATTTCTATTGCCAACCTAATTTCAAACAAATACTAGAGATGTCTAACTTATTATTTTGTATTTTAGAGCAAAGGTTAATAAAGGGATAGGGGTAGAAAACTGTCATTATTTGAACGACGGCCTGTGGCAAATGAAACCTATAAAATAAATTTTTGGTAAATGGATAGATTTATTTAATTTTTATATGTATACCATTTACAATTTCTTATCGTCATGTTTCGGCAACCCAAGAGATGTTTCAATATATTGTTTGAATTAAATATATCACTTTGGTTTTAGCACAGTTTAAAGAATAATACATTATATCAGTAACGTCAGTCGCTTGAAAAATTGAAACTCCCCTCCCCTTGCCCCGTCCGCCCGCCCGCCGGCCGGTGCACCACCAAACCGGTTTTGGCAATGCATGGCAGTGCATCGCATGTGTTTGTTCCCTCGCAACTGCTCGAGAAAATTTCCGGGCGCGGCACACTTTAGTTTTAGAAATATCAAAAGTGCCGACACGAACTGACGATACTGATATAATGTATTATTCTTTATACTGTGGTTTTAGTTTTATTTGAATTTCCCGCATTTCATGTGTGGCGCCTATTGTTTATTTCGCGTCATCTTTGATGTACTATGCAATCATTGTAGCTTATGTAAGGCAACCATGCATACAGGTTTCTATTGGATTTCTTTGTTCTACATTGTCCAGTAATATTATTAAAGTTTACTAGCCAAAAAAATATTACATAATCCTTTCTTTCCTCTTTGAAATAATATTAAATTCTATTTAAAAAATAACGATTTCAAACTTCTTATATAGGTATAAAAGTCGGGCGATTTTCAACGACGACGACGACTCCCGAGTGAACGGCACGAGGCACGATCGTTGATCGTTGCTGTCATTCTCATTCTGTCACTGTCTTCCCTCATTCTCACTGTCAGTCTTGGCAGCACAACAAGCCACGACTGATAAAGTGGTAAACACGTTTTAATTTCATTTATTTAAGAAAAATCGACATAAAATAGTGCAAGACTTTCAGTTCTTCTTACGTTTACTCTTCTAAATACAGTGGTAAGTAATATTCTGCTTTTGCTTCCCAGGTTTTATCCGAAAACCACCCCGCAATCTTTGACCCAAAAGGCTTGATGGTAGGGCGAGGGTTTGGCTGCCCAGAAACACGTTTTCTCACAGATATCCTAACACATAAATTTGCGTTGGCTTTACTTGGCCTTCTTCTGTTGTATATTTAGCAATTTTTTTGTAATTTTGACTTGATTTTAACCTTGTGCAAGCCAATTTCTTTGTTCTCCAAGTCGGTGATATGCGTTGAATTTTTATCTCCATAAATTTTTAGGCCAAGCTTCCTAGAATTTTCCCGCAATTGATAATCAAAATAATCATCGCTTTCGAAATATTTCCTATGAATTGAATTAGTAATACGATTCCAGTTTAACCTAGACTTAAAGAGAAGGTTAGATTATTATTGGTATATTTTTGAATTTTGTGATTAATAAGAAGAGGTGTGTAATAAAGGAATAATTATGTAGGAATTCTACTATAAATCTAGCCATAAATACTCAGCAATGCTAGGAAGTAAATCCTACAGGTAGCAAAATCCCAATTTCTGCAGCATTATTCTTAAAAATAACTTATGCTTATCCTTGGAATGTACCTCTACAAAGACCTTGAGCTTTGAATACCGTCAGCCGCTTTGGGTCGCTGACCTCCCACTGCTCTTTGTTGGACAGGTTTACCGATATTTTTTACTTTTATTCTATAAGCTCTCTTCCTTTATCATTTTTTTTGCAATAAAGCTACAGTGTGATGAACTTTCAATATAAAAATTATTATTCTTTCTCTTGTTCCAATTTATCAGGCTTTTTTGTATGAAAACACCAAATAGGTGTCCAAGGTCTAACATTTAAGTGGGTCAAAACCCTTGACCTTTTATAGTTTTAGAAAAATGAGTACAAATGTGGTAATGTGAAATTGTATGTATGTATTATTGCATGATTTTTCCAGGTTAGTGGATTGGATTTCTGTTAAATTAAATGATCTAAATCTGAGATTGAAGAACATATTCAAACACTTGGTCCTACAGAAGTGAGATCAGAAGACGTGTAAGGGGCAAACAAAATTTTTTATCCTTATTTATAACACATTATTGTTCAACCCCAAAAAGTGGCATATTTGCTATACAAATGAATTGATGTTAGGGTCTTGATGTGGAACATAGAACTGAGGAAGTTGAATTTATTATGGTGAAACTTCAATTAAGAAAAATCCAAAGATACATGAGAATCTTTGAGAAGGATATGTACACTAAAACACAGTTTTGGTTTTTAATTTCAATTTTGTTGTCACTGTTAAGTAATATCAAATTTTTTGGGAAAATCGTTGCAAGAAGCAGATTATTCTTTCTTTTTTTTAATTTTACCTTAAAAAGGTTACATTTTGCAGTGTCTGAAAATTTTGTAAACTGGCTCTATTTTTTCAAAAACCCAGGTTTAAGAAAGAAACTTAGAGTAGAAACAAATCTTCAAATCAAAATTTTCAAACCTTTAAACTTTTACAATTGTCCAATACCTGCCAAATTAAATATTAGCTTTACATGATAGCTTTTTTTCCACTTTAATATGGACTGTTAAAGGCCAGCAGAATGACTGTGAAGTAGGTTTTCTTGTTTTGCTTTTAAAGCAATTTAACATAAGCAGTCTATAATGACAATGTTATGGCCGATTATCTCCCTAGGGAGATAAAGCTGTCAGTTGTCAGGCACATTAGGTGCATGATATCATCATACCGCGATTTTGTTTATTGGTTGCCAGGGTAATGAAGCCTCCATAGGGATTGAAGATGCACCTGCTTTTAGTAATAAAATATGCAAAGAGCCCTACATTACTAATTTAGACAATTTTCTGTTGTAGATTTATCGAGTCTAGTAGTGGAAAAAATTGTATATACACCGCGGTTACTTATGACCCTCACATCTTAGAGGCCTCTCTTTAAACTTGACCTGGTCATAATAATGTACTTCACAACCTTAGTATATAATATTCTATTTTTTATCACTTCAACACAGGACTTAAGGAGTTATTATGTACACACAAAGCTGAAATACTACTTTTAGGTGTCAAAATGTTGCTTTTCAATCCTGGAAGCAATTGTTATTTACGTAGTTTTATGAACGTTTTTCCTGGAAAATCTACAAATAGTGGGTGTTTTTATAAAATTTTCTATAGTGTCTGTACGGGGTGTTCATTATAAAATTTCATCTAGCAGGCTATGAAATTTAGACAGAAAAGGATGACATAATCAAAATAAATGGACTTTTGTTTCTCCATTCTTTTCTTTTGACATTTCACAACCAACTAGATGAAATTTTATAATGAACACCCTGTACTTCTCCTTACATAACTACATATTAGAAGATTTTTATGAACAAAAGAGCTTTACAGAGTCAGCATTTTTTGAGTTTAAGCATAAGTACCTCACTTATCTAAAAGAAATGTCTAAAAACAACCGTTTTTAAATTTGTCATTTCCACTTGTTTTAAAAATTTAAAAAAAAAATAAATTTTGTAACAATGTTTTTCATTTTTATTTTCTTTATTTAAAGAGATTTTTAAAAATAGTCTTAAAAATAGTTTTAAAGTTTTATTAAAAAAAATAATAATTTATTGCTTTTAAATTTTAATATAATTTGAATTAGTTCTAGAAAGTAGAATGTAAAATTTTGGTGGATATGGCCATCACATCCACCCTTGTACAATATATGATGTGTTCATGAGAAACAGTATCTAGAAGGCCATGAATTTTTGGCAGAAAATGATGGCATAATCAAAGTAAATGGACTTTTTTTCCTTCATACTTTTCTGACATTTCACATCCAACTAGATAACATTTCCATATGAACACCCCCTACTATTGTGTTAGGCTAAGGTTAAAAATTAACTGTTACTGTCTGACCTCACAAAAATATGTGAGATGCTTGAAATAGGCACAGTTTGATATGTCTTACAGATGCTTTTGTATTTGGGGGTGATGATTTTCAGTACATTCACTCTTTACATCACAGATTTTTTTGACATCTTGATTGATATATCAATAAATATTGATGGGTCTTGGAGGAGGTACCTGTAAAATTTTAAAACATTTTAGCTATTTCAATTTCTTTGCGTCTACCTATATTACTAATATAGTCGTTTTCAGGAAGATATTCATCTAGCCAGCCATGGAAATATCGGTTTTGTAGTGGCAGCCCTTCTTCCAAAAATTTTTCAACTGATATCTAGGGAAATTCTTATTTTCTGTTGGTATCTAAGACATTCGGTCAAAATTTAAGAAATGGCATGACGCTTATGTTCTATCCTTGTTTTCTGCAAGTATTTTGAGAAAGAGAGGATAATATTACGTCGTAACATCGGTCGATTCCTTGGAAGCATCTTTGTAATTATTGTGAATGTATTATGTATTTCTCATATTTCTTTTTTTCTTATTCCAATTTTCGTGAGTAATTATCAAATAACTACACTGCCTATTATCATCAAACAGTCCTTTATATTTATAGTACTACTTTCCTACTCAACAACTCATATAGTGAAAGCAGAAAGTGAAATAAACCTAGGACCTACCACGGATTTGATCCCTTGGAGAATGAATTTTTTTAACAATTTTCCTCGCAATTTTCTTAACTCCAGTAGCAGAGCTGCAGCTGCATGCATTGTTTGTTTTTTGACTTTGTATGAAGACTGTAAGCAAAGTGCTTGATACTTGGGAATTGGAAAATGCCACTTGCACACAATAATAAAACCATAGAAAAAAAGAATTGCCCAGTGTCCAGTATTCAAGTCACATCATCAAAGTGCTACTGAATGATTTTGCATTATCCAAGATAAATAAAGAATGATCTTTTGACCATCTCAATTATCCACAAATGTGCCAAAGGAAGGACCGACGGACCAACCTAAACAACACATGTGTGTGTTTCTGTTTATAAATTTAATGTTCTGTTAAGTGATGGTGTGGGATCCAATTTGGGGGTGACCGTTGTGTTCTCAGTTATACAGAGTGCTAACTATGTAAGTGTTAATCTCTCCGAAGGATGCACAAGTATAACATTTGTCGAAATAACACTAAGTGTTCATATATATTATCATACTCCTGTATATCATATTAAATATATTCATTTTTTGCTAATGTGATTTTGAAGGACTGGGCCTCAAAAGGAGCCTCTTGTAGTTTACATCCTGGGTTCTAATATTTGAACCTATTGATTTTAAGTGTCTTGTATAAAATATTACCACAAGCAACCCTTAATGTGCCTTTGATGTGGATCTTCCATTCTTAGAAGAAAGCTAATAGCATGTGTATGTAATTATCTTCTTCTGCAAATATAATTTTTAATTATACTTGAGATTTTAACAGAAACCAAGCAGAAACCTTTTATTTTATGTCATGTCATGGTTCTTTCTCATAACACATTTCACTAAAAATTCCAAAACAATATACAAGTTAGCTTGAAAGTATCACAAACACTCAAGTGCATCTTTTAAGCCCAAGATATGTCCTAGAGCCCACATGGCAAAATGTGAACAGGTTGGTTGTGAAGTTTTCATAGAATAGGATAGAAAAATGAAAGTAGCTGGTACTTTATTAGTCCAGCATTCTTGTCTCCTGACAATTTTCAGCCAACTTAATATGTTTTTCCATTAAACACATTATACTTGTTTTGTTTTGTATGTAAAATAAAAAGTTCTTACAACTTCAATAGCATTTTTATTCCAGGTATAGTAAGTTATTTGCAAAGGGGTTCTTAATTTCAAACTAATAAATAGCCTTTACTTGTTTCTAAAAGTTACTTCAAATTCTTCGTCTATATGTAAGTGTTAAAAGTCGAAACTTTTTCAACTGAGTTTGTAAGAAATGGCCCCTGCTTATGCTATTTAGTTTAAAAGAACTGTAGCTCTCTTTAGTTGAAAATAAGTTGGTTCCATTCAACCAAGAAACTATTCCTTCACAACTCACTAATATGATATCGAAATTTAAATAAACAATGTGCTTGTCCACAGTGGTTCTGCAACCATGTCAGATGGTTCCTCATTTCAATTTGAAATGTTTGCTGGTGAGTTGGCCAAAATGATTTTTTAAATGTTCTGCAATGGTTCTCTAGCATGTTGGAACAAACCTAATATTAAATCAGACACTTAATAAACCACCAGACAAACATTTTAGTTTCTTGATATTTAGGTAGTTTAAGAAATTAAATGCTCAATTAGACAAGACTTCTTTTAGTATAATTAATTTATTATGTAAAATCATATATATTTAACAAAACAAAAATACACTTCTCTAAATACCTACAAATTAATGAAAGGGTCAATTTTGATCCAACAATGGAGACAAATGATATAACAGTAAATTCATCAAAATATTCTTTTCTTTATCATGGGGGGTAATCTTCACTAATATTAACTCAAGATCCAAAGTGATCATAATTATGGATGGCATATGGCATATAGGTACATATAGGTATGAAAAGGCCACTAGGACTCTCATCATACAATCCAAATCATATGGCAGTACTTAAATTCAGTTTGGTAGAAAACCATCTTTTCTCAGATGCTTTTGCTGTTTGGAACAATTTTTACTTGACTGTAATCTGCATTCCATTTTATACTTGGAAAGTGGTAGTCTATATAATATTATGTAAGGCATAGGCATAAGCATTGTTAAATGTATGGTCTATTCCCAGGGCATCTGGACACTAAAGTAATTTCTGGGTGAGTATATTCGGAACTTTTGGAAATCTTGTTCATGCTTGATGGTCCAGTTCAGTTCTTCCCTCTGCATATGCATACTAATTTAACGCTCGCTTTAGCTGGCAATAATCAATCATCAATACTCACAACTGCTTGAATGTGGTTTTGATGTCTCAATTTTTGTATTTGTAACTCTAGTCTGGCATCTTATTTTGCAGAAGTTGGAGGTTGCAGATGACTTTTCTGGGTCATGTGATGAGTTGTGTTAATAGTTCTGGATGATAGTTAGTCGTTTATTAAGCCAGTTTACTTTTCCTACATTACAAACGCTGAATAATAATTGGATTTGAGCAAAATTTGAGAAATAAAGTAGTAATGTTTGAAAATTACAAAATTTGAGGTTAAAACCCGACAAATGCGTTCGTTAAGCTCGCTTCGCACCAATCTCCGATCTAGTAACTTTTCTGGTAACTTTTCAATTGTTTTTAAAAGGTGCGTTTACAATGTCATGGGTGGCTAGATGAATATCTTCCTGAAAACGACTATAAATCACTTTAAGCTGGGACATTGTCGAATAAACTAAAAATTGACAACATTGTAGCTGTTCAGTACAACACCTGCTCATATGAAGATATTGCTAAAATAATTTTAAAAGCTAAGATGTAGAGGCAAGATAAAAAAAAAATGACTAGTAGAGCTCGCACATATAACATTCAAGGACTCACCATTGAGTCATATAACATTCAAGGACTCACCATTGAGTCAACACTTTAGGATCCAAAGGCAAATTACATTCTTAAGTGTCAGAAATACAAATTCTGAAGTGAAAGCAAATTAATCACATATTTTGTAATAATTATTAGTATTGGAATATGATGTGTTTAGTAACACCGCCTTTAGACATTCTATAAAAAACATCGTAAAAACCCACATTATTAATATTTGTTTTTATTATTATTATCAGGCTGGTCTTTTCAACTTTAATTTAATTTATTTTAATAGGCAAGTATGAAAATGCTTGCTGACAGAATCTGATTGTAGAATTATGAGACCCATTACTGCTCAGATCACCCCATAAAAGCGAACGCCGGCCGCTACTTTTGAGATAGATATTATCTACAATTGTGATGAATACCAAATCACTGTTTACATTGAACTGAAATAAACTTTCAAGAATAAGGCTTGTGCAAAAATAATGCTACTAAGAGTTGTTCAAGTGTGAAGAGAAAAGCCATTAAATTATTGCAATTCCTTAATTATACAATGAATATTTTAACTAACTGGAGGTTTATTAAAGATATGACTAGAATCCACTTTAAAGTTTTCATTTGTTAAATAAGAAGCTTTAATTAACTTCCCTCTGTGAGTATTAATGTGAAAGTTGCAAAAACTGTTAATCTAAGTAGCAAATAACGGTGTAGAACATAATCTTTTCTTCTTGTGTGTAAAGCAATTTCACCTCATGCCTTTTTTAAGGCATAAAGGTATTATTTTTGATGGAATGCATTTTTATGTAGAATGCTCCACTGGGAACTGCATTGATCGAGTTTACATTTGAATCTTCAAATGGGAAGCTATATATATTTTTTAAGTACGTACCTAAACTTAATCAATTTTACCTCGTGCAATTCATAATACGTAAACTCATATAAATATATGGAAAAGTTGCCGTAGGAACTTTTTGAAAACTTAGGTACGGCCTTGGATATTTTTTGTAAGTTATGCCCGATTTAGTTAAACTATTTACAAGATTCTAATTCTTACAAATTAGCGAATACCAATTCTTTTTTAAATGAAATCATGTAATTTTGATTACGAATTTCGATTCTGTTGGCGATTTCAATGTAAGAACGAAGCGCCTAGTAATGAGTTTATAAACTAATAATAGTCAGGCTTTCAATATTGTGATTAAACAAAAAGAGGCGCAAAAGCGTTTGCTTATTGAATATTCCAGATTTGACATCAGCGCCTCAAGGCAATATTGTGGATCAACCCTATTAAAATGTCAGCACGTAACTTAAAACTTGATCTTGATCATCATGTTTCATGTTTGATTTAAGAGCTTTGACATATATTCAACTAAACGTTATCTTCTAAAGCCCCTAATTGGCTTAATCTTCAGCCAAAGTGTTGCTTGTTACCCTTGCTGGAAATGTCCCATTGTAATGTCGTTAATGTTCAACTGCCGTTGCTTGGTGCTTGTTTAAGAAACTTGGAAATGGAAATGCTGGAGTTTGCATTTGATGCTTTTAAAGGAAGCAAAATCCATCTAATATATGAATGGGTTGTGGAATTCATAAAACATCATATCAAATATGCTCTTCATAATTAATAATCTGGCTGGAGTGTTGCTGTTTTTTTTTTAATTTACTTTATTTATGTGGTAGTTTATATATATAGTTATATAATGGTAAAGATAACGTTATTAAAATGGGAATAACAACAAAAAAATATTGTTTTAATGAAGATATATCACTTTAAAAGAACAAACAACGTTGAATTGTCTTTGATTCATATTTACCATTTCCGTATAACCGCGAAAATTTTGGTAAATTTGGCTACATGGTTAGGTTGCCCCCACGAATTAGTATGGGCGAATTTCAAAAGTGATCAATAAATTTACCGGTTACATCTACCGGTAGATCGCTGGTAATTCCGGTTACACCGGACTTTAAGCCATTTTTCGTTCAATTTTTAACATTAAGACATTTTTAAGTCATTAATGACATTTTTTTTAATAGCTGTCAATCTCAACGGCAATCTTGTGTTGTTTGTTGTTATTAATGTGTTCTTCTCATAGCGAAATCGACATTATTAAGACAATATTTATTTGTAAGAAGTTGTTTTCTTAGTTGTCCTAATCTTAGGTCCTTAGGTACCTACCGCAGTTTATATAAAAAATTGTGATTTCTTGTGGAAATTAGGGACATTTTTAACGTGGAACACATCACATACACATAAGACTGTACGTATGCATTGTATAAACCAGGGTTAAGCAAACTTGCTTTTACCCTTCTAGGTACCTACTATAAATGTTTTGAAGAACTAGGCTAGAACCAGTTCTTAAAATGGACCCTCTCCAAAAACCGACTTCCGAAACCGATTTTAATGTCGGGTCGTCCATTACAATTTCAAACTCTAAAAATAAACAACACGACTAGGGAGCTATAAAATTAAAATTTAGAAATTTTCATTAAATTTCAGACTGTAAGTGAACGGTAAAAACATTTTAGCGTTACGTTTGTTTATAGAAAGGCCATGGGCACGAACTGTCAATACTGACATTTTCTCCTTTAATCTACCGAAATTCCACTTCTCCAGACCGGTACATTTCCGTAGATAATTCCACCGGTTAATTTAGAAACGGTCACTTTCTGGTATACGGTGGAAATTGAAACGAAATGTTAGCTGACCGGTTTAACCGGTGGATCCACCGGGTGAGTTTTGGAATTCGCCCCAAGGCGGACCTTTATTAAAATCAGCTGTTTGGAATGGTCAATTGCAGCCAAATTGACGATCATCTGGCAGGATTAGTTTAGAATCTTGTCAGTTGACCTAGGAGATATGGACAGAACAAGCAAATGCGGATATTTCCATAAAAAATTGCTCCGTTTTTTGGTCTAAAGTCCGCCGCCATTTTTTGAGGAACCCATGATCCATTTTATCGTCAGAGCACATCAATTGACGAATCGCGATTTCGAACGGATTTGACGCCGGAGGTGACGCCGTATTTATTTCGTTCAAATCGTAAATATCACAATTGTAAAACAGGAGGGTCTCTCTAGAGGTAATATACTAAAATGCGACTTGAAAATCGGATTTTTTAATATTTGCAAAGCTGTAAAACTAACTTGAAGTTTTAGCAAAACCGGTTTCACTTTTCTATCTTAGTTTTTCAAAGGCTTTTTAGCGACGGAAACATTGTTTTTCATTACCCCATCAATTTCAATTGTCAAAAGCAAAATAAAATTACCCACCGTTGAAGAGCGTAAAAAAAAACAAAGTTTTATCGATAGTGCAAGTAAACAGTTTGTGTTACAGCTTTTTAAAAGTAAAAAAATGCGACTTTCAGTCTACTTTTTCACAAAAATTTGATCTTCTATCTGTGGTATTAATGGCTGTACCCGATAAAGACAACGAATTCCAGGCACCCTGTATGTACAGGGTGTTTCAAATTCGAGCCACATTATTGGTATCTCAGCAACGGTAAGAGATACAGGGTCGGTTAAGGTCGGGGCAAAGTTGTGCATTTTGGAGTTCAATAATATGCCGTTTTAATATTTGAAATATTTCGATTACTTCGAAAAAAATACCAAATTTCGAAAAATCGTTTTTATTTTGTTTTGAGCTTATTCGAAGAGATAATTCAAAACGATTGACACTTCTTCATTGTAACTTTTTTTGCCCTGTAAGATGGCATATTTAGTTTCTTCCTGCGACGTTTCGTTTTTTGCATATTGGGGCCTATTCTATAGGTAAAGTTGTTGAATTTCGAAAACCATTTTAAGTCGCTCCCTTGATTAGCAGATTTCCTGTTACACTTCATAAAAATTTGATACATGAGGGTCGTATGGCATCTAAGGTCGACCTCAGATTCTGGGTTAGTGACATTATTGGCTGCCCGGTTTGACAGATACGACGCCATCTTAATTTTTTTTAATGGAAACATATACGTACGTATTTACATACAGTCAAATGAGCTAACGGAACAGATTACAGAAATACATAACTTCGTATATCTATCTTTAATCTTTAGACGTCGCTAGCCCAGGATGCGAGGTCGGCCATAGATGCCACACGACCCCCATGTATCAAATTTTTATCAGGTTTAACAGAAAAGCTGCTAATCGGGTGAGCGACTTAAAATGATTTCCCTGTACAAAACATTAAATAATAAGATTTCACAAAACGATATAGGTAACGAAAAGTAAAATCTTTCGTAACTGGTGATGAAAATTCGTTTCACCACCAGTTGCAGGTTTCGGTTGTGGCACACCGTTGCTACAGTTTTACGATATTAAGTAGATACAAAGTGGTTTAAAAGTAAATATTGAAGTTCAATAATAATAACTCTCTCTCTAAGTAGGCATTTGTAGTAAAAATTAGAAAAAATCTTGTACGAAACACGTGACGAAAAGCCTTTTTTCTAATTTTGACATGTAAAGTGGCACTTTTCAATACTGATGACAGTGACGTAACGTCCTACTTTTCGTAACTAGTTACGAAAAGTAAAATCTTTCGTAACTAGTGATGAAAAGTTGGTGTCACCACCAGTTGCAGGTTTCGGTTGTGGCACACCGTTGCTATAGTTTTACGGTATTAAGTAGATACAAAGTGGTTTAAAAGTAAATATTGAAGTTTAATAATAATAATTCTCTCTCTAAGTAGGTATTTGTAGTCAAAATTAGAAAAAATCTTGTATGAAACACGTGACGAAAAACCTTTTTTCTAATTTTGACATATAAAGTGGCACTTTTCAATACTGATGACAGTGACGTAACGTCCTACTTTTCGTAACTAGTTACGAAAAGTAAAATCTTTCGTAACTAGTGATGAAAAGTTGGTGTCACCACCAGTTGCAGGTTTCGGCTGTGGCACACCGTTGCTATAGTTTTACGATATTAAGTAGATACGAAGTGGTTTAAAAGTAAATATTGAAGTTTAATAATAATAATAATTCTCTCTCTAAGTAGGTATTTGTACTCAAAATTAGAAAAAATCTTGTATAAAACACGTGACGAAAAACTTTTTTTGTGTATCTCATTCAAATTGCGGGAACTCGCTGCGCTCGTCCCGCAAACATTCATTCGTTACACAAAATCGGACTTTTCGTAACTGGTTACATAAATAGCTATTTTGTGTATCTCATTCAAATTGCGGTAACTCGCTGCGCTCGTCCCGCAAACATTCATTCGTTACATAAAATCGGACTTTTCGTAACTGGTTACATAAATAGCTATTTTATGTATCTCATTCAAATTGCGGGAACTCGCTGCGCTCGTCCCGCAAACATTCATTCATTACACAAGATCGGACTTTTCGTAACTGGTTACATAAATAGCTATTTATTGATGATAATTGTTACAAGTAGTAAACCTCTTCTCATTTCGAAAAAAAATGTTAAATTAGTCGTATATTGAGGAATATCCTTTATACCAAAAATCTTCAAATCTCTGTTTTTTTGCAGGTAATAGGGCCACTTCGAAACAGAAAGTTTTCTTCGTCCTCTCAAGCAAAGCAACGCACACGCAATTGGTTGCCCGCAGAACCCCACCCTCACCACGGAGAGCCCCAGGCAACCGGGGCCACAAGCAGCTCGTGCATCGGGGAAGGTTAGTTATACACATATACTCTTTACTCTAATAGAAAGTTTGATGCATTATGAACTAATCAACCAAAACAGTGATGTTCAAAATTTAGAAAATGAGACTAAATTGCAAGTTTCCTCTTTGCAAGAATTTCCACATGAAAGTTTAAAATCGCCGTGTCTTTTAAAAAAATGTTTAGAATCTGTTCCCGGAGTGTTCGTAGATATTTTCTTTTCCACACGATGAAATAAAATGGGAGAAGCCAGATGACTCGGGCGTTACCGATTTTCCATTGATATTGTTGCAAATTCAGGGGTGCGAATAATTCCAGTGGAACAGTATTTATTTATTCCACAAACTAACACAAATACAATCCATCTGCTTATAGTCCACTATAAGCCCCTAAAACTTTACTATAGCTGATTATTATCGCTTTAATCTTTAGCTTTTTTGGCCTTGATAAGAATTAGACTTCGGTCCCTGTGCCTAAAGTTTATAATCGAGAAAACTCCCAGATATTCATCGAAACATCAAGGAATTCCGCTAAACTTTTAAATACCACTAAAAGTAGTTTAAACAAGATAGTAAATCTCGCTCAGCTGCGAGCTCTGGCAGATGCAAACTGCTCGGGATCGACTCCCTGCCCTGCGCCTACGCCAATTCTTAACAATATTCTATAGTTTAATGCAGGTTTACAAAAGATTACAAGTTTTGAAAGTAAAAAGAATCATTACAATGACTAATAGAACCTTTAGCCAAAACAAACATTTCCCAAATTTGCTACCGCATCATTAGGACACTATATGTGGTCGTAATTTTTTCTTCTCAAAACTGAAAGCAGACTTAGCTCCGTTATGTTCGTCTATAAAATTACTTGAATTTCGTCAATATTTCAGTTTACACTTTTTCTTTTTTTTTTCTTATAGGACGGCCTAGCCGCACCTTCTGCCAATAAACGACGCTGGGTCCCACCATCGACGCTCCGGCTCCGCGATGCGGTCGCCACGCCTGAGTCTCGTAATGACCAGGTTTTTCGCAAGGTCCGGGGCATTCTCAACAAGCTTACTCCTGAAAAATTCCAGAAGTTGAGCGATGATTTGCTGCGTGTCGAGTTGCAATCACCGGTCATCTTAAAGGGAGTCATTTTACTTATCTTCGATAAGGTACCTATTGTTCGCTTTTCTTGTCGCGGGTTTATGATTTGTTTTTGATGTGGTAGGCGCTAGATGAGCCGAAGTACTCGTCGATGTACGCTCAGCTTTGTAAAAGACTGAGCGAAGAAGCGCCCAATTTCGAAACAGGCGACGGATCAACGAACACCTTCCGAATTCTACTTCTTAACAAGTGCAAGGTAGAATTTGAAAATCGAGCAGCCGCAGTTGAACGTAACATCAATGGCATCTCCGAAGATGGCACTCCCTTCGACAGGGACGAGCTGGAGGAGCGCCGTCAAACAGCCAAACGCAAGATGCTCGGCAATATTAAATTCATCGGAGAATTGGGAAAGTTGGAGATATTGTCCGAGAGTATCTTACATAGATGCATCAGAGAATTGCTTGTGCGCAGAGGAGACGATCCCTCTGAAGACCTGGAATGCCTTTGTCAGATTATGCGTACGTGCGGTCGAATCCTCGACACGGAGAGAGGCCGCTACCTTATGGAGCAATATTTCGATCGGATGCGTATTTTGGCTGAAAATGTGGATCTGCAGCCCCGGATAAGGTTCATGCTGAAAGATGTCATCGACTTGAGAGCTGACCATTGGACGCCTAGAAAGGCTACGGTAGTCGAAGGACCTGTCCCGATGGCACAGATCAGGCCCACTGAAAGCGATCGTTCAGGGTTCAGAAGAGACCGTAATCAGCACGATCGCGACTCTGACCGTAACCAAACCGACTCTTTATTCAGACACCCTTTGAAGACCAGAGGTGGCCTTGACGATATGCTAGCCGAATTGAATTTGACTTCGTCTCCGGCTCCTCTAATCCCTGTAGGTCCGCCTTTCGGAGGGCCTAACGGTTTTAGTGGTCGTGACGTCCGTGACGCCCCCTTCAGGGGCGACAGGAGACCTGGTCAAGGCTTTACCAGCGGTAATTACGAGGGAAGCAGGCGAGGCCACTACAAGCACAACCAGAACAATTCAGGGTCCAACTTTAATAACCGTAAATATCACATAACCGATGGAAGAGCGACAATATTTGATTGTTATTTATGTTTTCCTAGAGTCCAACAAGGATATCGCACCACGGTTCAAGCGCAACAATTTGATCGTGGCTAAGGATCAGCTCCAAGAAGTGGAGCTGCGTCCGAACTCGATGTTGTTCAATAAGGCGACCGTGCGTAATCATAATGCCGCAAACGCCGCCGGTGCGCAGCTCATGCGTCCCACTCCCACTGAACCACCATCTTTTGGAGGCGGTAAACAGCCTCCAAGTGCCGTGAAGGAGCCGCTGCCTATGAAACAGGTTGCTCAGGACCGACCCAAATCTAAGAAAGATAAGGTGCGTATTTGTATGAACTTCGTTTTTATAAAATTTCATTGCTTATGGTCCCTGGAATCTCTCCTTGACCATTCTGATAATTTTGAAGTGTTAAGTAGCAGAAAGCTCGGTAGAAAAGTAGAAGAAGAGAGGGTGCAATGTCGCAACTTGTCTTTATATTTTTAAGCTTCATCCCTACATTGTATGATGTGTATGATGACTATAACAGTTTTCATGGTACATTTCCTACTTCAGGGTCCAAGCAAAGAAGAAGTGTTAAAGAAGTTTAACACTTTGCTAGATGAGTATTGGAAAGGAGAAGTAGATCTTAAACAAGCTATCAATTCCTACAAGGAGCACAAAGTTCCCGACAAGTTTGCCAAGGAGCTAATCATGTCTGGTCTGTCATTGGCTCTAGACAAGTCTGGTAGGTGTGATGTTTTTTAAGTAAAGTAAATAATTAAGGGGAAAATCGACTTTTAGGAGGTGTACTTTATTACATACAAATATCTTAAAAAACTAGATTTTTACACAACAACCTAAAAATACACAAGACACACAAAGTTTTTGTTTCTTTAAACGTACTTGCGAGTAACCCGAAGCATGTTTAGAGCTCCTTCTACAATTCCGAATTAAAGAATATTATGAAATTCGAGCTTCTAATCTCTCATCATATACAAGAGCCATATGGACTAAAATTTACTGATTAATTAAAAATGCTGGTCCTTATTACAATATTTAACCGCCTTATATTATGGAAGTGGGACGTTTATTGACATTTTGTTATTTACAGTTTTTTCATCATCATTTAGTGAAGCGAGTCTACCCTAAAACTTTGTAACATGTTTACATTAACACTCTGTATTTTAAGTGTTATGTGGGCCAGCCTAAAATGAACGACCTCGATCGGGGCTCTTTTTCACTCGATGTATAACCACCCTGAAATCACAGATTCAGGAAAACTGATGTGTAGCTGATTCACGGCCGGCGTCCGTTAAGAACCATTTATCATATCTATTTGGTTCTGTTAAGTTAAATAAATATAACAAGATAGAGTAACGAAAAAAATAACCAACAATATATATAATGTTAGTTCAGGTTAGTCATATTATATACAGGGTGATTCACGGTGATGGATTTGTTCTAAATTGAATGAACTTTCTCTGCGAAGAACCTTGGTTTTCATCACTATCTGCTTATGTGGTATTCAGGCACATGTTTCTGGCTAACAAAGTCCCTGCACTCATATCGTTAAATCTTTCGGGTCGTGAGATTTTAGTTATTAGTTAAAGTCCAATTGTTTATTTCAAAAACAAGAAATTATTAAATATCTGCGAAACGGAGTGAGATAGGTATAGGAATGTTAAAGCGGTATCATAAATGAATCTATGAGAATTCCAAAAATAACTTTTAATACATGGTGATCCATTTGAAAAACAAAAGTTGGTACTCCTTTTCAGCTGAACCGGCAACACCACAAAAGTGGAAATATTGAGTTAAGACGCATTTATGGCCACAAACAAAGCGTGAAATAAATATGCGAAGCCGTTCTCTAGATACGTCAAAGGTACCGTCACCGTGAATCACCCTGTATAATCTTGGTTATTTTTTTTTTTCATTGTGTATGGTAATATTTATTGTTCTTGACAAAAAACTTGACAATCATGGAGGTTATTATCGAAATTGTTTTATACCACGCTTGTGGAGCTAGTGGCTTTTGGAAAAGTAGCTTGTTTTAATATGGATGTATTTCTGATGTATGCAGACGTGGAACAAGAAAAACTAATCAAGCTCATTGCCAATTTGAAAGAAGACGGTGCCGTATCAGGTGGCGCGGTTCAGGAGGCATTCAAGTCTCTTTGCCACGTCCTTGACCAACGCACCACGGACGCGGAAAATGAAAAGGATTCGGTGGTTACCGCGGCTTCGGGTCTGTTGGCGGCCGCAGTATGCGAACATTTAGCGCCACTGTCTGACGTCGCCGTCCTGACGGATAACGGAGCCCATTATCCGTTGTTCTTGCTGGTGCTGCAAAGGGTCAAAACGAAGACCGGCAAATCGGAACTGAGTGAAATGTTTAACAAGAGCAAGGTAAGGCAGTTTAATTTGGGGCTGGTAAACGTTTTCACCTCTTGAGTTTCTTTATTTTTAAATAGTTTATGACATATACAACACTTTAAAATAAAAAACTTCTCGGATGAACAACTTTTGAACTAAAAAGTGTTCAGCAAAATCGTAAATATTCACTTCGAATGCAATGCGAAAACTCTTAAACTATGATAACATGGACAAATATTGACAATGAAGTAAATAAATAGACGCCGAATTAATCATAAATTGACATTTGTTTACTTGGCATGACATACAAACCGCATACTTGGAGGCTTGCGGGTTGTTCGAGTAGAGGGGAAGCAGAAAATGGCCGACAATGCTAAAAACAACATGGCGCAATTTGAATCTCCAAGGACACATCTCCAGATGACATAAGGACACATATGCGTATCATATTTCTATTTTTTTGATTCCTACTGTTCAAGCAAACAAATATAGGATTTTTACGATTATGGGATGCAGACCAAAAGGCTCAAATATTTTTATATTTAAATGATTTTTGATACATACCTACTATACCTATTTATTGATTTTTTTTAATAATAGAATAAAAATACAACCGACACCAATGGCTAACGGCCAAGAGCCGAGTAACAACATAACCACAAAACCCAAATGAGCTTTCCGGTGAAAAGGTAATTTCCCAGATTTATTTTTATAATTCCAAGTTTTACACACAAAACATTGTCTCACCATGGCTAACAAACAAATTAAAAGACAAAAACGATTGCTAAAAGCGAAAAAGTCGGCGGAAAACTATTAAAACATTCAGGAAACCAGAAAAAAAAAAATCCAGGAAATAATTCTCGTAAACTGACGTAAACCGGGTGTCACAGGATTGTGCAATGTTGCCGATTGTGACCAGTTGGCCAAATCAAACGTATTTTTTTTCTTTTATTGTCACAATTGTTCTATTAATCATCATTCAAAAGTTATTTGCACAGCAATAGATATTGTAGTATTCTGGTGGTGTAAAGATTCGCAAGATATCATCCAAAAAAAGGACGTGCCAATTTACTAGCAAAGTAATTCTGGCAACACTGTACGGAGAGTTTGTTTATCACACCAGTATTGAAAAATGTAAATAAAGACCTCTACTTTGGTAAATCCTCTATGGGGACAAATGATATTTGCAATGTTGCCAAACGTGGTGATTTATTTCAATATTTAAATCTTACCCCCCGCAGAAGAACGAAGCGTAAGTGATCTTGCATGGTATTAAATAGTGTACAAATAAAATGCGTTTTAAAAGAACAAAAAAATGCAGCATTTACTAACCTTAAGTAACTTAACCAATGAAAAATACAACTAAACTAACCTAACCAAATAAAAAAAGCAGACCTGGAGTAACCTAACCATAAGGGCACCTCATGGGAAAACTAAACGGCCCTACGGGCTCTTATAGAAAGGCAAGGCCTCACATAACTAAATGAACATAAACTAACCTAACCTAAGGAACAACTGAATTAACCTACGCAAAGGAGAAACAATTGAACAAACCTGAATTAACTAAACCACAGTGCCCTCATGGAAAAATAAAGCGTTTCTAATGGACCATCTTGCCCCCGCATATAATAATACAAGCGTCCCTGATAAGCCACTTGTATTATTATATCATTTCAATTTAAATACTCATAACGGTTATATAACATACTATGTTTCCTTACAGAAAAAGACTTGGCCAAAACAAAATCCGATTTGACGCACTGCACTGCCATTTACGGGAGGGACAAATGAAATTGTTTTTAATACTTTTTCAGTTTTCAATTGCTATTGAATATAATTTTTTTTTCGAAAAAATGTATATGTTAAAATTTGTAATGTTGCAAGAAAAGGTCATAAACAGGTTCTTTATGTGCTATATGTTCATTGGAGTCGAAATCATAAAGCAAGAAATTGAATGAAATATTAGCATGAAATGAAAATTGAAATTAAAAAGAAATGAAATATTAAAATGTGTAAAGTACTTTACGTATTTTTGTCATATTTTTTGTTTTTTTTTTGCTAAAAATGTTCAAGTTGTGGCACCGGTCCAAGGATTTTTCATCTAAATGTGCTCAAAATTATAAAGCTTTCGAGTGAAAATCGAGGGATGAAAAAATTCACCACAGCCGTTTAATTTTATTTGTTTTTGGTAATGCATACTTTATATATAAGCCATTCACTTATTATTGTTATCAAGTATGGGTTGAAAATTTGACTTCGACATTTTTATCGTATCTTCTCAACATGTGCTAAAAGGAGATGGGTATAAAAAAAATGAAGGTTTCAAACTGACTAGTTGACTAGATGACAAAAATAAGTGAATGGGTAATACGGGGTGTTCATTATAAAACTTCATCTAGTTGGCTGTGAAATGTCAAAAGAAAAGGATGGAGAAACAAGAGTCCATTTATTTTGATTATGTCATCCTTTTCTGTCAAAATTTCATAGCCTGCTAGATGAAGTTATAATGAACACCCTGTATATACCTACATATACTTGCACTTTTATAGTTTCAAAAGGTGTTGGAAAGGGAATGTAGGACAAGATAAGTGTCCACTGCATTGTATAGGTATTTCGTTTCGACATTTATTCAAGTCTTTCTAAAGGCTTTTTCGGTTGGTGAAACTTGTCATGCTGCAATAATACATGTGGCCACAATTAACGTAGGGGTAAAATTTCTGTATGAAACTAATACGATTTTTTTTGTCACAATAGATTAATTTAATGGCACAACTTCCCGAAGCCGATCGTACTAAAGAGAGGCTTTCCGAGATTTTGGAGGAGCGCGAACTCACCTTTTTATATCCCCTCTTGCGTATCCAAGCTGACTTAGCGAGACAGCTAGCGACCGATCCCAATCCCCAAGCGTTTTACAAGTGGATTAAGGTTAGAGCTTGTGCGGTTTTACCATCGTTAATCTCTATAATCGACATATTTTTTTTGATCAGGAGAATCTAGAATCTGCCAACTTCAATGATCCTGGATTTATCAACGCTCTTGTCACGGTTTTGATAAAGTACATTACGCAAGAAGCTTTATCAGCTGGCGACGAGAAAGCAATGGTACGTTCAAATAAGTCCGTTTTAATCTAAGAAATATGAGCCATTTTATGAAACGCAAAATTGTTTTTTGCTCAATTTAGGAGTACAATAATAAGTCAGCCATTTTCTTTTGATAGACGGAAAAAGAACACGCTCTTTTGAAACGTTACCAACCGATCTTGCACGCGTTTCTCCGTGACAAGTCGTCGCTGCAACTGGTCGCCGTTTACTCGTTGCAGATGCATTTTTACGCGTTGGGGTTCCCGCGCGGCCAACTGCTCAGGTGGTTCATGGCGATGTACGAACTAGAAATAGTAGACGAAGAAGCTTTTCTTAATTGGAAGGAGGACGTGACAGACGCCTACCCCGGAAAGGGACAGGCTTTGTTCCAGGTGAGTTTAATCATGTTTCCATAATTCTAAGTAATTAATATCCGTACTTATGAGTAATACATGGTCAAATGATAACAAACACTTACATTAATATAACAAAGTATTTTGTGTAATTTAAAATGATTAATGACTTCTTAAAGTGTATATGCAAGTGCTTAGGCCCAATGTTTAGTTTAATCTTTAGTTTGAAGATAAACGAAAGATTTTGACAGATAAACAATGCAATTGTACGTCAAATCTGGGGTTCAAACTTCAAAATGAAGTTTTACTGGTAGTTGTAAAAGTCGTCCGTAATACAACATACGATAGTTTGAGCGAACTAAGTTTAGTAAACGCGGCTGTTTAGCGGATTCACGTCTCCACGTTTTTCTTCGTGTTAATTTTTTTTACCCCGGCTTCTTTAAAAGCAGTTACGTCTTTGAAAACGCTGTTTTCGACTTTTGAAACGACTGATGAACCATCATTTCGAAAGCTCTAATTGTGTCCATCCCCAGGTTTGCTTCGCCGTTTACGACTCGTCAGTGAAGCTAGGACACAATCAGAACTTGCGAAATTTTCGGTACTCAAGACACGTTTCATAGCAGCACCGAGAAAAGTCTCTCGGTGCTGCTATGAATGCCCTTGCCCGGTCTAAGAAAAATGATGCAGATTACTGTAAAATACAGAAATAAATTTTTACCCGTCGGTACTATGAAAACGCTGTTTTCGACTTTTTAAACGACTGATGAACCTTCATTTCGCAAGCTATAATTGTGTCTATCCCCAGACTAGTTTCGCCGTTTAGGCTAGTCAGTGAGGCTTTGACACAATCACAACTTGCGAAGTTTTCGGTACTCAAGATACGTTTCATAGCAGCACCAAGTAAAGTCTCCCGGTGGCGCAATTTGTGTCCGTTTTCTGTATTTTACAGTAATCTGCATCATTTTTCCTTAGACCGGGCAAGGACGTTGATACTGGACGAGTACAATCTCGTTAGTTCGACAAACAGACACAGATGGCGCCACCGGGAGACTTTTCTCGGTGCTGCCATGAAACATGTCTTCAGTACCGAAAATTTCGCAAGTTCTGATTTTGTCAAGTCAAAGCCTCACTGACGAGCAAACTAGTCTGGAGATGAACACAATTAGAGTTTGCGAAATGATGGTTCATCAGTCGTTTAAAAGGTCGAAAATAGCGTTTTCATAGTACCGACTGCTAAAAATTGGTTCCTGTATTTTACAGTAATCTGCATCGGTTACGTCTTTGTCTCACAATCACTTTTATCTTCATTCATTCCCTCTTTTTAACTTCCTCTATCCCGGTCCGGCCCCTCATCATGTAGCAATTTCTTACAATTATCCAAAGAATTGAGGATTCAACAACCATGATGCGGAGAATCGCAAAAAAAATCTGTTTCAAAATAATAAGTAAGAAGAACATTAATAACGAAGTAAAGTACTTATGAATCACCCAATAAACCGTACAAACGTCATCTAGAAGGCCATGAATTCTTGATAGAAAAGGCCACATAATTAAACTAAATGGACTTTTGTTCCATTATCCTTTTGACATTTCATAGCCTACTAGAAGACGTTTTCAAATGAACACCTTGATATAATAAACTTAATTCAACTGGAGACGGTTTGAGCCAATAAAACTTCTTACTCACGGCGGTTGGACAGAAATTACGTTTATAGGTATAAAATCGTCTTTTTTTCTCCTGCCTCGTAAACTCGACTAACAACGTTCAACCGACTGATCATAAAATTTGCAAAACGTCTTAAAACGTGCTTTAATTTTTTTACAATATGTGGTGTCAATAGAGGACCGCTTTTCTCCCATTTAACCGAGTTTGCATGTCCGTCGTCTTTTTTTCAAAATTTACATTGTCTCCTATGGGGTAAAGCATCACGATACACAACTCGATCACAACTGTACGCCCATCTTCGTACCAATATGGGCAAGATACATTATGAGCAATACCCGAGAATTCCTTAATTCCTCCTTTAAAATTTATATCGTATTCTTATCCTTTGTTTTCTCAATAAGAATTGATTGATGCTGTTGTGCAAACTGAACTCTCGCTTTACATATGAATTCATGTGTCGCAACTTGACAACGGCTATTTCATTTAACTTCCGGCCCTACGGCAATACTCTCAGAGTATTGCCTTACGTAACCCCATGACTCCTCGACAACGTCGAAAAGGATCTTGCACATTTCCACTTCGTACCGCGAAACTCTAGAAAGAGCTGGTAGCCGAGCGTCGATGCCCGAGTATATTCAGCTGATAATCTTCATTAGACATAGCTTTTTGATTTTTTAAGTTACCTTTTAGTCATTTGATATTTATATTCCTGTTCGAGGGACTTTTAATTTTTGTGTCATAAAACAAAACAGTCTTTTCATAAAGTTTTTATTAAGAAACTTACAAAAAATAACAGTAAATAAACAAAATACAGTGGGATTTCATAGGCAGTTTTTTTTAAATTAGGCATTTTCAGTTTTCAGTAGTTATTATATATGTTCAGAGTGGAATCATGTTTATTAAGACCTTTCCGAGGCAAAGTATTATGATGATCTCGTTCTTTCTTTCTATAGGTTAATCAATGGCTCACATGGCTTCAAGAAGCTGAATCCGAAGACGAAGAAGGGGACGACTGAGCAACAACACCCTTCTTCCCATTTACACTCTAGACGTGTCGTATATTATTCTTTAATGTAACCACGCCCTCTTTTTAGCGAAAGTAACCAAATAAGTGAAAAGTCACGAAAAAAAAAAAGAAAAATAACTGCAAAACTCATAAACAATGTTCTCAATTATTATATTTTAGTTTCTATTAACCAATTTAATTAGTTTGAAGTTTTACAATAGGGGTTTGGATTTAATGACTGTCTTTTGTCGGTTTTATATGGTGTAACCTTTGTCAGGGCCACCGTTTCGGTGGTAAGTCACTCGTGCGTATTTCGGAGCAAGTTTTTGTAACGTGTTGGTCAGTATCGGGAGCTTGAAGTTTCCTTGTTGGGTTTGGAATTAAGATCAGGAGATTCTCAATTAATCACCTTAGCCAAATGCGTTAATAATTTTAAGTTGAAACAGACGAAAAGACTGTGAAGCTTATCCTTCAAGCATGCTTCAAGCAATAAGCGTGACACAAATAGCCCACCGAAATTGCCTTAAGTCAATTTAATGTAATCAGTGTTTAAATGTATAACTTGGTATATAATTATGTGTATGGAATTTTTGTTTCAAACTATTGTTAATTTTTTTTTGCCCATTGTCATAGCTAGACCAAGCCTCTCTTTTTTAGGTAAAATTATTTTTTTTAGGTATTAAATGTTTAGAGCGAGTAATGGTTTAGTAATCATCAAACTTTAGTATTAGACCTCGTATATTCTTTAGATAAATGTATTGTAGGTTATTAAAAGATGTTGAAAATGAAGTACCGCCTCTGAAATACATACTGTGTTCTTCTTACAATTGTTTTATTAAACCAGAAAGGCAAAACTATACTTCATTCCATTTCAAACTGAATTATTTCTCTGTAGATTCTTTTCACGTCTTTACTAAAAAACATTTCCAGTTACAATTCTGTTTTTCTAAGGTTGGTTCCAAATCGAGACTGATAGATAGATAGAGCATAGAATAGGTACTTCACTAGAGCATCGTTAAACCTGATCGGAAAAATGGTGTGAATTTATAAAAAATAATAAAACAGCAACTGCTTTAGAATATTTGCTACATATCTCACATTTGTTGATAATTACTTGCACTTCAACTAAAAAAATCTGCGACTTCTTGCAGCTCTCTTTCCCTAGCCTGTTCATGCGCCCACCTCGCTTCTGCCATTTTATCCGTAACCGACCATTTCCAGTGAGATAATTTTTGTCCACATTTGACACATTTTTTGTTGCCAAAAGGAGGCTGTTTCATACAAGCCATGAGGCATCCTTGGTGGAAAAGATGCCCACAGTATAAACGTTCAATATAGTCGGGGGAATTTTCATCGCATGCTAAAAGCTTTTAAAAGATCTCTCAGATTAGTAATTTTTGGTATAATTTACTTACTTTTGGATCAGTCGGGAAGCATAAATTATTGCAATACTGACAAGACTCGGATGGAAGCCTTTTTATGCAATCTATGAAAAAGGAAACTGCCTTCTCCAAGGAAGGCTTAGGCACAAATTTTGGAGCATTTGCTTTTGGTCGTAATGGAGGTTCAACACATCTACGTACAATTTCTCTTGCTTGTGCAATCAAATAATTGCGAAACGTGGAAGTGAAGTTAGTAGCCAGATCACAAATTCTATAAAAACGGTAAATATAAGGAATGTGTAATAGAAAATGATGATGTTAAGTTACTCTATTGGAACCACAGGATAATTGTCAGGAACTTCAATCTTGGAATGGAGATAATAATCTGCATTGGAAACTTTTAGTCTCAAAGTTGAATATTTTGGTTTCACTTTCAATTCATCCTTGCCAGAAAGCTGCTTTTTTAGAAAGTTTATTTCGTCATAACAACAAATAAGAGGGTTTTCATCAATAAATTTTCTGAGGAACTTTACAACATGCAATACTTGAGGTTTTCCTAAAAATAAAAAATAACTCCCTAGAAGTGTCTGCCACAGTTGGTATATGGTGTGTCCGTGAAATTTGAAAGCCCTCAATTATCTGAGGTAATTATAAGGGTAGCTGAATGAAGTTTGATAGGAAGGGTGAAGAAGCATTCTCCATCAAATTGTCACTTAACTTACAGAAATTGAAAATTTTAAAACAGGCATATTTCAATCATCAAAATTTCGGAAACGGTTGAAAATTAAAATAGAGTATGCTACACAAAATATTTCTAGCATTTCCAAGTAAGGCCGGGTTTATCCAACTTTTTAGTCATAGTCATAAACTTATTCTTAATTTTCGTCCATTACAAGGCATGTAAATAAAATATCCATGGCAACTCTTGTTATATGAGTTGTTACGGACGAAAATTAAGAATATGTCTAAGAGGTTGGATAACTCAGGCCTAAATCTAAAAATGCACAAATATATACTGTGTTCCATTTAATATAAAAAAGTTAGTGGCTGTACTCAAAAAGATGAAACGGCTTGTATAAATTATTCACTTATTATTGACATTAAGTAGGTTTTGGGAATCTGACTTTGACATTGTTATCATATCTTTTCCACAAGCTGAAAGGAAATAGGTAAAAAAAAGAATTTAAAGGTAATAAGATATCAAAAATAAGTAAACAAGTTATATATACAAAACTAAAATAAATTAAACATTTTTAACAAACCAAGCAACTCTTGCATGTAACTTTTTTTGCCAACTCATGGAGCTAAAATAGTGAACCACCTTATCTTAGACACCCTGTAGGCCAGTTTTTCATAAAACAAAATTTGATTTTTTAGTTTTCCATGGAAGGAAGATAACTTTAAGTTTTTAGTACAACGCACCGTTTTCGAGGAAATAAATAAAAGCCATTGTAAAGTAGCCTAGCCTTGCCCAACACATTTAGGTTGTTTGATAAAAAATTTAAAGTACAAAAATTCCATTTCTTATAGCTCGAATATTAAAAAGTATTGGTATGCAACATGATTTAAGCCATCATGAATGGAGTAATGACATTTTAGAGTTTTCATCAAACTGTAATGCCTTGCAATGGTGTACTTAAATTGGCTGCAATGGTTTTTATTTATTTACTCAAAAATGGTGTGTCATACCAAAAAACCTGAAGCGGGCTTTATTCTTCAGAGATGGATCAGCAATTGAATAATTGAATTTTATTTTCCGAAAACCAGTGCCAAACCACCTTTTCTTCAAATAATTTGCATCAAAGTGCTGGTATAGTATATACTTCTAATTTCTCTTGAGTGTTACGTCATCGTTTACTAGGTAACCACAATTTTAGGGTATGTCTTAATTTGATACATATGATTGACGCGTTTTTACAGGTAAGTGCACGTATTTTCTTAATCGGCGTTAATGGATAAGTTAACCAGTATATTTTTTATTTTTAATAAGTGGTTTATTAGTATATATTATTTGAAATCAACTAAATAAATTACCCTGCCTTATGTAAGTAATAATTAAGAATTATTTATTTATTTGGTTTTCTGACCACGTCAGGACTTAGTAGGTATGAAACTAATTATACTGGAAGTACTACGTTTCACTTGATTTTTGTTAAAAATCACAAGCAGCCTAAAGAGATAGCTTCAAAGGAACTCCGATTATTAATATTTTTATTTAATGTGATATACAACACATCTACAATAAATATTGCTTTACAGCAATCTGTATTAAAAGATGGGTACTAAATTTTTACTGCAGCATAGAGAGCTTAAAGAAGCGAGTACACAGTTGAATTAAAAAAAAAACGAATAAACAAGTAGGTCTCAAAAATACAAAAATAGTGATCAAGTTCAAACAAAAATAAGTTTCTAGTGGCGCACTAATCGTTTTGGAGCACTGTAGATAACGCAAAAGCAGCACATTTGGTATGTGCATGACGAGTAGTAGAGAAATAAATAAAACAGTTTGGGAGAAAAAATAAGATACGTTGATGTAATCTTTTAAAAAACTCCCAATTATTTTAAACAAAGTACAAACGTTCTAACGGAGAACAAATAGCTAGAAGTAAACAACATGTGAAAAATCGCTGTAGAAATAAATGTTATTAATTATCGAATTCTTCCTCGGATTCACTGTCTTCATGTCGAAGATAGTTTTTCCATAAGTCAGGAGTAACCTGCAAAAAGAGTTAGTAAGTTAAGTAAATAATTTTTTTTAATTGAAAAACGATGCTTTTTCCAACGCCTCGTTCCATAAATTTAAAACGCTCTCGTTTGTGATTCGATGAACAGCATTGATTTTCGAATCACAATATCGCTTACACTGGGACCATACCTTTTCGATGGGGTTAAAATGACAATGTAAGGAGGTAATCTTAATACACGATGACCATTTTGAAATGCTAGTTCGTCTATTCTAAAGGAAAAAAAACACCAAAACTAAATTCACTAATTGTCATTATAAAAGAGCGATTTTGGACATCCTACAAATATTATAATGTAAAATACCAACCGATATATTTTCTCCAGCATGTTCTTGTTTGCTATACCTAAAAGCTCAGCTTTCATAGCAAAAGGAGAAAATGTAATGTGATGCTGCTGCAAACAAAATTAGGCAAGGTTTGGACCATATTTGATTGGGTAACTTTTCTACTTGCATGGAGTGGTAAGAAGCATTGTCCATAATTATCAGTGAGGGTTCCTCCAAATTAGGCAAAAGCTGTTCACAAAACCATTTTTCAAAATTTGCATAGTTCATCGAGTCATGGTAGTTGCCTGATTTACTTCCCGCTTTGAATATTAGGCTGGCATTCTGGATAAATCAATCCTCTGGACCAGCATGCAAAACTATGTATCGTGTTCCTTCTGAGGAATACTTTTCTCTTGATCAACTTGTCCTAAATGCTCCTTTGAATGATGCTTAAGAAATAGATTAACATTAATTAATAGCGTTTATATACCTTTACTAAAAACCCATGTTTCATCTATAAAAACCGGTACTCTCTCAAAAACCTTATCCTTTTATGTAGATATAATATTTGGTTGTTCCATTAGATAAAGTTGGTTAGACATACACTTCGTCCACTTAAACTTAAGTTTTTTCAAGCACAAAGCCAGGGAACTGCAAGGAATTATAAAAAATAAAAAAATGTAATAAAAAACTGTAATAAAAAAATGAACTCAATAATCTTCAATATCTGTCCTGGAGATTGTTGTACTGTACCTGCTGCATAAATTCGTCCCCTTATTATATGCTGGCAGACTTGATGTTGTGGTGTTTTCTTATACAATGTAGACTCTTCAACAGCGTGATCTTTACTTACAAGTCTCTGAATTGTTGCTAGGGACACACCTAATACCTCTGCTACCCTCTAGAAAAATCATTATCAGATTTTTTTAAGTATTATTATTTGTAAGTACTTTTTATCACATATGCTTACATACATTTATTACAGGGCATCTGAATAAGTAGAATAAATGGTGTTAAGCATTTTGCGTTTCTTGATTCGATTTAACAAGAATCGCCGCGTCCGTTTTGGCGGACTAAATGAGAGCAAAGTGGTAACTTATACAAAATCTATGAAGTTGCCTATCGAAATATTTACGCATATGCATATTATACCTGTTTTTTACCTCTCCGTTGCCGTTTTGCACCCACAATTCAACCACACCGCTTAGAAGTCTCCCAAAGAAAATATGCCATAACTAGTCTTTAATTTTAAGGATAATAGGTACCTACTTACCTTATGTACTGCATTTAAAGGTATTAAACTCTCTCCCGTTTCTTCTTCTCGTTGGAAATATTGAATTCATTTCAATATTAACACTTGTTCACCCTCGGAGAATGTTTTACCCGGCATTTTTCGATTTAAGAGCAGATTTGATATTGCTAGTGACAATGTCAATGTCAAGTTTCAATATTCTTATCCGACACATGTCGTTGACGCAAAACGTTTGTCTCATTAACATGAGAGTTTAACATGAGATAAAGTAATATGAAAGAGTAATGACGTAACACTCAAGAGAAATTAGAAGGACTTTATGCCTGGTGCTGGTGAAATCAAAAATATTTTTTTATCACAAAATGTGTGCTTTTTATAGTTGTTAAAACATATATAATTTCATTAAAATATCTCGTGTGCTTTCAGAATAATCAAGACATGTGAATTTTGATACAAACTTAAACACCCTATAAAGTTCACACAATTAACACAAGCACTTTCCAGCCAGCCACTTTATGTATGCCAGTAATGATTTGTAACATTTGTTTAAGTAAAAATTTTGCAGGGTTGGCTGGGAAAAGCCTTAAAAGAAATAACCAATAAAAGTTGTAGGTATTAAAAATTCTGTAAAGAGCAAAAGGAGAAGTGTTTAGAAAACTGATACTATAAATCAATTACCCCTCTGCCCTTATCACAGCCTAATTCCTAACAATCAGAAGAAAGACATACTTGAAGCAAGAAGTGATAATGCTACTCCCTTAAACAAATTGTGTGAAGGTAAGTTCATGTAAAAGAGAATTACCTAAAATTCTGTTGCATTCTTGCTCACATATTGCAGTCAACTGGAGAAGTAGTCTCTCAGACAATAACTTGCTCTTCAATTCAATGAGTAAAGGCATTTTGGGATAATCATTTGGAAACTGGGCACATAATGTTACTGTTTTGTAATCTGTTCTTTTTATTTCCACTCGTACCATTGTTGGAACACAGGAAATGAGCTTGGTTCCAGGGATGACATGTTCACACAGTTTTCTGGTTTCATTTAGTTCATCTTCTACAAATCCCATTTTCCCATATGAACGTTGTAGTGTAGGGAAGGACAAGAGGGCAAAGTGGTGATTACGGCCTAAACGCTATGAGCTGTATTGCAAAAAAAAAACAATATTTCAAAACCCTTATTTTGATTTCATAAGAAGGTAAATAGAAAGTGTGTTTTTCATGAATGATTTTGGTTATTAATGTTTACCTACCTATTTTTTAATAAACTTTGGGCATCAAATCTGCAAGTCTGCAAGAATATTCGGTTTTCTGACTTTTCTTTCTAACGCATATGATCAGGCAACCAAACAGACCTATGAAAGGAGAAAGAACGTTGACTTATCTGTTTTCACTTTGAATTGATAATTATAATCAGCTGATTGACGTTGACATTCCCGTCAGGATCACATGTGACACTGACAGTGACACTTCTGACTTCAACTCACAAATTGGGAAATTTTAATATCTTCCTGCCGAAAAGCGGCAAGAAAAATCCAAAATCATCTAATTTCCAGAAAATAGTTTCCAGTCATGGCTGGATTTCCCGGTAGTATAGCATTCGACGAGTACGGACGTCCCTTTATCATCGTCAGGGACCAAGATAAGCAAAGGAGATTGACCGGAATCGACGCCCTCAAGGTAGGTTAGGTTTCTTGGCTCTTTTGTTTGTTTTGCATTTTTCCTTACAAAATGTTTCTAAAATGGTAATTTACTACATAACGACTATAAATAATGTAACTAAAAGTCTTTTAAATACACTTTTACTCATGTAAACTTTACTTAAAAATGGATATTATTTGTTTCAGTCTCATATTTTGGCTGCAAGACAAATCTCAAATACCATCAGGAGTTCACTGGGTCCGAAAGGACTTGACAAAATGATGGTATCTCCAGATGGTAAGGGAACCCCACTATTTTATATTTCTCTTAGTCTCAGTAATTTCAATCAAAATTTTCTGCTATATTTTACTGATTATTCTGCTATACCTACTTATTTATTAGGTGATGTGACTGTTACCAATGATGGAGCTACCATTTTGAAGATGATGGACATAGAGCATGAAATTGGCAAACTTCTGGTTGAACTGTCTCAATCACAAGATGATGAGATTGGTAAACATTTTCCATCTAAATATTAAATGATTTTTCACTTGCAATTCTTTTTTAGGTGATGGAACCACTGGTGTGGTTGTATTAGCTGGTGCCTTACTGGAACAAGCAGCAGCCCTCCTTGATCGTGGTATTCACCCAATTAGAATAGCTGATGGGTTTGAGTTGGCATGCCAGACAGCAGTAAATCATTTGGATAAGATTGCAGAACTGTTCCCTGTGTCAGCAACAAATACAGAGCCTCTGGTCAAAGTAGCCATGACCACATTGGGCTCAAAAATTATCAACAAATGTCATAAACAGATGGCTGAAATAGCTGTAAATGCTGTTTTAGCTGTTGCTGATTTGGAGCAAAAAGATGTTAATTTTGAGTTAATTAAAGTAGAAGGAAAGGTACTTATTAAATTGATTACTAATATGACTTTATTAAGATACAAATAATCTTTTAAGGTTGGTGGTAAATTGGAGGACACAGTATTAGTTAGAGGAGTGGTAATAGATAAGACAATGTCTCATCCACAAATGCCTAAGGAACTAAAGAATGTTAAAATTGCAATTTTAACTTGTCCCTTTGAACCACCAAAACCTAAAACTAAACATAAGTTGGAAGTCACTGATGTTGCCAAATACAAGGAGCTAAGGCAGTATGAACAAGATAAATTTAAAGAGATGGTTCAATTGGTTAAAAATGCTGGAACTACTTTGGCAATTTGCCAGTGGGGATTTGATGATGAAGCAAACCACTTGCTCTTGGAACAGCAGTTACCAGCAGTTAGATGGGTAAGTTGGATTGTGAATACATTTTTTTTTTATTTAGGTCCATTTAGATGGGCAATGTGACTGCTTTGTCCTAAATTGTGCCATTTTTTTTTCTCTTTAACTTGAGACAGCATGCTATATGGATAACTAGGAGGGTAAAAAAATTATTCCTTCCAATGGTGGCTTATATTTCAGGGCTTGCCCATTTAATTCATGACTTGAATCAATTATTTTAATCTTGCAATTTTTTTATTTTATTCATTGATTTAAATCAAGACACTATTTTTTATTAATTGAAAATTAGGTTAAATTATTAAGT
This sequence comes from Taphrorychus bicolor, assembly GCA_951812265.1. Taxonomy (NCBI): domain Eukaryota; kingdom Metazoa; phylum Arthropoda; class Insecta; order Coleoptera; family Curculionidae; genus Taphrorychus; species Taphrorychus bicolor. Next base: position 27,220,144 of record OX638297.1, read on the forward strand.
TACTAAAATCAAATCTTTTTCAAGTATACCTTAAAATAAGCATTCATCATTGAACTATTTATACAAAAACATCAGTGTTCCTGCTTTCTCTACTCCCAATTTGTTCCTAAGATTTGAGTGAACAAGTCCAAAAACAGAAAACACTCTTTCTACAGATGCTAAAAAACATGTAGCACATAAAAATTGTTTTACTGTAGGCAGAACTTTTTATACTTCAGGAATGATTTTTGGAATACTTTCAATTTATTAATTAATTTCTCTTAAAGTACTGCAGGAAATGATGTCAAATTTCCAGTATGAGCTATAAGAGGTATAAATAATGAACATCTTCAGTAACACAGTAAAACAGTAAACAGTCAGCAGTAAAATATGTAAACAGATATCTCAACATTCACTCATCATTCAATATACAGTGAGGTTTTTTTATCTCTGAACATATAAAGCATTCCATAAAGCTTTTTCAAAGGCTGTTATTTGAATAACCCCTATATAATTTTTGAACTGTGTCAATGTTAATGGTTATGTTATAAAAACCGTAAAGAAAAGATTCTGCCAAAAACGCGACATACTAGCTATCAATAAACTGATTTGCCAAAAATGTGATTGACAAGATTTTAACCAGTAGTTATTTAAAAGTTGTTATGATCGGTTAATGTAGTTTTACTTTAATATCTCTCATCAGTTTGATGTTGAGTAAATCAAATTAATTTCCTCAGCGTTGCTCGCATTATATTACAAAAAGTTTTTATCAGCTTATAAATTTTCTCAAAATCACTCAGTCGCTAGCACATTCAAGAAGAACGGTTTTAATTTCTCTGCTGAACTACCCATTGGAAAGAAGCCCAGTGTTCTGAGGCAGAGCGTTGTACCTACCATATCCGAAGTGCAGATAAACACTGTTCCTGCTCAAATTTTGACGACGGTATGAATGCATTTTATGTGCCCCTTGTTTCATAGCATCAGTATGTCCCTCCCTTTTGATAGATTTCTACAGTGAAAAAATGTTAACGTTTTGTAAAAGAGCTCATATACAGTGAATAGATAACTGCAAAGATACTTTTAATAGAACGATTTTATGGTTCCATGAATAAGAGCCATTTACGTAAGACCTTTTAGTGGTTAAGTGTTAACAAACCTTCTCTTAATATATATTATGTCGCTAGTATAAGAAGATTTATTGTCCTAAGAATTACTTCTGCCAAGTATTTGAACTGAAAAATGTAGTATGAACTCTAGGATTTATTATTTCCACTTACAATTATTATTTTTGGTAAGTTCTGGCAACAACATTTTTTGTAATGACAGCATTTTATAACCTTTAAATTATGTCAATATAACCAATAAAAGTGACACAGTTCAAATATTATACAGGGGGCAATCTGTCAAATTTCCATGACTCCTACTTTTCCGAAAAATATAATGAAAAGCTTTATGCAAGCAATTTTCCCTATGTTCAATTTTAAAAAAATTATCTCAAAGCATTGGTGTCAGACGTTGATGTTTAGGTAAAGGTAAAACGTCAAAAAAGCCTCCAAATATATTTTGTTAATTATTTCAATTTAGACATCGCTTTCAAACATTAAATAACATTGATAAAAAGGTATACAGTCCTAGAAAAGTAATTGGTTGATATGGTTGTCGGATTGGGACAAGGCAGCAAATTACAAAACTATCTCTCTGCCAAAGCAGAGAGGCACAGGCACAGAGATAGTTGTGTAATTTGCTGCTTTGTCCTATTCCGCCAATGATATCCCCCAATTAAATAATATTTTTCTACAAACGTCAAATAATGATGCATTTTACGCTTTCATTAGACTACTTTTTCGCGCGTTGCCCAGGGCAGCAAGCGAAAATAGTAGATTATGTCACTAGGAGTAAAAGTGGGTCTTTTTGTGCTGAGCCCAGAGATTGACGGCCGAAGCGAAGCTGAGGCCTGCAACTGGGCCAATCACAAAAAGACCTTTTACTCCGCGTAACATATACTATTTTTTTTTCAAGCATGCAGGAAAGTCTATTTCAGAGTGATTCAGTATTGCAATTTTCTTTCATCCTGTTTAAGCAGGTCTAGGTACTTACCCAATTAGTGGTGTATATAAATAGAATGTGTTAGAACGGTGGTGTTCAATGTTCAATGGTTTTAATGGTATTAAATCATAACCAATGGTTTAGATGGTTGAGGTAAATTATGGCAAACTAAAAATGTATAGCATTATTATTAATACTAAATTAATAAAAATGACATTGACAGATAAATATGATGACAACTAACGACATTTAACAGAATTCGAGAACCTATGCGATTTCGACTAAAAACGGTTTCGGGTGGTGCTCTCGAGCGCTCTGAGAGTATTCCTATCCTTTGTTTTTTCAACAAGAATGTAAAGATGGCAATAAGATGGTTTATATATGCGCCACCATGACAATAGCGGTGACATTTGACTTTACTTTTACTGCCTAGGACTTTTTTGCTACTTTTTTTGGTCTCAGGATTAGAAAGCCCACTTTAGGTGTGCGTATGGAGAGAACAAATGACGTACTTTTAGTCCGTTTGATAAAAAAGATTTTTTGCTTGCTGTCAATAGCAATTACCACCACTCAACCAAATATTTAAAACATCATTGTCAGTTTGATTTAAATTTTCTGATTGTGTCTTCAGTTATGCTCAGTTGTGATTCACATTATTTTAAATTGATCGTTTGCAGAAAAAACGTTGTATGCATTACGAGCAAAAAGTAACTTTTTTGCTCTCGAGTGATTGCCGCTCTCCGCTTCGCGTCGAGCAACTTCACTCTCCGAGCAAAAAAGTTGTACTTTTCGCTCTTAATACATAAATAACTATTTTATAACAAGAAAACATTTATTAAAAACACTACAAAATTAAAAGTTTATAACAAATTCTCAAAATGCTCCCCTTCGCGTTCTAAACAATATGCAAGTCGATCTTGAAAGGCACGAACTGTGTTTCTTAAGAAATTTTGATTAAATTCGTTGCAGGCTGTTCGGATACGTTGTTTTAAAACGTCTACATTCTCAATTTCAACATTGTTATAAATTTTTGACTTTAGATAGCCCCCTAAAAAGAAGTCGTTTGGGGAGAGGTCAGAGGACCTTGGTGGCCATGAAATAGGCCCAAACCTTCCTATCCACCTATCAGGAAATTCTTGATTGAGGAAATTTCTAACTTCATTCGTGGAATGAGCAGGAGCGCCATGCATTTGAAACCACGGATTTTCAATATTCAAATTTTCAATTTCTGGCATAATTTGGTCACGGAGCAGGTTTAAAAATTTAGGCGACACTAAATTCCCTTCAATAAAGAATGGTCTTATAAGTGTATATCCAATTATGCCTATCCACACGTTGACTCTTGCATTATATTGGGAGTGAGTTAAAATTTGTAAATGCTGATTTGTTTGAGACCAGTATCTAAAAACAGTAGGTAATTAGTATATTAAATAACAGAATTCAGGCGATTGCTAAAAAAGTTCTTTACCTATAATTTTGGGAATTTACACAACCATTTAATGAAAAGGATGCTTCATCTGTAAATACAATTTTTCGCAAAATGTTGCCATTCCTATGGAGTAAATTTAGGAATCTTTCACAGAAATCTGTTCGTCTCTCTTTGTCGTCGTCATAGAGCACTTGATGATTAGAGTATTTGTAGGATGTGAACTTGAATTCTTTTAGGAACCTTCGCACAGAAAATTTTGAAATTTGGAAATAATCAGCCACTTGTTGTAAGGTGGATCCAGGATTTTCTTCCATAAAACATAAAATTTCCAGTTTTAATTCCTCTATAAGAACATGCGGTTGTTTGCTCCTCTTCCTATGAGAGTTAACTACACATCCTTCTGAATTAAACATTTTGACGATATTATGTATCATTCCAATAGAAGGAATGGGTCTGTGTGGATGACTCGTTGCAAATAATTCACGCACTCTCCGAAGGCTATTTTCATTTTTGTAAAGATTAAACAATTCTATTTTTTCCTGTTTAGAATACATTATCTAAAGTCTATGTATTTTTTATTTTATCTAAAAATTATTATATCTAAATATTCAGCAAAAAGTTTACTAAAAGCAGCGTTATAAAAAATAAAGTTTGAAGTTTTCGAGCTGTTAAAGTTACCTGTACAAATATCTGCACCTAGAAATTAAGATCTGACAGCAATGCATTGAGATGGTTTTTTTTAAATTGAACATAGGGGAAATAGCGTTATATGTTCAAAGTAAAAAAAATCTCACTATAAAAAAAATCATTCAGGGATCCAAATCAAAATGTATCACTATAATATTCTTCAATATTATAATACCCCCTTGGTAACAGAAATATTTTCAACTTTCGTCTAAATGACTTGTAATTTTGGATGCTCCTAAGGCTCAGCGGCAAATGGTTGAACACTTTCCTACGGTTAAATATTATTGAATTGTGTTTGGGCAGAAGTTGGAATCTGCAAAGGTACACTGAACACCGTACGTGTCACAGAGTCTGTACTTCTTGAAAACCAACGAAGCTGACTAAAGGACAAACAGAGCGGTCAGCGTTAGGATCCCGCACCTCACAAATAAAGCTCAGCATGACTTACGAGGGCCAACCCGGCAGACAGATCTTATATTCTTTTTTTGCAACAGGAACACTCCATCAAAATGTACCCTCCCACAAGAAGCCCAAAAACAAATACCGTACCTCAGCTGGATCTCAATCAACGCAAAGTAAGCACTCCAGATGATAAAAGGATTTAGTTCCCTGGCTTTGACACGCAATGCGAAGCAACCACTGGCCAGTTTCTTACTCAGCAAGTCCACATGCCCGCCGAATTTAAGTCCATCGTCTATCCACAAACCCAAGAATTTATTTTATTCTAATTTATTTACCGGTTCATCTCCAACGGTAATATCGTTCAAGTCGCATTTGAATGACATAATCCCCGTTTTATGTAAGTTCAACGATAGACAGTTGGCGCTACACTACTTCTGTATGATTCTCAAATCCCGGTTGACGAAGCCACGAACGTTATGGCACAGAACGGTTGCATCATCAGCATACAGAATATAAACCTTCCCGAAATGTTGATACATGTCAAGTCGTTGATGTACATTAGGAGCAGGATTGGTCCCAAAACAGAGCCCTGAGGCACCCCATAATTCACCTCCATCACGTGTAATAATTTGTTATTTAAATATACCTTTTGATCCCACCCTGAGAAGTAAGAAGTAAACCACTTCAGCGGCCCAACTCTGAACCCGTAATGCTCCAGCTTTTGAAGCAAGATGTCATGTCGCACACAATTAAAAGCTTTCCAGAGATCACAAAATACAGCAGCCGCCCTATCTTTGTCGTTTAATTTATATATTAAGGTAAAATGTGGATCTGCGAGTGTTTGTTTGTTTTAGGTTGGAGGTCCGGAAATCGAACTGATTGCCATTGCTACCGGAGGGCGAATTGTTCCAAGATTTGAGGAATTAAGCCCTGATAAATTGGGATCAGCTGGTTTGGTCCGTGAACTGTCTTTTGGAACTACCAGCGACAAAATGTTGGTTATTGAGGAATGTTCAAACTCAAGGTAGGCTCGTCCTTAAGAATTTACCTACATTTCAGTCATGATTTATTTCTCTTTTAGAGCAGTAACAATTTTAGTTAGAGGTGGTAATAAAATGTTGGTTGAGGAAGCAAAGAGGAGCCTGCATGATGCTATTTGTGTTGTCAGGAGTTTAGTTCAGGTATATCCAGTTTTGGACAGCATAAAAAAATTATGGATTAATTATTATATCTCATATAGGAGCCCCGAGTGGTGTATGGTGGAGGAGCTTCTGAAATCTCCTGCAGCCTTGCTGTGGGTGCTCAAGCTGATCAACTGGCGTCTCTAGAGCAGTATGCCTTTAGAGCGTTTGCTGAAGCTTTAGAAGCAATTCCTCTAGCTCTGGCAGAAAACAGTGGTTTATCTGCCATTCATGTTTTAGGTGAAGTGAAGGTAAGATTACGTCAAGTCACCAAGCAGCAAGTCGGTACCATTATTCTGTTTTATCAGGCTAAACAATCGGCCAGTGGAGATCCAGCCTTAGGAATCGATTGCATGTTTACTGGGAACTACAACATGCGGGATCAGCACGTTATTGAATCTCTGAGGTCCAAACGACAACAGTTGTTACTAGCTACTCAACTGGTTAAGATGATACTTAAGATCGATGATGTCCGATCACCCAATGATCTTCACGATTAGTTTGTTGGTTGTGAAGTTATTAGTTAGTTCTTACCATTTTTGTTTCACATAATTCACACTTATTTTTTAAATGCGGGTAGTAGCCCTATCTACCTTTTGCGTATTACTAATGTAACATTGTTAATCTTCTGTGAATGTAAAAAAAATGATGTCATGAAGTACTAGTGCTTAATAATTATTCATTGGCTTGCATTGTTCATAATGATCATTATTTTGATACTGTGACACCACTAAGATTGAGAAGTGTAATGATATAATACAAACTAGTTAAAGGACAAGAATTTTATTTGGTCTTTGTCAGGGAAATATTAGCAATTAGAACTGAATTTTGAAGTGATGATGGTTAAACTATTACTTTACTAATGGCATTCTAAGTAATAGGTCTTGTTCAGAATCTAGCTCATTTTTCTATATTTTAGATGATATAATAAAAGGATAAATCTATTTTATGAGGACAAGATCAAAATAGAACAAGTTCTTTTGATAATAAAATATTAAATTTAACTAAGGGAAGCAAGACAATAGTTGAATATTGCAGTTTAACCAACTTTCAAAGCCGATAGTGGCTTTATGTCAATTGATATGTCATTTAAAACGCTATTCTTTCTTTCTCTTCGAGACACCGCCCACAAAAATAAGACAGAGATAGTTACTTCAAGATGGTGGGTATGTCACGTGGTCTATATGACTGATCAAATGACTGACGTTTCACTTTTAATTTTCATTTATTTTCATTGTTTTTGTTGTGGTTTGTTTGAAATTAGGGTGTAATAAAATCGTGGCAAAATATTCCTTATTTATAATTTAAATTCATTAATTTAAAAATTATTTATTAGTTTTAGATTTTTGTTTAAGACAAACCGATGTAAATTACATTCAGAATCCAATTTTCAAGTAAAAGCGCAGTAACATGAACCGAAATCCCTCAAACTACGGGTCCATCACGAATCCAGAGGTAGGGTTCAGTGGTGGAAGGAACAGTGATATATCTACTGAGTTTAATAGTTTATGCGACGATATCGCCACAAAGCTTTATACAATTAATTCGAGCACTAAAGGTTTGCAAGACTGTTTGAAACTCATTGGCACATCCCGAGACAATATAGGAGTACGCAACAAAATGTAAGTTGTCCCCCTTTTCTTATTTTGATTCCACCACTCTGTGTTATATGTAGTACATACATAAAATAAGTGCAGAGTGCCCTGCAGGTCTGCTCTTATACAGGTTATTTTGTTGATTTATTTGGTTGTTGCTCTTAGGCTCTACTTGTTAGTTTGCAACATAAGAGCTTTGTGGGAAACCCTTAAGTCCCCTGTATTATTTTGTACTTATCATACTTCATTTACACTAATCATTGGCACATATATTGAGTACTGATGCTGATATCTCTGATGCCTATCTGAAAGTATGCTTTTTGTATAACATCCAAATAACTGAGTAAACAATGAATAATTTTTTATATCCACAACTAACTTGAAAAATAGACTGATAGATACAGAAAGAAACATTAAGGGTTCTTGCAGTTCTTGTTTGAAAGTCAAAAGTGGGGTATAAATAAAAACAAGGTTTCAAGAGCTGACATGAATCATGACCACTGCAGTACACTCTTTAGTAATCCTAACTGGAAGGGCCAGGAGTCATTCATGACTATGAAAAAGTAGGTTAAGGGCAAGTGAAAGATCGACAAACATAACTTTAAACTTCAAATAACTTAAACTTCAATAAACTTGAACTTTTTGCGTTCATTGTGTAGCGTATTCACCATTCAGTAATATAACAAGTTTGATCACTCAATGGTTGACATCAGCCTGCCCTTGTACCTACTTATAACCCACATCACTCACATTAGCTTTGGAATTCAGACCCTCATGTTCCATCTGAAAACGCCACAGAAAAAAATTGTCGGTATTTCGCAGATACGAAAGGAGTGCTCAAAGTGTTTTTATTCTTAAACTTTGGCCTAGTTTTGTCAGTTTTTCACTATACTCTTTTTTACAGGAAATTATAAATTGGATTATCCAGCTTGGGAAGTAAACAAATTATCTACAAACTAACCTGACTAATTCCCACCTAAAATTGTGAACAAATGTTGCAATAAACAGGAACATTCCAGCCTATATTTAAGACTTATACCCTGACTTATACAGCTTAAGTTGAGGCTTAAATGGAAGTCTTGTGAGGGAAAGAGAAGTCCTAAGAAGGACTAATAGCCTACTTTTTAATTATTTAAGAGTTTTTTTATTAAAATGATATAATGCAATTCAAAATAATCATATACAATGAGCTGAATGAGCTGTCCAGTCTCCACAAGGTGGATGAGTGGAAAATGTTGAACTTGAGAAATGGATTTCACCTTGGATTACACATTCTAATATTAGTTTTTCTTAAAGTGCTCAACTATGCCAATTTTGGTTTATTACCTACTTTAAAAAAATTGAAGTTATGACATTAGTCACCTACTTTTGTCAAAAATGTTGGGTTGCTTACATGTTACCAATTTTAAATTTTTGTTTACTTCATACTGTATCATTTAGGACACTTTTACCTACTTGATTTTAATCCGGTAAATAGCTTTTTACAGGATTGGATATCGTAAAGAAATTTTACATTATTGAGTACCGGCACATCTTCAATAAATCCATTGTATCCGTAGTAACCTGGAAACTGGTACCGGTACAGGATACCGTAATGAAACTATTTGTCAAATTGGCGGACTTTTCAAAAATATATTCGCCGCGCATAAAATTATTTTTTTCCTGTTTTTAATAAGTATGAAGTAAAATGTTGTACATCATACGTCCGGTAACGTGTTACAGTAGTCGTTTCGAAATTCCAGACTCGGCTAGCGCCTCGTCCGGAAACATCTTACTCCTACTGTAAAACTATGTTTACCGGACTTATAACATAAATACCTATTTTGGCATTTTACAAATTCACTTTGTTTGCTTGAAGGAAATTTGATTTGTTTGCATATCTACTATGAAACAATGGCAATGATGTATCGTTGTAATTTTCTTAAATGATAAATAGTAGCTACCCGCAAAATATATCAACCTTTCGTTATTGTCTCTTATTTAATTAATAATTTAGGCAAACATATTAAGTAAAAGTATGCGCAATGCACATCATCCTTCTATCAAGATTAGTTCTTACTTTGCCACTTTACGGGGTGTTCATTATAAAACTTCATCTAGTTGGCTGTGAAATGTCAAAAGAAAAGGATGGAGAAACAAAAGTCCATTTATTTTGATATGCAGTCATCCTTTTCTGTCAAAATTTCAAAGTCTGCTAGATGAAGTTTTATAATGAACACCCCGTAGGTAGGTATACCTATTTACTCTTAAATCTCTAGCCCACTCCAGCAAATAATAATATTTCTGTACTTCCTAGTAGTAATTACTTTAGTCCTACTTTGGAGGGGGCATTCATTATAGAAACTAATTTCCTTTAAAAGAAATACCAAAAGTAGCATATACAGGGTGACCGCCGGGACTATACCCGCTTTAATTAATCCATTAAAAAAAAAATATTTGGCTAAAAGTATGTCATTTGACTTACAAAACCAAAATAAATTCCTGATGCAATGTTCAAGCCTGTTAAGAAAAGTGGTCTACACTCGTTTCAGTATTCCTTCATTGAATTGCAGAACTTCTCTTTGAACTTTGAATAGCTCTTTTTGGAGCTTGTAACATACGTGAATTTTTCTTGTAATTTTCAGCATGAACCCTCTTCTTTAGTCCCCCACGAAAAAAGTGGGTGAATGGGTGGGTTTATGGGTGAAATGCCATGGTAAATGTGTGAGTTTTTTGTGGGGGTACTTAAAGGAAAGGGTTTATGTTCAAAAACCATGTTCACTGCAAGATCTAAAAGGAGCTCTTCAAAGAGAAATACTCCATATTGAGGAAGAGGACCAGCTTACTAAACATTCGACAAAATTAAGTTGTACTGTTAATTTAAAAAGGGCATATATACCAATCAAATAAACAAATTAAAAACATGCTTCATTGTACAAATATTTTGACATCTTAATGACAAAGATATGATAGACCTTACATAATATAAAAAAAATTAGGTTTTAAAAATATTCTCATGGTCTTGAGTCTAGTGTAAAAATAGTGAAACTTAGAAAAAGGTTCTTATATATGAGATATACGAGGAGATGTAAGTACTGACTAACACAGAATTAAAACCTTTCCACAAAGATTTTATCAACTGTATAAAATGGTTGCTCAAGCCGAAATCTAATAGTCCTTTCGGTTGGCCGCTCTGGAGCGCTCTGAGAATACTCCCATCAGTCCCATCCTTACATTTTTTATTGAGAAAACAAAGAATGTAAGTGTCCTCCTGAATAGCTTCTCCCAATCTTCCGACAGTTCTCTTGATCTGTCTAATTTTTAGTGATAAATTATTAAATATATTTCTATCCCTGTAAAGTATCAAGTTTTTTTATTTGCGCCGATTTTGGAATTGATAAAAAGATAACTGGGAAGATGGGATTCTCTTGGTAGAAAGTCTGCTAATTTCAGATTAATGCCTCCTATATGCATCCAGCAAGCGGTCTCCAATATCCTACAAATTGTCAACTAAACGATGTCTTTAATTTCAAGGAGTAATTTCTTGCTACATTTTATAAGAAATTGTCTGAAATGCATTTTCTATCTTATTTCATTCGACTTATGTCAAAGTCTTTTTTCCAGTTTTCACAAATACACACATCGCCAAAATTCTTGGACCCCCTTATGTTTGTCAAAATGAGACACTATTATTATAAGTTAAGTGTATTACGAAGTACATTTAATTTGGTTATGTATTCAATGCAAATTGGCTGAATTAAATTGTAACTGAACAAGAAAAAAAAATGAAAACGAAAAATGGTTCATAATAAAATGATTACCAGAATTTGAAATCTAGAAAAAAAAACCACTTTAGAGTGAAATCAAAAATGCGTTAATAATCGGTGTGGTCTTCCCTGTTTTGTAGTAAGGTGTTAACTCTCCTGTACATGGAAACAATAAGGGCGTTAATGGTATCCATTGGGATGTTGTTTCATTCTTCTGAGGCCGCGAGTGTGAGTTCCTAGAGGGTGATAGGAGGATTATTTCTGTTTGAGAATGATCGTGCAATGAAATCCCACGTCTCAATGGGATTCACGTCTGGCGAATTTGCTGGCCTACGGTAATTTTTGCATATTCTGCATCTCTAGTGCATTTTCTACTCTTCTCGTGCGATGGGGCCTAGCATTGTCATCCATGAAAATGAAATAGGCTCCAATTTCATTTCGGAGAGCATAAATAACGGGTTCAATAATGTTTCGAACATATCTATCCCCTGTCATAGTGTCTGGAATGGGAATAATTAAGCTGCGTACGACGACCATGCATTATGCCTCCCTAAAACATTACTGTTTCCCCTTGGTATGGAATGACTTCTATTGCAAAAGATAGTTTTTCTGGTCGCCCTGGCCCTCTCCAAACTCTGTGACGCCGACATCACTAACTAAACCAAATCTGGTGTCGTCCGAAAAAAGGACATTTCGCCACTGAGCTAAAAGCCAGTTTCCGTGTTCATGTGGCCACTGTAGACGAGCGGCTATATGTCTGGGAAGTAGCCTAGGTACTCTTAATGGTCTCCTAGATCGCAAATTGGCTCCAGCAAGTCTCCGCCGTATTGTGGTACTGGAAATGAATCGACCAAACGTTTGTTGTTCCGATTCCGACGTACATAGCGATCTTCTCTTGCGTTAGTTACTCCAGGACACCCAGTTTCACGACTGCAGTCAACGGTGTTAGTTTCCTGGTACAAACGCACTATTCGTATAGTTGAAGCAGGGAATCCCTAGTCTATCCGCGATTCGATGATTCGGCAGACCGCGTATCATGCAAAGCCACTATTCTTGCTCTATTGAACACTGAAATTCTATTGCCAGATATAATTGCAAAAAAAAAAACTCAATAATCACTTCAACACGGTAAATCAATATGAACCACTTTTGAAACATGAGTATCTAATATTGTGGAAAATTGTTTTTGTTAACATTTTTAAATGCTTAGCAACGGTGACATAAATAAAGATTAAATGTACAAAAAAAGCAGCCATGATAAATATTTCGTTTTAAAATTTACGAAGGGGTCCAAGAATTTTGACGATATTCCGATCTAAGTTCAATATCTTTGTTAAATTTGATATAGAGGTTTTCTGTGGGACAAAAAATTAAAATATTGTATCGGTTTTGTCGGAATTTGTAAGATATTGAATATATTATGAAAAAACAATTTTTAATAATAATTTGTGTTTTAATGACACGATACGCATTGAAATCTTTATCGCCGAGATCTCGTAAATGTTTGTTTCACCTCATTTAATGCTCACATACAACGGCAATATCGGGAAGTCAAGAATTTTTCAAGACTTGAACCTACAGACTCAAATCCCCTTAAGTAATCAGCGCCCGACCTCTGCGAGATCTGCAAACGGGCCGGTTCCTGATGCAAAGACTTTCTTTCTTGCATTTTTTAGTCTATTGATCTATAATGTACAATTTTTCAGACACGTAACGCAACTCACAGCAAACCAAGTAGCGTCAGCTACAACGCGAGATATAGCCAAACTGAGGCATAAGACACCTCGCCATGACAAACAACGAGTTCTTCAAAGTGATAAACTGGAGGAAAATTTTAAAGAGGCCCTCAACAAGTACCACATATTGCAGAAAGCAAGTCTAACTTGAGTTGCTCATAAGAAGTTAGATTTGAAGTTGTTATATTTCAGGAATTGGCGGAGAAACAAAAAGCGAATCTCTTACTGTTAACCAGCAGCGAGCGTCCCCCTTCTGACGACGAGGACAGTGAAGACCATCAAAAGCAGATGCAGTTGAAGAGAGAAATGCAGTTTGAGCAGGAGATGTTGGTGGACAGGGAGGAGCGAGTTAAGCAAATTGAAGCCGACGTTCTGGATATTAATCAGATCATGAGAGAACTTGCATCTTTGGTGCACGAACAAGCAGACACGATTGGTGAGTTTATAAATACAGTATGACAATTATAATTGAATGATTTATTGTATATAGAATTTAAAAGTGAATATAAGTGAGAAAATATTGTGATGTGATTTTTGTTCTTTAACTGAACAACGAAGAACTTAAGTATAGCCAAAGTCTAAATATTTCTTTTATTTTATTAGATACAATAGAAGGTAACATTGATCATGCCACCGGAAATGTTGCGGAAGGAGCCGAACAACTAATAAAAGCGTCTGGATATCAAAATCGCTATAGGAAAAAGCTTTTGATATTAGTTATAGTCGCAGCAATCATTGTTATTATATTAATTTCGGTGCTAGTCACCGAGCTTAAGAAGTAATAGCGAGTTACATATGAAAATGTGCAAGCTCAAATTTGAAAAACTGAGCCTTTCTATCAGATTTTTTTAGTAATTTTCAGTCTACCACTATGTTTATTGATTAATTATTTAGGTAGATGTAAGTATATAAGTTTAAAATAATCATATTTTATAAATAGTAAATTAATGAAAATTGTATTATAATATGACAATATATTAAAGTTATTGAAACCTATTATGAAACTATTTATTATATATTTGGTCATATTCATTATTATGCAGGATAACGAGGTAGTTTTACAGCAAAAATGAGTGCGACAAGCACTTTTCTGAAAACTCAATACGGTTTAGATTTTTTAGAAAAGTTACATTTTTAATTTTTGTATTTCACTTTTTTATTGGCTATTCTATTCTTATGGAGTTTATAATGAATTAGGGGATGTTTCATACCATCAACCATCACCGACCACCGATAAAAAAGAATCAACCAGTTTCTCTACTGCTGATCTGTACCATATACGTTCTCATATTAGTCTTACTTGAAACGGGTACGAAGCTAGTTAATACCAATGTCAATTTAAATGGAGTCCTTATGAATATTCCTGCGTATTTCAGTGGGTACCCATCAGGCGAGTACTCCGCGAATAGACAACACAATGGTTATGTTCTGTAGGCCAAACAATGAACGGTCTGCCTTTTTCAAGTCACCGCTCCTCGGCCACCGATTCGATGCAAAATCCGACGAACACGCTTTAATTTATTGACCAAATTGGAAAAAATACGCGAGATGCCCGGCAAATAAATAAAAACGGAAAACAAAAACTGGGGCCGGACCTTTCTGCAATCGTACAAGTAAACCGGCACGCAGTTTGTTTTAGTTTTCGACAGTGTTTGGACGCCTGAATAATGCCACTTGTGTTGTGGAGAGTGGAGACAATAGGGATGAAGTACCTACAGAGTCTTAAAATATAAGAGACCACTTAAAAAAGAAACACAAAATGGCGATACTATTTTTCGTGTTACGATTTTCTTGTAAACCTGAAATCTCGATATCTGCTCACCGGATTTTCTTAAGTGAAATCATATCGGATAGGCCCAAATCTCAGATAGCAAGATATATTCCTGAAATACTCTATGAATATTCAGTTTCATAGAGTTATTCAAGATTGTATAATCTATGAAAACTAATTGACTATTCTAGGAATATCTGTTTAAAAATTTTACCTTGTATATTATATTCCTGGAATAAACTTGAATTTCCTAATTTCATTCTAAGAATAATCCATTCTGAAGACATTTTTCTGTACAATGGAGAAACCACTCTCGATGATTTTAGAGTTTTTCTTGTGAAGTACAGTTTTCTTTTTACATACAACCCACAGACTCTGAGGAACTGAAGTATATTATAAGACTTTGAAGGCTTTCAGAGCCGGTCAAATTGTAATCTAAAGTATTTTTCGGACTTTGAATCTGTGGTCCAATAGAATTTCTGACTGACGTTTCGCCTACAGCTGCGGCTGACATTATCAAAGGCGATGAAGCAATGGGTGAAGTGACCTCCCGTGCTTCCCGACGTTTACTGATTCGAGATTCGACTCTGGTGAGTCTGGTGAGCTCCGTGGTATTTAATCCCCTGCCGTCTGCAGAGGAAGGATTGGGTGGGGGTAGTGGTGGCGCGGAGTTTCGGCGCACTTGAAGTATGTCGTAGAACTCGCTTCCATCAGTGGAAACGTAATTTCCTCTTTTCTGTGAAATTGTTATGTTTAAAGATCTCAATGGCCTCTCTCGTTAGTCTCGCATAGAAACGCTGCGATTGATATGAGATATCCACCTCGTTGAAAAGGATGTCGTGACCTTCAGAGAGAGCGTGCTCTGCTACTGCTCACTTTTGTGTTTGTTCCTGCCTGCAACTCCTCCTGTGTAACGTAATCCTGGTGTTGACATTGCGTTTTGTCGTGCCAATGTATACCGAGCCACAGCTGCATGGAAGTCGGTAAAGTCCGGGTGCCGATAGGGAATCTTTGCGGTCTTTGGCCGATCTCAAGCTCTGTTGGATTGTACGAGTAGGTTTAAAGACAGTTTTAACATTGTGCTTTTCCAGTAGCCTGCCGATCCTTCCGTTACTTTGTGTCTGGTCCTAGTCCATTCGCGCTTTTTTCCATCTTCTCCCATTGTTTCTACATATTTTCAATGGAAGGAAGATTCTACGAACAAACTGAAAAGCACAAATATTAAAAGTATCTTTAAGCCCACTCGTTCAATTCAACAGAGCTTAAGATCGGCCAAAGATCGAGTTCCATGCAGCTCTGGCTCGGTATATATTGACACCACAAAACGCATTGTCAACACGAGGATTACGGAACACAAGAGGAGTTGCAGGCTAAGACAAACACAAAAGTCATCAGTAGCAGAGCACGCTCTCTCCGAAGGTCACGACATTCTTTTCAACGAGGTGGATATCTTATATCAATCGCAGCGTTTCTATCCAAAACTAATGACGCCATTGAGGTCTTTAAACACGACAACAATTTCAACACCAAGGAAGAAATTACGTTTCTAAATGCAGAGGCGAAGTAATGCAGGAAGCGAGTTCTACGACATACTTCAAGTGCGGCGAAGCCTTGCGCCACCACTACCCCCAGCCCAGTCCCTCCACTGCAGCGCGACGGCGGGGGAATAAATACCACTAAGCTCACCACAGTCGAATCAGTCAACATCGGTAAGCACCGGAGATCACTTCGCTCGTTGCCTCATCGCCTATGATAATATCTGCCACAGCTGTAGACGAAACTTCAGGATGAAATTCCATTGGACCACGATTTCAAGCCCCGGAAATAGTTGGTACTGAAGCATATTATCTCTAAAATCTAAACAAAACCTCTGCGATATATGATGGGATTACGGTTCAGAGAGTTGGTGGTATGACTGAGGGCTCTGGAAGCGTTGAGTGAGGCCATGAACCCTCCTCTTGATTGGGGCCGACTTCCGAAGTGCCTCAAGAAGGAAACGGTGCCCCGCCCATAGGGGAGAAAATTAGGACGACCTAACAAATTTAAGACCCATCACGGTCCTGCTGCCAACCCTGTGAAAAGTTGGGGAAAGGGTGCGGCATCCCAAACAGCAATGGACGTCTTAAAGATGATTGAATTGATGATGATGAAAGATTTAATGGCGAAATAACGGCTTGACGCCTGAAGACTTTAAGAAGATGTCTTAAAGACATCTTCATGCAGACATTGTAACTACAACTGAAAAAGACATCGTTAAGATATCTTTTCGTCGTCTGTATAAAGACGAAAGTTGGTTTGATAAAAGAAATTTCGTAAAAATAGCATTCAAGATATATGTGTTTTTTAAATTTGCGACAGTTTAAGCAAAAATCGTAATGTGTATTCTAAAACGATTAAAATGTTAGTTTCTTGTATGTAATTGTATATGTAGTTTTTATTATCATATACGTTATAATATGTATTTTTTTGATTGAAATAACAATAAACAAATACAAATAGAAATTAATGCAAAGTAAAATATTTCTTTTAAGTACATTTTTCATTTTTCTAATCTATATTCGCAAGCCCATGCAGTTGACCCAAACGATTTGTGTGCATATGGCAACATGGCATGAGCAGATTATTTGAGTTTGACATTTGAGCTGTGACGCATTGTACAGTCATGACATTTGTCTCAATTCTCAAAAACAAGTTTAGCAAAGCTTTTAATCCGTAAGTATTTTTGAGAAAATGTGATTAAAACATGTAGATGTACAGTATTTTTTATATAAAATAAATCATATACTTTTAGGCTCTGTGCAAAAAGCAGGGTTAGAACAAAACCAGAAAACCACAGAAAGTGCCCTACAAACATGGTTAAGAAGAGAATTGGACCGAAGAGCAGTTTTAAGAAAAAAATGTAAAACTTTTCAGTTAATTACGTCTGTAACAATTAATTGTGTTATTATTAGGAGTAAGATAAATACATACAGCTAAAAGGATGGCTGTAAAAGTGGTCTTATTAAGATATTCTTAAGACGTCTTTGATAAGACATCTTAAAGACGTTGGGTTTTGTAACATCGGACGTCTTAAAAACAACTTTAAGCGTATCAAAGACGTCTTTAAGGCAACTTGACATCTTCTAAAAGGCATCTTTTAGACGTCTTTAAGATGTCCTAGTGCTGTTTGGGATCTGTCTTTCCTCCAAGATTACAGAATATTGAGAGATGTCCAGTTTGGATTTCCTTCAAAACTAGGAACATAATACGCAATATTCTCAGTTTTCAAAGCCTTGTTGATGATAATAAACGATAAAGAGGCGACGGGACGGAATTTTGCGACCTCTTCAAAGTATTCCATTGCGTCAACCACAGCCTATATATTATATTAGGTAAAGTTCCTGGGGGGTTCTTTTATGGACTAGAGCCAGTATTACCTATCGGGTAAGATTTGGATTAGTCCGGAGTAACTTTATCTCGATTGTGTTTTGTATTTTGGGCAAATGTATGATGCGTTCCACGGAGACTAAAGTTAAGTCTAATTGCTGCGGAAATAATCATTTTGCAAACTTTTGTTGTATGCTTGGACATTTTTCATCCAAGCCGCCTGGAAACAGACTTTAAAACACACTCTAAGTTGAATGGTCATAAGATTGTTTGCTCGGAAGTTTGTAGGGAATACATCTCGAAACTGGCCCTAGAGAAGAATGCCGATTTGGATATCGAGACCGTGAAAAAACAAATCAAAACATCACTTATTGTTAAACCTACCCGCACAGTCTACTTGAAAAATAATTTAGAGGAACAGAACCAGATTAATGAGCATATGATGACCTCAATAAAAACTTTGGAGAGTGAAAAATGTAGATTTCAGACCGAAATTAAGGATCTAAAGAAAAAACTGGAAGCGGATCATGTTGTGGAACCTGGAGCTTCCAATATCCAACCGCGGTCGTTACCTGGAAAATCATCTCCATTAGTAGAGGCACCAAATTGTAATCAATCGCATGGTGCGATTATGAGGAAACCACTATCGAAGCTGCAAGGATGCTTTGCATATTGTTATCAATATGTTAAGATGCGGAAACTCAGATCTTCGAGCATTGCGGCCGTGGACTGGAAGAGTCCATTGATATGGTCTAGCCGTAGGCGCAAGGGCAGCTGCCGCAAGTCTCCACACCAATCAGGTGAACAGGGTACTGTTGTTTGGAGATTTGAGTGTTTCTAATCTTTCCCAAGTTCTTGCGGCACGATTGAAGAAAAAGATATCTGTGGTGAAATCCGTGATTCTGACCGACATCGGTAAAGAGTTAAAAATATCTACAAAATTTGTTGAAGAATCCATCGAATATTCTAATATGGATGCAGCATTCTCAGAGAAAAGATATGATGGAGTTGCTAGCAACCGGTAAAATGACAGATCTGCTAGTGTTTGAAAGAGTAGTAAGCGTGGTCACGGAGTTTGGAAGAGGGGAAAGGAGTATATCTTTGAGGCTCATTACTGAGACCCGTTGTAAGGAATGATACAGGCACTCATTCGAATCGGTGGAACGACTTTTGGACTTTTTTGTCTCCATGAGTCTCCACGCTCTTCAAATATAGTGGTCAGGGCGACCCCAAGGGGTGCGGTCCAGGGAAGTACGGTTTGTAATCGTGACACTACGGAAGATCGGATGGCTGCGAGACTGGCAGTTTTACTGTCCACTACTTTGATAGCCTCCACGATGCACGGCAAGCCTCTGACGTGGTTCTGTTGGGCGGTGGGGAGGTACGTGTGGATGTTCCAAATGCTGGAGACTAGTGGAGTGGCTGACTATGCTGACTATGTCCCGTGTGGTGGTGATACTGAGGGCCTGACAATCAGTGACTGTGTAGACTGATGGCCGGGGAGACGTGCAACCACCAGGATAATATGGTGCCAAATGCGCTAGTTATGAAAAGTAGCTTTCGCTTCTCTTAAAAACTTTTGTTGACAACCTCACAATCTATTAAAAGCCGAATTGTATTATTTAAATTCATTAACATATTATTATACCTATCATCAGATTATTATATTATGGCACACCACATATTCCAATTTTCTTTGTCTAGATGTGAATTATGCGTACCTAAACTTATTGTTAAACATCACCAGTCTTATAGCATTGTATGCGTCTAAATCATTGAAGAAATGGAGAACACGAATCGTATCGAAGTTACTGAAAACTTAACCGACGCAACTGCAGAACAAGTTTTTAGGCTCAACTCAAATCTGAAATCACTTGTGGAATACTGCAGATACTTGGGAACCCGTCACGACAAGACATCTTTAAGGACGAAAATGTACGTATAAACATTTTATTTCAATATACAGGGTCGCTTATGCAAGGTACATTCTATGGTTCAAAAAAAAAAAATAAAAATAAAAATTTGCTCAAACTTTTATTAAAAAATAGTGTGTGGTTTTGCTGCTATTGATAAGGAAAGAAAAAAAAAGATGGTTTTTGGAGTACGATCTAGAGACCGTTATGCACGTAAGTGAACTTTTTTCTAAGTAAAACCCATGTTTTGATGGAAAAAGTCTTCCATCCGCCTACATTCATTTTCGGAACATTGTTGTGCGAGTAGAATACATAAAGGAAAAACCTCTACATTTACAGGTAAAAATTAAGCCTACGTTTTGACGCACATTTCTATTCTACAAGTGCAAACGTTTTCTTATAATTGCATTGTAGGTACTAGTAACCTACAATGCAACGCACCATATCAGTGCTACAATGCACCATACCAATACCCATCGAGCTAATCTGGAGACCCCTCCTGTTTTACGGTTTTGGCCCCCCCCCCCCCTTTAGCAGTGGGAATCTTTGAACTTCCGGCGGAAGTCGTCGGTCGGCATCGTTATTGCAAAACAGTTGTTACTGCCAATATTTTTATTATTTCTTATTTCTGTTACAATCGGATATCGAACTTACATCCATCTCCTAGCTAGAGCCCTATGGCCTAGCTGGCAGGGATCTAGAGCTAGGTCTTTGCCAATACCAAAGCAATTGACGAATTAGCTTTGTTGTCTGTGCTAAAGTGAAAATATTTAATAATTCTTGTGCTTGTTATGCCAATAGATGGACTAGATGGGACTAGTGACACTGCCATGACAATTCTCCACTTGTTTTAGTATAGCCCTAATAAAGACGTTCAAATATACGTAGAAACGATGGTTAATGTTCTAGAAAAACTTTGTGGTTTTTCTAGGATTTCGTAGAAATGCTCCCTTATGTCCTCTACTCGTTACACCACAACCATTTAGTTTGTTAAGGGCGCTATCTGTTGGGTGGTCCAAACCACAATTTTGTCAAATTTTGGAGAATAAAGTATACAAAACTAATATACTTACATTTCCTAGGCTCGATTTTAAAGAAAATAAGATTAGCACAAATAGCAGTCTTCTATGATTTTTTATTTTCTTGCTGCAGGGGTCGCGTAAGACGGTTTCGATTTTCAATTTTTTCCATGATGTAATCTCAGATCTATTAGTGTTCTAATCCCATGGATTACTTGAAGTTTTTTTTAATGAACGCACGATATATTTGGCTGAAACTGAAACTGACAGTGTGCCAATGAGTGGTTCAATCTTGGGTTGGGCCATTGCTCGAGTTCATGTCTGAGAAATGGACTTAGATTCTTTACTCCCATCGCTCTGCTTCAGTTTGTCTTCACCAGGAAAGTTCGTCGGCAGCGTTTGTGATTGAATGCAAAGGGAATGCAGAATAATAAAACAATGGTGTACCGAGACGGAACTGTCAGTCAATCCTAGCAAGGCAGAGCTTATGCTCTACACCAAAAGGAGCAAAACTACAGGATCCAGAAGGGTCACTTTATAAGACTTTATTTTTCTCCCGTAGAAAGAAAACTAAAATCTATAGAAGAATGCATTTCGAGCTAATTATATTTTCCTGAAAGTCGAGCCCAGCAAACACACCTATTGATTTGTTCTCCAAATTTCGTCGAGTTTGAGGCACCTTGGTACGTGCCTACACAAAAAATTGTTAATTGTATATAATCCTTTTAGAAGTGTTCTTAGAACGTTTATGAATGAGGACATACTAGTAGTAACCACAAATATAAAACTCTTGAAACAAGAAGCTGCAAGTGGAAATAAAGCGGTCGAAATACAAGTTGGCAGAATCGAAGATACATATGTTGCTGTCATTAATAAATATAAGGATGTTCAAAAGGTAATATATATTACAGAAATTTGCAATGTTTTATTAAAAAAGTAGGTACCCGTTCAGTTTTGTAAAGATGCTTTGTGCTACCATGTGAACATACTTTTTATGCTTATAGGAAATTCTACAAAAAGCAAAACAACGAATCCGATCGTCGATAAAGGAAAAATCAAATGTGCTTTTAAGAGAATTTCGCAATGAGGAGGCACTAATAAAACTTCAAAGAGAGTCTCAGCAAATGTTCAAGGACTTAAAAGCAGAAGAAGAAATGATGTTGAACACTCAACAAAAAGTTTTCCTTATGCATAATGATATAGCGGATATCCAAGATATAATGATTGAGTTAAATAAAATGGTCAATGAACAGAAACAATCTGTGGGTAAGTAGGTATATTATATGGGATTTTCAATAAAAAATTTCACGCACACAAAGTTTGCTATAAGTTGTTGAGAGCGAAGAGTTCAATGACAAAAGTGTTATTTCTTTCTTGTACTTCCAGGAATAAAGTTTCTACTTTACTCCCTGTGTAGAAGAAGTAAAGTGAATCATTTAGTCCCAAGGGAGTAAAGTAAATTCTTTACTCTCTAGGGAGTAAAGTGTTAGTAAAGCGCTATAATGTATAAACAAATTTTTATTTATCAAACTTCTGAAAATTAGTAATAACATGGGAACAATTGGAAAGATGAAACAAACTATGAGTGACTGCATTAGAAATATCGGTAGACTGGACAATAGCCATTCGTATTTACGTTGAAATTTCATTAGTGATCTCTGATGTTGTGGTGCAGGGTACATCAAGAGCTGGATGTTCACCTGTGAAGCCATTTTTTGAGTTGAGACCACTAAAAATTAGGTCTGCTATGTTTCTTAGCAGACACATGCAATGTCCCGTGTATAATGATGGCGTAGGTAGTTTCAAAAATTCTGCAAGGTGTTGGGGTAGCTTTCCAAGAGTGTTTTTTCCTACAGTTTCTACTTTTTTTTAAGACATGTACTGTTTACACAATTCTATAAAGTTGGCTGCTTCATTCAAATATTTCACCACAAAATTTTTGTCTATCTTGGTTTTAGTATCCCTGACGGAGACCAAACATTAATCGCCTAGATCTGCCACATCTTTAACCATTATTTGAACTAACTCTTGGGTTCTGCAGGCCCCAGAAATGCCGAAAATAAGTACCACTTGCAATGATACTGGGTGTTCAGCACAACCCTAGACATAGGAGATTAACATGGGCAATCGGTTTTTATTTTTTGCGCCTGTACGGTTGAATTGATTGAAAAACTTTTAAGAGTAAAGTTGTAGAGCTGGTCAGCTATTATCCTGTAATTTTTTCAATACCCCAGTTTTGGCGTTTTTTAAAAAACGCCTTGAAAAGTGCAAAAATTTGAATTTGGCACGTCACCTCCGCCATGCATGTGCAGTGTCACCAACATATTTTCACTGCATAATCACGTTAATTATTACATGATAGTCTCTCAAAATAAATCGGAAAATAAAGGAAAATCCGCTCTGACTCTGACAGAAGAAATTATTATGTTGGCATGCACATGCATGGCGGGGGTGACGGGCCAGATTCAAATTCTTGCACTTTTTGAGGCGTTTTTCCAAAAAACAGCCACAACTGAGGTATTGAAAAAATTACACGATGATAGCTGACCATAAGCACTACAATTTTAAAAGTTAAAGTCTTAAAAGTTTTTGAATCAAATTAACCGTACAGGCGCAAAAAAAATAAAATCCGATTTCCCATGTTAATCACCTATGTCCAGGGTTCTGCTGGACACCCGGCATATAGTAACGTATGTTGTAGTAAAGTTTTCATAAAAATAAGTTTCGTATCTTCATCAGTAAAAATTTATTGTTTGGGGTATCCACTAAAAAACTGTTGATCTGGTTTATATTCAAAATCTTTGACTTTTTGTGTTTATAACCTTCGCTTTTCGTGCTAATGCTTCATACTGTTTCTGATAGATCTTCTTCGTCTTTTTGGGCAAATTTCGTGTACCACATTTTAGCTGCCTTTTCTATATCAAATTCGCCATTGAAACACTCCATTTAAAGAACTTAAAATGAAAAATTGAGGCTGATTGAACCGAGTTTGCTTTCTGACAATGTCTACTCTCGTTTGAAATGATTCACTTTAGTCTCTTGATGTGTAATATACTATACTTTCATTACTCATTTACTCTTTAACACCTTATTGCGCCAAAACCCTGAGCAGTTCAATTTTAGATGAAGTTGAGCAAATTATAATGGAGGCAGACTCTCACATTAAGACGGGCACTGAAGAGCTTGAGATCGCCAATATTACCAAAAATTCTTCGAGGCTAAGGGTTGTATACATTTCGGTTACCTTAGTGGCGATAACTATGATCCTAATTTCTTTAATATTTCTGTTGTAATATTAATGTGGAACAAACTATATTACACACATTCATATATTTTTTATAAGTCAATTGAAGTGTAGTAAAGTTAGTTCGGTTACCTTACTTATTCTGATGTGCTGAGTGCTAACCATCTCGATCTCTGAAAAGATAACATTAAATTAGGAAAAAGTTGCGCATTTGAATGTCCATTAAGTAGCAGATGTGAAGCTAGGTTAATCTGTTGTGGTTTTTAAAACGTTTCTCTCTATTTTTCTCTCCTGGACGCCAGGAGATTTTACATTCTTTAGAGAAATACCACTTTTTCAATAACAATTTTTTTATTTTTTTTCAGTTTTTCTTTTCTTTTTTTGGACTGATTGATTTACTACTTACTACGCAAATGCACAACTTTTTCCTAATTTAACTGACTCTGAAACTCTTATCTTTTCGGGGATCTTTAGAATGCATTTTAAAAGTCTCTCTGTATTTTGTATTTATATTCTTTGTAATACTTACTACTTAAGTACTTGTCGTACTACGTAAGTAAGTCGTTTAAGGTTCTCCCTCTCTGTAGCAAATAAATATTTTCAACAACTTTCATAAGTATTTCTTTTTCAAATTTTGCAGTGCGCCAACAGATTTTATTTTTTTTAATACTCTATTTTTATTTTATTATTATTTCTATCAAATTTTTGCAATAATTATATTTGTTTTTTCTTCAGATCAGCGTGTGATATAAAAAGAAAACATTTTTCAATTTGTATTTTTTTTTGTATGGCTTGGTACGTATAATACTCGTTTGTTTATGGGGAATTAACTCTTCAATCTGGGAAGGGAGTAAGTGAAGAGGACCACGTAACATAGTTCACTGAGGAAACACTTATTAGCCATTCACTTATTACTAACACCGACCTAAGCCATAGAATTGCCCCTGTATACCATCCAGAGCAATTGGTTGTTTACTTGTCGTCAAAACAAATTTCTCAAAAAGTGTCATTGAAATTTAGTTATTACCGTTTTTTCCTAATTATCAAGTGCTAACTATCCTAATTACATAATACATTTTCTGCGTTATATAACTTAATTTTTCAGTGAAAACGCCGAAAATCATTGATGCAAGGATCCAAACTTGCTCAGCATCATCTCATCTGAGGCTCCCAATATTTTTGACGTTTGATGACTGGAACTACCACTTATTGTTTTCCTGCTTTTGTAAATTAATAATAATTTAAAAGCATTATTAATTTCTTTTTATCCATACAGAACGAGAAAAATGTTGATTTTATTTTATGCTGTTTTTTTTTACCTGAATTAGAGGATATCGATTTTCTCTATGAATGCATCAAACTGAATTTGAGTGAAAGTTGTACCTTAGGCTAGTTTTTTTAACGATGTATAATTAAAGATGACTTCTAAAGGTTCCAAAAATCGACTACCGAAGGAGTTTATCTTCAAAAGTGTTGAACCACTGGGACTACGGTTAGCGGTATTCGAAAGAGGATAACAAGAAAAAGAAAAAACGCTTGACTTAACTCCAATCGGTCTATTATTTTTCAAGTTATAGAGATTAAAATTGGGAAAACGCTAAAAAAGAATGAATACTCCCCTATTGGTCAACTCAAAAAAAATTCAAATTTTTTATGCTGTTTTTTCATTTAAATGGGATGATTTCAATCATATCCGATCCTAGCAAACCGAATTTGAGTGAAAGTTGCAATATAATTTGGTTTTCTAACGATGCGTGTTTAAAGCTGATTCCTGAAGGGTACAAAAATTGACCATGGAAGGAGTCTATCTCCAAAACTGATGAACCAATGGGACTACGGTTTAAGACATATCGCAAAGAGGATGACAAGGAAAAGACAAAACCGTTAGATTCAATCCAATCTGTTTATTATTTCTAAAGATATAAAAGTTCAAATTTGGAAATTGCTAAAAAAAAAGATAACTCCCCCCCCCCCCTTGGTCCATTTGAAGAAAACATTTGTTTCATGCTGCTTTTACTTTGAATGAGACGATTCTTTACGAACGTAGCAAATCGAATTTGAGAAAAAGTTGCACTGTAAGTTGGTTTTATAACCATGCGCGTTTAAGACTGATTTCTAAAGGGACCAAAAATCGACTATCGAAGGGTCTATCTCTAAAACTGGTCAACCAATGGGACTGCCATTTGAGGCATCTGAAAGAAGACGACAATAAAAAGTTGGAACCGTTGGACTCTTTCCAATCGGTTTACTATTTCTCAAGTTATAAAAATTCAAATCCCTAAAAATGAATGAATTTTGGTCAACTTAAAGAAAATCAAACTGTTTATGCTGTTTTTCATCTGAATGAGACAATTTTAGACCTTTCTGATCATAGCAAACCAAATTTAAGTGAAAGTTGTACCATAAATTGTTTTTTTGCAGAAAAAGTGGGACTATTGATGCATCTGAAAAAGGAGAACAAGAAAAATTTTGCATGAAATGAGAACAAAATTCAGATGAAAAACTAATTTTTTCATTTGAATAAGATAATTTCAATCCTCTTTGAAGGTAGCAAACCGAATTTGGGGGAAACGAAAAGAGGACTAAACTGTTGAACCAATGAGATTGCGGTTTGAGACATCTGAAAGAGGACAAGAAAAAACCAATGAATTCACGCCAATCAGTCTATTATTTTTGAATCTATAGAGAATTATAATTATATAAGATTCAAATTTTGAAATCGCTAACAGAAGGAATACCACTCCCCTCCCTAGGTCAACTTGAAATTGAAAAAATTATATAGTTTTTAATCTGAATAAGATAATTTCAAACCTCGCTGAACGTAAAATATCCGAATTTAAGTGAAAGTTGTACTGTAAGTTGGTTTTTTAAGGATGCGTGTTTAAATTCGATTTCTAAAGGGACAAAAAATTGTCTATCGAAAAGGTCTATGTTTAAAACTACTGAAACAATGGGACTGCGATTTGCCGCATCTGCAAAAGAAAAACAAAACAAAAACTCGTTGGATTCACACAATCGGTCTATTATTTGTCAATTTATAAAGGTTCAAAGTCAGAAATCGCTAGCAAAGAAGGAATACTCCCTTTGGTCAACTTAAAGAAAATAAAAAAAATTGCTGTGTTTAATCTGAATGAGATTATTTCAACTCTCTGTAGAATGTAGCAAACTGAATTTGAGTGAATGTTGGACCACAAGTTGGTTTTTTAACGATGTGTGTTTAAAGGTGATTTCTAAAAGGTCCAAAAATCGACTATCGAAAGGATCCATCTCAAAACTGCTGGACCAATGGGAGTACTGTTTACGACATGTGAAAAAGGATGACAAGAAGAAGAAAAACCCGTTGGTTGAATTCACTTCAATCCATTTATTATTTCCCAAGTCACAGAGTTCCAAATTAAGAAATCGCTAAAAAAGGTGGAATACGTCTTTCCCTGTGGTCAACTTGAAGAAAATTGAGACATTTTTGTTACGCTGTTTTTTATCTGTCTGAGACAATTTCAATCATCAAACAGAATTTCAGTGAAAGTTGTACCATAAGTTGGTGTTTTAATGATGCGTGTTAAAAGCTAGATTTCTAAAAGTTCCAAAAATCGTCTATCGAAGGGGTTTATCTCCAAAGCTGCTGAACATGGGAGTGATACAACAAGAATTTGTTTCTCAATGTTTTTTTTCAATTTTTTTTTAATATTATATTTTTATTTTATTATTGTTATTTTTGTCATATTTTTCTTAATAATTGTTTTTCTTTTTTTTAGTTTAGCGTATGTGGGGTCGAAAAAAAACGTTTACTTAGTGCAGAAATTTTCATTATCATTTAGAACAAACAAATTTGAAGTTACAAGTCACTTTCAGCGCCAAATTTGTTGAATCAGGAAACCTTAGTGTTTGCTTAATTAGGCCGAATTCTTGGCATGAGGCAAACCCGAATGCTTATGGGGGGAATTTTTGAATCTGCAAACGAATTAGGGGAGGAGGCCTTTCAGCATAATGAAGAAAAATTTTGATTTTTTTTATTTGAATTAGAGGATATCGATTTTCTTTAAATGCAGTAAACTAAATTTTAGTGAAAGTTGTAACATAATTTAGTTTTTTAACGATTTCTAAACGGCTCAAAAATCGACTACTATCGTATATATAATATATAAGTTGGGTTCACTCAAATCGTTCTATTATTCTCAAGTATAGAGGTTCAAAGTTAGAAATCGCTAAAAAAGAAGGCATATTTGTTCAACTTTTATGCTGTTAGTTTGAATTTGAAGTTTTTCTTTTGCCCATCCTTCAATAAACAGAATGACGTTTTAAAAAAAGTTTTTAAAGACTAAAAGCTGAAAAATGAATTTAAATTCAACATTTTTCAAATAAGAAAGTACATTTATACTAGTCTTTATGCAATACTATATACTGTAAAAAATAGTTTCAAAAAGTACTCTGTATATTCAGGTACAACTGATGTATAGTAGTAGTAGTAATAGAAGATATTGGGAGGGGGGGGGATCGCGAAGCCTTGCGCCTAGGTCTTAAAGGCCTTTTTCACAGTCACTCGATCCACCCATCCCTACTTCGCGTGGGCCCTCATTTCCTCCACGAGTCGACCCGTCCCTCTAATGAAAAAGTTTATCCCGTCCCATCTCGGTCTCTCGAGTCGGAAGCTCCCTTCGATGGAGGAAGGGGGACCCCAGTGTCCTGTGGCGCACTGGGAGAGCCCACCTTGTAGCATACTCGCAGAAAGTGATATGACGATTCTTCCCCTGCTCCACAGTGGATGCAGAGTGGCCTGTCCACCATACTTTGAAGGCGCATGTGTCTGTTTAGACTGCAATGGCCAGTGAGGATTTCTATAAGGTCTCCCAGGCACTGTCGACTTCTCCCAACTTGTACTCTTCCATGCCCATTCGGTGAGAATGTGAGAGACGTACCTATTGCTTACTGCGAAACATGGCTACGGTCCAGTAAAGCACGTCTGGAAACCACGCTTGGCCGATTCATCGGCGCGCTCGTTTTCCTTCATGTCCAGGAACCCATCCCAGAGTTATACTTTTTGTTTCTGCCAGTAACTCAACTGCCAGCCTTGAACGAGACTCAAGACTGCAGAAATGCTCTAGAGTTACTGACATTGAACTCGTCCTGTTCCTGCAGATGGCTCGCAGGGCTACCTGACCGTCGGAGTAGATGAAGGTGTTTTATCCTGCTCCTTGTTTGACTTCTGGTCGTGTGGCCACTTTTCGAGTATTTGAAACACGTTCCCATGGAAAACCGTCGGGTAGCTTTCCAAGGGAAATCTCTCGCCCTCTTCATGAACTCTCGCCCTCTTCTCAGCAGCTTTGTATATTCCGGCTTCTGACGACTGTGAATAATCCATTTTTGATCCGTCGGTATACCATACCTGATTATTCTGAGAAGGTCACTGAAGCAGCACTTCTTTGAAATTTTCTCTTGTTGGGATGTTTATTCCAAATGGTTGTTTTAGTCTCAGCCGATCGTAAGGGTGCCTTTCTGCGACAGGCCAATTGGGACGCCCCGCTGGATGAGGCCGGCGATCTTCGTGTGACCGCTTCTTATGACTATCCCTCCACTAGTCGCAGCAATCCATCCTCCTTCAAATGACATATAAATAGTTTTATCAAATTGTGTAAATGGCACTTTTCGGCACCCTGTATGTAGTATATCCAGCTACAAAAATAAAACATAAATGAGAATAAAATAAATTTACATTACAATACATATTTAGTAAAAATACATATTTTCAATTCAAGTTGTTTCTGCTGGAGCAAAATAAAAAAAATTCAAATAAGTATGCAGAAAGAGCTTCTATGTTAATTGCCTATTGAACTCTCCGGCGAGCTTCGCGCCTTAACGTACTGCCGCTGCTGTCATCGGTTTGCCCTCCACGGTGGTACCTTGTTTCACGTCCTTTTTGCCTTTTAAAGGATTCTAAAACAATGGGACAAACGCGAGAGGCCGACAATCAAATAGAGAATTGCCCAAACAACCAATTTGCGCCCGAGATTCACCACCGAAATAGAGAAGACAATGGTACACATTTCCTTGGGCCAAACAATGAGCGGCTCGTCGTTTCAAACTTGCCGCGCACAGACCCGACTTATACCTGTGTGCCTAACGCGGTCCACGGGTACCACTAAGACAGGTGGGGCAGGGGGGCGCAAAGGAATGCGGGAGGGGGTACCACTCTTGCGGCTCCATCTCGTTTAGTCCATCTTAAGAACTCGAGGAACAGGTACGACCTCGCCGCGAAGAACGGTTCGTTTGGTTCTTGTGTGTTATTCCACCCACTTAACCCTTAACTACGATTTTGTATGACGTTGATTGTGATCTTAGTGCGACACTTGTATGATTGTTTTGCTTACATGCTGGTTCAGTGAAGTGCACTGCCGATTATTTTGGATTATATTGCTGCTTGATTCGAACTGGTTGCCGGAGGTCTCTCTTCTTGCAGGTACGCCGAAGAACAACCTTAGTCGGTGATAATATTTAGTTGATAGGAGATGGATTAATGTTTCACCCAGGGTTTAATAGAAGAAAAACGCAGGAGTAGTGAGGAAGGTGAAAAAGTGTGTGTTGCTTTGACAGCGAAGCGCTCAAACGGGCCACATTGCCGGAATGCCAGGGCCCGGGGCGACAGCTCCTCAGCATTCGTCTAATTAAATTTTGGGGCTTTTTGCCTTTTGAAGAATTTACTTTTTTAGATCTAGCTCATCTTGAGCCATCATTACAAACAAGACAATTTTTCAATCTTCAAGCGGTATTTCCAGTTTTTGTCGCCCGTATAAATCTTTGGCAATGCACGTCGTTGAAAACAGTTATATTTACAAATTGAAAATTCGATGGTTTATGAGAGCACACGTTGCTGATTTCCGGTACCGGTATGTTTCTATAGTAATAAAACAATTACTTAGAAACGAAAATAGCATTAAATTAACAGTTTTTTCTTGGCATATTCCATGCATGTCAAGTAAGCTCGAGTTTCTCTCTAAAACTGTAACGTTGCTTCAAATAAAAGATCTTCTCTCGTTCCTATTATACGAAGGCACAAAAAATGATTGGGAACAAAAATTAATCTCAGCCTGTCTGACGAGATTTGAAATAGTTAAAGAACGCCACGGGGCATTCTTGGGCATTTCTGCTCTTTGCTATTTACTTAAATGCGCAAACGATTCAGTGGGTAATAAATTATTAATAGAGCAAATAAAAATATTAAGAGTTGATGGGGAATTATTTTACTCGATGAAATGAGTAAACGCAAAGATTAATTATTGCAGATTAAAGTAATTATTTATCACCGAGACAATTATGCGATTCCAAAATAGTAGAATTAGGTATCGCTTTGGTGCTTTGGATTTGATATTTCATGCAATGGCTTTTTTTTGTGAAGATCAGGCAGCACACATTCTTTCATCACTTTGCTCCTTTTTGTGGTGTATCGTGCGACTTACTTATCATTCGAAGTGCTCGGTCAAGCTGAAAAGTCTTCCGTATCTTGCAGTATATTTCTATAGCCATTTTCATGATTCTCATCCAAGCGATCTATTTTTTTATTATAATTACTTTTTTTAATCTACAAGTTTTCAAATTAATATTATTGGGAACGGAATAAGTACTGATTCAATTAAAATAAAAAGTTCGTGTTATGGATTTTTATACCGCAGTCGATTAAAGGTCTACCATTTAAGCATGCGATAAATGTTAAGATTGTGCTTCTCCTAGAAAGAAAAAGTTTATCAATTTTTAACTGTCTTGAGGTGCAGCTGAGTCTGATAATTATTGTAATAAATTCCTTGGTTTGGCGCATGTTTTCATAACTTAGAATATATTTACCTTCAGAAGTTTTCACACTTCATACTGGAGTATTAAACCGAGTATTAAACTATTAACATTGGGGGGCTTCGGTTGAATTGGTATTGGTAGGGGTCTTTATGTCACCGTTACCCCGAAATATAAATTAAAAATTTTTTATCACATGCGGAATCTAGTTTTTTGATAATATCAAAGCATTTTATAATCCTCTATTTGTTTACCAATATACAGTGAGCGGCAAACGTATGGTATATAATTATTTAAAAATTAGGTGTTTATTTTTCGAAAAATCGCCCGGACCCGTCGATTTTTGCTTTTAATTGCACATTTTCTGAACCAACTTTTATTTATACAGAGTGACCCAAAAAAGTTAACATATCAAAGCCCCCTCTTTGACCTCTCCGACCTCTCTATTTTGTGATTTTATTCAGTTCTGTACGGAATTCTTATCATTTTTTATGTAGCATACCCTATACTTATCCTCAACGGTTTTCGAGAAAATGGCGCTTTGGAAATCGCATATGAAAAGCTTCTTCTCCCGCTTCTTCTAGCTTTCTCGAGACAAACCCACATTGTTACCGCCGTCAAACAACCAAACATTAGGTTAAGTCAAAGTCAGTTAAATGTGATTAACTTACTTCTTCACATTTTCAAGTAAGTATTTAAGAATATCTTTTTATACTGAGAATTGTGCAAACAAGTAATAATAATTAACCAAATGGCGCATCTAACAGAAACGCAGCGGATAGAATTTCTAGTTTATTTAGGGCATGGTAACAAAGCCCGAACACAAGCAAGAAGTGTGCGAGATCTTCAATAATAAGTATCCAGATCATACAATCAATCAAAGCACTATAAGCAGAATTGCCAGAAAATTTTGAGATTTTGGTCAGATAAAAGACATTTCCAAAATAGGCCGTTCCAAAACAAACAATGACGTTCAGTTAAATATCATATTGCAACTGCAAGAAACTCACAGTTCTACCAGAGATGGTAGAACGCGGGGAAATGTAATTTCGCAGAGATCAGTCCGGCATATTTTAAAAAAAGAGTGATATCACCCTTACAAAATTAACTTAGTGCAAGAACTTAACGAAGATGATCCTGACTGCCGTCTTCAATTTTGTGAAACTATTTCAATATTATGCAAACGCAGACCACGGTTTTCTCGGCAAATCCTTTTCTCTCTCAGAGCCAAGATTCTGTTTAAATGGCACTGTCAAAACTGCAGGTACTGGAGCCAAAACATTCCTCATTGGCGGACGGAGGCACATACACAGTACCCACAGAAGGTAAATATTTGGGTAGGTATTATTAATGACCAAATTCTTGGCCCTTTTTTCTGCGATGAAACCCTCACTGGACAAACATATTTGGATTATTTTCAGTTTGATCTAATTCCTGCTCTCATTCAACCTTTTCCAAATGAAAATGACCCAGATATTCCAAGGGAAACCTTATATTTTCAACAAGATGCATCAAATCGACCGCAAAACATCGAAGACTTAAAAGGCAAAATTAGGCAGGAAATTAAGAATATTGACAGAAACACACTCAATAATAAACAAAGTTCTTTGTGGTGAGATGTGGTGTGGCGTTCCACTTGTGCATCTAAAGGAGGGTATGACTTCATTCTCTGAGGAGGTTTCCAAAAGAAGTCATTTCGTTACTCGCCTAATTTTTAAATCCTCTATAAAAACGAGTCAATTAATTAAAGTTCTTTGTGTTGAGATGTGGTGTGACGGTACACTTGTGCATCCGAATGGAGGTATGACTTCATTTTCTGAGAGGTGGTTTCCAAAAAAGGTAATTTTGTTACTCGCCTCATTTTAAAATCCTCTATAAAAATAAGTCTCTTAATTAATTTTCTTTGTGGTGAGATGTGGTGCAAGCTGGCAACTCAATAATGTTCAAGATGAGTTTGTACATAGGTTTGGGTATTGTCAGGAAACCAATGCATGGTAGTTTGAGCACTTAATTTAACTTTGTTAGTCTTAATTTTAATTAGTTTACTAATTTGGATGGTAATTTTGCTTAGGATTTCCAGACGCCATTTTCACGAAAACCGTTTTAGCGATAAGTTTCGGGTATGCTACATAAAAAATAAAACACCTAATTTTTAAATAATTATATGCCATACGTTTGCCTCTCACTGTATATTGTTTGTATTTTCAAGAACTTCTCAATTCTGCATGTCGGGACAATTCCTACACGCCAAACTTCCTTCGCGCATAATCGAAGAGACTATACTAGTGCCACTTTAACCCTCAAACTACTCTTCAGTAGTAGGTTTGGGCGATCAGTAAAAAAAGCACCTCCAAAGGTCCATGCTTTCGTTATTGTCCTCTTCAAGGCTAGTCTAATACAGATACTAAAAAAAATTAAATTACAGCTTATAAGCCGCAATGGCTTAAGAACTCACAGTCTAATGATTTGTTACAAGGCTCCAACAGAATAACAATAATAATATGTATAAATAATATAATAATATATATAAATAATATATAAGATATATAAATGTAAATAAATATAAAATAATACGACGGTCACAACATTAGACAATTGCAAAATTGCATTTTTCTACGACTGTTTAATAATATACTTATGACTCACTAGTTTTTAATAGATAACACCTATTACCTAACCATGAATAATGATTTATTACCCACGACATTAACTAATCAAATGGCACATGCTTAAAGATATTATTATAACCACTAAACTTCAATAAAATGCATATTGGGTATGCGAAATTTGGCAAATAAATAAAAATAAAATAAAAACATGTAACAACATTATTATTAAAATTTATTATTCTAAGGTTGAATTTCTGCTGGTGCTTTTACCTAGAGATTTGTAAATATGTTGACTATTATTTAAATTAATGATTTCTATAGTAATTATGTCATTGGTGAAGTTAACAAGTGACGAATATTAATATTTTATTATTAATATTGCAATTACTAAATGTTCGTTGAATAATATACTATTTTTAGCTATGAAAGATATTTACCTTTAAGGAATTCCAACAATCTACAGACGGCCAGAAGGAAAAAACCAAGGAGCGAGGAGAGGGAAAAAAACCCTGGTTCGAGCCCTCGTTGGCATATTAATAGCTATTTATGTAACCAGTTACGAAAAGTCCGATTTTGTGTAACGAATGAATTTTAATGAGATACACAAAAAAGGCTTTTCGTTACGTGTTTCATACAAGATGTTTTCTAATTTTGACTACAGATACCTACTTAGAGAGAGAGAGTTATTATTATTAAACTTCAATATTTACTTTTAAACCACTTTGTATCTTCTAAATACCGTAAAAATGTAGCAACGGTGTGCCACAACTGAAACCAGTTACAACACAAGTTGTAACTGGTGATGAAACCAACTTTTCATCACCAGTTACGAAAGATTTTACTTTTCGTAACTAGTTACGAAAAGTAGGACGTTACGTCACTGTCATCAGTATTGAAAAGTGCCACTTTATATGTCAAAATTAGAAAAATATATTTTTTATTTGTGCAAAATTCGTTCAAATCGTGCAAAAAACTTCACTTTTTTCAATGATTTTTGCAATAAGCCTAGTGCATAGTGCAAAAAGTTCCTCTTTTTTGCACTATACTATATTTGTATGCTACATTTGGTTGAATCTTCTTTCGAAAAAACTTCAGTTTTTTTCTGGCGATATCCCACTAAATTATTTTAAAAATCCCATTAACTTCGGACAATTCTTAATATTTATATTTTCGAGTAAAGACAGCATTGATTTGATCATTGAAAATTCCGACCGTAAAGTAGATGGTTTTACTCTCGGTTTTACTTCTTCTGATATGGTTGAAAAATAAGCCAAAAATGATAGTTTTATTAATCTTTTTGATTGCCATTCTTTGACACCATGCTTTAAACCTTTTATAGGTCGCCTCTTGACGCTCCTTTTGACTTCATTGGGATCAATTTAGAGACGGCGCCCTCAGTCTCTCTTCTAACTTCTAGGCACATCTCCCACATCACTTGAGCTCGATATTTATTTTGTGTTCGGTTGACATCACGCAAATATTAAATTGTTGTTACTCAAAATATAATTTGACATTTATTTATTAGCAAGCTCTAATACCCGCAGGTAGGAGCAATTCCTGTCTACACAGGCTTTTCAGATTTAAAAATTAACAACTGTTGTGCTTTTGTCATCAAACAAGTCGATTTTATAAAAAATATTGTATGCAACACATGCAAAAAGTCCTTTTTTGCACTTACACTTTTAACAATTTTCATCCCTTAAGCCCCATGCACCCAATCCCAAAATATTAAATGGCACCACCTCTTTTATGATATATCAAATTAAAGGTCGCGTTGAGTAGTATTCACCTGCACAAGAATTTTGTTTTAATTTAATACAGGGTCGAACAAAAAGTACAATTCAAATAAAATAAACTGTATTTTATGAAATGCTATTTTATTTAATTAGATGCTCAAAGTACATTGTACATAATCCGTTGCCGAAGATCATCCAGTGAAGCTGGTTGGATTTTAATTACTACAGTTTTCACGTGACCCCAGAGAGAAAATTAGAGGGGCGTTAGATCTGGTGATTTTGACGGCCATTCTATTGGACCTCTTCTCCCAATTCACTGATGTCGAAACGTATCATTTAAAAATTGACTCAAACGAAAAACGAGTGGGGTGGCACTCCATCTTGTTGAGTTGAAAAGGAATTAAACCTGCGCGCTGCGTTTAGGTTCCTACCCCCATTAATATCTTAACAATTTCCAGTTTTTTTTTGACAATAAGAAGTTGAATGGTGTCTTCTAACATTTTCAAGTAAGTATCGCCATTAAGGTTACCATTAATAAATAAAAGCCTAATAATAGTATCACTCAATATTCCCGCCCACATATTTATTTTTTCTGGGTACTGTGAGTGTCCTTCCTTGAAAACATGCGGATTGTCATCACTCCAGTATCTCCAGTTGTGTTTGTTTAGAGAATCATTTAAAAAAAATGAGCATTCGTCGCTAAAACAAGTATTTATTAGCCACCCAGGAGTAATGCGCAATTTCTCTGTCATTTCCTCACAAAAATTGTATTCTTCGACCAGGGTCGTTTTCGCGCAATTCCTGCAATATTTGCATTTTATATGGATATAACTTTGTATGGATAGAACTTAAGTACCGACGAACACCCTTACTGAAACCTAACCTACTACTTAAAATATTTGGAGCCAAACCTGTTACCATCCTTTATTAGCGTAAAATATTGAAAATAGCATTTCATAAAAACACAATTTATTTTATTTGAATTGTACTTTTTGTTCGACCCTCTATTAAATTACAGCAAAAATCTTGTGCAGGTGAATATTACTCAAAAGAACATTTAATTTGAAGTATCACGAAAGGGGTAGTGCTATTTAAAACTTTGGGGTGCATAGGGCTTAAGGGGTCACTGGCCCCACAACCAAAATGTGGTAATTCTAGTTCCCCGTACGTGTACAACATTTGCACCTATTGAATTTTCATTATGTTTAATAAACAAAAATCAAACGACAGAAACCTCCTCTTATATTTGCTTATGCAGTAAAATGTGTAAACACACGTAGATAGTTTGTATACAAATGCGAACCCTTTTTTTTTGCTTCCAAGCCGAAGCGATAGGATTCCTTTTTAAGAATCTAGCTAGTGTGGATAATATACAGTCGAGGGTTCAATAAGCAAGACGCTGCATTTTTATTTAAGATTCCCCATATTCCAACAGGTTATGGGCCTAGGAACTTTTAATTGACTTAGTGCTTATAGCAGAAATTAGTTGTGGAATCGAGCGCGTAAATTAAAATTAGTAAAAATGGAATCTTCTAAAATCGCGTAATATTCAACAGTTTGCGGGCGAAAAGTATGCGGTGTGGAAAAATCGGGTAAAGCTATTTCTTGCAGAACTGAATGTTATAGAAGTAGTGGACACCGGAAGAAGTTTCAGATGAGTGGAAGCAAAAAGACTGTTGCTAAGAGCCAAATTGTGGAATATTTGAGTGTTTCGTTTGTTAGTTTTGCGAAGGACAATGCAACCGCAATGAAGCAACAAAGCTTGGATGCAATTTTTGAACGACGTAGTTTAGCGACTCAACTGGCTTTGCGTAAGCAACTTTTAAGCTTAAAATTTAATGACGAGAAAACCATGCTTCAGCATTTCACAAATTTTGATGCCATAATTTGTGACAAAGTTTCGACCTATGTCGAGGTCTTCCTTAGCCCTTCTTAAATCAGAGGAGCACGTCACAACTATAGGAACTATCGCGTTCACACAAATAGACATCTGCCCAAAATTGCACCTGATGGCAACAAAAACAAATAATAACTACTGAAAGAACCTTAAAGAAGACCTGAATTAAGGTCAAAATGTTGTCAATTAAAAAAAAAAAACAACTTAATAGCTATTTGTTCTTCACCTGATAACCAGCACTCTCTTATTCGTTAAAAGTAAATTTGATGTAGCATGACCAGTTGTGTATTAAAAATTTTTAAATGAATTATATCACATTAATAAAAAATAAAACCCTTTTGAAAGCCATTGATACAGGCTTCTTAACCAACTTAAAAAATATTAATGACTATGTACAGGATCATTGATTATACGTTAACCACCTACCTAGAGGCTTTAATTTATCTGAAAGAAAGAATGTTAAGATGTGGTTTGGAATTTTGGGTTGTGGGATCAGGGGAGTTATTCAAAATCAGTTATGAACTTGTCGACGTTTTACCATATATTACAGCATCTTCAGGACACTAAAAGTTGTTATAAAATCCTTTAAAATCATCCTCAAAATACATACTCACAATTCAGATAGATTTTGAGAGTCATCGGCTTTCTAAACTTCTTTAGAAAAAAATGTTAAATAAGAAAGTTATTGATAATTAGGTGCAGTTTTTTCCAATGCAAAAGCCTTTATACAGGGCCTACCCAAAGCCCGTGGCATACCAAAGTTATAATTTTCTAAGTGGAACACACTGTATATTTATGCTTTCTCATACTCCGTAAACGTTTCTAAGCATTTTTATGAAGCATGTCCTATACCTATCCTCATTGGCTTTCTTGATAAATGGTGCCTAAATTTCGAAATTATAGTATTTAGCTCGGTATTTAGCCGCCTTCTTAGAGGTTTTCTTTTTAATCGTGTGAAACCATGTTAAATGCAAAAATTATGGATAAAACTAGGCAACAAATTTAAAAAAATTTTCTGTTTATCTCATTTATTGAATTTGTTTTAGTTTTATTTTAGTTAAATTAACATATATACCAAATATGGGTCTAATGCTCGGTCTAATGCCCACTCGATTTCTCAAAAATATACATTTGATAGTTTTTTGATAAAGGTAATTTTTTTATTCAAAATTACCAAATACAAGAACTTGACTAAAACTAACTTAACTTGACTTAACAAAAAATGAATCTGAATACTTGACACTAACAAGTTAACAGTTTTGCATTGAAAGTTATATATTTTTTGGCAAACTAACCTAAAAATGACTGGTTACTTTACATTTTCTCTTATAAACGCTGTTTTCGTCTCTTACTAAGCCCCCCTAAGTAATCTCCCATCATTGCAGCATCCCATCTACCTTGATATCTCTTTTCCATAGCCTGAATGTCTTGATGGAATCTTTCACCGCGTTCTTCGCTAACCGCTTCTAAATTTGGCAAAAAAAAATCTAAATGAGAGTGCAAAAAAATGTACTTTTAGTGACATTCGGCATCCCATAATTTTGAAGCTTCCTAGAAGGTTTTCGACTATTTGTAGGTAATTTTCGCTTCTTCGGTTTCCTAAAAAGCCCTCAGTCAATTGGCGAAAAGCTTGCCAAACTTGTTTTTCTATAGGTGACATTCTGTCTTCAAGTTCTTTGCAAGCAAGCATTTTTTTTATTTGTGGACCGGTAAATGCACCTGCCCTTACTTTAGCTATTGATAAGCTTGGAAACATGGACCTTATGTAATGAAATGTTGGTATACTGTCATTTAACGCTTTTACAAACTGTTTTACAAGAGCCAGTTTAATATGAAAGGGTGGCAGCAAAATTTTATCTCTTGAAACTAATGGTTGATTTATAACGTTTTCTTTTCCTGGAACTAGTTCTTCTCTAAGAGGCCAATACTTTCTTGAGGAATGCTCACTATCTGCTCTACTGTTCCATAAACACAAAAAACAGGAACATTTAGATAGCCACTCTGCAGGCCAAGAAAGAAACCCAGCATTTTAAAATCGTCACAAACTTACCATCTATATAAATCGTAATTAATTCTTTCCAAAAGCAGTTTTACGTGTATGTGGTCTTCCTTTAGATGAGCTGAATGTGCAACAGGAATACACTTTCAGGGAGTTTGTTGCCATTATGCAGGAAAACTGCTTTTAGGCTTGTTGACGAACCATCAATAAAGAGACGCCACTACTTAGGATTGTGTTTCAGTCCAATGTTTCTAAAAATTCCATTGATATCTGCACAACAGCACATACGCTCGTGCATTGAAGAATGCTCTGAAAAAGTTTGGTGCCTATTTCTGGAGACAGTATTCTTACTGGTTTTATCCGGTAAATTCCATTCTCTCAAATGGGATCCCAATAATTCTGCCTTTTATTTAGTAGACAATATGTTTGTCTTGTTAGCTATCGGTATATTAAAATACAGTTCGTAGGCGTGAGCTTGGTGTTCAACTGAAAGTGTTCAACAATAGGATATATTACTTTTTTAGGTGCAATATACAAACCACAAACATAACAAAAACTATCGGTTTTATGCTTACAAACGCGTGTACTAGACATCTTAAGGTATAGAATTGGTACATTGATATAATGCGAAAAATGACAGAACACTTATTGCTAGACTAAAACAAACAACTGATTTGACAATTATCTCATGGCCTACTTCAGTTTAAATTAAAAAACTGATATAGACAAACATGGCGTTGCCTAGGGTAATCATGTGTAGTTTTCCATGTTGTAAAATTTATACAGGATGTACCCGCCAGCATATCAAAGGTCTTTTTTCTTTTTTAAAGGACCATTTAGTACGTTTTTGCAACTTGGTATTCTACGCCAGTTTTTTTTCTACATAGCATACTCTTAAACAAAAGCTACCATTTTCGAAAAATTGATGGGTAAAATTCATTCCTTACGAAATTTTTGTAACCGAAAGGCTTTAAAAGGCCTATACTTACCTCAGCGAGATATAAACAAAACTTGCCTTTTCATTTTCTCTTTAGTCTAATAGGTGAGCAAAACTGTAAATTATGGTTGGAATAATTTTTTTATTAGAAGAAATCTTTTATTAGGTTTTTATTAAGACATCTTAAATTTAAGTTTGCGCTTCCAATTTATTTGCAACTTTTATAAAGGCACCTTTGAAGTGGTGTAATAAATCGAGAATTCTTTATCTTTAACCGCTAGGAAAAAAATGTTAAAGGCATGAACATTTTTCCTGTACTGATTTTAAGGTTTTCCTGTTATCCGCGGCATCAGCTGATCAGCCCGACATTTTTATCCACTTATGTAGCAGGGTGATTAACATCACAACAGATGATTTTGGGTACACCCTGTATAAAATTTCACAACATGAAAAACTACAAATGATTATCTATAATTGTCTTGCATTTAACATGCTCTCACGATTAAAAATAAATCCTCTAAGAAGATGGCTAAATACTATAATATCGACATTTAGGCACATGCTTCATAAAAATGCGTAGAAGCCTTTACGGAGTATGAAAAAGCATAAATATACGGGGTGTTACATTTAGAAAATTATAACTTTGGTATGTCACTGGCTTTGGATAGACCCTGTATGAAGGATTTTGTATTAGAAAAAAACCACACCTAATTATAACAACTTTTGCATTTAACATTTTTTTCTCCGAGTTAAATTAAAGCCTCTAGGTGGGTGGTTAACTTATGATCAATGACCCTGTACCTACTATTCTCGTAGAGAATAGGATAACCCTTGGGATAAGCTGTTTGAAGTAAGAAATAAGAAAGTTATGGTTAGTTCA
This sequence comes from Taphrorychus bicolor, assembly GCA_951812265.1. Classification (NCBI taxonomy): domain Eukaryota; kingdom Metazoa; phylum Arthropoda; class Insecta; order Coleoptera; family Curculionidae; genus Taphrorychus; species Taphrorychus bicolor. The sequence goes on from OX638297.1 coordinate 27,262,095, forward strand.
GGTTAGAACTTGAAGTTTAGCACAAAAGTTGCCATTATTTGTCCCATTTTTTTCACGCTTTATAGTAATAATGATGCCCCAGGCTGTGGCAAAATAGTATTTTAAATTTCTAAATACCAACTTTAAATTTCGAACAAAAGCAGAAATATTAAAAATTTAATAGTATATGTATTATTCAACAAGCATATAATGTAGTCCATCATAAACGAAGGCGTCGTTTGAGCCCACGAGCGTAGCGAGTAGCGCAATTCACCTGAGGTAATGATGCCTATTATACAAGTTGGATACTATACTTTTACTTACAATACTTTGAATTGACGACTGAATGAACTCGAAAATGAACAAATGCGCCCTACTAATTACCGTTGAAAATCGCATAGGTATTACAAACAATGTGCGCAAAGTGCACTTAGCTCCCATACAGAAGAGTGTGCAAAGTCCACTTTGCACACGCTTCTGATTGTTTTGCATACGCCTCGCATATATTTTAGAATAAAAATGATCGTTTATGATGCGAAATCGTAGTCGTAGAACTCGAGGAAAAAGTATAGTGTGTAACAGGCACGAAAATCTCTGTTGTGACGTTGTATCACTCGCCTACGGCTCGTGACCAAACGGTCACACTCGAGTGCAAAGTGCAATCGTCGACACTAGTCGCACAATATACTATTGTCCGCAGCTTAATTTACAATTTTTACATAATAATTAGTTAGATAACTCGGTCGTCAACACGCGTTTTGTTTTGATTTCAAAGTCTAAGTGACCTAAAACCATTATGATGTAATTTCCAACATGGCGGTTTCTGTATGCGATAACTCTTATGGAATGTATAATGAAAAAACAAAATACGCAGGGTTCTGTTCTGAGTGTTCCAGTCCAAAGGTTGTAACACACCCTATTATGTGCTTGCCACCTGACTGAAATGTTGATCATATTATTATACAGCCGTGGACAATAGTACATTATCTAACAAGCATATAATGCAGGCAATCATTACCGAAGGTGCCGTTTCACTGCAATTCACTGCAATTCACCTTCACAAGATTTTTAGATCATCCATATCTAGAGTTATTCAAATGTTAAAATCATAAAACTGAAGAGATAGAAAGATTAAAAAATCTGCTTGTTTGTTAGTATGCATCTGGGTAACATTGTGTTTTTGTCAATATTGTATAAATCATTATACTAAGCTAAACAAGAACAGGTTTTTTTCTGTAATTTAAATCAAGACAAAATGTTAGATCGATGGTCACCAACTGTTAGTTCTTTATTGTTTATTCTATAAAAAAATTGTAATCCAATCCAACGGACAATATTTTGAGAAAGGTCACTTTAATTCACCTCCCTCCCTTTCCGTGCTTCTGTTTCAAGCCTTAAATAATAATAGTTTGCTAATTGAGGTGACACCAGGAAAGAAAATATCGCTGCTAATCTTATTAATTACTATAATTAAACACATAATTACAAACTTCCGAGATATTAAGTCAATACCACTATCTGGTAGATTAAACATAGCTCCGGTAAATGAACGGTAATTGTGATTCTACAGAACTTGACCTCGACCTTGTCACCTTGAATTACATCACTCGCAATGCAGTTAAACTAAACAATGGCTTTTTTTCTTGAACGTGAATGAGCTGGGTTACCTATACCTTTAAATAAATCAGCATGACACTCTCATATTGGTTTAAGTTGGCTCAAGAATGCCTTCTTTCCGAGCCTCTTCCTCGAAGTATTTATTTGCCCGATGGAACCAGCAGCCAGTGTTTATTAATTTTATTGCAACTATTAAATTTATAATAAAACAAAAGGATATTACGATGGCACTTCGTAATCTTTTTATTAATTTTGATAAAAGACGACATAGAGCTATTAAATTTTGATGGATAACTTCTCTAAAACTTACTTATAACTATTAAAAGTTAAAAGGCAATCGTAAATTCACAGTTCATAACAAATTACCGTACTGTTTCTTCGTCTCATTCTAATATTGAAAATCACTAACTAGTCACAGTAAAAGACACATGAGACCACGTCTTCCAGTGTTTACGTTTCTAATTTCCGTAGTACCCGACAGCTACCGTATGTACCCACGGTGTATTGCCCTTGGGGAACACGCGTGAATTCGGAATACCTTTTAGGTCGTTGCTTTGGCGTGGTGCCTAGAAAAACAGGTACCACATAGGTGTCAAGTGCAAATGTATTTAAAAATGTTTTAATATTAATGAAGTCTGAACCGTTTGGGCAATAGAAGAACTGAAATGACGACATAATTTAGTGGGAAACGGAGCACGCAAACAAGCATTGGTAGGTAGGCGCTTCCACTACGCAGAAACTTCGACTAAGACACGGCATTGTGGTCTTTCTCAGTTATATCTGTGTTTAACTGAAACAAGTAAAATATTTAAGTATGTAACCGATTTGGCATACTCTGGCAAGTTGTAAACTAACAAAAACAAGTTTTGTTTTGAAAATCAATTTTGTTGATACACTCACCTACATCTTTCTCTTCCTCTCCGGGCATTTTTTGTCTCTTTCTGCTACGTATGAATCTCTAGCTCTTATTATTAATTACTGGACTAAACATAAGCTTTTTAGTTAACCATTGGAAAAAATAGTTCAATTTCACCTCAGCATCTTACTTCGTCGATATTTTTTCTCCAGTTTGTCTTTCTCTTTCTGGTACTTTAGATTTTTTTATGTGTTCATTAGTATATTGCCATTGTGATAATAACCACGTATAACGGGTATAATTTTTTATTTTTACTATTGGAGGAAATAGTTTAGGAACAACCCTTTCCACATTTAACCACCTAAAAATGAGATTTAAAAAAATAATCAGAACTAACCCAACATACAAGAAATTTAAGCTCAAATTTATAATACATAAGGCCGCGACCAAAATTCATTAAGGGGCAAGAACTCTATATCTTAAAACAGAACGAATTTAACAGAAAGGCAAAGAGAATTAGCCCGAAGATTGTTGAAATTTCCCAAATAGGCGCCAAAAGTGATCAAGAGTTACCAAAAGATTTACCAAAAGTACCTTCATGCCTCAGAAATCTTTAAAAGTTCCCAATAAGGTGTCGAGAAATACCATAAAAGAACGAGGCCGTCAAAAGGGAAGAGCTGTCCTCAAATGTTTGGTGAAGGTTGTTGAAAATTTTGAAACGTCCCATGAGACACCAAAATTCAAACAAATCAAATCAAAACAGTTCTCAGTAGTCACCGCACATTACTAAAGGTCCCTGAAAATTATGATAGTCAATTGGATTTTTGAAACGGTCACCGAAGTAACCAAAACAGAACGAATCTAACGAAACGAGGAATAACTAACCAAAAAGTTGGTAAAGTCAGCCGCAGTTCCAAATTTGTACCAAGAGTCACTAATTGACCAGTTTCGAGGTGACCTCCAAGTCTTCGAAAACTTAGCAACGCGTTCTAGAAATCTCTAAATGTCCTGCAACTATGTCGAAGTTTGCTAAAATTTGCCAAATACCCCAAGAGTCCATAAAAGGCTTTAAAAGGGCTTGAAAGATGTCACCCTAATGCACCAGACATTCATAAACATCCATCAAAATCATTGAAAATATTTAAAAAGGAGCCTAAACATAACTAAACTTACGAAAAGAGAAGAGAACTATGTAATCCGAGAGTTTACAGTGAGTGTCAAAAGTCCATAAATGTCTATCCAAAAATCACAAAATTAAACGAACGAAAAAAAGAGATTGAAAGTTGTTAAAAATCGACCATAGGAAACCAAAACAGAACGAAATTAACGAAAAGAAAAGAGAACAAACCCAAAGGTTGGAGAAACACATCAATATGACTCAAAATTACCGAATCATTACATACATCTCTAAAAATCCTCTAGTATTACTATTAATGTAAGACTTAAGTATCAAACGTCCCAGAAATCTCTAAAAGCCTACAAAAATATAAGAAAATTGGAACGGGAAATGAAGCAACTGGAAAAAGCATGGATACAACAAGCCCGAGTTCGATATTCACAAAGTATCGGACAGGATCTGCAGGTTACTGGAAAAACACAATGTTAAAACTATCTTTAAACACACAAAAAACACAATGTTAAAACTATCTTTAAACACACACAAGTATCGGAGAGGATCTACAGGTTACTGGAAAAACACAATGTTAAAACTATCTTTAAACACACTTTAAATACACTCTTTAAATACAACAGAGCTTGAGATCGGCCAAAGACCGCAAAGGGCCCCTACCGACATCCCGAGTTTACCGAGTTCCATACAGCTGTGGCTCCATAACGCACTAAGCGCCTTTAATAGTCTTCAAAAGTCACCGAGATTAACCAAAGGGCCCCAGAAATCTATAAAAGTCCTGAAAAACTTGGTAAAAAGTTACCCAAAAAAAAACAAAAGAAATTAATTCACCGAACATAGATATTTAAGGTAAGATAATTAAGGCGACTGTTTGTGAAAGAGTCCAAAACGTGCCCTAAAAAAAAGGCACTAAAAGAAATTAAAAATATCAACACGTCACAGAAAACTCCAGAGATTTCGAGAGTCGAGATTGTTCGTCCAGAATTTTCCAGAGATTGTCGAAAAAACTACTAAATCGAATAAAACCAACGAAAACACAATAGCTATCTTGAAAACACATCAAGGGTCACCACAAGAGGTCACCCAAACTCACCACAAGAAACCAAAACAGAACGAAACTAACTAAAAAGGAAATAGCAGAAACACAAAGGTTGGTGAATGATACGAAAAGGCTCAAAAGGGTCCAAATGCTATATATATCTATAAAAATCGTGAAAAGTAATAACCAATGTTACCTAAAATAAAGTGAAATGAACGACAAGAGAAGATGTATTTATGTCAGGTTTGGTGTTTGGCGTGGAGGGGATCCCGGAAGTGCATTAAAAGTCACGAAAAAGCTCAAAAAGTCACCAAAAGTTACTAAAACGCTTCGGAAATCTATAAAGATCATAAAAGTTTTCGAAAGTTACAAACAAAAACAAATGAGAATGAAACCAAGGAAGACAGAAGAGAACTAACCCGAATGGTCCTGAATGGTGTCGAGCGTACCTCAAAGTACTGAAAACATGCCATCAAAATGCATCAAAACCTTTAAAGTATCAAGTCATTAAAGAAATCCTTAAAAGTCCACAAACTTTATCATAAGAGAACGGCATTTATCACAAGAGAAAATATAAGATTTTTCGCGATGTTAGATAAAGGTTACCAAAGAACCCAATAAGGCACTAAGCCACCAAAAACGTTAAAAGTCACCGATAGTAACCAAAGCCGCAGAAATGTATACAACTTCGCAAAGGTTGTTAAAAAAAGTCGAGAAAAAAAAACCGGATATAGGAGAATTTAAACCAAATGTTCATGAAACATGTCAAAACGTATTCAAAAAGCATCAAATGTTTCCGAAAGTACCAACACGTCACAGAAACCTTTGAACCTTCACCAAAAGTGTCGAAAAAATACTGTAAGCAAAGAATCCAAAGAGAACAGAATAGCTATCCTTATGTTCAATAAAGGATGTATGTAACATACCGGTCTCCAAGTAGTTACCAAAAAACCCAAAAGTAGAGAAGTAATCACAGTAGGAGAGTAATCAAAATTATCCAGGAATGTATAAAAATCTGTCAAAGTTGATGATGTAAATGAAAGCCACTAAAACGCAAAAAATAAACCCGAATGTTCGTGAAAGACATAGAAATTAACTAAAATGTGCAAGAGCAATCGAAACTGCCCGCGAAGAGCCTCAATAGTAGTCAAAAAAATCCTTAAAATTCACCGATAGTAATCGAAATATTCCAGAAATCTATAAAACTCTCAAAAAAAAAAAGGTTAAAAAAAAAGTAAACAGATGAGAACGAATCCGAATGTTCATGAAAAGAGTTCAGAAAAAGTGTCAGCAAATTTACCATAATTGGGCGAAATCAACGAAGACATGAGTCCCATGTTGGATAAAAAATGCCGAAAGTAGTCAGAATGTCCAAAAAACATCAAAAGTCAGCAGGGAAACCAAAATGCTTCAGAAATTTAGAAAAATACGCGAGAACTGCTAAAAGGTAACCAACAGATAATTATCCCGAATGTTTATTAAAGACAACGGAAATACCCAAAACGTGCCAAGAGATATCAAAAGTGTCGAAGAATAATTGACAAGACAAAAGTCAGTTATCATAAGGGAATGAGACCAACCAACTAAATGAAAAGAGCTATTCCTTGGCAAAAGATGCCGAAAGCCCCCAGAATGCACTCACACTCATCAAAAGTCAGACCTCAATTCTCATTCGAGGTTACCAACACTATCCAGAAAAGTTATCAAAAAGGTTCAAAAGTAGCCGAAATAGAACGAAACCAACGGGAAGAGAAGAGAATTGTCCCGAAGGTGAGTGAAGAATGCAAGTATTTTCCAAAAATGCACCAGTCTCTTAAAATTGAAAAAATGTTTTTGATTTCTCTAAAAGTGCTCAACAGATGTCAAAAATAAATCAGAAAGAAATGAAGAGAAATTTTTTACTTCGAAGGTTGGTGAAGGATGTAATAAGTCCTAAAAATGTACTAAGAGTCACCAATATTCAACAAAATCACTTCAACACTCACTGAAAGTTACCAATACAACCAAATGTATCAAAGATCCCTATAGGTCCCAAAAAAACTCCCACAAATTTAATGAAAAGGGGGACTATCCCTGGAGTCTAGAGGTTTGAAATTTTGCACCCATTTAATCGAATCTCTATGTCCTATCCCTTATAGTTTACCAGATCTCAAAAATAAACAGCGAATTTTAATCACTCTGTATATCATTTAACCAGAGGAAGATGGGTGGACTAGTGAAAAACACTCAGACATAAAAGAACTTACAATCTTAATTGTTTTCCGCGCTTTGAAGCCATGGCCAAATGGAATCTCCTCCTGAGGTTTCGGCTACATCTGCGGCAGACATTATCAATGGCGATGAGGCAATGCGCGAAGTGATCTCCCGCGCTTCCCGACGTTGACTGATTCGATTGTGGTGAGCTCCGTGGTATTTATTCCCCCGCCGTCGCGCTGCAGTGGGGGACTGGGGTGGGGGTAGTTGTGGCGCGGGATTTCGGCGCACTTGAAGTATGTTTTAGAAGTCCTCTCTAGTCTGCATTTGGAAACGTAATTTCCTCCTTCCTGTTGAAATAGTTGTCTTGTTTGAAGATCACAATGGCCTCTCTCGTTATTCTCGGATAGAAACGCTGCCATTGCTATAACATATCCACCTCGTTGAAAAGGATGTCGTGACCTCCGAAGACATTGTGTTCTGCTTCTGATGACTTTTATGTTTGTCCCAGCCTGCAACTACTTTTGTGATCCGTAATCCTCTTGTTGACACTGCGTTTTGTGATGCCAATGTATACCGCCACAGCTGCATGGAGCTCGGTCAATTCCGGGTGCCGATAGGAGATCTCTGTGGTTTTTAGCCGATCTCAAGCTGTGTTGTATTGTATGAGTGGGTTTAAAGAGAGTTTTAACATTGTGCTTCTCCAGTAGCCTGCCGATCCTGTCCGTTACTTTGTGGATGTATGGTAGGCTAGTCCATCCGCGCTTTCCTTCATCTTCCCCCGTTGTTCCTTCCTGGCACTCTGCATTCCTCGGACGGACGGCCCTATCGAAATCCTGTATGCATTCCAACCAAAGGATCTTTCCAGATGCTTTATTTCCCGTTCCAATGCAGCCGGCACATAAATTCTCATGGCTCTCACACACAGAGTCTTTATGACTCCACTTTTCTGTTCTGGGATGATGATTTGATCCGTTATTGAGGTATCGGTCAGAGTGTGTTAGTTTTCTATAGGCGGTCTGCGCAAGCTTCCCATTCAGCCTCCTTGGTACCCAAACATCCAAAAACGGTAGGCGTTCTTCCTTTTCTATCTCGATAATGAATTGAATTTTTGGTATGATAAAATTGAGGTGTAAGGGGAAGTTTTGAAGTTCGCCCTCGCCCTGGCTGCGCCTGTTTTCCGTGCTTCAAAAATTTAGATTGTACTTTGACCCACCATGAAGTCCTTCTCAGCCTTATAAAACAACCTATTAGCTTACTCCAATTTAGAATACTAATAAAAGCACAATTTTCTTAAGAGACTAAAGAAAGCAGCTTTTAATAGTGAATGTAACCGAAATAAACAACCATTAAAAATAAGTTTTAATTGGTAACCCAAAGCTAAAATTACATGAGAAAGTTATATGGAATGACCGTATTAATGTAGCGTGAATGAATATGGTTTCATGTTTTAGTTCAACAATATTTCAATTACAAAGTTCAATTTTATTAATTTTAGATAACAAACAATCTCTTTTTCAACACTGGTTTTAAGTAAAAAAAATTATCATATGTAATATAACAAGTGCATTGAAAATTATCGGTAATTTTTGGACGATATGCACGAATGCAATTTGGGATGAAAAAAGCACGAGTGCACGCAGTGCACGAGTGCTTTTTGCAGCATGAATTGCATATCGGTCTAAAATTAGCTATAATTTTCAATGTACGAGTTATATTCGAAGGAGAATTTCATGAACAAAATAATTAAAAACCCTTGCCACATTTGCTACACCCCTGTAGGTATAGCTGTTTTGAGTCCAATCAATGTCAGAAAACTTATTGCGGGGCCAGATGGTATAACTATGGATTGAATATAAACTAATTTGCATGGTTTATGCTATGACATTGAGCCAGTTACTTTTCATTTGACTTTGATAGAAAAATTATCGCAATAATTTTGCGTAGCAATAATCTTGCTAATAGAAAAATTATCGCAATAATTTTTTTTTGACAGAAAAATTATCGCTATAATTTTTCTGTTGTTGAATATTACTATGGCTACAATAGTTCTATAACAATAGAATATTGGACAAATATTAAATAACAGGTGGTGAATGAAATTCTCAATCATAAATTAACTAAAAATCAGCATTCCCTTTCCTACCACTTTCCCAACTTTTAAAGTCTCTTCAACGTTGATAAGGTTAACAATTAATAACTCTCAAAAATCAATGATGGTAATTAAAAATAAACATTTAATGAAGTACTTATCTATACTACCTTCAAAGTTAAATTCCCAAAAAAAAACTCTTTCTATTTGACATGACATTTTAGTTTTAACTCTCTATTTGTGCTTGATTTTTTTTCTTAAAATTCAGAATATACAGCTCCCCCCTTCCTTTTAACTTTACTCCAACTTGGATGGATTCGTTCCTCTGCCTAAAGAGTGTCAACTTGTCGAATTTTTGGTCCTGATGGGAACCCAAAGCAGACTGCCAAAAGGACTTTTATTAAAGCTGTTGCGCAAAATATACGTCCGCTTCTTCCCCACTTAGAGAGTGTATTATAAGGTGTATTACCAACGATATTATTAATCTGATTGAAAGCAAGTGGTAACAATTTTAATACCAACGAAGTATTGTCGCGTAAAGAAGACTAAGATCATGGAGAAAAATAAAGTTTTTTGACATCCCTAGCAATGAAAGGTGTGCACAGTGAGTTTTTGCCAAGTTGGTAACAAATTTCTACTCCCCTTATGTTTCATTTCTATTTATGCAAATTACTTTCGAAGACATTTTTCACCTTACCTGATGGATTTAGGCCTACATTCATACATAACTAATAGAAATCTTGCATGTTGAATGCTATTAATTGTACCAATATGGGTTAAATGCTCGACATAACTTGCTCGATTAATTTTGCAAATAAAATTCAATACTACTAAACTATGGCGCACTAATTAATATAAAATACTCTACCATATAATACCTGTATGTAAATCGTCAATCTGCATTGTATTCGTGCCCATATGGGTATCGTGCTAAAGCCAGATTCTCACGCAACAAAACAGCAAATTATTTTTTATTAGCCGAAGTGTTTTCGGCGGCAGCGAAAGTGGAATGAATATGATTTTGTTAAGTAATGTCTTAAGTACCTTGACATATTGAAGGCAGAGACAGTTCCAAAACGAGAAAACGCCATAAAGAGCTTCGGTAAACATTAAGGTAAAAGCTGATGCGTGCACGGTACCCGGGTACCCGCGAACGGTCATCATCAGCACGGCCACGCCACTCCACCTTCTCTTTCGATGAACCATATTAATTCCAAAACAAACAAGACCGGTGCAGCAACAGGAAATATCGGACAGAAATATGCTTGATTTCAAGCATTGTTTGTCTCTCATTAGCTCACAATTCCTCCGTGACCGTAGTATTTATTTAAAACTGCATCAGATGGTTGCATAACGAATGTCAAGGTCGCGTTCGATGAACCCGCGACCATTCGTTCAACAGCTTAGGCGATAAATTATCATTTGTCAAATTAATGAGAACCATCTTTTCGTGTGCTGTGTGTGAGGTGGGCAATTATTCCATACCAAAATTTATTTTTAATATGAATATCTACGTTATAGGCAACTCATTATCGTTTTTTTTTCGAGTCGTATTATTATTATTATAAGCTCTGATGTTCTCACACAAATAATCATAAACGGTGGAATACATTTGGTTATTTATTATCATAATGATCTTTTTTTCAAGCGGACTAAAAGTACGTCATTTGTTTTCTCCATACGCACACCTAAAAAGGGCTTTCTAATCCTGAGGCCAAAAAAGTAGCGAAAAATCATAGGCCGTAAAAGTAAAGTCAAAAGTCACCGCTACTGTCATGGTGGCGCATATATAAACTATTTTCATTCAAAAAAAATTCTCCTATTTTAGCTTTTATCTGATTGGTTTAAATTCAACTGTCAAATTACGCTCCGTTCCGCTTTTAACCAGATTCCGCTGTATGTGACGTCGCCCTGAGTTCGTCTGTTAAATGTCATACGCGTCATCATATTTATCGTTCAATCTGATTTTTATTAATTTAGTATTGATAATAATGCTACAAATTTTTAATTTACCTAAACCATCTAAACCATTGGTTATGATTTAATACCATTAAAACCATTGAACATTGAAAACCTCCGTTCTAATACATTCTATTTATTTTATACACCATAATATACACCACTATAATTGGGTAAGTACCTAGACCAGCTTAAAGAGGATGAAAGAAAATTGCAAAACTGAATCACTCTGAAATAGATATCCTATTTCCTGAATGCTTTAAAAAAAAAGTATATGTTATCCGGAGTAAAAGCTTCAGCTTTGCTTAGGCTGTCAATCTCTTGGCTCAGCACGAAAAGACCCACTTTTACTCCTAGTGACATAATCTACTATTATAGGGTGTTTAAAGAGGGAACAAAGAAATATTTAATTCACGTAAATTTTTTTGCTTAGCGGCTGCCTTGGAACTTAATACGGTAATAAATTATGTCTACTATACTAAATTACACTACAAAGGACATCACAATGGACAAGAACGAGGACAAAAATTCGAAAGTTTAGAAATGTTTTACTTTTAAAGCTTCTCTCAGACTTAAAATTAGAAATTGCGTGGAGCTCTCTACAAATTTATATTCAGTCTTGTTAACAATTTGTCGATCAACCCATCTACATAATAGTTTCGCGGTCTAACCCTCATCAGTACTAATATGGACAGAGCCAACCAATGCCGATACCGGCTAAAAATGGCCCCCCTTTTTGACCGGAAGTCCGTCGTTTCAAAGGTTCCCATGACGTAAAGTAGAGTAAGTTACTTGGAGTAAAAGGTCTTTTTCTGCTCAGTTGCAGGCCTCAGCTTTGCTTCGGCCGCCAATCTCTGAGCTCTGCACAAAAAAACTCACTTTTACTCCTAATGACATAATCTACTATTTGCATGCCATTGAAGTTAGGAAGACGAAGCAGAATAACATATTTTATTAGTCAACGCAAGGCATCTGAAGATATATACTCACCATCACAAAGCTAAGGTGGTAAGGCTTTCGTCTCTAGCGACAACATCATGGAAGCTAATACCATGTAGATCTTTTACACATTTATAGCAAGGAAGAGGATTCTTAATTGCGACTGGAAATGATTACTTCCTGGCAGGAGGTATGGCTAATTAAACATCATAGAAGAGCTAAAAACAGCATTTGCGGTTTGCTGTTGCAGCATTCGCCTGTAAATGTTTGTTCTGATCATGGATCTACACTTCTGGCATGAGAAAATGGAATTATGTTTTATTTTGCAACGGATTACAAAGGACAGCTGAAAATAACTTACAAAATAAGAGAGTACCACCAAGCACTCTAATTACAACGGGCCTATTGATTTATCGTAATTAGAAACTGCAGATTTATTTCCAGCAAGAATGCTGTTGATAGAAAATTTGGAACCAAATAATTTATACTGTGACGAAAACAGAATTTTGAAAGCAGGAGTGAAGAGAAATTAGAAAGAATAAAATAAAAAGTTCCAGAGAAAAAGGATCGGAAAGAGGAATTGGAGGAATACGCATGGGCCTATAACAATAGAAATTCAATAGAAAGTGGACCACGAGATGATTGTGCGAAACTCGACTGTTCAGTTGATTAGTGAATGGTAGCTAAACTACATCATTTAAGAAATTCATGTTATTGTGACATTTATGAATAGAAATAGGTCTCGAACTAGGTTAAACATATGAACTAAATAGTTCAATAAAAGTGGGGATTAAACTTCCTTGTAACTTAAACTCCGTGTTTGTTGTATATTACGTTGTTTAAGTATCTGCCAAAATCCTTTCTGTCTCACTTTAGAGTCTAAATTAAGGGTATACGACTATTGTTATTAGTTAGTAGTGCGTCCTTTTTGGTAACAAATATGACATAACTAAAGGAATATTTTGATAGTCTGAAGAATTGTATTGAAACGTAATATTTGCAATCCTCTAAGAACCTAACCAACTTAATTCGAATAAAATTAGACTCAAAAGCGACTTTTTTAAAAATAGCAAAAAATCGTATCTAAAAGTGGCCACTGAAGGGGTCTATCCCCGAAATATTTATGCTCTAACAAAGGCAATTGTTTAGTTATTTCAAAAACAAACAAGTTTACATATAAAAGATTAAACGGCTTCTTTGTGGGAACAAGTTAACTAATAATCTTATTGATAGAAACAAGAAATAAATGAAGAGTGGAAGTAATAAATGGGGTAAGTTCCAAAATTCATGTTTCAAAATAATTAGGTACTTTCTTTGTGATGTGAATCTATATCAGATTAACCACGAAACTTTGTCATCAAGATATGGAGGATACTAATAGATTTCCCTAGTGAATCTAAAGTAGTCACGAATTCTATAGGTCAATACTACAAACGCTGTGGTTTAATAAACTTTGACAGCATGGTTACCATGGTGACTGACTGCTTAACCCAATAGAAATTTAGTTCTCCCTTCAAAGGCTAATAGTGATTTGCGTTGGCTTATATTTATTTAATCTATAGAGATCAAGTCCTGGGAGCTTTAGCACGATTATAGTCTCGATGGAAATGAAAGAACAGTCTACATCCATTTAGGCTCGCTTAAAAAAAAAGGTGCAATCCAGCCTTTTAATATTGAATTAATATACGGTATTATTATTTTTAATACTTTTTAATCAACTATCATAACATATTATCTTCTGAAAATTGTTGTAAATCTAGGCAAAAAATTATGGACAATACTGAAAAAGTAAAAAACTGGAAAACGCACAAACTGTTTCGATAAAAATTATCCTTTTGGTAAGTTGCCAGAACACTAATCTGTTTAGTCTTAGGCCCTCTTCAAAATTGCTCTCATTTTTTTAAAGTTTCTCGATCTTTTGTTGGTGATTTCTTAGCCATTTGCTTGGCTATTTAATTTTTTTTTTCATTTTTTCAATTTACGTCGGGAGTCGAGACAGAATCTTAACAATAAAATTTGGAGCATACAAATGAATTTTTTTCGTTTTCTTGAGATAGTCATAAATTTTGTAGCACAACCCTACAAACAGGGCGGTTAAATAAATTTTGATAAGGTGTGATAATACACAGAAATCAATGGTGCCCGTGCTGTCGAGCCAATAGAAATTCACATCTTGCTTCAAAGGCTGGTAAAGAGTTGCAAGCTTACATTTATTTCATCTTCTAAGACCCACTAGATTCTAGACCAATATCCTATAGTGATTTTACAGGAATATAATGTCCATGGTAACAAAAAAAAACTGGTTACCTCCATGCTTCAATCTTCTGTTAAATTTTATTATCCTCAAACTGAACAAGAAACGGAAAAGTGAAAATCTTGAAATCGAGATAAAAATTATAGAAAAAAGTGAAAAATTGGAAAACGTACAACTTGTTTCGATAAAAATTTTCCTTTTCGTAAGTTGCCAGGTCATTGATCTTGGGCCTTAGGGTCTATTCAATTTTGTTCTTTTTTTTTTAATTGTCTATTATTTACGGATGATTTGTGGGGTTATTATAAACAGAGTCACTTACAACAAAGGCTGTCACTTACAAGTTTCTATGAATCTATCCCAAAATGATAAATTTTGGCACCTTTGTTACTTAAAATTACAGTTTTCACCCAAAATAAATGAATTTTGACTCAATATGCGGGCGAAATGCAAATTTTGTGTTTTTCACTAAAGTTAGACTAGGATTAGGAGCAAAATCGCTAAAAAATTCTCAAGTTGTCTAAAAATGCAAATTAGAAGTTTTCTGAAAAATTTAGTCAGGATTAGGGTCAAGAAGGTTAAATTGATTTTAGGGCGTGTAAAAAGGTAAATTTGAAACTTTGGGAAAAATACAAGTTAAGACTAAGGTTGCAATTAGTTAAAAATTACTCAAAACGTTCGAAAATGCAAATTTTCAGTTTGTTGAAAAATTCCGGTTAGAACTAGAACAAAAATCGTCTAAAAACTTGCAAAATGCAAATGTGGAGACTTCGGAGAAATTGAGGTTAGCATTAGGGCTTAAACCAATGACCTAGGAGATATGATCAGAGCCAACAAATGCCCATATTTTCCTTAAAATTGCAGCTTAAAGCCGGACCGGATATTGATTGTCGATTGTTTTTGTTAGGTTAGAATTAAGTTTTAAAAAACCTTGGAGCTAGGTCAGCGAAGGTCTAGAAGCTCTAGCGCTCTAGCTAGGAGAAATATTAAAAATAATGACAGTAACAATTGCGCTTTGTAATAAATTGACGAAAGACCTCATGACGTGAAATCCGGCGGATATTGCCACCATTATTCAGATTCTCCCTGCTAAAAAGGGGGGCCAAAACTGTGGGAGGAGGAGGGAAACAGGAGGGGGTCTTCAGATAAAATATATATGCTCGTTGGCTAAAACACAAGAATTGAATATAATATGAACGTAACATTCGAAGATGCAGCTGAAAAAACCAGGTCGAAAAGCAAGAGATGCTGATGTGCTGGGTGCCAAGCCCCGTCTTTAATTTTTAGAAACTCTGAGAGTTATTGCCATCTTTATATTCTTAATAGGACAAAGGACGGGAATAGTCTCAGTGCACTCTAGAGAAGATACGATAAAAATGTCAAAGTTAGATTTCCAACGCCTACTGGAAAGCAATAATGAGTGAATGGTTTATATGTACGCATTAGCAAAAATTCGATCTGGTTTTGGTTTCCATAGCTCACTCGATGCTGCACTTCAGATCTACGGCGAAAGTTTGACGCTCGTCTGGTACGTTTCAGATAGATATTGCTCTAGCAGGCTGAGGAATTGACAGATTCATCGTATTCCATCCATGTAAATGTATCATTCGTATGTCAATTTCTCAGCTTTCTAGATGAATATCTATTTGAAATGGACTTTAGTATATAACTAGTAGGAATATGAAAAAAACATCGTCACAACCCATTGTTTAAAAATGCAAATTTTAACCGTTTTATCAAAATTCAATGTTAGAGTCTGGCAAAACTGATTCAAGTAAATGGTAAAATTACATTTTTGGACCAAATTACGTGAAGTTTGACTCGAAATCTCTGCAAAACATCGGTTTGAGAGATTGGTGTACCCACTGTCTCCAAATTTAATTTTCATTACAGAAATACATTGGAATTGGATACAAGTATTGTACAGATTACATATGAATTCTGCTTTACTGGTAATTTTTGAAAAGCAATTTGTACCTCCTCAGAGCCACGTTAATAGCGTACCGTGAGGGCTAGAATTAACACTATTTTGTACCACCGTCTTCAGAACTGTCATTTTGATCCCACGAGAAGAAGACTCACACTCACGTATAATTTTTACCTGACTTTAGGAATGTACTAAATCTCGCGTTTTGCCTTAACACACTTTTGTAGATATATGCCACTGGAAATAATAACTTCCGAAGAACCCTGTGAATACTTGAATGAATGAACACTTTGACTGAAATTCCGGAAACTGAGTTATTTGGGTGTCGTCAGAAGAGTCACATTGATCCCACAAAATGGAACCATCCACAGAGTGTGTTGAGACAAAATACACAAGTTATGGGTGTTCATTTGAGAATGTCATCTAGTGACCTGTGAAACGTCAAAGCAAAATAATGTAGGCATAAAAGTCTATACTTTAATTATGCCTTCTTCTTCTGTTAAAAAATCATAGCCTTCTAGATGACGTTTTCAAATGAACACAGTATTTAGGATAACTCTTTTAAATAACTAAGCTTCTTGCTTTTGCCATTGAGTAGCCTATTCAATGCCAACAGTAAGAAGCTTTACGTCACTAAGTTTGACATTCACAATAATGTTAAATTTGTCTAGCTTCAACAAAATAAACCTTGAACAATCAAATAAAGACCTAATAAAAAACAGGCAAAAATCGTTTTCTACGACTTCACAGCTACACTATACCTAAAGATTTTCAAACATGGCCTATTTTCTTATTGTATTGTCATATATAATACCCTTTCTCATCTCATTTCTAGGATGTTCGATGACAGCTGACCATGCCTGCCTCCAACACAATGGCCGCGGCCCTGTACCTGGCCAATCTGCTCCTGCTAGTGTCAGCAGCAGCAGAGCACGCGAGAGACTTGGAGGTTTCCGAAGGAGTACCCGTGGGCACCAAAATTGGATTCATCGGCGATGGAACTTCTCCGGATAGTGGGCCTCCTTACTTGATAGTTCCTGTGGGAGCAGCAGTCGATAGTGATCTCTCCATAGACCAGACCACAGGCGAGATTAAAACGAAGGTTCCTTTGGACAGAGAGACTAGGGCCAGTTACTCGTTGGTGGCAATACCTATGAGCGGAGATAACGTTAAGGTAGTGGTAAAAGTTCTGGATGAGAATGACAATTCACCAAAATTTCCTTCACCGATGGTTAACATAGAGTTTCCGGAGAATACCCCTAGAGATGTGAAAAGAACGTTACCTCCTGCACGAGATTTAGATTTAGACATATACAATACTCAGAGATACAATATAATATCTGGAAATATCAATAGCTCCTTTAGGTTGTCATCTCACAGGGAGCGTGATGGTGTGTTATATTTAGATCTTCAGATAAATGGATTCTTAGACCGGGAAACTTGCGAATACTACAGTTTAGTTATCGAGGCCTTAGATGGAGGAACTCCGCCTCTAAGAGGAGAGATGACAGTCAATATCACCATCCAGGACGTTAACGACAATCCGCCCGTCTTTAACCAATCTAGGTATTTTGCGTCAATTCAAGAAAACTCTACAATAGGTGCCAGTGTCTTGCAAGTCTTAGCCAAAGATGACGATGCCGGAGACAACGCCCAAATTGAATATTCAATTAATCGCAGGCAGAGTGACAAAGACATGCTGTTTCGCATTGACTCTTCCACGGGAGTGATTGCGGTAAATAAACCCTTAGACTTCGAGACAAAAGAATTGCACGAGTTAGTGATTGTAGCGAAGGATCATGGGCTGCAACCACTGGAGGCCACCACCTTTGTGTCTATTAAAGTGATTGATGTTAACGATAACCAGCCTACTATTAATGTGATATTCTTGAGTGAGGATGCTACGCCTAAGATAAGCGAGAGTGCGCAACCCGGGGAGTTCGTGGCGCGAATTAGTGTGCATGATCCCGATTCGAAAACCGAGTACTCGAATGTGAACGTGACTTTGCAAGGTGGTGACGGACATTTCGGCTTGACCACTAGGGATAACATCATCTACCTTGTGATCGTATCGTTGCCTTTGGACAGAGAACTGCAGCCCAATTATACATTGAACGTAATTGCTACAGATACTGGAACACCTCCACTGCATGCTTCAAGAACCATCAACCTATTGGTAACCGATGTGAACGACAATGCTCCGGAGTTTGAGCAAGATGTTTACGAGGCAAACGTTATGGAAGTTTCTGACCCTGGCACCTCTGTAGTGCAGGTGTTTGCAACAGACAAGGACGAAGGCAACAACAGCGTCATCACGTATTCTCTTTTGGGACCAACCAATGTCAACATAAATTGGTTCCAAATTGACGCCAGGAGTGGTCTGATAACAACGCGCGCGCATGTTGATTGTGAGACCGAACCGTTACCGCAATTGACTGTAGTGGCTACTGACAATGGATTTCCGCCATTGTCCTCTACAGCTACAGTGCTAGTGACTATTCATGATGTGAACGACAACGAGCCCATATTTGATCAAAGTTTTTACAACGTTAGTGTTGCGGAGAATGAGGCTGAAGGACGGTGCATTTTAAAGGTGAGTCTTCACTTATTATTTTCAACGTAGGTAGTTAAGAATAATGGTGAAAAATTGAATATTATTAAGCCAAAAACATACTTAGTAAAATAAGTTAAATTACTCATATCTCAGTGCTAATCACCTCTGTACTATGCTATATCCTAAATATGGAAAAACCCAGAGATATTACAAATTTAAAAAACATAGCAACACGCCTACAGTGATGGTAAAACAAATTGTCATAGCAACAAAAGGGGACTTCCTAACACTCCTGGTCATTGGGTTGGACTTTTTTCTATATATTAGACCTAATCGTCCTCTGTAAATGTATTTAAAATTTGCGGTTCTCATCCAGTATTAATGGATATTACTGGAGGCATGTTAATGAGTATACTGAGTGACTGAAATAGCAAGCGCTAGTTTTTTTTTTTAATAAAACGTTAGCGTATGAAAGAATCTACCTTTCCCACTCGCTTGGAGTTTCGTTCACCAATTCCTGGATTATTTTCCAAAGTTATATTAAAGAGCACGACCATTTCGTTAGATTGTAGATGAGGATTGCCCTAGTCTTCTGGATCCCATGAGGTCCCACCTTTTAACAAACTCCACACGAACACAACGTTGATAGTATCCCGAGTCTGGTTTGAAAGCAGCATCATGGTTATTCTACAGTTTACTCTCTGTCTTCCAGTATTGGGTTTTTGGTCAAGCTTAGAATAAACATCCGGCCAATTAGTGAACTAGTCACAGCAACAAGAATATAGCGTTTACTGCGGTCATCTTTTTTTGAGAAAAGACCAGCGATGTCCAATCTAATTATTTCAAACGAGCACGAATGTTGTAGTGCCTCCTTTGACTTGATTTAATCCTCTGCCTCTTGCGGTTACAGACAGTCCAGACCAGAGCAGTTACAGACCCAAAATCAAATAAAACATTCTCGACTCTCTATATGCAGTTGACACTCCTCTCCGTCTCGTCGGAAAACCCAAGTTTGTGCATGTGGAGTCGCAATGGGTCGTTTGGAGTGCAGTAGCAACCCTTATTTAATCTCAGCAGTATTTGGTCTTTTTACCCAACCCATCCATCTGATTTTTTTTTGGACTTAGTCTTGGCAGGCTCTCACACTAGTCCCGAAACTTGGCATAACCTCATTCCTGATGCTCAACCTTGACCAAAGAATGGGGGACACCCAGTAGTCAGAATGTCAGTCTCATTGTCTTGTCGTAGAATTGGGAAAAACAGTTCCTAACTGCCTACCGAGCAACAGTTTACGATTCTAAACAAACACCCGTCAATATAGTATTTAGACGAGAGTCACCACTACCTATAAAAGAATTACATATCAAATTTGATGAAACATTGGTATTAGATATCCAAGCTGATTACAGAATGGTGCTGAATCGGACCGGAATCCATACGAGGGTGACGCTGATCAGTATGACTCCAGCGATAGGGTGTTCAGATATTGTCTGAACAGAATGATCTATTGTGTCCTCCTTCGTTTATAAGGAGTCAAGCGTATAGTTCAATGGCGTGTATTTCTGCCTGGAATGCTATGGTAAGTCGGCCAAGGCTGCCTGTTATGCACACGCCACGCAACATCCCGTAAGCTCCTGTAAAACTTCGTCCATCCTGAATCCGTCTGTGTTTTAGGTTTTGTTATTTACAGACCTACGCTCCATTGGTCTCAGCCCTCCGATGTCATTAGCAAGTCACTTGCAAGTAAGTCTGGGTATTGTCAGTCTCAATATTCTATGACTGTGGTCTGGGCTGCAACATGTATGCTAGAGCAGCGTATGCTTGAATCTCGTTCCAGCTTAACCAGAAGGTCGCTCTACTAAGTACCAAAAAAGTGGTGAAAGAACTGCCTCTTTGTAAACAACCTCCCGCCTCGCCTTGGAAAATCATCATTTGATGATCTGGATGGATTCTAGCATATTGCAAATCCAGTTGGCTTTATTAGTTCGACCCTTCTCGACTTACTAGCGCGTTAAAGGCACTTACGATGTCTATGAAGATACCAGCTGCAAAATCCCTCCTTCTAGGGTATGTTAGATTTTCTCCACCAGGTTGTTGAGTGCTCCACCCTGTTGTTTTAGTAGCTTGCCATGCATGAAGTGCTTCACTAAGTTGGTATACGTTGTTAACGATCCCTCCTTCGAGTACAGGTCCAATATAGGACCCAACAAATTACGTAGTCAAGCACTAGGCTACAAGCTAGGTTGGTGAACTTCCGATGAGATTATTTTTTCCTCTAGATTTGTTTTTCGGGCCTATAGTAATCAATTTTCGTAAAGCTTAAGCGTAAAAGCACAGTATAAGTATAATGGTAGTGCAAATTAAATACGAATCGACGTCATCTTCTGGCGGAATAGTATTGTTTAACAAAAAAACGTTAAAGTAATATGTGGTACCATTTTCCATGTCATCCCTCGGGCCCCAGACGATTGTACAAAAATAGTTTCCCTTTTGAAATTTGACCTATGCAGCGATAGTTGGTGCCCAAGCGAAACAGAAAAGCTTTTGATATGAAAGGCGTTCGCAATTTTGGGGAAGATATAGGATGTAAACTGCTATATATCTGCCTGATGAGGGTAGAATAGACTCTATTCTTCCCAAAATATGATGACATTATCTAGCTAAATCAAACTTATCTTCCAGGTCAAGGGGAACTATTTGCCCTTAATTTCCAGTGAAGACAGCGATATTTAGTATATAAGTCTAAATCTCCGAAGTTTCGAGACTATCGTCAATTCTTGGTGATTGATGCTGCCTTCCTTAGTCAATGGTACCATTAGGAACGACTATGTGCTAATGGAACGCTCGATAACTGATTGATTCTGCATATTTACTCCACTTCAGTTTTTCTCGACCGTGGTATTCGTATCACTTTTTGATTGAGGAATGCCCGATACTATTAAATATGAGTCATAAAAGAGACCTGTTCTTGTCCATTGCAATGGCAAACGCGTCCCTGTATATCCCATGCAGATGTTGAAACTGAATTTTTTTGCGGTTTTTTAAACAATAAATTTTCAAGGGCCCAAAGTTTTTGGGTAGATCTTCCAGATGGCTGGAGTACATAATCATTACCATAGTGACTGGTGGTATAGGTATGCCAATTTCGACCACTTTCTTCAGTTTATGTTTAAGCTCTTGATGTTGTATATCAGGTTGTACTATTAGTCGTTGGTCCTGTTAACTGTTTTTTTTCTTGTTTTTTTTTCTGAAAAGAGTATTCTCTTATTTCCCTTGTGGCACATGGTGTTGTACTCTTTGTTTATGAAATTAAAGATTGATCGATAGGCATCATTCTTGTTACCTATTAGAAACAAGCCTCCAATTAGACGTAAATTAAGGATGTTTCCCTGTTTGTAACCCCTACAATCATCTTGACAAAGTTCTTTCATTTTGTAACGTTTTCGATCCATGAAACTGGAATTCGTATGTTGCTTTCATATAGTGGAATTTGTGGTTCAGGTTAGCTTTTACCTAATCTCGGTGGTTTTTCAGTTCAATAAACTGAAGGCCGAGTCTAGCCTTTACTTCTTCTGAACTGTTTTTCAGGTTAGTTCAGGTTAGTGTTATTATTGGTGTCAATTTCCATTATTGAGAGTCTTTCTGCTTTTGCTTGGGTGCCCTTTCGGTTATTATTTCTATCGTGTGACGAAGACAGTTTTCTGGTAATTAAAGGCATAAAACTTCGGCTCGAAAATGGCAAGTTCTCTTTCGTCGAATCTAAAACTACTATTCACTTCTTTACAGCTTTTTTTCCCATCTTACCCTCTTCGTCGTGTGTCTGGAGGTGAACTTCTTGAATTGATCCTACCTCTGATACCAAATGTATAGTTGGTTTCATTACTCTCCAACTCTTGAAACTATATTGTTTCACATTCGGATTCCAACCCGGTTTTATAGGCGAAAGTTGCAAAAAAATCATGAAATTCCTGAATGACTATATCCTTATCTGATTCCAACAGAGTAATATATAGTAATAAATCTTGTATAGGTGTAGAGAAAACTACATAACTAAAATATAAAATTGCAAATTACTATTCTGAAATCCTTTTTTTGATTTATTTTGCTCAATATTTAGCGAGATGCTTAAAGATTAGTAATCTCAGGTATTTACTTAAGCAAGATGATTCTCATTTCCCCTATGAATTAAACATTAGATTGAAGATAACTTGTTAACAAGTAAAAAAATAGTTCTTTACAAACACCTTGGAAAGGCAGTGAAACCACAATCTTTAGCGATTAATACTAATTATTATTTTCAACTATTTTATACCTCAAAACTTTCAATACGTAGAAGAGAGTGAGGGATAACCAACCGTCGCGTCGACACGGCGGAGATATCAATTAGCGATTAAGCAGGGAACCCTAGTAGTAATTTTTTTCTATTACATACCTAATTATTACTTTAACTCATTCTAACAGTTTTGATATGGTTGGTGTTAGAAAGAGACACGAAAGGGAAGATTTTAAAGAAAAGATTCTTAAAAATCTAAAAATTCTCCCAAAGGCACAAATCGAAACGTGCCCTACTCAAATTTAAGTGAGTTGTCCTATTTTCTGTTGCTATACGGTAGAGTGAAATGGATTACCTATTAGGATTTACCGAAAAATCGATATTCGTCAGTATGCATCAGTGGTGTTGAAGAACAGATGCTCGATATAAGCTGTTCAGTAAAAGATTCACCTAAACGTAAAATCGAATTGAAGAAACGAAGCTTAGTTAGACATTATGATTATGTTAATCTCTATGTGAGGTCCTATTTTGTAAAAACAGACTACAATAAATTCTTTGTGGTATATGATTAAGTGCTATGAGCTTGTTAAATTTATGAAACTTACTAAGATTTTTGATAAAAAGTAGTGAATTTAGACTAAAGTGAGTACATACAACTCATTTAATAGACCTCAAATATACATTTTGAGTTAACCATTATGAGGAACATTAATGGCTAGAGAGACAAATAGTCACTTGCTCCAATATGATGGCCATTAAAGCATGAATTAAACAAATTCAAAACCATAACGGTTTTCTGGTTCTTTTAGGTAAAATATCGTAATTTTGACATCCGCAAAAACATCGTTCAGAATAGTTCGTAGTCTTTATTTTGACTCAACAACAAGTGGCTGAAAAGTGATTCGCAGTTCTTCGTCTTTTACTGCCAATCCTTCAATACCTACCCAATAAACTTATATCTGATTTCTCCACGTTGCATACCAAGAAAATCTCACTAGCAACCTGTTCCTCTACAGCCCGCGGCTTCGACGCAACAAATTGTCGTGACGTCTGTAAAAAACAATGATAGATTTAAGCTAAGGGTAAGCAAAAGGAAGTTATTAACTTTAGATAAATGTTAAGACATTCCTCCGTTTTGCACGTCGACCGGTCGGTTTCCAATTTGGATTTTTCGCGTCCGAATGCAGGTTAAAAGTGATCGTAATAAATTTAAGCGCGTCGAGATTTCCACCTCAGACCGTTTCCTAGATTTAGAGAAAGTGCATATAAGCCGCACAGAGAGGAGTCTATTTTACTGCCGCAGCCATTGCATATTGCATAACGCTTTAATTCCCTTCGAGTTGGGACGTTGCTACGAGATATCCAGTAATAATAATTGTGAGATGGCAGATTCTGTTGCATAGTAAGATAAATCAGTTATTAATTTCCTCATTATTAACGAAGAGGTGATTTCAATGGTAGAATTGTGTAATGGCTCCGTCATCGTCCTGATGAACTTAAAAGCTTTCAACGGGCAATTTCCTTGTAAAAACAAAGGCTTTCTCTAAGAAAACAGAACGAGAAGACGAAAGCCCAAGCAAACTGCGTGCATTATATTCTGTTTTAATAGTTAGTTAAAAGGAAGCTCGAAAAGGCTATAAAATTCTTTTATGTGTTTTGTAAGGTTAGGCAGGTAAAACTACGTATTCCTAAGCAAATACCGTGAAAAGGGTACCACGGGGCTCTAAGCATCTTCAATGCCGAATCTGTGAGAATTGTTCCTAGATAAATAACTTGGTTAAAAGCATTTTTATGTATGTAAATAAAATAAAGCTCTACTATTTTAGATGTATGGGCGGAGCAATAACTTTGTGGAAAACACGAGTTATTTCTTTGATGTTACCGATGGTAAAAGTGGACACTCATCATCTACTAATAACACATAACGCAAATTTACCAAGTCTAGAACGGTTTCTCAGCTTTATTGCTCTGGCTTGCAACGATACGAATGTTATACAAACATAATAAGCAGCTTCCAGTCTATTGAAGAGAGATTCTGCCATAATACTCGACACAGTAAAGAGTAAAGCATCACTTACGTACGGCAAATAACTGCAATCTTTCCGAACTAGAAAGTCGTGTAGCAGGAAGTCGGGCCTTCGTTATGTCGAGGATATAACTTGCTCCTCTCTATAGGTTTATTTAATATAATGAGAAACAAATTAACCAGTATTCGAAGCGTTTTGAAATAATTACGACTACGATACCGGTCATTCTATTATTTCGTATTCTATGCCGAGGCCAGTGACATAGGCAATCGAGAGATGCTTTTCGCTATTTCATCTCTCTATGCTCTTCGGTGGACCTTTGGGACGCTTATGCCTTAGACGGTTATATCGTCGTAAATTTTCATTATTCCTTGTTGGTCATAAATTGTATTGGAAAAAATTAAATTTACTGTCAGGTTCTAGTGTAGTGGCATCAGGAGGAGCCATTTTAAACAGACATTAAAATCCAATTGGTTATTAGTTTGTTGTAAAATTTCCACAACTGGTCTTGTTATAAAGCAGGGTCCTTCTCGGGTGAACAATGGTGTATTTTCTAAAGCATCAGAATGTAACTAGAAAAAGTTATGGCGAGTGACTAAATGGGATGCTGTCCGCTATGGACAAGTGATGGTAAAATAACTGGCATTTAAGAAAACAAAAGAGGGTTTCTTATTACCTAATTTATTCACAAATGGTATGTAAGTATCTTTTTGAAAAGTCTGGCTAGAGCAAAGCATGCAAGTACAAGGTGCCTAAATAGCGACGTTTTGACGTTTGGCGCTATTTTTATTTTTCAGTAATTTAGGATATTAATACATTATTCACCAAGGGACTAAATTAGGCTACTAAAGTTGCTAAAAGATTAAAAGACACTTTTCTGCACTTGAAAAGGATGGAGAAACAAAAGTCCATTTATTTTGATTATGTCATCCTTTCCTGTCAAAATTTCATATAGATGAAATTTTATAATGAATACCCCGTATATTGCATCCATAGACTGCCTTAAAACAACAGACTTTAATGAATTATTACGTCAGCGGTATTATTAATTTATTCCTTGGAGGATAAAACTCGCAGTTCACTTCTTTCATTTGAGAGAAAAGATTTGTTGCCTAAATGGTTTGCTGAATGCCATCTTTCATCCTTCATTGCCATCCTCCATTGCCATCCTTCATTTTATTAGATAGTAGTTTCAAAAGTTGATAAGTGCTGAAATTCTTGGGTAAGCGGTCTGGGCGACTAGGTATTAAAACTTCTAAACTTCCAAGCTTTCAACAATCTTTATTGTCTTCATCAGGGTTGTTGTGTGATAAAATAACAAAAATGTAATAAGTTTCATAGTCTAGAAAGTGTAACAATGTTGTGGCCATCGTGTTAAATATGTTCTGTTACTGGACTCTCTTTGACTTTAAAATATTAGACGGTAAGTCATCGAATGCGGAAATGCGAAAAGTCGTATTCTTCGCGCAGAAAATGTTTTAACATCCCTTGAGGGTTGTCTGATTTTGTTTTTCAGGCCATCCTCAGAGCCAATTTTATTATGTTAATAAAGAAGGAGGAGTTAAGAACGAGAAGGATCAAAGCTTCATTAATTCCAAAAAATCATTCAAATTGGTTATTACTCGCTTATGTATACATTCACAACGCTTTGTTGCTCCTCGTTCTTAAACACCTCAAAGAGCCTAAAAAAAGAGGACTTTATTAAATTTTTTTCGAATTGAGTTTAATGTTTAGCTATCTGTTTTCGATAAGGTTTTCTTTTTGTGTTATCTTTATTATACATTCTACAGATATATTTGTAATTCTTTATTATTTCATGTCGATACTCGACATGAAATAATACGTCGACTCGAAACAACTGTTTGGATCTCAAAAACGAATAATCATTTTATCTATAGACTCGTAGACGTTTTCTGATTTAGCAACATTTGAGAAACTTAGAAACAGCCGAAAATGTAAAAAAGAGTTAATTACCATTATTCTATGAATAAACAATCTATTGAGCAGTTTGTGTTTCTGCATTTAACTTAGAAAATAAACAAAGCACCTCTTCATGCTCTAAAATTTTTGTTCCTTACACAACAGTTTCAATATGGACTGCCTGTTTTAGTGAACGACTAACTGAGTCCACATTTTTGTGCAATAACTATCATTTTTGCAATAACTTTGATGGTGAAGGCCACAATGTTCTACAGATGATACGAGTGTATAAATGGTATATTTATGGTTCTCGTTTCAGGTTTTTAATAATTTTTCAACAGTGAGTAGGCTACAATTTGCACACCATTGTTCACATTCAATACCACTGGTTTTGTAGAGGACGTACTTAAGTAATTAAATACACTCAACTTACTCATCAAGAACAATGTTACTTTCGGTCACAGGCTACATTAGAATATTTAAAAGAATTGTTGATATGTTGAAATTACATGGAAAATAGATACGATTAAAAAATAAAATTATGAATTCAGAAGATCAAATTACATATTAAAAATCAGTAACCAGGTTTCGTTCGAAGACGAGTGCTATTTCAAAAACAAGCAAACTTTCAATGAGTATATATGTTTGAATTGGGAAAATGTCTTTATTAGTTTAGTTATATCTCCTTCTTCAGAAAGGGCTGTAGGATGAATTGAGATTGACGTGACGTGCTAGGACATTCAGTGTAGTCGTCTAAATAATACAAGGCATTAATAAACTTTTTTTTTTATTTTCAATTTAATTGTTTAAAGTACAGCATATATTACCCATTCAGTTATTTTTGTCATCTAGTTACCTTTGAAACCTTCATTTTTTTTAATACCCATCTCCTTTGAGCACATGGTGAGAAGATACAATAAAAATGTCAAAGTCAAATTTCCAAGGCCTACTTGACGACAATAATAAGTGAATGGCTTATAGGTGTAGTAATGTTATGTGTCAAAACTTGCAACGGCGAACGTCGGTAACTACCTTTTATTGTTATATCTGGTTCGTGCTGACCCAGATCACGTACGCCATTTCCCGCAATTTGATTGTACAGTGATGGTAGAAGAGAGTCTTCTAGGAATATTTGGGCAGCAAAATACAGTCACGATACTGTATTAGCAAAGAAGTATTGATATTATTATATACTGAAGTATATAATAATTGTTGTTGACTTGTTAATTGTACACTTATCGTGTTTATCAATTAATTGTAGTGTGGGATACCAAACTTTCTAAATTTACGGGTTCAAGCTGTTGTAACACCAACTGACTGTAATTCACAAACCTGTAGTGCCTTAAAGCAAGTAATCGGAGTTCTCGAGTTTGGAAGGTTTTCAAGATCTTCAATTTAATCGTCTATTAACATTTTCGGATGTGATGTATTGAAAAAAAATTGTGAATTATGGGAATCAAAGCGTGATGGTTGCCAAAAGGTGAAGTGGCTAATTAAAGTATTCAGATATCTGTGTACTAAGAAATAAAAAAGTACGTCTAACATGTGAAAAACTCATAGCCGTTTGGCATGTAAATACTACTCTTTCGATAGATCGGTAAACTCCTAAAACTTGACAGTATAAGATTCATTTGAATGACTTGTGACTTTTTTTATTGAATAGGAAATTCTTGTCACAAAGCACAAGTTTTTGTGACAAGTTTTCAACAAGGAGAAAACCCTACTAATTAGTATTTTTTGACGTAAAACAGTGAACCACGTCAGAGGCTTTTGCAGTCTCGTCAAATAATTATTATGCGATACTTCTTCTCCAACTTCCAACAAAAATCTGTAGACATTCTTTGCCAAACTTCATAAACGCTCTTATTAATTTTTTAAGTCTGGTAGAATTGAACCAGAGGTAATCATATCTGATTAGATATCAAAAAAAAAAATGGAAAGTCCAATCAGTTTGACAATAATTTCAGTTGCTATTTGACTTAATGTATAAAGATTTTTTAGATATATTCATTGGTAAGGCTTCACGGCCGATCAAAATACATAAAAATTCACGGCCGATCTAAAGTGTTTTCCGGACTTTGAAGCCGTGGTCCAATGAAATTTCTTCCTGACATTTTGTCTACAGCTGCGACAAATATTATCAAAGGCGATGAGGCAATGGGCGAAGAGATCTCCCGTGCTTCCCGACGTTAAATGATTCGATTGTGGTCAATTCCGTGGTATTTATTGCCCCACCGGCGCCGTCGCGCTGCAGTGGAGGGTCTGGGGTGGGGGTAGTGGTGGCGTGGGGTTTCGGCGCACTTGAAGTATGTCGTAGAAGTCGCTTCCAGACTGCATTTGGAAACGTAATTTCCTCCTTTATGTTGAAATTAAACTTTCTCTTACACCTCAACTCTATCAACCCAAAAATTCAATTCCCTGTGGACATAGAAAAAGAAGAAGGCCTACCGTTTTTGGATGTTTTACTTACAAGGAGGCCGAATGGGAAGTTGGCGCACATCGTTTATAGAAAACCAACACCCACTCACCGATACCTCAATAACGGATCAAATCATCATCCCAAACAGAAAAAGGAAGTCATAAAGACTCTGTCTGTGAGAGCCAAGAGAATTTGTGAGCCGGCTGAATTGAAACGGGAAATGAAGTATCTGGAAAGAGCCTTTGGTTGGAATTGATACAGCAAGCACGAGTTCGATAGAGCCGTCCGTCCAAGAGATGTAAAGGAACAGTGGGAGAAATGTAAAGGAACAGTGCTAAGAAGGAACAATGGGAGAAGATGACGAAAAGCGAGGATGGACCAGCGAAAAATGTCTTTGAACCCATTTATATAATACAACAGAGCTTGAGATCGGCCAAAAACCGCAGAGATCCCCTATCGGTACCCGGAGATTACCAAATTCCATGCAGCTGTGGCTCGGTAGACGTTGGCACCACAAAACGCAGGGTCAACATGAGGATTACGGAACACAAGAGGAGCTGCTGGCTGGGACAAACACACTAGTCAGCAGTAGCAGAGCACGCTCTCTATGAAGGTCACGACGCCCTTTTCAACGAGGTGAATATCTTATATCAATCGCAGCGTTTCTATCCGAGACTAACGAGAGATGCCATTGAGATCTTTAAATAAAGGAATGAGGAAATTACGTTTCTAAAGCAGACTGAAAGGGAGTTATAATACGAAGCTCACCACAGTCGAATCAGTCAACGTCGGAAAGCACGGGAGATCACTTCGCCCATTGCCTCATCGCCTTTGACAATGTATGCCGCAACTGTAAACGAAACGTCAGGAAGAAATTCCATTGAATCATGGCTTCAAAGCCCGGAAAACAGATAGATTATATATTCATTAGCTTTAAAATTTTCTCATTATTTCTGGAAAACTAGAGCATAGTGATAATGCTAGACACTAGTAAATCAATCGTTTATTTATACAACATTTTCGTTTAAAAACGATTATTTCGCTAGTAGTGGTTTTGAATTTTATACCAATTTTTTCTGCTCTCCACTACCCCTTCTATCTCTCGTTTGCACATCCCGGTGAACTTCTTTGTAAGCTGCATTGCCTTTCTGTAACCTTCTATCTCCCGTAGCTTGTAGCAGTTCCTACGCCTTCTCCATTCTTTCTCCTCTTGTTCTTCACTCTTCTAAAACACTTTCTTTGATGTTACTCTTTATCGCTATGTTAAATGCGATTTATCTCAATCTCCCTGCATTGTTATTTCTCTACATCTGTAGTTTAAAACATGGATCACTTTATCCCACAGCCTTTTCTTTTGTTATTGTTCTTTTAGGTTGTAAAGCAGAGCAGATTGAACAAAAGTCTATTTATTTTGATTATGTCATCCTTTTCTGTCAAAAATTTCATAGCCTGCTAGATGAAGTTTTATAATGAACACCCCGTAGTTGAAATAAAGGCGAGATAATGGGATGACAAGAACCAAACGACGAGTAGAAACTGGGAAATTGGAATCAGACTACTTATTTTTTTGCATTTTTTTTTCTAAAGAAATATAATTTTGAAGGTAAGAAAACGTGAATGTACCATAAATTTCCAAATCTCTTTTCAGTCGAAAGTATTTTTAGCGCCAATCCTATTCCCCCGGAGGTCAGGTAGGACCCCCTACCGACTTACAAGGGCTCAAACGCTGGGCTACTTCTTAAGTTAATTTAGTGGTTTTACCTTCCACTTTACCTTGACGAGCTAAGCTGCGTTGATTTATATTTTAATATGGTCCATTATTTCTGAACTATATGTAATGTTCATTATATACACGACTAGCAAACAATGCCCTACTTTTCTACGGATATTGTAACCGCTGTATCAAATTATAAGAACTTTTATTCGTGTCGCAAATACCAACTATTGGAACGGGTTAATACCCCGGCACACCAAAAAAGCTCTTATTTAAATAACACATAGGCCACGTTATGGTAACATGTGCTTTCGTAATTACGTATGAATTGATTTGAATTTTTAAGCAGACTCTATAGTGGGCAATGTTTACATTCTCACCAATGTAAGAATGCGTCTATAGGAATTATTGGCGTGCGCACGGTATTTAAAATCGAGTCCATCAGGTCCTCAATAAACACATGACATAATTGGTCAAGATTATCGTAATTTGTAATTGGGATGTGCGCATCTTGAGCTTTCTGACTATAACTCTAATCGTAGCTTACACTGGGCCAATTTGCTACACGCACGCACATCTTGGTCTAAGGTTAGACTTTGACGTTGAATGAAACTTATAATAGTCCGATAAAGTATTTGTCAGGTTTGCTTTTAGCTGAGGGCGATCGTTGAGATAATTTGCATACAATCAGGACAACCGAGACTTCACTCACTTGAAAGTAGCAGCTTATGGTTTATTATTGCCCTATTTTCTATACAGCCCATGTATCGTTGCGTGTTTACTTGAGTAATCTATAACAAAAATAAATTAAGTGGAAATTGTTGGACGCAAAAAAATAATATCATTCGATTTTTAGAGACTTTTACTTAAGTTGAGACTAAATTAATAACTACTGTTGTTGGTATATTCGAAGAAAAATTTGTTTGCACAAAAAATCGTAGACAAAGTCCCTTTTCTCTTTCAAAGTAACTGATAGAAATCCAAGGTGGCAGACAAATGAACTTTAAGACAGCAGTCTCAAATAATGAATATTTAGTTGTTTAGGGCTACACGTTTCGCCTAAAATGGCATCATGAGACCGCGACCAACATACATGCTAAAATTTCTTAAAACAAGTTAAAATAGACGCACAAGATTTGTCGAGGACATTCGAGGACAAATCTAAGATAGAGTACTAGAGAATATATGAGAATTGTTATTGAAAAGAAAACAGGTACTTAGCAAATTATTTATCAACTTCTTATTAGAATTTGATTGAAAGTAAATAGTGGTGTTTACCATATTGTTTATAGTTTTAGTTATGTACGAAAATTGCTCTTGAATTGATCCGTTATTATCACCTCATTTTTCTATTTCATTCCCGTATTCAATTGTTATTGATTGATTTTTTTTGGAGTCAAATTTGTTTAAGAATTTTTTCAGACCTATTAATTTTGTATTCGATTTCCTGTTTTTAAGATTTAATAACTTTATATATTTTTTTCAGTTGTCACTTCTTTGTCTTTTCAAGTTCATACTTAATTTCATAAGGAAAACGGCGTCCGTTCAAATAAAACCATTATTAGAGACTAAGATTTTGACAACAAAAAGATCCCATGATTTTGTTACAATTTAAAGTTTTTTCAAGCTATTTCAAAGATCGGATCAAAACGAACTGGCCCATATGCAAACTGTGGGCCCTTTTATTTCCAACAAGTTAACTGGTAATGTTTCCGAAACTTTTCTTCTTCTACCGGCGAGAAAAAAAAGCCCAAGTTAGCATGGTTACTCATTTGTATCGTTCCTGCTAACTAACCGTTTCAAAAGGTTAGTTAGCAGGAGAGGAGGAGTTTCCATCGAACAAAATTGTTTTTTGTAGATACAGGACCCATTTAGAGAACCCACCTGAGATAGAAGGGGATTTAATTTCAAAGTTTAGATACATTTCAAATTTTTTTGAATGTTCAAACTATGATAAAGTTAAAAGGTTACTTTTTAACCGACTAGACAATAATTTATTTATTTTTTTTTGTCTTTTTTATTTTTAAGTTTTTGAACTGTCACATTTTGCATGGGAATTTGCCTGTTGTACTCTTTATTTTTTTGTTAATTTTTATGAAACTGCCATAAATATAACATTGCCCAGGGTTCGTTTTCATGTCTGCCATTTATCTTAGCGCTATTAAAGCCGTAATCGATCCTCCAAAGGAATTTTAATAAAATTGCACGAAGTATACATTTCTTTTTCCTTTTTTTTTCAATCCACAAGATATTTTTTTTAATGAAAGTTAAGTCAGCCCGCCTTCTTTTGAGCCAGTCGCAGTACTCTTGTGATCAAGTGTCAAGTTACCATTGATAACGAAGGCGCATGTATTAATATGAAATGAAAAATGTATGTAGGTATAACATCCTATTTCATCATTGGTATATGTCATGATGCCAGTTTGGAACTAAGATTGGTGAAAGCTATAGCATGGTCTAAATTTGGCTGACTTCTCTACCAATTTTAGGCGCAGATGAAGTACAGCAAACTGATCATGACGCAGGAAACTGATTGGAGATAGAAAAATAGTATATTACATACCGGGGTGGGAAGTCGGTCATTACTGTCGAGAGATTTGATATTTTATCGAGACGCGCAGCGTCGAGATGAACTATACAATCTCGAGGCGGTAAGGAAACTTCCTAGCGAGGTGTGTATACTATTTTATTTACAACCTACATAATATAAATTTATATTTTTCGTATAAGATATTTATAATATTTTTAACTATCTTTTTTAAAAATTACCAGTTAACTGTCTTAGTTCGATGCTACTAGGCACACCTTTTTAATTCTATAAAGACATTAAGTTTTAGGGGCCAAGAAATAAGCATGGAAAATGAGGGTTGAAAGAGAGGTAGGTAATAAGCCATTACCGCCCTTGGGTGGTAATGAATACCAATTACCTACGTCTAATTTAGAGGTAGGTATTAGGTAATTTCCCACCCTCCTATGACGTTTGTAATGATAGCATTACATATATGGTTGTAAATAATTTAATTTGTTTGTTTTGATTGATTGTGCGACATGTATTGGCGTCAATTTGAGTCAGCTGGAGAAGTCATTTACGATGCGCAGTACAAATCATAAGCGATTTACATTGTCTTTTATTAGTTATTCACAAAAATGTGGCATGTCGTTAGCAGTGGAAATTTATGTTTGACGTTGTTCACTAAATAGGTTAACATGCGCAAAAAGGAGATGATAAGAGAAAAATTAATATTCTAAAGCCACTCAAGATGCCTGAATGACAAATATGGACATAGTTCATCCTCTAGTTGTCACTTAGTATTGGTTTGCGATAATCCTTCAGGCACGAACATTTTGGAACTAAGTAATTTACCTGTTTCTTTTTTTTACTAATTTACTTCATCTACTCCTTAGAAATTATTGAACGAATAAGAGACAAATATTAATAAAGGCAGAAAGAAAACAAGAAATAGCATAAAGTGGCCTAAAAATATCTTCAAAGAAGAAGTCTAGGCCAAATCTACA
Organism: Taphrorychus bicolor; assembly: GCA_951812265.1. NCBI lineage: Eukaryota > Metazoa > Arthropoda > Insecta > Coleoptera > Curculionidae > Taphrorychus > Taphrorychus bicolor. Next base: position 27,296,499 of record OX638297.1, read on the forward strand.
TTTTATTTTCATGCACTTAAGCCATCTTTTATTTTTCGCATTTTATACAATTTCCGCACATCGCAGGCCTCTCTTCCTATATTCTGTCTAGTTCAAGGACCAACTATTCATTATTTCACGTGATTCTTTCAATCATCTATTACTCCACTCATGCTATACAATTTCCATGTGAATCTTTCCATAATTCTGTCTTCAGAAAAATTTCAAAGTAACTCTCCATTATTCCTTGTGTCTTGTGTTTTTGCAAACATTTCTAATTTTTTGGTAACTATCATAAAAATGTTATTGATGTGCTTTAGCCATCTTTTATTTCTCAAATTACCCATTTTATGCAATTTCTAGTTTCCACATGCCTCTTTCTATAAACCTGTTTAATTCTAATTACTCAACGTGTCTCTTTTTTTAAATTCTATTTCATTCTAGGGTAACGCTCCATTTTATATTCAGGTACTTGTACCTTCTCTTACTCTTCTGATTTTATGTCTACTTCCACGTCTTCCTACAATTCTGTCTAGTTTCAGAATAACTCTCCATTTAGTTTTCCATTAACTATCACGTGACTTTTTCTATAATTTTCATTTTATGCAATTCCACTTTCCACTTCTAAGTTTTTCTAAATTCACACATATTACGATAAATTTTCCACGCAAAACATGGTATTTCCCTGAAAACAGTGCTTGTCAGATTCCTTTATTTTTTTAACAATATTTCTCTTAATTCTTTAAAGATATTATTATATATTTATTTTTAATTTCTTTAAAATTGCTTTTACAGCTCTAAAAGAATCACTAGAACAATAGCTTTTCACTTATTTTTGAAAGTTTCTCAAAAACTTCCAAACAATATTACATTCCTCTCTCGGTTCTTTAAGAGCTGATTGAGAGTTTTCCTATAGAATACAATGATTTACTACATTCCCTAAATACATTTTCATCTGTTTATCTTTCTCGCTCAAGATAGGGTTTAGAGAGATAGATACTATAATTTTCTTAAAAACAGTGAAATATTTTTATATTTTCTTAATTATGTTTGTCCAAATTTATTACAGACAAAGATTATATCTTCTTTTGAACACGTTTTTTATATTCCTTAAAAAGGAGGGAATATGTTTTGGTTCTAAAAATGGTTTTTCGAAATTTTCAATGACAATATGACTTTTTTTTCCACTTGTGACAAGTACTAAAAGCCCATTTACTTTGTTCATGTCTTCTTTTTCTGTCAAACATTCATAGCCAATTTATTAACTTTTTCTAATGAACACCTGTGTTTTGGTTATTTTTAAACTAGACTTAGGAATGGAGTGAAATGTCCCATGGTCAATTTCAAATAGAAATTTATCTAGAAGACTGAATAAATGACAGATTTGTCCTATTATAAATTTGCATTAGAATGCAATTTATAATTTTTGAAAAACTGCTGTTTAGGTTTAAGACCAAAATCTGTTAAAAACTACTTCAAGCGTTTAAAATTGTAAATTTGAAGTTTTTTAAGAATAAAAATTGAGGTAAAAATCCGCACCAAATTTAGTTAAAAAGGTGTCTGTAAATGCAAGTTTGGAGGTTCTCGGGAAAATCTTGTTAAAATAAGTCTAAAAGCCAGTAAAAATAACTTTCATAAAAATCAATTTTGATGTTTTTGTAGCAATTCAGTTTTATGGCACAATCAGGTAAAACTGATTCGCAAATCTCTTAATTTGAAGTTTTTACTAAAATAAGTGAAATTTGCCTCAAAATGTAAATCTGCAGTTTTTCGAGAAAGTCAGGTTAGAATGAAGGCCAAACTCGATTAAAATTACTCTAAGCGTATAAAACTACAAATTTGAAGTATTTTGAGAAATGCATGTTGTAAGTATAAAATAAAATAATAAAATATCTTAAAAATAACTATATAAAATACGATCGAGTGCTGGAATGTTTTTTTCTGCCCAGTGTGGCAAAGTTCAATTTTTCATAGTAAATCGCGTGTGGGGTATGACTTCCTTTTCCATTTTTGACAAGTACTAAAAGCCCATTTACTACCACTCCCTTACATGGCATCGTTTCCTGTAAAAAATTCATAGCCAGTTTAATAACTTTTTCTAATGAGCACCTACGTTTTGGTTATTTTTAAAGTAGCATCAAGAATGGAGTGAAACGTGATATGGTCAATTTCAAATAGAAATTTATCTAGTAGACTGAAGAAATGACAGATTTGCCTTATTATAAATTTGAATCAAAATGCAATTTTTAATTTTTGATTGATTGATTAAAAATTGTAAATTTGAGGTTTTTGAGAATTAGAATTCGGGTAAAAATACGGACCAATTTTAGTTCAAAATGTGTCTGTAAATGCAAGTTTGGAGTTTTTCGAGAAAATCTTGTTAAAATAGGTCTAAAAGCGAGTAAAAATAACCCTCATTGTATAAAAATCAATTTCGATGTTTTTGTAGCAATTCAGTTTTATGACACAATCAGGTGAAGCTGATTCGCAAATCTCTTAATTTGAAGTTTTTGATAAAATTACATTTCTTTACTAAAATAAGTGACATTGACCTCAAAATGTAAATCTGGAATTTTTCGGGAAAGTCAGGTTAGAATGAAGGCCAAAATCGACTAAAATTACTCTAAGCATATAAAACAACAAAAATTTTGAGAAAAGCATGTTACATGGATGCATGGATAATGGCCAAAATCAGTTAAAAATGACTGAATGAATGAATAAATAATAAAATAACTTAAAAATACCTATATAAAATACGATCGAGTGCTGGAATTTTTTTTCTGTCCAGTGTGGGAAAGTTCCACTTTTCATAGTAAATCGCGTATGGGATATGACTTCTTTTCCACTTTTGACAAGTACTAAAAGCCCATTTACTTTGATCATGCCATCTTTCTCTGTCAACAATTCATAGCCAATTTAATAACGTTTTCTAACGGACACCTGCGTTTTTGGTTATTTTTAAACTAGCATCAAGCATGGAGTGAAATATGCTATAGTCAATTTCAAATAGGAATTTGTCTAATACACTGAAGAAATGACGGATTTGTCGTATTATAAATTTGCATCAAAATGCAAATTTTTATTTTTGGAAAAATGGTGTTTAGGTTTGACACCAACGGTGTGTTAAAACGACTTGAAGCGTTTAAAATTGTAAATTTGAAATTTTTTAAGAATAAGAATTCCGGTATGAATCAGATTCAAATTAGGTCTAAAGTCGAGTAAAAAAAACCCTCATCGTATAAAAATTCAAATTTCGATGTTTTTGTAGAAATTCAGTTTTAGGACACAATCAGGTGAAACTGCTTCAAATCTCTTAATTTGAAGTTTTTGATAAAATTACGTTTTTTTGACTAAAATAAGTGAAATTTGCCTCAAAATGTAAAGCTGGAGTTTCTAAGTCAGGTTAGAACGAAGACCAAAATCGATTACAATTACTCTAAGCGTAAAAAAATAAAAAAATTAAGTATTTTGCGAAGATCATGTTAAGATAATGGCCAAATCGGTTAAAAAAACTTATAAAAATAAAATAATAAAATAAATTAAAAACACCTATAAAAAATGCGATCGAATGCTGGAATTTTTTTTTTGAGTGTGGGAAAGTGACACTTTTCATAGTAAATCGCGTGTGGAAAGGTGATTGTAAACCCCCAATTATGAATGGTACTAGAAAAAAATATTACTATTACTTATAAACTAACTATTATTACATAAATCCGGATTGATGGCCAATTTGGTTTTCGTGGGGGGTGGGAGAAATACTACTCAGGCAGTGTTGACTCTGCTAAATCAGATATACAGCTCATTTAGACACTTGGCTTACACCAATGCAGTGCTGTGTGACTTGTCCAAGGCATTTGATGCGCTTCCCACACAAAATACTTACAGGAAAACTGGAGTGCTATGGCTTCTGCCAGAGGGCTGTCTAACTCATTCGAACCTACTTGAAGGATCGCGTACAGGCCACTAAGGTCAATGGATTGTTGTCGGCCAAAAGGACACTTAATGTGGGTGTTCCACAGGGCTCTATACTGGGGCTATTAGTATTTCTAATTTGCATCAATGATCTTCCCAGAGCTGTACCGGGTGTGAATTTTACTCTCTTTGCGGATGACACCACCTTGTCCTTTTTGGGCCCCTCGCTGTGTGGAGTTCTCTCTTCTATACAGGAGGCCTGTTCTCTCGCAGGAGCCTGGTTCTGTTCGAACTGGCTGCTTCTTAATGCGGGTAAGAACCAGAACATCGTGTTTGCAATGAGACATGTTGATGATGGGGATCTTTCGGATGATGTTTTGTTTCTGGGTATTAACATGGACTCGAGGCTTACGTTTGGGATACATGTTGATGCTATCTCGGGCAGGCTTCGTGCTGGAGTGTTTCTTCTCTGGTCCCTAAAGGATTGCGTTGGACCTCCGACAATGAGAGCTGCTTACTTTCTGTTATTCACTGTGTGTGGTCATATGGGATTCTGGTGTGGGATGGTTTGCCTTGTTCTGCCTAGAATTTTCCAACTTCAGAGGCGGGCAGTCCGGGTGATCTCGGGTCTGAGGTACAGAGACGACTGCAGGCATGCTTTTAGGAACCTAGAAATTCTCACTTTGTCATCTTTATATATATTAAAATTTTGGACCCCGGAAAAGGGACATCCATAATCATGGCACTAGAAATAAAAACGATTTAGTGGTACCCTTTTGCAGACTGGGAAAGTGACAAAGTAGAATAGAGGTTAAATTTGCTAAATTATATAATAAGCTTCCAAAGGAAGTGAAATGCTTACCACTTACAAGTCTTAAAGAAAAAGTTAAGACCTTTCTCTGTTTTAATAGTATTTATAGTGTGAATGAGTGCCTTAGTTTTAACATAACAGCTTTTTTCTAATTTTGACATATAAAGTGGCACTTTTCAATACTGATGACAGTGACGTAACGTCCTACTTTTCGTAACTAGTTACGAAAAGTAAAATCTTTCGTAACTAGTGATGAAAAGTTGGTGTCACCACCAGTAAGTTGCAGGTTTCGGCTGTGGCACACCGTTGCTATAGTTTCACGGTATTAAGTAGATGCAAAGTGGTTTAAAAGTAAATATTGAAGTTTAATAATAATAACTATCTCTCTCTCTCTAAGTAGGTGTTTGTAGTCAAAATTAGAAAAAATCTTGTATGAAACACGTGACGAAAAACCTTTTTTGTGTATCTCATTCAAATTGCGGGAACTCGCTGCGCTCGTCCCGCAAACATTCATTCGTTACACAAAATCGGACTTTTCGTAACTGGTTACATAAATAGCTATTAATGTGTAGTAGCGCTTTTTTTATAATAATCTATTTTTGGTTACTTTAGTTCCACTTTTGACTTGTGTATAAACTTTAAGTGTTTTGCATCAATAAATTATCTACATCTATACATACTAGTCCCGCACAATTTAAGACATATTAGAAAATCGTTAGTCTGGTAGGTTTCCTTTTCAAATACGTTGTGTGGATATAGTTCTCAAACACTATAAAAAATTCTTCAAAAGGAACAAAAAGTGGTCGTTGTAACTTTTTCGGCCAACAGGTCTGCCCTCTACTTGTGTTGCGGCACTTGTGTTTCAACGCGTAGCCAAACCAAAGACCTTTGAGATTAACAGCGTCATGGACCATCAGCTGAGCTACATACATTTTACTTTCATCCACTCTCACTCAACCCTAATAAAACCAACAAACAAGTTGTTTACCGCTTACACCTCAGTACGTATTTCTTCGCTACCCAATTTCTCAATAAATCCAACACAATCACGCGAAAAATTAACCGTGGGATTGCCCCAATCTCGTAGAGTCGTAAATTCGACCTAAAGCCGATCCCTAAGTTCGTTGGGCTTCCATCATTATTTAACGGGCACGATTTCCCAAATAATAAAACCAGTAGATTTCAATTAAACGAGACTTTCTCCTTTTAAAATGCAAGTGCACTTTCTCCTTTTTACGGTGCAGTTTCGAAAAAAGCAACCGATATCGCAAGTGAATCTTGCAACGACCGGGAGCTGCTGATATCGGAAGCGGTTCTTCTTTGGTTTGGGCATGGCGAGGATGCCGAGGAGCCACTTAAAAAAACTGGAACCCAAAACTCGGTTTGGGCTAGGACCAGTGGCGCACGTGGAACCCGTCTTGGTTCTATGATGTAGTGTCCAAAAAAGGACGCGTTGCTCATTATCATATAGTTTTAACCCACGTTATCATAAAATCGTAAATAGAACAAGAAATTTCCGGATCCGAAAATAATGTATTACCTTGACCAAAGTCTTGTTAAAAGCGTTTTGAAATCGATACGCGTTGAATAATGTATCATAATAATAGGAGTGGCTATGGTTTATCAAAGACTACATCGGCGTTACATTCTAGTCTGTAGAAAAACTATGGGAGAACCTCTGCCCGTACTCATTTGAAAATCAATTATTATCTTCCTTCGAGGTTTTATTAGAAGAGATGGAAAGTAGGCACTTAACGATGGGAATTAATGTATGAGACTGTTAAGGTCCATTCCAGTTTACAGTCTTTTTTCTATTTACGGGAGCGTTTAAGAGCACAGATATTTGTTGCGCCTTTGGCGCTCTATCCATAGTTTCGTCGGTGTATTTCAATTTTCGAGGAAATAATTAAGAAAGCCAATTAAAGTACAATAGCGACGTCATAAAATAGATATTAAACCTCGTCGAAATGGTCAAAGCAGTGTCTTAACAGTGAGTCCACTGGGTATATTAACGTCCTTATTACGGTTGACATTGCGAGCTCGGGCGGTTAAAATATGTCACATATCTGACCGGTTCGCAGTAACCCACCGTGTCATACTCGCAGCCCAATTAACAACGTCATTTTGCGGTTTTACACTCTTACTTTTGTTCTTTTTCTTCAGTTAATTGTATAATTCGCACGTGTTTTTCTTTGACGGCTCAGGGTCAAACGCTTTGTATAGGTATCGGTGCCGTTACACATCTGCTATAATAATCCCAATAAAGGTACAGTTCTTCATTAGTAATTTCTAATGGCTGGGTAATTAAAATTTTATGTCGAGCTCTTTTGCTGCAAATCGATTTGTCGATTACCCACATAACCGCTCACCAAAAGAAACCCACGACGGGTACCCAAGTAGCACTCAATTATCGTTAACATTGATTCGTTACCACCTATCCTAACGCGAAATATGATCCAAAGAACGTTAATAGCTGAATCTTAGGGCATTCAGTCGCATTTCCATCTATTTTATGGGCGACTTTTTCGTGTCCGAGTACCGATTTAATGGCTTTCGTTAATTATTTTCAGCGGGATATTGTCATAAATATCGTTACGCCAATTTTCGCTATAAGATGTAGGGACCGTGGGCACCCACACACCATCGAACCACTCTTTGATTTGATACGGAAAAGTTCGTAAATATCGTATAGTGCTTGCAGATCTAAGTTTTCTTAGGGTGTGGCTAGTAAATATTTCTATAGTAAAAAAATGAACAAATATTAATTAGCTGCACACTTAGTTTTACGATGGCAAGACAAATGGTGTTCTGTTAATGTCTTTCTTTGTTATCTTTTGCTTTTTTTTAGTAGTTAATGGAGTAGTTCCGGAGCGTTTAGAATTTAGAGAAGCAAACGCTTACCGCAAACTTTCCGTCAGTGGCGGATCTAGCCTTCTGTGAAACCCCCTTTCACTTAATGCACACAAAAATTGCGCGAAAATTTTTTGAGGTGCCACGCCCTCTTTTTGTTAAATTTTGACTGATTTGATTTGATTATTTCTCTCATGAAATTCAACTTTGCCTAGACAACGGTTAATTTCCGCTGTCACCTACTAACCATTTTGACTGACAGTCAGTAACAACTTTATTGACCACTTGTAACTTGAGAATGCCTCGACCGATCGGAGTGAATCCAACGGTTGTTTCCTCTTCTTGATGTCCTCTTTCACCTCTCGTCATTCTTCGAAAGTTCCGTAGGTGCAATATTTTCGGAGATAGACATTTTTAAGCACTTTTAGAATCGCGTTTTTTGACTATTTTTAAAAAAACCTCCTCCTGTAACTTGAGAACACCTTGACCGATCGTAGTGAATTCAACTGTTTTTTCCTATTCTTGATGTTCTCTTTTCACCTCCCACCATCGGAAGTTCCATATAAGCCATCATTCACTTATTCTTGTCGTCAAGTAGGCGTTGGAAAATTGACTTTGACGTTTTTATCGTATCTTTTTTTATTTTATCGTTTCAAAGGTAACTAGATGACAAAAATAAGTGAACGGGTGCAATATTTTTGGGGATAGATCCCTTCGGAGGTCGTTTTACAATCGCGATTTTTGACCATTTTTAAATATACCTCTTTGGAGGTTAAATTCATTCGGATTGGGTTTGTTACGTTCTTAGGGGATTACAAGCGTGCCATTTCGATCAACAAAAATTTTTCCGAATTTGTCCAAAGGGGGCATTAGTATTATGACTTTTTCTCAATTCTCAACTTTGACCACCTGTAACTTGAGAACGCCTCGATCGATCGATGTGAATCCAACGGTTCTTCCTCTTCTTGATGTCCTCTTTCACCTCCCTTCATCGGACGTTTCATATAAGCCGTTCCGCAGATGCAATATTTTCGGAGATAGACTCCTTCGGAGGTCGATTTCAAAAGTTATGAAAATGAATATTTTCAGTTGTACATTTGCGTTTATCAGTCAGTGAAACAAAAATCTCAAAGAAATTTGAAAGAAGTCTAAAAAAAAGGGGGGCGATTGGATCGATTTAGAGCGCTAAGGTACGTTGACTAATGCAGTCGTTAGGGTTGCATCCATGCAAAAAATGTCGTAGAAAAAAATTGTTTCGCTCTAACACAAAGAAGTTGGCCCTCGAAAATGAAAAAAAAAATATTGTAATTTAAACGTCAATATTTCAAAAACTATTGACAATCGGAATTGGTGTCTGATATAAAATATTCTTAGAATTTTGAAGCGAATAGATAAATGCAAAATATAAAGTGTGTTCTATTTAAAATACGCAACATCTACGTTAACATCTACTTCCTATTTTATCGGTGCCGCCCTCTTGAAAAGATTTTAGGTCGATAGATCAAGACCGATTACTTATATGTGCAAATTTTCAGAAAGATCCTGTGTTGCATTTTCCGTAAATGTGTAATGTAGCATAGACCCTTGGACACCCTGTATATGCAAGGTTTATGGCTAAACAATTAAACAAAATTTTATTTTATTATGTGGTTTTTTATAGGGGCACAGTTTAATATTATATACAGGAATTATACATGGTTTCAAAAAATAACAAATAACCATGATGGTGTTTTTACAACGTATATTTTTTTATTTTTTTTTTTTGGTTATGCTTTCAATTTTCTCACTAAACTCAGTAAACTATTTAGATGATACGCCTACAATTGACTGTTATCGAGAAAATGGTGTAGGGAAAAGTAGTAGGGAAGTTTTAGGGAAGCTTTAAGTACCTTAAACCTAACTGTTAAACTTACCAGAAATAGATTGCATATACTTATCTTAGATTTTTTTTTATATAAACTGTTTAATTGTGCTAAGTTAGATTATTCATAAAAAGTATGAGATTTGTTTTGAAACGGTATTGACCATGGTATAATCATATTTTTTCAGTTCTAAACAATTTTATTTTTTCGCCTTTATAAAAAGATGTCATACAAAAAAGACATTTTTCTTTAATGGTTTAGCCATAAACTACCGAGGCAAATAGCGGGGGATAACCTGTATAACTGCAGAAAAACACCTTTTTTTTTTCAAAAATTCTGCATGTAACAGCGGAATCAGACTTTCTCTTAATAAAAGATCAAAGTTAAAAGTTAATAAAAGGATCAAATCATTTTCTTTTGAACCAGAGAATGTCGCTGTACTCATTTGATCATGTGCCTACGGGACACCCTGAATGTTTGCTACCTACATCTCTGTGACTATTGCTTTTATAAAGAGGAACAAAATTTTTACCAGTTTCAAACCCCTCACCTGAACCAAATGATTTAAAAATTTTAAATGGAAAGAGGGGTTAAGTAATACCTCGTTTTCTAGGTCTCGACAAGGTCTAGTTATTTGCCAAACTTAATGCCATTTGGTCTTACCAATTCAAAATGGCGCCCAGTGAAGCATCACGAATTTGGAAATTTTACAGGCTTAAATCTAAGCGGTTTGGGTTGAAGAGAAATGGCTTTCATTCTATTATGCTCAAATAATTGTTTATTCTGCATAAAAACTACAGTTGATGTGTTCGAGCAATTCTTGATGTATGTTTTGGAAGAAAACCGAGTTGGATTCTTTTCAGTGGGCCACCCTGTATAGGAAAAAAGCAAGTTGTTTTCTAAGAATAGAAAAAAGAAACAAATTTCTATTATGAGGAAATGGCGTTTTTTGCACATTCAAGAAAAAACTCACTTTTGTCTTCCTACTTTCTTCGCGACTTTTGCTTCTGCCCGATTTGAAAACTGTGGATCGCTTACACAACTTACCTGGTCATCGAGGGGCTCTGCCTTGATTCGCTGAACTCTATCAAAAGGGGCACTTGCAGCAGTTTTGTGCTACGTTTCTTGGGGACCTTCTCCACCTTCAAATTGTCAACCTGTGGGAACATGGGCTCCAATATCGGAGGGCAATCGTCTTACTCCTCGTCCACAGTTTAGGGACGTTTTGGGATTTTTTTGGGTTTTTGGATTGTTTTGGGAGTTTTGGGACTTTGGGTTTTCAATCTCTTGGCTTCGTGGGTGATTTCTTCACCAGTCCTCCTTCCGCCATTTTTCAGATAAAGTTTCTTCCTAGCAGAACCTATTTAACCATACGGTGTGAGACAGGCGATATAAGGCAGCAGAGTATTTTAATAGCCCCACCCCCCTGAACTAACCTGAAGTACACATTTACACACACAAAAAAGAAAAATCAAACAAGTTTGCCTTTCGTTTCACCAACCCTGTACCTTTTACCGTTTTCGAGATCCTAACGACCTGGCTTATATCTATCTGACATTTTTCCTTTTTTCACATATTGTGCATGTTCTGCTTGCGCTTGTAGTACATAATTTGAATAGAGTCTTAAGCAAAATTACAGCTAATAATACCTTCAAAAAAATTCAATTAGCTGGTACTAATGACGGGGACCAGTGCCCGCGGGAATTCGTTCCTATTTGGCACGAAAAATAACGATTAAATCCTCTAATGTGGCTTACGCAATGCGACCGTTAGGTTCCTTTGTATGCCGAGAGATAAATTTGGAGGCGAACCTGAAAAGATTTCTATCAATTTGAGACGGTTCTGTACGACGAAGGTGCCATTTTACCTAGCGGTACTACATATTCGAGCCCGAGTGTTAGAGAAAGGTAATTGCACCGGACCGAACATATAGTTTATTACCAATTTATTTCTTGATCCATTAATGAGAATAAATCATAAAGATCGTTAAGATCTGGTTAGGATTTATACTTGTCCATGGGAGTAAGTTAGGGCTAATGCCAAAATTTCAGAAGTCAAATGCAATTTGTTTTATTGCGCAAAGTAATAAACTGCATATTCTCAAGGCCTCTTAACTAGCATTTATGCTTGTAAAGTAATTTTCGCTACAATGTATATTCATCTGCCAATAACTGTGCCTTCATCAGCTTTTCTGAAAACTTAATTATCTGATTACTTTCGACTTAATTAATTCCGATGAGGTTCGATTGATAATGTCCTTTTACATGGGATTTGTAAAGAAAAAGAAAACTGAAAGAAGCTTTGCTCCTTTTTTTTTGCACAATAAACGGATTGGTTTACATAGGCGCAAGCCTCGAGGTAACTACTTTCAAACGAGGTGTCCGAGCAAGAAAACACTTATGCGGACAAATTGATTGATAGATGACCGGATTTGCATAAATAGCCACGATGGCGTTTAAACTTTCTTTTTCATTCCTCAAGAATGGACACGTAATTAATTGGATTTGCCTAAATTGAATGAGTGTCGCATAAGAGCAATTTGCATAAAAAAATGCCAGAAAAAGCTTTGAAAGTGGTTTTTGTTTCTTTAAAGGCACTTGAATAAAACCTAACGGGGTCAATTGCCCTACAACCGCCACAATGTACTGTTTAATAAATTCAATAGAAATCATTATAGTGTTTGTATTATAGAATTTTGAAGGAAAGAGAAAAGGTTGGTTTCGCCTACACAAGCAAAAAATTGGCAATGCATCAGCTAAATTCTTGAAATCCGACATAATTTTTTAAGGCTGGTCGACGAATCAATTATCATTAAATCCGAATGAAAGTGCCTTCGCAGCAAACGTCTTTCCCATATTGGCTGAGTGAAAGCATAAAAATGGACGCAATGAAAATTTGACATCTGAAAAACTGGTAACGGCTTTGTTCCTTATATGCATGCCGACCCCGAGCCGCTGCCAAAATTATTTTCGTATTTTTACCGAAAAAAAAAAAAAAATGTCGGTAATGCATTAATCCGACCCGCGAGTTAACCTTTATTTATCACCAAATTTCTTTCAGGTTTGGAATGTGAAAGAGAACAAAATACGAGCCGGGCAAATCCCAAAATTTATCCAGACAAACTGCATTTCGTGATTTTAATTCACTGTAAGTCTGAAATATTTCCCAAATCACTTCTGTAGACGTCCTTGTTCGTTATTTTTGTGTTCTTTTTATTCGGCTCTTGTTGGCGCATTATAATTTCACGTGTGGGTGACACAGAATAGAAGCAGGTTTTAAAATGCATTATCCCATTCATTATTTTTAATGCCTAATCTCCAACATTTGCATATTCATTATTCTGTATAATTTAATAATGCTCTTTATTATTAGCATCCTTTTACACCTTAGGAAATTAGCATTTTATTAGATAAAAACTAATGAGGGGAAATAATTGTCGACTGGAAATAGCTCTGCATCCATTTTAAGTGCTATTTACGGTTGGTGGGTACACGAAGCTTCGGTGTTTCTACCCACCGCCTTATATACATTTTATATTAAGTTGTATTCGGGCGATAACAACTGAATACGAGTAGGATTCGATTCCGATAGTGCTGCACAACTGCAACTAACAATTTAGTTATAAAATAAAACTTAATTAATCTCCATTATTTCTTAATATTATTTCATGTTAATATACAGTAACGTGTCCAAGATGACCTTTACTGCATGCGTGACACGGTGGGAAACACGATGTGCGGTAACAGGGTTTAATGCAATCTTAATTTTCAGTATTGCTACGCAAACCTTTTTTACCTTTTTATCAGAAAGTAAGCAATTGACTACTGTTTTAAGAGAGCTTACGATGAGAGTTGTTTTGATTTAAACTTAATGTACTAAGAAAGGTCACAGTCAAAACAACACTTACGCTTTCCTTAAACAGGGATAAAGCCCTTCCCTTTAAATCCTTGCTGGTTATGCCATGCCAGAAATATATGTGGTGCTTATTTATAACTTTATACAATATTAGAAAAAAATTCGAAAGAACGTTCGAAGATGTTTTAACCTAGTCCACTGCTTAGTCGCATTTCGAAAACATCATCATTGGGTTTTAACACTGAAGAGTAAAAATGCATTACGCATTTTTTCTAGCCTGTAAACCATTGGTACCACCAAATCAATGTGTGAAGCATTTCCAGCGCCCAGTCCATCAGGGGCGGACTAGGACAGATTGCCCCTATGGGTTGCCATGATTGCTGGCTTCACCCATAGCTAAACACAGGTTTAGCACGATTCAAAGAGAAAGCAAGTGAGTCACTATTAGGAAACACTCCAAAACTTGCGTCCTAACTGGTTTCGAGGCAGATTTATGCCGGTCCGGGATAGGTTTTCTCCGGGTCCTTGTTTGGTTTTCGGTTGGATCTTACCTATAGCGTCATTAATTTTCTAATGAGTTTCAAGAGAGACAAAACCTTCTTTCTTTTCAATAGAGAATCTCAGACTATCAGGAATCTGAGCAATTACCGATTAAGATGACTTTGATTCTTTTCTCACCAAAATCGTCCTAATTTGCAGACTTTGGTGTGTTTTCTGACACTTCCAGACCGTTTTGGGTCCCTTGGGATAGACCTTTAAATAAATTAAAGTCTTTTTTTTACATTTCAAGGTACAAGTGATTAAAGTAAATCTTGCCCAAATGAAGAACCTAATCCTACGTGTTTTTAACTAACTTAAGAAGAGAAAATAATTGTTTATCCACAACCATACTATAATAATCACATTGTTTTTGTACATTCTTAAAACTAATGGTGTTATTTATTCACTTGTGAGCATGATAAGCATTATTCACAAGTGACTAATGAGCTGTCGTGGAAACGAAGCATGACGTAGGCAACTGACCACCCAAAACCGCCCTAAACATGAAACTGGTAGTTATCTTTCTATTTGGATGTATTGAGAGAAATGTAGGTTACAGTGTCTCTTTTTTACGCATCAAACGTCGCGCCGTTGATTAGCGAAACCAGTCGTGATTTTAAAACTGTGAAATATCTTTGTGGCACCTATAACCTATCATATTTGAGAAAACCCGGAATCTTTGTCGTGAATAAAGTATAGTATTCAACTCGCATTTAATGAGCGTTATTCTGTCGGGCAACTTGGGCCACTGGCTTCGCTCGTTGGCTAAAACGTTACCCTCGAGAATAACGACTCTCATTAAATTCATGTGTATAATATTCTATTACAAGATACTTGAGTATAAACCATTCACTTATTATTGAAATCAAGTAGACGTTGGAATTCTTTTTTACCGCATCTTCTTTATGTGCTGAAAGGAGATGGGAATAAAAAAAAGAAAATTAAGTAACGAGATGCCATAAATATATTTTTATCATCAATACATAAACAGAAGTACAGATGATCTGCATCACATCATCTCACATTATTCTTAATCAGCTTCTGGACTAATGGTACTTTTTTGATCTACATCGCTGTGATCTTCATTCGCCTTGAGAGTTATATTGTGGTTTTGAGCTTTTTTTATTACTTTCTGAGGGACTGTCAAAGTCCTAAAACAGGCAAAATCTTTAAACTTGATAGGAAACTGACATAATTTTTTATAAAGTTTGTTCCGTTGTAACGCCATATCTTTGGTTCAAAAATAGTTGTTATTAAGCTGGTGTTGATGAGATCGTCTGCTCTCGTGCTGCGTCGGTGATGTTCCTCGACTAACTCGGGCGCCACCTTTTGGATTAATATGGTGAAGGGCTCCAGTGTAGCTTTTAAGCAGACGGAGACAGAGTTCTAGTTCCACTGATGGTGTGAACGGAGCAATTCGTTGGAAATGGCTTTTGACAGTTTAGACAGTTGACATTCAATCTTTCACCCAGAAACATTGCGTAAGTTCCGCCGACGGCAGCAGCTGAGAAGTTTAGTCATCGAACCCTGAAATTGGCCAATCAGGTGCCGATTTTCAGCGTTCGCTGACTAAACTTCTCAGCTGCTGCCGTCGGCCGAACCTACGCATTCTTTCACCACAAAAACCACAAGTTGTTAAACTGTGATTATATTTACAAAAAGTAACACATTATAACGATAGTTACAAGAAACCCTATACCCAATAAACTATAAATTGCTAGATATCTCGGAATCGGAAATGATGCGTAAAGATATTCGGATCAGTTTGGAGACGGAAATATAAAGGTGGTTATGATCGTAATTCCCAGCTGTCTCTGTGTTATATGAGATTTAAACCAAAATTGCCACTGAAATGCTCCAGCGAGTTAAAAAGGACAATTACGTTAATGAAAAAGAAAGAGACGACCGAGTTATGTCTACCAGGCGGAATGCTCTACCCGATTTAGTTAACTTCAACTATAAAGTAAGTTGATTTACCCCTTTAACCTGTAACTTACTCTCAGGATCGGGATAGATCAGGTTGAGGTATCAGGTCTGGCTTTTTAGGGGGAGGTGTTGCTCCCAGGATGGCTGACGACTGACTCCGTTAAAGTGGTAAATGCGTGCGTTTATATCTATTTGGATAAACAACTCCTTGGATACCTGATAACACCTTAGTTATTTTCGATTTGCACCGGTTCTGGTTCTGGTTGACATAAAAATGACAGACCAGGTAATTTCCAATCAATCAGTTTTGGTGAAAATCAGTTGGTCGGCCATTTTTATGTCAACTAGAACCAGAACCGCTGTGAAACGAAAGCGCGTACGTTCCGCTGACGGCAGCAGCTTAGAAGTTTCGTCATCGAACGCTGAAAATCGGCACCTGATTGGCCAATTTCAGGGTTCGCTGACTAAACTTCTCAGCTGCTGTCGTCGGCGAAACGTACGCAATGACTCTTAGCAACGAGGGGTTAAGTCTAGGTTACATTTATTTGACATGTTGAGGTGAGTTCCCAATTATGCGGAGGTTTCTGCGCATAATAACAAAAATAGTAACTTGGTTACACCATTCTACTCTTTCCATAGTTTCTCATTTGCATTAAATCTAGAATTTATCTTAGTTACAATTAACAAGCTACTATATTACATATGAAGAGTCGCCTTAAAATAGGCAGTGGGTCACACAAAAATGGCGACCAACTAGGCAGGAAGCAACGTAACTTAACTTCTTTTGTTCTTGCGTCAAATGATCGAAAACTGTGGTTTACCAGTTTATGTGTTTTTACGATTCAGACCTCCAGCCAGAAAACGGGACAACTTTTAGGAAAATGCCAATAATTGTTTGCTATCAACAGTCCTATCCCCATGATTCCAATGCTCTGTCCAACATAACATTGAATACGTTTTATAAGACTGTGAAGGCTGTCACGGCCGGCCAAAATACAATATAAAGTGTTTTTCGGGCTTTGAAGCCGTGGTCCAATGGATTGTCTTCCTGACGTTTCGTCTAAAGCTGCGGCAGGCATTATTAAAGGCCATGACGCAATGAGCGATGTGATCGCCCGTGTTTCCGGACGTTGACTGATTCGACTGTGGTGAGCTCCGTGGTATTTATTCCACCGCCATCGCGCTGCAGTGGAGGGACTGGGGTGGGGGTAGTGGTGACGCGGGATTTCGGCGTACTTGAACATCAGGAAAAAGTTTCATTGGACCACGACTTCATTGTATTCTACGAGTGGGTTTAAAGACAGTTTTAACATTGTGCTTTTCCAGTAGGCTGCCAATCCTGTTGTGGATGTAGGGTAGAGTAGTCCATCCGCCCGTTTCTTTATCTTACCGTTGTGCCTTCCTGGGGCTTTACAAAGGCTCTTTCCAGATGCTTCATTTCCAGTTCCAATTCAGCCGGCTCACAAATTCTCTTGGTTCTCAAAGACAAAGTCTTTATGACTCCCCTTTTCTGTCTTGGCTGATTACTTGATCCGTTATTGAGGTATCGGTCAGTGTGTGTTCGTTTTCTATAAACCGTGTGCGGAAGCTTCCCATCCTGCCTCCTTGAGAGCAAAACGGGAGTCGTCCTTCCTTTTCCATCTCCAAATTGAATTGAATTTTTGGGTTAATAGAGTTGAGGTGTAAAAGGAAGTTTTGAAGCTCGCCCTCGTCATGACTCCAAATAACAAAAGTGTCGTCCACGTATCGGAACCAGCACTTTGGCCTCTTATTTGCCGTTGCCAACTCCTTGGTCTCGAACATTTCCATGAGATAGTTGACTATTAGTGGACTAAGGGGGCTGCTCATAGCTAGACCAAAATATGTAGTGGTTAGGTAGTGTTGGAACAAGGACGCAATATGTTGGGGAAATTCCTGGTTAATATGTTCCATGGCTTCCTTATTGGGTACCATCGTGAAGATAGAAACAACATTGAAGCTAACGAGAATTTCTCCTGGAGAACGAGTCAGAAAGTGCAGGTTTTCGACGAAATGAGTGGAGTCTTCCATAAAGATGTCAGAATTTTTCCTATTTTAGGTTGAAGCAGTTTTGTGAGGTGTTTCGCGATTTTGTAGGTCGGGCTTCCTATGGTGCTCACGATGGGTCTCAGTGCCACTTATGGTTTGTGCATCTTTGGCAAACTGTAGGGCATTGGTGGCAAGGCTTCTGGTTTTTTAAGCTTAGTCATTTCATCCGATGCCACGTTCTTGATTAAATTGTTGGTGGTCCTCAGAATTCGGGCGGTTGGATTACGAGTTAGCTTCTTGTAGGTGGTAGGATCTAACAGTGTCCTGATTTTTCCTCCGTAATCCGATACCGGCATACTGTTGCGTTTCCTTTATCTGCTGGCAAAATGAGAATATCCTTGTTTTCGTTCAAGACTTTCAGACCTTTCCTTTCTGCAAAGATGAGATTGCCTTTTGGTGGTATATTCAGTGGTAAGTACCACGGAGCTCACAACAGTCGAATAAGTCAACGTCGGAAAGCACGGAAAATCACTTCGCCCATTGCCTCATCGCCTTTGAGAATGTCTGTGAGACCTACCATACATCCACAAAGTAACAGACAGGATCGGCAGGCTACTGGAAAAGCACAAAGTTAAAATTGTCCTTAAACTCACTCGTACAATACAATAGAGCTTGAGATTGGCCAAAGACCGCAGATATCTCCTATCGGCACCCGGAGTTTACCAAGTTCTGTGGTTGGCAGCTGTGGTTGGGCATACATTGGCACCACAAAACGCAGTGTCAAGACGACGATTACGGACCACAAGAGGAGTTGCATTTTGGAACAAACGCAAAAGCCAGCAGTAGCAGAGCACGCTCTCTCCGAAGGTCACGACATCCTTTTCAACGAGGTGGATATCTTATATCAATCGCAGCGTTTCTATCCGAGACTAACGAGAGAGGCCATTGAGATCTTTAAGCACGACAACAATTTCAACAGGAAAAAGGAAATTACTTTCTAAAAACAGACTGGAAACGAGTTCTACAACACACTTCAAGTGCGCCGAAACCCCCACTCCAGTCCCTCTACTGCAGCGCCACGGCGTCGGTCGGGAAATAAATACCACGGAGCTCACCACAGTCGAATCAGTCAACGTCAGGAAAAACGGAAGTTCACTTCGCCCATTGCCTCATCGCTTTTGATAATGATTGCCGCAACCGTAGACGAAACATCAGGAAGAAATTCCATTGGACCACGGCTTCGAAACCCGGGAAACACTTTAGCTTCTAAATGTAAATTGAACCCACAATTGTACTTGACCCTTCAATTGTAACTTCAACTTACACTTTGAATAGCAAAACTTTAAATATATTCATTCGTACATTCTTAAGTGCTATTCAGAAGTTGTTCATAATTTAAACCAAAATACCAAAAGATTCTGGGTGTCTTAATAAACAACATAATCTATCAGCAATAATTAAAACATTTCCATATTATCTATAAACTCAAAACGGAGATTTTACTTTGTGTTTTTTTTTCAGGTAAGAATCTATACTTCGATTTTAGTTTGGATGGTAGTGGCCAAGCAGTTACTTAAGTGAGTATAACTGAGTAAGTACATTATATTAATTACTTAATTTAAAACTGTCGCTAGTAGCAATAAAGAACTAACTAATAAACTAAAGGGTGTAAAAATAAACGAAATAATGACTAGATTATAACGTAACCTTTAGATATGTAAAAGCAACCTTAAAAATAAAATTTTATTACACTAACGGGTTACTGCTGAAAACTTTTAAAAACAATATTATTTCTTAAATGAATAGTTTATCGCAAAATAATTGTAAAATGAAGGCAAATACCGAGGCAAATAAAACTCTTATCCCGTTGTAACTTTTGATTCAATCATAAGCACTTTGGCTTGTACAGTAAGCCAAGCAAAAATAATCGGTATATTACTGAACCCATTGAAGCGGAATTCAATTTCAGATATATAACTGTATGCAATGTAGATCTTGCTTAAGTGAAAGATAATTGAATAAAAACTAAAATTCAGAGAATGACTTAATTGTTAGTAAAGTGTTTTTAGTAACCCTAGTATGCAAAGGCAAGTATTGTACAAGTTTCGGCATTTCCAATCAATGAAATCTCTTGAATTGAAATTCATATCTCGGAAATGGTATAAAGAGTGATTGTGAATGATGAGATAAAAAGAGTGATTGTAAAGAGAAATATTGTCTTGTTTCTTTCAAGTCAAGAGAAATCGTGCGGCTGTGGCTCATTATCCCACAGTATAATACATTATATCAGTAGCATCAGTCGGTCGAAAAATCAAAACTCCCTTTCCCTTGCCCCGTCCGCCCGGCCGCTGACGCTGCACCACCAAACCGGTTTTGGCAGTGCATCGAGGTGCTTCAGCAACACACAGTGCCCCCAGCTCGACGGTGAATTTGTGAAGTGTGAAGCCCGGTAATGAGATCCGAAGTGCTCTGTATAGTGATCTATCTCACTCTGGCTTGTTAAGTTATTAAAATGGTGTGCATTGGGAGCGCTCAGATTTCATTGCCGAACTTAGTGTACGCACTTTTATATATACTTTGTTTCAAAACAAAAATTAATCATTCGATAAATTGAGGCCGATCACATCCTGTGTTATTAACCTCTCTACATTACATTAGAAAACAATACTGGCTTAACCAAAACCTCTGAATGACAAATAACACGAAAAGCATGTTGATGATGTCGAGAAATTGAGATAACCTCGCATAGCACAAATACTAACTTCCCAATTGACAAGAACAAATTTATCACTAGTCCTATTGACTATCAGATTACAACATTATTTGTTTATATCTTGCCAATTAGGGCACAGTTTGCGTAGGATCCGTCTCGTTATCGCGCGGCTTCAGAGGTGATCTCCGTGAGGACGAAAAGGAAGAAAACGAGCGACCACCGAAAGATGTGTGGGTTTAAAAAATGAGAGATATTTAAGGAAGACTGATGGCAACATCGATCCTTATCAAATAAGAAGCACAGAGCAGTTTGCTAAATGATGACGTGCAGTTAAGGGCCTATAAAAATTATAAGATTGTAGATTGACAAAAATGCTACGCTACATTTCGTATAAAAACAGTCGCAGGCAGGAAACAAAGAAGACTATCAAAAAAATGCTAATTATTTAGTCTGAAGTACCATTAGGCAACATTTGAATAGATCATGAAGAAGATAGCGCGTTGTAATGGTTTCAAATAAGTCAAATACGTGAAATGAATTATAAACAAAAAGCGGAAAGAGATAATAGAGTAATTATGTCAAATTTTCAATTTGTTAATGAATGCATTAACTAATCCTGGTTGATTCGTGAGAATTCTTTACACCCGTGTAACTCGATTATATAGACTATTTCTCATGTTAAATTTCGGCAGCCTTATCTTGATTAAATCGTAAATTTAAGCTAATTTTTGTTTTGTCTAGGTAAACAGTTGGAAAGTGTTACTTGTGGTTTTGAAAGGAATGCTTGGTTTTAATAATAATACGTTTTTTTTCTTTTAATGACCGACATTCTGTGGTTCAATTTGAACATTCATTGCGCATCAAAGCAGAAGAGAAAAAGTGCCACAACCGGACCGTGATATTCCATAAACTAATACCCATGAGGAATGTAATTTCACGTGTAGAGCAGCGGATACAAGGCCGACCATCCTCGGCTAAGAAGCCGGTGAAAATAATAGCAATTATCGAGAAGGTTTTGTTCTTAGGATAGCGGTTATTTAACTTTCATTTTGTATACTCTCTTAAGATATTGCCTAGTTTTACAATGTTAGTTATGTTACGTCCAAAAGCCCTTCTGTGGAATATTTTTTCAGAAATTATTCAAGAAACGATCGTTCTTCATTTCCGTTCCCCACACTAAAACTATGATGATGATATCATCAAAATGTCGACCTTTGTGCATTGAAAAACCAGGTAAACTCTACTATATTTCGTGGCACGACTACAAACGTCGTCATTAAGAGGTTGAAAGCCAACCACGACGATGAAGGAATACAAATCATCAAATGATGATACGGTAAGAGAAAGAAAGAAGATGTATGGTAGCACGAACAACCGGAGAATCGTTTGTAAGGAAGGGACTAATGCGATATTAATTTCGTTTTAATTTGATATGCTTTGGACATATTTTTCGACCGAGGAATTTGGTTAATTTGGATTACACGAAAATGATTTTATGAGTGTTGTGCTCAGATTGTTTTCTTGCGTAATGGTCCGAATTAAAAAAGATTACGTTTTTGTTTCTCGGATCTGTATTTTTCTTTATTGACGGGACTGGCCGAAGAAGATGAAGGTTAGCCTCGAGGATGTTATTGACCTTGGTTATTACTTTGATGGGTGTAATTATTACTGAATAACCGAGTGCGAGATGTCAATAACAAAGCCACGGACACAAAAACCATGCAATGAGGATTATTTTATTAATAAGCTTGAATTTTTTCAACTGAAAGGCTTACTTTATTAGACGATTCAATATAGTTATTTGCCTCTATTAAAGCGGTGAGCTTTAACAATGGATGTGACTTTGCAGAAACCGAGAGGAATTGTTGCTAATCTAACGTTCGCACACCTAATAATTGCACATACAATAAGGTGAATAAGGCATGTTCAAAGTATGGATATTTTGTATTCAATGGCATCAATAAATTAATGTTGATATGGAATGGAATATCAATTACCTATCCTACCCGTATCAAATCGACAAAGAATTATTAGTTTACTTACAACAAAAATAAGACTTGCTCTAGGGTTGGAGCCAGCCAATCGGTTCTATTAAAGACCATTAGAAGAATTTTGTTATTGTGGAAGATATGTTGAGTTCTAATCTTCATAAGAAAGTTGATAGTTGAACACGACAGATTGTATACACCAAAATACTTAAAACATCTCAAATATAAATATCCCATTACTAAAGATATATTTATTCACACTTATCTTTACAAAAGCCAATAAGAATAACAAAAAACTAGATCAGGCCTTTAAAAAATTTTAGTTTCTTTGATTTCTTCCTTTTCGGTTAAACTAAAGTTCCTTAGTTAAGAAACTAACGTCCAGATTTTGCCGTCTAAGTGACGTTTTCTGGACTAAGTGATGACATCCAAGTAACTAGTAAATGTTCGCTTTATCCTATGTAACATTTATCATATCACCTATCTTATGTATGACTTCATATGATTCTATATTTGAGTTAACCATACAATTGAGGAGTAGTTTAGGGAGATTTTAAAGAAATTCAGGTTAGAATTAGCTAAAATCGATGAAAAATTACTCACTGTATCTAAAAATGAAAATGTTGATGTTTTTTAAAGAAGTTCAATTTTAGAACTACTCGTACATTAGACAAATCTAATTCAAAAATATGGTAAAATTACATTTGTGGACCAAAATAAATAAAATTTGACTTTTGAATTCCTGCAAAATGCAAATTTGGTATTTTTTGAGAAAGTCGGGCTAGGATTTGGACCAAATCGGTGAAAAATTACTCGAAGCCTGCAAATATAGAAATTTAAAGATTTTGGAGAAATTAAGTTAAGATTATGGCCAAAATCGGTAAAAACTGACTCAAAGCTTTTAAAAATGCAAATAAATTTTTTTTTAAAAATCTAGACCAGGATTAGAATCAAAATAGGTTAAAAATGATTCAGATCATTTAACAATTCAGATTTGGAGTTTGTGGAAAAAAGTTGGGATTAGGGCAAAAATCGTTTAAAAACTTCTCAAACGACAGAAAATTCAAATGTGAAGTGTAAATGCACTGAATGCAAAATTGAAGCTCGAATTAGGGCCAAAACATTGTCCACGTATTGTGTAATAATGCAAATTTTCATGTTTTTAAGATAATTTAATTTTTGGACAAAATCTTGCAAATTTGATTAAAATTTTCTAATTTGTTAAAAAATATATAACATTTTTAAAATTATACTAAAAATATCTCAAAATGTGGTGTTCTTCGATAAAGTTAGGTAAGGATTAGGAAAATTTGCAATTTGCAAGAATTAGGGATTTCCTTTAACAAGTTTTACGTAATTTTTCAGGTTAAACTGATGTGGATATGACATCATACTTAGGACACTAAATTTCATATTTATATAATTAGTAGTAGTAGCAAACAATGGGGTGGCCGAAGCCTTGCGACTAGGCCTTAGAGGCCCTTTTCACAGTCCCCCGGTCCACCCAACCCCACTCCACCAGGGCCCTCATTCTCTCCACAAGTCTACTCATCCCTCTAATGAAGGAGAGTATCTTATCCTATTTCAGAGTCGGAAGCTCGTCTTGATGAAGAAAAGCGGCTTCAAGTGTCCTATGGCGCAGTCGCGCCTTCTTATGCGACACTCCCAAAAAGTGGTATGACGATTCTTCCCTTGCCCCACAGTGGGTGCAGAGTGGACTGTCAGCCATTCCTAGGAGGTGTATGTGCCTGCTTAGTCTGCAGTGTCCAGTAAGGATTTCTCTAAGGTCTCCCAGGCACAAGGCCTTAAATCTATCCGGGTTAGGGTAGATTTTCTTGGTTGGTTTACATATTCCTGACTGTGTCCAGTTTTTCCTTGTACTCTCCCATACCCAGTCATTCAGAGTGTGAGAGACGTACCTTATACTTACTCCTAGACATATGGCTCTGGTCCAGTAAAGAATGTCTGGGCACTCCGCTTGGCCGATTCGCCGGCACGCTCGTTCCCCTCGATGCCCCTATGTCCAGGAACCCATCCCTTTTTGTTTCTGCCAGTGACTATGGAGCATCCCTGCAGTCCTGAATGAGCTTTGAACTCGTTCCGCTCCTCCAGATGGCTCGCGAAGCTGCTAACCTGACTCTCGGAGTAGATGTAGATGTCCTGCTCTGCTCCCTGTCTGACTTCTGTTTGTGTGGCTACCTCGAGTATTGCAAAAACCTCCGCCTGGAAAAACGTCTGGCTTCTCAAGGGGAAGTCCTCGCCCTCTATAAGGCCTGCTTTGTATATTCCGGCTCCTGACTACTGTGTATTAGCTATTCTTGATCCGTCTGTATACCATACCTCATTATTCTCAGAAGGTTGCTGAAGTATTCGTCCCTTGTTGGGATGTTTATCCCAAAAGGCTGTTTCATTTTCAGCAGATCGCGTGGGTGCCCCTCCGGCGACAGGACAATTGTGATGTCCCGCTGAATGAGGAGGGCGATCTTCCCATAGCTGTGTCCTTCCACTAGCCGCAGCAATCCATCCTCCTGCGGGACGCCATCGCCTCCCTCTTAACCCAGATTGGAAGCTCCGGCAGACCTAGAAAGACATTGAGTGCTGCTCCCGGTGTTGTTCTGAATGCACCCGTTATGGCTAGGCATACCGTTCTCTGCATTCTGGCCAACCTTATCTCCTAATCTACCCTGTCCACCTGCGGCCACCAGACCACGGCCCCGTAGGTTATCCTCGGTCTGATTACCGCAGTGTGGAGCTATCATATTTATATAAAGTCATGAGATGTCTTCAATATGAAGTTTTCTGGATGTGTCTTCCTTAGGTCACTAAGACGTCCAGCTGATCGCATAAGTGACGTCTTTGGGACTAAATGATGTCGTCTAAAAGACATCTTAATGATTTAATATGTTAACTGGAAAGGTGAGAAGCCGTCATGCAGAAAAAATTCTCTTTGTTGTGTATAAACAATACTTGGTGTGAGATTTCGTGGCTAATAGACAAAATGGTTATTAAAAGTTAGTGATTTATTACGAGTCATCTTAGCTTTAGTTAGTTTTAAGTCGGTTAATAAGCTTTTTAGAAGTTTTCCTTTGCTTCATGTTTTCACCCTCGGTCTTCTTTCCAGAACTCTTCTATGTGGCCAGCTTGTCTCCACTCCATCTTTCCTATCTTCTCCACGATGTCCCTGACGTTCGTTTTATGTCTAACCTCGGTGTTTCTAATTTATTCTTCTAGAAACATTCCGAGCAAGTTTCGCTCCGTCGACCTCTGGGTTGTTTTCAGTTCCTTAGCAGACTTTTAGTGGGGACTATGGTCTCCATTCCGTAAGTGTACACCGGAAAAATTCAGGGATCATATAATTATCTTTTTGGGTTTATGGAATAGGAATTATTTCCCAAGATGTATGCGAGTTTCCCGAAGGCAGCCCAAGTTAGAGATGTTACTCTCTTTATCTCGGCACCGAGGTTTGATTTTTCTAGTCTGATGTCTTGACCCGAGAATACTTAGTATTTGACGTTTTCTATCAGTCGTCTGTTCCTTGTAAATAAAGACCCTAGAGGTCTTTATTTACATTTTTCAATATTGGCTTGAAAAACAAACCCTCTATACAGTGTTGCCAGGAAAACCTTTGGTAGTAAATTGGCACATCTTTTTTTTGGATGATATGTTGCGAATCTTTACACCACGAGAGTACTATAATATCCATTACTGTCCAAATAATTTTTAAATGGTGATTAATAGAACACTTATGACGACAAAAGAAAAAAAATACGTTTAAGATGGCCAACTGGTTACAATCGGCAACATTGCACAATCCTGTGACACGTGGTTTATGTCAGTTTTTGACAATTAGTTCATGTTGTTTTTCTGGTTTCCTGAATGTTTTAAGAGTTTTCCGCCGACTTTTTCGCTTTTAGCAATCGTTTCTGTGTTTTAATTTGTTTGTTAGCCATGGTGAGACAATGTTTTGTGTGTAAAACTTGGGATTATAAAAATAAATCTAGGAAATTATCTTTTCACAGGTAAGCTCATTTGTGTTTTGTGGTTATGTTGTTACTCGGCTCTTGGCCGTTAGCCTTTAGCGTCGTTTGTAGTTTTATTGTTTTATTCTATTATTAATGTTTAATCTAAAAGAACTCAATAAATTGGTATAGTAGGAATCTATCAAAAATCATTTAAATATAAAAATATTTGAATGTTTTGGTCTGCATCCCATAATCGTAAAAATCGTATACTTGTTACCTTGAAAAATAATACGCCTATGTGTTCTTATGTCATCTGGAGATGTGTCCTTGGAGATTCAAATTGCGCCATATTGTTTTTAGCAATATTCGCCATTTTCTGCTTCCCCTCTACCCAAACAACCCGCAAGCCTCCAAGTATGCGGTTTGTATATCATGCCAAGTAAACAAATGCCAATTTATGATTAACTCGCGGTGTCAATAGTTCCTTGCTTATTATTTTTGTTTTGTTATATTTTATTGCTTATATCAGAGACGCTCGAAGAGGATAACTGTGTCAGATTGATGTGACGAGGTCTTCTTTTCTCTCAAAAGGTTCTCAAAAGCTTAACCGGGTCTGTCTCAATGGTATGGTATTTTCTTGAGGATTCTTTTTCTCTCCTTTCTCTATCTCTCACAAGTGGTTTTTCTCAAATCAAGTGGTTAGTATCTCCAGATTGTTGCATTTTGCCAGGTTAAAAGATGAATCGCAAAGTTTCGGTCTCCTACCAGGGTTTTTTTCTTGATTTCGGTGCATTTGCTGGTAACACTATAGTTGAAACTTATTGCACCATCCCTCTCGATGTAAGTCATTAGTCCTCTCTCCTCAAAGAAATCAAGAATCATCCTGATGGACGTCCCTTGCTATATCTTTTTTTCCCACATGTGATCCAAAGACGCGTTGTTCGCGCTCTTCATTACGTATCCTCCATTCAATTAAATCATCTCTGCATCCAATATACACTGATTACAAGTTTCTGCTTCCTTTTTTTTTAGAGGGAATAATAATTCACTCAATTTGTAGCAGTATCTTCAACTATAAGCTCGCTTTCACAGTCCTCCATTTCTGAAAGGAGACTCTATAAGTCCATGACTATCTAAAAACGCGGAGGAGGAAATGGGGTTAACGAATTAATATATTGTTTAACATTATCCACTATTCCTTTCTCATTCTAGGCCAGTAATATCGAATTGAGATGCAGTGTACAGGTCAATCAACACCAAAATGTTGTACATATTCTTTTGGCACTCCTAACTGGGTTTTTTCTGTGTTGATATCTAGTACCTAATAGTACAGCAGTTCATTGATAAGGATGTTGCCTCCCTAAGACCAGGTTTTGAGACCAATGTCGACATCTTGTTCTTCGAAGCTGTATGTGTAGTCTCTGTCAAATTCTTGTCCTGTCTCAGTTCTTTAGCTTTTTCTTTAGACATCTCAATTGTTACAAAACTTAGTTGCGTTTCTTTAAGTGGTCGCCTGGACAAGTCTTCGCTTGTGTATAATCTAGGATCTAATGCAAAAGCCCAACCAGCCAATCTTTTTATCAGTGATTTAATAGTCTAGAGGGAGAGGCATTGCAGGAGTTGCTAATAGAATTATGCTATGACTGGGGCGTACTCAAGGTAACCTCTGAACTTATGACTGGCCACACCACTACAAGAGCCTTTCGTTTGCTTGTGCTATAATTTTGCTTCGCTGTTGTCAGCATGGGACTGGCCAATTTCACTGGTCTTTCTTCAGCCCGCGCCCCCCTCCCCACCCCTTATGTAGACAACCATGCGCCTAATGAGTAAGAGGAAGCATCGGCCTTCAATATGTATAGCTTGCTCGGGTATATCTGGAGTAACGTTGGCTTGGTAGTTCGAAGATTCTTCGGAGTATGGAAAGTATTGTTAGGTTATGGTGTTAGGTATAGGTTTCCATTTCCCCATTTCTAAGGGCATTTTTAAGGAATTTACCCTCTAAGCAAAATTTTGAATAAAACTGTGATACCTATGTAGACGTTTGTGTGAACAAAAGCAGTTTCTTTACATTGTTTGGTGCTGGTTTCTCAGTGACAGCCGTGCCTTTGCTTGGCTTTGGAGGCAGTTCTACAACGGTGATAACAACAAAGTAACATTTTGCTCGGTTTAATCGTAATCTTATTGGACTAAATAGCCAACCCTGAACGAAAGCGATTTCCATCCTTCGATGTTCCAAAAATGTGCCACTTGATTGCAATCAGGCTTCTCGAGGTTAGTAGCTACTTGAGCTTTTTTGGTTTAATGTAGAGAATTATCAATATGTGAGAATGGGTATCGAAATGGACAAGTTTTAGCATTCAGCTTTTGACAGTCTTTTGTTAAGCATGTATCATCATCTTTTTCAAATACACTCAAATTCTTCGATATTATTTTGTCTTTTGAAAATAAATCTTTTACAGCTAAGCTGATCACTTTTTATTTCTGGTATCTGGTAAGGTGGCACTGCAACTGGTATGTACCATCAGTTAAACAAGATTTGTGTACTGCATGTATTTTAGACCCTTTACTTGAGTTTGACCATAATAATTTGTTAAGTTCTTTTCTATTTGTTTTTTGCTAAATGAGAGATTATATCCATCATTTTCTTGTAGGAACACAAAATCAGTTGCCTCCGATGATGTAGGGTTAGTTATTTGGACTTTATTCATTTGAATAAAGTCACACACGTATCTGATATCTAACATTTGGTATATCAGCAAAGTTTCATTCATTTTGTGGTATATTTAAAATGATGTCTGCTGGTTTTAAAAGGTCAATTCCTGATAAGGTTCTGCTAGTGTCATATAAGGTAAGGTCAGTGGTAGTGTCAAGGTAAGGGCAAGAACAGAACTGGGCAGAGATGTGAAGAAAGATGAAGATACAAAGGCAGGGATAACACCAAGTACAAGGAGATACAGAACACAATTAGGAGTAAGATAAGAATAGCAAAGGACGTCTGGATGACTGAAAGGTGCAAGGAAATTGAAGAATTAGAACAGAAGTACGACAGTTTCGGCCGACATAAAAAAAAGAAGTCACCGGATGTGATGAGGTGCATTGTGAGGTCAAAGTGTGATGATCACAGACTAATAAGTTTGATGAGTCAGGTTCTGAAGATCTTCATAAAATTTATACATACTAAAATGTACAAAAAATGTGAGGCTGAAACATCGGACACACAATTTGGATTCCGCGACGGAATGGGCACGAGAGAGACCATCTTTGCTTTGAATGTCTTCTCTCAGAGATGCCTAGATGTAAACCAAACCCTTTACGTATGCTTCATAGATTATAGTAAGGCGTTCGACAATGTCAAGCATGAAAAGCTTCTGGATCTACAAAGACTTGGCATTGATTACCACGATGTCCGAATAATATCAAATCTCTACTGGGCACAAACTTCTAGAGTGAAATATGACATTGCTTTGAGAGAACAAATTAGTATTCGGAAGGGAGTCAGACAGGGGTGTATTCTCTCTCCTATGCTATTTAATATTTACTCGGAGTTTGTTTTTCGGGAGGCATTGGAAGAGGAGCTGGCGGGTATAGCAATCAATAGCAGAACTGTCAACAACATCAGGTACGCTGACGATATAGCGTAAAGCTCAAAGATCTGCAGAGACTGGTAGGCAAAGTAGCAGTAGCGAAGATTATGTGCTAAATAAAACAAAAATGCTAATAATATCAAAAGAGAACATCAGTGGTCAGCTGACTATACGCAATAAGACGGTTGAGCAAGTCCATCACTTCAAATATCTAGGAACTATCATAAATGAAAATGTTGCACATAAACAAGAAATCTTGTCCAGAATTGAGCAGGCGAGGACAACATTTATGAAACTGAGAAAACTGCTGACAGCCTGTGATCTGTCTTTGACTTTGAAAGTGAAAATGGTGCGGAGTTACGTCTTTCCAGTGTTACTACATGGTCTTGAGGGATGGACACTGAACAAGGAAACATCGGAAAGACTGGAATCGTTTGAGAGGCGTCCATCTCTTGGATTGCATTACGAGCGAAGAAGTTCTGGAAAGAATGGATAAGGAAATGGAAATTCTTATCACAATTAAGAGAAGAAAACTAGAGTTTCTTGAGCACGTTATGCGTAATTCAAAATATGAAATTATGCAGCTCATCATCCAGGGGAAGATCGTGGGACGCAGAAGCGTCGGTCGACGTAGAATTTCCTGGCTACGTAACCTGCGACACTTGTTTGACCTCTTATCTGTCAAACAATTTCGGACAGCTCTAAAGTTAGAATAGCCATGATGATCAGCAACCTCCGAAGGAGAAGCTGAGATCAAGAAGAAGAAGTTTGATATTGAGTAAGATTAACTGAAGAACCAAGAATCGAAATAAGACATAACCTCTGCCTTAACAAACTTAGAACATCATCATCTAATTTTATGATAATGAGATCTCAGGATTTTCAGTTCAAGACAGTCCTGAAGAAAAACTGACCCCTTAATGTACTGTCTGATTCGATAATTGCCAAGCCGTGATAACCTTGAACTTATATGTGGATTACTGTTGATTGTGTATTACTTGTGCCAGCAGTGCATATTTGGCTTTCATAATTCCACAGGCACGATATCATTATTGCAATTAGCGATGTTTTTTACGAGGGAACCATTCAGTTGTATTGGGCGATTTAAAGAGAATACTGGTCAGTTGCCTTTAATGCACTTTATATATTCTGCAGCTATGGCAAGCAACACTTGCACACCTAGAATTATGATTGTGTTTAGGCGAACTAAAAGAATCTGGACCCAAGTAAATGAGCTTCATTGATAAAACATCAGTTTTTTGATTACGTTGCTTTATAGCAATTAGAATTCGGTATACCCGATGTGAAAGTTTTCAATAACAGAAAGCATGAAGTGGCTTCATCAAAGGCAGATATCGATGACTTCACATCGTGACACCTTGTTACCGCTAAGTCAGTAAGAAGCATTGATAAGCACTTGGCACGTGGTCATTTTTACTCATAATATCTGAAATAATGTTTGCATGCAAATATTGTATGCAAATTATTGTATGAACAAGAATTCCGTTGGAACATCATACAATACGCAGAAACTCTTAACCCAAAGGTTTATTAAACGAATCCAAGAACTAGGTCAAATGTGACTCTCATCTGTTAATATTGTCCTTCGGTTTGATGGCTAGCTAAGGCTTACTTTCACTGAGTGAGCGATAAATTTTCTGCAGGAAATTGTACTCAAGTCTTATATTAATAGTGAAGTATTTGTACAATAACGTTTACTCTGCCATCCATATTGGTACGTAAGTGTGCTATCCGTAGTTAAATTCCATTTAGTGATAGTTGGATTGTTAAAATAGATGGCAAATTGCTTGTATTCAGAATAGAATGTTTCTTCATTTATTATATACCATAATATTATTTAACTGTTACATAGTATGTATTTCAATAGCGGTCCCGGTAAATTAATCGACTAATGCCATAAATGGCTGTTTATGGCCATTAGGTCTGTAACAATGTTTGCAGGAAAAGCTTCGTGCCCCCCTCCCCCCACATGTCCCATCAAAACATCCTCTAACCGAGAGCTAATTATCACTCGCAAGGAGAACAGTCGGGCATAAAGTTAACTTTACCTTTATTAGCTACTTAAATTATACATAAATCTTGTAAATATATGTGGAAAAAGTAATTTATGAGTCAAGATGTTGAGCATCATAATAATTATTATCGTAAAATTCGATTTTGTAATGTTTTTTTCCAAATCTCAATAACAGCAAGGGCGTGTTTGTTATCCTTTGCTATTTAAAAAATGTTTTCGCTGTGAAGTGCTACATTAGATTTCTCATCAACTCATATAAATCCAATTACATTCCCTACCTTTTTTGCCGCATCATACCCATAAGTGCATAAAAGATAAACATTGCTTACCATAAATATTAATTCCTTATTGTGCTCGGCCTATTCCTTGCTTGTCTATCTATCAAGTGATGCTCGGATAAGCGGAAAAAATCGTACAGAAGTTTATGTGTATTCTGTCATTGTTTTATAATAGTCGAACAGGAAAAAATGTGCATTAAAGAAGTACGACGAGGTGGATTTTGAATTTAATTTAATGCCTGTGCGTTTCTGAAGTTCGCTTTTTGCGCTAATGCGACGTGTAAAGCTTTGCTTCAGCAATTCTTCTTTCTCGTGAGCTTGAGCGATATTAATATACGACATATTAAGTTATATGGCTCTAAGGCATTATCAAATTCAAACCTATAGACCAATTAAGTAATAACCATAACAAGTTTCATAGATTTTTTAAGGCAATTAATTATATTATAGTCAAGATTAACAGCTTTTATAAAACATTAAAACTTTCGTAGATAAAGGCATTTTAAATTTTCTCGTGCTTCACTGATATGGCAATTTGTCCTGGAATTTTCATCAGGAGATAAATTTTGCTTTATGACATGAATATGGCTTTAAGTTAATATCGCGCAAGGTTATTAACATCACCAAAGATTTAGATCGCGAAATTTACGAGAAAGTTTGGAATGTTATGGCCAAAGTTAAGGCCGTAAAAGAAGACAATATTTGAATGTTTCAGTATAGGTCACGCCCTTGCAAACAGAATATCCATGAATACTTAGTATCATAAGACGTTAGTTTTGCAAGGGCGTGACCAAAAATTGCAAAATAGTGTGGTAAGATGTGATTTCAACTATTCAAAATGTATGATTTCAACTATTCAAAATAACGGATCGTCCCAAATATCAATTCAATCTTATTTTTAGGATAAGAGAGGTCGCAACTCAACGACATGAAGAACCCAGTGAGTGATATTTAAAAAAATAACTACATAGGTTATGTTTATTTTACTGATAAGATATCCATTCTGAAATGCTCAGAATTGCCGAAAATCACCACTTTAGTTATTTTTTTGTTAGATCAGGTCCGTTAGAGTTTAAAAAAATATTGTAAATGTTAATTTTAAATTGATAATAAGTAAAAAAAAAACACTTTAAAATATTTGCCAGTTTACAATCTAATGTATTTACTGTGCTTTGAAGCCGTAGTTAAATGAAATTTCTTCCTGACGTTTCGTCTATAGCTGCGGAAAGCATTATCAAGGGCGATAGGGCGAAGAGGAAGGAAGAATGACGGATTCCCGACGTTGACTGACTCGACTGTGGTGAGCTCCGTAGTATTTATTCCTTCGCCGCCGCCCCCGCCGTCGCGCTGCGGAGGAGGGACTAGGGTGGGGGTAGTGGTGCCGCGGGGTTTCGGCGCACTTGAAGTATGTTTTAGAACTCGCTTGCAGTCTGCATTTTGAAACGTAATTCCTTTCTTCCTCTAAAGATATCCTCGTTGAAGAGGATGTCGTGACCTTCGAAGAGAGCGTGCTCTGATAATGCTGACTTTTGTGTTTGTCCCATCCTGCAAGTCCCTTTGCGTTTCGTAATCCTCGTGTTGACACTGCATTTTGCGGTGCCAATGTATACCGAGCCACAGCTGAAGGGAACTCGGAAAACTCCGGGTGCCGATAGGGGACCTCTGCGGTCTTTGGCCGATCTCAAAGCTCTGTTGTATTGTACTAGTGGGTTTAAACAATCTAAAGACAGTTTTAACATTGTGCTTTTCAGATGCTTCATTTCCCGTTTCAATTCACCCGGTTCACAAATTCTCCTGGCTCTCAGAGACTGAGTGCTTATGACTCCCCTTATCTGTCCCTGAGGATGATAATTTGATCCGTTATTGAGGTATCGGCCAATGAGTGTTGGTTTTCTCTAAACGGTGTACGCAAGCTTCCCATTTGGCCTCCTTAATTCCAAAATATCTAAAAAATTTTGGCGTCCTTTCTTGTATATCTCCATAGTGAATTAAATTTTTGGGTTGATAGAGTTGAGGTGAAAGAGGAAGTTTTGAAGCTCGCCCTCGCGATGGCTCGAAATAACAAAGGTATCGTCCATGTATCGGAACCAGCACTCTTACTTGCGTTGCCAATGCCTTGGCCTCGAAAATTTCCATAAAATAGTTGGCTATTACTGGAATAAGGGGGCTGCCCATAGCTACACCATCAGTTCGTTCGTAGAAATCTTCCTTCCAATGAAAATATGTAATGGTTAAGCATTGTTAGAACAACTTGGCAATGTCATGTGGAAATTCCTGGTTAATATGTTCTATGGCTTCCTTAACGAGTATCACCGTGAAGAGCGAAACAACATCGAAACTAACGAGAATTACTCCTGGAGAAAGAGTCAAAGAATGCAATTTTTGGACTAAATGAGGGGAGTCTTTTATAAAGCTGGTCAGTATTTCCTATTTGAGGTGGCGAGGTGTTTCGCGATTTCGTAGGTCGTGCTTCCTATAATGCTTACGATGGGTCTTAGTGGCACATCATGGTTTGTGGATCTCAGCAAACCATACAGCCTTGGTGGAAAGGCTTCTGATTGTGGTTGGAATGGATACAGCAAGCACGAGTTCGATAGGGCCGTCCGTCCAAGGATTGTAGAGCGCCAGGAAAGAATAACGGGAGAAGATTAAGAAAAGCGCGGATAGAATAGTCTACCATACATCTCCAAAGTAACGGACAGGATCGGCAGGCTACTGGAAAAGCACAATGTTAAAACTGTCTTTAAACCCACTCGTACAATACAACAGAGCTTGAGATCGGCCTAAGGAGGTCCCTATCGGCACCCGGAGTTTACCGAGTTCCATGGAGCTGTGGCTCGGTATACATTGGCACCAAAAAACGCAGTGTCAATAGGAAGATTACGTTGCGTTGATTAAGTTGCAGGCTGGAACAAACACAAAAGTCAGCAGTAGCAGAGCACGCTCTCTCCAAAGGTCATGACATTCTCTTCAACGAGGTAGATATCTTATATCAATCGCAGCGTTTCTCTCCGAGACTAATTGCAGAGGCTATTGAGATATTTAAACACGACAACAATTTCAACAGGAAAGAGAACATTACGTTGCTAAATGCAGGCTGTAAGCTAGTTCTATGACATACTTGAAAGTCGGGGAAATCCCGCGTCACCACTACTACCACCCCAGTCACTCCACTGCAGCGCGAAGGCGGGGGAATAAATACCACGGGAGATCACTTCGCCCATTGCCTCATCGCCTTTGATAATGTCTGCCGGAGCAGCAGACGTAACGTCAGGGAGAAATTCCATTGGACAACGGCTTCAAAGCCCGGAAAACACTTTAGATTGTTAAAATAGGACAGGCTGCATTGCTAATACTTGTTATTTATTACAACAGAAACCACTTGATACAAGTCAGCAATACTAAAACTAAACGAAATTCTTAAAATTAAGTTATGATACCATCTATCCAACTAGATGCATGTACGATTTAGGCAAATGCATACACAGTAGCCACAGGCACCGTTTAAACAAATGAATATTCACTAGCACTGTATACTGTTTATGCAGATGTAAACACAAAACAAAGAGTACAAGCCAGACAGAGCTTGCACTTTTTGTGCAAGCTCTGACTGGGGCTTGCAGTGCAATCTACTACTCAATATTGGGTATATGTATCCCCATTTAAACGAAGAACCCCTCTATAAGGGGTTCTTTTAAACAAACAATCGAAAACCCATAACACGCAGAAAACACGCAAAAACGTATTTGTTACTTATCGTCCTTGATTAGAAAATAAATGTTTGACTAAAACATTTAAAGTCACTTAAAATGCACAACTTACGTGAGAAAGTCTCTTTGAATTACTTAATCCTGAATTATGAACAGTCCAGAACAAGAAATAATGCATTTGTGTGACAATAACTGCAATTTACTTGGATACACAGAGAGATAAACACTATTTATGCAGTAAAATCACGTTTATTTATTGCAAACTATGAGGAACTAATCTACACACTTACGAAATCTGAATTTGAACTATCATTCATCCGGGTGAACGAATGCATTTATGCATTTTTGTTCGGTCTCGAGGCGGATATCAGCCAATCATTTAGAGCGATCCAAACCACTAATCCGCCTCGCGACGGCGACGCTGCACAGCCAATCAGCAAACTCATACCAGACGTCGTTGTTACCTAGGGTAATAAAACTGTGGTCTGGGCTATTTTTAGATTTTATGATGACGGCTTTCTTTGAATATATATAAACACCGAATTTATTCGAATATTTAGTGTTTAAAATCATTTAAAATGCCTTTATTATTCTCTTTTTACGTTGGGTTTCCAGAACAGAGTGGGCAACTCGCATCCTCAGTCCTCTCTTTCATCGTCCCGTAGAAACCTGCTAGTTGCACTGGTCCCAACTGGTTACATAAATATGTAGCTATTTTTAGTTTGCCACAAACGGTGTCAGCGATTCTTTATAACTCATTATGTGTGGTTAACGTCCTTGTTGCCAATGAATAGGACCAGGTTTACGGGTATAGGACTGAATAAAACCAGCTCTCGTTAAAAAATTGCCGACGTTTCGATTGTATATTACAATCTTCTTCAGGGCTACAAATATAAAAAGAAATTGCACAGCAGGCCTACAGAATAAATGTAAAATTTGTTCTTAATAAATATAAATATAAACATATAAACATTTAAACAATTATTAACATAACGACAACATAACGTAACAATGGACGATCACTCGTATATGATTTTACTAACCTTTTTTTTATGTTGAGAATATAGTTATGTCAACTATGTTCTCTATGTCAACTAAACCTCTATTGACATAAAAAAAAGGTTAGTAAAATCATATCGATCATCCATTGTTACGTTATGTTGTCGTTATGTTAATAATTGTTTAAATGTTTATATGTTTATATTTATATTTATTAAGAACAAATTTTACATTTATTCTGTAGGCCTGCGGTGCAATTTCTTTTTTATATTTGTAGCCCTGAAGAAGATTGTAATATACAACCGAAACGTCGGCAATTTTTTAACGAGAGCTGGTTTTATTCAGTCCTATACCCGTAAACCTGTTCCTATTCATTCTTTATAACCTTATTCTCTGTTGCGTGCCAGTTTCTAGAAATTCATCTGTATGTGACTTAGGCTATTCTTTCTTCCTTCAAATTACATCTGCCGCATGATTAGTGTGAATTAGCAACGATTAATTGAAAAGCCATTTGGAAACATTTCCATCGTACATCGCGTTCTATAATCTTGGCAGTAAATTTGCATCGGAGTGTCACAGTAAACCAGCCTTAACATCGTCGCACGGCCTCTCGTACGTGGCCAGCGATATTAACAAGCAGACTTTAAACCTAATATGTAGGGTATTCGTGTTTTTAAAAGTGCATGGGACAAAAGCCATTCATTTATGCAAATCCCTGGTGGAAAATGAATATTCGCCATTCAGCGAACTTAACAAAAATCCTTAAAGTAACTGGACGTTAACGACATTAAATCCACTGATGTGACAGCTTTACTGTCCGATCAAAGTGTCGGTGAGCTGGTTTAATTATAATATTAGCAAATACAAAAGCCCATGGAACGTAGTTGCGACCCCTGCAAACTGGTCTAGTAGCCAACTTAATATGTCCCTTGTTTCTTTCACATCAGTATGACAGCTTCTAAACCATTTAATTATAAAAAATCATAACTTAAGTAAATCGTCTTATCAGTCACAAGGGTTGCTATAGAAGCATTAATTAGAATTAATGGTCAAAGACAAGTCCAGTTGGTATTCTCCCGAGATATCATGTCCGCGACTTCTTGGCTAGGCTATACATATCGCCATATCCTTTTAGGTATCTCGAGGGTCTGCTAACGTCTGTACATACATTGACAAGACATAATTTGTAGCGTTTTCAGCCAGCTGAGTTACATACAGGTTTGTATATGTGTAAGTTGCTATTTTAATTTTTATTACTTGTCCGTCGAAAGATAAGATTGAGCATGGGGATGCTGCTAATTTTGAGCGCACGCGAACTCTCGTTTTTTTGCACACTCTGTAGAACTAAGAAAGGATGAAGGTTTGCGGTGGTGCACCTGTGTACTCTATTGGCAGAACACTTACATTAAATACACGGCAACAAAAGGCAGGACATCGTGGCTGACACTAATTCTGACATAAATCACATCCCACTCGTTTCCTTGCACAAATATCACCTCACTGTGCGTATTAATCGACATAAAGGACCAATAAATAAATGGCGACACAAATTTTGTTTACGTAAGACTATATACAAGGTGTGGTGCGAAAGACCTCCATGAGTGCGAATATATATTAGGATTTAAAGGAGTTGAAGCTGGAATAAAGCTCCATTCACAGCTGAGACAGTGAATAAAGCTCTATTCATATTCATTTATTATGATACCTCCGTCGTTTTCACTACTGTAGATAGTCTAGTATATGTACACCTCTCTCTTAAGTACCCCGTTACTAGTTACCCATGGAAGAGGAATGATTGTATAATGGTGTATATAATGCAAAAAGTACAACTTTTTTGCTTGGAAAGGCAATGCTGGATTACAGTCGGGAGCAGTAAGGTAACTTTGTGCTCGCAATGCTTTGTAAAGACAACAATCGACGTTTCTAACAGCCCCTAAAATTTTTGCTATTACATAGTCGCCCGTTAGAGATTCCTAACTATAAGACTTTGTTATATAATTCAGCAAAAATGGGTCATTATTGTACAAAGTAAGCCATTTTGTTCTACATAGTTTATATTAAGTGACTGTCTTTGTTTCAGGTAAGGGGCACATGCTGGTGGCACAAATTCAGATTTTTTGGGTGAGTAGAGGAGGTTTGATACTCCCATAACATCTTTGTCATTGAGTATATTATAAAACAAGATCAGAAATTGACGTTTGGGCTTAGTAAAATTGAGAGGAGTTAGTAAAATTGAGAGCTAAGTAAAATAGGAGATGACAGAGAGGTTTTTCTGGATCAGATCAGGAGTGCATCAGATCTTTAGGAAGGTTGTCACAAGTTCTTCTAGGTTTAGATAATTTCAAAATTGCAAATAAGAAGGGGTCCTCGTTTATTCCTTAAAGTTTGACAACACCTTTCTGAAATTCCCTGCATATCTAGAAATTCCTTTCCCGATTATCATTTACTCTCCCTCTCTTTGTCCCATGATTTAACAGTAGGAAGAACCTTGCTTGCTTCCAATATCTGCATAAATTGGCATTTATCGTAGAAGTCAGGTTTGCAAGACGACAGGGTGCCTATTAGAAGTTGGATCATTAATGACACTGTCACTTCGACATAAATATCTACGTTAGCGATGTGATCATTTCTTGATCGCACCTACAAGTTGATTATTTCATTTGGGTTGCGCACTCTTCGCACTCATCACTTAAGTCATGTAATTGTAGCAGTTGAAGGCTAAAACTAAAAAAGAATTAGAAGACCAATCAGTCTGAAGTGAATCTTTTAAGACTGATAATATAATATAAGATAATCAATCAATAATAAAACTGTGAAGGCTTTCACGACCGGTCAAAATACAATCTAAAGTGTTTTCCAGGCTTTGAAGGCGTGGCCCCGTGGAATTTCTTCCTGACTCTTTGTCTACAACTTCGGCAAACATTATGAAAGGCTTCGCACATTGCCATTGCGAGCAAGTGATCTCCCCGTACTTCCCGACGTTGACTGATTCGACTGTAGTGAGCTTCGTGGTATTTATTCCCCCGCCTTCGCACTGCAGTGGAGGGACTGGGGCGGGGGATTGTGGTGGCGCGGGATTTTGACGCACATGACGTATGTCGTAGAACTAGCTTCCAGTCTACATTTAGAAACGTAATTTCCTTCTTCCTGTTGAAATTGTTGTCGTGTTTAAAGATTTCAATGGCCTCTCTAGTTAGTCTCGTTAGAAACGCTGCGATTGATACAGGATGTCCACCTAGTTGAAAAGGATGTCGTGACCTTCAGAGAGAGCGTGCTCTGCTACTGTGACTTTTGTTTTTGTCCCAGCTTGCAGAGGTCCATCGACAATTTCATCAAGGACGTGACATCGGAAGAAGTGACTAAGCTTAAAAACTCAGAAGCCTTGCCACCATGGCTGTACGGTTTACCAAAGATCCACAAACCGGATGCACCACTGAGACCCATCGTGAGCACCATACCAAGCCCGACTTACGAAATCGTGAAACACCTCACAAAACTGCTGCTACCTGAAATATCAAATACTGACAGCTTTTTAAAAGACTCTACTCATTTTGTCGAAAAACTGCATTTTTTTGACTTTTTCCCCAGGATAAATTCTCGTTAGCTTCTATGTTGTTTCGCTCTTTACGATATCACCGATTAAGGAAGCCATGGAACATATTAACAAGGAACTTCCACAAGAAATAGTCAAGTTGTTCCAACACCGCCTAACCGCTACATATTTTCAATGGAAGGAATATTTCTACGAACAAACTGATGGTTTAGCTATGGGAAGCCCCTTTAGTCCAGTAATAGCCAATTATTTTATGGAAATTTTCGAGGCCAAGGCGTTGGCAACGGCAAATAAGAGGCCAAAGTGCTGGTTACGATACGTGGACGACGCCTTTGTTATTTGGAGACATGCCGAAGGTGAACTTAATTCTTCCTTATACACTTCAACTTTATCAACCCAAAAATTAATTTCACTCTGGGGAGAGAAAAGGAAGGACGCTACCGTTTTTGAATGCCTTAATATCAAAGAGACCGAATGGAAAAATTGCGCATACTATTTATTGAAAACCAACACACACTAAACGATACCTCAATAACGGATCAAATCATCATCTCGGACAGAAAAGAGGAGTCATGAAGACTGTCTGTGAGAGCCAAGAGAATTTGTGAGCTGGCTGATTTGGAACGGGAAATGAAGCATTTGGAAAGAGCCTTTGTGTGGTGAATGGATACAGGCAGCACGAGTTCGATAGGGCCAACCGTACAAGGAATGTAGAGCGCCAGGGAGGAACGACGGGAGAAAATGATGAAAAGCGCTGATCGATGAGTCTACCATACATCCACAAAGCAACGGACAGGATTGGTAGGCTACTGGAAGCACAGTGTCTTTAAACCTACTGGTACAATACAACAGAGCTTGAGATCCGCCAAAGACGGCAGGGATTCGTTATCGGCACCCGGGTTTATCGAGTTCCATGCAGGTGTGGCTCGGTATACATTGGTACCACAAAACGCAGTGTCAACACGAGGATTACAGAACACAAGAGGAGTTGCAGGCTGGGACAAACACAAAAGTCAGCAGTAGCGGAACACGCTCTCTCCGAAGGTCACGACATCCTTTTCAACGAGGTGGATATCTTATATCAATCGCAGCGTTTCTATCCGAGACTAACCTTCTACGATATACTTCAAGTGCGCCGAAACCCCGCGTCACCACTAACCCCACCCCAGTCTCTCCACTGCAGCGCGATGGTGGAGGAATAAATACCACGGAGCTAACCACAGTCGAGTCAGTCAACGTCGCGAAGCACGGGAGATCACTTCACCCATTGCCTCATCAGCTGTGATAATGTCTGCCGCAGCTGTAGACAAAACGTCAGGAAGAAACTCCATTTGACCACGGCCTCAACGCCCGGAAAACATTTTAGATTCAATCAATAATGTTTAATTTTCATGAAAATACAGGCAGCAAAAAAAGGCTAACAAATTGCTTCATTTACTAGATAATTAGAGATTTTATTGTATATGACTTTATAAGCATAAATCTGATCTTGTCTATGTCGTCATTGTTAGTAGATTTGGCATATCTTTTATTTCATAATTTGATGGTTTTTTGATATCTCCTTTTTTTAGATACCACCATATCTTCGAAGAGCTTGGACTTAATCTCAAATAAAGATACATTTCTGAACCATTGAAAAGAAAAGAATGTTCTTCTTTTCGAAAGATTCGCCTGATTCAAACTATTCGTCAAAAATAATAACTATAGAAATAGTTTTAATATAAAAGAACGGACAAATGTAAACCTCAGAAACTCACGTAACAAGTCTTTTTTGTCAAGTTAAGTTTCTGAGATGAAGTGCAAATCAATCTAAATGATTATTTTTTTTTTGATAGCTGTTCTGTAACATTATTTTTACCTCTTAAAAAAACTTGAAAAGGTAACTTAACTTTTTGCTTTATTTTTAAATAATTTGAGATATTTTATGCATCTGGGCTATTGCCTAAATTACCCTTGCGATTTCTAAATGACTCTTTATGGCTTGTTCTGATTTTGTTCTTCCATAGGATCTCCAAATACTCTTTTAATGAAATTGCATGTTTTACTTTAAACATTTGTTAAAAAACAAATGTCTGTCTTTTACTTTCTTTGTTTATCTATATCTATATAAACATCTTTGTTTAGGATTTCACAACAGAACTCGAAAATATGAGCTTTTCTTGCTCAACTTAACCAACTTTGCTAAACAAATTTTCTTGTTTAGTTAAGTTTTCTGCTTTGGACTTTTAATTAAGTTCAACAAAACCTGCTGTACTTTGACACTTTTAATTTCCAGATTTCTTAAAATTTTATACACATTTTTTTGCAAATTTATCCATCTTGAAATGCTTAACATCTTGCTCAGCATAACCAACTTTGCTAAACAACTTTTCTTTTTTATACATAATTGACTTTCTTCTACACACCATTTTCACATGTAGTTTAGAAAATATCATTTGTATTGTAGAACAATCACTTGGATTTCAGACTATATCACTTGTATTTCAGAATAGTGATTTTGATTGTAGAAAACGTCGGTTGAATTTCAGAATAGGCATTAGCAAACTTGTATTTCAGAAAACTACGCTTGAATTTCTGAAAATTCATTTAGATTTTAGAATATGTTACTTGTATTTCAGAATGCGTCACTTGCAGTTTAGAAGATATCACTTGAATTTCAGAAAACTGTTTTGGAAACAAAGTTCTGTTATTTGCATTTGTGTGGAGTTCTTCCAAAAAATAAGTACAGTGTAAAAGTGAAGGACTCAAAAACTAGTTGATATACCAGATATACAAGTTGGTCTAAATTTTATCTTTGGCAAGAGTAAATCCTTGTCATTGTTAAATTTTATGTGTATTTAAAGTATAATTTATACAATATAAAAAAAGAAAACTCTGTTGTAGCTGCATCGCATGCTTTTCCAATCCGATTCTGGAAATAGTATGTAATTCATTTACTTTCTGAAATTCAAATGACGAATTCTGAAATACATCTGTCCTTTTCTGAAATACAAATTACTAATCTAAATTCCAACTGACAGTTTCTGCAATACATGTGACGCTTCTAAATTTCATATGATACTATCTAAAATTCAACTGACTATTCTGAAATACAAGTGATGATTTCTGAAATACAAGTGATAAATCTAAAATCCTAGTGACGTTTTCTAAAACACAAATGATACTTTCTAAACTACATGCGAGAATGTTGTAGTAACTTTCAAGGATTACTGTGAGCACTTTCAGGACTGCAGTGATTTTCCGAAGGAGGTTAAGACTCATCTGGCTCTTTGAGTTATGAAAGCAAATCTATCGAATATATTAGATTACTCTAGTGGAATTAACGAATGTGAAGAACGCACACGCATTCCCTTAGCAACCAAGAGTGCAGGACGCGAGAGATACTAACACAATTTAGTAGCATGTAAAACCCTAATGATAATTACTGAAATATTGCCTAAGATTGTCAGAAAAGATTAAGCAGACATATTCTTATGATGGGAAAACAAATTAGCTATTCGAGATTACCCGTACTGATTGAGAGATACAATATTTAGCTTCACACAAGAAGCCATGTTATAATTTCCAATCTGCGTACAGGTATCGATGTTTGTAACGTTCGCCCTGAAATATCTGATCTAAATTTGCGTGTTTCTGGCAAATTGTAAATGTCGATATGAAAATTAATTATGCGTCGTGAGAGAGGTTGTTGACAATATTGTTTAGGAACTGCCTAGTCTAGACCGAAGCAAGAACTTCGGAGATCTTCCTGCTGCGGCCATAATACAGCAAATTAGTTGACCGTATATGCCATGTCAGCTGAAAGAAGCTTTTTTACAGACCATTTCCGAGAACCGAATTTGGCCAAGTCATTTTCAATTATTATTTAATTTTAAGCTTCGTTTTTTGTAATTTGTTTTACAAAGT
The DNA here is from genome assembly GCA_951812265.1 of Taphrorychus bicolor. NCBI lineage: Eukaryota > Metazoa > Arthropoda > Insecta > Coleoptera > Curculionidae > Taphrorychus > Taphrorychus bicolor. The sequence continues at coordinate 27,340,969 of OX638297.1, forward strand.
TGCGTATGTGAACCGTAGATCGTTCCTACGTCATCAAAATGATCTTCTCCGTTTTCCAAAACTGTAAACGCACATGTGGGCAAAAAACTATATAATCTGTCTCGACGTCTAAGGTTATTATCGCCCATCTTCGATTTACTCTTACATCTATGTACTTTATCATAATTATGCTCTTATAAGGCAAATTCCACTATGAGGCCGTAAAAAGGCATTTACATTTCCTATCAATGTTAATGACTACGTAGCCTAGATATATTTTACGATAGAGAGAAAACCTCGTGGAATTCGAGCGTGGAATATCTAATGAACACTGATGTCTCAGGATTTTATAGAATTTATTGTTCTTTTTACGACGTTTTGTTTGTTTCAAAGCAAGCTTCGATTACACGTAAAAATAAATTCATTATACATAGTAAACACGGTAGCAGCGTTCTTGCATTGCTGCATTGTTTAAAGTATACCTAGTATTTATTTGAAGGAATCACACAAGGCATTTTGGATCTATAATCCGTTCAAAGCTTGGCCTGACCAAAATGTCTCCACTAATTGTCACCCGTTATGCCCAGACCCTCAACGAATCTGATAAGTCTCTCGGGCGACACTGCGTTTGCATCTTGAGGTTCGATGATCGTGTTTCCGAACAGTGAGTATCTCGATTTGGCAATAGCCGGGCAGTCACATAGGCCCTGCTCAAATGTTTCTTCGTCCTCCAAGTACAGCCGACACTCCGCCTCTTCGGACAGTCCGAGTCTGTGCATGTCAAATCTTAGGTGGCTTTGTCCTGTGTACAGTGCAGTGGCCACTCTGATTTGTCTCCTATTTAGTCTGAGGAATGTTTGAGCTTCTGCCCTCCCTGTTCCCGTGATAAATTTTATGGAGTGTGATAGCCCGGGTAGGTTCTACCATCAGTCCTTAGACTTGGCATTGCTCTATTTCTGGAGTTCAGCCTTGACCCCATGAGACTCCCAGTATCGGCTACGGGCCTACGAATGCAGAGCCGGCCGCCCTCCTGGCTAGAGAGTAGGCCCTCTCATTGCCTTCGTGACCACGATGATCCGGGATCCATATCAGTGTGACGCTGTTCTCCTGCGATAGAGTGTTCAGAGTCCTGTGGTAGTTTTGGAATTGAAGCGCAAAGACATAAGCGCTAGAAGCGCTGCCGGACTATCCGAGCAGATCTTTATTGATCTATTGTGTCCTCCCTCCTCTAATAGGTGTCGGGCACAAAATTCAATGGCATGTATCTCTGCCTGAAACAGTGTGATGAATCGGCCCCGGCTCTCTGCTATGCAGATGTCATCCGATCTCCCCGGATCCAGCCCCTTCGACGGCTTTGGATCTGTCCGTGTGCCAGGTACTTCCTGCCAGTTGCAGATCTTCGCCTCGTTCGTTTCAGTCTGCCCGTGAGGGAACCCTGACGAGTGCCTAATGTACGTTTTGATGCCATTAGGTCGCAGACCATGTTCAATACCGCAAGGCCTTCCAAGCCAGCCTGTGCATTATTGGTCTCACCATCAAATGGCTGCGGTGCTATGTGCGTCACTTATTGCAGCCGGCATGTCGCCTTCATTACCTCTCATTCCTACGTTCTAATGACTCTCCAGGGGTTTTTTGTGTTTCATATTTAGTCCGGCTTGGATCTGAACGGACTACAGATTGAATGAATTCGTGTCTTGGCCAATTCCAAATACGTTTTTTCACCGTTGAGAGACAAATTGGAATAAATGTGCCATCTAATCTAGCTGGTCATTCTACTCTCAGCAAGTCATTTCTACAATTGATCCAGCAGCGATAATTCTTCCAAGGTCGGCTCATCGATAACTTCAGAAAAAGCAAACTCTAGTTCAGAAAATAGAGCACAGAATTTGATGTCCAAGGTCGGGTTTAAAAATCTTACCACTTTAAAATTTTGACTAATGTGAAGTAGAGAGTACACAAGTTTTTGACACCACAAGTTTTTGAAAAAAAAAACAAGGCAAAACTGTCATTTTTATTGTTATAAAAACAAATTGCAAGAACCAGTTACATGACTTAATAAGAAAAATATTAAGTTCTGAATTTTGATCCAAAACCCCTAGATGGAACTATCAAAAATCTTCTCCCCGCATTGAAACTAAATGTATGAAAATACGAGATCTGATGTGAACACAAAATAATGCAAAACAAGATTCCGTTTTTTTCTGCCGTTCCAAGACTTTGTATAGAATATATGATCTGATATGAAAAATTTGACGTTGTCAGTAAGTTGTAATGTTTTTCCAAATTCTCCAGACTCTAACTTTTCAGTTAGAGTCTCTCCTTTTTTTAGTCCCCTCCTTAAAAAAACATAATGATTGAAATTGTCACTTTTCTCTGCACTATCATCTTTTCTCAGAATCTCAAATTAAAAAACTTGTATCTTACCTAACCTTCACTTTCTATATATAAAGATTGTAAAACCATTACAAGGTTCCAAATTGTATTTCTTAAAAGTCAAATTAAAGAAACTTGTCACTAAACCCAACCTGTAGCTATAAGATGATGAAGCTATAAAATCACTCCCATAATATTAAAGCTCAAAATTGTCTCACTGTCTACTCTCGATCTTCACTTGAGGAAGACAAATTGCAACACCGGAAGAAATCTTTTTCGTGATTCATTTCGCAAGTAACTTTAATTCCTAATATTGTGACAGAATATCCAGACTTTCAAAATTGTCCTTCAGCCGCCTTAGAACATTACCTTTACAAAATCTTGCTACGGGATCTAACCTGAAGCAATTTGACTTCCTATGTGAAACACAAGGTTGTCATTCGTCTCCTCAAAAGCCAAGTTAAAAAACTTTTTGCTTGATCTAGTTGACTTTCTGGGTCTAATGCGAAATCACAAATAATATAATAATATTATTTGTGAATAAATTCGGGTTCAAAGTTTTTATTTTCCCGGAAATATAATTATTGAAAAAAATTATTTGAACTAATCTGACTAGATCTGAAGGCCCTTTTTACCCTCAGGAAGTTTGGGATGTTCTTGGTGTCACGGCATAGTGGTAGAAATGCCAGTGAACTCAGGAGTTATGCTTTCTTCTTGCGGAGATTCTTCAGTTGTCGAATCCTAGAGCTTTTGTTTCCAATGAGTACAGCAAGCACGAGTTTGATAGAGCTGTCCGTCCAAGAAATGTAGAGCGCCAGGAAGGAACAATAGCAAAAGATGAAGATAAGCACGGATGGACTAGTCTACCATACATCTACAAAGTAACGGGCAGGATCGGCAGGCTACTGGAAAAGCACAATGTTAAAACCATCTTTAAATCCACTCGTACAATACAACAGAGCTTGACATCGGCCAAAGAAAGCAGATATCCTCTATCGGCACCGGAGTTTACGTAGTTCCATGCAGCTGTGGCTCGGTATACAATGACACCACAAAACGCAGTGGCAACACGAGGATTACGGAACACAAGAGGAGTTGCAGGCTGGGACAGACACAAAAGTCAGCAGTAGCAGAGCACGCTCTCTCCGAAGGTCATGACGTCCTTTTCTACGAGGTGGATCTTAAATCAGTCGCAGCGTTTCTATACGGGACTAACGATAGAGGCGATTGAGATCTTTCAACACGACAAAAATTTCAACAGGAAGGAGGAAATTACGTTTCTAAGTGCAGATTGAAAGCGAGTTCTACGACATACTTCAAAATGCGCCGAAATCCTGCGCCACCACTACCCCCACCCCAGTCCCTCCACTGCAGTGTGACTGCTGGGTAATAAATACCACGGAGCTCACCACAGTCGAATCAGTCAACGTCGGGAAGTACGGGAGATCACTTCACCCATTGCGTCATCGTCATAATGTCTTCCGCGTAGACGTTAAAAAGAACTCCATTGAACCATGTCTTCAAAGCCTGAAACACTTTTTGACCGGCCATGAAAGCCTTCACAGTCTTGTAAAGAGATTTACATTTTTAGGGCAACAAGAGGGCGGATCTCGAATATGGATGCGGAAGATGATGACAGTTTAAAGCTGGCAAAATGGTGAACCTTTTTTTTCTTATATCATTTATAGGCAAGTTCAGGCAATTTTTATTATCTACCAATAGCATACAATTTCCTTACGATTTAGTTTAAATTATGGAAGAAACTGACAGTTCTAGATTAAAACAATGGGGAATTTATTTCTCTTATCAGGCTTATATCTTCATCATCAGGCTCAACTCTTGTTACCAAAAGCATAAAACTCACTTTCGTTCAAGCAAACTAGTCAGAATCGTCTTTTCTTTTTCTCACACATATTTTTTTTATCGGGCCTACACGATTTTAGATATAGATGTAAAGGCAGCTTTAGTCGTTTAGAAATTTTATTTTAATATGAACCTCCAAAAGCCAAAGTTATAAAATAAACTGTGAATAGAACGTCTAGAATAATTTGTTTGATTGTTTTTTTTATTCCTTCTATAGGCGAGTTGATCAAAAATTTTTATTGCAAAAAAGACACAACACTGAGCTTTTGTTCAAGCTCAAACAACCCACTATTTTAAAGTAGTTCTACACGCGGTTTTTAGTTATGATTTATAACATCACTTGATATATTATTTTCTTAAGTAAAAAAATAAATTTTTATCTCTTATTTTTTAAATTCAAAATTTAGTTATAAATAATTAATTGCCTTAAGAAAGAATTTTCGAAAACTTGAGTTATTGACCTAGCAATTCTCTCAGAATGATTATTGAAAAAGATTTAGAACAAAAATTATATTTTAATAATTGATGGCTGTTCTCCAACTTCAACTCCTTGAAATGTCTTTTTTTATCAAAATTTTAGGAGCTTCATTCTTTTTGACGTAGTTTAAATTATATTATGTTGGGAGTAATTGGCGGATTGGGACAAAGGCAGCAATAAGTCTTCGCATTACCTCAGGTAGCAATAACCTCTTCGCCGACGTTTCGTTTAATTATACACTAAACTTCATCAGGGCTCGAGATCATAATTTACATTGCTTATAGTTATAGATGAACATTTATAGAGTAAGGGTAATTTGGGCGTTAGCCTTGGATAAGTGGTGGCGTGGCTAACGTCCAAATTACTCTTGCTCTATAAGTGTTCATCTATGACTACGAGCAATGTACCTGATGTTCTCGAACTCTGATGAAGTTTAGTGTATAATTAAACGAAACGTCGGCGAAGAGGTTGTAGTACTTTTTGCTGCCTTTGTCCCAATCTGCCAATTACTCCCAATATACTACTTTTCTGGGATGCAATCTTGTACATCTTAAATTATACTAAGGACAACGCAGTCCTTTTAATATGTTTGTGTATGGTATATATTTTCTTCCAAACTGACATCGAAAAGCGCTGGAACACGTCAACTTTAGTTTTTAGTGGAATGTCCTAACCTGACAGGAGAATGAAAACTAAACCAAATTATTTAAATTAAAGCCTGTTAAATTTAAAAATTTTCAAAGTTTAGCCGGCCGCCATTTTGAATTGGCTTGATTAAATGACATGAAATTTGGCAAATGAACAAACCTTGCTGGGAGCTTCAAAACGAGGTATGACGACCCCTCTTTGGGTGTTTGCTTCCCCCTAAAAACTAAAGTCGACATATCCGAGCGATTTTCGATGTACGTACCTACTCAATTGGAAGAAAAATGGAGTGGATCCTTTCAACCTACATCTAAAAAATACGAATTTCTGAAGCTGCTCCCTTACAGTTTTAAGCCCTTTTACTCTTATCCACGACAGTATACGTTGAAAAATCACAGACATCTAAAAAAGCATCAGTCGTAAACCGATAGTTCCATCCTTATGTGTCGTAATGGACTATAAAGTATAAAAAAGACTCGGATAGTGGGACAGCTACCAGCTACAATTACACAAGTACTTAGATGCGGAGGCAAATAAGTAAAACGCATTTTTGCCCGGGACGAAATGAAAATTTACGCGTTACAAGAACCGTTAGCGTAGTAGTACCACCTACACCATTGAATTCTTATGGCGTTGCTACAGGGTCGCACATAAAATCCTCCGGTATTTAAGGCCTTGCTGAACAAAAGACGCCATTAAGAGTTCTAACTTACAAACCGTAATCGGGAATGTAATGCCCACTGAGTGCGCTATGGACGCGTTTAAGGCAACCTTTAGTACTATTCTTGTAATGGGCTTCGTGCCGATGGATCTCTAATGGTTCTACCTTTTATTGTCGTCAGTGTTTCGTTTGTGCGCATTATCGAGTAAAAATTAATTTATTTCAGATCTACGAAACGTTTGTGCAATAGAGTTTGAGACACCATAGAAGGCGATTTTCCCATTAACCAAAATAACGTTTTTTTTTTCTTTTTTATTAGGCGTCAAGCCGTTTTATTAGTGAGAACATCATAAAGTTGGTATGTTACGCAAGAAATCGCATTTGTGTTAAATTTTTATTGGCCGAAAGTTTGAAAGGGCCAATTAATCATTGTAATCAAAAGCACTTAATTGATTTAGACGTTATGATGAAATATGGCTTACCGAAAATCGCGTTGCACTGGGTCAGCTATACGTAAGAAGGCCAATGATTGATTTTTTGAAATTGGTACTTTCTTTTTTTTGTTGTAATTATCGCCCGCAGTAAGTGCCTACTTAAATTCGAAGTGATATATGTGCTCTCTCATGCGTGCCGAATTAATTAGTCAGCTGTTTGATTAAGGAGAAATATCAACATTTTTTTGTTGGCCAGTTACAGGGGGCAATTAGGTTAGTCAGCACCAACCTTTACCACGGTACCTGAAAACGCCAAAATTCCCAGATCGGCAAAAACTATTGTTTCAGCCCCCGAAGTGCAAGTCACCTCACCTGCTCATGTATATGCACTCCATTATTTGCTGTGCCGAATTGTTTTTAAGGCAGGTAGAAATTTGAAGCATAAAACCGAGGGAGAGCCTCATTTTCTTCGACGTCAGTTCCTTTCTAATTAGTTTTCGAGGCGGCACAAAAGTGTTCTCGAACGAGCCTGGTTCGGCTCCTCATCTGGTTAAAAATTACACTACCTTTACGAAAAGTAATGTGTGGTATAAAGTAATTTGGAACGAAACATATCCTTTCTTCTATGGCCTTATTTATTCTGCCTTTTATGCGTATGTCTAGTACTCATTGTTTTTGTTACCATATAAAGTTTGCAAGATAAAAGGATAGAAAAGATATTGAAGCAAAAAAAAAACGCAGAGTGAACAATTGTTCAAAAAATTGAGCCAAAGGAATGCAACAGGGACACGTGCCGTCGTCCACTTTATATTGTTTAAAAAAATGCCTAAAACTGCTACTTAAGGGAAATATTGAATACTGAAGATACTGCTTTACGAAAATTAGGGAATAAGATGAATACTCAGTCAATAAGTTAATTGATGGTTCATCAGAAATAAAATCAGTAATATGAATAATGTCAGAATCTGTGGGAAGCAATGAAAACTTAGCTTATATTAGACGAATTACGAGCTAGCCGAGTTTATGCTCTTCCACCAGAATACGGCAGATTTGATCAAATAAGTTTATCGACACTCTTCTGGGAGGAGTTCAATTATCTTAATAAGTAGCACTTTGTCAAACGCCTTCTTCGACTTTGAGTTAATCCTTTCAATAATTTCTACCAATCGGGTGAATTGGATAAGAAAATTAGTGAGTTGGAAAAGATCGTCAAAGGATGAGATTAAGAACGAGAGTTATGCACCAGGCGGAGATTGGAGAAGCCATCAATAATTAATAATTTGATAATGAGCATAGCCACAGCGAGTAGGGGAAATATGATAATAAAACAGAAGCTAAATTAGAACGGAACGTTAATAAACGATTGAATTCGAGGTAGCAATAAGATCAAGCTTTAAAGCGCATGTTTCTACTAATTGCGATGAAAACTGTAATGGAGAAAAGAAAAAATGTCATAAAAAGAAGACGATAAGCGACTTAAGCTGAAATACCAGAGAGGTGCTGACCTGAGAGATAAAATAAGGAAGCTGCAGACAAAAATGGAAATTTTGTCAGCTGGCTTGATAACGAAGGAAGAAAATGACTTAAAAATAAACGAAGGAAATGTCGAGCAAATTATAAAAACAATGTGTGGTAAATGTTTAAAAGAATAGAGAAAAAGGAAAGGAGGATGTGGGATCGATTCTGGAGGGAAGACAAATTATAATAAATTAATCCCACAATACCGTCCTTAGTTGACCATTATAGAAAAAGATACATATTAGAAAATACATGAGCTGGTTTTTGGGTGAGAATACGAGAATGAAACACAGGATGATTAATTGGTACTAGTGAAAAAGCCACGAGCGTCAAGAGTTTTGCGGTTGGTATTTTTAGATACCAAGGGTTCATTTAACAACACACCTACGACTCTCCATTGAGCTCTATTAAATCCAAATGGCTTGAACTAACAATAACCAACAGGAATTGCAACGTGCTCAAAACCATACTGAACGAAAATATCTGGTACACAGATAGATCTGCAACCAATGTAGAGCAGAAAGCCTCGACCTAAAGTATTTGAAGCCAAAAGTATATGCAGTCAGACTATGTGTTCGACATCAGATAGAGACGCAATAGTTCAATAAAAATCTTTTGTCCACGACCACTTAATAATATACTGATATTCAGCTTGTTGACAAAAGTTAAATAGGGCTCGTATAGCGTCAGAGGGATATATGAGTTGAAACAGCGGGAATAATATCATTATTCCCGCTCGTCATTTAAATTATATATGCTGCCTTGGCAACCAGTAGGAGTAGTCAACAACGCAATATGAAGCGTCCAGCATAAAAATGCACTGGTGACACCGGTTTTGCCGTCAAACACGAGTGTCACTTTGACATTTCAATTATTTTCTTTACACTACACCTATAAGATTTTATAATTTGTAATTTTTAGACAATGGCCGTGGACAAAGTATAGTATTATACTCGCTTTTTATGGCCATTATTCCTACGGGAGACTTGCGCCCCTCGCCTGCGGCTCTTGACGCAAACGTCCCCCTAAGGGAATAATGGCTATCATAAAAAGCTCGTTTAATAATACACTATTCTTACAGTCAGCGCTAATATTATTAGATTGTAGTTTCAAGACTATCATAAGGCTCTGAACTCTGTCTGAGGAGAACATATTATACAATGGATACCGGTACATCACGGGTACCGAGGCAATGCTGGCTCCAGCTGGAGCGGCGACAACCTCGGCATTTGTCAGTGCAGAACCGGTAGTAGGAGCCCCATTCTGCCTGTCATGTGGAGAACATCCATATCAGGTATATCCTGTGCATAAGGTTTTTAATCGACGGTCGTTATCAACCGATGACGGCTTTAAGCCTGTCGAGATATCTTGTTATTGTCTTAAAGCCCTTGTGACCAGAGATCTGGGGAGTTCGAAGAGAGAAGCAAATATTGCTGTCCTAGAGAGAAGTGATGAAGAGATCCTGCTGGAGTCGAATAGTGTTTTGAGTGACGATTGACTTTCCAACCATATTTTGATATTTTTGTTTGCTTAGTTTTGATTGACATGGAGCACCGCTGAAATATGGTTGCATGCTTTCCCAGGCTCTCTTGGAGTCTGGATTTCTACTGTCCGCCATTCGTCCCAGCTTCTACTCCCACGAGAATTTTGAGCCATCTGCGTACCAGCAGTGGTGTAGCGATCTTTGTTTATTCTTGTCCCAGTTTTCACTTGTAGGGAGAGTTATTTCATAGCCTGAATAAGTGTTGGTGGCGTGGAGCATCATATCAGGGTAAGCTTATTCAGCCTGCAATGGGTTTGGTTGCAATGTATTCCCTCCTGCGTCTTATAGAGTCTGTACCCAGTAAACAAACTTGACCCCTGGGACGTCTCATTTGCTCCCTCACATCTCGGACGGGATATTAAATTATGGGACGGCCAACAGATGTTCATCGCATATCAGCTATGGGACCAATATTAGTATATCCTATAAAGGACGTCCCTGATATGTAAATATTTTGACAAATCCAGGACCAAAATGAGAATGTCCTGAGTACGTCCTTAGGATATCACAAAATTGACAAAATAGGCCAATGTTTTTATCATCAATGGGAGCTGGATGACGTTTTCATTTTCTTTAGGATGTTTTTGGATTAATTCGAGCGATGACATTTAACGAATTGTCAATAGGATAATATGAAAGTGACCGGCCCAAGTTTGTCTCTATACGTGCGACAACCTCCGTAGCTACAAGCTAGAAACTTGGATGCGAGAGGACCTGAGTTCAAATCCCAGTTAAAAACAATTTACTTTTCGTATGTCCCAACAACAACCCGAACTGTTCCAAAAGTACGTCCTAGATTCAGCCTAGGGACGTCATGGGATAATACGGGATATCCCAAGGACTTCAATAATATCTCGTATTGATGTACTAGGTACGTCTTAGGGACCACTTTGTATTTACTGGGTATGTACTCCACTTGGCTTTCCTCTACACTAGAATGTAAAGCGGGAGAAGTCCTAGAGGTTTTTCCATCGTCATTGTTGGAGTGCTCCCCTGATAACCAGGCGCACTTGACAGTTGCTGCAAATGAATAACTTGGTGAGTAGTGTCTTCCCTTGGAATATAAGATAATGGTCATTGGTTTAAGTAGTGTCACTTACAGTCAGTGCAATTTGGGTTTCAATGCCTAGTTTCTTCCGAATTTGCAATTCCACAAAGACAATTTACCCCTGCTGACCATTCTTTACTTGTGTCCATTCCAGTTTAGTGTCTTATTTAGCGTTAACACCTAGATATTTCACACTTCCTCTGCAAATAAAATAATTTTGCTCAGCAAAGAGAGTGATTTTAAGGGTTCCAATTTTCTCCTCTTGTGATCGGAATCACCACGGTTTTGTCATCAGGGTTAATAGATTTATGGCGTGGAATAATGACGTGATATAGATGAGGAATGTATTCCCAGAAAAGATTTTTGTTATTCAGCGAAACACCACTGGGACGATCTGAGATCGTTGTAGCCTATACATATCGTTGTATATGTGACGTTGGCGTTTCGCCCCGCGTCTACCTTGGACTCGCCAGTAAGGCGTGGTAAACCCCTGTCTTATACGTCGGGGTGAAAGGAATTTGTATTTGAAGACAAATTCGGCGCAGGAAAGGCGATGTGCTGTTATAAAGAATTTCGACTAATGCTGCCACCTGTGAGTCGGTAGCTATACGTTTGTTTAAAGGTGATAGACAATGATGTACTATTAAGCGAAACATATTGGACTTCCATTGTCTTTATTGAGTTTTTTTCACGACGTTTAGAAAAAGTTTCCCTTGAATGTAAGTCCAAGATGTTTCGCTTAATCGGTAGCAATAGTTTCGGCGCTGCCCCCTGTAAGTCGGTGGATGTAGTTCCGTCACAGATTCTCCCCAAGACAACATTACTAGATGGTCTTGATTAAATAATGGAATATTGCTGCTATGCGTCACCATGATAGCCACGATTTAGACTCACAAAGCGATCTTTATATCCCTGAATGAATTACAGCACTACTGACTACAGAAGGGTTGATAGAAATCCTCCCTGCGGACTGTAGGACCTCGCAGGTCTCACGTGAACTGTTGGGTCCTGTAGGGTTAGGATTATTGCTCTGTTTGCTCTGTTGTTAAGCATACTGAGCGTCCAGTCCTGAATAGGCTGCTCTACCTCATGCTTTAAAGAGAGAGTCAGGGAGGGTATTGTTGAAAGCTGCTTGAATATTTAGGAATACTCCTACCTCTCTGCCCCCTACCAGTGTTGAGAACATTTGGTTGGGAGACGCAGAAAGCTGGATAATTTCCTATTTTGAATTACGCATGTTATGTCCTAGGAATTCTAGTTTTTTTTCTTTAATAGTAAGAAGGATTTTCATTCCTTTGCCCATTCTGTATAGAACATGTTCTTTCTCCGAAGGTCTCTACTTCCTGTTCAACGGGGGTGGATATCGTAAATAAAGTGTTTTCCGGGCTTTGAAGCCGTGGTCTAATGGAATTTCTTTCTGATGTTTCGTATGCAGCTGCGGCAGACATTATCAAAGGCGATGAGGCAATGGGCGAATTGATCTTCCGTGCTTCCCGACGTTGACAGTCGGCTTGAAAAAGCTTTCTTGTAGAGTTTCTCGCAATAAATCTTTAAATTGGGTCGAACCAAATATTATACATGGTAAAGTACATTTCTTGCAGAAGCTGTTTGGTTCCATATTTCTTTCACCACCCCTTCTTTGTACTCTGTTCCATTATTTTTTTCGCACATTATAGGCCCAATCTTCCAATGAAGTTGCAAGTTCTTCGACCAACGTAATTTTTCTTAATTGCACCCGTCGGCTTTCGCAGAAATGCTTCAAATTGACGCCACACGAAGTTTTTGGTTTTTATAGTATTACCCGAAACACTTTTTCAGTTTGTTCACTAATGCCGGATTTATACTTCTAAATTAAGAATTAAACTAATTTTCATTTACACTAAATTAACACTTGTCAAAGTTAAATGTCCACTTTTTAGTTCGACCTGTTTATACTTCAATTTAGTAATTAATAATGAAAGTCTAAACAGATCTATCTAAAGATACACATTTAACTTTGAGAAGTTTTAATTTAGTTTAAATAAAAATTAGTCTAAGTCTTAATTTAGAGGTATAAACTAGGCATAATTTCCGCTAAGAAAATATTCCATTTTCACAACTGTCTTATGTTGAGTGCTGATGTAGAGTGCTGATTGGTGGTGATTGGACAATTTACAAAAAGTAATACAAATAATCCATATATATTCGTCCTTATTGAAACTCATGGGTGCTGTAATTGTACGAACCTAATGGAGTTTTAAGTAATAATTCAAGTTACATCCCTGGTGCGAGTATGTCAAACCCGCCTGGTACCGCCTTGACAATGATCGATATATTTTACGTGCCGTGGACGGTTTTCCAAAATAAACATACTTATTGAATATAATTCTACATTTTGTTTAAGGTTTTTTCAAACCCTCAGTTTCGTGGACTGGGCCTTTTCACTTCAGCTGCGATTTGTATCTCCTGCTGATCCTTGCGCAATGCATACAAATCATAAGTAATTTAAGAGTTTGTCTTAATGAGCATTGTTCAGCATGGTTTATTTGTTCTTAATGAATGGTGTTTGTGGCAACAATTTTAAATTGATTTAAATACATTGGCGTCTATTTATGAGCCCAATAAACATGTCTTTTCTAAGCAATTTATGCCCGATATCAACAATAAATTCATTCCTCGAAACGGCAATAATAAACCCTGTTACTACGAATAAATTAAATAGAAAAATGGTCTTTAAAGCGGCTTTATCAAAACGGTTTTTTTATTGTCCCGGAATCTTGATGAAATAAAAAGATAATTAGCAGCAAAGGCATATTCTAGTTATATGTCTTTATTACTACCGTGATACGGAATCAATTAAATCAATTGATTATATGTCTTTATTTAACAATATAAGGCGCCCACGTGTATCTAGTGCATACTATTTTCAGGGCCACCTAACATAAGGTAGGATGTATAATTGGGTTAGCTGCATATGTTTATTCTAGTCGTTAAAAGAGTATAATGGTATAGTACGCACTGTCAAACAACCAACTGGCATGAATGGGGACACAACTCAATGGCACACGTTGTCGCTCTAAAGATAAAAGACCCATTAAAAAAATAAAAATTCCTATTATATTGGTAAATACTAAATACATTTAGCCAAGTATTTTCAACAATAAGGACTTTACATGAACAACCAATCAATAATTCCTAATGGCATTTGAATGCATGAGTACAAAATAATTGCTGAGGCATTGCACAAACCACACATACAAGACTGACATTTGGAGTGCCCAAGTTTAAAATTGGCTTTTTCTGGTAAAACTACAGTTTAATTAATGAAGCTGATTGGGTAATTCAGCCTCGATCAAATCAATAGAATAAATACGTAATCAGGTTAATATGTCTCTAAAGATGGCGAGTTTTTAAAGGAATGTGTTGAAGTAAGCGGGTACTAGAACAGACTAGATGCCTGTAAGTAGAACATCCGATGTTGCATCGCATTAAGTGGTCTTGCAATAAAAACGTATTAGTTTGTAAGTGTTGTCACTTGGGAGCGAGACAGAAAAAAGCGCGGTTATGTACCACTTTAAAAGCTATTTTACTCAGGCATGTTGTTGGCTCTCGATACAAGAAAGTTTCCAGGTAAGAGCCTCGTGTCCAAGCAACTTCGTAATCTTGTATATGCTCAATTTGCCCCGCTAATAGGATCGAGTTCATATTTCAGTCTGATCTCACAGTCCTATTTGCCGTAGTATCAACAAATAATTTAACACGCCATTTACATAAGAACTAATTAAAGGCGCAATTTCAACTGCAAGACCTAAAAAATAATCCTCGCGATGTTATTTACGGCACCTTGTTAAATAGAGTTAATGTGCATGTTGTATATAGTATATTACATCGTGTCCGCTGGAACTTTTCACTTATCTAAACAGGAAGTAACTACAGCCTGTAAAATACACATACTAGATATCTATGTTACTGTTTCTTGTTTGAAAATGGCTGATTTGCGCGTATAGCAAAAAAGACCCCGGCTTTGCATGAATATGCCGGTTTTCTCGATAAATTAACGGTTCTAGCTATGGGAAAGTCTATGATGGAAATTATTGCAAAAATAAGTAGATAAATTAGGTCAAACGCTGAATACGAAGCTACATAATAGGAATAATTACGGGCCCGGTATTGAAAGATTGCCAATGAGTCGCTGACCTTCCAACCATTTAACCAGCGTATCGAATTATTAACGACGGTCATTAAAGCACCATTTTTGCTACTGCCCGGCATATCCGCGATCAGTCCGCTGTTTCGTTCCAAATAAGTAGAAAACGACTCACAAATAAACTCCTAAACTATTAATTAGACTAAACTTAAACTATATCTAACACGCATGCAATGAATGCCGCGATCCAGGAAGAAAGACGCATGTCCTGCTCTTGAGCAAAGTTTATGCACCCGATAGAGCATCATTAGAGCATCGTCAAAGTTGATCATTTAATTGAGTAGTAATATTGATAAGGTATCTGAATATTTGTTATTCTACTAACCAATTAGCAAAGTCTTTCCCATTTCTTAAAATTAATGAGCATTTCGAAAAAAACATTTACTCTTCTTCTACTTATTTCTCTTAAATATGCCTCTGTAATAATACTCGTAGTTGCTGGGAGGTGAACTGGCTATGGGGTACGCATAGACGTTAAAACTATAGATAGACCCCGTCAGTCATTCATTAACTCTCAGTTTCTTTACTTCCAACATGTACATGGAGGGAGTACCGCGGGCGCGCAACGCGAGGGGTATCAAAAAATGGCCGCCGAATCAGGAAATATGCGGCGGTTCACAAGCTCTTTTTAACACCAAACAGAAACAAAACGCGGCCAAAATATAGAGACTCGGATCCTATTCCCAATGCGGGTGTGCGTGAATTGTTGCCAAATCTCGAATTGGTTAGAATCACATACCTCCGTATCGAATATTTTCCGTCACAAACATTTACTACTCGACGTAAATGTTTGTGACGGAGGACCGGAGTAACTCGTGAAAGTATCGGCAACATTGGATGCCAAGAATCACGAACCAAGTACTTTCGGCCTAGTTCCTGATTCGTGGAAAGTACGTAAATCTAAGTAAATCTTCAAAAGGGCGTTTATTTTTCGGCATGTGCAGAAATTGTAATATACGAGGTATTGTGTTTCCATCTCCTCCTTTTGCAGTCTAAGGCCAGCAATGCAAAAGATAGGCAAAGTCCTGTATGTTATGGCCACTAGAGCCTGTATGTTGGGCCACAAGTAAATGCAAAAAGCACGAACTGTAGTATGCTTGACTAGCCGCATTGTTGCCAATTCGTCAATTATAAAGATATTCAACCTGTGTTTTGAAACGTGTTGTGCACCCTCAGCACTTTTGTCGTGTTTTCGGACGTTAAGAGCGGGCAATATCTCACCGAGCCTTATCATATGATGCCAGACAAAGTTATGTAAATAAAGAACTCTATATTTAATTATTCCTCTGTATGTTTCATATTTTGATTAGTTCTTCTAAGTATTTTACCTATAAGGTATCCATCTATTATGCGGTTTACAATTGCTTACCATTGTCTACGGTAAAAAATTTTTTGATAAGATTTGCGTAAATTTTTCCACATTATGATCAATTATTTATCAAATATCTTGTTCACGGTAGTAGGGGGTGTTCATTTGAAAAAATTGGCTGTGAAATGTAAAAAAAGGATGAAAGAACAAAAGCCCCATTTACTTTGATTCTGTCATGCTTTCTGTCAAAAATTCATAGGCTTCTAGATGATGTTTTCTAATGAACACGGTATATACAATCTAAAGTATTTTCCTACCCTTGAAGCCGTTGTCCAATTAAATTTCTTCCTGACGTTTCGTCTACAGCTACGGCAGACGTTATTAAAGACGATGAAGCAAAGGGCGAAGTGATCTCCCCTGCTTCCTGACGTTGACTGATTCGACTGTGGTGAGCTCCGTGGTATTTATTCCCCCGCCGTCGCTTTGCAGGTGAGGGACTGGGGTGGGGGTACTTGTGGCGCGGGGTTTCGGGGCACTTGAAGTATTTCGTAGAACTCGTTTCCAGTCGGCATTTAGAAACGTAATTTCCTTCATTTCCTCCTTGAATGGAACTCGGTAAACTCCGAGTGCCGATAGGGAATCTCTGCGGTCTTTGGCCGATCTCAAGCTCTGTTATGCTGTACGAGTGGGTTTAAAGACAGTTTTAACATTGTGCTTTTTCAGTGGCCTGCCGCTCCTGTCCGTTACTTTATGGATGTACGGTAGATTAGTCTATCCGCGCTTTTCTTCATCTTCTTCCGTTGTTCCTTCCTGGCGCTCTTCATTTCTTGGACGGACGACTCTATCAAACTCGTGCTTGGTATATCCATTCCACATATTTTCAGGAAGGAAGATTTCTACGAACAAACTGATGGTATAGCTATGGGCAGCACACTTAGTCCAGTAATAGCCAACTATTTTATGAAAATTTTCGAGGCCACGGCGTTGGCAAGGGCAAAGAAGCGGCCAAAGTGCTGGTTCCGATACATGGATGACACCTTTGTTTTTTGGAGCCCTGGCGAGGCCGAACTTCAAATTTCCTTTTACACTTTAACTCTATCAACCCAAAAATTCAATTCACTATGGAGATAGAAAAGGAAGGACGCCTACCGTCTTTTGAATGTTTTAGTATCAAGAAAAATTAGTTTTTTTGTCTGAACCGAGGAATCTTCGTTTCAAGTTTATTCTTTTCAGGGGTTCATTTGCTACTCTAGTTTAAAAAATCCTGAGGAAGACCTCAAGGAAGGTTAGAGCGTTGGTAATTAAAAAAAAAGTTGGTTTTTCTTCCTACACTCGCTATTGTATTTTGTTGTTAATATTAGTACACAATAATTGTAGGAAATGTATTGAGTTCTTTGACCAATGCCAAATACAACAATAATAATTAAAGAAAATGTAAGAGTTGAAGAATGTGGGAAGGGTGAAAAATAACATTGCGTTAAAGTAGGATAAACTATTATAATTAAAGAAGATAAACTGTATGGTCATGCAAGCAAACACCTCAGGAAATTATGAAATAAAGTGGAGAAAAGCAAATTATTAGCACTAGAAACACAAAAGAAGGAGTAAATATAAAAGAAATCAAATAGTTCTCACCGTATATATCTATATATAATATATCGCTAACAAATCAACTCACACCACCATATTTGAGTTACACACAGGGTGGTCTTTTAGAGAGATCTAGTCCAACTTTTTTTCGCAATCGTGTACATAAATTCGTAATGGTGTTCTTAATTTTAATCCATTACACTTCATGAAAACGAAATGTGCATAGCAACGCTAATTATATGAATTGTTAGGACTAAAAAATAAAAATACTATTACGACTACGACTAGCTGGATAACCAGGCGTCAAAGAAAAAAGTTAAGTATAAAGATGTAGATACACAAATGAAAGGCAATAATTAAGTTGTTTTAACGCATCTTAATTTCTGGTACAATTTTCATCTAGTAACAACTATTTTTTACTTTTTTACACCGTACTGCATCTATTGATGCAGGTACCAACTTAATAATTTTAAAATTGTTGTAGCTATGATTTTTCAAATATAAACTCTTAATTGTAAGTAGCGTATTTTGTATGTTTATTTATGCCCTTCAACGGGGCATTAGTAAGGTCATTTTTGACGCATGACTTAATCTATGGTCGCCCTAAGTCTGAGGTTCGCAAGAAGGTGAATTCGTGGGAGAACGAGTGCATCTCAAATCTCAAATATTGCTGAAGTGTGAAACGCAGCGGAAAAATATCCATTGCCGACCATATAGCTCTCGATCGTATTATAGATACAAGTGAAATATGTTCCAACGGTTTGACCCTAAGAAAGTGCACAGCGATCTCGTTTCTCTGCAAAAGAATAATTTTGTTTGTGCGACAGAACTGCCCGCATTTGATACCTTAGGTCGCATTAAGGGGGAGATTGTAAAATATTCAGAAAATGAGGGCACTTAAATCTGAAGAACAAAAACTTCAACCGTAACGTCCCGAGTCGGTTATAAGATGGTTTCTTGTTCGAATGTAATGCCTTAATGGTCGAAACTACAGAGAAATGGGAAAATAATTATACGTTATATAATGAGCGGGGATTGGGCAGCGCATTGAACATTAGTCAGTGAAAAGGCTTATGTTATGCTAAAATTATTATACATAAGCAGGGCCGTCTTCCTATAAAAGATTATTTACCCCGCTGAAGGCGGAATTTAACAAAAGGCAATTTCAGTTTTTTCCAACAATAATGGATCGAAAACATGCAAAATTTCCACTTTTCAACTGCACGTACGTGGTTCCAACTTGGTTTCAACTCAGCAGCGATTGATCACGTTTAAAGGTTAACACACTTATACAATAAAGTCATAATTAAATTCAAGCCAAGTCCTGCTTAAAATGCTTTATTTTATTATCGTCGTACGTAGGAGATTATTTATTATAAATATATTTTGTGCACCGTGAAACGATCTCTGCTTCTACCAGATTTGATTGCCATTGTACAAAATTCATGAGCTGTGGGATTAGCTTTGGCTCATATGCTATTTATTTTTTTTTTATTTTATTATTTTTTTTTTAATGGGTGCTAAGTTGAGTAAATGTCTATTAAGCCATTCTGCGATCCGCAACAAAGAAGTTCAACCGGATTATAAATCAGTATAAGGCAGCCAATTACGATAATATCGATCATAAAATCCAGAGCTCTACGCCACAGTTTTTTCGCTATCACTAGGAGTTGATTGGAAAGAAATTTACTATAAAACTAGGAAATTATGTCTAACATTTTATTAAGCTTTCTATAACCTGTTTCGTAGGAAATAATTAAATTTTCAATATTACTACTTATAATGAGCCAAAACTAATGGAGGAAGGTAGATGAAGATAGCAATGTTAACCGTTTAGTCGATAATTGCGCTTTAAATTACAATTAAGAAACTCAAGACAAATTTCAATGCCTAAGCAATGTAAATAAATTCGCAAGATTTATGGGTAAAACGGCGAAAAGAATTAATTTTCTAATAAATCATTCAGCGCACAGATCATTAGTAGCATGACAGGAATCTGAAAAATTTTAGTAGATCGTGCAGGTACGATATATTATAACTTACATTATGTCGATTAACGGTGCCAGTAGATACAAACATTTTCTTTGTTTGTGATTAGCCTTCGTTGTGCCACACACCTATGTGACATTATGATGATAACAGAGGGGTGTGAATGAAAGTTATATGAAGGAATTATTACCAATGCCAATCATTAAGAATAGGAACTCAACTTTTGATTATTGTAAAAATGTCGAATTCAAATTTCTAATCTAACGCTAATTTTCCTTTTTATGGAAAAGGAGCCATGCACCAAACATTGCTTCAAGTATTACAAAGAAAAATTTGAATCAATATATATATTGCTATATTAATGCAGCAAATTTAGAAAATTTAGATTTATAGGAAATGGAGCAGAATGGGGTAAGAAATAGGGTTATCCATCTGGGGTATGAAACCTGAGTCAAATGTCCCCTGAAGTTTTCTTTTATCAGCAAAAAAATTATCTTATTGCACAAAGTTTCTATATATACAGTAGGAGGCTGTTGTATCTCAAACTGATCAGACTGCACACGCTTGGTATTACTAGTAAAGATTGCCTCACACTCTCTATATTAAACCACCGAATGGCTTAAGATCATTTCTTCAGAAATCTTCTATCCAAAACTTCTCTAATTGAGTTAGCAACTCACCACTAAAATGACAGTGAGTGGTCAGGAGAGGAGAATTGGAAAGCGAGCCAGACAAAACTTAACACAAAAGGATTTTCTCATAATAATATTAACGAGCAGATAGATGGTAGTTGGTGAAGAACACCAAATGAAACCCTTTCTTTTATCGAAGAATTGCCGACGTTTTGATTGTTCTTAATCAAGGCTTAATCAAGGTTTCAGTCTTAATCAAGGCTGGAACAAACACCGGCGACACTTCAATTATGGCTCAATATACATTGATACATATTTCAAATAAATCAGAAAAAAATAAAAATAAAAACACAATTAACAATAATTTGTTAAAGTTAAGGCGCCACAAAAGGTAGTAATAAACCACAACTATACAAAGTACAAAGAACAAAGATAGAAAACAATTATAACAGTATCATCACAGGGCATCTCAGAAGAAACAGTTAGAAAACTCGTATCAAAACTTTGTGGCATCTCTTTGTGTTTTCTTCTACTTCCATCGTGAATTGAAGTCGTTGGAGGTAGCTGTTAAAATAAGCCAACAACTCGGGAACTCTAGTTTCCGGGCAAGCCAGCAAGGTTTTGTCAACAATATTAATAGGCTGATTTACACAGCAGACGTATGTCAATAGCCCCTAGATCAGCATAAGTAGGGTCGGTGATGATACATGCTCTGGAATAAGTAAGCTTCGGTACCACTAAACATAAAAGATAGGTTTTAAAATAATTGACAATGGACCTTAACGATACACTGCATTTGTGCTTCACATTTGACACCGATTGATTTATAACAGCAAATGAAATATTTTCCAAAGGTACGCTTTATATTGTCACACTTTTAAAAGGCTGTAAACTCTTTGTTTCTTGATCTATATCAAGAAACAAAGATCATATCATCTCTATAGATGCCATTCAAATACGAGGTTGCGTAGTTTTTATAAACCAAAAGTTCAGTTAGCACCATCATTAATTTTACAAAAAAAGCGACATGTCGCAAAACCACAACCCTCTATCTTAAGAAATAAGGGAGACTTGACAGATGTAGATTTTCTTGTTTGAACCAGTTACACTAATCAACGCAGTTGACAACAAAATATCATGTTGTAGTTTAGAAGTATGGTCCTTATCTTTATCCTGGCAATTAAGAGTTTTATTAGAACTCCATATGCCACTCTCAATAGAGTGTCCATTTATTTTACCTGATTTGCTTTAATGGTGAAAGGCATTAAGAGAAGAAGAACGTTTTCTGGTATCATAAGAAGAAGAACATTTTCTACACTTACCAGCTCAACAATCCTTACTTACATGATTCGGCTTAAGACAATTTGGTCTTTGCAAAGAGAACAATGATTTTGAGTATTAACCAAAAACATCTTTTGCCTATTTCAAAAAAGACTTAGAATCTGCAAGTGATGGCACTCTACACTTTTGCTCGTGCCTTTTCCGTGATGTCACCACTTCAAAATTATTAGATATAAATTATATCACACGCTCGTAGATGTCTAGATTCTTGCACCCTTGTCGTTATATGGCTGGTTGTTTTCTTGGGATGTGGTTCTTTTTTTTATTAAATAAGGAACAGCGGGTCCTTCAAACTTCGTTGTTTGTGAACGTCGTCGGGAATAATAATGTTTGAAGCACCCGCTGTACCTTATTTAATAAAAAAAGGACCACATCCCAATTAGCCTTATATCACAATCTTGTATTTAGTATCAACGAGAATCTCAAGAGCTTCAAGAGACGTGAAACTCTTATTAATGCTGTTCTGATACTGACTGAGACGAACCAATTTTTACCCTCAAGTTCAGATTCGAGATAATAGTTAACCCACATATACTACTTATCAATTCTGTCTCCCAACAAACTCAATGCAATGCTCGCAATTGGGTAGTTGACCCGCATTAACCTCTAAAATTTTCAAAATTTTTGTTGCCGTACTAGAGACACTGTTGACTACATTATTGCTACTATTGTTACTCTTACCTGATATGTTCCTTTCCTCGAACAATCCTACAAAAAAATTCAAATATATTTAACTTTGACTGCAATTACCATGCTTTTTAATGTTAGTTGATATGCTAGCCTTAATATCTGAGTTTTCTGAAGTTTTTCAGGCATTTTTTTTGCTATTTTTAGATCAAAACCTATTTATCAATAATAAGCCAATAATTCACTTAGGATAACCGTACTTTAACAAACTAGTTACCAACCAGAATTGCTTATGGAAAAGGATACCCCAATGCTCACTTCACGTTCTCTTATTACAGTTTTAAGTTACTTAGGTAACCAATATTGATTGCTTTGCAAAACTCAACATCCAACACAGACGAACTAGTCCAATAAAGTTAAGTTGCCCAGTGCTCTGTTATGTCCAACAGCACAAGTGAACAAGTAGCAGCTAAGTTGCGCTGAAAGTTTTTAACTTCTAATTTTGAATCCAAAGGTGGCTGGCTCCTTTCTTGGTTTAGCTTTCCAAATGACGACTTATATCAGAGAATTTTGTTTAATAAATCTCGATGCAGAAGCGAAGGACCTATGTCAGCCATGTAAATTTCATACAAATCACTATTTTCAGTAAAAGATAACGGACCCAAAATCCCACTGCCAGAGCAAAGAGGCCAAGATGCACCATAAGTCGTTCAACGTGTGCATAAAGTTCAATCAACAAGAAAAATGTTCTAGGAAGTGTGCTAATGACGAAAACATACTAAGTAAATTTGTACAAAAATGTGGAGATAGCCAAGCGAAACCCAGAGCCAACTTTCGTCAGCGCGTCCGAGAAGAGATGAAAACATTTCAGTATCCAACCATACGATGGTAGAATAAGATATTGAATTAGGCTGGTCAGACACACTGACGAAAAGGAATTCGAGAACCACAGAGTAAAATTTAAATAGCTTTTATGTCAAGCCATGGGTTGCAAAAATCGGCTGAACAGAAGAAATAGATCATAAGGTACAATGGGTCCGTCACCTGCTCCTTTTAAAGGTCGTGAACACGTAGGAAGCAGGGAGCTTTTGGTGGAATGGTTCCCTGAAGCACCTTAACGCAGAAGCCAGAGGAGCCTTGTACCCAGCTACTAAAACGAGCACGCAATAGTGGCAACGAGGCTCGCAGAAGTAAAAGATCTAGCTGGAGGAAATTCGGCGGAGAAATGGAACTTCCGGAATTCGCCAGGCTCGATGAACTGCTAAGATTAGAAAGAGAAAACTAACTAGGCATAATAATGAAACATGACGGTACATCAGAAAGTCACCTAGAGGTTCTCTTGGTTTCATCTACTTCCCTGGAAAAAATTGCAAGCTTAGCTGGTTCCGGTATAACAATATTGTATATTTGCACAGAGAATAGTGACCAATGCAGTCATCAGATGGGCGTTGGACAAGGTAAGTCCATTTAAGGCTGAGAGACCAGAGAGTAAAATTTCAGCAGTGCTGCAGGAGGAACTAACCAAGGTGCTGCCGTAATCATACATCATAAAACTGAGACAGGCGACTGTTTAGAGCCATAAGTTTGACACCCTTTCTGATGAAAACGATGGAAACAATCGTCGAGAGGCACATCACAGAGGAGAGTTTGGGGAGACTGCACATAAATAAAGACCAACCCAGAGAAGGTGTATTCAAACAAACGAGTGCTGTTGGCGCATTTTTTAAAAATTGAGGGAGCATTCGATAAAGCTAGAACGAACAATATTTGCAAATGTTATTGGTTTTTGATCCGACTTGTTAAGATGTGATTTTGATTTTTGGGTTGTGGGATCAGGGGTGTTATTCAAAATCAGTTATAAACTTGTCGACATTTTGCCATATACTATAGCATCCTGAGGACACTAAAAGTTGTTATAAAATCCTTTAAAATCATATATAGTTTAATACACAGTTAAATACTCACAATTCAGATAGATTTTGAGAGTACAAAGGACGACAAGAGACGAATGACTATTGGCATCGACAGCGACAGCAGCACGAGCAATTCAGCGTATGTTTTGCAAGCCAACTTCAGAAAGATTTATTAACTTTTCCTCAGAACACTCTCTGCATCAAAAAATCAATATCATTAACAACCTCAAATTCAGGGCATTGATGCTCTCATCGGAAAAATACCATTCAAGTAACCTTAACTACATTGCCAATATTTTAAAAATAAATAACTATCCTACATCCTTAGTTGCTAAAATACTCACGAGTCCACTACAGAGGGTTGATGATATAGATAAAACGCACATAGAACCTTAATTTAATGGATAGCAAACCCAAAATATACTGCAAGTTGCCTTATATTCAGGGTCTCTCGGAAGGTCTCAAGAGAGTTTTTGATCAATACATCACATAAAATTTGTATATGATACCGTGCTCAACCTGCAAGTTGGCCTGCAAGACTGGCAAGTACGTCAAGGTTAGAATGAAAAAACATCAAAATGACCAAAAAAATGTCCATTAAAAAACTAACCCTACGACTTTGGTGGAACATAAGATAAATACTGGCCATAATTTTAGCTTCGATGATGTAGCCATTCTGGACACCCAACCCAACTATAGAAAGAGGCTCATTAGCGAAATGATATCGATAAGAACGGAAAAGAAAAGTGTTAATAAACGAACAGATATCGAAAATTTGAGCACCGCTTACGTTGGAATTCTGGACAGGGTTAAGCACGCATAAGTACTTTCACTCTTATCCAGAGACATAGTTCGATCTGCCCACCCGCCCTATACTTTCGGGTACAGCATGCTTGAGCGATATTAGCATATCTCTTTCAGTTGG
Organism: Taphrorychus bicolor; assembly: GCA_951812265.1. Taxonomy (NCBI): domain Eukaryota; kingdom Metazoa; phylum Arthropoda; class Insecta; order Coleoptera; family Curculionidae; genus Taphrorychus; species Taphrorychus bicolor. The sequence continues at coordinate 27,366,023 of OX638297.1, forward strand.
TCCCATGACTCCGACCACATACTCTGATTTGCTCGCGCTGCTGTTGCTGTCGATGCCAACAGTCATTCGTCTCTTGTCGACCTTTGTACTTAATGTTTAGAAAGCCGATGACGCAAAATCTATCTGAATTGTGAGTAACATGATAACTGTGTATATTTTAAAGTAGCCTTTATTTCGTCCGCTCTTTTTAACTGTATTGTTCTATTTATTTATATGATTTTAAAGGATTTTATAACAACTTTTGGTGTCTTGAGGATGCTGTAATATATGGCGAAATGTCGACAAGTTCATAACTGATTTTGAATAACACCCTTGTTCCCACAACCTAAAAATTAAAACCAAATATTTGCAAAGTTGGCAAGACTGCAGAGAATGGCAAACTACCTAGTCATATCAGGTGCTTACAGAACAACACCGGGAGCGGATCTCAATGCCTTATTGAGTGTGCGGAAGCTTCAACCGAAAATGCAGATCCGTCACATGCAGGTAGCTGGTTTCATCCAACGAGACATCGATCGCCCTGTGGCAGGATGGGCATCCCAGCGATCAACTATGACTATACCAGTCATTTAGCTTGAACATCTCAACAAGACACAACTGGATATAACCAAGGTCGCGTGGGTTACTAGGAGAAGTCGGCAATGTCTGGGAGACCTTGTTGAAGTTTTAAAACATCGTAGTAGACTAAATATGGATCTCTTGGGATTGGTCAGTGCACCCATTATGGTGCAGGGGAGGGAAGAGTCTGCTATAAGTAATGCGCCACAGGATAATTGGAGCCGCTTTCCTCCATCGAGAGAGGCTCTGGACTCTGAGATGGGACGGGATCCTACCCTCCATCAGGGGTCAGCAAGATCGTGGAGGATGGCCCAAGTGGAGTGAGGATGGTTGGAACACTGTGAGCCCCAACGTTACTTCTTTTACTCAATTCCCACAAAGAAAGTAAGCATCATGTTTACTCTCTGTGTCACTGAGGACACATCCCAAAACCGTAAATGCCATCAAACAGTACAAAACACTCCTCACTGTGGACCTCTGGTAACGATCCGACATGATGTTTCCACTAAATTCGGAGTTATGAAATATTTTCCGTTTTCTTCAGGTCATCGATCAAAAATTAATGTGCAATTTTATGGATACTTTTAAAAGCACAAAGAAATAGTGAGATGACTTTATATGTACTCAAGCAAAGAGCAAGGGCAAACTGTACCTAATTTGAGTTCTTACGAATGTTTTTTAAATAAAAAATTTGCTGATGGTTCCAAAAAAGAAAAAATGCAAAAACTATGTAAAAAGCCGTCGATGTGGTATTTTAACTAAGTACCTATATCGTTTAAATTGCCGCATTGTTTCGTCGAGGACCGGCGACGGGCTGTTGACACGCTCGTATTTCTCAACAATATACGTGAGGATCTGATAAGGCCCATCCCCTAAATTCAGCGAGTCGACGAACCTTCTTTCGGCTAATAACGCAATTTATGCAGAACCATCCTGCTTTTCTTTCTTTCTGCCCGCGATTGTGTGTGCTAGTCGGCTACCATAAGAAACGTCTCTTTCAATCCATTGTACGTCAGTTCGATGTTTACCGCTGGCAGATCTCTGGATATTGATGTATCTACTGCGGCTGCAGGACCGGAGTTAGTAGTACCTTTAAGCATTGAATCTTGAAATGTCTTAGGTTCATGCTATTAACAATCAACAATCCTATTCTTCTAATCCCATGCTTCCATTGAAATTATTGGGAACGATCCATCGATTAGCCTAAGTCGCTAGTTTTGCTTAGGTGTATATTCAGATAGAAATTATTCACAGAGGGAAATTATTAATAAATGTTGTTAAAGAGATACAGCCGAAGCCTTATTACTTTGGTCTTGTTGTTGTCTTCTCCAAGGTTATCTAGAAGGAAGTTGTAAAATGCATACCCAAAACAATCTGTCATAGTTCATAAAAACTGATCGAATTATTAACGATAAAAATCCCAAATAAAAAAAAAAACGAAATTATCTTTACGATAACGTCCAGGTATTTTTAACGTGATGGAACTACGAAAATGGGTCTCCTGTCGGCAGGTAGACTTATTCTCGTACGTGTGGGTTATTCTTCGCATTTAAAGCATGCTCTGCCTTCTTACGAAGACCAAATTCTTTAGAAATAATTTTATTTTTTTCTAACTGTTACATCATGTCCAGTTAGTAGATATCGCATCTATTGTGATTTGCTTATCGATTTTTTTATCATTTTGTGTTTCAATAAGTGAACACAAGTAATCACTGTTAATATTTTATATACATTTTATATATTAATATTTAAAATCTAAAATGTTTTTTTTCTTTTCAGGTATGTTTTCAAATAAGTACGTTTTTAAACCCACCGCTGTTGAAGGAATGACCCCGTCCTTAAAAAAATACCATAGGTAGGTGTTTTAGAATTTTACCTGGCCGCTTTGGCACCATTCAGGTTTTTGAATAAGATCACAGTCACAGTGAAGACGTGTGATGACAAAACAAATCGTGTGCGATCATAGAAATTTTTATGATCTTCAATTTTCTCTATAGCGTCATTGCCAAGTAGATAATCAAAATGCCATCAGCGAAAGTGATTGCTCGTGTGAATTAATCGATTAAATCCGTGGAAATATGTTATAGGCGGCAGTAAAAGACAGAGAGAGGTCATGCTCGTTATAGCTTAATTTCCATAAATCGAGAAAGCAATCGCAGGTGTCTGACCTTATTAGCTGTCTAAGAACAGTACCGAGAATGAGCAAAACATTTATAATACAAGCAACAGGTTTATAACTGCACCGAAACAGTACCTATACGTAATGTGGTTCATAGTTCGTGACACTCACTGACGTAATACGCCTTTGCAAAAGGTTATTTAAGCAGGTTCCTCTCGTAATTGACATATCAATGGCGTACATACGAACGCTAAGTGGTTTTAGTTGAGATACAAAATCTGCAACGTTTTAGCTCAATATCTTTGGGACACGGCGTGCCACAAGAAAAATTAGACACAGATGAATGCACGTGCGCCTATCTATCTATTTCCAGTATTTCCTTGAGAAACATGAGACTGCCGCATGTTTCGCTAATTCGAAACGTGAGGGATTTTTGCTTTTGCTGTTTTCTTTTCTTCGTTGACAGCGATCTTCCTTTGGAAAAATGTCGCGCTATTAGTTTTCGTATTTTGCATGGAGCGTCCAATGGCCATGGTATATTATAATACTCATGGGGGTACCTACTCAATCTTACCAATAATACAAACGTCGTTTTCCTTTGCAGGAAAAATCTGAATATACAGGGTGATTCACAAATACTCTGACGAATTTTGGATTAATAATACTGGACAGAAGGTTCCATATCTTCGGCAGAATCGTTAAGAAGACACAGGGCGTTCAGATTTGATTTAAAAACATTCAATTGTACTTATTGTCAGCCATGACAGCCAAATATCAACCTACTTCGCTATATTACATCTAGATAATTTTAACAGACTTAACTTTACGGAAGACTTTGAAATTAGCTGCAAATTGGTGTTCAACTTCGATTGACTCAATAATACATTAATGAGTTGATCTTAATAGACACTAACCTGTATATACCTTTTTATTTATTTTTTCTACAGAAGCGACAAGCAATATGACGTATATGTGAATGCTCAACTCAAAACTAGTGTGTATTGTTAGTAGATATGCAGCAAAGCTTCTGACAAAAAATCTAAGATTAATTAAGGAGAAAAAAAAAGTTTAACATGTGCAGTAACAAGGACAAAGACAAAGTCAGCTGTAGACTTTGTCCCTCTGAGCGATGGAGTAGCGCTACTAAAAATAAGAACAACTCATAGGGATCTAAACATAATTCAGATTTATGCTCCAACAAGCTCCGACAAACGAAGTCAGAGCAGAAAATCGAAAAATTTTATAACAAACTAAACTAAGAATCAATTGAAACGATACACCCCAAATTTTGAATGAACTTTAAAACTGTCTATCTCTAAAGCCACTTAACTGATTTTCGTTGGCGCTGCGATTTTGGTAAGATCCATGTATAGACTGCTCTTATTGGTTATGTACTCGGTTATACGTTTTGCGGGTTTCCTAATACAGGGTTCAACAAAACTTGATGCATTTTTGTAAAAAGTTTTTGAGCAGATGACTTTGTGGAAAAAAAATTCAGAACATTTCTTGCTACCGAACTATGTGGAGACGCGTTACACCACGGGACATATTTGGTGTTTTTTGGATATTTTGCCTGGTTCTATGGATATGTAGTTTTTTCTATAAAAGAGGTATCATTTAACACTGGGGCTCCAATTTCCATACCCATCCTACAAATATTAATAAAAATTTCATATGGAATATAAAGACTATACATAGGGCAAACAAAACGTACAGGCGTAATGGCTATAAAGTTAGACCCGTCTACAATGGCCAACAAAAAGTAATTTTTTTTCAAATATCCAAATGATAATCGAATGTCCACAATTAAGTCATGTGGAACAAAATGTATGAATGATTTTAGAATTCCGCTGCCTGATTATTGTAGCTATTAATGATACCTCGGGACCTTTTTCTGTCCTTTTTTATATCTCCATTAGTTTAAAAAAAAAGGTTTTTCTAAAAGTGTAACATTTCAAGACAAAAAAAAATAAAATCTCCTATTCAATGAGCATTAGGAACATTTGGAATTGGACGTAGTCATCTGAGAACCAGAGCTATGCCGAATTGTTTAGATGTACAGGGTGAGCCACGAAACTGACATTAATCCACATTTTACATAATCACATAATCACACGTTTTACATTCTGAATTCTGACTGAATGAAAGTGAACTTCGAAAATTGTTTGTATTAATACTAACTGAGAGAATTAACCGATAGTCGCAATTTTTAATTTGAATATGTGCAGGAAGTACGGCTAATATAAAAAAAGGCGATTAAGAAGATGCCACACCTAAGTCGCCTTAAAATATGAAGGCCTTGAAAACACTAAAAGATACTAAGTTGAATAAATAGGAAAAGCTTAGAAAACTCTAAAATTGCTTGTAAGAACTTAAAAACTTTCTCTAAGACTTAGAAACTTCTAAAAATCTTTGAATAATTCCAAAGGCTAAATGCCCACTCTTTTAGAGGTGTAGTTGTAATATCATAAAAAGTCACTGATAAAATTTTAATCAGAGCAGAATTATATTAAAAATAACAAAGTAACAAATTTAACAGCTTATTAAAAATATGGAAACAATAATAAAAAAAAAATTTTGTTAAATGGTAATTTTGGATGAATGATGATCTGATGTGTTTGTGGCTCTATATTTTTTAGTACTTGGTTGCAGTCCCACGGACTTGCAACACTGCATCTACTTGACTTGGTATACTATCTGTCAGATTTCTAATAAAGTCGTGGGGAATGTCTTCCCTAACATTCAATATCGCTTACACCAAATCATCCAAGTTTTCAAAATCAATCCCTTGGCGACTTAAATCTAAATTTAGTTTACTCCAGATATGCTCTATAGGATTCATGTTAGGTGACATAGGCAGCCATACCATTCTGTCCATATTATGTTCCCTTAGTATCTGAATGACAGTCCTAGCCCTTTGAGGTCTAGCATTATCATCAACTAAAATAAAATCCTTCCAAAATGTCTAGAATTCGCAATTCTTCAGACTAGCCGTGCTTCCTGAACATATTCAATCTAAAAATTGCGACTATCGATTAATTCTCTCTGATTCTATTAATACAAATAATTTTCGAAGTTTCTGTTCGCCACTGTAGACGTGTCCAACTTTATAGCCATTACGCCTGTTCGTCTAGCTTGCCCTATGCATATTCTTTATCATATTCTTTATATTCCATATAAAATTTTTATCAATATTTGTATTATGGGGCAATATTTGTATTATCAGGCATTCTCGAAACTCGTAAATGTGTCTGTGCCATTGACCGACCTCAAAACTAGCAGGAACATTTACGAGCCTTATGAAGACTTCGCTCAAAATATTACATGATGAAAAATAATGCTTCAGAAAAGCCAAGCTTCGACTACTTGAGAAAACATCAAATCTAGGAGCTGGCCTTTGAATCCTTCTGACGATTCGTCTTATGGAAGGTATATGCAGGATACTATAAATGTTTGTTTAATATTTGATATTTCTACGCTAAGTTCAAACTGTATTGAGGACTATGCCGACTCCGACTAATTGGTGATAGAATCTATAAAAACCCAACATTGGGTTGTGGGTTAAGTTTTTAAATTGCACCGCTCTTTGGTGATCTATAAAGTTGAGTATATATTAGTTAATGAAGCTGTAAGAGAGGCTTGTTGGCTGAGATTTTGAGTTCATTATTTGAATTGGAGTTTTTTTGGAAGCTTTGGATATTAGAGTAATTATTTTTGAAGACTATCGGAGTTTGTGAGAATTCAGAATTCCACAAGCGTCTCAAACATGCCATGCGAATATCAGATATCACTTTGTTAGAGGTAGAATAAGGAAAAACCAGAGACTTTCTATTAGTAGACCCCAACATGGAAGTACAACTTGTTGCCAAATTTTCAACCACATAGTTCGTTTAGCATTTATTATCTTTGTCATCGACACCCAGCCAATCAACGACGTCAACGATATCTCATCTCTCTTTTAATGGAAGGAAAGTGTGCCACAGAGAGATACCTTATCATAGATCGTGATATAGAAAGGGATGGGTAGAAAAAATTATTTGAAGAACAGTATTAACCGATACCAGTACGTGCATATCCGGATCTACATGCATCGTCATTGGTTAGACTATACTTTTGTTTAACAGGTAGTTCACGCACAGAACAGGTTCACCATACAGTTTCTTTGCTAGACCTCATTATAACAACATTGCTCTTCCAATTATCTAGAATAGAGGTGTTAGGGTTTTATTAACATTTAATTTTCAATATTTATAACTACCGTATTCATTAGAAAAAGTCATCTAGAAGGATTTGAATTTTTGACAAAAAAGGATGACATAATTCAACAAAAAGTAAATAGACTTTTGTTCTTTCCCCCTGAACACCCTCTCAACCATGTATCAGAGAAGTGGATGTGGATCGTCAAGGAAAGTCATCACATATTTTTGTTATATTTGAATAGAAGGATGGGCCCACAAATACCACTGTGACCATTTATATGTTACCTGTTGCCAAAATACCAAATATGTTATCTGTTGCTGCCTTATTTAAGACTTCTACCATGATAGATAATGCAATTAGATGACTGTTATTCATTTTCTGTTTTTTCTTTGCCACTGCGTCACGCAAAGAAGCAAACAATTACTCATCACAAAACAATAATTAAAGCAGAGCAATTACCTGAATGTTCTACTACCTAGTACTACACAACTCGCTAGGCGCAATTTTCTCGAATCTGAAAAAAAAATAAATGTTTACAAGAGAAGACGACTTATTAGGATCACACCAGAAAAAATGTTTCCTTCATTGCTCAGGCCCGACTCGTCTCAATAAAGAAACAAGAATAAGTGTACCGAGAATAAGCAAACGTGTTTTCACATTTGCTCGGCACCGTGGTAACATCTTTGTGGGGACGAATCTTATACTTCTCGCCATATCTTATTACCAGAGGCATTGCCGTTAATACCTATCCACACTTTCGCGACACACGATCCTGGAATATTAGTTACTCGGACAGGAACTCACTCAGGCATTTTTTGCGTCTGCCCTATCGTCCACTAATAGAGTTGTGTAACGTTGTAACAAGCTGCCGCCCAACACAATGCAAAATAATTACGTGGGGCCACAGTCTAGTGAACCTTTAGGTCACAGGGTCAGACGTCTTCAACGTAATTTAGAACCTACGACAGGCTGCAAATACGCACTTGAAAAGATGGATGCTCATTAGGTAATTTGCTAATCATTAGGTTACCATTGTGCCCCGAAGCGCTTGAATTCTGCGCACAACTCATACCCGACCCAGATTGCTGGGCAACAACTTTCGGATTTTGCGAAGAGATAAGAATTTAAATTAATTAAATAGTATTTTCGATAAACGCGGCTCGAGGTATTTCGCCTGTAAGCCGCTTAGAGGGACATGTTTATGCCCAAGAGTGTCGTTGTTTTATTTGAACACATTCGATATTTAACACCTCGCCTGGACTTCACATGAACGGTCCCATAAAAAATTCGCCGCCGTGTTGGAAGGGATTGCATATGCGAGGCGTTTTACGAAACAACCTAAACTTTTACCTCGAAATAGGGGATATTTGGTAGTTTAACCAATATTACACAACAACACCAGAGTGAACATCGAAAGAGTTCGACATTCTAAAAATATAGCACAACCAACAAAAGGCCCTTTTTAGGCAAGACTTTCGGAGCTCAGTGTTGAAGTTGAAGAATTGTCCAAATCATTGGTGCGGAGGAGTTGATATAGCCGCAAGTATATTAGCGGTTTATTTGGTATTAGGCCACTCTGCCCGTCAAATTTTGAAGGAAAAGAATCCGCCATCTTTTTGGATTAACAATAAAGTATATAAAACTTCAAAGAAAAATATAATGGTTGGTAAAAATTACTCAAAATGCTTTTGACTCTCTTGTGTAAAACCTAAATGATTGATGCCATAACTCACCATATAAGAGATGGGACAGAATGTGTGTTCTTGCGACCAATCTATACAGCTGGAGGTACCTACAACTAAACCACCCAGGGATTCAATTGACGAAAATCTTATAGTCATTTTCAGTGTCAACATCTTTAATGTCATGCGGATACAACAATTCTTGCCGTAACTTCCTTCTTTGAGATGAGATTTTAAATTTTATTCAGTAAATTGAAAAAGCTGATTTTTTTCCTCTCAAAGTTGATCTCCGCTTCAGTATTACCGACATATACGCAGTTTAAAAAGTGAAACAAGAGAGTTGCCATTTCCAGCCATTGACTGCAATAAGTGGGTAGAATTGAGCACCAGACATATAAATGGTATTCTTCACACATTTTATGGGTGTGATGCTTTCATTGGAACTCATAGTGTCTTCCATTTATGATTTTTTACAAATATAACGGCTTTTTTTTCGTTTCTCCATCGTTTTGGTGGTGCTTTAATTTCAGAACAAAAAACGCGTTTCTGTGAATGTGCAGAGCCAATTACCGCCTACATCACTTCATCTCTACTTTGAATTTTTCTTTACCTAATGCTTTTTTTTTGGTGGATTGAAGGTATCATATTTACTTGGGGCGAGGTGAAGGTAAAAAGAAGGACATGGTAGACACTCTGGCTTTGAATCTAGGATGGTTGCCGAATGTTGCATGCACATTCGGCAAGTATATGGAAGTATATGGCAGTATATGGAAGCACGTTATCGTGTTGAAAGAAAATACTCTTACTAAGAGATCTCTAACTTTTCGTTTTAATGACAGGCTTGACGCGGTTCTTCAGTAGTTCAAAGTTTATGAAACTAGTAAATATAAGTCCAGTTTAGTAGTAGTTTACATGTAGTTTTTCAAAATTACCCCTCTATGTCGCAAAACAGAGTCTGTTTAACTTTACTCTTCAGACTTTTGAAGAAATTTTTGGCTTTGGGTGGAGAGGGATGTCGCCTCGACAAAAAGGTTCTTCACATGCATCAACATCTAGTTTGGTCCATATTGCTGACACTTGATGAAAATGAGGATCTTGTGCATAGCGTGGTGCACATAATCAAGACTCATTTTCAAAATTGTAGCAACTTCAGGATAATTCGGTTATTTTTGTTTGTCAAGGCTTGAAATGCTGCTCAAACGAACTGCCGTATCACAGTGTGATTTGTTTGACAAGGTCGGTGTGATTCAGCTTAAAAACATATCCCCGTTTTTAAATTTTGGTTCATGCTAAGCTGAATTAACCAACATGAATTTTATATTGCAGTTTTATTCTGCGATGAATATCGATGGCTTTACGAGATTGAAGTGATTGAAGCTTTGTGTATCTGTTGAGAGCAAAGTTATCAACAAAGCCTTGTAGGTGTCAAAAAACAAAAACTCTCAAAATCATTCTGCTTTGAAGAAAGCGTTCAACGTCCTGTATTTTCTGACGTATCTTTTAAGGTTTTTATTTGACTTTGACTTGTAAATTGAATCTGTCCCTTTGTCAATTTCTTTCAAGTAAGGCAGAAGCTGGCTTCTAGCACTAGAAAGATATTACAAAAAAACAGGCTTTTGTAGAAGGTATGATTAATTCATCACCTCTGCAAATACGACTTAACAAAGCTTACACTTCTAACGTTCAAAAAATAAATTTGTTTTCATGTTTGTTGTGTATAATGTAATAATAATCGATAGTCAAAATTTTAACTACCCTTTTGAATTTCGGGTCAATCATCCGTTCATACTCTGAATACAGTAATAATATAATTATTGTGAAAGAAATGTGTTTTTGCAAACATTTTTATTGTACACGACAAGGTTACTAAATAAGCAGTAGAAATATTTCAAACACTAACGAAGGACCCAATGGCCTAGTTCTATAGATAAAGACTAACACGAAATGTCATAATAATTTTTTTTAGACAGCCAAATTCGTAGCCAAAACAGACCCTCCAATAGCAGACGGTCACACTGTTGAAAAAATATATATATATATATATAAAACACTTAGGAGTAACAATTGACAATAACTAAAATTCACTAAACAACGAAATTTTAGAGTGGAAGGCGCCAAAAGGACAAAGCATTTCACTGACAGGTAAAGACAAATCGGTACAAATATATCTGCAGTCTATAGATACGTCCTGAGAACAAATGCTTTATGCTAAAACTCTATCCATTCTACGAACGAAAACAGAAAGATTGCTACAAAGTCTAAGTAAATGGAAAACCAATCCATACCACATGACCATACTGAACCCACTTTCCTAACAAGTTAATTCCGTTTCGTTTTTCCTGCCCCTAAGGGAACATTTCCAAACCTAGATGGTCCAAACTCGGATATGACCAGCTTTTCTTCCTTCTGTAACATGGGCTGCAAGATTAAATAATCAATAATCTATTTTCTTGGAAATGAAGATGTATCAGATCCATAAAATATACCATAATTAATATATCATAATGTAGTACTACAAGTACTATGTAAAGAAGCTCAAATTAAAGTTTTATGAACATTGGTTTGAGAGCATACCAGCTCTTTAATGACAACATTAATAAATACAATTGTCACTAGTAGACTGACGGAAACCTGCATATTTTGGGGAAAAGGACATACATAACGCTACAATCTAAAATGTTTTCTGGGCTTTGAAGCCGTGGTCTAATGGAATTTCTTCTTGATGTTTCGTCTATAGCTGCGGCAGATATTATCAAAGGCAATGAGACAATGGACAAAGTGATTTTCCGTGCTTCTCGACGCTGACTGATTCAAATGTGGTGAACTCCGTGGTATTTATTCCCCCCCCTCCCCCCCCCGCGCTATTAATGGCGCGGGGTTTCGGTGCACTTGAAGTATGTCGTAGAACTCGCTTCCAGTTTGCATTTAGAAAAGTAATTTCCTCCTTCCTGTTGAAATTGTTGTCGTGTTTAAAGATCTCAGTGCCTCTCTCGCTAGTCTCGGATAGAAATGCTGCGATTGATATAAGATATTCACCTCGTTGAAAAGGATGTCGTGACCTTCGGAAAGAGCGTGCTCTGCGTGTTCCGTAATCCTCGTGTTGACACTGCGTTTTGTGGTGCCAATGTATATCGAGCCACAGCTGCATGGAACTTGGTAAACTCCGGTTGCCGGTAGGGGATCTCTGCAGTCTTTGACCGATCTCAAGCTCCGTCGTATTGTGGGCTTAAAGAAAGTTTTAATACTGTGCTTTTCCAGTAACCTGCCGATCCTGTCCGTTACTGGAAAAGCACAAACCTCCTTTAAACCCATTGGCCCAATACGACAGAACTTGAGACTGGCTAAACACCGCAGATATTCCCTATCGGCACCCGGAGTTTACAGAGTTCCTTGCAGTTGTACGGAACACAAGAGGAGTTGCAGCCTGAGACAGACACAAAAGTTCGCACTAGTAGAACATGCTCTTCGAAGGTCACGACATCCTTTTCAACGAGGTGAATATCTTATATCAATCGAAGCATTTCTATCCGAGACTAACGAGAGAGGCCAGTGAGTCTTTAAACCCGACAACAATTTCAAAAGGAAGGAGGAAATTACGGTTCTAAATGCAGACTGGAAGCGAGTTCTACGACATACTTCAAGTGCGCCGAAATCCCGCGCCACAACTACCCCTACCCCAGTCCCTCCACTGCAGCGCGACGGCGCCGCAGGAGAATAAATACCACCGCCTATGATAATGTCTGCCGCAGCTGTGGACGAAACGCCAGGAAGAAATTCCATTGGACCACGGCTTCAAAGCCCGAAAAACACTTTAGATTGTATTTTGACCGGCCGTGAAGGCCTTCAAAATCTTATACACCACACTCACAAAAAAAGTTAATGTTTGGGCTGGTACGCCTGGAAATGTCATTATTGGCCTTTTGTTTATTAAAGAAATCCTGATTGATAAGGTGTATCTTGATATCAACGATCTAGTATAATACATATGGAGAGATCTTCCTGTTTTACAGTTTTTAGCACTGAAACACACAAAAATGACATTGATAGACTCCGAAGTGACGTTAGTAACGTGACGATTCTATTTCGATTCTGCTCTGGCGATGACATTACGTCATGAAGTTATGGGTCTCACAAGCATGGCGGATTTCCGTCCCAAAAACGGACTAACTTTTATTAAGGTTGCCCTCCAGCTCTACCTTAATGCTTGATTTGCTTAAAGAGAATATCGAATATCTCACAAGCTAGAAAACAAAGTTGATGCACATCTTTTGCATCAATTTCTGCAGAAGAACTTGTTACATTCCCAGCAGGAAGGTTACATTCTTTATTATTATGTTACTGTATTATTTTTTCCATCGGACAGCGATTACCTATACAGGATATTCCCGGTTAGATGGAATTGATATGGCTTCCAAGATCGCTGGATTTAACTCCCTCAGATTTTTCTTTGGGGCATCTTAAATCCGTTGTTCATAAAACAGAATCAAAATCAGCATGCCGGTCAACTCCTGGTAAAGTTTTCTGAAATGTTAAAAAGATGTATGGAAACAGGTGTTATTACTGTTAAGAACAAAATGTATGACATTTTGAAAAATATCTAAAGTATTTTATTACATTTTTCAGATCTTCATCGAAAAGTTGTTTTTGTAAAAGCAAAGTAACTCATCAAGTAAAAAATCGCATGTGCAGACTTTATTCCTGGTATTGGAGGGTAGGAAACTGGTTATCAAATATATAAAATAATAATAATAATTAGCATACCATAGAAAAGCGAACGCATTTTGAAATGATGTGCCACTTGACCCCTTTCCTTTTGAGATTTTAAGGGTACCTAACATGAATCTGTCCTAGAGGGTTGGGCAACGAGGGCTGAAAATATTCAATAAAACTTTTCTTTGAAAATAAACTTCACGTGTGAAGTGTCTTTTCAATTTAAGTCAATGTTATTCTTTTATTGTATCCTAATATGATTTCAAAAGTTCACAATTGGTCGAAACTAAATTCAACCAAAAGCAAGACACATTAGGTTTTCTTCTTATTTTTAAAAACATTGAAACGGCCTTGATTTTCCTTATTTTCCATTCTCCATTATTTGTGCTGGCGCACTTAATTCTACTGACATAACTATGTTATCAACTTCCCTGATGAAGATTGCAATACATTATCAAAACGTCGAAATTAAACGAAAGCACTCATTATTTCAAATAAATAGGCTAGCAACACAATAATCTCATTCGCTATACCATACACCATCTGAAAACTTTTCGCTGGAAAAGAATATGGTGCGAGACCCAGAGAGCTCATAAAGACATCGTCATTAAGAGTAATAACGATAATTTAAGTTGCCATTAATTACTGACGAAATCAAAAGATAAGTTCTCAAAATAATTCGAGAGAGGACCGCGAAATAATAAAGCCCCAGTCTTATGGGGCAGCCGATAGTGATCTACGGTAAGACACGCAGGCGTACACTGGGCCTAAACGGTCGAAAATGAGTTAAAATATTAATAACGACGAATAAAAAATAAGACTAAAAAGACAAAAACTTTCGATCTGTTCATTAGTTTTTACGAGGCCGACCTTCTCGTGGCTCGGAACCGCATCCTCCCTCTCGGTCGGTCCGAATGGGTGAGACAAAGAGGGAGCAGTAAAGCTCTTAAGAAAACCAATCAAAACTCGATCAGCAATTTTCTCTAGCTCTTGTGGGATAATAATAACAAAGCCAGCCATTAATTACAATGCTGAGATCTGGAGTATGCGTTTATATACACCGGGTTAAGTTAAAACACCAAGCCTGCAATTAAGAAACTCATTAACAATGCTTTATTTATAAACAGGGCAAAAATTGAAGTTTGGCAGGTTTACGATGATGCATGGCCACACGATCGTGTTCGCGGTACGACTAATCAATTAGCAATAGGATTTTTCAGTGAAAAGGGTTCTTATGGTTTTTGGTACTACAATGGGCAATTTATGAAAATAATAGTTATAAAAAATTTCTTTGCAGATATATACAATAAATTAACCAACAAAAAGTTGGGTAAATACATTTTTCAACACCATTTTTGATTTATTTCATAATAGACTTTTTTTTATTCCGGTTTGCGTTATGTAGTAAATCATTTGTTTCACAATACGAATGGAAAAAAAAATTTACACCTTTATTATACAAGACGTAAAGGAAAGTATTGCAAAAATTGTTAAATTTTGGTGCTCTGTCATTTTGTTAAACCAAGATTATTCTTTTCCAATTATGTACGGCAAACGAGTTAATATCAATATTGTATATTACACATACATTTTATACAGGGCGAAACAAGAGGAGTGTGAAAATCTTGGTAGCGACATTTCGAAACACGTGTGTGGATTTTGATGAGGCTTGCGGATATTAGAAGCTCGTTTTGTGCAGATTTTTCCTTTCCAGAAGATGCACAAAAAAAATGTGGCTTCGCCAGTGAGTTCTGCTTTAAAATGTGCTCATATAATGTCTTTACTGAATTGCGATATTTACGATATTAAGCGAAATTTAAGCTATTTTCAAATTAGGCAAAAATCAAAAAAATTGTCATATAACATCAAAACAAGTGACAATCGCTAAACAGGCTACCCTATTCGGACAATCAATTTGGAACACCCTGTACATGCTGACCAACAATTCAATGCGTTTATTGTTTGTGCACACTTTATACGGTGTGTTCGTTAGAAAACGTTATTTAGAAGGCTATGGGTTCATAATCATATCATAATGAAAGTAAGTTTGACTTTTGTTCCTTCATCACTTTATTTTGATATTTCACAGACATCTAGATGACATTTTTAAATAAGCATCCCCTACTTTCTTATATACTGCTCACAATATGGTCAGCAACAGTTTCTGACAAATTTTGACCTATATGGTAACAGACTTCCTTTAATTTTGACTAATATCTGTAATATCACCTAAAGTAGATCATGTAGATGGAAAGAATATTTGAATCACACAGTCATGGCAACTTATTAAGACAGGTCTTATAAATTCGCTCATTTAATTCACCAAAAATGCTCCTAGAGAGCGCTCGTACCATTGGAAACCCTCGGTGTAATCCTCGCGCGATTTGAATGTGCAGCTTAACGGAATTAGTAGCATTTTTGGCTTGATGTTCTGCAATCCGAGAGTATCTCTATTTTCTAGGGTCTGAATCACATTTTAAAGTGAGAAATGTTCACAAATTGCTCTAGAGCATTTTGTGCAAACCAAAAATGCTGTAACACAAAAATTAAATGACAAATTTTAGTAGTACTTACTTTGAAGCTTTTTATTCAAAATTTTTTGTCTACACCAACGAGCTAGTATTTTACATCTGAAAAGACTCTCCTGTTTTACAGTTTTGGCCCCTAAGTTTACCAGTGGCCACCTAAAAAATGGCAGCGATATCCGACGGAACTATAAATTTAAAATTAGTCAACATTTTTTTCAACTTTCAATGGTTATTTTTAATGTTTTTTTTTCAACTTTTAATAGTAAAAATAAAATTTAGATATTTGGGTTTTTTAATAAAATAAATGTGGAATAAAATTGTAAAAATTTAGTAAACATTTTTGAGAAACGTAAAAATCGGTTTTAGAAAATTTTGTCACTAGTAATGTTGAAAAATAAACTAAAAAAAAAACAGAATTTTTCGATTTTAAACTTAAAATTAGTCAACATTTTTTCTTTATTTTTTTTTGTCTTTGTGTAACTTCTGTTCCATCATCCTCTCACTCAAGTTTGTAATAGTTATTTACGTTATAAGTCCGGTAATTATAGTTTTACAGCAGGAGTAAGATGTTTCCGGACGAGGCGCTAGCCGAGTCTGGAATTTCGAAACACGTCACCGGACGTATGATGTACAACATTTTACTTCATACTTATTAAAAACAGGAAAAAATAATTTTATGCGCGGCTAATACATTTTTGACAAATCCGCCAATTTGACAAATAGTTTCATTACGGTATCCTGTACCGGTACCGGTTTCCAGGTTACTATGGATGCAATGGATTTATTGAATATGTGCCGGTACTCAATACTGTAAAATTTCTTTACTATATCCAATCCTGTAAAAAGCTATTTACCGGATTAAAATCAAGTACGTAAAAGTGTCCTAAATGATACAGTATGAAGTAAAGAGAATTTAAAAAAATGTTAAAGAGATAATTAAAAATAAATGACAATTTTTGCTCTCTTCAATGTGATATATATTTAGTTTAATATAAATTTGTTTGATTGACGTTTTAAAAACAATCTAGGATATTTTATATTGTATTTTTGATTTCCTTGCAATTCAGCATGCATTTCCAATCAGAATTCAGAATTGATAATGGTTCCATAAAAACGAATGAACAGAAAAATAACACGTTGAATGACCGATAGGTGTTATTAATTTTTAATTATCTCTTTAAGTTAAGACCAGAAGAAAGAAAAACTTTTTTGTCAAAATATTAATATTTTGCGAATATTTCCGCATTCAGTTGGATTTCTCTCGAAATTTGAAAACGTCATTTTTTTTCAGAAAGAGCGAAATGAACAATAAGGTTTTCTGTACTTACATACAACACCCACCAACCCCCTGTGTGTCAGACTCAATAAATCTAAAAAAAAAAGAAGGCAAAAGAAGTTCAAAGACGAAGAATTCTTTGTATTTTATTTATTTTTGATTTAGCTTTTTTCTTTGTTTTGGACTTGTCTAGTAAGTGCAAATATGAATTGTTGAGTCCCTTAATATCCTGCTTTTTGTTAATGGCTTTAGGGTTCTTTTTAATTTTGATCATTTCTTTCAAATCGACATTATACAGCGTTTCTACAGCCTGTAGTTTCATTGATCAACACCAAGCCATCATCTGTTAAATATATACTTGGTATCACTAGAACCATTATTTCAAATATAAACAAGTTTTATTTAAAAAAAAACAGAGTTACATATCGCAACAAGCAAAGAATAGAAACTACGAAAAAAAAAGATATATTTAAGAAGCAAATATATAGGCTCATTAAGAATACAAAAAGAATTACTAAAAACAATAACCACAATATATTACTAAAAGATTATATTCATTCAAAAAGTGGAAAGGCTACATTAAATTTGTGGAAAATCACAAAAACAAGTGAGTGTTAAAATGTTTTGCGTGGAGACTACAAAAACAGGAGATAAGACAATTTGAAAAGCAAAAGTTTAGAATCATTAACAAAAGAAAGTAAATAGGATTAATGATTACTAAAAATTTGTCAAAAAAAAGAAATTAAGGAATCAAAATTATAAGTGAAAAAAAAAACGCTCTATTAAGTTTAGATAAAAATATTATGTATAAAAACTTGCTTTGCGCCAATCAGAACGGCGTAGCCAAGATCTGGTTTTGGTCTCGCGACCAAATCCGAACTTCTTAAAATGGGCGAACTATTGATTAGGTATGAATCCCTAGCCTGCAGTGCGATAAAAAGAAAACTAAATGCAGGTGATCATGAGTTTATAACAATTTTGATGACTAGTGAATGGTATTCGTACTGAATGGTATCCCCAAGATTTTCTTACAAATTTGGTGAAGAGCATGCCAAGACGATTGCAGAAGTGCATCCTGTCCTTTGTGATTGTACCCGATACTAGAATATAATTGGATGTCTTGTTTGTTTTAGTTCGTTAATCCTTTAGTTAGTTTTGTTAGTAAAAAATAATTTAAAACATTCAATTTTTTGCCATGGCAGGGTTATTCAAACACTCCTACTTACTGGGTCTACTTTAGATAAAATTAAATACTGATATGAGTCACCATTATAAACAATTAACGTATTGAATTATTGGCCAGGCTAGACAATGTAAAAGCTTTCTATGTAGAAAAACTAATATCATGAGAAAAATCGACAGAAAATGACCTTTCAACATTGCAAAGTTTATCAAAATCCATAAAAGAGTTTCCAAATTACATTGCTTTTAAAATACCGCTACTAAGATTTTTACATTCACATCCTTCTTCGTTTCGCCCTGTATAAAACTCCTCAGAACCTTAATGAAAAAACTGCCGAAATATCTGGAGATAATGATGTTAACTCATTTTGGAGAAGAAAAATCTTTGTTAGACAAAATGACAGACCATCAATACAAAACTATACTTGTAGGATTTTGTTTTACACCCTGTATAATAAATATGTTCAAACTCGAGAAAGAGTTGACATTATTTCGCTCTATTTCCGAAATAACGATTGTGCTAGACGGGCCGCCAATTTGTTTAATGAACAATATTCTGATAGGAACCTATTCTATTGTTACGTGAGAGACAAGGTTGCCAAATTTGAAGAGACTGGAAGCGTAAGAAATAAAAAGAGGACTGTTCATCATCCAGCAATAAGAACAGAAGCAGTTGAATTATCTGTTTTGGGACACGATGCGATGCAACCTGCTACCAGCACTAGAAAATTATCAAATGCATCAGGTGTTCGGCGTACACGCATCCAAATAATATTAAAAACACATAAATTCCATCCTTATGAAATTAAATTAGTACAGGTATTAAACATAGATGATTTCGATAGATGTTTAGAATTTTGTGAAATCATTAGTCAACGAATTCGGAATATCTTTATAAAATTTGCTTCTCGGATGAGTGTTCCTTCTTCTTGAACGGTGAGGTCAACCGCTATAATTGCCGTTATTGGTCGTCAACCAATCCAATGCTTTTTCATGAAGTTCACACGCAACATCCACAAAAGCTAAACATTTGGATAGAAGTTTTCGCAGATCATATTGTCGGTCTATTCTTTTTACCTGGAAACTTGAACGGACAGGTTTATTTGAATTTTTTCTAAGACGCCATTCCCTCAAAGGTGGATTGGGAGAAGAGGACCTACAGAATGGCCTGCACGTTCCCCGGATTTGTCCCCGCTGGATTTTTTTATGGGTTCATTTCAAGTCCACAATTTATGCTACACAACCGGATTCACTTGAAGACTTGCGGCCACGTATTGTAAATGAGGGTAATCTTATATCTCCACAAATGTTGCAAAATGTTCGAATGCACTTTGAACAATGTCTTTACTACTGTTTGGAGGTCGGTGGTGATCATTCGGTGGGTCAACAACTAATAAATTGAAATTAATTTAATGTCAAATCGATTTTTCTGTCGTCTGCTCCTGTTTTCTCGAAAACAAATGATGCGGCACTGAAAAGGTAATTGAACGCCCTTCAGAATTATGTATAACTTGACACCCCTTTCTATTTAAAATTTTTAGGGTGAAAGTCACCCCGGCTTCATTTCTCTAAGACAATAAATGTCCCCTTAGAATGAAAATTGACGGTTCCAAGCGTTTTCGTGCCTTCTGCTTAGGCCAGAAAGCCCATGGTCACAAAGCCCTGGTGGAAAGTTTTCGTTGGGCCACCCTGTATATTGATATTCATTAAAAAATGTCAATTACAAAAAAGTAATGGCTGATTGAAAATGGCGCTGAAAAGCATCTTGTTGACCAATTTGGTTCTCAATAAGAAAATGAATTTTTGTCCATTACATTTCTAAAAGGCTAAGCGCCCTCATTGAAGAAACATTGCTGGATTCGATTCACATGACGGTCGAGACAAATAATTTATATCCGACACATTTTTTGCCCTTTCATCATGTAGTTACACGTACATTTTAGAACCCATAAAAGCACGGTGCCTATTTTCTGTCCCATTAACCGAATGGAACCGATGCAGTCATGAAAAAAGTGTTCGAGTAAAAAAATTAAATGGACCCAAAGTATAAATTAAGTAGTAAAAATGTGTTGTGTTGAAGACATAAAATCATGATGGGCCGCGCTGTTTTAAGTGTTCCGAGAGGCAGTGTAAAAGTATAGTTAATTTCGCTCCGTGGAAGATTCACTTGCAAATAACTCTACTATTATGCGTAATTAGGCCTAATTTGGCCGAATTGCGTTCCGAAGTGCCTCTGCCCGAAATTGTTGGATACTCTCGATTAATAATTCTCCTCCCTACTCTCATTATCATGAAATCGCCAATTTGGTAGTGAGATTCAAAGCGTCAAAAGCAGCTGATTTTTGAACTAGCATGCTCAGGCTCAGGCATGACGAATCTATTTGCAAAGAGCTTCCTTCATCTTTTTAATAAGTTCCTCGAACTCTTCAACGTGGTAGTGTGTTTTCCATGCCTACGACTATCTTCAAGTGTTTACCTAATTAAGCAAATAACTTATTTGATAATACTCATAGGAACGTAAATTGCAACAGTAAATGTGTAAGGGGCAGTACTGTTACAATCATACTTTGTCCTTTGTCAAACAATTAGCGGTAGATTATTCTGCATGCTGTTCCTGGAAGTCTATTGGTGCGATAAATTTTGACTGACCAAAGCTTCAACTGTGCTAATAAAATTCCTTTTTGTTCGTCTTTGAAATAAAGCTTCTATATTTTGCTAACTCTGCGATTGTTAAAATTCTCAATGTTTATGTTGGGAGAGCCTAAAGGTAAGAGAATTCAACCGCTTTCCTTTATCATACACAGCACTTGATTTAGTTTATTTTATACCTACCTATAAGCCACTCACTTATTATTGTCATCAGGTAGGCGTTGAACAATTGACTATGACGTATGATGTTTATCGTATCTTATGTTCTAAAAGGAGATGGGTATAAAAAAACTAAGGTTTCAAAGGTAACTAAATGACAAAAATAAGTGAATGGGTAATACAATGTTAAAGACATGCTACGAAAGGTTTTTAAATTAACCAAATGGCCTTTGGTTAAAAATACAGTAGTGTAACAGGTGGTAACGCTGCAGAATTTAAGGCAGGCATGGACATATTATAACAATGGGGTGGTTAACAGTGTAAAAATGGCAAAACTGTAATAAATAAAATACCTACACGTTTTAAAGGTGGTAGATAATGATGCTTCATTACTATATAATATGTCCTGGACAATGTCCACAATAGAACATAACTAAGGAAACTGCAAAAATACAAAATCCTTACACTAGACAAAAGAAATGACTCCTTCTTTACACGGGGTGTTCATTATAAAATTTCATCTAGCAAGCTATGATTTTTTGACAGAAAGAAAGAGAGTTATAAAACTACGTCCTAACTTGACTCGCCATCAAAACAGATTTGTCATTGCCACTGTCCAATCAGCTGTCAGTGCTTCTAGGTTATTAGCGGCCATCTTGTCTTGTCTTTATAATTGTTGGTAAACTTTCTTGTTTCCCACATTTTTGTTGTTGTTTTTCAGTTTTACCAAGAAAATTTATTGCTATAAAATCTGTTTTGTGTTTGGACAACATGGTTTTCGCCTTAGAACATAAAGTTTTTATGTTGAAGAGCTATTATTGCACTGGAATCAAAGTGGATGGCGAATGGGTTTATTCCATTCGAAACTACGTACATGGAGGATTTCCAGGCCGAATTTCTGAACTTTGCTGTGGACTATATGCAGTTCAAGATAACTTTGGAACATGTTCTGAAATTATTTACAGAAGCAGGTAGTGCACAAAGAAAACCAGGCAACATACCAATGAAGTGGTTACAGAAGCACAAGAAATAATGCAAAATACACCGGGTACTTCTATTCGACAGTTACAGCATCTAATAGGTCTTTCTGTAGGTGCCACCCATGCAATTTTACATAAAGATCTGCAAGTGTACCCATGTCTCTTCATAGAAATGCAAGAATTGTATGAAGCTGACTTTTCTCGAAGACAAACATCCATAATTACTGATGAGGCATGGTTTGAGTTAAGTGGTTATGTGAACTTGCAACACATGAGAACTTGAAGTAGTGAAAACACCCCCATGAAATAATTGAAAAAGTTCTACACCCTGAAGAAATTGAGAGTTTGGGTACGAATCACAGCTCGCTGACTGATTGGTCTAGTTTTCTTTGAAGATGGCAGATCACTAGGACACTTGAAGCATTAACAATTGGGTACCTGTATAAGTTACTGAATTTTGCTAGCAGTTGGAGAAAATTATTTACATAAAATTCTTCATTAATTTCATTTAATTTTATTTGAATTGTCAACTATATCAATATATACATCACATATTTAATCAACTTCTATTTTTACACATTTATAAAATATGTTTAATAACTAAGATCAATTTTTTGTTAAACAGTTGATAAGTAAATTGAAATATGACTTCCCAAAACTCAATAAAAATGTCAAAATAAATTAACAAAATATTATTAGCTTTATTACAGGTCTTATCGAACACAGTAAACACACATACCATTGAACCCATATGTCAATTTTCCATATACCAATCTGAGACACAAACACTTTTCAAAAACTGCAATTCGGATCAGGTTGATAACTGAATCAGCTGAGTTGTCATCAATGTGGTTTCCTGAAAATCACCTGTAAAAATCAGTCTGATCACAAAGTGCGTGATTAAAATTTTTTCATTCATATTCCTATTAGCATAGACAAAGTAGGACTTTTTGGAAATGGTAAACCTGGATCAGATTGATCTCTAAAGCGGATTTTCATCCAACCAGATTGATGACTGATAACAGGACAGCCAATCGGGTTGGTTGAAAATAAGCTTATATTAATAATCGACCCAACCTGGATTGCAATTTCTGAAAGGAACTTTTATGATCATAGAAATTGAGCACTGTCGCTTTTGAATAAATACGTTTTAACCAGCCAATTTCTAATTGTTGATTTAAAACATGGTAGACAGCAACCCTTTAAACTACAGATCTGATCATTGAGCAGGATTATCCTGTCTAACACTATTAATTACTTATCATTGTAAACTTAATTTCTGTCCATTTTTAAACAAATTCAATTTATAACTAGAAATTAGGCATATGAAGCTGGATGATTCTGCATTATTTAGTAGCTATTGATGCAATTTAACACACATTAAACTACTTGGTCATTATAAAAAAATTTTAACATTTATTATTTAACATGAAAATACCATATATCACATTAAAACTGGCTTTCAGACCCAAAATGGTTTATGTATGTACACATGTGCCTTGCTGGGGAGGGAAGAGAACTATTACACTCGTACACAAATTTAAGCCTCGAGAGCATCTACCGACATACATTTTTGGATACATTTTTTCTTCATCATATACTGGTTTAAATGATTTTAAAACTAGTTTTCAGTTTTTCAAACACAAAATGGTTTGTAGGTACTTTTGGTTGCAGTTGCAGTTAGTAGGGTCAAACCTTAAAAACTCCTCTCTCCAAAGGCTACACTATGCGGGGGCTGGTGATTGGGATGCTTTGTCGTCATCAGAAATCCAAGAATCAATACGAAAATCGCTACTTCTTAAGGGCGAAAGGTCTGTACAGGCGTTGAGGGTCGCAAAATTTTAGTTTATCTCACCTCCCAATTGCCACTATCTCCGCCTACGTACACATAATTTGGCATACAGAGTGGGGTGTCTTGTGTCTTTCTTAGTTCTCATGGAAAATGTTAGCTCGGAAATACCTCAAAAGAATTTTAAAGCCTAAAAAATCTTAAAAATCTTGAAATAATAAAAAAATCAGACAAATTAAAGCGACTTATTTACTTATCAACATTCTGGATTGTTCGGAATGTCAATGTCAGTTGCCATTCATTTATTATTATTTCGTTAATTTTATTTGAGTCTTTCCGTCCTTAGATTCTTATTGAGAAAAGAAAAGGATGGAAACACTGTCGGAGCGCCTAAGAGTATGCAACCAGTAAAACGTTCGCAAAGTGTGAACATGCCTAAATTTGAAATTTTGATGGCCAGATAAGGAACGAAGTAAATCACGACATGCTTCAAAATAAAAAATGCATTTCAAAGGTGGCTAGATGAAATTTTATAATAAACACCCCGTATATTCTGAACTGTACGACCAAAGGATATTCAAGTAGTTCTAGCAAAAGGCGGATGTACAATAATACCTCCCCAAAGAATTGGAGGACAAATCTACAGAGCGTTAAAGAAGTATACACCTCATAGTCCAGAAGTTTTGCACTCTACAACATAGTAAACCCCGCACCTGTCTATAGTTACCTAAAACTCACAAAATGCATTAAAGCGCTCTAATTTAAAAGAGACTTTCCAGCAAGTAGATTTCTCCTTAAAACCATCAACTTTGATTGAAAAAACTGCTTTATTTGTACCAGACTTTGAACACCTAAATATTCTCAAGTCTCAAATTATAACTAAGTTGTTACTAAATTTCTAGCGAAATTGCCAGCTTTTAAAAGTGTGTGTTTTCTTCAAAATCTGGTGAACGACTGGCAATCTTTAGCTAGAACCAGTCCTTGGATAATTTTGTTTCATTGTTGTTTCCATATAAAAGAGCTGAGGAGCAAAATTTCGAGGATTCGATCGTCCGCCGTTGAACAGTAAACATCGCCAATCCTAAAAGTAGAAAGAGTAGAATATAAAAATACCGAAGCCCCGATACTTGTAAGCTCACACACTTACATACACGGATTTTAGCGATCGTTGGACCCCTCCACTCACATAAAATAAACAGGGTTATAGGGGTTGTTTCCATTTACACACATACCCAGGCCAAAGCGATTGTTGGGCCCAATTCATGCGCATACATATACGGTTTAGCGTTTGTTGGGCCCCACTTAAACAGGACACACTTATATACATTTCACCATCAACTTACTGAATTAGTTAAATTCCCGTAGCCGTTCTGATCCAAGAAAAGCCGACCGTTTACTTTCCTTTAAATCACCGACCGTTAGAGTGCCTCTCGTTTCAATCCATAAAAGCCCTAAACTGATATACTTTTATAACCTTGTGGACATTGCATCTTGAAAATAGAGTTTTACTGTAGTGAGTCTACTGCGTATCCTTCTCCACATCTTCTCCCCAATGGACATTCCTGTGGACCCTCTACCACGTAAAACTCTTAGCGTATGGCACTCGAAATAATTTTATTACCAGCATGCACGTGAAACACCGGGGCCAACACCATTCGACCCTTTTTTCCTCGCTTATTAAAATTCGTTACACAGGTCATAGGGTGAGAGTACACCAATTTGGCACTGAAGAAGTAATAATCGGTGGAGGAAGTGATTGCTATGCTACCTCAAAAGCTTGCACTTTCAAATTAATTATCGCTTCTTTAAACAGGAGGGTAACCTTCCAATGACCATATTAATGGAGTGGTTTCAAATTGAGGCTGTTGATTGTGGCGTATTTTAAAGATAAAAGTTAGCGAAGCACACATACTATGCGAACGGCAGCTTTGAGTAGGTGGAGAGGTAGGTCATGGTTCGATATGACATAAAAAGGCTGAAGTTCAATACAGTTAACTGATTTAGATCTGTCAGTTGGGTGCCACTCAATTTAGGTTATAGATTAAGGTTATAGTCATTTTCGTTTTGCACCTGTTCTGGTTTTGGTTGACATAAAAATGACAGTCCACCTGATTTCCAACCAATCAGTTTTGGTGAAAATCAGCTGGTCTGCCATTTTTATGTCAACCAGAACCGCTATGAAACGAAAATGAATATTGAAATTGAGAAAATTATTATTGAAAGTAATGAATGTTCATTTGTTTGGGTGATCAAACCAATGTAAAACCATTGTATATGAATCCCAAGTAAATCAATGAATGGATAGTTCGGTCCCTGTCTGTCAGAGGGCCATGGGGGACCCTGTCAATCCTGTCAACTTCTTGGGGGACCATAAACTTGGCAACGGTGGAAATGTCGCGGTAAAAGTAAAAATAACCACAGCTGTATACTCTATACAAATAAAAACAACATGTCTACTTCTCTACTGCATTGGGTGAACAAGGATGGATATATTCTATAAATATAAAGTCATTATAAAAACTAGTAATTTTGCAGACGTAGAGAAAAAGATATGCCATTTCATTTGTCTTTATTATTTATTAAAGTTTGGTTACGTAGTGTAGGTATAAGTACGTATTTGTGATATTATTTTATTTTACTTTATTTTTTTGGCAAATGTCGGCCACAAAGAACAATGAGTAAGGATGACCTTTATTACGTACTGTCGCCCCATCCATTTAAGTTATCCTATACCCAGAGCCCAGAGCCGTAGTTACAATGGGGCAGCCAGGGAACCCAGGCTTCAGAGCCCAGCATGAAGGACCTCAATGGATTGTGAATATTGTGATTGTATAATAGTACGAATGCGATAAACTCCTTGGTACCGGAGCTATCAGTATATATCTCAGCACTACGTGTGCAATATGGGATGCTGGATATGCACCGTTATTGCTCAGCTCACAGGGCATGCAAGTACAAGTGGGAACCATCTGGAGAAAGGTACTACCCTTGATTAAAAACTGTGGTAGTACGCATGCGACACACTCCTTGGTACCGCAGGTATCAGTATATATTTATCTCACAACTACGTGTGTACTATGGGATGCCGGATTTGCCCTGTCGTTGCTCAGCTCACAGGGTATGCAACTCCAAGTGCGAACCACCTGCAAAGGTACTACCTTTGCCTTATAACTATAGTAGTGCGAATGCGATACACTGTTTGGTACCGGAGCTATATCAGTATAGGTCTCACTAGAACGTGTGTTATATGGGATGCTGAATAGCTCTGTAGGCTCCCGAAAGTTCGTCACATATGTATCACGTAATAAAGAGGACTCTGTATCTCTTAGAGTTTGGTGTCACTCAATGAACCAAGCTTGGTGTGAGCTTCAAATCGAGGTATCACTCGACCCTATTTAAAATTTCAAGGTCAATGCTTACCCCCCTACATCTTGGGTGAAACTGCTCAAAAATTTGTTCTCCATAAAAAGTTGACGTGTCCGAAGGATTTTTCCGAGGAAAGAACAAAAAATGTCCCTTTACTTTGATTATGTCATTATTTTCATTCAATTGTAGATGATGTTTTCTAATGAACAGGCAGTATATACTTAGAAGAAAACCGAGGTGGAACCTTTTCAATGGGCCACCTTGTATAAGATTCACAATGGAAATTGAAGAGAACAGCTGTCTGCCTTTCCTGGACGTACTGGAGAGAACCAAGCCTCTCTTGATGGTGCGATTATAAGAATATCGGACTCATGTGATCGCCTTGACGGCTTAAGAGCCATAACGGCCTTAATAGTTTAAATATTAATTATAAATTGAAGTGAAGAAGAGATGTGGAGGAATGGATTAAAGAAGTGCCATCGAAGAAGTGTATCCATCGAAGCTAGGAGGTAAACCGGGACTAGAATTTCTAATCCACCAGAACTCCTGATTGCAAAATTGCCCTGAAAAGAGAATCCCTGACTGTCTATGTATTTGTTTCTGACATTTTGGAAAATAATGTGAAACATACATGTTACCGAATTACGATGGGCTTGAATCAGCGAACATCCACTTAAAATATTCGAAAAGGTGATTATCTGTGGTTATACCAGCCCAGAGACAGGAACAGGGAGTTTTACAAGCTTTCAGTAAACAACATGTGATTATTGTTTTTAGAGAGTTTTTCGTCGAGTATTATCATATTGTTGAGTTTGTTTAGTTACTGTTGGGATATTTTATAAACACTGCGAGTAAATTTATTGATTTAATTTGCCCTTGCCCTTGCACAAGGATCAATACCAAGTCCAAGATTTTGTATGCAAAAACAACACCAAGACCAAGAGGGCAAGAGCAAAAATGCAAGACTTTGTGATGAAAGTTTTGCAAGTCTTGCTTTTCTAATATTAAAAGCAAACTTAATCCAAGATCCAAAAAATCCCCCACTAGACTCAAACATTTACTGATACTACAAGCATTCCTACAAATAATTTGTACAGGTAATGCAGGCGTACGGGTTATTGAGCATTACCTTCCACTTCATGGATGAACGTTACTCTCTCATCTTCTGAATAAACTTAATCCTGTGTCTGCGTTTTGTTGTGATCTAATGTATTCTTTAACTGTTTCCTGTCTCAGGCTAGCTGTATGAATTTACCTTAAGCCACATCCTACTGAAAAGGGAGTTAGCTTTCCATAAAACAGTATATTTTCCAAACACTAGAAATATGCTTTTTCCATAATGACGATCACACTTGAAGCAATTACTCTCTATTAGATTTGTAGACATTAGAAGTGGCTAAATTACAATCTAGACACTAATAGTATACAACAAAACCTTAAGTATTGACAAAAATTTAGAAACTGTGAAGGCTTTCACGGCCGGTCAAAATACAATCTAAAAATTTGAAATCGTGGTCCAATGGAATTTTTTCCTGATCTTTCGTCTACAGCTTCGCCAAACATTACCAAAGCGTTGAGGCAATGGGCGAAATGATCTCCCGTACTTCCCGACGTTGCGTTGACTGATTCGATTGTGATGAGCTTCGTGGTATTTATTCCCCCGCCGTCGCGCTGTAGTGGAAGAACTGGGGTGGGGGTAGTGGGGGCGCGGGGTTTCGGAGCACTTGAAGTATGGAGTAGAACTCGCTACCAGTTTGCATTTAGAAACGTAATTTCCTCCTTCACGTTGAAATTGAATTAAAGAAGCGAGTTTTTTAATCCAGAGAGAATTTTAAAAATACACTGTCTTTATTGAATTCGTACAGAAGATTTTAAACAGTATCTCTGCTTGATATCAAGTTAAAACTGAGAATACAAGTGATCCTGAGCTACGATGGTTAATACAGCTACAGTGTGCTATAATCTAAACAATTACGTGCTGATTTTTTGTTATTCTGCTGGTTGCCAACTGCGTAGCAAATATGAGTATTTAACTGTGAACTTGGGCTTCTCAGCGGAAACATATAAGTACCCCATTTACTTCAGGGAGGCCTCCTTTTGAATCTCTGGACAGCAGTTGGCAAACTCACACCTTATTGTTGGGCTGTTGGTCAAACTTTTTCTGGTTACAATATCAATATCATTTTACTATTGAAACCGTTGCATCTCATCATAATAACCTTTCTGTCGTAGTGATTATTGTTGATAATTTTGTATATCTATGTCTTTCGTAGAAAAAATCCATTTTTTCTCTAAGAGGCTGGTAGAAATTCAAGTTTGAAATCAGTCCACCATAAGTCAACAGTCTCAAGTTTATTATGTCGTACGGCTACATGTTTTGCCTAAAAAGGCATCATCAGGGCCTAAAATATAATTCTGAAACAATTGCAACGCAAGATTATCCAGGATTAAACTCACCACAATCACAACACACTTTAAAATAGTTTAGAACTAACTCAACTAATAGTTTGTTTTAACAAACTGTTTTAACGTGTGTTGTGATTGTGATGATTTAATTCTGGATGTTCTTGCATTGTTTAGAATTATATTTTAGGCCTGATGATGCCTTTTTAGGCGAAACATGTAGCCGTACAACATAATAAACTTGAGACTGTTGACTCATTTCAAACTTCTATCTATGTCTTTCTTATTCGCAACTTTTGGGTTAATGAGAGTCCTTTGCCATTTAAGTTTCGTGTTGCAAAAGTAAAGCTTTCAGAAGACAGCCTAAAATAAATAGCATGATTAAATCCTTCGGGTACGTTTTGAGACTGTTTCTGGCCGTCGTCGGTCGGTTGGGGCCAATGTGATGTCGCACTCGTGAATCAGCCCAACTTATCTTTTTATAACGGACTATTCTTCTTCACTGTCTCTTGTCTCAGCCCAAATCCGATTTATGGCGTACAGCCACTCTTACATGTAAATTCGGCATTTTTCAAGAACCAAATTAAATGCAGAAATCTAAATACACGAGAACGGACAAAATGCATTTTAAAATTTCCTCTTTTTTCGCTTTTTTTTTGGCCGCTCTTTGTTTATTTTAACAAAATGTCCGAAATCGCCGCTCGACCGATTTATAGTCTTGAATTTAAAATTTATGCACTGGGGGATTTTTAATAATAGGGTCGTTCACTCTGGTACTCGAACTTACAGCAAATCCCGTTGACACTGATTTAAGGAAGGAATTCATTTCGGATTCTTTAAATCAGCCCGATCGCACTCGAAGAAAGATGCACTGACTCTACATGCTCGGTTACAATATGTATGACGTAGATGATCGAAAGCGACGGTAATTCTTATATCGCGCTTCAAAGCTCAACAGCCAATACTACCGAAAAGGGTCATTAGTGTGTGGCGTCGAAAATCGAATTTGACTTAATTTAACGATGAAAATGGTGGCTCGCATCGTGTTATTACTACTTATTTATCTTTATTGAAATCATGGCCGCTCCGAACACTAAAGAATATTGGGCCTAAAGACTAATGGCTGCAACATTTGGCAATCTGCCAGAGTGGCGACTGTTGGTAAATGGCGGTACAATAAGCGCAATTTTTAACGTAGGTAGGTGCTCATAAGATTGAGGCTTGAAGTAGTTAAGAAACCATTTTTTGCTAAAGACTATGAAGGTAAGAGCGAAAGTAACAAACAAATATTATATAGAATCCAATATTTGTTTCTGTTTCTTGTCCGGAAGTCCGCCATGTTTGTGTGACCCTTGACGTAAGCCATTGTCAGAGCGAATGAGCTAGCAGGTCAGAGCCAGCAAATGCCGATATTTCCCTAAAAATGGCTTCTCTTTTTGGTTGGAAGTCCGTCGCTTTAATGGTTCAGCATACGTCATACAAGCGTCAGAAGCTTAAAGCTGGATCGGAAATTGATTGTCGATTGTTCTTGGTTTTGGTTCGGTTAGAAGTCAAGTTTTAGAAAACCTTGTAGCGAGATTAGCTAAGGGCTAGGTGCCTTAGCGCTCTAACTAGGAGATAAATATAAGTTCGATATTCGATTGGAATGAAAATAAGAAATAATAAAAATAATAGCAGTGACTTAAGTCAATAATTTGACGTAAGACAGCACGACGTCACTGAGATGTCATCCGCCGGAAGTCGTCAGCAATTCAAACGTTCCCACTGCTAAATGGGGTGGGTCAAACCTGTAAAACAGGAAGGGGCCTCCAGATAGCTCAGTTTGACCTCAAGTGACGTCACTTAGTGCCTATTTCGCCGCCTTTTTTCTGTTAGCCACTATTATCGTAAATAAGAGCGACAACGCTAATTTCAAATAGCATGATTGACTTGCGATTTAAAAGCAAGAAAGCGCGAAATTTCAGACCAAAAAGAGACATAAATTGCCAATAAACACTGAAGACAAAAACTGAATCTTTACAGTGACTCACCAGCCTTTGGTCGAGAATTATTATTGATTAAGAATTTTTAATTATTTAAAAACAATCCAAAAAAGACCAGGTATCTGCTATCTTATCGAATTTCTTAAAGTAGAGTTGAGGTGATGATTCTTTTAATTGAATATGTTTTACTGATAACCTAAAGGCTTTCGACCGAGTCCGACATATCGAAATTTTTGACCTCCAGTTGTCTCTTGTTTCGTTCTCATTTGGTTACTAAGGTTACTACTTTTTTGTTTCAGGTAAATGATGCATGCAGAGTTAACTTAAAGGTGGAGGTTTTCAAACTCTTTGTCACAAATTTGGTAAGTAAATCTGTGTTGAGTAAGTGACACAATTAACTTAGAGTTTGAATGAAAACATTCTCACCGGTTTAGGTACAATAAATCCTTCTGTAAAGTGAGTAGCACTCGAAGCTAAAAAAAATAGTATATTATACAACAAGCATTTAATGAGAGTTGTCATTCTCGCCGGTAACGTTTGAGCCCACGAGCGAAGCGAGTGGCCCAAGTTTCCCGAGAAAAATAACGCTCATTAAATGCGCTTTGAGTACTATACTTTATCCACGACCAAGATTCCGGGTTTCCTCAAATATGATAGGTTATAGAGCCACAAAAATAAATTCACAATTTTAAAACCATGACTGGTTTCGCTAATTGACGGCGCGACGTTGACTGCGTCAGATAGATGACGGTCTAGTCGCCCGTGCATGTTCATTTCAATGCTACGATGGTGGACGGTAAATTACTTCATTTTATGGCCTATTTTCAGTACTTTTCAGTGAGAAGTACATTTTTTAGTGAAAAACAGACACTGTAACCTACATTTGTCTCAATACATTCTAATAGAAAGATAATTATTTAAATGAACCAGTGGTAACTAGCGACTTCATGTCCAGAGTTTCCAATTGCCTACGACATGAACATTATTCACTTGTGAATAATGAACATTATTCACAAGTGAATAAAGATTGGCATTAAACTTGAGAATGTACGATCTTTTAACTTTTTAATTTTGCCAGTAAATTCTACGTAAATTTTGAAACAAATTGTCACTTTTAATAGTTTGTGAGAAAAAGGCAAGAAAGGCAGTCATGTCACGGTATATCTCATTCACTTATTATTAGCATCTAGTTTCCCTTGAAAACTTCATTTTCTTTATACCTAAAACCTTTCCCACATGTTGAGAAATTATATTTAAGTAGGACTCTTTTCAGCCCTTAAAACTGTGTATTACTTTACTCACTTACTCTTAAACAAGAGGTTCAATTTCTCTTTCCATTTTGACACTTCTTTGTATCCTGACTTTTGCTCGTATCTGTCATCGTTTTCGAGTAAAAAAATAAAAATAGATTTGACGTAATTATCAACAATAAAATTGGTAAAAAAATGTTATTTTGACCTCCAGAATTGCCCTTAAAATATAAATGTTTTGGATCGCCCTGTATATCCTTATTTCATCTTGATTTATGTAGCGCCGAAAAACTTAACAACTGGCCCGCCCTTTTCTTTATGCCACTGACATCAAAAATTCTTGAATTGTTGAATCGGTGGTTGATGTTTCAAAATTAAGAAAGTTTGAATTACCGATTTTTAAAATATTAAATAAAAACTACATTTTGGGAGCAATCTTTGAAAGGATCCAACATATTATAGAGCATTTCCGGATGCATGTGTCATATTTGAAGATTTGTAAATTATTTCTTAATGTAGAATCATACCTTAATATTTGACATAGTAATTTTCATTCATATAGGGTGTATAAAAAAAACCTCGTAGCAAGCCATGGAATTAAAACTCTTGTCTGAGATGTTCATAAAAAAATGAAAAAGGGAACATTTTGTGACATTTTCGACTTTCAATTGTTTTTAAGTCATCTCAGACCTACTGTTCTAATTTCATGGTCTGCTTGAGGTTTTTTTTTTAAATGAACGCACGCTATTAGGAGCCTGTAAATATATTAGGACTTAATACCCAACATTATTAGCAAGGTTGATATGTCACTCTTATATGTCTCTATGATGTCCGTGTTAATGTTCAGATGGGCTAACAGAACTATGAGATTTCCCACAGTGAGAGTCAAAACCATGTGAATTGACTAAGAATGATACTCGACGTGAAGGGACTGCTCCATCTATCAATCAATTTAAATAGTTGAGTTTTTTTTTAAGATGGGTCCATTTAGAGAAGAGTTTGGGGACCCAGTTTAATCAAGCCCTTGAGACATGGGGTTGTATCTTACTGCTTACAGGTTTATTTTACTTGGCTTGTAGCTTGGCTTGGTACTATTGATGATCAGCAAGATGGGAGATCACTTCACTTGGAATGTTGAGTTTTCCAACACAAGTCAACAACGGTTTTTTCCAACACAGCACAAGTCATTCTAACACAAGCACCTTAATGCACTTTTGAATGAATCATCAGATCAACTATTTTGTTTCATTGAGTCAAGTTTTTAGAAATGTCAGAGATACTACGACTCATTTTATAAGTAGTAAAATGTAGAACATCTTCCATATTCTAAGTAATAAATGAGTTTTGAGAGCAGTTATCCATCAAAACTCGAGCAAATAAGGGTACTTCTTTATACGTTGTGAACTTCTACAACTGCAGTGCTCAGCAGAATCTGTGAGGGCTGAGAATTTTGAGAAATCATTGAGAAACTACCAACTGAGTGTATATTGTGAGAATCACTTCCAGAAGTTGATTCCCATCTTAAGTGTGCACACTTTGTGGTAAGTCCGTAGCAATTGTCGAATTGTTGGGGAACTGAGTTTTGATGTTTATTCCCATCACAGTCGAATTACAAAATGTTTGATCCCAAAAGAGTTTGGACAAAGCTTTTTAGAATTTACAAAGTATATCTTTGCTGCCTTGGAAGACCTTGTTGTCTATTCTGAGAAAAAAAAATACTCCTGAACTTTTCTTGCTGAGTTGAGTTGAGTCTGTACTAGAGAGATTTTTTTTAAATCCACTCTCCATATTTTGGTGGAGAGGGAAGCCAAGTGGTGTATAAGCTATTCACTTATTAATGTCTTTAAGTATGCGTTGGAAATTTGACTTTGAAACTTTTATTGTATCTTCTCAACATGTGTTAAAAGGAGATGGGTCTAAAAAAATGAAGGTTTTAAAGATAACTAGATGACAAAAATAAGTCAATGGGTAATATTACCCATTCATGAGGGAATAAGCCGTAATATTACCCATTCACTTATTTTTGTCATCTAGTCATCTTTAAATCCTTCATTTTTTCTATACGCATCTCTTTTTAGCACATGTTGAGAAGATACGATAAAAATGTCAAAGTCAAATTTCAAACGCCTACTTGACAACAATAATAAGTGAATGGCTTATATATACAGACTCCAGGGAACTGGGGACATCCAGGTCCCCGGATAAAGACAATTTTGGTAGGTGATCCAGAAGAAGATCTGAGAAATATGGAAACTATAGAGTGTGAAAATTGTAAGGTACAGGAAAACGTGAAATGGGACGAGGCAGTAAGGCAGTACACTAATGCCATCAACCCTCAAAGGCCTTACAGTAGTTTCCTCAAAAAATTCTGTACAAAGACTGTATAAAATTAATAGTGTGAGGAGTCTTGACCTCCTCTTCTCTACAGGAGACAATTGGAGTCTACTGCCGGATCTCTTTTTAATGACTCTCGTTCGTGTTTTAACCTTTTTGGGATTATATCCTTCAATAATAGTGGTTTCTAGATATTCTTCAGGTAATTCCTTGGTTAGATATTTAGGAAGATTTTCAGGAGCTTCATGCTCTGGTATGTCTCTCACCAAACGCATCTTAATGAGTACAATTTCCAACATGTCCAAGACGTCTTCTGGTTGGGTTTCCTTTCGCTCAGCTAGAGAAGTTCCAAAGAAAAATTCTTCAGGCGTTTTCAAAAATTCTTCTTCGGCTTTTTAACCTTTTTCTTCTGGCTCTTTGGTAACCACTACTGTAGTTTGAGGTGTCTTGCCATTTTTTTCTATAAAAGTGATCTCAGTGGTCTAATCTTTGTCACCCTTTTTTTTAACATATTTCTTCTTTTGCTCCACAACCGTAGTTTCTTCTTCTGAAGCCTCCCCAATCACCGGACGTTCATATTTCTGACCCTCTTCTTCATGTTCTGTGAGTGTGGTTTGAGGTTTCTGGCCCTCTTCGGCCACAGTGACCAGTTCATCTTTTTGGACCCTCATGGACCCACAAGGGACAGGGGAGAAGGTTACATTGGAACCAAACCCACTGCAGGCTGAATTAACCGGCCATGCTTTGTTGGGAATACCTTCGGATATGATGCCTCCTGTCATCAGATGCCAACAAGGTCAACCTCCCTACAAAGGAGGAGTGGAACCAGAATAAACTAACGCTACTGAGTGGGCACCACTGCTGATACGTGGATGAGTCGAAAACTGCCGAGGGAGTGGGAGCTGGGGCGTATGACGGTGGACTCCAGGAGAGCGTGGGAAAGCACGCAAGAATATTTCAGTGTTTCAGTTTCAATGGCAATGGCCACATTGCCATTGAGCTTGAGGGGGTGCTACATTCGTGGGGACTGAACCGGACAACAGTTCAAAGCCGCTATCAGTTTTGAGCTGTTGTCTGGGCACTGTCGATTAAAACTCTTTACGGTAGGCCTGGCAGACAATGCCGAATTGAGACTGTGCATGGATAATGATGAGATTGTAGAACACATCCTGAGTGAACGTCTTACAGCTGAAAGACCAAACTTCGGAAGAACACACATCCGACCACCGGACTGCCACAAAATCTCACTCAAGATGATAATGGACTTTCTAAAAGAACTGGGTCTTCTGAGTGTACTTTAATTGATATTAAAGGCACAATAGATCTCGTAGGTTGCGGTGCACGGGCCACCCTCTTAGGAACTCATTTGGAAACAATCAATCAACCTCTTTAAACGAACAAATAAGGATTAGGATTTTTTAGGATCCCTTTATCCGAAATTTAGGGCTCTCTATATGGAGTTCTACATCCGCATGTAGTCGCTTCGGTGAAAAGCATTGAATAATTGTGATAAAAATTTGAATGCGGTTTTAACAATGTGTGGCTGTATTCTACCTTTCTTCCATATTTTTAACGTTTTTATGATACCTTCTAACATATCTGGTGGTCGCTAAAAGTATGCATTGCATCTGCATTTCAATCATTGGGCACCTCACTCTAACGCTAATTTTAACAAAGAATACGCAATATTTTTAGAATACACTAACCGCTTTTAGCGTTAAACTATAATATTCCTTGAAGTATGTGAAATATAAGTAAAGTTACTTGAAGTAAATACAACTTTTTTAACTGAGCGTTTAGATTGGTCAAAATACAATTGACAGTTTGTTAAAAACGTTAATGTCGCACACATGTCATTCGTCGCAGACGCTCCCTTCGAATTTCCACTTAACCATCAATTCTACGAATTGCATTTAAATCAAGGGCATTAATTATCGAGTAATTAAGGAAATTCGGATTGAGTAATTACTGGTCATTGACGGTTCGGTGCAGTGACATTTAAAACACTTTGCATCGCCCTGCTTTAATGAGCGATTTACGAATCCGCGACCGTAATTAATAAACAAAAAACACTTTTGTGTGTGGTTTTCCTTAAAAGCAATTATAAATGCGAATTATTTTTTTCTCATGATCGAAACGGAGACCCTGTAAATTATCGGGGCCGACCGACGGAGGAAAAAACGAGCTAAAAAATCGGCACCGAAATATTGACTTAATGGTTCCCTGCAAGCGTTGTCGTCGTCAACGTTGGAAGAGGCGCGAACAAACGTGTTTTTTGGTATCATTAAGGCCCAAATACAGCCATTTTTCAGTGGGGTAATTAATAAATTTAAATATAAAATGTATTTATTTGGTAACTTTTGAAAACTTGGGCCATGTCTATATAGGCATAGAGTGGGTATATAAAAAAACCCTTTAGTTCTTAACGCTTAACAGTAGATGAACCTTGTGACCCTCTCTACCGAATAACCCCAATCATCAAATCGCATCAGCGATGAAGATGAAACAACCCGATATCTCGCATTTTTGACAAATACGATGTATACTCATTGGCATTCCGTTTAGCTTTTAATCACCTTCATTAATCGGTTATTATTGCCCGACTAACTACGTGATCCAATGTCTACCTGACGGACAAATTGGGGGGCAAGATAATACTATTACGCATCCGTTTCGAAACACATTTTTCTGTTAATAAACTAGCGCCGGCAGATCGCGTGTTGGAAATAACATTGGGGCTACATAGCATTTCTGTAATTGCAAAAGTCTAATTTCAGGTTCCAAAGGGCTATTGGCGAACTGCACCAGAACCAGAAAGAAGACTTTATTAAATAATACCTAATAATTATTTTACACACAATTTCCGGTTTTTTATTAGATAAGCCATAAAGCTTTAGTAGAGGCTGTGGTAGAAGTATCCGATGATGACGCGGAGTCTTGTGTGTTTAGTAGAACTTATTGGTCCGGTTTGGCTGGAACCTTCGCAATTATATTTCGTTCTTTCTGACAAAGATTGTCTTTGATACTCCAGCGAATTTTTTTCCTCTGGTCCTTTTTTCGGCAAGGTGAAACACAAGATGGGTAATAACAGGGTAACCAGTTTGGGAAGCGCTTGTTTTGGTCGTTTTTTGTCTAGCGAAATACAATACATTATAATAGAGCGCTCGTTAGCTCCACGGGGCATGTGTAGCTGACCGGAAAAATTGTTAACCGAGCTGAGTTAATCAAATGCAAGACGACCACATAGTATTAATTAGACTGGTGCTATGTGCAAATGAAGGATGCCAATAGGTTTTAAATAAAAACATTCCGATATTTCAGAATTATTTCTGTAGAGCTCTATCCGTTATCACTAGATAATATATGGAATTTTGTTCTCTGTAAAACTATAGAATCATAAATTATTACTAACATATACCTAGAATTTTCCGTTAGTAATTATGCAATCGCGCTGAAAGCCATTTAATGTTGAGAGGCAAAACTCTTGGTTCTTGCACTCTTGTTTTAATGAACGGGTGCATTTTAGTGGTGATGATTGTAAATCTCTTGCGATGAATTTTCTGTAAAGTAAAGTAGTAACAAAGAACTATTCACTATATTTGGTAAGGCGTTTTATAAGAGTGTTTGAAGGCTTTCACGGCCTCTTGGTGGCACGGGCTTTTGGCGCATTGAAGTACGGGGTGTTCATTATACAACTTCATCTAGTTGGCTGTAAAATGTCAAAAGAAAAGGATGGAGAAACAAAAGTCCATTTATTTTGATTATGTCATCCTTTTCTGTAAAAATTTCAGAGCCTGCTAGATGAAGTTTTATAATGAACACCCCATATGTCTTAGAACTCGCTTCCAGTCTGCATTTAGAAAGGTAATTTCCTCCTTCAGTGGCTTCTCTCGTTAGTCTCGGATAGAAACGCTGCGATTGATATAAGATATCCACCTCGTTGAAAAGCATGTCGTGACCTTCGGAGGGAGCGTGCTCTGCTACTGCTGACTTTTGTCAGCCTGCAACTCCTCTTTTGTCCCGTCATCCTCGTGTGTTGACACTGCGTTGTGTGGTGCCAATGTATACCGAGCCACAGCTCCATGGGACTCAGTAAACTCCGGGTGCCGGGGGATCTCTGCGATCTTTGGCCGATCTCAACCTCTGTTGTTTTGTACAAGTGGGTTTAAAGATAATTATAACATTGTGCTTTTCCAGTAGCATGCCGATCCTGTTCGTTACTTTGTGGATGTATGGTAGACTAGTCCATCCGGGCTTTTCTGCATCTTCTCTCGTTGTTCCTTTCTGGCGCTCTACATTCCTTGGACGGACGGCCCTATCGAACTTGTGCTTGTTGTATCCATTCCAACAAAAGACTCTTTCCAGATGCTTCATTTCCCATTTCAATTCAGCAGGCTCGCAGACTCTCTTGGCTCTCACAGACAGAGTCTTTATGATTCCCCTTTTCTGCCCGTCATTCAAAAACGGTAGGACGTCTATCGTTTTTGAATGTTTTAGTATCAAGGAGGTCATAAATAGAGGTTTTAGTATCAAGGAGGCATAGACACAGTCATAAAGACTCTGTCTATACGGAAAGTTAGTGAATATAGAAATGGAGAGATGTTAAAAAAAATTTTAACACTACGTACTACGAGTGTTTGGCGTCCCAATAAACTAAGTATTAGGTGGATTAGCGGGATGGGGACAAATAACGACAATTCAGCTTCTATCAATTTGGCAATTGATAAAAGATGAATTGTCGTTATTTGTCCCCATCCCGCTAATCCACCTACTATTTAACCCTACGTTTTTATTATTCAGATAAAGGATGTTATCCAAATTTTGCACGTCATAGCGTATAACGTCGTTGAGTTTATTACTTATTCGAAAAGTAGATGTTTAATCTAAATGAAAATGGCAGTAATGCGGAGATATGCCATGTCCAGTCCCTAGACCGGGATTTTGGTACTGGAACTTCTTCCGCGACCGAGTAGGTCTCGAAACTTAAAAAGAATGACCGCACTTGTTCAACTGTACCCTGTTCGGTCTGTGGTTCCCAGTTAGCCCGCATTTGCATGTTTGGTTAATATTGTTATTGTACAATTTGAAAAGTCTTTTCTTTTTTTATTGTGAAAGGTGAAATTTGAAAGTGATTACTGGATACAAGGTAATTAATCCATAATCACAAATCAGGGGTCGTGGGAAAAAATATGTTGTTTAAATTTTCTCCATTTCATTTAAGATTAGGGTTGGTGAAATTGAAATTATGGCTAAGACGTCTTCGATGTCCAACAAAATATTATTAAACTACCTAACAAAAAATCTCAATTAAAATTCAATTGGGTCTTATTTCTTAACTGCTAATAACCTGGAAACTGCCAACTGTAAATATTGTGGAAAAACTATTATGACCAAACGTGGGTCTACCCGTGGATTGCATAAACATAAAGCAGTTTATAGAAATAAATTAGACAAAGACGTTCAGCCGGACCAGGTGATAAAACAAAGTAGTAAAAGTCTTCGTACTTTATCAATACCAATAGATATTGATGAAGAACATAAATACCGATGCCATTGATGATGCATTTTTTCGGCATCTCAGATGACTACGAAGGTCCTTTACTTCAAAACATAGGAAGAATAGTGCCTTTTTGGTGGTGGACCATGGACAAGAAATTAGTTCTTTAGAAGTTGTGATTGCGAGAATGGCTGCTATCGATGGGTTGCCGTTTTAGAGGCAACCCATCGATAGAAGTTTAGGGTTTTTAAATCACTAGATTTGCGTATAGGATTAGAAGCCAGAGGATCCAAAATGTGCAGCTTTTTTTCTACTACCATAAAAGAAAAAAATAACGCAGAAAATTATTTGAAAATGTCCGGCACAATGTTTAAGAACTAAGAAAAAACGATACGTGTTTGCTTTATATACGTGTGTCAATGTTGTCCATTGTTCTTTGACAGCCTGTTCTAAAGTCTGGAACACTGGCTTAATACCAATCTGCCAGCAGAAACATCTATCGATTCAGAAATAAACTAAAAATGTTGATCTTATAGTTGAAAAATGACATTGTTGGTATTGGATAATTATTGACGGAGCTAGCATTGTGATGATGAACTCGACTTTACTTATCCTGATGATGCAGAAGTGCCAAAAGTGGATGTGAATTATCCCTGAACTAAAATCTTATCTCTATTGTTAAGAAAGTTCGCAGAATCGTCAAAATATTTCCAAAATTATTTCTCACTAGATAGAAATACATGTTTATGAAGCACTTTGTTGCCCTATTCGTTTGGCAAACTTGGACTGGTATGACAATGAGCTTCCTTATGAAATAGCATAAATAAAGTAAAGGCTAATGGTATATATTTCGCAACTAGTGTCGAAAATTGCACTTTTCATACAAGTCTGACGGTTTGGACACGAGCCGTAGGCAAGTGATACAACGTCATAATATAAGAGTGTGAAGATTGATTTTCGTTCGTATTGCACACCATTCTTTTTTTACGACTGCGATTTTTAATTCATAAATGATCATTCGATTATAAACTATATGCAAGGCGTGTACAAAGCTATCCGGAGCGTGTGCAGAGTGGACTTTGGTGCAAAATGGACAAAGCATACGCTGTTTGCAATATGCGATTATCAACGGTAGTTAGTAGTGCGCATTTGTTCATTTTCGAGGCAGTCGTAGAAAATAGTATATTGTGCAACTAGTGCCGAAAATTGCTACCTTTCATACGAGTGTGATAGTTTGGACACGAGCCGTAGGTGAGTGATACAACGCCGCAAAAGTGTGAAAAGTGATTTTCGTACGTGTTGCACACTATACCTTGTCTAAGAATGCGATTTTGCTTCATAAATGATTTTCATGATGATTTCATTTGTATTATAAAATATATGTAAGTAGTGTGCAAAATAATCAGAGGCCTGTGCAAAGTCCACTTTGCAATATGCGATTTTCAACGGTAGATACTAGTGCGTATTTGTTCATTTTCGAGGCAGTCGTAGAAAAAAGACTTTACTGCTCACAAAAAGAAAATAGTATATTGTGCAACTAGTGTCGAAAATTGCACTTTTCACACGAGTGTGACGGTTTGGACACGAGCCTTAGGCAACTGATACAACGTCACAAGAGTGTGAAGAGTAATTTTCGTAGATGTTGCACACTATACTTTTTCCACGACTGCGATTTTGCTTCATAAATGATCATTTGTAATTTCAAATATATACAAAGCGTGTGCAAACTGGACTTTGGACACGCTTCTGTATGGGAACGTGCTCAATGTGTACTTTGTGTACGCTGTTTGCAATATGCGATTTTAACGGTAGTTAGTAGTGCGCATTTGTTCATTTTCAAGGCAGTCGTAGAAAATAGTTATTTACGTTATAAGTCCGGTAAATATAGTTTTACAGTAGGAGTAAGATGTTTCCGGACACATGTACAACATTTTTCTTCATACTTATTAAAAACAGGAAAAAATTAATATTATGCGCGGCGAATCTATTTGAGCTACCGTCTAATATAAAATATTACGTTACTTAAATTTGATTAAGATTTTGTCAAATGCTCAGTTGGCGACGTCAAAATTTGTGCGCAGTAGTTACGATGTTTCATATTACTACTTGTCATTAAATCAAACCATTAAATCAAATCAACCATCATTTCCTGATATTCGAAACGAGTCTCTAAGTTATT
Organism: Taphrorychus bicolor; assembly: GCA_951812265.1. NCBI lineage: Eukaryota > Metazoa > Arthropoda > Insecta > Coleoptera > Curculionidae > Taphrorychus > Taphrorychus bicolor. Next base: position 27,408,866 of record OX638297.1, read on the forward strand.
CAGTAAAATTAAAAAATCTCCCCAATGCCCAGCAGAACCGACTTATTTCAAAGTACTACATATATTTGAAGAAACACAAGCACATTGTTGATGATGTAATGCTGACGTCTCCATCATTTTCCCCATTAGGGAAAGAGTTCTCGAAGGAATTTGAGAAACATCTATTACACGTATGTAGTAATAATTTTAATAAAAAATAATTTGTGATAATAAAGTTTTAAAACTAGTGGCTGCATATTTTCAAAAGTTTATTTTGGTACCATAAATAGCGTAACTTTAAATCATTATTCTATATAGAGCTTCACGAGACCGATACTGCCAATCGAGACTCTCGAGAGTCTCGGTCTCGAACAACATCATTCGTTTGCAAGATATTAGGGAAGTGTTTAATTTATTGACTAGAAAAAAACCGATTAACTGGGTATTTATTCTAATCAGATTTACACCAAACTTGGCACAAATGATGCACCTGACGTGGAGCATACATTGTTAAAATTTCAGATTCGGATGTCCATTCTAGGACACTACCCTCTAGAAAAATTTGAAACCGATTGACTGGGTATTTATTCTAATCAGATTTGCACCAAACTTGGCACAAATAATGCTACTGAACCGGGGCATATAATTTTTAAATTTCAGATTCGAATGTCTATTCTAAAGGACAAAAGGACACTACCCTCTAGACAAATCTGATAAAAACCGATTGACTGGGTATTTATTCTAAAAACCCAAATTTGGCACAAATAATGCTCCTGAACAGAAGTATTGTTAAAATTTCAGATTCGGATGTCCATTCTAAAGGACATTACCCTCTAGAAAAATTTGATAATAACCGATTTACTGGGTATTTATTCTAATCAGATTTACACTAAACTTGGTACAAATGATTCTTCTCGCCCGGGGCATATAATGTTAAAATTTCAGACTCAGATGTCCGTTGTAAAGGACACTACACTCAAGAAAAATTTTATAAAAACCGATTGACTGGGTATTTATTCTGATCAGATGTACACCGAACTTGGCGCAAATAATGCTCTTGAACCGTAGCATACACTGTTAAAATTTCAGACTCTGATGTCCATTCTAAAGGACACTACCCTCTAGAAAAATTTGATAAAAAACCGATTGAGTGGGTATTTATTCTGATCAGATTTACACCAAGCATGGCACAAATAATGCTTCTGACCGAGGGCACATAATGTTAAAATTTCAGATTCGGATGTCCATTCTAAAGGACAAAAGGACACTACTTCAATCACATCAGGAAATTTCGCTTGAAAACCGGACCTGAGAATTTACAGGGTATCCCATTGTTGGCACTTCTAAATGGGATCCTGCTTTACTTTTAAAGGTAAAGGATTGAGGTTTTCGCGGCAGTGTGCTAATTTCTGGTGAAATTAAAGATGGCGCCAGCAGAATTTCCCATAACCATTTGGTTTTTGAGATAAAGGTGATTTTGTAGATTTTACATTTTGAAAACTTGTTTGTCTTTTTAGTTTCATGAAAAGTAAGAATGCTTTCCAGTAGTTTTTGTGACGTAGCATCCAGTGGCTCACCTAATTTTCAACTGCATATAGTAGTTTAGTCACCATTTTCAAAATAAAAAATAAAAATAAAAAACATTTAAAAATTTTTTTTGGTATTTTTAAAAGCTCTTGTCGAGCCGATTCTAAACATGCAATAATATAAACAAACAAACGAATTTATTCGTGCTTACTACAAGTTTACACATGTCAAAAAAAAAAGAACAATGGAGATATTACCTTTTTTTTTTCGAGACCGAGACCGAGACCGAGACTCGAGTTGCTACTACGAGACCAAGACCGAGATTACGTGAGTCTCGGTCTCGGTCTCGCTGCACAAGACCGAGACCGAGACTTAATTATAAATTCGAGACCGAGACCGAGAATATGTAAGTCTCGGTCTCGGTCTCGGTCTCGTGAAGCTCTAATGCTATAGCTCTCGAATTATGAATTTTGACAGTGAAAACAATACAGACACCGCCAAATGTCAATAATTCTAATTCTTACGTGGTCATTTTTTCATTTAATTTCTAAATCATAAAAACAGTATGAAATAAAATATTGTACGATACACGTCCATTAGGTGTTGTTACAGTACTCGTATAACTTTCCGGACTCGGCTCTTGACGTCTCCTCGTCCGTAAAAACCTCGTAGAGTAACAAGTCACCTACTGGACTTGTGACGTAATAGTTATTTACGTTATAAGTCCGGTAAATATAGTTTTTCAGTAGGAGTAACATGTTTCCGGACGAGACGCTAGCCGAGTCTGGAATTTCGAAACGACTACTGTAACACGTTACCTGACGTATGATGTACAACATTTTACTTCAAACTTATTAAAAACAAGAAAAACATAATTTTATGCGCGGCGAATATATTGTTGACAAATCCGCCAATTTGACAAATAGTTTCATTAAGGTATCCTGTACCGGTACAGGTATTGGTACAAGTTACCATGGATACAATGGATTTATAGAAGATGTGCCGGTACTCAATACTGTCAAATTTCTTTAGGATATCCAATCCTGTAATAGTATTTACGTTATTATAAGTCCGGTAAATATAGTTTTGCAGTAGGAGTAAGATGTTTCCGGACGAGGCGTTAGCCGAGCCTGGAATTTCGAAACACTACTGTAACACGTTACCGGACATATGATGTACAACATTTTACTTCATACTTATTAAAAATCCGCCAATTTGAAAAATAGTTCATTACGGTATCCTGTACCAGTACCGGTTTCCAGGTTACCATGGATACAATGGATTTATTGAAGATGTGCCGGTACTCAATACTGTAAAATTTCTTTACGATATCCAATCCTGTAAAAAGCTATTTACCGGATTAACATCAAGTACGTAAAAGTGTCCTAAATGATACAGTATGAAGTAAATTGCTATTACGATATCCTATTCTGTAAAAAGTTATTTACCAGATTAAATTCAAGTACGTGAAAGTGTCCTAAATGATACAGTATGAAGTAAAAGTATTTTAATATGATTGTCCCGTGCATACCATCTTGAGGGTAACCAATTTTTGATTTTTGTGATTTCTCTTGTTTATTCCATAATTTTAAATTATTTTAGGTCTGATTGTGTCCATCATCTCGCTTCGAAAAATCACTTTTTGTAGTAGAAAAATGGGCATTTTTCAGAAACAAATAAAGAATTTAATTCTTGTCCTCGACTTTTTAGCGTTCCAGTCAAACAAGAAATCAAAATTTTTAGCATTAAAGTGGGATGGTTTCATCCAACCACCAGAAGTTTAGGTAGTCAGTACTTGCGGTTTCTCCAGATTTTAAATAACATAGTACATTGCTGTCAAAAGAGTATTGTAAGTAGCAGACGGTTTGATGGTAATGTGCTTCAGATTAATGTTATTTGGTGTTTAATGGAAAGAAGTGTAAAAGTTGAATTTCTGTGATAGAGTCTTCATTTGCAGAACAGAAGGACAGCCCTTTTTACTTTGAAGAAATTATAACTTGGCACTTTCGTAAACCTATGAGCTTCATTCTTCACGAAAAATAAATTGTCATACCTGGGTTACAACCGAATAACATTTGTTAGATCCTGAATATTTTTTTTTTTATTTTAAGATAAGTACTAACACTTCCAATGATAAATTAGAACAACATGTTTCTTGCAGGCTGTTCCAATGTATTTTGCATTCTAGAGCGCTTTTTTTCTTACATTTCGTGAAGTTCTTGAAGGCTACATAGCAAACTGGTACAATCTTATTGTATTGATATTGGTCGACTCCTATCTATCCCCAATCTATCTCATCTTATTCGAATATCTGTCCCCATCGTCCAGTACTCACCTGTATACCGAGAAGAATTTCAAATTTAAATACAGTTGGATCGATTTAAGATACTTTTGTGAGCGTATTCAACGACAGGCCAATTACGGCTATTTTCTTCTGCGTCGATGTCACCGAAATGTCGTGCAGGTTCCGTCCCAGGGTACCGTCCGTCCATCGTCTACCTGTGAGATGTGAATTGATTATTTAAAGCTTGCCGAGAAGCTCCGGAATTGCGAGTCACATGTGGCGGTGTTGGCGTCTAAAACACTGTCCTGCCCCTAATTAGAGTCCAAAATACTTGACATTGGCGACGAAAAACCTTGGAACCTTTCGTGACATCTAGATAGCGTGATCAATCTTCAGGGTAAATACGCGAATTATACTTTTTTTTTGGTGAGAACTTTCAGCCGTACCTTTTGAATACTTACTGTATTTAGGCTTTGAAGTATTAGCAAGTTGAGTAAAATACTAGGAACTTGAGGAAAAGTTTTTGTAAAAAAAAATTGTCAGACTGTCGATCAAAGGGGAATCAGTCCGGTCCTCGGCCCGCAGATTTCTATCAGTCGCTGTAAATTCGTAAAGAGACAACCAAAAATGCAGCAGGCCGCGGTCCCTCCCCCCTCGGTGGTACCATCGAACCGTCACCGCGGCAAGTTGGCTCTTCTCGGATTGTCGAAAACGGCGGCCGGTGTCGTTTTGTTTTAGTTTACTTATAATACCCGCTTTCCGCTTTTCGGATTTTCAATTGGATCGCAGGCTCAGGGACGGACTTCCTCCATTAGCACCGTGTAAAATAAATTTCGTTACTTATTACCGGCACCTAACACGTCTTCGGCAGGGCCGCCTCACCCATGACGAGGGGACCACACCGAAAACCCCCGGATCATCTGCATATAGAGGAATCTCCGAGTGCGGAACATATCGGTACCTACAATATAAATGAACAAGGTAGCTGGCTCGAGATGGTTCCCGGTGGTACTTCCTAAACCGTTATGAGGCGCATTCGATATTTAAAGCCATTAAAGAGCCTCGCAGAGGCGCAAAAGAGCTTAAGAAGATCATCTGTCAAGTCAAGGGGCATCTTGCGCTTTTTAATTAGCTAAAGACGACCTAAATGTTCTACAAAATGAGATAAATAATGGAAATTTTGGCACTGGTGGCTGGGGGGTCCCGCCAAAAGAAACGCTGATGGTGTCGCTGATGATGCCTTGATGACAAATTGTTTTGGGAGGCCAAGCTCATGAAGACGCCGATATGAAGAAGATAAAGAGACTTAAAATAAAAATAGAAATTAATAGTTTGGCGATTAATTTCTCACAGAGGAATATTCTTGATATCAATGAATTAGTGGTCTTTATAAAGTTCTAGGAAAATTACTTTTTTTTTCATTTTTGCAGTTTTTTCCTAAATACTTTTTTTTAATCGCTGTGCCCATAATATGATTTTTCCATACGCTACCTATAAAAAGTGATAAAACACTAACACACGATTATTTCCAGAAAAACCTTTGAGACATATATTATTGTTCGCTCTAAAGAATAACTACAGCCGAGATCCATGAAAAGGCAATTAAAAGAGCGAGACGAGAGAAAAGAAAATAGGATAGAATCTTAGTTAAAACTTGATTTTCTCTTATTTTCAAATTATTTTTTATTTATTATAAACTAAGATGCAATTGAAATGGTATACCCCAAATTTTTAATGAACTGGCAAATCTCTAAAGTCACTCCCCTGATTTTGTGTAAGCGATGCTATTTTGGTAAGATCCATGTATACTCTATTTTAAGCGATTTTGTACTACTTAAAGTAAACCTAAAAACCTGTCCCTAATTTTTGTTTCAGCAAAAATATATGCTCGAAAAGTTTTAACAAAAATACATCAAGTTTTGTTGAACCCTGTTTTAGCAAATTTGCAAAATATATAACCCAGTGCATAACCTCCTAAAGCGGTCTATACATGAATGTTTCCAAGTTGAGTGGCTTTAGAAACAGTTTCAAAACTTTATTCAAAATTTGGAGTATAGCAAGTTCCCTTTTAACGTGAGCGGGGAGCCTTAGACACGTTGCAGAAACCTCCTTGACCCTTTAAAAGACAAAACATTGTTAAGAATAAGGCTTGTGTTCCAAATGTGACAAATAAATTATACGATAATCATAATAGTATCGGAATATTTATGGAACTGGAAGTCAATCTTAGTTTTTCAAAATTCCGAAATGGTTCAAAATTTTCTCAAAATGCCGAGAAAAGCAAACCAAAGAAAACATGTACAAGTACTGAGGATCGACTAAATTGCCTCTTTGTTCCTTTAAAGCTAGTTAAAGTTGTCCCTTAATTTGCTTTGAGAAAAATGATTTGGTATATATTTTTTTATAGTAGTTCCCGAAATTAGGGGTGAATCTTGGGAGTTCTAAATTTATTTATTTCCTCATAATTGTTAAAATTGTGAAAAAAAGGAGGGCCTTAATTTACTTTGAAGACATTTTATGATGTCATGACATGACAAAGTCACGGTCATTTTTCGGAAATGCGTAGTGAGCATTTCCTTATATTTTTTATGAATTAATATTACATATTGCTATTCGTTCTTTATTAAAGTCTTACAGTTGCTCATTGTTACATTTCGATTATATGCCTTGTCGAGACTTCACTTACTCCTTCGATTTCATTCACTATACCTCATTCACATCTCCTAAATCTCCTACATTTTTTTATACCTATCTCTTTTCGTCACATGTTGAGAAGATACGATAAAAATGTCAAAGTCAGATTTCCAACACCTACTTCACGGCAATAATAAGTGAATGGTTTATAGTTCAGCAACCTTCACTGCTTCTCGAGAACTAGTTTTGTAACATTCAATTTGTATTTTCTGGCTAGATTCATATTTTCTTTGAACAGAAGATGCTTCCAGGTTTCTCAGTTTATGCCAGATTCCCGTTTTGCACCTGTTTGTTTAATTTACATCGATTTGGATTGTGAGGCAGGCTACAATGATGCTTTGTTTAAAATTTTGAAATATCATTTCGCAAGTTGGATTTTATCTCCATCCTTATTCTTTACTTACTTGGTGGCATATTCTTTTGGCTTTAAGTAATTTTGCTGCTTCTCGCAATTGGGTTTCGAGTAATCCATTGTTGTGAATTGCCACACGCTTAATTGTCACTTGCCGTTCTTTCGATTGGTGCTGTCCTTTTCTTGTGACGCTAGGTTTAATTTACTACTTCTATGTTTAACGAATTAATTAATTCATTGATCGGCTTTTGGCATTGTTTCGTATGGCATTATTTGAGGAAATTCTGGGTGGAATCGAACATTTCTCTTGTGTAAAATATCTCCTGTTGTATTAATTATTAATTTTCAAAATTATCGAGCTCGAGCATGCGCAGTGTTGAGGACCGTCCAATTGCAGGCCCCTTACGAACTACCTTCATTTAATATTTTGGTACGTCCTTCACTTGAAGGGATTTAGTTGTTTTGTTTTGTTTTCTTTTACCATATCTAAAGCGCGAAGATTAACCCCATCTGTGGGATTTAGCTTGGCCTTGCATTTCGCACATTTGGCTACGTAGAGCCCTTTTAACCTTCGTTGGCGAGGTCACGCCGCAGCCCCTGAGGGATATTTGAGAGCATCGAGGCGGTCTTCAATATCATCGAGGAGGCCCTAGCAGTTAGTAACCACGTGTAGTGTATAGTGATTGAGTAAAGAAAAACCCTGAACAAGGTTTTTTTATGAGGCTCAAGTTTCTTGTTTTGGGCCCAAGTCACCCAATACAGCGAGTTTATAACTGTTGGTTACGCCATAAAGCATCGGGGATACTCGACAAGTCTGTTGGGGTCTCAAAACTATTCACTCCAGTACTCCTAAGACTTAGGTTAAACTATCTTAGGTCAAGCTAACACCGTTTATTGACCAAAATACATATAACGAGTCAAACATCTTCAAGTTGGTGTAATTTTGACCTGACTTTCACACATTTGTCTACCTTATTTTACTTGTGTCGATTAAGGGCGACTTTTACAAGTTCTAGTAAAACTTCAGATTGAAGATAAAACACCAGACTTGATGTACATTGCATTGTTTACATGACAGATAAACAATGCAATGTAGGTTATATCTGGAGTTTTATCTTCAATCTGAAGTTTTACTTGAACTTGTAAAAGTCACCGTAAGTGTGAGTTCCAAAATTCAGCTTTGGAGGTTTCTCCTGTCAAAATCAGTGGCGCTTAAACCCACCCCTACTCTCCGAGTATTTTGAACAGGGGCATTTACTTAATTTTCTAGGCAACTTGACAATCCTCAGTTGACAGTTCAACACTTAATTATCTCAGATTGTATTTTTTCATTATTCAGTTTACTTAACTATCAATTTTTTTTCTCTTTTCCTAACTAGAAAAGTACGTGGCAATATTCGCAGGTTTTATTGCTGCTTTCCTCGAAGACTGGCTTTTTACGAAATTATAGCCAGGGGAGCAGTTAATTTATTAGAGTAGGTATTAAAACAACATTTTGTCAATTACTGTCAAGCAAAAGCAATCCATTATAAAATTTTGCATAAAATATTATCTAGGATAACTGTCCCATTTGCGGATCTATTACCGCGAGCAGTTTAATAGATCCACAAATCAGCCATTTAAAAGTAAGTTTTGTTAGCTTCGATGAATACTAATGCCGGCTGTTTCCCCGTAACGAAATACCAATTAGATGATTTTAGGCAAAAAGCTGATTGCGATTTAATTGAATCGAAAAGTGCTATAGATAATGCAATTTCAGAGACGGTGCGCGGCTTGATCAAAGAGCGGTAAAAAGATCATTATTAACTCGCATTCTTCCTGTATGTTTCTTGTTTCATCTTTTATCGTTTTAACGTTAGAAACGGAATTCGCGATTAAAAAAATTCAATTTTGCGGAACCGCCTTTTAACATCGTGGAATTTTCTTGTATATGCGTAGGCGATAACTGCCTCTTCATATTACCTACGAATAACTAAGGTTTAAGTCTTAATCATGCCACGGATATGATAATTTTATGATGTATAATCTGATAATTATTCGAATATTTCTTAGCGATAAATCAAGAAACTACTGCTAAGGCCGGTTTTTCAATTGCCCATTAACTCCTGCCAATAGTTTAGATCCACTGAGTCAATCACTTTGACGAGTTGAGCTGCGATATTTACTAATTTTTTCCTAAATAAGCTGATTGATCCGTTAACAATTCATTGGAGATATTCTGAAATTTAAGATTTTTTCGTTATAATAATAATGTACTGTTATTATTTTGCTTGGGAAGTTTGATTAGATCGTCAAAGGAACCACATCTAGCAGATATCGTTTGGCATTGATAAAATTTATCGAGGAAATTGAATTGTGGATATTTTGATTGTTGACATTGTTTGCTGCTTACCTTAATTCTGTACATCTACTATTTATCGATTTTTGCGAATTATCATTTAAACGTTAAAAATTGAAAAAAAAACTGTTTTTTTCCACTACTAGGTTTAATACGGACCGTCAAAGGCCAGCAGAATGACTATAAAGTGGGTTTTCTCGTTTTCCTTATAAAACAATTGAACATAAGTTAGGGTCATAATAATGTACTTCACAACCTTGGTTTATGATGTAGGTACTATTAGATCTATTAGGCTAACGTCAAGGTGCAACCCATTGCTTAATTCCATCTAAGAATTTGTCAGGTTTAACAAACTTTTCCAGTTCTTAAACTTGTCACTTAACCTGTATTGTAAAATGTATTTTAACGTAATTTTCATTCAGGCATTGCTTTTGTCGTTATTCCGGTATCTAGGAGAACGGACGAAATAGACAATCTTAAAAAAAAAATAGGTAATTTTAACTGAAACTCAGTGCTTTTTTTACATATTGGCGAGACTCCACCCACCTGCTCTTTACATGGAACTACTCTATTTCTAAAATGGAAAAATTTGTCTATATGTTTGTGTCCAATCCTATTGGTAACTGTTAATCTTCCAAAATGCTTACACAATTATTTCTCTCAAGTCCTCACCTATCAGCAATACACTCTGTTTCTGTTGTTGAAAGTGTATCACAGAGTATCAACTTGACCATGAAATAACCAAGAAATACTATAGCGTAATCTACGATTGTTGTGAGGTAACGTAAAAATATTGATTTTCACCTGCGACTACTGATTTCCATAACTAAAAAGGACTTGAACAATCCAGTGCAAACTAAAGATCTTCCTTACATATACAGCACATTCATTACAAACTCAGTGTTTGTCTTAGGTCTCGTCACTCTGGTAGCAAGGAAAAGAGACTCTTGATAAAAAAGTTTTGAGAATTTTTAACATCTTGGTACTTAAGTTGCTCTAACTTAAGTTCTAATATTCACCTGGATTTCCTAAAATATATAAAAAATTATAAAAAAAATGCCATTTGCTTCGTTCAAACGAAATTAGTTTGTTCTTCAATTGTGTGAAAGAAGCAGAATAAGACCCACATATATGTGCTCACATGTAGAATTGGTTTTAAATAAAGAAGTTTGATGTCAAGCAAAAAACAAAAACTTAAATTTATGACTCCATAATTTTCTGTAAAAATTCATGGTCAACTTGATAACTTTTTCTATTAAACCTGGTATTTGTCTATTGAAAAACTGATGAAGATAAATCTTTTTAGAGAGTACACCAACAAAGAGTTTTAACATCTAACACTTTTATTCTCTCCAGACCTCGTTGTTGGTTTACCCAAAACAATGCTTGGTTCCGATTAGATTTCCAGCGCCTGGAGGCAATTGCATGCTTAAGTCTCCAGTTAAAAATCCAATCTTAAGAGCAGGGTTAGTTTTTTGCTCATCACTATCACCAATAGATGCTTTTCAGAGAGTCCACCAACTAATATTTTTAGTATCTAGGACTTTTCTTCACTCCATACCTTTGTGGTTGGTTTACCCACAACAATGCTTGGTTCCGGTTAGTCTTCCAGCGCCTGGAGGCAATTGCACGCTTAGGTCTCCAGTTATAAATGCAGTCTTTACAGCACGATTAGTTTTTTGCTCATCACTAGGACCAATATATGCTTTTTAGAGAGTTCACCAACGAAGAGTTTTAGCATCTAGAACTTATCTTCACTCCATACCTCTGTTGTTAATTTACCCACAACAATGCTTGGTTCCGGTTAGCCTTCCGGCACCTGGAGGCAATGGCATGCTTAGACCTCCAGTTAGAAATTCAGTCTCTACAGCAGGGTTAGTTTTTTGCTCATCACTAGTATTCACTAGTACCAATAGTTGCTTTTTAGAGAATACACCAGCGAAGATTTTTAGCATCTAGGACTTTCTTTCTCTCCACACCTCTGTTGTTGGTTTACCCACAACAATGCTTGGTTCCGGTTAGGCTTCCAGCGCATGCTTAGGTTTCCAGTTAGAAATGCAGTCTTTAGAGGAGGGTTACTTTTTTGCTCATCACTAGCACCAATAGATGGTTACATTCGACTGTTCTCATTGGACTCATTCAACTGAACGACCTGAGCAAATGGTACCAGATAGTCATTAGTCATTTCCTTCTCGCTGAAAAAAAAAATTTAAGATCGGAATTAGTTTTGTAAAAACCCAGGTTATATTGTCAAGGGCCTTTAAGTTTCCAAAGTAGCTCCTTGTTTTTGCTTCTGGACAGGAGTTTCCTTCAAAATTATTGAGTTGGATACCACCTGCAATCAAATTTTTAACATCGTTTTGATTTCAAAGACAGGTTTTGTAATAGCGACCATGCTCCGGATCTACTCGTACCACCTTAGTGGTACGTGAAGTGAAACCAAGCCAGTTTTTTCCAAGAACCATTTCGTCCCTATACTGTCTCTGGACTACGTTCAGTCAGAGTACCAAACTCATTTCTCTATCAGGCAGAGGCACCATAGACCGGGTTGGTTCTTCTTGGAGCTCATCAGTATGGTACACCTCAAACCTGATATAAATACGAGTTCGAGGATGAGCTGGTTTCCTCTATTGCTCAAGGCACTGTGCATATACGCAAGTGACGCCCTCGGATGACGGCAGGTGCTTTCACTAGAGTGGTTGTTGTACTACGTCATCACTAAAACACTTTTCTCAGGTAGTTTAGCTCAGCGCGTCCATTCTGCTGATGAATGGAGGAAGGTGGAGTACCTGTAACTTTATCAATTATGAACTGTTTAATAACATCATTTGAAAGGTATCCAATCCGATTGATTTCATCTGCCTATGAAACCGATCCTCAAACTCCTTAAAGTTTTAAAAACACTAACTAATTTGTTGCAGAAATGCGCTGTATGAAAACTTGTACTTTAGGACTTTTCGCAGATGGTGAAACTGTATAAGATTAAACTTACGGACTGTATATATATCTGGTGTCCTGGGAACTGTCATCTCTTATCCAGTGTCTTTTCCTAGGTAATTTGGTTTTGGTTACCTTCTTTAGTTCATCACCAGAGTTACTCAATTTTTGTTAGCTTACAATCGTACGACACCTGCTCTATTGCTACTCCCTTAACCTCAAATTAGGGTTGTGAACACTTTCAGACCATTGAAAATCTTTGTGAAAATGGAAGTAAGGCATTTTTCAGGAATTTTCGGAAGCTCTCACATATTTCAAGCCTTGTGATAAGTGAATCTGTTTATTACACAAAAAGTGATAGAAACTTTGCTTTGAATCTTGTCTTTCGTTCTCACTTATTGTACCCTACAAGGATTTCGACTTAGACAGACATATTCTCAGAGATATTATATAGATCGGTTGTTGTCATGATTTATTTTTTTTTTAAACAAAATGGTTTCAATCACGACCTTTTCTGCAGATTTTGTTAATGCAGAAAACAAATCCTTTGGCGCAGTAGAACAGTTGATTGTATTGTGAATTGTAGACTACAGTCAATTATATATTTTTAGGCAGAGCTTTTGATAACCTAGGACACCATCAATCGATGAACAAGTCAAGGATTAGTGAAGCGTAATATCTAAATTGCGTACGTGACTTCAGTCAGCATGATACAATGTGATTTTCGACTTATTTGCGGTAAATTCCGTAAGGTTATCACCAAACTCATAGGCTTCCTATCAAACGATTATTCTAAAATTCGTGGAGCGCCTACAAGATGTTTAGCTCCAAAAATGGTATTCGGAGAAGAGCAATAATAAAACGTTTTCAGTTGTGCCGTAATTGTCGACGTTTCTACTTCTACGCTGCACCTTAACCAATATATTTCTGCACTAATATATTTCTGGTTTAGACCAAACCGTTCTGTTTAGATGTTTTTCACAATACAAAATCAAAACAAGATCCACTGACTATTTCAACTGAAAATATAATATATACGTAAATCAAAGATGCTTTTAATCTATAAAAAACTAAAAGCAAAAGACGATAATACTTCAGACAGAGGCTCACAGGCAATCAATGCACAACACTTACATATTTTGTACAAAATGGTAAATTTTCAGCCAAATGATAACCCTAGGGCATGCCCTTTTGGCCTTTCCTGACGTTCTTCTACAGTTGCGGCAGACATTATCAAAGGCGATGAGGCAATGGGCGAAGTGATCTCCCGTGCTTTCTGACGTTGACTGATCGACTGTGGTGAGCTTCGTGGTTTTTAATCCCCCGTCGTAGCGCTGCAGTAGAGGGACTGGGGTGGAGGTAGTTGTGGCGCGGGGTTTCGGAGCCCTTGAAGTATGTTGTGGAACTCGCTTCCAGTCTGCTTTTGGAAACGTAATTTCCTCCTTCCTGTTGAAATTTTTGTGGTGTTTCTCTCGTTAGTCTCAGATAGAAACGCTGCGATTGATTTAAGATCTACCTCGTTGAAAAGGATGTCGTGTAACCTTCGGATAGAGCGTGCTCTGCTACTGCTGACTCTTGTGTTTGTCCTAGCCTGCAACTCCTCTTGTGTTCTTTAATCATCGTGTTCGAATGTCCACAAGAAAATGCCAAGTTGTTCCAACACTGCCTAACCACTACATATTTTCAATGGAAGGAAGATTTCTATGAACAAACTGATGGTGTAGATATGGTCAGCCCCCTTAGTCCAGTATTAGCCAACTATTTTATGGAAATTTTCGAGGTCAAGGCGTTGCCAGCGGCAAATAAGAGGCCAAAGAGCTAGTTCCGATAAGTGGACGACCCCTTTGTTATTAAGCCATGGTGATGGCCAACTTCAAAACTTCCCCTTACACCTCAACTTTATCAATCCAAAAATTCAATTCACCGTTTTTGGCTGTTTTGATATCAAGGAGGCCGAATGGGAAGCTTCCGCACATCGTTTATAGAAAACAAACACACTGACCAATACCTCAATAATGGATCAAATCATCATCCCAGACAGAAAAGGGATGTCCTAAATATTCTGTTTGTGAGAACCAAGAAAATTTGTAAGCCGGCTGAATTGGAACAGGAAATGAACAATCTGGAAAGAGCCTTTGGTTGGAATCTATATAGCACGCACGAGTTTGATAGGGCCGTCCGTCCACGAAATGTAGAGCGCCCGGAAGGAACAACGGGAGAAGATGAAGAAAAGCGTGGTTGGACTAGTCGACCATGCATCCACAAAGTGACGGATAGGATCGGCAAGTTACTGGAAAAGCACAATGTTAACACTGTCTATACTCGTACAATACAATAGAGCTTGAGATCGGCCAAAGCCCGCTGAGATTCCCTCTCGGCAACAGGAGCTTACCGAGTTCCATGCAGCTCTAGTTCAGGATACATTGGCACCACAAAACGCAGTGACGACCCGAGGATTACGGAAGGCAAGATGAGTTGTAGGCTGGGACAAACACAAAAGTTAGAAGCTCTCTCCGAACGTCACGACATCCTTTTTAACGAGGTGGATATTTTATAGCATTTTTGATTGGCAAAGCGAGTTTTGCACCGAGTCGACCGCAGGGTAATTCCAGTTTCTTCAAATATTTGCCCCGGTGCAGTTCCAATAAAATACGTAATTCGCATTTGCATTGAACTCAAGGTCAAACTACCTAGTAGAGCTCGTGTCGAAAATGTTGAACTCAGTGTGAATTTATTTGTCATTTAATGCAGCACTCGCTGCACTGGTTCCCCAATAAAGCATACCAAACTGCACGAAAGTTACCAATCGAACTCACTCAGTTGCACTCAGTGTGAATTTATTTATAATTTATTGCATACCAAACTGCACGAAAGGTACCAATCGAACGTAAAATTTGCACTAGTTTTGCACTGGGATTCCCAATCGAAAACGCTATTATATCAATCGCAGCGTTTCTATCCGAGACTAACGCGAGAGGCAATTGAGATCTTTAAACACGACAACAATCTCAACACGAAGGAGGAAATTTCGTTTCTAATGCAGACTGGAAGCGAGTTCTACGACGTACTTCGAGTGCGCCGAAACCCCACTCCATCACTATCCCCACCCCAGTCCTTTAACTGCAGCGCGACTACGCCGACGGGGGAATAAATACCACGGAGCTCACCACAGTGGAATCAATCTACGTCGGGAAGCATGGTAGATCACTTCACCCATTGCCTCATGGCTTTGATAATGTCTACCGCGCTGTAGACGAAACGTCAGAAAGAAATTCCATTGGAACACGGCTTCAAAGCCCGGAAAACACTCTAGATTGTACAGATACTGCCCGGGCAGAGTTTCTGGAGAGATTACAAATTTGCTACGAATAAAATCGTCCCTAAACCCACTCTGTGAAATTATTGGTTCCAGATAGGTATCACTGTAGAATTTCAAATGTCACAACAACTCAAAACACTATAATATTCACCTAGTACAGAAGGCAAAATGTGAAACCTAACTGATTGTCTCACGTTCCCCCGCAGGTCCCCGTCTTACCCATCCTTCTTCGTGTCACTTGGCCTAGTCACTTTCGAAACATCTGAATTTAGAATAGGCGCCTTCTAACTACTTAGTTTGAACACAAACATCCAACTCATCTTACTACAGCTTAGAATGTTGATATTGTTGCGAACTCGGGGTTCAATAATTCCAGTGTAACGATTTAACACGAAAACACTATTTATTTATTCCACAAATACACACGCCTACAATTCGACTACTAAATAGCTCACTACTTAACACTTATAGCCTTCTATTATCGTTCGGAACTTTAGCTTACTTATAGCTCGCTTAAAATAAGACTACTCTTACCGGGCGCTCTATGCGCCTTTTATATACAATCCCAAAATTACAGAAAAACCTAGAAAGTTCTTTACAAGAATTCCTGAATAATCTCACATATAAAAAAGGTTGTAAACAACTGCCTTCTAGATTTAACCGAGCAATAAATCACTCGTGTCAGCCATGACGCAGCGCGGATAGGTCGCGAAGCTCCACCAACCAACGCGTTGCCCCGCCTCCGATGCGGTGTCGCTGCGAATCGTAACAATATATTACTTACTAATACTAAAGGGAAGAACAAACATGAGATACGTGAACCACTCTGTCGCTCACCCAATGAACTGGACAATGGTTTATTAATTAACCACTTACTCGCATTTTTTGGAGTGATGGTAACTTTTTAGGGAAATGTAGAAGAGGCAATACCTTTAAAGTTGCTTTGATCACTTTCAAGAAGTCGCTACCAATGTAATGTGCAAGATGCCCTGCCTGATGGTTGCCTCTGTCGCCCACCACTTTCATAACCCAAACATGATACCTCCACATGTAATATTTTTTCTGGTTATTAGAACGTGGAAAATTAACATAATCACTTTAAATTAAATCCCTCTTTAAAATAAAATACAGGTGGTCTGGTATAATGGCGGTAACACTTAATTTCCACTTTTACGTTACTGTCTCTCTGATGTGTAGTCCATTAGATTCTATGACGTGCCATTCGCTTCTTGATGCACTCTCAGGTTTCTTATAAATATTTGCCGAAGCAGCTAGATAAGAAAACTCGTGATTATCCCCAAATATAACACATTTTTTCGACTCTACAATACAATAACCAACTCTTCCACATAGAAATAAATCCAGGTTTGTCAAAGAAGCACTTTCCATTCTGCATAGACGCAGTTCATCTTCGCGTATCACAATTTACTAAATGTTTGTAATATTGGTCGTCAATAATAAATAACACTTTTTTCCAACACGCATTAACAGCCACTTAGATAATACCAGCAAAAGCAATAAAAGTCACGCTTATCTATGAAATTTAGGTTGATAATAACGAAGACCTGTTCGAAGGTGTATATTAAAACGTTCTTCTACACTTAGATACTCGGAGAGGCCGCATTTTAAACATTAATGGAACCCGTTGATTTATTGCTACGAATTTATTTAATCGGATTTTTAATATAATACTGTTACCCACCATACGTTTGTCGCACAACTCGTAATGGCTGCTTAGTTGATGATTAGCTAAGAAACAATGTCTAAATTAGAAACCTCACTCTCTAGAGATGCCTGGCTAATTATGGGAATAATGTGGGGGCCCATTTTGGAGGAATTTATTGAAAGTGATTAATTGCTGGGTATAATGAAGTTACTTTGTAATAAATGCGCCATCTTCCGCGATCGAGTCTTAACAAGTGCCCATATGGGCGGCGACAGGGCAATTTCTGTTGCAAAATTTTCCAATTTACTTCAAATTGCTTAAATTATCTATAAATAAAATCACTGCAATTAAGATTCTGCTTAAAAATATGTTAACGACGGGAAACTGACCTAACACATCTCGCGGTATGTTATTAGTGCGTTAATTTCTGTTAATTTTTTTTAATAAATCCCCCGAGTAATGTTAATTTTTATGCAGTTGCGTGCCATAACAACTTGTGCGCTTAATGTTAAATTGTATTCTCGAAAGAAACAAAACGACATCGGACTAATAATTTTAAGACTTTAAGAACGGTTTTTAATTATCCAACGACCCAATAAATAAGAGATTTTTCAACCCAGCCCTGAGCCGCCACGTTATAATCCTAAAAATAACTGCCGCTTAACAAAGTGGTACCAAAGACCTTAAACGTAATAAGCACCTTTCTGTCATCATATATTGTTATTTGCATGTAACGGACTACTTGCGAGGATTTTCGGGAGTAAGTTTCTTCGACCTCGGCCCGATTTACATGAAAATGTTATACATATTTCATTATTATAGAAAACAAAACAAAACCCGGGGTTTTAAGTTATTGCATCTATATAACCTTGTCGCATTCCTTATTGAATTGAACCGACAATTTTCGTTCGAAATGCGAATGGGAGGTACCGTTTCGATCTGTCCGAAAAACCAAATTATCCAGACGAACTAATTATATCCACCGAGAAGGTTGTGGTTGGGCATAAAATGCCCCCGGCTTTCGGCAGGTCACAATGACAGTTCGTACCTTGTCATTAGGTACCGTCGGCGGCCATCTTAAATTATACGCCCGGCCTTGGTTTTGTCATAATTATTATTTGAATTGTATAGAGCACATAGCATACCGGGAACCGAGAAAGCAATCTCCCAATTTTTCGTCTGCCTTATAATAAGTGTATACGAATCGGTGGTGCTGGAACCGCAGCTCTGATGACCACTGGACGTGTTCGTCATTCGTCGACGTTTTTATTATCCTCGTGATTGGTTTTTGTTACCTGTGAACTTTATAGAGTTCTTTCCTTCTCACAAACCGCTTTAATCGAACAAGTGGATGTGTCTCCGCAATCCGCAACAGCCCCCAAGCTAAAATGGTAGTACCACCACATAAATCACGTCGGAGAGGGTACCCATAATACCACGCGAAGCACTATAAAATATTGAACGTCGAAGAGAGGCTTCTTACGCACTGTTTAATTATTTTTAATTTACTACGTCATCCCAATGTGTTATTAAGGTGTAATCGATGTCATTCGAGATAGTAGGTATACATACTCCCGCTTGGATTTAGCGGGTTCAAGGACGTTCGTGTCATGGGAAATGGAGCTATCCAAGAGGAGGCGTATAGATCGTTTCTTTTTATGCAATTTCCTGTTCTAAATTTATTTTTGGAAAACGTATAAGCTGTAAAGGCACAAATAACAGGTGTTCATAAAAAAAACCTCGTAGCAAGCCATAAAATAATAACTCTTGTCTGAGATAATATTAAAAAATGAAAATCGGAACATTTTATGACATTTTTGACTTTCAATTTTTTTATGAAGTTCTACGACCTACTGGAGTTTTCCCTTTAAACAAACGCATGATATAAAGCAGAGGCAAAGTGTCTACACATTCTCTGGTTTAGAGCTAAAGAGAGCGATTTATAAGGATGTGAAGACTTTTACGGCCGGTCAAAATACAATCTAAAGTGTATTCCGGGCTTTGAAGCCGTGGTCTAATGTAATTACTTCTTGACGTCGTCTTTCGTCTACAGCAACGGAAGACATTACCAAAGACGATGAGCCAATGGGTGAAGTGATCTCCCGTGCTTCCCGACGTTGACTCATTCGAATGTCGCGCCACTATCAGTAACCAAAAGATGGCCTCAGATAAAAGAGTCAGGAAGGATTATTGCCTCTTACTCTATCATCGCTGTAGACCGAACCAGTCTAGTAACATAAGCTCCAGCCACCCGTCTCGCTTCTGAGCAATCTTGAAGATTGTTCAGTCCTGAGCAAGGTGTCAATTTCTGGGTCCTGTTTAGGTATACCCCGCCGACTGGGGGTCATCAGGCGCTCTTCTTGTCTTGAGTTTTCTTTCTTCGTCGACTGTCTGCCTTTCGAAATGTCTTTAAAGTGTGGTAAATAATACAATAGTGGAGAACTATTGCATCTTTACCCCATTCTAATTAGTTTGGGATTGGGCTGTGGATAAGGGAGGAAAGCCCCCCCCCCTACTGAAGGGGCAGGATTGCAGAAATGGCAGGTTAGCACCAGTTATCTGTGGGAAGGTTATACCCAGGCTTTGAGAGTCCAGACTCGCTGACCGGGGGGGTTTTGTCTGTTGGTGGGGAGTGTTGTCCTGTCACCTCTGGCATCTGGGGTGACATTTCCTTCTGTTTGTCTGTAAAGAAGACAGTATAATTAGTAATTTTACCCATTATCTAGCAGCTGGAATCTCGGTTGCTTATGCGTCCTTTTCACCTCAAGGTAGGCGGTCGCCATCCTCATCAGCTGGGGTGTGGCCCTCAGTCTTCTGGAAGGTTTTCGTCGCATGACTTTTTATCCTCTCAGTGGCTGTGGTATAGTCGAGGTCCCTTTGTATGTCCTGAGAGCCACATTTTCGACTGCCGATCGCCTTTGCTGCATAGCCACCCGCGGTTGAAGCGTATGTTAGCTGTTACGTGGATCATCTGCTTGACCAGTGTGACCTTATTCTTCAAATCCAGTTTTGAGCGTCTTCCATCGGGTAGAGCTTGTTTCTTGTCATCTTTGCCTTGTTTTGGTCCTGGTGTGTTTTCCAACTGAGGCTTTTGTCTACCTCCACACCTAAGTATGTAGCTGTTTCTTGCCAAGGAATTGCTTCGCCTTTAAGGACGACTTCATTATCTGGCCTGTGTTTGCGTCGCTTGCTGAAGACTATGGACTGCGTCTTGTTGGCGTTCAGGTCTATCTTCCACTGGGCACACCACTCTTCCAAGGCTGTGACTTCCTCTTGAATGCACTGTGATAGTAGTTTTGTATGGAGGGATATTGAGGGAGGCCTCGACTTGTATTGAGGGATAGCTGTGTCATCAGCGTATAATTCAAGTCTGGTCTTGTATGTTCTGAGGTGATCCGCCACGTACAGGACAAAGGAAGGGGGAGAGCACCGCGCTTTGCGGTACTCCCGCTTCCTTTGTCCTGTACGCAGAGTATACGCCATCCAGCTTTATCCTGAAATACCTATCATAATGGAAAGATCGGATTAGTTTTACAAAGGATACAGGGAATCCGGCGTCTTGCCTTTGTCCTTTGTGCAGCAGGATGGCTCCTGCTGCCTCTCATCTGTTGAATGCCTCGGTGATGTATTCCACCATCCTCGGAACCTGCAATTCTCCTGCTAAAGCTAAACTGCTCGTCTGCTAGCGCCTCTCGCTGCTCTGCTTTGTCTTTTAGCCGTCTCAGGATGACTCGATTTGCTACCTTCCCCATGGAAAGCTGATGGGCCTGTAACTCTGTGGGAAACGATTATTTTTACCTGATTTAGGAAACACAATGATATCCGCCTGCTTCCATCAGGAAATGCTTCATTGCATTCACAATATTGACCAAGGCCGTAATCCTCATGTGTGGCAGCAGCCAGAGTAGTCTGTTCCCTCTCTGGTCGCATCCAGGTGCCTTCTTGAGGTCTGAGTGCTGCATTATGTCCCGAATTTTTTCGGGTTGTGCTCTTCGTCGAGCATCCTGTCTAGCCTTCTGACTCGTCGTTCCACCATCTCTTCCCACTGCTCTGCCATTATCATCGTCAATGATGTCTTCCTGAAACGGACTTTGCAAGTGATTAACCAATACCTGTGCTTTGTCAAGCTGGGTATAGACGACAATCCCGTTTGGTCTGTGTAGCGGCGGGATTGGTTTCTTTTTCTGCCGCATTGTTTTGGTAGTTTTCCAGAGGCTCCGTTCTTCGGCTCCAGTGCCAGCAAATGCTCCTGCCATTGCTCTGCCCTGACTTCCTCCAGCGCAGCTTTAACCTGCCTGCTAAGGCGGTTGTAGCTGGCCTGTCCTCTGGTAGGTTGGTCCTAATGGCTTTCCTGGATGAGTGCTTCAGTCTCATCTGGGATGCCTGTTAAGTAATTTTTTATTAGTGGCCTAGTTAGAGTTACAGTACTGGCTTCAATAGCATTGATAATGCTATTTTCTAGCGCTGCGTCAGCTCGTTCAATCCTATCTGCATCGTCTATTCGAGGAAGCAACGGAAGGTTTCTCTGTAAGGGTGCAGCAAACTGTTGTCAGTTTGTGCGACGACTGTTGAAAGTAGCCTCCTCCGGTGCTTCCTCTTCGAGTCGAAGCATCAGTGGACTGTGGTCGGAGGAACCCTCATGGAAGACTGCGAGCTCAGCTAAGTTTCCTTTTCTTGTTATCTGATGAGAATTATGTCCAGCACGTCGTTTGTTCTATTGGTGGCTAGATGAGTAGGTTCTTCAGGCTCCATGACCTGAATGTCCCATCTTCTTTCCAAAAAAGCCGTCATCGCTCTGCCATTCTGGTTGGAAGCTCTTCCATTCCAGTTTGGTGATCGTGCGTTGAAGTCTCCAATGGCAACGTGCCTTGTCCGGATTCTAAAACTCCGGGGACAACTCCTAAAAATAATTTTTTCTAGATCATTGGAGTCTAAGTCTTGTAGTGGTTGGTAGCAGCTAGCAATTTTCAGTTTCCCTCTTTCGGTTTTCAGTGCGATTGCTATTGATTCCAACAGCTGTGCTCATTCGGCTGTGGTGAGCTCTGGTATTTATTCCCCCGCCGCGCCGTCGTGCTGCAGTGGGGGGGAGTGGGGTGAGGGTAGTGGTGGCGCAGGGTTTCGGAGCGCTTGAAGTATGTCGTATAAATCGCTTCCAGTATGTATTCACAAACGTAATTTCCTCCTTCCACTTGAAATTGTTGTCGTGTTTAAAGATCTCAATGGCCTCTCTCGTTAGTCTCGGATAGAAACACTGCGATTGATGTAAGATGTCCACCTCGTTGAAAAGGATGTCGTAACCTTCTGAGAGAGCGTGCTCTGCTACTGCTGACTTTTGTGTTTGTCCGAGTCAACTCCTCTTTTGTTCCTTAATCCTCGTGTTGACACTGCGTTTTGTGGTGCCAACGTATACCGAGCTAGAGCTGTACGGGACTCGGTAAACTCTGGGTGCCGATAAAGGATCATCGCCTTTGATAATGTCTGCCGCAACTGTAGACGAAACGTCAGGAAGAAATTCCATTGGACCATGGCTTCAAAGCCCGGAAAACACTTTATATTGTATAAAGAGAGCGATGTTGCAAATGAAAAGAGAGCAGTAAAATTTTTAGACTGTTTTTCTTTTCTTTTCCTTTTGCTAGTTAAATTTCCTTTTTCTACTTAATTTTTTGTTCTTGAAGTGTGTTTCGCCTTCTATCACTTTTACTAATACCTATTTAAATCTCACCAAATAATTCATGCAAAAGAATGACTTAATTGTGATTTAAACAAGGCGGTAACCTAGATTTTTTATCTTCACTGTGTCTATTGCAATTCTTAAAATATCAAAGTAAAATTTTGGTGACTTTTCTGGATTAATGGATTTGAATTAAGTTAAGTAATAATAAAGTACATTGTATAGATAATAGGGGTATAACTTGCTTAGCATTATCTCAGCTAAGGCTTCCATTATTCTTGACAGCTATTGGTTATATGACCTATTTGATGATTGGAAATATTCCTTAGCGCCTTCCTGCTTTCGTTATTCATAATAATTTAGAAGTATTTGGTACCTAACCACAAGCTTTTTGTCTGTACATAGAGCATAAAGAAAGAAAAACAAATTGAATTTATTTTATGTTGTTTTTTTATCTGAAATAGAGGATATCAATTCTCTCTAAACGTAGCAAACTGAATTTAGTGAACCATAAGGTATTTTTTAACGATGGTTGATTAAAACAGATCTAAAGGTTCCAAAAGTCGACTATCGAAGGCGCCTATCTCCAAAACTGTTGAACCAATGGATCTTTGATTTGTGGCATCCGAAAGAGGACAATAAGAAAAAGAGAAAGCCGTTGGACTCAATCCAATCGGTTTATTATTTCTCAAGTTATAATAGTTCAAATTTGGAATTCGCTAGAAAAGAAGGAATAAGTACCCCCCTTTGATTAACATAAAAAAAAAATTCTTATGCTGTATTTCTTCTAAATGGGACGACTTCAATTCTCTCTGAACGTAACAAACCGAATTTCAGTGAAAGTTTAGTTTTATAAGTTGGTTTTTGAAGGATGGCTAATTTTTAAAGGGTCCAAAAATCGACAATCGAAGAGCTCTATCTCCAAAAATACTGATCAAATGAGAGTGCTGTTCGAGGTGTCTGAAAAGAGACAACAAGAAAAAGAAAAAGAAAAGACGATGGATTAACTCAAATCCGTCTATTATTTCTCAAGTTATAGAGGTTCAAAGTTTGAAGAAAAATAAGAAATATCCTTCCCCTTAGGCTAACATAAAAAAAATTTTAAGTTTTTTTTATGCTGTTTTTCATCTGAATGAGATGATTTTAAACCTCTTTGAACGTTGCAAACAGAATTTGAGTGAAAGTTGTACCATTAGTTGGCTTCTAAAGGTTCCAGAAATCGACTGTCGAAGCGGTCTACCTCCAAAGCCACCGAACGAATAGGACTGAACGGTTCAAATTTAGAAGTAGCTAACAAAAGAAGGAATACTCCCTCTTGATTTGATCAACTTGAAGGAAATTTAAACAAAATGTATACTCTTTTTCATCTAAATGAGACTTTTTGCCCAATGGATTCACAGGCATAACATGATGACGTGATAGGTTATCACATCATCATGTTTTGCCTGTATGTTGTCATGGCTTACACTTGCAGCAAGTAATTTTATTTAGGCTTTTGGCTAGTTGTGAGCATTTTCTACACATTTTACAGAAAGAGCAGACGAGGTGCAATGCTAATCTCAAAATGTATACATTTTTTGTTTTGACAAGTTTAATACTCAGAATAATATAATAAGTTACATTATTCTCAGAATATACAATTTCTTTATATCAGTTTTACATCTAAGCTGTCTTAAAGAGTGAATGAGTAATTTCTATTCCGACAGGCTTTAATTTTTTGACAAAAATTGCTTGAAGCAGTAAAAAAGGTCTTTTTTTTATCCACTTTGAATGTTTTGCTTTTGGTTCAAAATTTAAGACGTCACTTCAAGCGAATGAGAAACTTATTTTTATTTTTTGGAGATCTCCTTTTTGGTTCAACTTGCATTTAAATAGTTTTAATTTTTTTTGGTTTTGACTCAAATTTAAGTAAGGTTTCATTAGACGAGTAAAAAAAAGCGTAGAATTTTGGTCCAATCACACTGCACCTTGGAGTCATCAGAATGGTAGAAACGCAACTTCTTGCTTTGAAGAGTTCCGTTTTGACTCAATTTTAGGAAATTGAATGAAAACATCAAAACGCAGTTTATACATCGCGCCTATCAAGCTTTTTGATCAGTGTCTGCTGAAACTATCGTGAAGAAGTTGTTCTTGTTGATGTTCTTTGTTCTTGGGAGTTAGTTGGTTCCACTTTGGTGGCGAGATATTAGAAATGCAATTTTATGTATATAAATAAGAAAAAAAATAGTAATTTACCTCGGGATTTTTTTTAGTAAACATTATTAAAAAATTATAAAAAAGCATTAATATTCAAAAGAGACTTCTCTTGAGACCTCATAACAGTCGGTAGCACGCACTTTAACCTTAATAGTCTTCGGACTGTTAATACACTCCGACTCCATTTAATTAGGAAACCGTGAAGCCGACTATAGACGTTCACGTATTACAGATTATTCATGGTCTCGCTCTAGGCGTTCATGGCTCATTTTAAAGTGTAAATGGAATGTAGCTGGGTTTTTTGTTTGAGCTCGGGTCGCCATTGTTTCTCTAGAACATCTCCAAAATGGATGTATAGCACGTTTAGGTACCAAAAGCTCGGCTATACTTACACAATGTTGTCGAACTCTCTAAGATTATATTCCTCATTAGTACTAAGTGTAAAAAATACCTCTCAGCATTCCGACTTTGGTGGGCATCGTGTACTGAGGATTAAGTATTAATTGCTCTCCGCAGAGGAAGTTAGTTCAAGTTATAAACGAAATATTCTCATAAGCTTATCTTAATCCCTCATGTCATTAAAGTCGTTATTATAACTTCCTCAAGAGCTAATGCATGTTTAAATACCTGATACGCTCCAACTGCTTATAGTGTGCCTACATCCGAATTAGTAGTAAATCCCTTGAAAATTTACTTATTTGTGATTCGCGAAGGTTGTTGTTTAAGGAGTTGACAAAATTGAATAATGTAACTTGCGGTGCAGTGCTCCCCAACATCAAGGGCAAAAACCTTGTGGAACATTGCGGTAACAACATAAATAAGTAGAAAATCCGAGATTCTAGCATGAACTAAATAGATCCATGGGCGATGACAAACAAAATCGAATTAAGTCGACCGTAAACTAGGGACTCACCGAAACCCAGATCCTCGACTAAGAAAAATTGGATTTACCTACACTGCGGGAGCACTTAAGTAGTACCGGGCAAAAAGCATCGGCCATGTCTAATCCGTCGGCACTTTACAAGCTGATTAATTTTTGTCCAAGAAGTTCAAGGTTTTATTTCGGCTGTTAGGACAAAAATTTTAATATTTCTCGCGGGTTGCGAAGGAATTTCTCGCAGCAATGTTTTAATAATCCACGGGAGAAGACGGCCGAAAAGCATCCGAAGAGGTGAGTATAGGCCAGCCGGACTGGTGCAAGTGGACCAAAAAACGCCTCTTTCTAAATTACACGCTCACGTTTCTATCATTCCTTCTTTGTTCATCCCGTGCTTAAGCATACCAACAATAGGGTCCTATCGTATACTGAAACGTAAAGCGATAATTATTACCTGTAAAGGATTTTCACATGGCTGGAAATTAGTTACCAGTGGGAAAGTGGTTTTCCATGACTTTTGATCTCAACATAGATTTGCATTCCTTTAGCTTAAAGTAGACTTCAACAACTTGCAAAAAGTCATTACCAAAACTGAGAGGACCTAAACCGTTACGATATAAAAACCTACATTAGTACGTTATATCTTATAAAAAATGTGAGTAGTTATTATGAAGAAATCAAAATATCTGACATGTGCACTCAGATATATACCAAGAATATTCTTATTATATTATTAAGCATTGGGGAGGCAGTCATTGGTCGCTACCGCTCGACACTTCAATATAGAGTGGAACAATGAATAGCATATTTATACTGTTTTTTCGAATTTTTCGAACCCCGAGTTTGCAACAAATGGTGTCAGAAGTGCGAGTCTAGTGGAAATTTGAGGACTTAATGGTGTTGAAATGTAGGTGAGTGCCTAATCATCGGACATTACGTCTTTATGCTTATGCTAGTGATTAGAAGCCACCAGAAAACAATGGAGGATTAACCTGCCGCTCTGCTTACCTTTACGCAACCGCAAAGAAAGAAAATGATAGACATCATCAAGAACAAAGTAGACGTCATTAAGAACAGAAAAGTCGTTATCAACAACGAGAAAAGGATGAGCAGAAACTTCTCAAAGAAGAGCAGGCAAAATGTCATCAAGAATCAAAAGATGAATATCAGAGCTGGGATCAATACAAACACGGGGCTTATAGTGTTATAATTGCGGCAAACTGTTGATTGCAGTACCTCTCGCTACTTGTAAGACCCGGATGCGACCAAAATCGAACAAGCAGAGAACAATGGAAGATTAACTTGCCGCTCTGCTTACCCTTATGCAATAGCAAAAGAAAAAGTATGACAGACGCCATCAAGAACAAAATAGACGTCATCAAGAACAGAAAAGACTTTATCAGCCACAAAAAAAGGAAGAACAGGAAAGACGTCATAATGAACAAGATGAAGAACTCAGAGATAGAGCAGGAAAAACGTCATCAAGACGCCAAAGAAGAACATCAGGAGATAATGAAGTCTCTAGCAATAAGAGGGGAGCAGCTAGGGAGAAGAATAATGCAGTATGTTAACGAAGAACTTTTGGAGTAAGTCAAATTGTTAATCGGAACTTATGTCAACCAGAATTTTTTAGAAGACCGAGCAAAACAAACTTTCAGCAATTTGAAAAAACAGAGCAGCGCGAAGGACATTGTTCTGTAAGAACATCGGTGTAACTGGATGATGAATTGATTTCACAGGCACTTCGCGATGAACAGAGGATTGGATCAGCCATTGAACCTATGCTCTTACTAAAAATTGTTGATAAGAAGCCATAGTCGCGAGATATTGCTGATAAGAGTCCAAGTTTAAAGACGTTAGGGGCGGCTCAATTGGACTCTCTGAATAGAACATGGATTACTGTGAATCTGGTAGGACTGTAGTCAGTGTTCCTGACAACAGGAAATCGGATACTAAAGGAAATGGACAAGGGAGTAAGTGGAGGTAACTTTGGAGTGAATGAGGCAAAAATTAAAAAGAGGTTCTACTAGGTGAATTATCAGAAGGTTTGGTGACGAAAGTGTGAAGTTGTGCCACAAAAGTATCTCGAATAAGATCATGTGGTCGAAGTGATGATTGTGGCAACGTTGCTGGTAAACGACATGTTTTGAAGATTTGGAGTCCCTCTCGAGCTTCATTCGGATCAAGGTCGTAACCTTAAGTCTGCTGTTTTCCAGAAGGTGATTCTTAGGAAGTATTTTTAGGAATTCACAATAGTAGGACAACTTGACTACATCTACAGGCGGATGGTGGAGAGATTTAACTGGACCATGAAACAATATCTGTCAAAAATTATGACAGATCATCAGACTGACTCTTGTCTCTCATTTTAAAGGTGTGTCAAGGTTCCATACACGAAGCTAAAGGTTGTACCCTTGCAAAAGTAATGTTTTGAAAGAAAATAAGGCCTCCGAGGGATTTAATGTACAGAACACCAGAAAAAGATTCTCTTAACTCCGTGCTAAAGGAAAGGCTCAACGTTCTTCATGAGCAAGTCAGGAACAAACTGCTGATTACCGGTGATCGGGCCAATGCAAGATATTGCTTGCCACCTAGCTCCCTGCTAATAGCTTTTGCTTGCTAGATAATAGCTTTCAGAAACGTGACTTAATGTGGCTACGGCAAAAGGTAGCAAAGTCGCCCAAACTTGGCCAAAATTTGGGAGTCCTTTATGTAGTTACAAAGAAGATTAACGACTTGCTGTACAAAATTCAGCGAACCCACAGGTCAAAGATGATGGTTCTCTATCTGTTCGTGACGCACAGCTTTGAGAGATGTTAAGGGGTGGTGCAGGCGGTCGTCGGTCTTTATTATTTTGTTTACGTTACTTTGAGTGTTATTTAAAAGTTTAGCGGTATTTTATTATTGTTCGATGAATGTTAAGAAATTTTCTAGTTTACAAGATTAGCTGTAAAAGGCAGGGACCGCTGCAGGTTAGTAAGTTGAGTCTAAGTAATCTGAAAGAACAAAGCGATAACAGAAAGCTGTAGTAAAGTGTTAGTGGTAAATAGTGGACTATGCGTAGACGAAATGTACTTGCGTTTGTTTGTGGAGTAATTAAATAGTACTTTAATTGAATTTAGTTGCCCCGAAATTGAATTTATTCGCCCCGAGCAACACTATTTCAGAGAATTTCATTCAACATGTGTCCTTCAGAATCATTCTATTGTATGGTGGGTTATGCGAGAACAGAATCACGAAATGACGAAGACAACTATTAGAATTATTCTACGTTTCGCAGATATATAGACGTAGACTAATTTTAAAAGTTGTCTTCGTCGTTTCGTGATCCTGTTCTCGCATGACCCACCATATATTGAAGTGGAGGATTCAAGAAAAATTTTCCTGAAAATTATTTTATTAAAAAGTGAATTTATTTTCTTTGCTAGGTCTTGTGTGTGGTAACTTTATAAGTATTTCAGAATTATTTACGCTGAAACCTTATACCTCGATGTTGCTCAGGACAAATAACTAACCTGTTGGTCTGTCAACAATACATTTTAAGTCTTAGTACCAACCATGCATGTCTATGGCACATGTAGAACTTTAAATCCTCGCTAATCTCCTCCAACCCGTCGAATAATCTAGCGGAGTTGATCTTGATTGATTAGCCCATTACCACCATCAGTACCCGCAGTACTAATTACAATTACCACCACAGGACGATCTAGAGGAGAGTTGCGGATTGCATATGGATGCGATGCATTTCAACTAAGTATATGTAGCATTTCATTGGTTTTTATGTCGTAGGAGTCAATTACCTGCCCTGGCCTTCGTCGTGACTGCTCGGTTCGTTTGGCCGCTTATCATCGATCTAAATTCCCAGCAAATTAGAGTAGTATTTCCCATATGGTCCATATCAAAAACAATAACACCTAGGGATTTTTTGACCCTTTTCTTCGGCGCGTAATTAGCCGCCCGACTTTAATTGTGCGCTTTAGTGCTTCGGCGCGTAATTGATGGTACCTAGATTAGAGATCTGTCGAGGATTTTCCCAAACGTTAAGGATAACCGGAAAAGTCTTGTTATAAAAGTTTATGATTAGAAAAAAAAGTGTGAACTTACAAAATATTTAATAGGTAGTACGATGAACCAATTGATGTCTACTTAACGTAAAATACTATTTAAAAAAAACTACAACTATGTAAAACGCATACGAGTAAAAATGATCTCATTATTGTCACATTAGACAGACCGAACCGACACCGAAGTGCAGGGGGTCCTAAGCTAGCACGAGATGGGTTCCATATTTTTCACTACAAACTATGAACAGCTATCAACATTTAAAGTCATTTACTAGAACTGACAACAATAGACTTGTCGCTGTAAATAGATAGAGGTGTCTTCAACAAGACGAGAATGACAGTTTTGTGGAATTTGTAACCTAACAAAAGTTAATTATTAAATTGATTTTTGAATCTTGCTGTTTTCTACAGTAAACGTAATGTTTGGTCAATTTTTAGGGGCTGTTGCAAAAGGCAGAATGGGTGGCGGCTGTGTTTATATCCTTACAAGGATGAGCTCGTAAACAAAATCCACCTAAAAAAAATATTTATTTTACTTTGTAAACAATTAATTATTTTTACATGTATTTTTAGTATAATCGCGAAAAAAATGTAATAAAAGTACAAAATACATATGACTTAATAAGCTGAAACTTTTGAATTTATTTGACTTGTGTTTGCTACTTCTTCATAGCAGCATTCAACTTGTCACGTAGTAAAAAACAATAAAATGAAATTTGGCATTAAAGTATTTGATTTATCAACGTCCAATTATTGGGTGCATCAGATGCCTGGATGATGCACAAAAATAAAATTTTTTTCTCGGTTTGTCTTTTTTTTTTTAACTTTGTATTTTAAATAAAAAAAAAATACCGAACCTGCTACTCCCGGAACTATGGCCAAACTGACCACAGCCGATTCATGTTTTTTGATTTAATTTTCAATCATCATTACAAATTTGAAGTTGTAATTGAAAGAAAAATAAAGTTTAAAAAATAATAAAGGGGCTCCCAGTGTCCTGTAGCGCAGTCGCACCCACCAGCCTGTCTGCGCCACAGAGACTCCCAGAAAGTGGTATCACGACTCTTTCCCTGCTCCACAGAGGGTGCATAGTGGACTGTCCACCATTTCTAGGAGGTGCATGTGTCTGTTTAGTTTGCACTTGCCTATGGATTCCTATAAGGTCTCCCAGGCACTGCCGAGTTTTCCCCAAGTAGCCGCGAGTCCTTGGATCTATCCGGGTTAGGGTAGATTTAGGTTAGGGTCTGTCTGCATATTCCTGACTATGTCCAGTTTGTGCTCGTACTCTCTCATGCCCACTCATTCAGAGTGAGAGACGTATCTATTGCTTACTCCTAGACATGGCTCGGGTCCAGTAAAGCACGCCTGAGAATCTTGCTTGGGTGATTCATCGGCGCGCTCGTTTCCCTCAATGCACCTATGTCCAAGAACCCATCCCAGAGTTACCCTTTTTGTTTCTGCCAGTGCTGAAAGCATCCCTGCAGTCCTGAACGAGTTTTGAACTGGTCCTGTTCCTGCAGATGTTCTGTTCTACTCCTTGTTTGACATCTAGTCGTGTGGCCACTTTGAGTATTGCAAGCACCTCCGTTTGGAAAACCGTCGTATGGCTTCCCAAGGGAAATCTCTCGCCCTCTTCAAGGCCTGATTTGTAAATTCCGGCTCCTGATGATCGTTAGTCAGCCATCTGTATACCATACCTGATTATTCTTAGAAGGTTGCCAAAGCAGCTCTTCTTTGAATTCTTCTCTTGTTGGGATGTGTATCCCAAATGGCTGTTTTAGTCTCAGCTCATCGCAAGGGTGTCCCTTCTGCGACAGGACAATTGGGGGGACAAACCTCAACGCATAGCAGGCCCTGCCCATCACTGGCCACCAGACCAGGGAGCCATAGGATATCCTCGGTTCGATTACCGCAGTGTAAAGTCAGTGCAGGACGTGTGGCTTTAGACCCAACCTCCTGCCCACTGCTCTGTGCACTAGTGGCCATACCACCGTTGAAGTGGGTCTACAAGGCTTCCCTCGGATCTCCCTCCATGTGCCGTTCTGTTTTTTCAATGGATTTTGTTTTTGTGTTGTTTGGTTTCCCCTTTCTCAGGGATTCCTCAGTCTGACTCCATTTCAAATCTTATCATCCTGTGATCGGACATCCCAATCCAAATTAAATTCTAGATTTATCTAGACCAAAACCATGGCCTGACAGGGGTCAAGAAGCACCTCTATGTGAGCACCAGTAGTCTTTCATTGCTTCCACCACTCCAATGCAAATCAAAATCAAATCCCAATTAAATTCCAAATTTATCCAAACCAAACACACGGCCTGACAGGCGTCAACAAACACCTCTATACACTCCCATTTTGTTTATATGGAGTTGATCATGGGTTTGGTGGGATTCAAATCTAAATCCAATCCAAATTAAATTTCAGATGTATTCAGACCAAAATCACGGTCCGACAGGCGTCACGAAGCGCCTCTATCTACTCCCATTCTTTTATATGGAGTTGATTACGGGTTTGGTGGGAGGTGGTCGCAGAAATTGACCAGTAATGCTCCATTGATTCCACCACTCCAATCCAAATCAAGTAGTAGTAGTAGACATTTCACAGCCTTGCCACTAGGCCTTAAAGGTCCTTTTTACAGTACCCCGATCCACCCATCATTACTCCGCCTGGGCCCTCATCCCTCCATGAATCGACCCTCAAATGAAGGAGAGCATCCCGTCCATTCTCAGAGTTAGAAACTCCTCTTAATGGAGGAAGGCGGCTCCCAGTGTCCTGTGGCGCAGTCGCGCCCACCAGGCTGTCTGCGCCGCAGAGACTCCTAGAAAGTGGTATCACGACTTTTTCCCTGCTCCACAGAGGGTGCAGAGTGGACTGTCCAGGTCCACCATTCCTAGGAGGTGCATGTGTCTGTTTAGTCTGCACATGCCAGCGAGGATTCCTATATAATGGCTGCCAGGCACTGCCAACTTCTCCCAAGTAGCCACAAGGCCTGATTGTGTCCAGTTTGTCCTCGTACTCTCTTATGCTTACTAATTCCGAGTGAGAGACGTATCTATTGCTTACTCCTAGACATGGCTCCGGTCCAGTATAGCACGTCTGGGAACCTCGCTTGGCCGATTCATCTGTGCGCTCGTTTCCCTCAATGCCCCTATGTCCAAGAACCCATCCCAGAATGAACAGTTTTGTTTCTGCAAGTGACTTTAAAGCATCCCTGCAGTCTTGAACGAGTTTTGAACTGGTCCTGTTCCTGCAGATATTCTGTTCTGCTCCTTGTTTGACATTTGGTCGTGTGGCCACTTCGAGTATTGACAACACCTATGTTTGGGAAACCGTCATGTGGCTTCCCCAGGGAAAGCTCTCGCCCTCTTCATGGCCTACTTTATAAATTCCAGCTCCTGACGACTGTGAATCAGTCATCTGTATACCATACCTGATTATTCTCAAAAGGTTGCTGAAGCAGCTCTTCTTTGAATTCTTCTCTTGTTGGGATGTTTATCCCAATAATACAAAGATAATAAAGCGATATTTGAATATTGACTGTTGGCAGCTGTAAATATTGTCTTTGGTGTCAAAAAATATGCTTGTTCTATATATTTACGTAAAAATATTTTTTTTTCAAGCGGACTAAAAGTACGTCATTTGTTTTCTCCATACGTACACCTAAAGTGGGCTTTCAAATCCTGAGACCAAAAAAGTAGCAAAAAAGTCCTAGGCAGTAAAAGTAAAGTCAAAAGTCACCGCTAGTGTCATGGTGGCGCATATATAAACGATTTTCATTCACCAAAATTATTTTAATAATAGATGACACCAGATAAACCAATCTGAGTGTATTGCCATCTTTACATTCTTGTTGAAAAAACAAAGGACAGAAATACTCTCAGAGCACTCAAGAGCACCATCCGAAACCGTTATTAGTCGAAATCGCATAGGTTCTCGAATTCTGAATTCGTCTGTTAAATGTCATGCACGTCATCATATTTATCTGTCAATGTGACATTTATTAATTTAGTATTGAAAAAATGCTACAAATTCTTAGTTTACAATAATCATTTGTTATTATTTAATACATTAAAACCATTGAACATTGAAAACTACCATTCTAACATATTCTATGTATTTTACAAATAATATACACCACTAATTGGGTAAGTACCTAGACCCGGTTAAAGAGGATGAGAGAAAATTGCAAAACTGAACCACTTTTAAATAGATTTCTTATTTCTTGCATGCTTGAAAAAAAAATAGTATATGTTACTCGGAGTAAAAGGTCTTTTTGTGCTTCGCCCAGTTGCAGGCCTCAGCTTCGCTTCGGCCGTCAATCTCTGGGCTCAGCACGAAAAGACCCACTTTTACTCCTAGTGACATAATCTACTATTTTTTGTCAAAAATAAAAAAGTGGCGTAAATGCCTAAATCCCTAGATGGCGATAGATGCCTAAATATTAAAATTTTCCCATATAAATAAATTGTTTTATTTTCATCATTGACTCAAAAGTTCCAGAGTTTTCTTCAAATCTTTGTCAAGCTCTTTTATGTTTACTCCACAAAAAACACTAAAAGAATTTGTCTACTTATAGTTCATTATTTACAACACTTTCTATTATCGCTTTGTTTCCTTAGCTTACTTAGAGTCGATTAAGAATTAAACTAACTGGACCCGCAGCAATCCCTGCCTTTTATACCTAAAGCTTATATAGTGTAAAAATTCCCTAATTTTTAAATCACGCTCTTACCCGAGAATGACAGAGGACCGCCTGCACCAATCCTTAACAATATCTACCTCAAATTGTATCTAAGGTGGATATTGAATTTACAAAAAAAGTTGAATGGTTGTGATTGTTAAATGGTATTAACAATTTTTTTTTGTTTCAGGTAACTAATGCTTAACTTTCTTAGAGGCGAGAATGCTCTTACCCGATAGCGTATTGGTAAGTCTAAATCTTCCTTGGAAATTTTGCTTATAACTGAGATATTTTCACTAAAGTTACGGGTATTTTGATAATTCTAAAGCAAACATTATTTGTCATCTTTTGCCTCTCATATGTAGACAAGAAATGGTACAGTTGCGGCCTTTGTACGATCGAATTCTTGGCAATACCATTTACTATGGTGGTTCTGACTATGTTCTGGATGACTTTTTGGATTGAGTGTCGGCTATCATTTCTGTTATTTTTCAGAGATGTCACAGAGTTGTGAACAAGACCCGATGATTTAAATGAGCATTTAATTAGCTTGGAATTATTATACGAGACAGTGTCCAATGAAAACTTTGTTGTTAGTCAAAATTGTTACAGTATTATTTTTCGACGTGTCTTTGTTAAGTTCTCTGTATTGCTTTCACTGTGTTGGTAGTGCTTAAATACCCGAAGAAAAACATGTTAGGCATGTGCAGAGCCACCAATTCATCAGTATTTTTAAGATTTTTTTTTATCTATTGCCTATTTGACTGGTCTAAACACATGATAATCGCTTGCACACAGCAGGCATGTAGTTTTGTAAAATTACCCCCTTTGCGCTCCAAAACAGAGTTAGCATAACCATTTCTGCTGATATTTGTGAACGACATCTTTCAGGTTTTGAGAATCTTTTTCTGTGGCGCCATTTTTTCCCGTTTTTTTTTGTTTCAGGTTACTCTTGAGAGAAAGGTGTCTAATTCTGCTTGAACCAACTCAAAAGTTTTTCACATGAATCAAAACGTCCTTGTTTCAGTTCTGGGGCCAATTGCTTTCGTACTCATCTTGCCTTTCGAATCAGGTGTCAGCAGACCATTGGCTTGAATTAAGCCCATTTTCAAATTTGTTGAACACTTGCTGGAGTGACACGCATGAATTTCCATACTGTAACTTCTTCATCGCCTTTGTTTTCTTTCATTCTGTTATGAAAATGGATGGGTTTTACGGCTTTATTCTGCAAAAAACGAATACAGTAAGCCTCCTGCAGTCTCTGAGTTACTATTTTAAACTGTTAATGTCGACAGCGCTCGTAGCCCTGAAGAAGTCTAAGCTTAATTAAACGAAACGTCAGCGATCGGTTTATAGTTTGAATTATGTCGCAACCGTTAATTTAACACACATTTACTTTTATACTCATTTACGGGATCACTATACGATTTTAACACGTAGTTCAATCAATGTCACTTGTATTTCAGATACCTTCACTAAATTTAACTTGTATTTCAATTGTTTCAATTCAGATAAAATCATTCTGAAATTCAGGTGACAATTTCTGAAATACAAGTTGCAACTCCGGTACTACTGAATTACAAATGAAATTGCTGTAGACAACAGAGTGTAGTGACTAGCATCCGAAAGAATCTTTATTGATTTATTTTGAGAGTGTTTTGTCATTCAACGGTGATTTTTTCCCTTATCCTCGCTGGCTTCGTCACAACCGGCCCTTTCTCTTTTTTTTTTAATTATTTAGTTTTGTGATATTTAATGTTTACATTTGGACTTTTTTTTTGTTCAATATTAAATCTAAATTTTGCCTTTGATGATTTGCCTTTTCAACATGATAATTTTGGGGATACATCCTAACCAGCTGGGCCAAGGTTGAAGTGGTATATATTCCAAAAGCGGGACGTAATGATCCGCTACCTAAGGCTCTAAGACCTTTATTAACATCCTTCCTACTGAAAAGTCTGGAAAAGATGATAGATTTATATATTAGATAAGGTGCGTTGACCCAACGCCTTCTCAAACCACATCAGTATGCATATCAGAGCGGCAACTCGACCGATACAGCACCGAACAACCTAGTCAACCCATGGCCATTGAAGGAGCTTTCAACAATGGCCTCGCTGACTCTCTCTGTAAAGCGCTTGGTGCTAGAGGGGTTGAGCTGACTATTCAGGAATGGACGCGCAGCATGCTAAACAACAGAGTAATCACCACAGCCCTTCAGTGCACAACAGTTTGCTTCAGGGCCGCCAGGGGGTGTCTGCAGGACGGATATATTCTATCACCTCTTCTGTAGTCCGTACTGGTGGATGGAAAAGCTTGCAGTGGTTGAACTGTGGGATGTAGGCGTATGCAGACGATCTCGTGATCCCTAATCGAGGCTATCGTGGAGGAGCAGCAATACTCCAGGAGATTATCAACACCATCTACGAGTGGTGTCTTGGGGAGAAGATGTCTATCAACCCGGACAAAACCATGGTGGTTTCGTTCCGAAGGGGGAGAAAATTGGACTCTTTGAGGCCACCCTCTTTCCTGGGCAAAACTATTCCATTTGCAGAGGAATTGAAATATCTAGGCGTAATAATAAATAAGACTGGAATACACATATGGAAAGAATGATCAGCAATGCTAAATTATCCTTGTGGACATGCAAAAGGTACTGGGGATTAAAACCCAAATTAATGCATTTGCTGTATGTGACGGTCATTAGACCAATGATCACGTATGGAGCCATTGCATTGTTTGGGTTCCAAGAGCTGACAAAGAAGTGCGAAGTGCGAACTGAGTAACTTGCAGCGTCAAGCCGGCCTGGCCATCAATTGCGGCATTCAGCACCACTCCAGCATTGGGCATGGAAATACTTCTCGGGCTAATCCCTCCGCATTCTTGTGGAGAGGGAAGCCAAGTGTAGTATATACAGATTCCACAACACACAGGGGGGGGGGGGAGGGGTTACATTGGACCCAAACCCACTGCAGACTAACCTCAACTAACCTGAATTAACCGGCCGTGCTTTGCTGGGTATGCCATCGGACACGATACCCCCAGTTATTCAACCTACAAGGTAAATTTCCCTACAACACTAAGGCTACTGAGCGGGCACCACTGCGGGAATGCGGATGGCTCAAAAACCCCCGAGGGATCGGGCTCCAGGAGAGTCTGGGAAAGCACGCAACAATATTTCAGGCGGAGCTCCATGCCATTGAAATATCTGCCTGGTCGATAAGCAATCAAAACTAGACAAACAAAAATATTAAAATGTATTCGGACAGTCAAGCGGCTCTCCAAGCACTTGATTCCAGCAGGATCTCTTCGAGAACATTCTGGGGAGTTGGAAACATACCTACTGAACCACATTGGAGAGCATAATACGCTAACCTTAGTCTGGATTCCAGGATACAAAGGCTTTGAGGGCAATGATTCTCTTGCAAGGTAAGCGGCGGGTGGTACTTTCATAGGGCCTGAACTGGTCTTGAGTATCGCAAGAGAGGTAGCAAGGAGGGCAATAATCCAGATGGCGAAAGAACAGACCGAACGTTACTGGATAGATAGCCCGGGCCTTGTTCACTTAAAGGCTCTCATACAAAGACCCTGTGAGGATAAACACCTTGTGAGGACAAACACCCTGTGAGACAAAAGAAAAGACTTATTAAATCTCGACAGACAACAACTCAAAGCCGCTGTCGGCCTATACATTGGACACTGTCGATTGAAGCACCACAGGCATAGGATAGGCCTGACAGAAAATGCCAAATTCAGACTTTGCATGGAGGATGATGAGACTGTAGAACACATCATGAGTGAACATCCTGCAGCTGAAACACTTAGATTTAAGAACTTCAGAAGAATACACATCCGACCACCGGACTTCCACAAAATCTCACTCAATAAGATAATGGAATTTCTAAAACCACTGGGTCTGAACCACATTGGAGAGCATAATACGCTAACCTTAGTCTGGATTCCAGGATACAAAGGCTTTGAGGGCAATGATTCTCTTGCAAGGTAAGCGGCGGGTGGTACTTTCATAGGGCCTGAACTGGTCTTGGGTATCGCAAGAGAGGTAGCAAGGAGGGCAATAATCCAGATGGCGAAAGAACAGACCGAACGTTCCTGGATAGATAGCCCGGGCCTTGTTCACTTAAAGGCTTTCATACAAAGACCCTGTGAGGATAAACACCTTGTGAGGACAAACACCCTGTGAGACAAAAGAAAAGACTTATTAAATCTCGACAGACAACAACTCAAAGCCGCTGTCGGCCTATACATTGGACACTGTCGATTGAAGCACCACAGGCATAGGATAGGCCTGACAGAAAATGCCAAATTCAGACTTTGCATGGAGGATGATGAGACTGTAGAACACATCATGAGTGAACATCCTGCAGCTGAAACACTTAGATTTAAGAACTTCAGAAGAATACACATCCGACCACCGGACTTCCACAAAATCTCACTCAATAAGATAATGGAATTTCTAAAACCACTGGGTCCTTTCAGTGAACTTTAATTGATATTAAGACACCATAGATCTTGTAGGTCGCGGTGCACGGGCCCCCCTCGTCGGATGATTCATTTGGAAACAATCAATCAATCATAATTTTGTTTAATCTGTTTAAAGATTATTGGCGGTCGGCGTTGCAATGATATCTATTATCTAGAAGAAAACAACATTTTTGTTTACGTTTTTGCAGGTTTGAATGATTGTTTATGATTACCCTTTTAACTAAAAAGATAAAAGCTAATTTGTAGGTATCTACCACTAGCACCTATTTGGACTTCGTGGAAATTTCCAAATGTGGGAAAAAGGTGTATATAAATTTTTGTAAAAAAAACTTTTTACTCATTACTTATTTATTAATCAACACGTAATGTCTATATTGAAATTATTCACTGATACCTCCACCATCCTGCTACGAAGACGCTTCTTCACCTTCTAGATTCAATTATCTGGTTTTTGCACCATTTTGATTGCCCATTCATACCACGTTATCTGCGGGGGCATTTAAGAATAATTGCGACCTTAATGTGATCACCGGCCATTTGGAATTAGTTATACAAACTGCATTATATCTGCGATAAGTAGGTTAATAAGAATAAAATTCTGCTTATTATGGTTTTATTAGTAATTCGAGAGGAAGTGGGTTATTATTCTTGAAACACGACGTGTGCAGATTACGTTGGCAATGAATAAAAAAATCTGATAAATTCACTTTCGATGACCGTTTACCACAGTTTGTAATATTCAATTTTAACTTGTGAAAATTCGAGTTTTACGTTACTCAACTGTGTCTTAAATATTATTGCAGCTAGTAATTTTTTTCTACTTTTTCTTTATAAAAGAGGGTTTAAATCTTCCGTTCCATTGTTTATCTGTCAAAATATTGAGTTGAGGTTTTTTCTCCCACAGCAGTCAGAAACCAGTTCACAAATAATGATCATTCACCAGTTAGTTACGTGTTATTTTACTTTAGATACTAATCACTCAGTCTTATAATCAGTTTAAAAACCAATTGGTGGTCGTTGGGAGAAAAGGATTTTTAAAATCAATCACTCTTCATAAAACTGTGCACGAAAGAGAACTTAAAGAAGAGCTTCCATGAAGTAATTTCTCTGTATCTCTTATACTATATAAATTTTTATAACCAAGCTCAGTGTAATTTTATATCATTGTATGATTGGACACTACGAAATATCTAATTTTGATTGCTCCAACTTTTCGATTTAATCGTGTATGTCATGACTCGACCAACGCAAGGCTCGCCCCAACAGCCTGCTTAAGCTTTATCAACCTGTTCGTTAGTAGTGTACGCACACAAAGAAAATAGTTTCTAAGAATATCGTATAATATTAAGTAACTGCATGTAAATGTGTCCTACTTACAGATCGTTAAACGCAGAATGGCAGATCAGAATAATTAGCCATAAAATCGTTTGTAATCCTGCGTCGAATACGAGTAGTTGGACATTATCAGTTAATTATTGTGATTAAAGGAATTTCATGGACGTGATTTTTATGTTTTTCCTTTCGGACGACTGACGGGCTCTACAGAACGATTTAATTGGGAAAAATGCCAAATTAGCTAAAGTGGCAGCGTCATCGTTACCGGCGGCTCCGAGTTAGCTACAGCGAAGCTGCCTATAAACAAAAGATCAAACCTACTTTCTATAATAATTTTTCTTCCCATCCTTATTTATCACAGTTATTTCGCAATAATAGAAGGAGTGTACTCAGTAACTGAATCGGCTGAAACAATGAAATAACATAAGCGCCGATGAACGGGCCTGCGGTTACTATTTAGGTCTTGTACACTCTGATTGGACTTGATCAGAAATAATAAATAGGGTTGTCAATACAACGATACTCATTATGGCGATTTTTATTGTTACGGAATTCCGTTGATTCTGTCCACAAGACTGTTGCAGCAAATAAGTCAAGCCTGATGGTAATGATCGGCCTGCCTGCTTGTTTAATGTCAATAAGTCAGCAGTATGTAAAGGTTTACTGGGAATCGTGGAAGGTTTTATGATCATTGTGTAACAATGAGAAATGTAGCTGCGTGCTTTTTGTTGTTACTGTATTAAGGATTATGTAAACCTATGCAACCTTTATTGATTACTATTATTTCTTTTTTATGATACGGTTTTCTGCGTACTGTACAACCATTCATAAAAATAAGTACAAAACGATTAGGCTTCTTCTGAAGCTAGAAAGGAAAGAACATCTATTTTAAGGGTGTAAGTTTTATCAGACAAAGACAGGCCGGGTATGTTAACGTTATTCCTTCATCATACTTCTTTAGGGAAACATTTGTTAAATAACAAAAAGTATGGCATATACTTATAAGTCCCGCTCTTATCTTAGTTAATACGCATGATCACCATCATGACACTGTATCACCATCATTTGTTTCTGTCAGAAACCTACAAGTCAAACTAATCTGAACATTGTAATCCACAAAATTTTATTCTTATATTGTCTTTAGATCTAGACATTCCAGCAATCAAACATACTACTAATGCAATCTATCTAATAGTTCCAGCAATCTAAAAGACACACTAATAGTACTACAGTGTAGTCACTGTAGTATAGCTACCTAATTGAGTCAGGGCGCGCAGGAC
Source organism: Taphrorychus bicolor (assembly GCA_951812265.1). Lineage (NCBI taxonomy): Eukaryota > Metazoa > Arthropoda > Insecta > Coleoptera > Curculionidae > Taphrorychus > Taphrorychus bicolor. The sequence continues at coordinate 27,450,568 of OX638297.1, forward strand.
AAATTACAATTTGTCCTTTCTTCTATCGATTCGTGCTTTACTCTAGTACATACAAAGCGAATTTTATCTCCGTATGTCCTCTAACTCGCCTGAGACCGAAACATAACTCTCTTTACCAAGGCTGTTAATAGCCAAATCTCCACCTCCAATAGCGACGTAACTCAGTGCCACATAAAATCAGTTTTAGGAAACGATAGTACATCTTTCTTAAACATTCTGAGCGAGGACCCCCCATATGCGTGGCCTCTCATATCCTTAATTTAACCCTAACTCCAACTTGTTCAGATCTGCTGATCTGAGCCGAGTTAAAAAACAAATTTTTTCCTACATCAAAAGAATAACAAAAATGTAGTGGGGCAAAATATCCTAAAATAAATCATAAAAAACTTAATAATCCACCTCAAAGATTTAGGAATTATGATAATATCTCTGCTCTCTACTCTGTAATTTTCTTCCTACTAGTTTGTATTCTCAGTAATGAGAAAATATTATTTATAAATTAGTTCGCCAATCAGGATTCTTCAGAAGAGTTCGTTGTTACTTTTTCTTTATCGATCACCTCCTAACTTGTATCTTAGATACTTAAGTCTTTATAGGATCCGGAGAATAGTCTCTGCATGAATTCGAACTATTTTAAATTTAGCAAATTCTGATTTTATTAGAGAATAGATTGATTATTGAATAGAAATATTATTGAATAGAAGAGACTCATTATTTGCGGAATACATATATCAGAATGCAAAAGAAGTTAGTCTTTCTTATTTTATTTGCCACACTCTCGTATGTTTGACATCATATCTATAAATGTGCGCACAGTATTCATCTAGACCTCTCAAATCCTGGAATGATTTTAGTTTAAATTACTGCTTATACTCTAATCTTCACCTGTAATATTAAACAAACAAACTGTCAAAACTTTCAACTTTTTTTATAGTGCTTAAAAATAAAAATAAATTGAATTATACTTTGAACAGAATAAATGTTGTTTCCTATAAGGTTTCTTATTTGGCCCTAAAAGCTTCGCAAATATCAACTGCCTTGGAGCAAGTTGATGTTTGCTGGTTCCCTGTCATTCCTCATTTCCTGTTCTCTCAGACAATGGGCGAAGTTATCTACCATGCTTCCCAACGTTGACTGATTCGACTGTGGTGAGCTCCGTGGCATTTATTCCCCTGCCGGCGTCGTCGCGCTGCAATGGAGGGACCGGGGTGGGGGTAGTGGTGGCGGGGGTTTCAGTGTCCTTAAAGTATGTCGTAGAACTCGCTTCCAGCCCGCATTTAGAAATGTAATTACCTTTTTACTGTTGAAATTGTTGTCGTGTTTAAAGATCTCAATGGCCTCTCTCATTACTCTCGAATAGAAACGCTGCGTTTACTACAGTAATTTGAATATACTCATCAAGTAGGTATTCGGTAGTTTTTTGCTTAAATTTATGTAGACGATTTTCTGACTTTATATAGTCAGGAAGTCTGTTACATTTCCTGACAGCTTTATACAGAAATGTTTTTTGGATGAGTGCAGATATGTAGTTCGGTACACTCAAGTTCTTTCTATATCTCGTCGTGATGCTCATGTTATCTGCATAACGCTGTGCGTTCGTTTCAAAGAGGGTCGGATTTTTTTTGACAAAGTGAACTCAGGCCAGTATAAATATAAAGATGGCACGATTAGCCATCTACAATATGTGGTCGAGCTGACTCACGAGGGTCAATCTCAAGAAACATCGAATGATTCGTTTTTGGGTTACGAACAGTCTGGTCTTTCCTTGATGAACCCCAGAACATTATGCTGTATGACAGCACAGACTGCACCGAGGCAAAGTAAAACTGTTGCAGAGAATCCATATTTTCTGCCAAAAGACAACAAGCCAGTTTCATCAGAATTCAGATTTACAACTATGATTACCCCAGTCCTGCCTTGAAGCCACAGTACGGGTACATGTTGTTGCCAGGATGTTAATATTTTTGTTGGTGTTTGGTGTTGTCGGCATACTGACAGACAAGTCCAGGGGCCAGTTGCTGACCATGTCATTTACATTAATAAAAAACAGTATGGGACACAATATTGAGCCTTGTGGTATCCCTCTACTTAGAATTGATGGGTCAGAGAATTGGGTTACTCTATCCTGCGTCATACATACATAGTCTACTCCCTGTCGTCAAGATAAGATTATTAACTGGGCAGAAGTCATATTAACAGTTCAGCACTCTTAGCAGTATTCCATAATCAGTCATATCAAAGGCCCTTAAGAGGTCAAAGAATATAATAGAAACATCGGTGCTTCTATCCATCTTCTGAATTATAAAAGATACCAGCTTAAAAACGGCCATTTGTATTGAGAGGTTAGGTCTAAAGCCATATTGACTGCTTGTTAAAACTTTGTGGTTTTTCAGAAAATGCATTAGCCTGTTATATGTTGCTCTCTCAAAGACCTTTGAGAATCGGTGGAGCACGGAAATCAACCTATAATTGTCTATATTACACCTGTCACCCTTCTTGTGTACTGGTATCAGTTTTGCCCCTTTTAAGGCCGAGGGCAATTCTCCGGATATGAAGCAGTTGTTGATAACATGAGCAAGATGGCCGAAGAAGCGCCTTTTTTTAAAGTTTTGTATCTCTGGTGTGTCTGACATCAGCTTGCCGATGCTTATACATCCTCGGGCAACCTGAGCTAACACCACTTTAAGTTCGTTTGTTTTATTGTTCGGGCTCTGCCTAAACCCATTTAGTGCACCTAATTGCGTTTGGTGCACATTAGTGTGCACTAAACGCAATGTACAACCTTTATTTAAAAGTTTTACTGCCTTTGTAGTTATTACTGGTTTTGCTTGCCTAGCTTGACTAGGAGCTGTCTTGGCTTGACTCTATACAGGGTGATTCACGTTATTCGACACGGAAGATTATGGCTAAACTTTTAGATTTTAAAAAAGTTTTGTATATGGAATGGATGATGGTCTATTGGAAGTACATTTTAAAATTATTGTCATTGTGTAGGTTATTGTAAAGGTGGTCCCAAAAGTATAAAATTTATTAAAGTTTATTTTTTTTAAATGAAACACCTAGTATATTAATGTATTTTCGGTATATAAGGACAAAAGTTAAGGTAGTTTTATTAAGGTTTATGGCATCTAAACCGTACCGTTCTTCAGATATTCGTGATTTTGTGAAAATACAGCATCAAATTTAATGTTTAAAATCTCAGCACTTGGTTTCTTTTTAACCACCTAAATTGGCTGGTGGGCTACTAGTACATTGAATTTTTTGCGGTATGTATTAAATATTAACTACTGTGTACCAAATGTAAAAAAATGAACACTAAATTATTGCAAACTTCAAACAGTAATAACTCGTTTAATTTAAATTAGACACCTTGTATTTTATAGTATCATTAGATGCAGAATTTAGTTTCCTATCAGAAACTATTAAACATTCCTATAGCTTGGCCGTTGCATTTTCTTGGAAAATTGATTTTTTCTGAATTTGCGCTGACATAAACGAATGTAGTAATCTAATTTACCTGTTCAGGTCTGTTCAGGTGTTACCTGACTTTGACAAAGCAAAATTTATTGTCATTTCTAGTCGTCACATATTAATTTAAAGTTAAATATTTTTTTACTGTTATAATTGGTGGTTAACAGGGAGTTTTTTATTTAATCAAAATGCTGGTTTACACAACAGAAGAACGAGTCGATATGATCTTCATTCTAGGCGAATGCTTGTAAAATTGTCTTTTAGCATCAAGGGTTTATGCTGAAAGGTTTCCTAACCGAATTCGGCCGGATAGAGCCGTTTTTGAAAGACTCTTGGTTCAATTTAGGCAAACTGGTAGTGTTCAGTATGAAACGACTGCCAAAACGAGACCAGTTACAGAAAACCAAGAAACTGAATTAGCCGTTATTGGCTCTGTAGTTGAAAATCCCCATGTGTGTAAATATTAGCCAAGCAAGCGTATCAAGGATTCTTCAAAAACATAAATATCACGATTATAAGATACAACTACCTCAAGAACTCTCCGATAACGATTTTGGCCAACGAATGGACTTTTGTATGTTGTGTTAGAAAAAGTTGGAGAACAAGAAGATTTTTTTGAATCAGTTCTATTTAGAGATGAGTGTACTTATCATAACGATGGTTCTTTTAACCGACACAATTTTCATTATTATTCTGATTTTAACCCCCATGAATGTAGAGTTATTAATAATCAACATAGGTGGTCAGTAAATATATGGGGGGCCATAATGGGACAGTATGTGATTGGACCTTATTCTTTTGACGAACATTTAAACGGAATGTCGTTTCTAAATTTTTTGAGAAATCAGCTTCCAATTTTACTGGAAGAAGTTTCTCTAGATATAAGAACAACCATGTGGCTGCCAATGGATGGGGCACCTGCTCATTATCATCGTGAAGTCCGGGAGTTCTTAAACGTTCGTTTCCAAAATCGATGGATTGGAAGGAATGGATCACAACATTGGCCACCAAGGTCCCCTGACATAACGCCTCCCTATTTCTTTTTATGGGGATATGTGAAAGGAATCGTGTATAATACGCCACCAACCACAAAAGAAAATATGAAGGAACGAATCAGAGAGGCCTTCAGAAGCATAACTCCCTATATGTTACGCAATGTGAGTGAAGGATTTAAAAACAGAATACGTTTGTGTTTAGAATCAGACGGTCGTTATTTTGAACAAGTTTTATAACTGTTTGTTTTTGTTTGTTTTACTCTTATGTCGACTTGTTTTTTATTGTATTTCAAATTGCCACTATTATTGCACTTAATTTTTTTGTACTATAAATAATACTATAAAATACAGGGCGTCTAATTTAAATTAAACGAGTTATTACTGTTTGAAGTTTGCAATAATTTGGTGGTCATTTTTTGACATTCGGTGCACAGTAGTTAATATTTAATACGCACCGCAAAAAATCCAATGAACTGTTACCCCACCAGCCAATTTTGGTGGTTGAAAAGAAACCAAGTGCTGAGATTTTAAACATTTGATTTGATGCTGCATTTTCACAAAATCACGAATATCTGAAGAACGGTACGGTTTAGATTCCATAAATCTTAATAAAATTACCTTTAGTTTTGTCCGTAGGTACCGAAAATACATTAATATACTAGGTGTCTCATTTAAAAAAAAAAAAACTTTAATCAATTTTATACTTTTGGGACCACTTGTATACAATGTCAATACTTTTAAAATGTACTTCCAATAGACCCCCATCCATTTCATATACAAAACTTTTTTAAAATCTAAAAGTTTAGCCATAATCTTCCGTGTCGAGTAACGTGAATCACCCTGTATATCCCTAGTTTCCTTCCTTGGTAAACACTCTTTGTTGGTTATTTTCGCTGGTCTAAAAAATTACACCCTAACCTAAAGTTGAATCTTTGAAATGTCACTCTTTTAGGTCAAAACTCTGGACTGTCTACTAGGTCTTTAAGATCATATGGAACTCCTACCATAAAGAATCGCTTGTTTCCTTTTTGCATCTTTGGCTGACACTGTTTAATAATAATTTTGTCTGCCAAGATATTTGCATGCTTCATAATATGGTTGTTAATTTGGCCGCAGTGACATGTTCTCTCAGTTTCTTGAGAAAAATCCAACCTTTCTTTTTCTTATTTAGAATTCAAATTTCACATACTCCGTTCGATTTCCCGGGCAGAAGTTTCTTTCATTTCAGTTCCAGATTTAGTTGCCTATTTCTTTTTGCGCGACTTGCCCCCACAGCTGGGGTGAATCCCTCACACTAAGGAGAGTCGGTGGAACCAACGTCCCATTGCTTCCCCCTGTCACTCTGTCCCCCTGTCTTCTTCTTGTCTGTCGCTTGTCTTCTGCTTGTTGTTTTGTTTTTCTTTGGTTCCTGCGCTCAGTTGATGTTTGATGTTGTTTACCTATTTTTGTGGCCTTTCTTCCAACATTGAGAGTTTTACCCTCAACAGGCAGTTATTTTCCTCCAAAATTAGATCTTTGCTGCTTACTTCTGATAGTAGTTCCTTTAAGTACTAGACTTCCAGCATACTATCAGTTTCCTTCCCATCTACAGCCTCCGGTTTGGTATTCTGAGGGAGGTTATGTTTATCACCATCGCTGTGAGTCTTACATTTAACTCGCGTTTCATCAATAATAATGACCTTCTCGGCCATGTCTCGTGCTATACATGATTTAGGAAATACTCGTCCGCAGTTGACACAATTTTGGGTACTAAAAGGTTCCGTTTTACACCAGAAATAATACGATTTTTTCGAGCACGAATTTTTACACGATTGCTTTTGGGCGGCCATCATCACCAGTTATCTGTTTAACACACTCAACTTAGAACCACATTTTCTGTTGCTTTTGAGCTTTAAGGTTTTTAAAACGCATAAACGCATAATTACTTTTTTCAGATTTATATTTGAAATACAAAAAAACATGTTCTTATTGTTGTTCCATTTGTGGCAATATGAATCTTTGGCTTAATAAATTACCCACAGTCACTAATAAGTCGTTTCGTCTCCATCAGTGCAGTGAATAATTGATAATAACCATCTTAGCCTTGTCGAGTCTACAAGGTGGCAATTTGGAATCGAATTTGTATCGTCCTTCGGGTATAATCTGCAAGATTGTCCGATGAGCAGGGAACCTTCAGCGAGAACCTTTTCCTTAATTCGGTTAAGAGAATAACGAGGCAGACCAACCAACGAACCATCGAGCAATTAATTCGAAAACGCTTTCCCCGATATTATTAAAGATAAGTGGGCGTACCGAAGCCGTTGTTTATTCGCGGCGCATTTCATTTTTACATTTCAGGAATGTGTTACACATTTTTATGAATATAAATTGATCATTTTCTATTTTATATGGGCATCGAATAACTCACCTGCGTCTCGGATTGGCCGTAAATTATTTTACCGGATTTCTCATTCGGTATTCACAGTGGTTCTACTGAATCGATACATATTATCTACTTCCCAGATACAGAATAGGGATTAGGTTGATTTATTTTTGCCAACCGTTATAATGGATTTCGAATGAAATGGTGATTTTGCCTTCAGGTACACGACCGCTTGCTCTGCTATACAAATGGCGCTAAACGATAACGCAAACTTACTTTCTTCGAACATTTCATCACAATGGCACTTCGTAATGGTCCCAACAAATATATAAAAACCCCCAACAAATAGGAGTTGATGATGTTTGCTTAGTGCATTGGTAATGGCACGGCCAAACAATACGCAGTAAGTCACCGCGATGGGGCGAAAGCAAAGAAATTAGCCATTGTTATCGAACAAAACCATCTAAAATAGTTATTTACCGATCTATTATACGGTCTAAATTAGTAAAGAAAATAATCAGTTATGTTCCCCTTTAATTATGTGCGTCTGTATGTTAATGAACGTCGGTAATTATTCTTGCATTGTCGCTTCATTCTCGATGCTCGGCCGATTATTAAAATTAAAATTTGCGTAAAGCTGTAAATGTTGCGAGAACAAGCCGGTTTATTATTTTCCAATGCAGATTTAATTAGTTCTTATGTTGGGTGTCTCAGGCTTGTGAATAATGCATAATAGATTCCTAGTCACCTTTTGACAATCATGGGATCTTACCACCTAGGGAACAAGGAAAGCTTGCTTACGTCCTTTTCGCCCTTCACGTTTTTTTGGTAGCCTTTCAGAGCAATGGAATTTCGACCTAGCAAAAAGTTCCTTGTAAATAAGAGGCCAAAGTGCTGGTTCCGATACGTGGACGACACCTTTGTTATTGGGAGCCATGGCGAGGGCGAACTTCCAAACTTCATTTTACACCTTATACTATATTAACCCAAAAATGCAATTCACTGTGGAGGTAAGAAAGGAAGGACCTACCGTTTTTGGATGTTTTGGTATCAAGGAGGCCGAAAAGGAAGCTTGCGTACACCGTTTATAGAAAACCAACAAACACTGACCCATACCTCAATAACGAATCAAATCATTATCTCAGACAGAAAAGAGAGTCATAAAGACTCTGTAAAACTCTGTCTGTAAGAGCCAAGAGAATTTGTGAGCCGGCTGAATTGGAACGGGAAATGAAGCATCTGGAAAAAGCCTTTGTTTAAACAATGGAGGCAGCAAGCACGAGTTCGATTCCATCCAAGGAATGTAGAGCGCCAGGAAGGAACAACGGGGGAAGATGAAGAAAAGCGCGTATAGCTTAGTCTACCATACATCCACAAAGTAACGGACAGGACTGGCAGGCTACTGGAAAAGCACAATGTTAAAATTGTCTGTAATCCCACTCGTACAATACAACAGAGCTTGAAATCGGCCCTATCGGCACCCTGAGTTTACCGAGTTACATACAGCTGTGGCTCGGTGTACATTGGCACCATAAAACGCAGTGTCAGAAGAGTTCCAGACTGGAACAAACACAAAAGTCAGCAGTAGCAGAGCACGCTCTCTTCGAAGGTCACGAGATTCTTTTCAACTAGATGGATATATTCTTATATCAATCGCAACGTTTCTATCCGAGACTAATGAGAGAGGCCATTGAGATCTTTAAACACGGCAACAATTTCAACAGGAAGGATGCAAACTGGAAGCGAGTTCTACTACATACTTCAGGTGCGCCGAAACCCCGCGCCACCATTACCCCCACCCCAGTCCCTCCAGTGCAGCGCGACGGCGGGGGAATAATTACCACGGAGCACATCACAGTCGAATCCTTCAACGTGGGGAAGCACGGAAGATCACTTCGCCGATTGCCTCATTGCCTTTGATAATGTCTGCCGCAGCTGTAGAAGAAACGACAGGAAGCACAGCTTCAAGGCCCGGAAAACACTTTAGACTGCACTTCATAATTTTTTGTTTTTGATTCTTTTTTTCAACCAAAGTGTATGGAAAATGTCAACCAAACTGTATGTAAATTGCAATAAAATCCACTTGTATATTCACTTTCCGGATCATTATTATTTTTAAAGATTCTTTGACTACAATGGACTACTACGGGTTGACAGATAAATACATGATATACGTCAAATGTGGGATTTAAACCTTAAGTTGAGTTTAAGGTTACTTACTATTGGGCCTAAATTTTGTGGTTCTATTTGGCTTCTTGGCTCTTGGTCATAATTGGTACTCCTCAGGTGTTTTTGATGCTACTCAGTCACCTATGTATGCGTAACAGAAATCCAAGCCAAACAGGACTTCGTCTATGAATCGTTGGAACTTGTATTTTAAGACATATTCGGCGCAGGAAAGGCGGTGTGATGTTACGAAAGATTTCAACTAATGCCGCCACCTGTGAGTCGGTGGCTGAAGTTTCCGCGCTGCCACCTGTGAGTCGGTGGATGAAGTTCCGCCACAAATTATGTAAATCGTGTAAGAAGTCTGAAATCTCAAACAAAAAAGTTAGTTTGGTTGGTACTTTTCTAAACTTCCTTCTTCCAACCCTCTTTTCTATTCGCTCTTTGATCCTGCTAATTCGTCTAATTTTGTAGGTTCTTCTGGCACATTGTTAGCCTCTTTAGCAGTTTCTGATAATTTGGATTATTTGTTTACAACTACCTAGAATATTCTTTCAAAGTTTATGTTTTCTGAAATGAGACCAAAACCCGATAAAACGCCTGAAAAATCATAAGTGAAAATTTTATTAAAAATGTAGAGTACGAATTAAAAAAACTGGTTAAAAAGTACCTTAAAATGGCTGTGAGAACAGGGATATGGAAAATGGAAAATTGTCATCATTGAGGATCTCGTAAACCTTAAGAGAAACAAATCTGATTAAATTGGGGCAAAGTTGCGCATTTGCGTGCAAATTATAACGACAATTTGAAGTTTTTACCACTTTCGCAGATACAAAAAAAAATAAAATTTATTACAAAAATCGTTTTTATTGTTTTCCTGAACTTATTTGAAGGGATATTCCAAAATAAATTGCGTATTTTCATGACCACTTTTCCTGCTCTATAAGAATTTGTTTATTTTTTTGTCCGACATTTTAAGTTTTCTGGTGTTTCTGGTGCATCATCATTTTCAGTTTTTAAACATGGCTTTTACATTTAAATATCAGAAATAAAAACTTTTTTTTATTACAATTCTTATGACCCTTCATGTTTTTATTAGTGATTATGGTCTTTTCAACGATTAACTTACTTTTTTACAGATTATCCAAGTTACTGAAATTCGTCGCTCATCATTGGAATCTCGGAAATCGTAAAAGATGCAAACTAAATTAAATTGAGAAAAAAAAAATTGAGAAAAAAAAAATTCGAATAAAAAAGAAATTTATATTTTTTTTTAACTTATTTTAAGAAGTTTTAAATGAAAATGATTTTTTTCTACAAACGTCAAATAATGACGCATTTTACGCTTTCATTAGACAAACGAAAACCTAACCATTTTTGAGGATCAGAATGTGAGTGTACTTTTCCGCGCGTTGCCCAGGACAGCAAGCGAAAAAGATTTTATCGCTTGCTGTCAATAGCAACTACCACCACTCAACCAAATATTTAAAACGTCATTGTCACTTTGATTTAAATTTTCAGATTGTGTCTTCAGTTATGCTCAGTTGTGATTCACATTATTTGAAATTAATCGTTTGCAGAAAAAACGTTGTATGCATTACGAGCAAAAAGTAACTTTTTTGCTCTCGAGTGATTGCCTGGCAAACTGGATTGGCAAACTTCACTCTCCGAGCAAAAAAGTTGTACTTTTCGCTCTTAATACATAAATAACTATTATTTTCTTATTGACCCATTTTTTTTGTAAGATGATGTGAATGGATAATGTGCCCGATAACGTTTTGAATATTAGTAACCATCATCAAGTATTTTTGAAACAGAACATAGGCATAAGCAGATTTTATAAGTCGACGACCTATTTAGAGAAACAAAATGTTGGAGTTCGAGTGCAGAAGGCAACAACTTTCAGTGAAGACGATATTAAAAAGTTTATGCAAGCACTTACAAAGTATCTTATGATGAAAGTGGCGACCATTTTTGCTCTGGCTGGTGCTTGTCGAAGAGAAGAGCTTACCAATATCACAATTGATGACACAGATGATAAGGGCAATCTTATCATCATAAAAACCAGGGTTCTAAGAACCATTCTGCAAGATCATTTGTCACCGAAGAAGTAAATAATGGTTATTTTTTGATGCTCTAGAGAAAATACGTAGTTTTGATGCCGCAGAATACCCCACACCTTCGTTTTTTCGTCAAATATGTGAAAGAAAAGTGCACAGTCCAATGTGCAGGTACACTTGGGAAACTACCTTAGAAGATGGCAGCCTATTTAAAGCTTCCCAATTCTGAACCTTCTTAGCTGAAGATGGAAAAGAAATAACTAATATTAAACGGCTAGGCGGCCGGAAGTCAGCTTCTGTGGCTGAAAGTTACCTGGAGGAATCTACCAATCACAAAAGCAACTTGTGTAACAAAATTCTGACTTTGGTGCGTCAACTTCATCTCTGAACTTTAAACGAACTTCATTCTCGACTGTCTCCTCTGTACGTGAAGAAACTTTGGATGATCCACCGGTGTCCTGCGATTTGGAAGAAAAGCAGCTCAAATTGACACAGCATTTGGCATCAGCAATACATTTACAATATGCTCATAATTGTTCATTTACCATAAACATCAATAATTCTAAATAGTTAAAGTTGTATTATTGCTTATGGGCTTCTGTTACCTACTACCTAGTTTAAATTAAAAATTAATTTATGCTTTATTATTAATAGAAAACGTTAGGTACGCCCATAGAAAAAATATTGTTCCTAACTCGAGCGGAAAGTGTCTTTCCCTCTCTTGACTGCTGTAGCACTTCTAAGGAAAATAACTATTGCTTAGAATATACGTTTCATCTTTGTCCGCAAACCTGTTGTGAAAATAGTTAACTCGACAAATTTTTTTTAAAAAAAATATTCTCAAATTTTAAAGAATTTTAATGTCTCGTACATTGCCATAACGATTTTGCACAAAAATACTCAACGTATATTGAAAAAAATATTTACCACTCGTGATATAAATAGTGGATATTTATACAAGACGAAGCAACATTGTAGATATCCAATCTCTATAAATATTACAGGTTCCCAACCGACCATTCTCAATCTTTATCGGCAGCAGGTGTTAATTGAAGAAGTAAATTGGTATAGGGTGGTATGAGAAAAGCATTTTATATTTTAGTTCTAGGCAAACACATTTTCCTTCTGCACACACAGCCTGCCTTTGTAAATTTGTTCACCATCATAACTCCGATATCAGAACAACGCTTAAAAGGAACTTGTTCTATAGAAATGGAATTTTAAGAGCCAAATGTGTTAAGCCTCTTAATAGGTCTTATACGTATAATTATAGATTCAAGTTCAAAGTGACAATTACATTCTTCAGCAGTAAAATGGGAGTTTATTTTGCAACTAGACAGTACCTACCTACAATTTGCTGTGAGAATGACACGCGCATTTCTAGCTCCAAACAGGAGGTAGTAAAAGCAATACTAAACAACTATTATTTAAATCATATGTCAAGTGTTATGTCTTTGTTATTCAAATAAGACGCCATTGCACGATAACAACCGGGCAATATTAATTGTTATGCAAGTTTGCATGGTGCCATAAGAAGGATTTTTGCCGCGCCGTAACTGTTTAGTGTTCCCTCGTAAAATATTAGAACCAATTGGCCTTAGCTCGAGATAATCCGAGAATTTAGGGGCAATGCGGGCGAGAACCGCTTCTCCTTTAATGGAATGCGAATTAGTTCTACTAGTACGGTTCAAGTAAATGAAGAAACATCCATTAAAGCTCCGAAAAAAAAAAAGATGAGCGTATTCGTTCGCAGTAAAAATTGCAAGTCGTATAAAGACATTATTATTGCCCATAAGAAAAATACCGTCATGTAAAAGTTAATAAAGGCTCTCGCCGAATGCCGAAAAAGATTATTTAAACTGGGTTCAATACGTTTTATTGGCCATAACTTGGGGAGAGCGCGAATTTTGATATGGTTCATGAATCACCTTTTGGATCTTTGCTTGTATTTATCGAGAGCCAAGCAGCTTACAAGCAACATTTTTGAGACCTCTGGAAGATATTTTACGCCGTCCAAAAAAGCGCAGGGTCGTACTGGCACGTACCACGTCCATCTTTATGTGACACCTTTTTGCGTTATTACATGCCGGAAAGCTGAATCTTCTAAGCTAAATCGTTAGAGCAAATTGCATATTGAACTTAGACGATATATTCAAATTACCTTGCATAACTGTCATTGGAGAACAGTTAGTGGCAAATAACTTACTGAATTTATTCATTTTATATTGCAATTTAGCTGTTAGTAGTTTCCTTTTTCCCTTGCCAAGAGGACACAAAAACAAATTCTTTAATGATTAAAAAAATACGTCGCTGTGCACTTCTCTACAGATTCTTACAAAATTGTGAATTGCCATAAAATCTAATCTAATCCACACCATAAAGATGGTTCCACAGGTCTTCGACAATCTCCGAACATCTGCAATAAGCCGAAGAACCGAACAATTAAGAATCTAATTTGCATTCGCAGTATGTGACTGAGCCAATGCGAATAAAACGAGCACATTGGTACTACACGTAGCATATGCACAGATTAAGAGCCGGATAACCGGTGGTACCTACTGGCTAGAATTTTTAGCGCAAAGCCCGAGATAGTGTCGTATTATTCAGGTATGCTCAGTGACAATGAGTATGTGGCACGCCTCACTGATAACAAAGTCTGATAGGGGAATAAGTTTATTACGTCTGAACGTCATTAGGAGCTCGGTGGTAAGTAGAACAATGATGCGTTTTGGTGGTCTACAGTTATTGAAACTGAAGTGGAGAGGTACGTTTTGAAGAGTTGGTACAAGTATAATGATAATTTGAATAAACAGTTTTTAGATATTATTGTAAACAACCAACCAATAAGCCAACAAGAAACCTTTATGTGGACCAAGAGATTTTGCCGACCTAATAATCCTTAAAATCAATTTTTTTAAAGAAGTTTATTCATACAGAGGTTTCAATCCCTCAAAAATAGTAGCACAATCATAATTGCATTATTTGATAAATATTACACCTACAAAGTACTCCTCATAAAATGTACCTCTTATGTAATATTTGAAGTACCAATTACTAATATCTTTAAAATCAAATTGAATGAATAATTGCTTGCCTCTAATTAGGGGTGATCTATTTACTGTAGTGAAGATCAAAAAGTTTTTATAAATTTTTGCCTTTCAACTAAGTTTCAAACCCCCTTTTTAAATTGGATCTATCTTTCTTTTTATTAAATTTTTATTTGCAGTTACGTCAATCCAATGTTCGTAATTTACAACCAAAATTAACACAATCGTTTTATTAATTGAGTTTTCTTTCGATCCAATTGACTTTCCTGCTAGTAGCAAGGTTATTTTTTATTTCTCTATATTTGCTTCTAGACTTCTTCCAATAATTTTATTGTTTTATTTTTCTCTTCCTACTGTCTTTTTAGATTATTTTAGATTCTACCCTATTTTGTTTTTTCAACATATGATATTGCCAATATAAAAAGGCAAGACCTAATGTTAAAAAGTTGCAAACAACAACTTTACGAATTGGAATTAAATAACAGACCAAAAGTAATTGTTGAAAATAGACGTTTGATTCAGTACTGACAATTACTGAAAGTTACTGAAACTATACAGGGTGTCAACGTCAGAAGTTTGTGGCTAAACCATTAAACGGAAATATTTAGTTTATTTTGTTATAAATATATCCTTTCTATAAAGTTACACTTTAAAATTGCTTAGAAATCTACCGAGTATCTCATTAAATAACAAAATACCACATTTGTGTTTGTGGAACCACCTTTGTATATTTTCTTGTAATATTTGGATTTTGCTTTCAATTCTATTTAATTGTTGTTATTTAGATGACAATACATCTCTACAATAAATGTTTTCGAAAAAATTATCTACCAGGATAGAGAGGTGCAATCCATTTTTTGTTTAAGTTTCATAGTTCAAGATTTATGAAGTCTTGAATATTAAAAATTGGAATTTTTAACCACTTGGGATCAAAGACAAAACATAAATATAAAATAGTAATTAAGATACCTAGAGCATTATAAGGATAATAACGCATGAGGTCGGTAGTGTAGAACCCGAGGGCCCCTGGCCCGAGGGGTATACTTCGACCATAATGCCCAAGGGCGATATTTTTTTGTCTATGCGCCGTAGGTCATTATTTTTAATATAAATGACTTTGATAGAAGTCAATTATTATGAAATAATAGACCGGTCGGACATTAAAAATATTAAGGAGGTTCAATTAAAAAAATCAGGACTTGTATTTTGTTTGAGAGAGGTTTGAGATTTTTTGAGACACCGGGAGTTCTAAAGAATTTTAAATAATGAAAGAATTTAACGATATAAAAAATAGACTTATTCATTTACATATTTTAAAGCAAAACTTCACATATTTTCGCATATTTCACGTTTATAAAATGTGTAACAT
This sequence comes from Taphrorychus bicolor, assembly GCA_951812265.1. Lineage (NCBI taxonomy): Eukaryota > Metazoa > Arthropoda > Insecta > Coleoptera > Curculionidae > Taphrorychus > Taphrorychus bicolor. The sequence continues at coordinate 27,466,038 of OX638297.1, forward strand.
AAAAAATATCAAACTGCAGCACGATTAGTGTATGCAAAATGTTAAAAGAAATTTTCTCTAGGGAAATAATAGTATATTATAAACCAAGGTTGTGAAGTACATTATTATGACCCGAACGTCAAGTTTAAATCCCGAAGCGCAAAGCGCTGGGATCTAAGACGTGAGGGCCATAAGTAGTTCACAACCGCGGTGTATATACGATTTTTTCCACTACTAGACTCGATAAATCTACAACAGAAAATTGCCTCAATTAGTAAGATAGCGCTCCGCAAATTTTATTACTAAAACAGGCGCGTCTTCAATCCATATGGAGGCTTCGTTACTGTGGCAACCGATAAACAAAATCGCCGTATGACGATATCACGACGCTTAATGCGCCTGACAACCGACAGCTTTATTTACCAGGGAAATAATCGGCCATAACGTTGTCATTATAGACCGCTTATGTTCAATTGTTTTATAAGAAAAACGAGAAAACCCACTTTACAGTCAGTCTGCTGGCCTTTAACGGTCCGCATTAAAGCTAGTAGTGGAAAAAATAACTTATACTCAGTAAAATGCCGACGTTTCGACTTATATTATACTTGTCAAGATTTTTCTCAAGAATTTTCTCAAGATTGTTACTTGAAAAAAACGTTGGTATTTTATTGAGTGTAAAGATTTTTTGTGTTCATATATACAATCGAAAGTGTTTTACGTGGCTTTGAAGCCGTGGTCTATTGGAATTTCTTCCTGACGTTTCAAAACATTATCAAAGGCAATGGGCGAAGTGAACTCCCGTGCTTCCTGACGTCCCGACTCACCACAGTGTAATGTGGTGAGTTCCGTGGTATTTATTCCCCCACCGTCGCGCTGCAGTGGAGGGACTGGGGTACAACTCGCTTCCAAACTGCATTTGGAAACGTAATTTTTTCCATCCTGTTGAAATTGTTGTCGTTTTTAAAGATCTCAATGACCTTTCTCGTTAGTCTCGGATATGAAAGCTACGATTGATAAAAGATATCCACCTCATTGAAAAGGATGTCGTGATCTTCGGAAAGAGCGTGCTCTGGAAGACAAGAGGAGTTGCAGGCTGGGACAAACACAAAAGTCAGCAGTAGCAGAGCACACTCTCACCGAAGGTTACGAGATCCTTTTCAACGAGGTGGATATTGGAACACAAGAAGAGTTGCAGGCTGGAACCAACACAAAAGTCAGCAGTAGCAGAGCACGCTCTCGTGTCTATCTGAGAGTAACGAGAGAGGCCAATCAGATCTTAAAAAACGACAACAGTTTCAACGGGAAGGAGGAAATGAGGTCAGGAATTTCTTCCTCCTAGGGCAGACATTATTAAAGGCGACGAGCTAATGGGAAAAGTGATCTCCCGTGCTTCCCGACGTTGACTGATTTGACTGTAGTGAGATCCGTGGTATTTATGCCCCCGCCGGCGCCGTCTCGCTGCAGTAGAGGAACTGAGGTGAGGGTAGTGGTGGCTCGGCGTTTCGGCGCACTTGAAGTATGTCGTAGAACTTGCTTTCAGTCTGCATTTAGAAACGTAATTTCCTCCTTCCTGTTGAAATTGTTGTCGTGTTTAAAGATCCGAGACTAACGGGAGAGGCCATTGAGATCTTTAAGCAAGACAACAATTTCAACAGGAAAGAGGAAATTAAATGCAAACTGGAAGCGAGTTCTACGACATACCTCATGTGCACCGAAACGCAGCGCCACCCAGTCCCTCGATTGCAGTACGACGGCGGAGGAATAAATACCACGGAGCTCACCACAGTCGAATCAGTCAACGTCGGGAAGCACGGGAGATCACTTCGCCCGTGTGATTTCGCTATAGACGAAACGTCAGGAAGTAATTCCATTGGACCACTGCTTCAAATCCCGGAAAACACGTTGGATTGTATTTTGACCGGCCGTGAAAGGCTTCACAGTCTTATAATTGTTCATAAAATCAAGAATTTTGGATATTTCTTGATAACAAGATGAGTTCTAAAATTTCCTGATATGAATACGAATTCTTAAACAAAACATTAAAATAAAAAAAAAACAAAAAATCACGATGTTTAGGTACGAAAGAAGTGACACTTTATGCTAAATTTAAAACTGCCAATTTCATGAAACAAAAATTACACCACAAAACTTGTTTTAATCAGAAACTATTACTTTTCTTGACTCATTTTGCTTACAGAAATTATTTTTTAACTTCTTTCTGGTTAGCTGAATACAGAGTTCAAAGCAGGCAAATTCGATGTGTGACAACCGAGTGTTTACAAATATAAAAAAAGATGTTTTGGCACAAACTGATTGAAAATTAACTTTGGAGCACTTCCTATGTTCAGTTTAGTACTGACAAATTTAATTAATTAAACAACGATTTGAGAACAGAACTATGTATTACGCAGACATTGTTTCTTTTTTGTAATTGTCGCTTATTTTGATGTCTTAAACTGTAAGTTCAATGCTAATCTCAAAGGAGTTCAAAATGATGTTTGGCCATTCGAAATTAGTCTAAAACAGTCTTTACGCTGAATTTAATACCATCAATTTCAGTGAGTAAAAATTGGAGAAAAACATTATTTCTCCCAGAGACACAATATTTTTTTCGCTTTTTGTTTCTTTTCATTTTGTTCTCTTAAACTTTTTTTTCTATATTGTTTTCTAAATCTAATTTTTTTTCTGGATTGTATTTCCCAAATTTTTTCTATTGTTTTCTCCTACATTTAAGATGAAGAGAAAAGTGAAAAAAAAAGAAAATTGTAAAATCCTTTTTTTGACAATCACAACTTTTACATTTTATAAGATCTCTTTTAGTAGGGATAGTCTAATTTATTTCTAAATAAAATTTTCAGTCATCTGTCAACTCTTTTCAGCTCCTTATTGATGATAATGTTTGAGCCTTTCAACTAGATTCTTCGTAATTTTTTTGGCCCCTCAGCATTGTTTTGATGCTGATTTTTCAATTTTATATCATATTTGATTTTTTTCTCTCTCAGAGAAAACCCTTATACCAAATTTAAGAGAGGTACCGAACTTTGACAAAGATCGAAAAAGATACTTTTCTTAAGACTTTTTTTTTTCATAAAATGTGACAAAGCCTAATATAATCTTCAAAGACACAAAAAGAACTTAATTGTATTTTTTAGTTTACGTTAAAGTCTTATAACTTAAGTTTATTTAAATCTGATCATTTTATAAATTATCTATGCTGTTTTTGATAGCTCAAAAATGCTAATGGCGAGTTTCCCAGCGCTTAAAACCGATTTTAAGAATTTCTGAAGCAAGGTCTTGTTTCGCGTGTGATTGCATACTGTGATTGCATTGCGTACTACAATCAGTTGCATTATTTAAATAAACCCAGCTTTGTTAAGAACTGCTATAAATAGGCTAAAAATAGTGTTTAAAAAAACGTTTAGACATTAGAACATTCTCACTTCAAACCTCCAATGTTAGTTTAACCTCCAAAGTTTAACGTTATTAGGAAAAATGCAGCATTTTGTCAGTATGTTTATTTAGCGAAGTGGATGTTAGGATTTGACGTCACTAAGTCTTCAAGAATAATGTTTTTTCTATTATTCGCAAAAACAACAAATTCTCTCTAAAAAAAACAACTCACACTCAGTTCGGTACCAAAAATAAACCATCATACCGTATCGTTTCAAGAGAACATCAACGGACGGAAAAAAGACCGAGTTATGCAAATGAATGACTATTGCTCCATAATTTTGCATTTCAATGATGTGCAAAAAAGAGCAGTCCTATTAAGAGGGTCACTTCTGAATTTAAATATTTCTTAAAAAGTGGACTCTTTAACAAGACTAATCAACATTAAGCCTACGGTATGGTCCCCTGAAAAATATACGGCATTTTAAGGGGACACCGCCGGAATGTGGGATGATGGCTAACTTATGGTAATCTCCGGAGTGAACATTGTCGAGTATTGTTGTTAATTATGTGGCGAGTTTATTGATCGGATTTCTAACACATATGGGACACTAAAGACGGAATTTGCCACTTCCTTCAAAATTTCATGGAAGGCATATCTCAATCTATTTATTCTGTCAATAAAACACACATTTGCCAAAATAGGTACAGTTAAAACTCTAAATCGTAAATATGTACTTGAAAACGATAAACATACAAATCCCACATACACATGTGGACAGTACATGTGTTACTAAAAACTACAAAGTTCCTTCTGAATAAAATATTACAAGGCAACTCTCATTTCATCGTGAAAGTATTCATTTACATTATATGCACATTTCTCTAAAAGCCATGTCTTAATTTTAAGAAGTTGAGGTTCAGGAAGCACTCTGATTTTTGAAGGAATGCTGTTAAAAACTTTTCTAAGAATTCTGGTTTCGCCTGGGTCTTTGACAGCCTGCACACCGGCAGCACTAAGCCGTCCCTCCCCCTCTTCGGACACCTTTGAAGGTCAGAGTGTCTCTGCATATCATCTGATGCTCTCCTCATATGCACTATACACTCCAATATATACACGCCAGGAAGAGTAAGTATTTTTAATTCTCGGAACGCAGCTTTGCAGTCCTCCCGATAAGTCAACCCGGCAGTTACCCGAAGAGGCTTCATTTGCAATGCAAATACCTCGCGAGCTCGAGCTGCCCCACCCCATGCAAGTATATCTTATGTCATATTCCAGTAAAATACACCAAAATAAACTGACATGATTGTCGCAGGTGAAACACATCCCACCAGCTTCCTGATCATAAATATAATTCCGCTAAGCCTACTAGACAAGCCCTCCACGTAAGGACCCCAGTTCAGGTTTGGATCCAGGAGCAATCCCAGAAATGTCACAGATGCAGGATTTTGCAATCCTTGTGTATTTTTAAAGGTCAAAGTCATAGTGTTTGTTTTGTCTTGGTTCACTAAAAGTTTCTTTCATACAAACTGTTCCTCTGCCCTTGACTTCAGCTGTTCTCATTACACAGTCCAACAGGTCTGCACCCCGAAGGGTGAGTGTGATGTCATCAGCAAAGAGTGTGTACTTGCCCATACTGTTGTTATAAGGCATATCGTCTATGTAGATGATAAACGGAAGTGGACCCAAGACAGATCCTTGTGGCACCCCGACACTAATAGCCTCCTCACGCGACAACACCCTATTCAACCTCACCACCTGTGATTTTCCGGCAAGGTAGGAGTCCATTAGTCTCACACTATTTTCATCAAAATTATACCTCCTAAGTTTGGACAGCAGGAGTGCGTGAGACACACAGTCAAAAGCTTTACTCAGGTCATAAAAGAGATTGAGACACGCAATAGTCTCCCTCCCTTCCTCAACAAGTCGTGCATGTCCAGGACAGTGCCCCTCCCCCCCCCCCCTCTAAAACCAAATTGACTTTCGGTAATTTACTGGATGTGGCAGCTTTGTTACCCTATATTCACATTATTTTATATATATGTTGATATATATGTCTACGATTCTAGGTTTCTGACTGTTACGAGAACAGACCTATTATAAATCGCTTCTGATTACTGCATATCAAGAGTTATGTCTTCAACGATCATCCTGTGATGTTACTCGGTGAGTAGTGCGATAAACTGCCTGCAAATAATTGAAACATTTTTTTTCCACACCAATCAACTATGTCTGACTCATACCTCATGCTCAGTTTTCATATCATCTGCTCCACCTTTTCACCTTCATAATCTTTTCGATCGGTTTACGCATTGAGATCCTTTCAACCTTTACTTTCCGATCAAGTATTCTCGCTACCTCAGACCTCTTTATTAGATTCGTTATTGTTTACGCGTATATCTGTTCTACTTTCTGTTCATTCGAGAGCTCATTGTCCAGGGGTTACACTCCTCTCGTTATTTTTATTTGTTTTTATTTCTCTGTCATGTGTCAATCAATAACCTCTTAATGGTTGTTGGTATTCTTCAGTTTTTAACTTCCCTTTCACTTTCTTTTTATGTTTTAAATTCTTTTTGTAATTTTCATCCTTAGTATCTTTTCTTTAATTAGTTACTCGACTTTTTTTTTTGGATCGTAGACTGTTCCTAGTAGTAATATATAAGTTTGAATTAGGTCAAAAAATAAAACATTGGACAAAAAAGTTCCAATAGACTTGTCTTCAATATTTGCCCACAAATATTGCTTTTTTCTTAACTATTAACTTATATTTTCAATTCTCCACCTTTACTTTTGTTTCGTACTGCAAACAAATTATTCCCCTTTTAAGATGTAGGGAGCAGCGGAAAATGCAGAACTTTTGTGGGGACAAGAAATACCACTGACTAGTAAGGTGAAGTTATTAAAACTAACTTATTCGCAAGTTTTGTACCTTGTGCGGCGGACTTGTAGTTTGTAGAGCCTAAGATGCCAGGGTCACCGAACAATCGAATGGAGTTTGCTATTTTAACCCTCTTGAATAGAATTTTAAATGACTACCCTCTCTAAGTGAGAATAGCCCTGATGAAGACTAAATAAACAGTCGAAACGTCGGCCATTTTCGAATAAAGAAGAGGTGCATTATTTGTCCTAATCCCGCTAACTTCACCAACTAATTAAAACAAACCTTTAGACACCAAGCTGGCTGGAGCAGAATACATATGGATAACACAGGTGCGAAAGAAACAAAAATAGGAGTCTGATGGGTAAAAGTTGGGGATTGAGGCCTTTTATGGTGCACTGGATCTATACCAAGTAAATAATTCCCACCATTACCCACGGGTATTTACTATGATTATTATAAAGCCAACAATAGGTTGGGGATGCAGAAAAAAACTGGCCAAGCTACAGAGAATAGCTTGCTTAACCATTTCTGAGGCTCTGCAAATAATGTCCATTACGGCCATGGAAATGCTGCTCGATCTTCCTCCTCTACACTTAGTAATGGAAGGCAAGGATACCGGTTGAAAACATAACCGGTTATCACAAATCATCACATCGAGCCCGTGGGTACTTAACTCACAGGATTATAGAATCGACGGACGAAAAGACCTCAAAACAACGAAGGCAATAATATTTTTCAGCCAAAAAAGGAGCCAGAGAACAACTAATAGGGCCAGCACCAATCTGCTATGTAACACAGCAAACAGCCATGACGGAAATAAAGGTTCTGCTAAGGAAACAACACTCCTTATACTAGGGCGGACTCCCTATCATTAGGCAAACCCGAATTTTTATGGGAAATAGAACCAAAGTCAGGGAATTATATCCCTAAACTTTTCATAATGGAAGATGCAAGTGGCGCCATCGGACGACGGCAGGTGCTTCCACTAGGGCATGCGAGATAATAGTGAAGTGAAACCAAGCCAGTTTTCTGCCAAAGTTCTCGATTCCTACAGACAGGTGGCCGAGATTCGTACCTATACTATCTGGCAACGACGTTCAGCAGAGTATCAAACTCATTTCTCTATCAGGCAGAGGACCATAGACCGGTTTCGCTCTTATAAGAGCTCACCAGTATGGTATACCTCAAACCTGATAGAAATACGAGTTCGAAAAATACTTGGTTTCCTCTCTTGCTCAAGGCACTGTGTGGTGCAAGTGACGCCATCGGACGGTATACTGAGGTATACCATACTGATGAGCTCTAATAAAAGTGAAACCGGTCTATGGTTCATCTGCTTGATAGAGAAATGAGTTTGATACTCTGCTGAACGTCGTCCCCAGACAGTATACGTACGAATCTCGGCCTTCTGTCTGTGGGAAACGACAACTTAGGCAGAAAACTGGCTTGGTTTCACTTCACCACATTGGAAGATGCGTGGTGAAGAGGAAGCCTCGCCATCTGATACGCTAATATCAGGCTTTTGATGGAGTCAAACAATGGATCAAATTTAAGGGAACTAGAAGATGTAAATAGAGCAGGTACGGTAATCAGAAAGATTCTTGATTTTTTGAGAAGATAAAACATGAGTTGAAACGAGCGGAAGGGTACTGTAAGCAACAGCTTCAGTGACACTAGGCACTGAAGCGAAATGGATCGACAGTCGACTAGAGCGGGAAAAAATTATTTCTATTTCTTTCTTGAACAATGTAGGTTGCAATCATATGTCTGTAATTTCAGGTTATTTCTTTACAATAATAAGATACGTGATCTGCTGGTTTCTTTAAAACTTGTATTTTTCCAGCCATTCCCCTTAACGTCCTTTTTCCCCACCCATGGAAGTCCTGTAGGTGCAATAGTTTCGGAGATACTGCCCTTTGGTGGTCAACTATTGAGCACTTTTGGAACCGACTTTTTTGCCGTTTTCAAAAAATGCATTTTTGGGGCTTACCTTATTCGAAATAAATTTGTTACTTTCTTACAGGATTAGAAACGATTTACTTCGATCAGGGAAAAAAATTCTAAAGTTTTTTCCAAAATGACGGACTAAGGGAGAGGGGGGGGGGGTATTATTTCTTTTTTTCTCAATTTTCAACTTTGGCCACTTGTAACTTTGAAACAACTGGACCGATTATAATAAATCAATCTTTTTTTCCTCTTTTTGATGTCCTCTTTCACCTCCCACTAACGGAAGTCCCGTAAAAAGGTATTTTTTTGTGTTTTCTCTTAAAAGAGTCTAAGTACCATTCAACACTTTTTCACTCACGATTTTGTACTTCTGTACCTTCGTATTGGCTGCATGAACAATAAACTAAAAAGCAGGCTCAATGTGGATGAAAAAGGAAATTGGTTAACCAATAAAAAATTTTTTGCGAGAAAATACATGTAAAACACGATCAGAGATATTAGAGGTGAATTTTACACCAAAACTTATGGGATGAGATCTTAAAAGGAAATATTAATTAAAACCATCTTAAGACCTAACTTTTCATACCCTGTATATGGTAAACAAAGCATTTTTAAATATATGTTTATATAAAGTTTTTTCTTATTTTGGAGCCTAAAAAACGTGGGGTACAATTTTCGGAAACACCTTGTATAAAACACCTTTTATATCTGCAGAAAACTCACATGACGTCACGTAGGTCAAAGGACCTTGATTCATCCAAGTGACGATGATCTATTAAACCTCTGGCATCCTTTTCTTGCCATTTTGCTATTTTTTGATACTCATCTGAACTAGAAACTATTGCCGCCCCCCCCCCCCCCCCCTTCCCCCTTCCTGAAATAATAGGAAACAACCCACGACTTTTTAACATTACCTACCCTAGTTTTGAACCATCAAATCGTCAGATTTTCACCATTTACACACGAGTTTCAGGAATAACTGATAACTTCTTACGACTTTTCCACACCATTTTTTCTCAACTTTTATTAAGATAATGATGATCCGTCAGTCGATCTATTTTTTTGTAATTTGTATGAACTGCCGATTCAAAATGTTTTTTTTTTCACGTACATACTAGTGTTTTAATGCTGTTTTTCAATTCTACTTCAAAGACCCAAAGTACTGGTTAAGAAAACTGCGAAAATGCCTGAGTTTTAACAGTAGAGCGGCCGCCTTCCAAGCCCAATGGTACTTCTCCAACCTCTTAAGGATCCGTAAAGTTAACAAGTTTTTGCGACCGCCCAAAAGGGACGTACGCGATCGTTTTTTAAAGAAATTGGGAAATTACAAGCTATCAATATCTGAGCGGATGCCCCGGACAAATAAAAAGATTGTCCATTGTCTTTAAGAACACTGCACTTTAATTGAAATTCAGCCAGGAAGATGATATCGTAAAGTCGTGGCAGCGTCGTGAATAAAACCGTGCCCCGCAAAAAATTCCGAGTAAATTAACAATCTCCCGGGTTATGCCTTCTTATTACCCTGAAATTACGTTTTCGGTAATTTTGATGAGGATGCATTATAAAGCAACATTGTAATAAGTAAACCATTCCCCAACCCAACGAACGGTAAATACCCAACGTAGGAAATGTACGTTTTTACGGCCTCCGCGAAAGGTACGTGGCGATCGCAGTCCGAGTTAGTACCCGGCTACCTATCTCGCAAGCCGCTAGATAAAAATCTGCAATTGTCTTTTGTTTTGTTTGTTTATAAACGCGCGCACTTGCACTTAGAGGGCATTCCTGGCACCCAAAACAAAAGAAAGGAGCATGTATACAGCGGTGTCGTGGTTTATTTCTAGTACCGCCTCCGCGCTCATGAATAGTGAGCAACCTCATTAGCGAGTCCGAGACAGTAATGACCGCAGTACAGAACCAAATCGGTGACAGCGACAAGAGCGCCATCTCGCAACCGGCTATACGGGTACTTGGTACTTGGTACTCGACTACTACTACTTACTCGGCCAATCTGATTTTCTAACACCGTCGCGTTGCGGTACCCACTTAATGGTCCTTCTAAAGAGGAAGTTCGCCCAATTAAAAATTTGCTTATCTGGGCCTGTCAAAATTCGAAAATTGATGTCTTGATCGTTGGTTGCTGGATTTAAAATCGAATTTATTTAAGAAACCACTCAAACATAGCAGCCAAGAAATGGTAATCATCCTTATCGAAAATATTCACATAGCAAAATGTTTTCATTTTTGGAGGACTGTATCTCGAAAATGCCATAATCGACATTCGTAACTTAAAGAGATTTTGAAAGACCGTTTCTTCTAGATTCAGACTGGGAAGAATATCCACTTATAGAAATTAGTATAGAATACAGCACTGTAAAACTATTGCACTTCAACCCACTCCATTTGGTAGCTAGAGTAATTTCGGAACATTCGTTGTTATGACATTTGATGGTTTTGGGTGACATGTCGGGACATCTCAGGACATGAGTTAATAAAAGGTTAAGGTTAATAAATCATTTCTAATTTAAGTTGTACAAAGGTGGCAAAAAAATCTAATGAGAAACTGATCAATAATCTCAGGACGTTTTTGTCGTAGGGTTTTTGGTGTACGAAAATTGTTACAGCTTATTGCAGGAATGCTGACGCCAATTCAATGAATTGACTCTAATATTCTTTGATTTTGAAATCATTAACACAGATTGATGATTAATAAATTAAACATTTCTGTTCCATGTTGTACAAAAACGCCAAAAAATCAAATGGCAAACCGTTCAATGAGGTGAATCAGAACAAATATTTGAAAATTAAACCTCAAGATTATTTATTAATTTTTGAGGAAATTCCATCATATGTTGTATACGATTTTTCGCTTACAGCGTACAAGGTGTTAAAGTTTTATTTAAAAAATATATATTTATTGATTCTCCAAAACCGCCATAGATATTTCATTAAAACTTGACGGACTTTGACTGCTGTGGATATTTTTAAATAAAAATAAAAACTTTATTTCCACAAGTGACTTGCAGTGGCAGCATATTAATGCATAGTTTTAAAGTAAGAAGAGGTAGGTCACTAGTTTTTCTATAGAGGTTGGGAACTTTCAAGGTGACCTATCATTGTGATCTTGAAAACGGTAGGAGTTACAGGGTTGGTTAAATGGATAAAAAGTTACGCAATTTAGTGCCCGTTCAGATTGTGGCTTGATATCCAAGTTATCTACAGGGGTTGTCGAATTATTGCAAAATTACTAGAATCTTGCATTTCCTTTTCTTGTAAATGTGTCATTAACCAGTGACATTAGAACAAAATGTCAAATACAAATAATGGAGAGTATCCGTCAGGCTATCGTGTGACATTACGGAGAAAATTTTAGAAAATTATGTCTAGGGCGCCACTAAATGGCGCCACTTTTGTTTTTCTTATAGACGCGTATGGGCCTTTTTCTTTTTTTTTGGCATTCTAAATCTATCGCTAAACCCCTAGAACAAAATCTCATCTTGTTTACAAATTAATGCGTTTTTACTTTAATTTTTATTATTAAATCATTAATTTAAGGTCTATCCAGCATCATACTGTTTATTTCATACTCGTAAGCACATCGTATTTTTTTTCATACTGATGCATGCAAATAAATTGCCTATAACGGTTAATCAGCCTTATGATAGAAAGTTTACGTTAACCACAACACAAAGGTTAACTCGAAATTTAACATTATTTCTGTAATAATTTACATATACCCTACGTTACAACAGCCCTGTTGTAATTTTTTGTAATTGTAATTCATCCTAACATAACGTCTCTGATAAGTTAACGTGAATGTTCTATCATAAGGCTGAATATCAGTTATGAATTACGGTTATAACGCTGAATAATCCTGCTCGTAGATCCAAATTGAGAAACCACATTTATGTCTGACGATTCAATTGATATTTTGAACAATTTTACCATGTATTTTATGTCAAAAATATCAATTGAGTGAGCTTTGAGGGCGCACTAACACTTAAAGGTCGTTTCTGCGTGTGGTCCTTAGATTGACATTTTGAAGTATTTTGGTTATAAATGATTGCTGACACTTTGATTGGGGGTTAGTAATGTCATCATTCTGCGGCCATCATTCCTCTTGTTAGATTACGCAAAACATTTTGATGTTAAATGTCTCTATATAATGCTGAAGAAAGAAAAGATATGCACGACTTAGAAATCAAATATTTCATATTTATATCAGTGTACATTAGAAATCAAAAGAATCGTAATTTAATACTTCAATGGTATTTTGAAGAATTTTCGGAAAGAAGGCAGCCAGCAAGAAAAACGCTGAGCCGCATTTGCAGAAACCTATCCACATACGGAAATTTAAGTAATCAAAACAGGAAAAGAAGTATGAGACCAGGGGTTAATGTTTTTGGATATTAATGTTTTCGCCCAAATTTTCATAAACCCTGGAACAAGTAGCCGAGCTATTGCAAGAGAGTGTGGCTTATCGGACAGAGGTGTGAGAAAAATTAGAAAAAGGCATAAGTTGCATCTGTTTAAATACATACAGTTCAAATGTTACAAGGAGGAGATTCCAATAGACGCTTACACTTTTGCCACTGGTAGAGAAACAATATGCAGCAACATCCACATTTTCGGCAAAAATCATGTGGAGTGACGAATCTACATTTACAAATTTTCATGGCATTTTTAACCGCAAGAACAAGCATTACTACGCCATTGAAAACCCTCATTTAAAACATCCTATACGATCACAAGTTAGATTTAAAATCAATGTTTGGTGCGCTTTATTAAATGACCAACATTGAAGAAAATTTAAATCCAAACCTGTATTTACAAATTCTTTAAAATAGATTAGAGGACGCCCTAGATAATCTGCCCCTAGATACTTGCGACTCTTTAGACGGTTTCAGCAAGCTGGTTGTGCCAGCCATAATGCTCGTAGAGTCAGAGACTACCTGGATGAACGTTTTCCCAATTCATGGATAGGAACACACGGGCCCATACCTTAGCCTTCGAGATCACCGTGCTTAAATTCCCTGGACTATTTTTTGTGGGGTGCCCTAAAGGATGAAGTTTATCTAACTCCGAGTAATACTGAAGAGGGATTACCTACGAATGAAAGTTGATAAAGCAGTGCAAAACATTAACCCCGCAAATGGTTAAAAAAGGAGCTTGAGATGTGGACAGAAGAACTAGACTATGTATTAAAACTAATGAGAGACATTTTGAACATACTTAGACTGCTTAATTTTGTTGCTACTTTAAATTATTTTGGTGTGCCCATAGTTAGTTATTCACCTGTTATAAATAAATAAAAAACACAATGCTTATTAGTTGAAAATAAGATGAAATTTTATTGTAGGGGTTTAGCGAGAGATTTAGAATGCCAAACCCTTAAAAAAACCCATATGCGTCCATAAAAAAAACAAAAGTGGCGCGGTAAACGTTAAATCGTAGGCAATATGTTTATATGACGGACCGCCCTTAACAACGAATGTCTTTAAATTACCCTACTTACATTTGGTATGTAGTGGGTTAAAATTCAACCAATTTGCAGTGCTTTTTTATTTACTTTGTATCACCTTCAAAAATAACTTTTGTTGACCTTCTTCCCGGAATCTAGAAGAAACAGCCTTTCAAAACCTGTTTAAGTATAAAAAAAAACACGTACCACAACTAATTAGATGGGTTGTTAAAATCAGACTTTAAAATAGGGTTTTAGGTATTTAATTCCATCATATAGCTTTTCTGTATTTAATATGTCATCTCATATTAACCTAACTATATTTATATTTCTTTATATTTCAGGTAAGCCTCACTGGTTTTACACTACTAGCCATACTTGAAGCCTCAACAAAGATTTTGTCGTCTTTGCAAGTAAGCATTTTTATTAGCGATTTTATACACGGTGGGCCAAAAGAATATTCACATTGTGCTATAATACACATATTCTTTACACTTTTTACACGCAAAGTAGCTTTAATGTATCGGTAAGAGTGACAACTGAAGTTAAAAATGTTGCGGGTATAATGAGCTTTTATAGAGATTATACTTATATCAGGTCATACTTAATGGTTTTTGTATGAAATCTGGCAAAGTCTGAAAATAAAAATAGGACTTGTGCTTAAAGTATACGCGTTTGAGTACGTCCTCGTATTTTTCGGTATTTAAAAATTTTTGTTTCAATTACTTAAAGTAATGTCTAATTTTAAAACACTCTGCATAAGAATAGATTTAAGCTGTCACATATTTTTTTCCCTTACTCGTCACGGTATATATTCAGCAAAATTGACAAATATATCATGCGGTTATTAGAAAAAAACTCAAGCAGACCATGGAGTTACAACAGTGAGGTTGAGATGACTTTGAGAGAGAGAGAGAGAGAGAGAGAAGTCGTTGATTGAGATATTTAGTCCTAAAGTAAAGTGTGTAGGCAATTTTTTCGCAAAGTAAGATAATAACCATTTTATTGAACAATAAAAACAAACAAAAATTGTTTTTTTCCTCGACTACGACGATGAAACTTAGCGAGTCGACAACACTTCTCTATTAAAAATGTCAATTTTTCACAACAAAAATTGTTAAATGTCATTATTGTCGATGTTATTAATTTCTATAACAACAAATTTTTTAAACTAATTATTGACAAATTGAGACAAAACGAGTACTTTTTAATTTATTTTCGATTTTTGGCCATTGGTTTCAACTGAATGGAATATAATCGCTAAATTAAACTGCTCAACTTAAAGTTTGGCACAAGCAATTTTTAGTGTCATTTTCAATCACCTGTAACTTTGTAAGCAATGAATTGTTTTAAATACAAATCGCATGCTCTGGAACCTACTTTCCTCTAGTTTAAGGAAGCGGATAATATTGAAAAAAAAAACGACATTATTTTTATTATATAGGGTGTGAAACAAAGTGATGCAAAAATTGCTAAATTTTGATGTTTCGCCATTTGGCAATGAGCTATTTCTTCCTTATCGTTTTCAGGTAAGGAGTAAGCCAACATCCATCTCGGGACCTTTTCGCCAGATTTTTTCTTAAAGCACTCTGAATTCTTATACAGAGCGAAACGTAAAATGTGTGAAATTCTTGTTGCCGATATTTTTAAATCGTCGTAGTTCGGAAAAGCGGTAAAGAATCTTACTGTGTTTTCTCTCATTTGTTGACATATTGTCTGCGGATAGTTACCCATTCAAAAACTTTAAAAATAGATGCGCTTTTTTCTAGTATACTAGCTTTCAATAAAATAACCTTTCTAGAGGCCGTCGCAGATAGCCAAAATCAATATCTCTAGACGTTTTCGTAATTTTTTGTTTTTAAAGGATTAGAGCCTATACAGAGAGAATCAAAACATTCTTGAAAATTTCGTTAGTAGTTTTTTCAAATCGTCGTAATTTGCGGAAAAGTTGACGGATAGTTAGGTTTCAGACCGTGTAATTTGTATTTAAAACAATTCATTGCTTAAAAAGTTACAGCTGATTGAAAATGACTCTAAAAATTGCTTGTGCCGAACTTTAAGTTGAGCAGTTTACTTTCTGGATGGCATCAAGGATAGGACTTTCATCTACATTATGTATGTCTTCTAGAATAATCTGCAGTTACTAATTCTTGCACATTTTGTATCTGATATGGGTATTTATTAAGATATTTTCATATTAGTTTATGGTATGTGCCTAGGGAAAGATCAATGTTTTGAGAGCCACAGCAAAGAGATGTTTTTGAATTCTCCTATAATATTTGTTCTGCAGCTTCCTGAAATTCTGGGGTCTACGTCTGCCTAAATAGAACAGCCATTCACTTCGTTACCATTGCGAATAATTCGTCACAAAACAACTTTGTTTTCTTGAGTGTAACCATTGTCAGGTTCAAGGACAACTATCAGAACTGGTAAGTATTGAAAAGTACTGATTATTTTAATTAGAAAGACAGAAATGAAAGTAAAAAACAAATCAAAACTTCTGGGATCACAGACCACTAAACTTAACCTTACATTTTGAGTTGTCAATTCCTCTCAACTAGAGATGCATGAATTTTAGGTGCAAAGTTCCATTAACTTCAATACGGGAGATAAAAAAATTTGACCATTTTAAAGTGATTCCACGCTTTCTGTAGCCTGAAACATAAGGCAAATCGTGTTTTAAGAAACGTGGACTACACATTACTACTGAGTTTTGACAACAGCGAAATTAGTCTGTTAGCCTATCTCTATTCCTCATCGCTAAGCCCATCAATAATGTTTAGATTTTCAATTTTTTTATGAACTTTCTTAGACAAGAGTTTTAACTCCATGGCTTGTGGCGAATTTTTTTATAAACAAACCTTATATTGAGTAGTAAAAAAAAAAAAATTAAAAGTGGACATTTTTTTCACTCAGCCTGTATATAAACATTAACTGAATATAAACATTAACTGAATTAATTAATATAGTTCCAAGCAAGTTAAGACAGACACATTTAATAGTTACATGGACATACAGGATATAGATATCCACACACATTGAACCACCTACATGCAGTACTGACCAGTAACTACTACCGATTGTTTATTCAGTTCCCACTTCATAAATCAGTGCTTAATAACAATATTAATTAGTAGCAGAATTAAAATATTAAAAGCTACCGGAGAGGAAGTAAATAGATCACGATTTGAATATCTAATGGTTAATTGGACAGGTGGGCTTTGGCCATACAACCTCCTGTCTTTAGTTTTATACGTAAACAGTAAGTTAATCAAGGAAGGCTCTTAAGATGTTCTAGAGCTCAATGCTTAGTATACCTACTATACAGAGTACAACATGCAGAAACGTATTACCGTATCGCATTTAAGGTATCGCATAAATCCGTTTAAATACTTTCATTAGTTGGGGCCGGGGCATCCTTTAAGATGTCAGTGCATGGGGTTATCTTTTTGTGCATCCCATGCAGTTGTTGGGCCGCCGAGTCTTTCTTCATTTAAATGTCGAATCTGCCATTTAGCCAATTAATTCGTTTTGCCTCCAGCAGCGACACACGTGGTTTACGAACACAGGAAATCGATGCCAAAATGGCCACTTGCAGATCTTATTATTCTTCGGTTGGATAATTTTTGGTCGGGCTTTAACATCTGGTTCGGTACGGGCAAAGCGGATATTAAACCCGTACAAAGAAAATGCAAGGACCATTGGAAGTGAATTAGAGGCCCACATAACCTCACGGTTCTGTTCTACTCGGTCTTATATTTATAGAACACTATGGGCATTTGCGCCCTAGAACATTGTGTGTCTAGAACAAAATCTACAATATCTTTATCGTAAATGGTTTAGATACAGTTACTCCACTATACTGTTTTTTGTTTTTAATTTTAGAAAAAAAGTTGTAAATATGGGTTGACTGTATCGAGCAAATAGGATGTCCCAAAAAAGTAAGGATGATCAAAAATATATTTCCTTTAATGGACATCATGGGCAAATAATAGCATTTAAAGTTTTTCAGTTTTAGCTGCTTTGATTTTAAATAACTAATTTGGCATCTATCGAATTGATAAACCTTGGTTATACAAATGTCAAATAAGATAGTTATAGCACAGAATAAAATAGAATATTTTACGGTATAAAATAGAATATTTTATTCTGTGGTTATAGTATCTAAGTTTCGCCTTGAACCGGTAGGATCCGTCAACAGTCCTCAAGATGACGTTTCCAGGCGAGAAATTGCTTACTTGTTCTGTCGTACAATTGCAAAATCAAACGCTCCGTTAACGATAGCCTTTAAGATCAAGCTGGTCTCTCCAACCTTGGCCAGAGAGATGGAGACTGCAAGAGGTTCAGTCGGCGATCACACTTTGCGATCATGGTTGTCCAGCTTCTTTATGAGTCCACCAGATCTCGTCTTGGCGGAGTCTTCTTTTCCCATCGTATTCGGCAGTTTCTGTACAAATTAGCTATTCTGCCGCAGTTAAAACAGGAACGTATTTATCCATCGATGGGTGTTCTATTGTCGAAGATTGTGGTTCATACCCTCGTTTTATCACAACACACATCTCGTCCAGCAATTGCTTTAGAAATGATCTTGTCGAGGCGCTTCTTGGACGTCCATCATCTTAACTCTGTAGCCAGTACTTACCCTAGAAACCTCACACGCCCTCGAATCAAAGCATCGCTACTACGGCAAGGGGGAGCCAACCTTAAACGTCTTCTTCTCTCAGTGTCCCTAACTCCTTCAAAAATTGCTGAACTGTCAGCTACTTAAAAAAACAGGAGGAGCCGTTGGGTATGCTAATCGTGTCAGGCGTTGAATATTTGCTTCAAACTCCTCCAGATTTTTCCCCGGCTTGTGTTGCTTTGTTTAAGCTCTTAGCAGATATTTTCTTGATGAGCGTTATCTCACTTCTCTCTCTGCTTTTTATTATCTCAGTTGTAAAACTGCAGTAATTGCGCCATTGCTGATTTTTTCTGCGCCAATAATGTGGTCATGATGTCTGCAGAGTCATCCTTCCATTCAGAATCGCTAAGGCTTTAAATTGATTTTTGTAAATGCTTCAAAGAGAAAGTACTACTGAAAACAGGTTTATTGACACTAAATCTTTACAAAGTAGAAGGTACAATTTTTACTGCCATATGTTCTTTGACTTCTTCCACCTCATCTTTAACTCCATCCACTTCCTCTTTTACTTCGTTCAGTTTACTGTTTACAAATTTAAGCAGCTCGGTCTTGTTGTTTCTGAGGCAAGTAGTAGCCTAGGCTCATACTGCCGTTCTTTTTTAGCTTGTCCACTTCGTCTCCTTTCATCTTCATCTTTCAGGAGTTTTTTTAAGCAGTTTAAATTTAAATTATATTAATATAATAAAAAAAAATGACACTGTTCAAATTTTATACAGATAATGATTATACACATTGCCTTCTGCTTCCTGAAACTTAATGAATTTCTTTATATTAGGTAAAAATTGTTGTTCTGATATATGCATTTTACGGTATACCCCACACAAGTCTTACAATTAGAAATAAACTTTACGAGTTTTATATTTAACATTTCCTTCTTAGATTTACAGTAAAACTTGTAGGTGTATGGCTAATATATAACCAGAAAACCTGCACAATTTCTTGTATCTGTTGTCTCTCTTATCTAAGTAATTTGAATATGCTTGAACACTGAACCGATAGAAAGAAACGCTGTAAAATACAATATAATGAATGTCCTCTATATAATGAAACTATAACCAAATATGTACTTTTGATGGCTTGTGCTGATGACATAGAAGATTCGAAGATGCAAAGAATAAAGGGTGGTGAGATCCTTTTAGATCTTGATTTATACTCATAGTTCGGTTAGACTCTTCGTTGTTTTATAGACTCAATAAATTTATAATAGGTGGATTGCTTTTATGCAAATCCTCTAGTCTATTATGGACCACTACCTTTGATCACAAATAATTTGCAAAACAGCCTTTAGCTTGGAAACTTTAAACAAAATATTGCAGAAAGCAAGCCCTGAAAAATACTTATAATTGTGTAAAATACTACCAACTCAGTTTCACTACGAATCAGTACCATTTCGGGTCCATGACCGGATAAAACGTTTATGTTTTTAATAAATGGGTAAATTTGTATTCAGAAACGAGCTTTCTCGTGGTATTGTTCCGAAGATAGACAGCCCACGTCCCGGCTCGCACTGAAGTATTGATGTAATCTGACAGATAAGCAACCCTTTCTGTGCTTTAAAGTTGTGCATTCAAGTCGTATGACCGAACAAGAGGTCACAGTTCAGGATTGTCAGCCGGTCTTACTTTCCGTAAACGTATTATCGCGCATCAGGAGTCGGGGCACATTTGCTAAGGTTCGTTTGCGTTTCTTGTTTTGTTTTTTTTTTGAGAGAAAAAAATTGTCTTTTAATAGGATCGCACATCTACATTTCTAAATTCATGGGAAAGCAGAGGCGGTACCGGAGAAATTTTGCGGTGACGAGATTTAAATGGTGCATGCGTCGGTCAATTAGTTATGAACATGCATTCAGCGAATAGAATCTCAATGCGATGGCGCGCCCAGCTTGAAAACCAGAAGCTGTCTTATCTTTCACGGTAATCGGTGTATATCAAATATGAGTGGTTGGAATTGACTTATTAGGTGACAATTCCTGTGTGAAAAATAGTTGCTTGCAGGCTTTTTTGTCTATCTTAATCTGTTGATTTTATACGCTGAGTGCAGGCAGCCGATTAGGTTTAACTAACATTTATATGCAAAATAAACCATTTAGCTCTCTTTGTTTAAATAATAAATATTAGTACAATTCTATAACAGCACAGAGTTCAACGTCGTTATTAAAAAAAAAATGTATAGATATTTTGCTAAAATTACATTTTACCTCCTACTTAGCCTTAGGCTTAACCAATATTATTTAAAAAATCGGAAAAAAATTAATATTCTATTTCACAGGCTTGCTGATCGAAATGCCTATTTGCACGTGACTTTTTAAGAATATTGCATATTTTGTGACTCCTTTTTTACGACGATAATAATAGTTAAATAGTAGAATTAAAAAATTACATCAACAAGAATTTTAGATAAAGAAACACCAAAAAAGCAGAAAAAATACTCAGGGGAGAAACTAAGGCCCAGTCTATCCAAATTCTTATTCTCAGTCATATTCTTCTCTATCTAATTTCCGTCCATAACAACCTATATATAACAAGTGTTGTTTACATGCTTTGTAATGGACGAAAATGAAGAACACGACCACGAATAAGAACAATACGAAGAGTGGATAACCTGCTCTAAGAAATAACAATTATTATTATTTAGAAAACGAAAAAAGAAATAATAATAATTATTATTATAATCTATGAAGCATACGTAAAGGTCTTGGTTTACATCTAGGCATCTCTTCAACATTCAAGGCAAAGATGGCCTCTCTCGTGCCCATTCCCTTGCGGAATCCAAATCGTTTGTCTGATGTTTCAGCCTCACACTTTGTATGTTCTAGTATGTATAATTTTCATAAAGGTCTTCAGAACCTGATTCATCAAACTTATTAGTCTGTGATCATCACACCTTGACGTTCGAAATTTTTTCGGGATAGGAACAAAGGTGGAAAGCAGCCATTCTGTGGGAATTACTCCTGACGTATAAATGCTATTGTATAGATCCACTATGACACTGATTGAACGCTCATCCAGCAGTTTCAAGACCTCACAACGCACTGTTGAGATATATATTACTGCCACAATCTCAGTCTGGCATCGAAGTCAGGAACCAGTGCGCCCTTTTCATCTTTCAGTGTACCAGTTTTCTTCTCTCTCACCGCACCGGTGACTTCTTTTATTTTTTTATGTAGGCTGAAACTGTCGTACTTCTGTTCTAATTCTTCAATTTCCTTGCACCTTTCAGTCATCCAGACCTCCTTTGCTATTCTTATCTTACTTCTAATTGTGTTCTGTATCTCCTTGTACTTTGTAACGGTTGAAAACTGTTGCTAGAATTAGTCATTCAAATGCGGATATTTGTCGTTTATTTGGGGCTGAAACGTTTGTTGTTCTGCTCGAGTGTAAAGATTTGAGGTTGTTTATTTACCTTTTTTTTTGCTAACCTGTGGAAGGTGGGTAGGGTTCGCGTTTTGTCTTGTCAGGGCAGAGACAACCCATGAGTTGTCTCTGGTCAGGGGTCTCAGGAGCTGGAAGTGAGTTGCGCCCATTTTCCTTGCCTTTGTTTCCATAAGGGAGGCCACAGATTTTATTAAGTTTAGGAAATTATAACCCCAAAACTTGGAAATAAATAAACAACTTATTTCAAATGTCGGATTGATTGACTGATATATTGACGGATTTGTTTTGGCAATGGGTGAATTGTGTAGATATGGAGGTGACTGCCTATCAGCCTAAGTGCTTCGGTTTCTTGGCCGGAAGTCCGCCATGTTTGAGAGGACTTTGCAAATTCTTTGCTTGCACCTAATTGCCCATTGTTAGCTGTTCGTAAGTCAAACGTTATTTTATGATAATATCATCAGATGAAATGGAAAACATGTGGGACAAACTTAAAGTGGTACATTTTGCTTATTTTCTGAGGAGTAAAAAGGGTAGCGAGAGCAAGTATTTTGGGTGTCGTCCTAAAACGCCTTTCGATAACAATGAGAGTTGACATTCGTCAATTGTTCGTTGCGCGCTGGCGCTCTCGACCAATATCTTTTCCCCACCTCCACATTTTATCTATTGAAAATCGGAATATTGGTGAAGATCTTTCTTTCTGGATCAAGACACGTGGAAGACAACACTCATCTCTTCGCTGCTACTCATTTCGACGTAAAAGTGTAAACCACTACGTGGGATTTAGTCGATTTGTAGTAGTATTTCAACTTCCCTTAGTTGGTGTTAGTTTTGTGGTCACTCGACCAGTGTTTTTGGGACATTTTTGGATGAGGGAAGTTGAACCGAATTTCGGGATTGTGCAGCAAGAGGTAAGTTCACGTCGGCCATCTTCTTGGTTGAGGGGTTTTCTTTTCCTTCCACTGAGCCTTTTGTATTTTCTTTCTATCAGAGTTTGGGTCTACAAGCAAAGCATTTGTCAACCTATACTATGATCTAGGGCCACATAAACCACTGTACCACGTGTCAGCAAGGTTAATGTGAGAGCTGAAAGCAGCCACACCACGTGTTTATTTTGTTCTGTTTTTGGAAACCCTCGTGGACGGGGTAATTATTCATTAATTTATCTATGTTTAGGGTTTTATGAGTTTTCTTTATTTGTTGGATTTTTCCAATCCAATCTGGGGTCATTACGGGGTTAGATTGTCTGGGTGGATTTGTTTCAATTATTGAATAACTTTTGTTTATTTTATTTATTGATTTTAAGTTTACAAAGTCCATTTGATGTAAAGAAGTTCATGAGGAATATTTTCCTGTCACTTTATTGGTTAACTTGTGTATGTAATCGCTTCACGAAACATACATATAAATGAAAAACAAACTAGGTCAAGGGGCATCTTAGTAAATAATGTCCTTCCTAGGGTGTTTCCAAGGGGGCCTACCGCCACCATTAGTGTTTCCAAGAGGGCCTACCGCCACCATTAGTGTTTCCAAGGGGGCCTACCGCCACTTTTAGTCTTTTCAAGGAGGCCAACAGCCACTATTGTGTGTAAAAGGCAGACAGCTACTACCATCATTTTTGGAGGGCTAATAGCCACTTTTGCGTTGATTTGGACCTAAGGCGCCTAGCCTTTGTGACCATCTGTAATAGCGTCGTGTCAAGCTAAGTAGTATTTAAGTTAACCTGTTTTTTTTATTGTTACGCTTGGTGATCACCACTAGGGAGATATTTTCCAGACAATTGTGATAAGTAGAATTAAGGAAAACCTTTCACTCATTGACTAGAAGTACAATCATCATATTTTACAACATTGATTTCGTTCTTTGATATTATAGGACATAAATTAAACTTGTTAGTTTTATTTTGTTTGCAAGTACTATGGGTATTTTGGAAGAGGCTAAGGGGGAACTGATCAGCTACCTAACAGCGTAGGATTTTTCCCATTTAATTGATTAAAATTGGTGGCGCCCCGAACTCACTTTACCGGCCGGTTTTGTAGCACTTTTTGTTCCTAACCTGATGCTTTTCCCTGAGCACTTTTGAATATTCTAAGATACCTTTACTGAAATTAAAGTGTTACAACTTGGTGTTATCCCTGCCTTTGTATTTCCTTCTTTCTTCTATCAGCACCAAAATTTCCTCTGTCATCCATCTCTGCCTAGTTCTGTTCTTGCCCTTACCAATGCTTTCTTATTGTGTTGTTATTATTGCTTTTTTAATTTTGGTCCACTTTGCCTCTTCACCTAGATCACCAACACTTTCTTCCTGGAGTTTATGGAGTCTATTATTTATGTTATTAGTTACAACAGTTCGGACTTCTGGTTGTTGTATACTTCGGATATTTAAACTGGTGTTTTCTACTTGGGACTCTCTCCTCTTTAACCTCACAAACATATTCATTACTATGGGGTTGTGGTCACTTCCGACGTCCGCTCCAGGGTACTTTTTCACTGATTTTATGCTATTTCGGAATCTCTTGTTAACAAGGATGTAGTCAATCTGATTTCTAAGCGCTCCGAACCCCCCCCCCCCCCAGTTCCCCCCCCCAGTTCCTCCATTGCAGTCTTTTGGCGGAGCAATATATAACACGGAGCTCACCACAGTCGAATCAGTCAACGTCGAGAAGCAGGAGATATCACTTCGCCCATTGCCTCTTCGTCTTTTATAATGCAGCAAAATTACACAGGTTTTGCTGCATTATAAATGGGCAAAATAGTTACTCAGAGCGTCCAAAAATTGTCCCTGTTCAGAGCTTTTGGAGAAATTCAGATTAGAATTAGGGTTAAAATCGGTTAAGAAAGATCCACATGGTTTAAAAATGTTTTGATATTTTGTATAATTTAACTTTACGGCTAGTAGTTTTTGGTAATATTACTTTTTTAAATAAAATACATAATTTTACAAAAATATGTATTAATAGATACAAAAAACAATATCAAAATGCATCAATTTGGTATTTTCTCTAATTTTGACATATAAAGTGGCACTTTTCAATACTGATGAGAGTGACGTAACGTCCTATTTTTCGTAACTAGTTACGAAAAGTCACATCTTTTGTAGCTGGTGATGAAAAGTTCGTTTCACCACCAGTTGCAGGTTTCGGTTGTGGCACACCGTTGCTACAGTTTTACGGTAATAAGTAGATACAAAGTGGTTTAAAAGTAAATATTGAAGTTTAATAATAATAGCTCTCTCTCTACGTAGGTATTTGTACTCAAAATTAGAAAAATCGTGTATGAAACACGTGACGAAAAGCCTTTTTGGTGCATCTCATTCAAATTGCGGGAACTGGTTACATAAATAGCTATTGCGTTTAAAATTGCAAAAATATAATTTTTTTAATTAAACTAATTAGAGCCAAATTTTTTAAAAATTGACTGAAAACGTTTAAAAATAAAAATTTGAGATTTGTTCCAAAATCGATTAGAAATGATTCAAAACAATTCAAGGTATGTCTTGACTTATATTTATCAACGCATACTTGTAAAAAGTCTATAAGACAACACAAGATAAGCTGCCTCAAGGCAAGACGCCCTACTCCTTGTCCTGCGGCATCACTGGTACTCAATCAGAGTCTGCCCAAAATTGCACTTTTGAATAGAGCATTGAAGTTTTTATGCTCTCACCCTCTAACATCACTCCAGTCTCTTATTATGGATTTAAGCTGAGGAGAATAGCACCAAGACCCTAATTGAAAGCTGAAGGTTGCACTTTTCCACCCTGTTTGGACTCAGCAAAGAGCCACCTTGATCGTCTCCTCACTAATGTTACTGATGGTAAAGTGTTGTTCCGGTGTTCCTGGTACAACTCCAAATCATCTTTCTTCTGACGAAACTCCAAAAAATTTGGCACCAATCTCACTGACCGCATTGAGTACTCAACTTTAACTGAAAAACTCCACTTTTTATCTTCGTTGCCACTACAATATTTGTAATTAATTAAACAAAGATTACAGTTGATTCCTATGAATTTTATTTTGAACGTTCCATTGGTTCATTGGGGAAACACAATTCCAGAATGTTGGAAAACTACACATGTGGACCTATTCCTAATGCTCTGCTACCGTTATGCCACTGTAGCCACTACAACAACTGTCATTATGATATCCCATAAATAAGACAAAATGAGCCTAAAGAAACATTATATTTCATATTTACTCTTAACCATAGCAATTTATTTTAGAATGCTGGCACCTAAAACCACAAACACGGCACCAAGCACTATCCCATTAAATTGCGCAATTGGCCCTACTTTCCCCAGAGGCCTACGCATATTTTCGAATTACTATTATTATTTATTAACAAATTTACCATCTTGGTTAACCCAAGGGAGAGAGCGCATGCTTCAATTTGCATTTCTAAGTGAAAACTACGCCTTATAGATTTACGAACAATAATATTGGAATAATCGTATTTCACGCGGCTATGGTTGACCTTATTAAAGTTCGTGTTTAATGGTATTTGCTATTGGGTATATTACGATGATGAAATGTCCGCTGATGAACCGAGCTTGTGGTCGTTTATTAGAAAAATATTTTCACGATGAATATATGCAATTCAGCTAACAAACATAAGGAGAATCCTATTCCATTAAAAACATACATATATGGCGTATAACTAACGACCCATTTTTCTTCACAAAAGTCGAACTCTCAGCTAGAGCACCCATCCAATGCCCATAAACTGCATGTTTAACTGCTGCCCGAAGGTAATATCCTCTATTACTCATCGTTTTCAGAGCGAATAAAAGTGATATTCTTCCTTATGAGATACGTACCGCGTACTACTCAACTGAAATCGAAAGATTTAGAATTTGATTTTCTGCTAGTCTATGGAATATATGATACAAATGGACCTTTCAATAGATACCGCATGAATTACTAATGCGAGTAGCACCTGCGCTGAAAAATTTGCATGCAATCGAAGCCGATCTGTAGTAGGTAATAGAACTAATATTAATTGCATTGCAGCTGGTTAGTCTTAATAAACTAATTAATATGCTCAAGGAATTCTTTTATGGACCGATCGAGATTCTGCATATTTTATTCAGTGGGAAAATAAGTTTATTGTTTTTCTTGTGGAGGTCGATTCTAATCAGAGTCATCAATCAAATGACTGAATCATATACAAGAAACCGCAAACGAAAAATAAATCAATACTGTATAAGTATGGTCGGCACGGAGGAAAACATACCATACCTATTGAGACAGATTTGAATCATAACATATTTTATACTCTTAGGGACATAAAGTAAGTGCCAATTGTTGCAATATAGAAAGGAAAACGGATAATGATGTATGGTAATATAAGAAGCGTGATCTCATTTAAAATCGTTCATAGGAATGGACTTTTTTTCTAAATTATGATTTATAGGGAATTAATTCAATATTTGACCGACAAGAGGCAATTTTCTCGCTTTACGCTTCTCTGATATTTACATACTCTGTGGTAGGGAAAATTTAGTTGCATTTACATAGACTGAAGAATAATTATGCTACATGTCTAGGTAAAACGTTTTAAAACATTAGATGTGATTTGAGATGGTAAACATTGTGACTGGAAGACTACACGTAATTAGAGAATGATTTAATCAAATTATCTGAATTGTGTGAAGAGTAAGATAACGTAAGCTCTATTTCAGTTTTTTGATTATTTTCTTCTGTTATTTTTAATTTATTCCAATAAGAACATGTGACGATGCGAAATGTAAACCTAGAGTTTGATAAAACGCATGTGCTAGTAATTTCAGTGAACCATCCCCTATTGATTAGCAGACCTTCATGCGCCATTAAGTAGCTTTCATCAATGTTTCTCTTCTGTATCTTTTATTACTTATTGTTAAAAACGTGTACCTTTTTCACATTGGTAAAGGACGACTTCTTGTATCACCATACTAATTTTTTCAATAGAATGTATGCTTTTTGGAATTCAAGTCGATTTATATTGTCTTATGTAATATATAGATATACCGAGTGTCCAGCAGAATCCTGGACATAGGAGATTAACATGGGAAATCGGTTTTTATTTTTTTGCGCCTGTTGAAATAATTGTCGTGTTTAAAGATCTCAATGGCCTCTCTCGTTAGTCTCGGATAGAATCGCTGCGATTGATATAAGGTATCCACCTCGTTGAAAAAGATGTCGTGACCTTCGGATAGAGCGTACTTTGCTACTCCTGACTTTTGTGTTTGTCCCACCAGCTTGCAACTCCTCTTGTGTTCCGTAATCCTCGTGTTGACACTCCGTTTTGTGGTGCCAATGTATACCGAGCCACAGCAGTATGGAAATCGGTAAACTGCGGGTGTCGATAAGGGATCTCTGCGGTCTCTGGTCAATCTCAAATTCTGTTGTATTGTACGAGTGGGTTTAGAGACAGTTTTAACATTGTGCTTTTCCAGTAGGATAGTTCCAGTTTCCAGTTTTCCAGTAGACTAGTCCATCCGCTGTTTTCTTCATCTTCTCCCGTTGCTCCTTCCTGGTGCTCTACATTCCTTGGACGGACGGCCCTATCGAACTCGTGCTTCCTGTATTCATTCCAACCAAAGGCTCTTTCCAGATGTGTCACTTCTCGTTCCAATTCTGCCGGCTCACACATTCTCTTGGCTCTGATAGACAGAGTCTTTATGACTCCCCTTTTCTGTCTCGGATGACGAGTTGATCCGTTATTGTGGTATCGGTCAGTGCGTGTTGGTTTTCTTGATACCAAAACTTCCAAAACGGTAGGCGTCCTTCTTTTCTATCTCCAGAAGGTATTGAATTTTTGGGTTGATAGCGTGGCGTACCGTTTAGAGGTTGATGGGTAGTATCCCGTCTCATCTCAGAGCCGGAAGCTCCTCTCGATGGAGGAAGGCGGTTCCCAGTGCCTTGTGGCGCAGTCGCGCCTATCTCTAGCACACTCCCAGAAAGTGGTATGACGACTCTTCCCCTGCTCCACAGTAAGTGCAGAGAGACTGTCCACCATTCCTAGGAGGTGCATGTGTCTGTTTAGTCTGCAGTGACCAGTGAGGATTCCTATAAGGTCACCCAGGCACTGCCGCCTTCTTCAAAGTGGCCACAAGGAATTGGATCTGTCCGGGTTAGGGTAGATTTCCTTGGTCTGTCTACGTATTCCTGACTGTGTCCAGTTTGTCCTTGTACGCTCCCATGTCAATTATTTAGAGTGTGGGAGACATATCTATTTCTTACTCCTAGGCATGGCTCCGGTCCACTAGAGCACGTCTGAGAAACACGCTTGGCTGATTCATCGGCGCGCTCGCTTTTCTCAATGCCTCTATGTTTAGGAACCCATCCCAGAGTTACCCTTTTTGTTTCTGCCAGTGACCTTAGAGCATCCCTGCAGTCGTGAACGAGCTTTGAACTCGTCCTGAGCCTGCAGATAGCTAGCAGTGCCGCCTGACTGTCGGAGTAGATGAAGATGTTCTGTTCTGCTCGTTGCTTGACTTCTGGTCGTGTAGCCACTTCGAGTATTACAAACACCTCACGGTATTACGAAAACAGTCGTGTGACTTTTCAAGGGAAAGCTCTCGCCCTCTTCATGGCCTGCTTTATATATATTCCGGCTCCTGATGACTGTGAATCAGCCATTCTTGATCCGTTTGTATTTCATATACTAACCAGATACTTGCAAGACGAAGACGTCTAATGAGCCAAACATCTTGCCAAAGACTCGGCTTAAATCCATGGTAAGGGAGGGACTGGAGTGATGAGGTGGAAGTTTTACTGGCCAGTGCAGTTAGAGGGTGAGAGCATAAAAATTTCAATGCCCTTTTCAAAAGTACCACAGTGGGGTGCAATTTTGGGCAGAGTCTGATTGAGTACCAGTAATAACGCAAGTCAAGAAGCAGGACGACTTGTCTTGAGGCAGCTTATCTTGTGTCATGTTATAGAATTTTTACAAGTATCCCCAAGTATGCTTTGGTAAACAAAAGGCAAGACATGTCTTGAATTGTTTGACCATGTGGATCATTTTTAACCCACCTTAACCCCAATTCTAATCTGAATTTCTCCAAAAGCCCCGAATATGGATGGATGGACGAATGGATGCTCTGAGTAATTTTTTTTTAACTAGTTCGCTCATATTTAACTTGATTGTCTCTAAATGCTCCAAATTGGTACTTTTTTAAGCATTGAGACATTTTTTAATAACAATAAATTAATGACAATAATTAAACATGACTTTCTCGAAAAATACCAAATTTGCATTTAGAGGGCATTAAGATAAATTTCATTTATTTTAGTGCAAAAATGTAATATTGCAAAAAAGAACTTCAAAATAGCATTTTTACACACTTTAAGTCATTTTTAAAGACTTTCTCCTAACTTTCTTTACCCTACTTTCTCAAAAAACACCAAAATTTTCATTTTGAGGCCTTTCTAGTCAAATTTCACTTATTTTGGTCCAAAAATAAATTTTACCAGAAACAAATTAGTAGATTTGAATCAATATAACTAACCTGATATCGTCCTAAAACTGATTCTTTAAAAACATCGAAAACGAATCAAAAACTGCATTTCTAGATAAGGTGGGTAATTTCTAATTGATTTTAGTTCTAATTTCAATCTGAATGTCTCCAAAGACTTCAAATTTGCATTTTAAGATGCTTTTGTATCATTTTTTAACTTTTGGCGCTAACTCTAATCTACACCTTTTTAAAGTAATTTCTAACCGATTTTGACCGGATTCTGAATGTTTAAAAAAAATTAATCTGATTTTTAATTGTTTTTGTTATTCAAGTTAGTGTTCAAATTTTATAAACGCTCTATAAACGATCTAAAGTGTTTTCCGGGCTTTGAAGCCGTGGTCCAATAGAATTTCTTTTGGTCTGATTTGACTGTGGTGAGCTCGGTGGTATTTATTCCCCCGCCGGCGCCGTCGCGCTGTCGTGGAGGGACTGGGGTGGGGGTAGTAGTGGCGCGGGGTTTCGGCGCATTTGAAGTATGTCGTAGAACTTCCAGTCTGCATTTAGAAATAAAATTAATTTCCTTCTTCCTGTTAAAATTGTTGTCGAGTTTAAAGATCTCAATGGCCTCCCTCGTTAGTGTCGGATAGAAACGCTGCGATTGATATAAGATATCCACCTCGTTGAAAAGGATATCGTGACCTTCGGAGAGGGCGTGCTCTCCTGTTGACTTTTGTGCTATTCCAGTAGTCTGCCAATCCTGTCCGATACTTTGTGGATGATGTATGGTGGACTAGTCCATCTGGGCTTTTCTTCATCTTCTCCCGTTGTTCCTTCTTGGCGCTCTACATTTCTTGGACGGACGGCCCTATAGAACTCGTGCTTGCTGTATCCATTCCAACGAAAGGTTCTTCTCATCCTTCATTTCCCGTTCCAATTCAGTCAGCTCACAAATTCTCTTGGCTCTCACAGACAGAGTCTTTAAGACTCCCCTTTTCTATCTTTTATGATGATTTGGTCCATTATTGAGGTATCGGTCAGTGTGTGTTGGTTTTCTATAAACGGTGTGTGCAAGCTTCTCATTCGGCCTCCTTGATACCCAAACATCCAAGAATGGTAGGCGTCTTTCCTTTCCTATCTCCCCATAGTGTTGAGGTGTAAGAGGAGGTTTTGAAGTTCGCCTTTACCATGGCTCCAAATAACAGAGGTGTTGTCCAATTATCGGAACCAGCACTTTAGCGTCTTATTTGCCGTTGCCAACGCCTTGGTCTCGAAAATTTCCATAAAATAGTTGGCTATTACTGGACTAAGGGGGTTGCCCATAGTTACATCAGTTTGTTCGTAGAAATCTTCCTTGCTTTGAAAATATGTAGTAGTTAGGCAGTGTTGGAATAACTTGGCAATATCTTGTGGAAATTCCTGGTTAATATTTTCAATGGCTTCCTTGATGGGAACCATCGTGAATCGAAGCTAACGAGAATTTCTCCTGGAGAAAGTGTCAAAGAATGCAGTTTTTCGACGAAATGAGTGGAGCTTTTGATTGTAATTTGACCGGCCGAGAAAGCTTTCACATCTCTATAAAGTTTTCTATTTTCACCAAAGTTTACTCTTTGCCAGTGTCACTTGGGGTATTCCTCGGCCATTATATTTAGAATCGGCTAAACTCGATAAACATCGAGTCTCGATGTTGGTTAGTGCTACTCGAGGAGTCAAAGTGGCAGGTGTTCGTTTGCGGCATTCCGTACCATAACGCGAATTGTTATTTAAGTATAATAAATACTTATTTTTTTGTTTGTAAAATGTTTTATTTGATATTATTTTATGGAATTCTATTTTGAGGGTGTGCATTGATTTTATTTAGTTATTCAGAGCCAGAAAAAAGACCATTAAGCGACAAGGATCTGCACAATACAGGCAGACCCATCACAGAGAAGAAAATTTTTTTTTAACTAGAACTGATCTTAATGGAGGATCGTATGAAAGACCGAGATAAAATAAAAAACATTCCAGGAGGTTTAAGTCTCTTCTTACCCCAGTGTCGACTTCCAGAAGACACATTTTGATACAATGGACGAGGACTAAGTTGAAAAATGTTCTAGAATTAGTTTGTTTTTTTTTTCTGAAATTACTGTTATAAAGTTTTGTGTTTGTTCTGCTATGTTCAATAAAATTCAATAAAAATGTTACTGTGATTGATAATATTTTCATTCATTGCTCATAATCATGTCATAATCTTGAGTTTTGAACTGCGGCACTCAGTACCGCAGCGCGACTGTTGGTGTAAGTTAAATACACGCGACCGCCGGAGGGTTAATTTCAACTAAACTGCTAAACGCCAACGCAAACGAAACGTATCAAGCCAATTTTACTACCAAATTTTAAAGTCTATATCTCGAAAACGGCTAGTCGGATTTTCTTTACTAAAAACATATCGGATAGTCCCACTCCTTGACTAACTTACAAAGGAAATTGGGAGTTCCATCCGTTGCGCCCGAAAGTTACTATAGGGTCGAGAAAAGTTTATGTTTTTTTAGTAAACATTCTTCGATGCACCATTTTTTGAAAAAAAATCTCAGGTTGTTCCTTTGCAGCACAGTATAAAGAGGAATGTGATAGTTTGGGACATATTTGACCGATTTTCGATATGATACCTGGTTCGACAGAAACATCGTTTTATCAAAAATATGGACTTTTTCAATATTTCGGTCTGATCTCTTCTCTGAGAAACATATCTATTCCCTCTCTCAAGATGAGTGCAAGCAGTAAGTCTATTGCAACATATCTACGAGTAAGAAACTAACAGAGTGCAAGTCAGCGATATACAGAGGGCAGAAGAATGTAGAGATTGGTTCGGCAATTGGTAAAGTAGTGAACTGGCACTGCGTGAGTGATATTATCAGTGAGGCCATGAAAGGTTTCGAAATTGGGCATCAGAATATCGAAATTGGTGATCTTGACTCGGAGCCTTTTTCTTCCCTTCGCGATATCTTAATTGGCTTGAGAATTATACAGGATAATCGAAAGACCGGGTTTTGGAGTTTTACTGGTTGTAAATCCGTCCATAATTTTCAAGAACTTTAATAACTAATTTTTTCGCTGATGTCAAGTAAATCGGTGGTATACAGGGTGTTCCACAAGTAGAGAGTTGGTGTTTGTTAAGCGATTCTCGTGAACGATGATATGAAGACAATCAATGTGAATTTTCGGATAACGAATCCTGGGTTGATAACTCAAAAAAAGTTGAAAAATTAAGCAGTGTTGCCGTATTTATATAAAGTTAAAATATTTTCATGAAAAAAATAGTGATGATTGCAATTTTTTTTTCCAAATAGCGCTTGGTTTTTCATGGATCCTTCTTTCGTTCAAGAGTGATGATATCTTCTGACTAACATCAACAAAATTTAATATAATTATTACTCACAGGTAATAACTAAGCTGAACTAACTAAAAAATCGAAACATTATAACAAATAAATAAAAACCAAAGAATACATTTAATTTAATATTTTGTCGGTCCTCCGTTAACATTCCAAATTTCTCGGCATCGTCTTGGTATACTGCTGACTAAGTTGCTAATAAAATGTTGGGGTATGTTTTCCCACTCTTCCTCTATCGCTAAAGGAAGTTCGTCTAATGTTTCAGGGGAATTACCTCTTGACCTCACAGGAAGTTTTAGAGATGACCACACATGCTCTATTATATTGAGATCAGGCGATTTTGGAGGCAAATTGCGCTGGTTGGTATTGTTCGCCACTAAAACTGTTGAACAATACGAGCTCTGTATGGTCTTGCATTATCGTCCACTAAAAGAAAATTAGAGCCAAAATTATTTGCAAATGGCAGAACAATGTTGTTCAAAATCTCGCTTCTGTAAATCTCTGCATTGATACATCGGTTGGTAATAAAAAGTTCAGTTTTTCCATTCATCATCATCCCAGCCCACACTGTTATGCCTCCGCCACCAAAAGCCTCTTGAGAAGCCATATTTTCTTCCAGGAGTCTCTCTCCTGGACGTCTCCAAACCAGAATTCTCCCATCAGAATGAATCACGTTAAATCTTGTCTCACCACAAAACATGCAATTCTCCCAGTCCTCATTCCTCCACTCCATATGAGTTTGAACCCATTTTTGTCTTTGGAGTCGATGATGTCTTAAAAGACGTACACATTTTGCTCGCCTCCTTGCTCTATTAAAAAAATCCATTTTTAATATGACGGAGCAAAAAGTAATGGTGTAACACAGAAAAGTACCTAGTACTTGATTAACTACCTATTCAACTCAATCAATAATGTAGGTACCTACCTCAAGTTATTTAGGTTGAGTGTTCTTCTAATTGTTCTGTTTGATACAACAATTTGGGAATATCGCCTGAAAGTTTCATTGAATTTCCTGAAGCTATGAGTTCTTGTTCGATGAGTGGCTCGTATTAAAATTCTCTCTGCGCGATGGGAAGTTTTTTCCTTGGTCCTCCTCCATGTCTGTAATGATTTTCGCCGGTTGCGGTCACTCTTTGTTTCAATCTAATTATTGTAGTAGTATTAACGTTATAAATGTTAGCTACAGCTCTTAAAGTTAACCCTTCATCAATCAATCTCAAACAATTAAGACGTTCAGTCTCTGTTAGCCGAGGCATTTTGAAAATAAAACGTGGACAAAATGTTATGAAATGAATCAATGTGAGTGATCTGTCAAGGCGTTTCCCTGGTATTGCCTAAACAACTGTTACAATAGCAATAAATGGTTGATAAAAAATACATTGTTGAAACTTACGCAAACTTGCCTTGACTGTAGGGGAAGAATTATAGAGGAAGAATGGAAAAACGTTCCCTATACGTTCTTCAGAGTGGTATATACACAAATTGTAGACAATCTAATTCTTGAATTGTATTAGATTATTAAAGGGTTTCAATTGGTTTTTAACCTTTTATGTAAACATAATTGAAATATGGCTGCTAGACTAAAAATGTCTAGCGCAACTCCAAAAGGAGTTTTAAGGGAAATGCGTATGTTGAATAAATTAAATTGAAAAAGTATAAAGACGTATTAAAAATATAATAATTATGCTGAAACGAAAAAGGATCCCACCCTTCGGAAAAATAAATTGCATCCATCATCAGTCATCCGACGTTTTATATAAACTTGTTTAGATTGTGATTTTAGTTGGTGAAGTTAGCGGGATTAGGACAAATAATGCACCTCTTCTTTATTCGAAAATGGCCGACGTTTCGACTATTTATTTAGTCTTCATCAGGGCTATTCTCAGGGCGACTAAATAAATAGTCGAAACGTCGGCCATTTTCGAATAAAGAAGAGGTGCATTATTTGTCCTAATCCCGCTAACTTCACCAACTACTTACAACTTAAGGACGCTAATTACAACAATGATTGTGATTTTATATAAATACGGCAACACTGCTTAATTTTTAAACATTTTTTGAGTTATCAACCCAAGATTCGTTATCCTAAAATTCACATTCCGATTGTCTTCATATCATCGTTCACGGGAATCGCTTAAAAAACACCAAATCTCTACT
This sequence comes from Taphrorychus bicolor, assembly GCA_951812265.1. Classification (NCBI taxonomy): domain Eukaryota; kingdom Metazoa; phylum Arthropoda; class Insecta; order Coleoptera; family Curculionidae; genus Taphrorychus; species Taphrorychus bicolor. Next base: position 27,501,716 of record OX638297.1, read on the forward strand.
TGTGGAACACCCTGAATACCCCCGATTTACTTGACATCAGCGAAAAAGTTAGTTTTCAAAGTTCTTGAAAATTATGAATGGAACCACACCCAGTAAAATTCCAAAATTCGGACTTTCGATTATCCTGTATAATTCTCAAGCCAATTAAGATATCGCGAAGGGAAGAAAAAGGTTCCGAGTCAAGATCACCAATTTCGATATTCTGATGCCGAATTTCGAAACCTTTCATGGCCTCACTGAGAATATCACTCACGCAGTGCCAGTTCACTACTTTACCAATGGCCGAACCAATCTGCAATTTCCTGCCCTCTGTATATCGCTGACTTGCACTCTGTTAGTTTCTTACTCGTGAATATGTTGCAATAGACTTACTGCTTGCACTCATCTTAAGAGAGCGAATAGAAATGTTTCTCAGAAAATATATCAGACCGAAATATTGAAAAAGTCGATATTTTGGATAAAACGATGTTTCTGTCGAACCAGGTATCATATCGAAAATCGGTCGAACATGTCCCGAGCTATTACATTTCTCTGTAAACTGTGCTTCACAGGAGCCACCTGAGATTTTTTTTTCAAAAAATTGTGCATCGAAGGAAGTGTACTTAAAAATCATAAACTTTTCTCGACCCTGTAGTAACTGTTGGGCGCAACGGGTGGAACTCCCAATTCCCCTTGTAAGTTAGTCAAGGAGTGGGCCTCTCCGATATGTTTTTAGTCAGGAAAATCCGACTAGCCGTTTTCGAGATATAGACTTTAAAACTTGGTAGTAAAATTGGCTTGGTACGTTTCGTTTGGCCAGCAGTTTAGGTAATTATCATAATTTATTTTTAAGGCGTTCTCAATATTTCGGGTTTTTTCTTTCCAGACTGATCGTAAGTAGGTTATAATAGTTTTGTACCAGAGCTAACTTTGGTCAATTCAAGTTTTTATAAAAGTTGACCACTTTCAAATCAGAAAGCAAATGTAATGTTAGTTCAGGTTAGTTTGTGGAATAACAATCTGACATTGGAAAAATCTACAGAACTGTCCATTTAAAGCTGCTTCATGCTTTCTTCTAGTAGGTATCTCAATTACCTGTTCAGTGAGTAAAGTTACATAAAATTAACCTTCAAACTCATTCCTCTCATCTATATGAGATTCAAACGTGTCTAAAGGTTACCTAGAGGTAAATTCGTTCTTTTTTTTCCAAATCTAGGTAGCCTAGGTCTCTCGGCTATCAGGATCACATCTTCTTCATCTTCTCAGAGAAGCATCGACCAACTTGTTAGTGAAATTTCCGGAATAAAAGCTCCTCATACAAACAAAATAATAAGGATAGCGAGCGGGTACCCTAGGTGTCAATGATCAATAAAAAAAAATCTTGCAAAATGTGTAACCCTCTTTTACATTTTACAGGTTAGATCGAGAGTGAAAAAGAAAAAAGTAACAGTTGTGGCAGTTGTGCTAAAGCTATTTTTTTTCAAAAACTGCATTTAAAAAAGTTTGAATCAAAGCAAAAACAGTATTTCATTAAAACGGGTTTAAAAAAAACTAGTTGATAGATGGTCAATGAGTGACGGACTCTGCTGATGAAGAGGATAACAAACTATCTCAAAAAGGCTTTTAATTTAGGGATATTTTAGCTTATAAATTGTGTACAATAAGTTGATAATCTTATAAAACATATATAACCTTACCAATTATTGACCAAAAGCTAATAGTACAACATTAAGCTACTCAACTAATGTTAAGCAAATTCTTAGCTCTTGAAGCCATCTCAAGTGAATTACTTTGTATTTTACGTATGGTGTTTGAGAACTTTAGCAGTAAGGAAGTACCTTAAGACCAATATCAATTAGTTATAACTTCTAGGCGTATTTTTAATTAATTGGCCATTAGTCCAGTGGCATTGAAAGTGCATTGGCGACTAGTTTTTCAAGCGGATGTCAACTACCTCATACCCAAGTTGACATTATAGATGCAAATTTATTACGAATACCGGTAGTTTTTTGCTGCGCATTGTCAGCCTTAGGTGGGGTTGTAAAATAATTACCTCTCTTCTTTTGCAATTAAGATTTTAAAATTTCAAGCTCCGAGGTGCAACTTTGCAGGATCTACCATCACCGTAATAATATTTCGATATTTTTTGGTTCAAAGATGGCAGAAATAATGTAGTCTTTGCGGTACTATTATCTAACCGCAATCAATAATTCAAGTTGTTTCAATCCGCCGCAATATATTTTAGGTGCGGAAATGTCGAAACCGCATTTTTTACTTAGATTATGGCGGATGGCTCTCATATTTCTATCTTACAATTCGCTTGTACTACCTTTTCACAATGGAATTACGAGGGCGAGTAATTTTATGCTACCATCCTCCACTAAAAACTAATAGGTAGTAATTTCTCAAAAAAGGACCATTGTAATTAATAACAATTCTTGAGAAGGTTTCTTGTGAAGTCGCGACACCCAAAACTTATTCATAAAAACCGGGCAACCACGTCTTAATAAGAACAACAGCGATGTCGAAATTCTTTCGGGGCATATCCCGGCACTTTTCGTTAAGGAAGATTATTTAATTGATATGTTTCTAAATGTTGATAATCCATTTTGACTGTCATCTGGGAATAAATTATAAAATTTAACTGGTTGCCCGCTGACAATCTAAAATTTTAACTGGTTTTCAGCGTGTTATCTGTGGTTTTATTAGGAAGGCAGTAGATGTAACAGTAAGGGTATTTTATAAATTGTTGACCGATGGTTCTTTCGTGTCCTTTAGATTTTTGGTATCGGAGATAAATTTTATTAGGCCGTGTTGGTACTTAACGTTATGTAATTCCTTTAATCTCTTAATAGCGCATTATTTGGTGAGAGTATGGCCAATATTGATGTAGTTGTCTATTTTTTAGTGGGAAATACGGTAAAAATTCTTTACATTTTAGCCCTTTATTACATCCCATTGAGGTAAAAAAATAATAAACTCTAAAAAATAAGAGTTTTTATAACACATTATATATTGCAGCATTCAATGCGGTATATTTCCAGCCTTAAGTAGAAGAATCACCAGGCAAGGAGGAATACTTTTCAATCCTGAAATAAAGAAAATATATATAGTTTTTTATTTACTCTTTCCTAAAAAGTAAAAAAAGACTTATACAATCATAAGTATTTTCTAAGCCACAACTAAACAAATTTTGGTGTTCACTTATGAGCATTGGGTTGTGGAATATGTTTTATTTGAATATTCATAAGAACGTGAAAATTTCAAAATTTTACCACAAAGTATTAATGTTCCATGTCTGAAAAAAATGTTTTCTAAGGTTCTGTTTATTACTTCAATAAATTAACATGTTCGAAGCCACATCAAAGCAACCTACATCATCAATGTACAAGGTATTACAAAAATATGGGAAATAGCTCCACTATATTATAAAACTGTAATCTTGTTCCTTATGTTAATCATTTCATATGTTGATCATAAAATTCTCAGTGTGAATGTTTTTGTTACAACTATAGATATGAGTAGGAGTTTGACAATAAATATTTTATATTCTACTAGTTGCCTATTGAAGTTAAATCAACAACTGGAGAAAAAAATTGGTGTACATAAAGTTAATGGGTTTAGGACCAGTTTGTCAGGATACTAAGAAAAGTGTCAATCTTTGGGTGTATTTTTGAAACAACCTCTTTTGAATCAGAGATATAATAAAATATGTAAAAAGTAAGTTCTTTGCTTAGTCAATTATTACGTCGAATTCGTTAGGGATCTACACCATCTTACAGTTTTCAATGCAAAATAGCAGCGTCCTTGAAACACCTGAAATGTAGGTACCTTACCAGACAAATATTAGTTTTGCAACTTTAAATATACATATAAAGTAAATTTTAACTAAAAAGGAAAATGTAGCTTGGAAGTTTAGGCTTTTTATTACCTTAAATTCAACACTAGCTCAGCTTGGCGTATATTTTCTCCATTTACAATATTCGAGGCGATTTTGAACTTATTTTCTGTTTTTACAACTAATATAATAATATTTTTATTTGTAATCTGAAAGCCACTCGGATTTGTTTGCTTTATTTCCTGATTTTCAGATGTGACGGTGGTAACTATTTCTTAATGTTAGCTACATAGAGGGCGAGCTTCAAGACTTCTTCTTACACCTCAACTCTATCAATCCAAGAATTCAATTCACTATGAAGATAGAAAAGGACGGACGCCTATCGTTTTTGGATGTAGGAGGCGGAATGGGAAGCTGGCACACACCGTTTATAGAAAACCAACACACACTGACTGATCAGATTATCATCCCAGAGAAAAAAGGGGAGTCACACAGACTCTGTCTGTGAAAGCCAAGAGAATTTGTCAGCCGGCTAAATTGGAATGGGAAATGAAGCATCTGGAAAGAGTCTTTGGTTGGAATGGATACATCAAACATGAGTTCGATAGGGCCGTTCGTCCAAGGAATGTAGAGCGCCGGGAAGGAACAACAGGGAAGATGAAGAAAAGCACGGATGGACTAGCCAACCATACATCCGCAAAGTAACGGACAGGACCGGCAGGCTACTGGAAATGTCAAAACTTTCTTTCTTGAAACCAAATCCGGAGTTTACCGAGTTCCATGCAGCTGAGTATCGGTATACATTGGCACCATAAAACGTAGTTGTTAACACGAGGGTTACGGAACACACGAGGAGTTGCAGGTTGGGACAAACACAAAAATCAGCAGTAGCACAGTACACTCTCTCAGGTGGTCACATCCTTTTCAACGAGGTGGATATCTTATATCAATCGCAGAGTTTCCATCCGAGACTAACGAGAGAGGCCATTGAGATCTTTAAACACGACAACAATTTCAACAGAAAAGAGAGAAATAGGTTTGCAAATGCAGACTGGAAGCGAGTTCTACGACATACTTCAAGTGTGCCGAAACCCCGAGCCGCCACTACCCCCACTCCAGTTCCTCCACTGCAACTTGACGGCGGGGAATAAATACCACAGAGCTCACCACCGGCGAATCAGTCAACGTTGGGAAACATGGGAGATTATTTCGCTCATTGCCTGTCTGCCTCAGCTGTAGGCGAAACGTCAAGAAAAAATTCCATTGGACCACTTCTTCAAAGCACGGAAAACACTTTAGATTGTATGCATAGAATTCTTCAACAAACAAATCTGCCATATTCTATAACATCTATAACAACAAATAGACAACACAAACATGAAAAAAAAAATTGTAATCACTTGGTGACAGACTACACTATCTCGAGGTGCAAAAATTCGTATTACTGCTTCTCTTCTGCTGGCGTATCATTTCAGAGGTCGGTTCAATCTATAAAGAAGACAGAGTAGACGCCTCTTTCGAGAGAATGTAACTATGAGTGTTGTACTGAGAGTGTTCTGCGAACGTTTTGACGGAAGTTCTCAGCTCCGGAGCAACCTCCTCCTTAAAGCATTTGCTTCTAACAGTTTTGTTCTTAATCTCGCACTGTTTGATTGGTATATCAACCTCAGCAACTGGCAACTTCCTAGTTAAGTAACTCATAATTGTCAGAATAAATAGACTGTAAGCGTGGACTGGAAATTCTATAATTTCTTTCACCGATGCAATGTCTCGCATTCGAAATATCCACGCTTTTTGGTTCTGTTATAAAGCTGTTCTCCACCCTTTCACCTATGAAGCCAGATTCATCACCTACAAGATTTGATCTTATGTGCTCAAATAAAGACGAAATAGTCACCGGAAGTTCAACATAATGTCAATATAACAACATAGGTCAATATAAGCCTTTGATGGAGACCTAAAGAGGTTCTTTTTTTTTGGCTTATTTTGACACTCAACAAACTTTTGTTGTGGCTGCAGATGCTAATCGGACTAAAGATTGACGCATAATTTTACAACTCTGCATCACTGATAGCGAGAAAAAAGTTAAATTTTACATGAAGCGAGTTCTACGACATACTTTAAATGCGCCGAAACCTCGCGCCACCACTAGCCCCACTCTAGTCCCTTTACTGCAGCGCGAGGGCAGGGGAATAAATACCACGGAGCCCACCACAGTCGAATCAGTCGACGTCGGGAAGCACGGGAGATCATTTCACCCTTGCTTCGTCAGTAAGAAATTCCATTGGACCAGGGCTTCAAAGCCCAGAAAATGCTTTAGATTGTTTTTTTACAGGCTGTGACAGCCTTCAGAGTCTTATAATATAAAAATAAGTTTGAACGTTTGGATAGCAGGTGTAGGAGAAGAAGCTACTTCACTTTTTTGAAATTGCCAACGTTTCGACCTTTATTTGAGGTCTTCCTCAGGGCTTTTTCAGAGAAGCTTGTTGTTGTTTGGTCCTGTGGTGTCGTCTAAGTGTACATAAGTCCATAGATGTGTAAGTACCGATATGGTACTTTGTTTTAATTTTAATGACAAGCTTCTCTGATTGAAAAAGCCCTGAGGAAGACCTCAAATATAGGTCGAAGCGTTGGCAATTTCAAAAAAGTGAAGTAGCTTTTTGTCCTACACCTGCTATCCAAACGTTCACATTAATAAATAAAGGACGCTAAGCACAGATGATAAAAATAAGTTATCAATATCGTCAGCAATCACAACCTACCAACTTTGTTGACATAAACGTATTAGTGTCTTATTTGCGATATAAATATTATAGAATTAATCTTTGATATTGCTTAAAATACCGACGTGTTTGACTTTATTACAGTTAAGGGTAGCATTTAAAACGTTTTTATGTGCTCAATCATTTCAGGCAGTTTTAGTTTCCATCAAATAGGAAATAAAAACTTGGTTCCTAATTTATATTTAAAGGATGTTTTTACCTTCTGGAAAAGTAGTTCTCAGTTTTATTAAAAGAAAGGTATAACTCCTACGACGAATAACATGTTTTATCAAATTTTGGAAGGTGATTTAGCACTGAAAAGTCGTGTTTTCGTAACTTAAAAACTTCGAAACCCTGTAGCTCTTTTTTTCTTTCAAATATTTTGGAAAACTAAAGTATGCATGAAAGAAGAGACAATAATTATTCTTAAATTTAGAATCAGAATTTAAATTATAATAGGTAGGACATTTTTGCGGATTTTTTGTCAAATTAAAATACTCGACAAAATGCTTGACATGCACTTACATGGTCGTAATGATGGATCAGTAAGGTCTATGCAGCCCCACGTGGTAGGAATGCATATGTCCTCTACATTTTCGAGTTCTGGACCATGGCCGCCACCCTCCTCAATGCTGGCTTCTGTATTTGTTTCGATTTCTTCTTCGTTCTCTACATTTTCGCTGTCTTCTACAAGTAGACCAATGTCTTCCTCTACAAGAGATAGTCTGTCTGCGTTTACCACAATTTTATTTGCATCATCTTCAGCCTGAAAAAGTAGTTTTTGGTTTTAGTTTTAAGTAGGGTAAATTTGGGTAATAAATGGAAAAATTAGATTGGTAACACTGCTATTCGATAATATCTGCTATTGAAAATGTTTCAATATTCTAGTGTTTTACATAAAAAGGGCCAAGAGTGTATTAAAAACTGCACAATGACACCCTGCTATATGCGTACCAGAACATACATTTCAAAGCTTATTAATTAAATTTTCAAAAGTGGCATACATAAACAAAAACCGATATCTCGTTATAGTTTAAATATAAAGAGTCATTTTACTCAATTTCATTTATAGGGCATAATATATATATAGAACTAGGTGCTTCAAGTTTGAAATTAGTTAACTCTAACTCAACAGTCTCAAGTTTATTAGTATCTCAAGTTGTAGTTGTACGGCTACATGTTTCGCCTAAAAAGGCATCATCAGGCCTAAAATATATTTATAAAACAATTGCAACGCAAGAACAACCACAATTAAACTCACCACAATCACAACATACGTTAAAATAGTTAAAAATTCTAAAACACGCCGGTGGGGGCAGGGACGCTGATACGCAAATCATTTTAGATTATTAAAAATCAACGTCGGTTCGAAATTGAAGACGTCATTGATGCACTCCAGTATGGGACTCTTTTTTGCTTTAGTTATTTCAATTTTTTCTAAAAGGTTAAGGTTATTCGACTTTTCACATTCACGAAGGATTTTGAGATTACCCGGAATTGAGGCTTTATGGCGATTATCTAACAAGTGATTTGTAAAAGTGGAACTAGTGTTGAAGATGTCAGAATCCTTATAACTATTATAATGCCTGAGGTGTTCACTAGCTCTAGTCATGAATCTTCTGCCAGTATGGCCTATATAAACTGCCTGGCAATTACCACAATGCAGAGCATACACTCCCGACTTCATAAGTTTGTCTGTGGGGTCCTTGTTTTTAACGATCTCTTTCTTTAGACTATTATCCGTTCTGAATGCAATATTGACATCAAAAGGTTTAAAAAATCTAGCCAAACCCACAGAGATATTACCTAAATAGGATAAGGTACTAAAACTTCTGCCCTTGCCAGAATTGTCATGTAACACATTGAGTGTTAATTTAGATTTGTTAAGATCTTATTTAGGCCTGATGATGCCTTTTTAGGCGAAACATGCGAAACAAGCCGTACAATTACAACATAATAAACTTGTGACTGTTGACTTAGAGTTAATTAATTTCAAACTTGAATTTCTATCAGTCTCTCAGAGAAAAAATTGATTTTTTTCTACGATAGAACTAGGTGTTCTAGTGTTCATGGTTATTCATTAACATCCCTGTTATTTACGGGTTTGAGACAAAAATATTAAACAACTTTGCTATTTCAATAATGCTTACGTTTTGACAGTTTATTTGGGCATACTCAGACCTTGTTGGGTCCAAAGCGTTTTGTGATTTATTCGCAATTTACAAGGTTTTACCTTGTCAACAAAAAATAACACTCGTGTGGATTTAAGTAATAGTTTTTCGGTATGAAGGGGATTAAGGAGAAATCCGAAGGTGGCAATAAATGTAGAGGAAGACAAGCAATGAAGAAGAAATTTCAGAATTGGTCTTAGAAGGTAGAAGAAAATTATTGATATTTAATTTATCAAATTTATACAAGCGGGTTGATAATGATTTGGTTTTAAAACTTGTGAAAAGCGTCTTATCTCAAACCGACTGCATTACTAGAAGATTACTGATTTCTGCACTTTTTAGGTATATAACGGTTCTCGATGCCCATTCCGTTTTCTCTAGAGGGATCTGAAAGTTTTATACTCACAATTATTCTCCAAAGATCATCAAGAATGAAAAAAGCCTTAGATGGCTCCAGAGGAATTACGTGTCTTTCAGTGTATCAGAAATTGAAAAGAAGTCTTATTCACAAGAAAAATTAAACGCCACTGAGACTACTTACGACACAGACAAAATAATACAATTAGGTGGATGGAAAAGTCTAGTTTGGATATGTCCTCCTTTAAGTGATTTTCCTACACACTTAGCAGGATTATGCTCGGATAGGCACATTTTCGTTACTTATTTACATAGTTCATATTACGGAATTATGAACTCTTGCAAGACTTTTTAGGACAGTAAATGAGCTTCATAGCCTAGGCAATAAATACTTGAATACCCTAACAACATATTTTTGGCCTAACCGGAGAAACGATACCAACAGGGTCTTGGGTATAAGAATGCGTACTCAAACCGCAATCATTCCATATTTTTGCCAGCTGTCCCATTTATCTTGAGTGGTGAGGTGTCGTCAAATCTAGACTGCTATTATTCACCCTTAAATGTAGTTTCGGAATTTCTCACTTAATAAGAGGATTTATCAACGTAGAGGTCTTTATTTACATTTTTCAATATTGGCGTGATAAACAAGCCCTCCATACAGTGTTGCCAGGATTACATTGCTAGTAAATTGGCACATCTTTTTTTGGATAATATCTTGCGAATCTTTACACCACGAGAGTACCATAATATCTATTGCTGTCCAAATAATTTTTGAATGGTGACTAATAGAACACTTATGACGATAAAAGAAAAAAAAATACGTTTAAGATGGCCAACTGGTCACAATCGGCAACATTGCAGAATCCTGTGACACGTGGTTTATGTCAGTTTATGACAATTATTTCCTGGATTTTTGTTTCTTGTTTCCAGAATGTTTTAAGAGTTTTCCGCCGACTTTTTCGCTTTTAGCAATCGTTTCTGTGTTTTAATTTTAATTTGTTTGTTAGCCATGGTGAGACAATGTTTTGTGTGTAAAAGGATTATGAAAATAAATCTAGGAAATTATCTTTTCACCGGTAAGCTCATTTGTGATCTGGGGTTATGTTGTTACTCGGCTCTTGGCCGTTAGCCATTGGCCTCGTTTGTAGTTTCATTCTATTATAAATTTTTAATCTAAAAAAACTCAATAAATTGGTATAGTAGGTATGTATCAAAAATCATTTAAATATAAAAATATTTTAAAGTTTTGGTCTGCATCAAGCATTTGGTCTGAAAAGCAAGAATCAAAAAAAAATAATAATACGCCCATGTCATCTGGAGATGTGTCCTTGGAGATTCAAATAGCGCCATATTGGTTTTAGCAATGTCGACCATTTTCTGCTTCCCCTCTACCCGAAAAACCCGCAAGCCTCCAAGTGTGCGGTTTGTATATCATGCCAAGTAAACAAATGCCAATTTATGATTAACTCGCGGCGTCTATTTATTTACCCCATTGTCAATGCTCATTAATCTGGGTATGAAAAAGAAGAAATTGAATTCTACTACATTTTACGTCTCAAATTTGGGTATGAATTTCATTTTCTATTTAAAAAATATCATGATTACAATGTCATGATAATTTATAGCAATTAAATGCCCTTCTACTTTAAAACCAATAAAGTAGCGTAAGAGAGAGCTTCGTCTATGTAGACCTCAACACTGAATTAAAGCAGCAACACCTGTTTAATTTTCCAAACAAATATTTTAATATTTATTCTTATTTATTGTTCAATATAAATTTATTTTCTGCTTTTAAAAAATGTAGATAAAGTTTTTTGCTCTAAAGGTACATTTGTTTTACTTGTTCCTTTGCTGATTATTATAAAAGTAGTAAAAATATCACAGGTACCAAAATGAATGGTGGCATTTTAGTTATTTTTTTTTCATATCATTTTGCATTAGAATATAGAAACAAATTAACTGTTGAATTGAAACAGCGAGCAAATGGCACCTTCTAGTCAACGTTAGTTGCGTTTCAATTAGGCTCTTTATGTATTCATTAGGGTCTCTCAATCAGCGAATTTGTTGTGAACAGGCAAACATAAGGAATGTACTAAGTAGCTCGTGATAACTGCATTTTGAAAAACTGATCCCCTTGCTTTTTTTTATTCCTTCCCTGTAACCTTTTCTTTATACCTGATAACTGATAATTGCTGGTTAAAGAACGAGAATCCCGTAGATTTTCTAATCGGATTCCAAGGTGCAAAATATGGAAACGCACAGGTTAGAATGATATTATTTGAAGAGTCACTAAAGACAGCATGCTGTGTGAGTAGTAAAAGTCAATTGAGAAAAAAAAGACAAGAAAAAATTTAAAAACCTCGCGTCATCTAATTTAAACTATCATCAATGAACAATTTTGAAGTTATGTTAGAACTTGTATTCAAATTAAACATAAACTAATATTGCATCTAACACATATTTGGTCTTTATAGACTGAAGGAAAGCAATTTTTTGTAATTATATTTTTCAAATTGCAGAAAATCCGTCCAAAAAATCCATAAAGAAAAAATCAAAGTGACTCTTTTGTTTCACAATCATAAATTCTGATACAGTTACCGACCTTAACATACAAGCTTCCACCATCATCTTCTTCGACTTCCTCAATAGGAGCTGCCAAGCACACTGCAAGATTTAAACAAGCAATGATCATTAACCACGTAAATGTTGCAGCCATTTTGTAGCATTGATGAACCACACTCACAGAATGCTAGAACACAGTTTACCCAATTCGCATAATATATTTGGTATTTCTTCTAAAGATTACGTTTCTCTGGACTTAGGAGAAAAATCTAGGGGGGTTAGTGTAAATTGGGAACAGGTAAAATGCTTTTTCTACTAAAAGGGTTTTGACTGATTATTTGTGTCTGATACGATTTAATTTTTACTAAAAGATAAGCTTCTTAAGGTATTTGTTCTAGGTTGTACAGAACACGCAGAGGTGTACCGTTAGGTCAGCTCTCCCCTACATGTTTAATCCACTGTCTCCACTAACTAAATTATATACCTAGATTAACCTTTCACATGGCGTCTGTAAATACCGCCGCCATACTACGCAATGCATTTTTCACACATCTGATGTTGACTGGACCTTATCACTAAGCCATCAAAATAGCCAGGCAAAACAACCTCTCGTCACATTCTAATTCCAAAAGATTTATGGTTATTTATTTTATGGAAAAATTTAATATTTCTAGGACGATGTTGATTTACAGCTGGACGTAATGGAATTTGTGAATTTTTTTGCATTGGACCGTAACGGTCGTGTGACTTTTTACTGCATTGTACTTTTATTTATTGATCTTAGGAATTTGTCTTTATTGGAATGGATCATGGCGGACTTGCATGTCTACATACAAAAAAAACCACGTACAACCTTCTTATCTCTTATTAGCTACTGGTGAAAGAATTGCATATGAGAATTGCAATAGAGGCTTAATTTTTACTTAACCCATCTGCATACTAGTTTCGGGGTCTACCCCACATCTGCAGAGATTTGGCTGGTCAACAAATTGGAAACCATGTGTGGCGGATTTAAACCGAAAAAAGTGCAGAAGTACGGTGACATGTTGTGCAGAGCAGGCGACATCCACCAGCGTAATATATTTAATGCTGCATGGCAGATGGCTCTCAGTCCGAGAAGCAGCCCATAATGCTTTGCATCTCGCAGACTATCAGAACCCAAACGAAATGTAAAGAGTAGGTGTTTACCAACTTGTCGATCAACCCATCTGTCCACTAGTTTCGGGGTCTACCCCTCAACAGCACAGCTTTGGCTGGTAAACAAATTGGAGACCGTGTGTCACGGCTTTAAACCGAAAAAGGTACAGATGTAAGGTGAGATGTTGTGCAGAGCAGGCAACTTCTTCAATCAGCGCATTAAATCTAATATGCATGACAGATGGCTCTTAGTTCTAATACTTGTCAGATACAGCTCTCTAATACGGTGGGAGATGCCGCCTGCTCTGCATAACATTTCACCGTGCTTCTGTACCTATTTTCGTTTAAAGCCATGACAAAATATGGCCTCCAATTTATCGACCAGCCAAAGCTATGCTGATGAGGGGTAGCCCCAGAAACTGCTATGCAGATGAGTTGATGAACAAATTGCTGACCACCTATTCTTGACACTTCGTTTGGGTTCCCATAACCTGCGAGATGCAGAACATTATGGGCTACTTCTCGAATTGAGAGCCATCTGCCATGCAGTATTAGATCTAATACGCTGGTGGATGTCGCCTGCTCTGCACATGATCTCACCAAACAACTTCAATGCCAAATTCCCAAAGCAACAAGATCCCAGACAGTAACTTATAGGGGATGTTCATTTAAAAACGTCATCTTGCTGAATGTGAAATATCAAAAGAAAAGGATGAAGGAACATTTACTTTAATTATGTCGTCCTTTTCTGTCAAGAATTCAGATCCTAATGAACCTATATAATATGTCGATGGGTATACATGAAATTAGGTTAAATCAAGGTGGGACTGTATTGAATACATACATAATGTGGATACAATTTAAATATATAAAATTAATAACTAAATATAGTTGTATGGTGGTCAATGTATTACTAGCAGAGTAAATAGCAAAATGCTGGGTATTATGTTACTGTTACGGTAGGCAGCGTAGAAGCGCCGGAGGCGGGGCAACGCGTGTGGTCGGTGGAGTTGCGACCTATCTGCGCTGCGTCATGGCTGACACGAGTGATTTATTGCTCTGTTTACCTAGAAGGCAGTTGTTTACAATCTTTTTTTTTTATGTGAGATTATTCAAGAATTCTTATCAAGAACTTTCTAGGCTTTTCTGTAATTTTAGGATTGTGTATAAAAGGAGAATAGCGCGCGCGGTTAGCGAGTAGTCTTATTTTAAGCGAGCTATAAGTAAACTAAAGTACGAAGCGATAATAGAAGACTATAAAGTGTTAAGTAGTGAGTTATTTACTAGTCGAGTTGTACCTGTGTGTATTTGTGGAATAAATAAATAGTGTTTTCGTGTTAAATTGTTACACTGGAATTATTGAACCCTGAGTTCGCAACATTACAAAACCCTTCATATAGAAAATTATATGAATTTTGTTGTTTCTGTAAATATTCTTTATTAATTTTCAAAACACTCTGTGTATCTTGAATTTTAATGAAGTTTTTCGTGAATCCGGTAATTCTGTACTACGTGTTCTTAAACAATTTCTTCACTTATTAGAGTGCAAATTATAAATTCATATATATATTTTTTTAAATTCTCAAATTTTTATATTTTAATTTGAGTAATTAATTTTTTCTTCAAGCAGACTAAAAGAACTTAATTTGTTTTCTCCATACGCACAGCTAAAGTGAGCTTTCTCCTGAGTCCTAAAAAGTAGCAAAAAAGTCCTAGGCAGTAAAAGTAAAGTCAAAGGTAACCGCTACTGTCATGGTGGCGCATATATAAACGATTTTCATTTACCAAAATTATTTGAACACTAGATGACACCAGATATACCTATTTTTATAATCACTCTGAAATAGACTTCTTATTTCCTGCATGCTTGAAAAAAAAATAGTATATGTTTCTTCCAAGGGCTTCACCCAGTTGCAGGCCTCAGCTTCGCTTCGGCCGTCAATCTCTGGGCTCAGCACGAAAAACCCACTTTTACTCCTAGTGACATAATCTACTATTTATTATATAATAAGTTAACAAAAAGTGCTCAGGGTTCACAAAAAGTGGTCAATGTTAGTAAATAAATACCTTGCACTTGTTTTTTTTTTACTGTATGCATCCAATTCTGATATTATTTTGGTAGCTTATTAACATTTGACACAATTGTTTATTGGTTATGAGTCACGATAAAATGAGAATAAAAAAGAACGAATTCAATTGGTAGTTTTTTAATAACATTATGTAGTAGATAGTTCTGAACAAATATCGATTTTTCTCGAACGATAATTCATTTGATCGAGATAAAGGAAAAGCACCTTGTTTTGATAAAAATCTCAAGAGTATCAAATAATTGTGTTTGCACCTGACAATACTGACAATTTGTGGATTGGTAGTTGATTTGGTAATTTTTTGCCTTTTTTGCGACAACTTTGAAGACATAACCCAATTTTTAAAAAATATTCATAATTTCCTCGTGTTCTTTTTCAATTTCTTTTTCAGTTACAATAGTTTCTGGTAACTTACCCTTCACCCCAACAATAAATATGTCAGTTTTTTCTTCTTTTTCTTGAACGCATGTTTTTCATCGTTTTTTCTTCTTTGGATTAATGCATCTCTAGAGCTGTCGTCTTCCGTACTTTTTTTGGCAGCCCTTCACTATTATACGTTCTCTATCTTCCACAGTGACAGTGTTTTGGGTATTTTTCAATCTCTGTGTTCAAATACTGTTATGTCGTGAACATCTTAATTCTTAATTTGATATTCCGATATTTGAGATTTATTTTTTCAACAATTACTTTAGTGAATGGCTCTTTTCCAGACTTTTTTGCTGTAAAATTACTGTTTGTTTTTCCATATCGCCCCTTTTCTCCTTTAGAATTCGATTTTAATTATTTTCGTAGGAAATCCCTCAATATTGTCTCTTGTATTTGCTCAGAGACTTCCTCCCATCTCTTGGGAACCCTTTCAACGGTTGTTTGAGGCTTTTTTACTCTTTTCTTTAAGGTGACAATTTCAGTGTTTTCTTCTTTATTGCGTTTCAATTTCTTTATTACTCGTTCTTTTACATGTTTTTGTTTAGAGCTTATTTTTCTGTTTGTATTTTTGTTTCTCCTATCTGCTGTGGCAGTTTTTCAACATGAAATACCGGCTATTTAAATAGTTCTTTCTGCTCTAATAAACCAACAAAATACCAAAACAGAATTTACTGTATGTTGTTTGTTATTGTTTGCCTTCCTCCTCCATTGTAATTATTTCCGTCTTCTCTTCCTAACCGTTTTTATAAAATTCTCTTTCTCGTTGTTATTTTTATTTTTTTTATAATTGTCCGTCATGTTTCGTACAACTTTTAGTCCTCATTTTTTTGTTTGATTTAAATTTCATTGAGTTTTCATTCTTTTGAGGTAGCTGTGATTCAAAATTCAAGTTCTTGTTTTTGTTTTTTATATTAATCATACCTGATTTTTGGATGGAACTACACTAGATCAAAAATCAATTTTTGTTAAAAAAATAAATAAAATTGTGGTCTTAAAATGGAACTTTTTAAAGCGTTCAAACGATTTTGGCCTAAAATTATCAATATATTTTAAGTTTTTGCCTTCACTTGCCTATTTTGGATCTGTCTGTAATTTGTAATCTTCTGTAATTTCCCAACAATTATAGATGTTTTAAATTTTTATTTAATGCTTTTTGTAGTTTTTTTTTATTTGGTAAGCCTTATTGTTTTATTGCCTATATTTTTCTATTCGTATTCTTTGTCATGTTTTGTTCAAGTTTTGTTTTTTTTTTATGTTTTTATCGATGTAAGTTGGGCCTCTTTTCTGAGATAATTTGTATATTGTAAATATATATTAGATTTGCATTGAGACTACTTTAGCCAAATCTCTGTATTGTAATAATAGTAGGTTCTTAATTTTTCACGTGTTCATGCAGCTTTTGTCCGAAATAGAATTTCTTCCACGAGCCAAAAACCAGTTTTACTAAGAACATTTTGGGCGGATAAGAAAACTTTTCAAAATGTTTTCTTTTTATTGTTCTTTTATTCTTCATATTTGTATAATGGAACCCTTTGTCATGTATTGTTACATTTTTTGTTCCTTTTTTTATCGACCTAAATTTTGTTAAACACCATTCATTTTGTTTTCATTTTTTTAAGGTTTTTTTTGACCCAAAATGGAATTTTTGCAACCAATGAACCTTTTGTAAACTAATTCGTAAAGCAAATTGAATTCCATTGAGAGAGACTGTGAAGGCCGGTCAAAATACAATCTAAAGAGTTTTCTTGGCTTTGAAGCCGTCCAATGGAATTTCTTCCAAACGTTTCGTCTACAGCTACGGTAGATATTATCAAAGGTGATGAGGTAATGGGCGAAGTGAACTCCCTTGCTTCCTGACGTTGACTGATTTGACTGTGGTATGGTAAGATCCGTGGTATTTATTACCCCGCCGTCGTGCTGCAGTGGAGAAACTGGTGTGGGTGTAGTGGTGGCGTGGGCTTTCAGCGCACTTGAAGTATGTCGTAGAACTCGCTTCCATTCTGCATCTAGAAACGTAATTCCCTCTTTCCTGTTGAAATTGTTGTCGTGTTTAAAGATCTCAATGGCCTCTTTTGCTTGTCTCGGATAGAAACGCTGCGATTGATATAAGATATCAACCTCATTGAAAAAGATGTCGTGACCTTCAGAGAGAGCGTGCTCTGCTACTGGTGACTTTTGTGTTTCTTCTAGCCTGCAACTCCTTTTGTGTTCCGTAATCCCAATGTTGGCACAGCGTTTTGTGGTGCCAATCTATCCGAGACTAATGAGATCCTCTGAGATCTTTGAACACGACAACAATTTCAACAGGAAGGACGAAAGTACGCTTCTAAATGCAGACTGGAAGCGAGTTCTACGACATACTTCAAGTGCGCCGAAACCCCGCGCTACGACTAACCCCACCCCAGTCCCTCCAGTGCAGCGCTCTCCGGGGGAATAAATACCAGTCGAATCAGTCAACGTCGGAAAGCACGGGAAATCACTTAGCCCATTGCCAAACGTCAGAAAGACATTCCATTGGATCACGGCTTCAAAGCACGGAAAACACTTTAGAATCCATTGAGAAATTTTTGGCAAATAACCGTTAATTTTTTGACGATTAATTATTTCTGATTTTTTTAAGTTTATTTTTACAGTTTTAGTTCGAAATTGAAGTTCTACAACAAGACAAAAATTGGTATGATTATTGAGAGAATTATGGTACCGAAAAGGTACAAACTCTTAGCGAATTTTAAAAAATGTTCAGATTTTTTTATCGCAATAAAAAATACTTAAAAAATTTGTACCTGCTACCTGCTACGTAGTAACTACTCTTTTATGTATTATTATGCTTGATATTTTCTTTTATTATTTCCTTCACTGCAGAGGCTTACAACAGTAGTAATATTTGCTTTGATTCACTAGCTTTTAGGCCCCTTTGAAAATCTGGGACGCTCGCTTTGGCGAAAAGTCAAAGGGAAATTAAACAATATGTTTAAGAAGAATTTACTTAGGTTGTCACTTACACAAGACCCAACAACATGCCTACCTGAACCATCTTACCATCGATCTCACTTTCGGTATTTTTCCCTTATGCAAACTCAAATCTACTGTCTATACTTAACGATTTTTTGCACCTGGATATTCCATTTAGAATAGGTTTTAAAAAAATTTCACAACTATGATGCTTGAAAAATGTGTCCTAAAGGTATTTGGAGTCTAATATTTCTGATTAAAAAGTTACAAGGGTTTTGGTGTCGTTAGGATGTACCAACATGAAGAAGCCGCAAACGAAGAACATCGATTTGAGAAAATTACGAAACGCCACCTGTCTGACAACCTTCCCGTAATTGCCTACTTGCTACACGACAATTATTATTATTAACACGTAGGAACATCAGCTAAATGTCAGGGTTTTCACCAAATCGATTGCAACTGATTTCAATCGAGTGTGAACAAACGTACACGGTCGCGGCTCAAAAGAGAAAAGTGCAGTTCCAAATGCAGAAAAATCCTTACAGAAGCGGACAACCAGAAAATGTATAAATTCTGCATTCTAGGATACCTTTTACACATATAAATATTAAGCAGTCACGACTAAACATTGGCAAACCTCCTAACCTTCCACATAGCTTAACTTGAATGTGCAACGTGCATTATTTGGTGCTGGCACTTCCTTATAAACCTATCTTTCTTTGCACATTTATTTCTATGCATTGTCCAATTGGTGCCACGTTTCGAACTAAATTGCATACATTTTGTGGTTTTGACATATGCGTTAAGACTGGTGGATTATGAAAGTGGTAACTGGTTTTCTCTCTGATGTGTATGCAGCGTAATATTCATTAAATATAAAATGCAGTAATGACACATTTATTAGTTTTTACATAAAAATATCTTCTGTACTAGGGATTATTCCTTACTTTCGAAATTTAATAAAAAGTCGTGCATGCTTTACAAGCAAATTGTACGGCTTTGCATTTTCATAGCTTTAAATATTTTTCATATTGTTGAAAGTGTTGCAATTTTAGTCAAAAACTCACCTGCTCCTGAGATAGATGATGCGTGTCTATGACTAGAAAAAATTAGCAATTTGACACACGATGGTCTCATATTTCTAAGAACACTTCAGCAAACTCGCATTGATAAAGACATTACGTTTTTCCCCTCACGGTCGTGTCACTAACTATTATAATTAGCCGCAGAGCATAATAAGAGGTATGCTTTAAAAAATCCTTAGCTGATTGCAATAAGCTTCTTTGTGTATAGAGTTTCAGTACGTTGAAGTCAATCAGCTCTCGTTTCCTAGAAGGCTTCCTTGTGCGGCAAATGGAGTTAGAAAAACTTCTCATGATGTAAAAAACCTAATAATATTTTTGGAGAGGTTAGAGCCTTCAACTTGAGCAACGAAAACGTACTCACATGTTTTCAAGAAATGCTCGATGCCCTACAATATAAAGTATACCTAACGTGTTCTATTTTGTTTCAGGTAATTCTACTGAACATCCTAAGTTGTAAGCCAATGTGTCATAGTGCTGGTGGTGAGTCATGGTACTGATGGTGAGTCGTCAAGCTGCTTGTTTGTACTTTTTGATATGTATCCGCCTTTCTAAATACAAACTGATATCCCTGGCCACGATTTAAGGCTTATAAGATACGAACCTATTTAATATGTTTGACTTAACTTATGTACAATAACATGCGGATGAATTTCTTGTAAAGAGGATTATAGTTTACTGCTATATTTTCCACTAGTTTTGTCTATTTTCCAATCAAGAAATCCCTAATAAAATAATTTTATTATCACCTGTTTATTTAGCTTATGGTCAGAAGATAAAACAAAAATAATGTTGAATTTTTCACTTAATTCACAAGTAATTTATGTATTGTTAATAGATAGTGTATAGTTCTGATAATCAAGATATTGTCTATCTAGTTATTTATTTAAGACCGTATAGAATTGATTTCAAAATCTACAATGGCGATATCTTGGAAACAGAAAAAAATATGAATAATTTCTTCAACTGCTTTCTAAAATACCGAGGCAAATCAAAAATGATGTATTAACTAATCCGTCCTCACTCATACCCTCTCATCCCTAACCATCTACTTGGGATACCTCATGTTAAAGCTCTTAAAGATATGTTTTTCTTGGTTATTATTGGATGTATTTCTTGGTTGTTCTATGGTTAATTAAGCTAAATTTTAATTACAATATATTTTAATTTAGGTATTAATTACTTTATTATTTTTTAAATAATTCATATATTTTTATTTTTATGGAGACAGTAATAGTCTCAATCGGAACAGACACCTAAATAAGAGTGTAAAGGCTTTCAGGGCCGGTCAAAATACAATCTTAAAGTGTTTCCCGGGCTTTGAAGCCCGGGACATACAGCGAAGTCATACAGGCGAGGTGATCTCCCGTGCTTCCTGACGTTGACTGATACGACTGTGGTGAGCTCCGTGGTATTTATTCCTCCGCCGCCGCGCGGCGGTGGAAGGACTTGGGTGGGGGTAGTGGTGGCGCGGGGTTTCGGAGCACTTGAAGTATGTCGTTCCAGTGTGCATTTAGAAATGTAATTTCCTCATTCCTGCTGAAATTATTGTCATGTTTAAATATTCTAATGGCCTCACTCGTTAGTCTCGGATATAAACGCTGCGATTGATATAAGATATCCACCTCGTTGAAAAGGATGCGTCGTGACCTTCGGAGATAATAAAGAGTGCTCTCCTCTTGTTTTCCGTTTTGGCGATCTTTGCGGTATTTGCTCGAACTCAAGCTCTGTTGTATTGTACGAGTGGGTTTAAAGACAGTTTTAACATTGTGCTTTTCCAGTAGCCTGCCGACCCTGTCCATTACTTTGTGGCTGTATGGTGTGATTAGTCCATTCGCACTTTTCTTCATCTTCTCCCGTTGTTCTTTCCCGCTCTACATTCCTTGGACCGACGGCCCTATCAAACTCGTGCTTTCTGTATCCATTCCAACCAAACGCTCTTTCTAGATTCTTCATTTCCGGTTCTAAATCAGCCGACTCACAAATTCTCTTGGCTCTCACAGACAGAGTCTTTATGACTCTGCTTTTCTGTCTGGGATGATGATTTGATCCGTTATTTACGTATCGTTCAGTGTGTTTTGGTTTTCTATAGAACGGTGTGCGCAAGCCTCCCATTCGGCCTTCTTGGTAGAAAAACGGTTTTTTCTTCCTTTTCTTTCTATATCTATACTGAATTGAATTTTTGGGTTGATAGAGTTGAGGTGTAAGAGAAAGTTTTGAAGTTCGCCCTCGCGAGGCGGCGCGGCGCGATGGCTCCAAAAACCAAAAGTATTTTCCACTTCCACGTATGGGAACCAACTGTAGTCAGGAAGAAATTGCATTGGACCACTGCTTCAAAGCCCGCAAAACAATTAACAAGCTGTTAAAAAGCTGATAACCAATAATAGTGTCTCTCAATACACCAGTCCAAACATTAATTCTCTGAGGGTACCGCTTATTAACTTCTCTAAATTCGTGAAGATTCTTATCTCTCAAATAACAGTAGCTTCTAAGCAAAGTTACTGAGAAAATTCTTTTAACCAATCGAAGGTTTACAATAATTTCATCAATATTGATTGCACAGAATTCAATTCTTCTTATTATGGGCTCCGTCAACCAGTTATTGAAGAAATAGCACATTGCAAGAATGAAACCTTAGGACCATAAGGACCTTCCTTATGGATTCCCGTGATTCGGCAGAAGTTGTAAACCGTTATTTTTACCAAGATTCTTATTTATAGTTAACAGGACCATGCAAAACTGTAAAAAATTAGACCTGTCAAAGCAAGATGGTACAAACGAAGTAAAACTCATTTCAATCTTTGTGTTTTTTTCACTTAAAAACAATTAATAAAAAAAAAATCTAGAAGCAAAAAAGCGTTTAAAATGTCTAAAAATTTCAGGACCTTTGCTAGGGCACTAATAGGAATGATTTTAAGCATTTATCAAGTTTCAGAAATTTCGCAAAAAAACTATTTTTTTTAAACGTTTTTATTTTTTTTTATTTAATTTAAAGAGATAATTAAAATAAATGACGTTTTTTTATAGCCACTGTCTTGATTGAACAGTGTGCGTATCTACTACTAATTAAACAATTTAATCTTTGCTACGTCTGGGCAAAAAAGATCGTGACCCGACTTACTCAACCAAATTTTGACAATCACATCACAAAATCGGCATAATCTAACCTAAAAGTTAATAGAATTATTAATTTTCAGATATCACCCAATGCAGAATTGCAAGGAAATTTAGAATCTGATTAAAAAAAATCCAAAACCAGTATAAATTTTTTCACAATTTTGATTTTTGCGAATATTTCCGAAATCGGTCGCGATTTTTGAAATTTGAAAACGTCATTATTATAGACTTCTAATTGCGCATATCTGGCCTAATTTATCCTTCTTCGTATATCGTCAAATAACCCCATGATTAAAAATGAAAACGGGTAACCCTGTATTCAGGGTGTTTCATTTATAATCTTCCAAATTTGAGTGGGTTTTAGTATCTACGTCACAAAATAGGGACATATTGCAAAGTGAGAAATCTGAAAACGATGGAATGAAACAGTACTTAGGGAATCTATAAAGCGTTTCATAAAGTTTTTCCAAAGGCTATTATTTGAATAACCCCTATATAATTTTTGAATTGTCTCAATGTTAATGGTTATGTTACAAAAACCGTAAAGGAAAGATTCCGCCAAAAACGCGACATACTAGTTCTCCATAAACTGATTTGCCAAAAATGTGATTGACAAGATTTTAACCAGTAAATTAAAAGCAGGTGAAGGTGAATGCCAGTAACAACTTCCCTACAAGTTGTTATGATGGTTTAATGTAGTTTTACTTTAATATCTGCGATCAGTTTGACTTTGAGTAAATCAAATTAATTTCCTGGACGTTGCTCGCATTATAATAAAAAAAGTTTATATCAGCTTAAAAATTATTTTCATTCGGATGCCTAAAAAAGTTTCGGACAAAACTAAAAACCAAATTATAAAGTGCTAAAACCATTACAGAAGAGACAGGCCAGATTTTCTGGAATCTGTGATCCTTAATACATTATTTACTATATTTGGAGTAAGTCGGGTCTGGAGTAGCATATATAATATTAGTTTAGAATCTTGAAAAAACTTGAAAAAACAGCTTATCAGGGTTTTTTAGTAAAACGATATTGGTAAATATTTTACATGTAATTTGTTTATAGAAAAGTGGAAACATCTTTTTTTTTTGCAAAACGATGTGTCTCTGATTTCTCAAATCATGAGTATGACCCATCCTTTTTGTAGATTTCTACAGTGAAAAAATGTTCACGTTTTGTAAAAGAGCTCACATACAGTGAGTAGATAACTGCGAAGATACTTTTAATAGAAAGATTTTATGGTTCTAGGAATAAGAGGCATTTACGAAGACCTTTTAGTGGTTCAGTGTTAACAATCCTTGTCTTAATATATATTACGTTGCTCAGGGTGAGCAAATCTCGATGTCCCAGCTCTAGTATAAGAAGATTTGTTGTCCTAAGAACTACTTCTTCCAAGTATTTAACCTGACAAACTAGTATCAGATCTAGTACAGGATCATTGATTATAAGTTAACCACCCACATAGAGGCTTTAAATTAACGCGAAGAAAAAAATGTTAAATGCAAAAGTTGTTGATAATTAGGTGTAGTGTTCTTTGCCATATAAAATCCTTTATATAGCGTCTACCCAAAGCCCGTGGCATATGGCGTATCAAGTTATAATTTTCTAAATGGAACACCTTGTAGATTTATGCTTTTTCATACTCCGTAAACGTTTCTAAGCATTTTTTATGAAGCATGACCTGTACCTATCCCCACTGGTTTCCTTGATAAATGGTGCCGAAATTTCGATATTATAGTATTTAGCGGCCTTCTTATAGGTCTTTTTTAATCGTGTGAAACCATGTTAAATGCAAAAATTATGGATAATCATATGCAGTTTTTCATGGTGTAAAATTTTATACAGGGGATACCCAAAATCATCTGTTGTGATCTTAATCACCCTGCTGCATAGGTGGATAAATGTCCGGCTGAGCAGCTTATGCCGCGGATTGATTTTTTTTGCTATATATTTAATATGTTACGTTAAGAGGGTAACAAGAAAACCTTAAAAGCAATAAAGGAAAAATGTCCACGATTTTGGCATTTTTTCGCTAGTGGTACAAAATAAAGAATTATTGATTTATACACCACTTCAAAAGTGTCTTTATGAAAGTTGCATATAGTTTGGAAGCGCCAAACTTAAATTTAAGATTTCTTAATAAAAACTTAAATAAAAGATTCCTTAAAAGAGTGCTCTTCTTTTCTAATAAACAAATAGAAAGGATTTTGTATTGGAAAAAAAACTACACCTAATTATCAACAACTTTTGCATTTAACATTTTTTTCTCCGAGTTAAATAGCCTCTAGGTGGGTGGTTAACTTATAATCAATGACCCTATACATGGATTTATTATTATTTCTTACAACTATTATTTTTGGTAAGTTCTGACAACCACACTTTTGTAATGGCAGCATTTTATAACCTTTAAATTACGTCAATCTAACCAATAAAAGTGACACAGTTCCGTATAATATTTATACGGGGGGCTATCTGTCAAATTTCCATTGCCTACTTTTCCGAAAAATATAATGAAAAGCTTTATAGAAGAAAAAAAAATGAGCTCAATGAATGAAAACATGAAACAAACGCCGAGAAAAATTCAAAGCAAAACACGGGATATATAAGAGAATCTTAGATGTGATAAACACAACTAGTTCGAAGGAATAAAAATTAGTTTAGACTTGAAAATTATAAAAGTGATGTCACCCGTTTAAAAGACGTCATCTGAATTATAACATTTTTTTCTGAATTTAGAGAAATGATTCGCTCTTGTGTTCAAGAATAATTAAATTACATTCAAATTATATTATTTGTTCGAGTTAATCGAGTGTTACAAGGCAATCGGTCAGCTGCTTATATGTTCTCCAAAAGTTTTAGAACGCAGGACACCTTCTGATTTGATTTGTATGATTGTCGAATCGACTATAATTAAATAATTTTTTTCAATAGTTTGAGTCTTGTTGGGTGGCCTGGTTTCTTAGATTTAGAAGACTCATACTGTGTCAGAAAAATAGAACGTGTGTTAAGCCATACCATCACCCCCTACCCGTGCCATTACGTGTTTTCGCTTTCTCGTAAAGGTACACTATAGGGTTCTATCAATTGGATACCAACTACCCGCCACCAAAATTACCACCAAAAATATTTATGAAACACTAAAAATAGTTTCCAAAATTTTGAGTTCCAAGAATCATTTGACCATTGTGTGATACAAGATTCATTCGATTTTCGGTGGTCCGTTGAAGAGGCGGCAAATGACCACATGACGGCGAGTTCCTATTGGCCGGTGCTGGACCACAACCTCGCTACCGGTTGGCCACGTAATAATGATAATAATAACAGCGGTCGCACTGATGAGCCCATGTGTATCATCCGTAATTGCGAAACCAGCATGGCTCCTGCCTTCGTCTTCGCCTGTTATGTCAGCGCAGAACTGGTTAAGTAATTGTCTCTCGAGGAAGATGATCGCAGAAGGACAACTTGTTCCGGGGTGGATTTAGTATTTAGTTGTTCAGAGTTACGTCTTACCTTGAACTCTTAAACCAACAAAACCATTAATTGAGTAAAATGTTCAAATAATGAACAGGACGGCCTTTTTCACTTATCTGTTACTGGGTATCATCTTAGATTAGGCGAACTAAAGAAGTCAATAAAGAGTTTGAATACTGAGGATATTTGCGCACTTACGAAGTAAGTGATATGCAAATTGCTATTCTAAAATTCAAAGTAACGCCTCGTTTAAAGGAGTGCAGCACACCCATTTAGCGACCACGAAGGACAACGACAATTACTTCATTAAAAGACAGTGGTGGAACAGGATGATTTGCCTTTTTGGGGTGTTCCATCATGAGATGCAATGACTTGTTATAACGTATCCAAAACCCTTTTTCCATTAATCACTAAATAAATTTGGAATACTATGAACTGTACGAAAAAAATACTAGAAGTCGTACCACTGCGTGAATTTTTTTAATTTCTCAAAACACCACGCACTTGCCAGCCAGCATGTCTTTCTCAGCTTTAACTCTATCACGTTGGTCGGTAAAATATGAATCACATTAGCATTTATTTAGTACCAAACCAACCGTTTAACATTCTTATTTGCTCGGGTAATTTCCAATAAAAGTTATAAACCCCGGCTTTCTCACATTATTTTGCAGACGGCGAACAGCCTTCACACTTTTTTTTGGATTTCATTGTTGCAAACGAGTTGAAAGAGACTTTACACATATTTATCGTTTGTTATCGTATAAATTATTATTATATGTAAACCAGGTATTAAGCGAAGTAATTGAGAAATTTATGATAATTACATTTTTAATATACCAGGCTACTTTGTTACTTTATGAGTTAGGAATTTTGCACTTGATTTATGCTAAGCAAGTGGACTATTGTTTGTTATGCCATAGGGTGAAACTAACAAGCTAGTATGTTCCATCTGGAGAGATCCTACTGTTTTACAGTTTTGGACCCTTTTTTTAGCAGTTGATACCTTCAAAATGGTGGCGATATCAGCTTGAATTGACGTCTTACGTCAGTTCTTTCTCTGACGATCAATTTACGTCATGGGTACCGTAACTTCCAAAAATCAGAAATATCGGCATATGTTGGTTCTGACCATGTCTCCTAGGACATTGCGTGAAATACATGTCACCATGGTTTTATTATACGGTGTGTCCATTAGAAAACATCGCCTGGAACACCTAAGATTTTTTTGACAGAATAGGATAACATAATCGAAATAAATGGACTCTTGTTTATTCATCCTTTTCTTTTGACCTTTGAACACCCCCTATGTCGTTGAAGCAGTTGCCAAGAACAAACTTTTTTTTGTTCTCTGTAAGATTTTTTTAAACATGCTCCACACTTACAACCTAGGATAACCAAAGACAATCTCTCTGGTGGGAGTATGATAAACGACGATCGATAATAATTGAATAAAACAGTGAATTAGTTTAACAAATAGAGAAAGGCAAGAGAATTAAGTTTTTAGAAGTAAAGTTTTTCACATTTTGTACTAAGTTTTCCCAAATTAGCATAGTAGAATACCCAAATGTGTTTCAGTTACTGTTTCTACGGTATAAGAAAATAGATTATTAGAAGTAATAGAAAAAGAGATATTTGGTGTTGTGCAATAGAGATGTTGAAAAACAGATTTTCGCCATACTGTAAACGACTCATCGAAAGAAAAAACTCGAAGCTTATGGTTATGTCAATCTTCATGTGAGGTCCTACATAACGAAGGCACAGTCTAGGTTAATTACTGCGGTTTATGTACATACGTCTGTCATATAGATTAAATACGTTTCTACACATGACATTATTCTTATTCTGATTTCCCTTAGATGGATTTTGTAAAAAATGTACTAGAAGATCAGATAATTAATTCTGGTGCAGAAAATATTCTAATATCTCATTATAATTAATTTATATACAATAAAACATTAAAAGGTATGACTTAAAAAAATAATTTAAAGTACTTAAGGTCTTTAGTCGTCTGCACCATCATTTAAATACCGAATTGTTGCCCCCAAAACAAGATTCATTTTAGTAAAATCAGTTTCAAATCCAGCTGTGTTGTGAAATGGAAGGAATCAAAGTTTATTCGATGAGAATCGATTTCGTTTATTTACTCTAACCCCAAAAAATAAAGGCTTGAAATTTTTTTGAAATTTCTTCTAGATCTTGGACTGCTGGATTTCTTACCTCTGCGATAATCTTCTATCACAAAAAAAAATTAAAACGACAGACAAATTTAGTGTGCGGACTTTTATCGACCACCAAGCAAAAAATGCACAAAGCAGTTGGAACTCTCTAATTGCCATCAACCTTCAATAACTCGTTAATTTATAGCTTAATGCAAATTGGAAAATAAAGCTAAGCCCATCTTTATTAAACAAATTAAATCAGAGAAAAAAACGTGGAGTTATTAAAACTCGTCGGTAGCCAGACACAATATTTTAAATTCTGAGTTTTTTCGAAGCGGAAAAAGGTAGAAATCTAAATAAGTTATAAATTAAGTTAATGGAAATACGCAATTGTTACCTCATTTAAGCCTAAAGAAACTGTCTTTAGGCTTAAAGGCAGAAAATCGTTTATTATTCGAGTGCTATGTAGACTGCCTTGATATCATAATAACCACAATGCTGTGTCAAACCATGATAAATATCCGATGGTAACTACTGGATTTTTGATCATCAAACCAGAACTTCATACTCATTTCTCTCTGCATATATATATTTTTTTTAACAAATTAACTTACCAAGAGTCCTCAGAAAGACATACTCTGACATGCAGTGGACACCCTTTAAAGAAAACGTTTAAGTGTTTGTTATCAATTATTATAGCTGCTAAAATGAGGTTTGGCCATAACTTAAATTCGAATGCACTTTCTTACCATAACGTCAGCGAGTCACTTCAGATTAATCAGCTTTTTTAGTAGCTAAGTTTGATTATTTATCTTCGACCCCACACTATTCGAGGTACTTTTATAAGAGGAAATAGTCAGGGGGGTCCTCAAAAGAATTCACTGCCTCAAAAGAATTCTGGAAACAAGACCCTCACGTATCTGTAATCTGTAATTAATGTTCGAGCTAAAGTCAATTTTAATTCAGGTTCAAAAATAATTTAAGTGCGAATTTATTTTTGTTCCAAAACTGTGACCCTAACGCGTATGAGTTACTTCTGGTTAGTCACATTTCGTAGTCACTAAGTTTGATCAATCATTGACGAGCCGCTGAATTTCTGTAAATTCTTGGTAGTCAGGTCATACGCAAGGGTGTTTATAACGTCATCTAGTTGGGTGTGAAATGTCAACAGAAGAGGATAAAGGAGCAAATGTCCATTTATTTAGATTATGTCATCCTCATAGGAAGCCCGACCTACGAAATCGCAAAATCTCTTATAAAAGACTCATTTCGTCGAAAATCTGCATTCTTTGACTCTTTCTCCAAGAGAAATTCGCGTTAGCCTTCTTCTCGTTAGGAATTTCCACAAGATATTGCCAAGTTGTTCCAACGCTACCTAACCACTACATATTTTCAATGGAAGGAAGATTTCTACGAACAACCTGATGATGTAGCTATGGGCAGTCCTAGCCAGCTCTTTTATCGAAATTTTCGAATCCAAGGCGTTGACAACGGCAAATAAGAGGCCAAAGTGCTAGGACGACACCTTTGTTATTTGGAGCCATGGCGAGGGCGAACTTCAAAAGTTCCTTTTACACCTCAACTCTTCTTCTTCTTAGTCGCTTTCTCGTATTTGAGAATCGTGCTTTCAAGAGTTACTCTCTACAATATGTCTCTATTCCCCTCTGTTCTCTGCAATCCTAAATGTGCAATGTGCAGACTAGACCTTGTCCCATGATGTTAGTGATAAGGTCCGTATATCTAATGGAGAATCTGCCTCGGGTTCTTTTTCCGGCTACCATGCCCTTAACGGTTAGTCTTTCAAGGCCGTTTCTCCGTACTACGTGACCAAAAAATTTCGTGATGTTTTCAGCTACTATTGTTCTTAGTCGCTTTTTTGGTTTTATATGTTCAATTATTGATTCATTGGTTCTTCTTTGTGTCCACGAGATTCTCAGCATTCTACGCCAACAGCACATTTCCAGGGCGTCAATTTTCTTTTTGTCCGTTACTTTGAGTGACCAGCATTCTGACCCAAAGAGAAAGATTGAGAAGACCATACTCCTTACCAGTCTCATTTTTGTTGCCAAAGAGATTTCATGACTTCTCCATATGTTAGTTAGTTTAGTCATAGCTTCTTTTGCTAAGGAGCTTCTCCTTTTGATCTCTTCACTGGATCCGCCCTCATTGTATATTAATGAACCTACATAAATGAAAGTGTTAACTGTGTCGATGTTATTTATTTTCTTTGTTTTAGTCTATTATTGTTAGCTCGGTCAACTAACATAATTTTGGTTTTCTTTTTATTTATTTTCAAACCAATCTCCTTGTTGAAATGCTCTATTCGCCTGATCAGGTAGCAGAGTTCCTCCTCTGATGCCGCAATTGCTGTAGTGTCATCAGCGTTGCGAAGGTTGTTGATCTTTTTGCCGCCCAGTGTTATTCCTCCAGTCCAGTCTTCCAATGCTCTCCTCATAACCCATTCGCCATAGATGTTGAACAAGAGAGGACTCAGTATGACACCCTTCTTTACCTGAAATGGGTCTGTCAGCTCATTTTCCATTCTTACGTACGCTCTGTTATTTTCATAGAGACTCTTGTTGGGAGATATAAGGTGCCTTGGTATGCCCTTCTAAAATACGCCAAAGGTTGTGCCATTGCACGCAGTCAAAGGCCTTGGTATAGGTAAATCTATAAAACGCAAGTATGTTGGCACACTGAACTCTCTTATGTTTTCTATGATTTTCCTGATGTTCAATATTTGTTCACGCGTACCACGTCCCGGCACGAAACCGGCTTGCTCTGGTGGTAGCTGAGACACGGAAAACACTTCAGATTGTATGTTATCCTCTTCTGTAAAAAATTCGTAACCCTCTATATGAAGTTTTAGTACAAGCTGTTCATTAAAACACCCCGTACTTTTATAAGAGGAATTGGTTAAAAGAACTCAAAAGAAGTCTCTGCTATTTGCAAATAAAATCCTGGAAAGAGGATTTTCAGGTGTAGGTTATCGATGATTCTAGCTCAATGTTTAGACATAACTTATAATCCAATTTACTTTCGTTATAAAACTTACCATAAAAAATTCAAGTAATCGCTCATAATGATCAGGTATTATTATTCATCGACGAGGCAGCAGATTTTTTTTTGGTGAGATTCTTGATTGCCAAGTCGTAGGTGCATAATTTCATATTAGGATTTAATGAAGGATTTTCAAGAAGAGTCATTGCTAATTGAAACTTAGATCCTGGGCAGATGAGGGCAGATCCCTTCAAATGTCGGTTATCAGTGATCCTAAATAAAGTCAGGTTTAGGCATAATTTAAAACCGTATTCACCTTCGTGCAAAAACTGTAACCATAACGCAAAAGAGTCTCTTCAGGTTAGTCATTCTTCATAGTTGGATTATACATCGATGAGTTCTCAGATTCCTCAAGATTTTTACTGCTTAGTCATACACACTTTTATACGAGAAATTCGTTCAGAATCCGAAAAGCGAATCACTGCTACTTGCAACTGTAGTCCTGAATCCTCCCTGTCTGTTACCAATGATTCTAACTAAGGTTTAGGCAGGACAATGCGAATTTATCTTCGTTTCAAAGTTGTGTACATAACGCAGAAGAGTCACTTCAGGTTAGACACCCTTCATAGTAGCTAAGTTTGATATATTGGTTTTGCATTGTATTTTGTTTTATTATATATTGTTTTTATTTGCAAATCATAAATACTTTTATAAGAGAGATATTAAGACCCTCAAAACGAATCATTGCTGGAAAGAAGATCCGCACCTGGGTGTTATCAATAACATAAAATCGAAATCATTTAATTACCAGAACTGTGACCATAACGCGCCATAGCAACTTCAGGTTGGTAAAAATTTTGTCAATTATCTACATACTCTAGCTCATCTCCAGCCCTCAGGATTCTTTAGATTCTTGGTTGCCAAATGATACATACTTTTTTAAGAGGAATTGGTTGAAGGCCTTTAAAAGGAGTCACTTCGACTCTCAACTGTCCAAGTGAAGTTCTGTGAAAAGAATCCTCAAGTATGCTAGCAATGATCACAGCTGAAGTCAAACTTAGTCATAACTTATAAATTGAATTAATTTTCGCACCAAAACTCTGACTAAATCGCATAAGAGTAACTTCAGGTTATTATACCTTTATAGTAGTTAAGTTTGATTACCGTAAAACGGGGTTACTTCGACAGGTTTTAGCTATAATTCGTGCTGTGTGAAAAAAACCATTCATCTTAAAAACTTGTCCTATGTGCCATCGTAACAATTGAACCTTTGGCTCTTTATAGCCAAAAAATTTTTTTCCCCACCACCCCCGTCTACTATTTTTTTTGTGGGTTTTTAAGGGTCGAAGTTACCCCGTGTAGTGGGGTAACTTCGACACCACACTTAATTCTACAGAATGTCGAAGATGTGTTTTTTGAGGGCAACTTCGACACCAAAATAGTAAATCATCTTTAATTAGAAGCATTGGGAAATGGTTTAAAGAGCTACAATTAGGCAAAAGAAACACAGAAAAACGAAAATACCGTTTATTCTTCTCAAAAACTTTGGTATGAAGCTGTTGGATATAAAAATGAAAAACTAAAATAAAATTCTTTTAACTAAATGAAAACTCCTTAAATAAAGTAACAACAGCAATATATAAAACTATATAGAACATGAAAACAACGGATTTAGTCTTCGTCGAAACAACAAATGGGACACTGGTATCTCTCTTGTTTGGATCCCTTGTTGCAGTGTCCAGAAACCCACATTCCACAGTTCACACACTTAATCCAAGACTTTTTATTTGTGTACTCGGAGTATGGAACCAAACAAATGCAACAACAATTGCATGAAGGACATTCATGTTGCGGGTTCTTAGAGCCATCATTGCAAATACCGCACACACCCACTTTAAACAAGAAACGTACAGATCCACTCATTGCTGTCAGTGTAGGGTGCGTAAGAACATTTGCATATAGAGCAGGAAGAATCGGAGTCAGTGTCGACTGTCTTGTTTTGGCGAGCTCTGGACGGTCCAGGTTTATCAGGATCAACGCTCTTTGACTTTTTTGGTTAGATAGAGTCTTGTCTTTGGTAGTTGGAGTTGCATCAACAAACATTTTTGGTAAATCCACTAGTTCTGGTAAATTCATTGGTGAGTCTGAACGGGTTGGAGTGCTTGTTTCAACTGGTCTTTGTATCGGCTGGATTGTTCTTGCGGACACTTTTTTCCCCTTTTGAGAGATTTGAGAGAATTTGTCGGTTCCTTGGAATATCCTCTAGCCTCCTGTAGAAATTATAACAAACTGGAATCTAGCACTCTCTCGAAATCCGGCTTTGCGCCAGGAATTTCCGCCAAAACTCTTTCTGGATTAAAGGGACTCATCCCTGTTGCTCTAAAGCCAGATTGAAGATTTGTGACACAATCGATTTAGCAATCTTGGGAAATGTTCTTTCGGGGTGCTTCCTTTTCGACGATATTCCTTTCTCCATGAATCCAGATTTCGCGTCATTTTCGCTTCATGGGAGCAAAAGAACTGACGTCCAGAGGTTGCATCAAATGCGTTGAATTTGCTGGTAGGGGCGTCATAAAAATATTATTTTTTTCAGGTGCTTCGACAACGCGAGGGGAAAAGTGTGATGCAAGATTATCTCCAATCACAACTTTTGTTTGTTCAGGGGTCCTTTTAGCATTAATGTGAGGAATCAAAACATCAAAAAACCATTCTTCAAATGTGTTCATATCGAACCATCCACTTCCACTGCAGGACCTCCCTTGCTCCGATTTTCGTTCAGGTGTTGTGCCTTATACACGATCATGGGAGGAAGCAAGTCCTCATTAGCTGATCCGCAAACCATGATGCTGTTCGATGTCCTCGAGTGCTCTTGAACTCGTTCGACTCTCTTAGTTCCTCTGAGCACCAACACTTTCTTCGAACCACGGTCATCAATGATATTCGTCTCATCATAATTGTATAAATTTTCCGGTGACGCATATTCTAAGATGTCTCTTATGTTCTCAAAAAATTCTTGAAGTTGCTCCTTACCTACGGCAGCCCGTTGACGTTTGATATTGGAAGCCAGTCGAGTTGTCAGTTTGTTCCTCTGAGCGAATTTTGTTATAAAATCCAGACCTGGCTTGTTGTTCTTCCATTCCGGAACATTCTTAACTTGCTTCGTCACAAATTGTAGTACAACCTGACGAAATCCTCGTGAGTCATGGGAAAGCCCCAGTCGTTTACGACACCAAGAGTTTTTGCCAACAGCTGTTCTTCTTCGTGAGTCAACACGCATGGACGACCCGGTGCTGTAGGATTAGTTTCCTGAAGTTTATCAAATAACGTTTTTCTCGGCACCTTGAACTTCTGACTAGCTTGTAGTTTGGACATGGACTTATCCATGTTATCCTTTCTGTAGCTGAGGTAAGGCCTACCTTTTTGATGTAAGTGCGCGGCATCTTCAATAAAACTTACCGGATCTGAAACAAAGAGAAAAACTAAAAAACCTAAAAAAATAAAATAAATACACACAAAAATAAAACAAAGTAATTATAATAAGAAAATATATTAAATAGGACCAAAACAATAACAGAACATTGGATAACCTGAAAAAAACCATGAAACCTGAAAAAAAATCATTATATTATACGTGTCGAAGTTACCCCCGCTGTCGAAGTAACCCCGTTTTACGGTATTAATTTATAAACCCTCAGACTTCTCCAGATTTTTGATTGCCAAGTCATAAAGATTCCTTTAAATGAGTCATGGCTACTTACCACTGAAATCCTGGAAAAGTACGGAAATTACTTTCCAGAATTTCAAGGATTATCAGGGATTCGAGGTATTATCAGCGATTCGAGTTAAGGTCAAGTTAAGCATCAGTTAAAATAGAATTTATTTTCGCTCCAAAACTGTGATCATAAGAGGAATTCCTTCAGGTTAGTCACCCTTTATAGTAGGTAAGTTTCATTAATCATCTACGCGGCGCACTTCACGAGATTCTTGATAATCAATTGACTAAGAGCCCTAGAAAACAATCACCGCTACTTGCAACTAAAATCCTGGATTTTAGGATCCTTATTCCCAACCTTGGAATATAATTACAATTTCAACGAAATTCTTTCAGTGCAGATCAAAAGTTTTCTAAGGAAATAGGAAAGCTTCTTAAGCAAATCAATTCTTAATTCAACATTCAAATTTAATTGGCCATTCAAAAGCAACTTATTGGTAAATTATTAAGTCATAATTGACAATAATCTTGCATATTATCATCAAATGATAAATATGAAAATTAAGACTGTGAAGGCTTTCACGGCCGGTCAAAATACAATCTAAAGTATTTCCCTGGCTTTGAAGCCGTGGTCCAATGGAATTTCTTCCTGACGTTTCGTCTTACAACTGGGGCAGACATTATTAGAGGCGATGAGGCAATGGGCGAAGTGATCTCCCGTACTTCCCGTCGTTGACTAATTCGACTGTGGTGAGCTCTGTGGTATTTATTCCCCTGGGCTGCAATGGAGGGATTGGGGTGGGGTAGTGGTGGCGCGGCGTTTCGGCGCACTTAAAGTATGTCGAAGAACTCGCTTTCAGTCTGCATTCAGAAACGTAATTTCCTCCTTCCTGTTGAAATTCTTGTCGCGTTTAAAGATCCGAGAGTAATGAAAGAGGCAATTGAGTTCTTTAAACACGACAACAATTTCAACAGAAAGGAGGAACTTACGTTCCTAATGCAGATTGAAAGCGAGTTCTACGACATAATTCAAGTGCGCCGAAACCCCGCGTCATCGCTACCCCCACCCCACTCCCTCCACTGCAGCGCGATGGCAGGGGAATAAATACCACTGAGCTCACCACAGTCGGGAAGCACGGGAGATCACTTCGCCCATTGCCTCATCGCTTTTGCTAAGGTCTGCCGCAGCTGTAGACGAAACGTCAGGAAGAAATTCCATTGGACCACGGCTTCAAACCCGAAAACAATAGGTGATTATAACAAGTTTTTGCTTTATAATTCAAATTGTCAAAAATTCGCGATTTTGTATAAAAGAATTAAGGTGCATCGACCCTATCTATGGAGTTTTGACACCTCATTCCCACTCATGGAAGAAATAAATTTCATTTGGTTTGGAAGTTTGACATTGTTTGCCCATGATCTTGAAATGGGCAAAAGAGAAGCAGGTTTCGAAAAAAATGAAGATTTTAGAGTTAAATATCGAATAAGTCAATGAGATATTTTAAATCGTGACCAACCAAGAGTTTTTTCAATTCAATTCGAAAGTTACTGTGTGAAGAGTCTAAGAAATACAAGAATGGAGTTTTAAATTATTATTTAGTTTTTACTAATTGCAAGGAAACAGTCAGTGTCAGACGTTTTCTATAACAAAATCTTCTTAAGAAAAATGTGCTACACATCAGTTATTTTTACGTACAACAATTTCTTTCTCTTAGAAACACAGATCTTCCGAAGATAACTAATTTTATTATTCTTGCTTAAATAAACGCTATGCTAAAACATAAAATAATAACGTAATAAGTCCATCAACTAAGGTACATGGGCGGTAATGAAAAGAGTATCATTTGAGATTTCCAATTTTGAAATCTGGGTTACTAATTACGTTACGATAAATAACGTTAGGTAATCGGTATTATGTTTATAATTAGCGGGTATTTATTGAATCGTGCAAGCAATAATGCAGAATAACAAATCACGAATATTATACGCCCATTTAAAAGGTTTTTAGCTTTTAATGGATGAGATAAGACCGACTTTAGGTTTGGTGTCTGAGTTTTAAATAGCCGCTTTTGGCGTTTCGCCGGACCCCTTGAACTGGGAACAGATCTTCAGTTCGCATCTAAATATTGATCAAGGTATGGAGTTGTTGGGGAATTCGCATGAGCGCTTAATCATAACAGTCAGCAGCAGTCAACACACCGAAAAAAATCGCAGGAATCTGGATCAATGGTTTGTAGCGTCTTCGACACACCCCGTATTTAATTAAGAGGAAACATATTGCGGGGAATGTTGGCGACTTAACGGTACCGCCAAAGGAACATCCGAGAGCAGCATCTGAAAAATGTAAGGGATAAAGCTAATATTAATGAATCGAGATCATCTCTGCTAGGCTGCGTTTTATCGAAAATTGACAGAATATTTCTTCGGTGAATGCCAAGAAGAGGCTCATAAAAAATCAATGTTACCTTGGTTACGCCACTGAAGACCCCTACAACGTGCAAGGAATGTCTCTAAGTAACGCTAATGAGCTGATAACATACACAGCGTCGTAGCTGAATTTTTAATCTTCAGAATCGTGTTTAAAATTAAAAACCACATTAAGTAATTTCCTGACAATATAAAGAATGATCGATTGTGAAAAAATATCGGGAGATAATAAGATGACATTTTTTGGTGACCATCCATTACCTCGGACAGGCCTACATGTCTGGTAACCCAAACTGTCAGGTTTCGGTTCGATCAATTTTTGTAATGATTTTTGTTTTCGTATATTTTATACTTTATATGTGGCCGGTTACCTTTGATATTACACCCTACATCGCTATTCAATTTAATAGGAGTGTATTTCCACGGTCCTTTTCTTTAATTACTGGTATCTGTCCCTCTAATGCGGTGCAAGATAAAAGGCTCTTGGCGCTTGTGAACAGGTTCACGTTTCTGGTTCACAAAATGATGCTACCAAAAGAAATGCTAAGTAATTCCTGCTTTATAATAAGAGATTTTTACTTTTTAATAAGAGATTTTTGTTGGATTTATGAGATTACCATCGAATGCTAAAATCTGGAAGAAATGCGAGTCTGTGGTGACCATTTAAAGGTTTTTGTTTAATTTGCTGCAATTACTAATGCCCACTCGCGCACAATTATAAATTGACGTTATCCATCTCATCTTTGTTGGTAGAAGGATTACACTTAAGATTTAAGAGGTCTGCTTTTCAAACAGAAGCTCATATACTCAAGATGACTCATTGTTGATTATTCGAGAGGATTGCAAACATTAGATACCATCCATTAAGTAGAAGTAGCTCTAACGTGCCCTTGGAAAAAAAGATCGGAATTTTAATATTTGTCTCAGACTGACTGTGGCTCTTCTGCAACTCATTGAGGAAACTGATTAGGATAAGGATCCGGCACTAATGAATTAGTTTGTTGCTGAATGATCCGAGCCTTGGTATATGTTGTAACGGTAATATTATATGATAAATCGAACTTTTAATATATCATTGAAACTTTTATGGAGGTATATTATGTGAGTCGTGTGTGTGGCAGGTATACTGCAGTACCGCATATTTCAGATTGACAGTACAATGAATGGGTGTTTCTGTTTTCGTTTAAAGACCTATTGACCAGTTACTGGTCATGTTTTTGTTAGGAGATATTTCGGTTTTAGTTCTTCTGAAAACGTAAGGCTTGCTTGTCACAGAAAAGTACACATTAAAGAATGGAATAGACATTTTTGATGTATTGCTAATTAGAATTGATCACACCTAGTGCTTGACGTTCTTAAAGCAAAACTTGAGAGCAATTCTTGGCTGGCCTTTGCTTCACATAATTAACACTTCCATTACTACTGGAAAGGTACCAAAGGCAATCAAGATAAGTGTTATAGTGCCAATTCCAAAAGTAACCAGACCAGGTAATCCTGCTGAATATCGGCCAATTAATTTGTTGCCTTTAATAGACAGAGTCCTGGAAACGGTTGTATGTGCGCAACTAAGGAACTTTTTAGAAGGGAACAAACAGTTATTTAAGGGACAGTCATAGTTTCGAGTCCGTCTTCGGGACAGTCATGTTTGGTCCAATGTTGAGTGTCTTCATTGATCTTCAGCGAGCATTTGAGATCATAGATAGGGGAAGGATAATCCAGAAGTTGGGAGCCTATGGAATCGAAGGTGGCGCACTTGGTTGATTCCGGGACTATTTGGAGGGTAGATCTTACGTAACTAGGATAGATAACGTGTCCTCGGGTATAGTGGATAGCGATATTGGTGTGCCCCAGGGCAGTGTCTTGGGCCCCTTATTGTTTGTGCTGTACGTTAACGACCTAGAGAGGGTTTTGAAAGATACATTTATGAGCCTGTTTACGGACGACACCTTAATTTGCATACATGCTAAAAACTTGAATCAATTAGTAAATAATATGAACTCCGAACTAGACATTTTATACAATTGGCTGTGCCTGAACAGACTAAAACTAAATGTTAAATAAACAAAATACATGGTTGTTGGTACTAAACAGAACACTAATAAAGTTTTGAATAATGATTATAGTATTAAATTAGATAATAACGTAATTGAGAATACATCTGAGATGAAATATTTGGGTGTAGTTTTGGATAGTCAACTCAATTTTTCACTACATGTGGACTATATTTGTAAGAAAATTGGGAAAAATATAGGGTTTTTTAGAAGAATAGCTCAAGACCTCAGTCACTGGAGTCGCCTGCTTGCATATAATACAATAGTATATCCTCATTTCAATTATTGCAACTCATTATTAATATCGTGTAAGAGTAGTGACATTCGGAGGCTCCAGTTGTTGCAAAATAAAGCCATGAGAATTATATTAGCTTGTACTCGGTATATACCCATTAACTTAATGTTAAAGTCTCTTGAGTGGCTTTCAGTGGAACATAGTATTAACGTTTCCAATATTGTGTTAATTTGTAAAATAAAAAATAGATTATTGCCTGAGTATTTACAGGAATACTTAGTTCTAAGATATAAGAGCCACTCATATGACATAAGATCAAGAGATAATTTTGATATTAAATTTGCTAGAACATCTCATATGCAAAAAAGCCCGTTTGGGGATGGCTTAAGACTTTTCAATAGACTACCTCTAGAAATTAAAAGTGTATTAGTAGGTTTGTTCGAGAAGTTAAGAAACTGTACTTTGTAGAAACGACTTAAAAAAAGAGTTTAAATAATAGAGAATTTAGACTAATTTTTTGGTAATGTTTAATCAGTGCGGTGTTGGCTGTTGAACTAATACGATATAAGTGTTGCAGATGTATTTATGCATTAGGATTAGCATTAGATACATACCATTATATTTCTAGGAAGTAGCTTAAAGCTAATGATAATATATATCATTTCATTCCATTTCATTCCATTTCATTCCATTTCATTCCATTTCATTCCATTTCATTCCATTTCATTCCATTTCATTCCATTTCATTCCATTTCATTCCATTTCATTCCATTTCATTCCATTTCATTCCATTTCATTCCATTTCATTCCATTTCATTCCATTTCATTCCATTTCATTCCATTTCATTCCATTTCATTCCATTTCATTCCATTTTCATTCCATTTCATTCCATTTCATTCCATTTCATTCCATTTCATTCCATTTCATTCCATTTCATTCCATTTCATTCCATTTCATTCCATTTCATTCCATTTCATTCCATTTCATTCCATTTCATTCCATTTCATTCCATTTCATTCCATTTCATTCCATTTCATTCCATTTCATTCCATTTCATTCCATTCCATTCCATTTCATTCCATTTCATACCATTCATTCCATTTCTATTCTGACGGTTTGGTTGGACACGCTACTGAAACAGAAAATCTCTAAAAAATACATGAATTCACAAAATATTTTGAGGTAGTTAGAGGGGGTGCATCATATTTTTAGTAACACAAGCAGGAATTTGAGAATTATGTTAATGTTAATAGGTACTGAAGTGTGAATTGTTGGATTAATGGGATTTTTGACCTCTCTTAACGAGTTCATTAAGAGAGGCATTGCAATGGAAGGTTCGGACAGAAAGCAAATAGTGTAAATTTGGTTAATGATTAGCTTTTCAAAATGAAATTCAGGAAGCAATATGTAAGGGTTGAAAGGCATTTCTTTCCACCTTACACAATTGTTTTTGAAGCTTTTCCTAAACAAAAAAATAGGTTTGATTGGAGTGTATCTAATCAGTTACATTATGCACCTGGCGTGATGCATATCAAATGGAAATGCTTCGATATGCTTGAATTCTCCATAGTATAGGAGAGTGCAAAAATAATCTCTACTTGTGGCACCGTTCAGTAATATAAAAGTTTGAGTAAAAGTCAAATTATTATTTTGAGTTATGCCAGTATATAATTTCTCAGTACTTTATTATCCCGATTATTTCATCATCCATATTATTGCCATGGAGCAAAACAAGTATTAATTAGCGGTAATTCGATAATTTTCTAAAAAATTACAGCGGTAATTTCACGTTGTCATGGAATCAACCATAAAACCTTAATCAATGTCGTTTTCTGACTGACTTATTTAAGGTGACGTCCGAATATTCTAATACTACTTGCAACTCCCTGCAAATTTCACTCGTCCTAAAGGACACGTGAAATTATGGAAAACATGCAATCGTGAAAAATTATCGGTAATTTTAAAGCTCTCGTGGTATTACCCTCGATAATTCTTCAAACAGAAATCTGTCAAATGGTCTTTAATCTGAAAAGTTTGAACTAATATGCATTTTTCAAACTCGGATCACATCAATTACATCAACAACATCGGTGTGCTACGAATAACAGTCACTTTCTGTAAAACAATCTTCGTTCAAACTTCAAACCATTCTCGGTTACAATCTAAAGTGTTTTCCGGGCTTTGAAGCCAATGGAATTTCTTCCTGACGTTTCGTCTATAGCTGTGGCAGACATTATCAAAGGCGATGAGGCAATGAGCGAAGTGATCTCCCGTGATCCCCGACGTTGACTGATTCGTTGACTGTGGCGCTGCAGTGTAAGGACCTGAAGTATGTCGTAGAACTTGCTTCTGTGTGCATTTAAAATGTAATTTCCTCCTTTCTGTATTAAATTGTTGTCGTGTTTAAAGATCTCAATGGCCTTTCTCGTTAGTCTCGCATAGAAACCGTGCGACTGACATAAGATATCGACCTCGATGAAAGGGATGTCGGGACCTTCGGAGAGAGCGTGCTCTGCTACTGCTGACTTTCGTGTTTGTCCCAGCCTGCAACTCCTCTTGTGTTCCGTAATCCTCGTGTTGATAGTGCGTTTTGTAGTGCCAATGTATACCGAGCCACAGCTGCATGGAATTCGGTGCCGATAAGGGATCTCTGCGGTCTTTGGCCGATCTCGAGCTCTGTTGTATTGAACGAGTGGTTTTAAGGACAGGTCTTGTCCGTTACTTCGTGAATGTATGGTAGACTAGTTCATCCCCGCTTTTCTTCATCTTCTCCCGTTATTCCTTCCCGGCGCTCTATATTCCTTGGACGGATGGCCCTATCGAACTCGTGCTCGCTGTATCCATTCTAGGCCAACGCTCTTTCTAGATGCGTCATTCCAAGCCAGTTCTAATTCAGCCGGCTCACAAATTTTCTTGGCTCTCACAGAGTCTTTATGACTTCCCTTTTCTA
This sequence comes from Taphrorychus bicolor, assembly GCA_951812265.1. Taxonomy (NCBI): domain Eukaryota; kingdom Metazoa; phylum Arthropoda; class Insecta; order Coleoptera; family Curculionidae; genus Taphrorychus; species Taphrorychus bicolor. The sequence continues at coordinate 27,544,195 of OX638297.1, forward strand.
TTTGGGATGATGATTTCATCCGCTATTGAGGTATGGGTCAGTGTTTGTTGGTTTTCTACAAACGGTGTGCGCAAGCTTCCGATTCGGCCTCCTTAATACCAACACATCCAAAAACAGTAGGCGTCCTTCCTTTTCTATTTCCATGTGAATTGAGAATTGAGTTAGTGGTTTATAGCGTTGAGGTGTAAGAGGAAGTTCTTAGTTTGCCCTCGCCATGGCTCCAAATAACAAAGGTGTCGCCCAAGAATCGAAACCAGCACTTTGGACTCTCATTTGCCATTGCAAACGCCTAGGCCTCGAGAATTTCCATAAAATAGTTGGCTATTACTGGACCTGGACTATGTAGGGTGCCCATAGCTACACCATAAGTGTAGAATTCTTCCTTCCGTTGAAAAATATGTTGTGGTTAGGCAGTGTTGGAACAACTTGGCAATATCTTATGGAAAACCAACATACACTGACCGATACCTCAATAACGGTTCAAATAATAATCCTAGACAGAAAAGAAGCGTCACAAAGACTCTGTCTGTGAGAGCCAATCGAATTTGTTAGCCGGCGGAATTGGAACGACGGAAATGAAGTATCTGGAAAGAGTTTTTAGTTGGGATGGATACAGCAAAAACGAGAGTTCAATAGGGCCGTCTGTCCAAATAATGTAGAACGCCCACCAGACTAGTCTACCATACATCCAGAAAGGAACGGACTAACGGACAAGTTCGGCAAGTTACTGGAAAAGCACAATATTAAAACTGTGTACAAGAGAGCTTGATATTGGCCAAAGACCGCAGAGATTCCCTATCGGCACCCGGAGTTTACCTAGTTCCATGCAGCTGTGACTCGGTATACATTTTCACCATAAATCGCAGTGTCAAAACGTGGATTACGGAACAAAAGAGGAGTTGCAGACTGGGACAGACACAAAGTTCAGCAGTATCAGAGCACGCTCTCTTCAAAGGTCGCGACATCCTTTTTAACGGGGTGGATATCTTATGTCAATCGCAACGATTCTATCTGAGACTAACGAGAGAGAGGCCATTGAGCTGATCTTTAAAAACGACAACAATTTTAACAGGAATGAGGAAATTACGTTTAAAAATGCAGACTAGAAGACAGTTCTGCGAGATACTTTACGTGCGCCGAAACCCCATGCCACCACTACCCCCACCCCAGTCTCTCCCCTGCAGCGCGACGACCGGGTATTAAATACCACGGAGCTCAATACAGTCGAATCAGTCAACGTCAAGAAGCACGGGATATCACTTCGCCCATTGCCTCATCACCTTTATATTGTATTTTGACCCGGAAGCCCTTACAGTCTCGGTATATTCTCGGTTACTTCCCAACAGACATTTTTGACTAAAATAACCTAAATTTAACCTGAATAACCTTGTGTGGCTTTGGTTAAAATTACCTATTTTCGTTTGATTATTTACCATTGTAGGGACTAAAAACTAAGTAATTCAGAACCCCCATTTCATATGGCAATACTTTCTGGAAGGATTACCTCGTGGTCTTCTTTACTTACAAGTAGGTTATAATTTGGTTATTTTTACCTATTCTTGGCAAACTATAGATAATTCTTTACTTGTTGTTAACTAAATCTAAACTTGTCGAAAAAGGGCGGCTTTCGAATAACCAAAAAGGAATTTTAGTTTGGCAAAACCTATATTTACTATACAGTCTACGTCAAAAATGACGAGAAACATCCCACATAACATTAAAAGATTATTCACTTTCCCATCACATTCCCTCAAGCTACCCAAAAGGAACATTCTTTAAGTAATATAAAGGTAACATGAATGTAATGTTCTCTGGAGGAATATTCAAAAAGTACGTTCTTGTCATGACTCCACTTGTCGTGTGTGACACACGTTATTTTCGGTATGAGAATACAAGAATGACAAGGAGGTTAATGAAAAGAAGTTCTAATGAATGATATGATAGGAACGTTCTTTAAAGGAACTTCGTCAATTAGGTAAAATATGTATATCTCATTTATTAAATTACCAATAAATAAAAAATAATAGTGATAATAGAAGTGAATTTTAAGTACGAAATAAATCATCTGTGCTTAGCGTCCTTTATTTACTAATGTGAACGTTTGGATAGCAGGTGTAGGATAAAAGAGCTACTTCACTTTTTAGAAATCGCCAACGTTTCGACCTTTAATTGAGGTCTTCCTCAGGGCTTTTTCAATAAGAGAAGCTTGTCATAAAAATTAAAATAAAGTACCATGTCGGTACTTACACATCTACGGAGTTATAGTACACTTTAGACGAAATACCTTTAATTGAGGAAGACCCCAATTAAAGGTCGAAACATTGGCGATTTCAAAAAAGTGAAGTAGCTTTGTTGTCCTACACCTGCTATCCAAACGTTCACATTAGTATGAAATAAATTTAAAAAGTTGGCATTTTCTGATTTATTACGTAAAATGCCAATTGCATCTCTAGGTGGAATTTTATAAAAATTAATCGACTCCAAAGCTGTATCGATATCGATAAGGATAATTTCCTAATAAATTAGTAAACTTTTTCGGCAAAGATGTTATTTTATAAGTGTAGGATTCCGTGTTCCAGAATAGTTCTGACTAAACACTATTCAAAGGCAGTATCAATAACCGAACGTCGTATTATGTCATTACTCATTAGTGTCTCGCTTGTTTTTAATTAAAGTAAACTTTTTGGTGTTGTAGAGTAGGTCTGTCACTGTCGTGCATTTGAAGATTTGTATAGCATAGCAAAAAAGTTATCCAATTCATCAAAAATTTGACATTAAAAATACGCGCGTCGCTAATGTCTTTGTCGTGTCAAATTGTCAATTACGTAAAAGTTCAATGGGGGTTGGGCTGATAGCGGGAGCAACCAAGATAGGTAACTCACTATTTCCTAGGTGTGTCCTGTAAAAAACCTATTCCGCACACATTTTATTATGAAAGTAGAGCATTTTACGGCATGTAACTAGAACGTCCTGAGTACTGGTACAGGAGGTCACCGGACACGTTCTTTTCAAACGATATTCAAGTTCCGATGGTAATATTTCACATAAATATCACATGTTTTTCTCCTGAAAGGCTTATTCTTGCCAGGTGCTAGGAATGTCCCAAAGGAATATAAAATGTGGTGCATGTTTATCATATCACAAAAGAATGTGTTTTTCACGTAATAATCATATGCCACGGAACATAATTGACACGTTCTGAGAACCTGAAAAGGAGGTCGCGGGACACGTTCTTCTCATGTGACATTCAAGTTCCAAATAATAATTTTTCACCTGTATCACATTCCATCTCCTCGAAGGCATATTCTTGTCAGATGATAAGAATGTAAAATTGCTAAGTGGGATATATTATTTTTTATTCCTACTGAAGACTTCCCTGGGTGTGATATAATTAGGATATTTTATTTTCTTGTAGGGAACATTTACCGGATTTAAACATCTACTGCCAAGCAAATTTTATTAATAAACCTTAAGATTGTAGGCCCGAAAAATGCACGCGTCACCGAAGTTCAGAATATTAAGGTAGGTACGTATCTTAATATTCTGAGCTTCTGAGCCTATAAAAATTATCAACATTAAAAACTAATAAACCTATTTTCTTGTACTCTCAACTGGAATGTGCTTGAGTCCTATTCACAACACTTTTAGGTCATTCTGTTGCAACTTTCAAACGTCGCGTGCTTCAAAATAAAGTTTGCACCAAAATTCTTCCAATACAGTCCCAGCGGTGGGATAGTTATTGACTCTGGTTAGTTCAAACCATTAAAAACTTGAAGACATTTACTACCTAGCTCTTGTTTTTTGCATAGCACCGCACTGCTGGAAAACTTTCAGAGACGCACTGTATATAATGAGGAGTCGATATAAATATTTAATACAGCATTACTTAAAGGAAGTATCGTTTAAACAGCCTTTAAATATTTACTATTTATGCACTCAGTCAAATGCAGAAATATGAATTGCTAATGAAACTGCCTAATAATAATAATAATTGTAATGGTAAGTGTCAGAATCGATTATGAGGACAGTAAGCAGATGAGTTGGTTGATGCATTTTATGCGGTGGTGTTACAATAATAAAGTAAGTATTGAAATAACAATATATAATACATATGGGACTGGAATAAACACGTTTCATTATAAGCTTCGATTTGAGTTACGGGTGCTAATTATTAATCTGCCACTTTTTTATGTCCAGCAGTTTATCCGGCAGCACTTTTTGTTTTCGCTGCATTAGATTTAATTGAAAAAAGCGTGCCCACATTCCTCGAAGCGTTTCTTGGACAGAGTGACACTAAAAACAAAACACTTGGTATTTAAATCAAAACACTCTAACCGGTCAAGCAGTGGTTTTTGCGTCGACTTATTCCTTAGTTTATCAATTTAACGATAAAGACGAGGCACGTTGAAAGGAAACAGCGAAGCAAACATGGTCTTGCTGCAGGAGATAATAATCGAGCTAATGAGGTAAAAGGGAGAAGCAGTTATGATAATATGAGTTGATCTAATATACGTCTAATTTAGGCATTAATTAATTTTAATGAAAAATTCCTCTTGTCTTTTGGTTTATCGATACGCTTTCCCATTGAAGAAGCGTAACTGAAAACTGATACATTATTTATACACATAATAAGAGTGTTTGCAAGCTCTGGAATAAGATTGCATTATTTACTTACAACAATAGTCATCATGCGACCATGAAATTACATGATTCTGTCAGTTTTATGACTGATCGTAAATGCTTAAATTTCACACTTTTACCGCAAACGACATTTGCATCATGCATTTGGTTTTAATACTCTCTTGTTAAAGTGAACTTGCTACTCAATGATTGAAAGCCGGTACACTTCGCGCCGGGTATTTTAAAAAGTCGTTAATTCTTAGTAACGTCCGTAGTTGCTAAAAATAGAAGAAAAGGAGGAAGGTCTTGCATCAAACTAAGTACTACCTTCGAGCAGCGATTCCTAAATGGATTTCGCATGAAACCAGTTCCCAGCAAGCATCGATGATATTAAATGAGAGTGGAAAAATGCGTAATATGTCTAGGAGTCCATTATTCTCCTTTGCAACTTCGTTTTTGTTCCATCTTGGTTAATTATGCTATTAGATGTCAGTAGCGTAGCTTCTGAGTTTACACCCATCATCTTCAGCTTCCTTCGGCTTGATATTTCTGATAATAAACTTTGGTATGCGTAGGTAGGATTTTAAAGCAGGTTATGTACCCCACAATAGTTTCGATTGGTTATGGTTTACTTCAAAGTAGTTAGTAGTAGAATCTAATATCAGCGCGCTGATGAGTATTTACAAAAAATATAGCAATTTGTAAAAAGTCCTTTATATTGTTTAAAAATCTTACATTGATTCTCAAACGAATTTTCTTTCGACCTACAGCTATGATCAGCTTTTCATGTTATGCCAATTTCCCAGTACAAGCAAGATTTTGGTAAGAATTTTGTGTTCTTTGATAACTTACCAGGAGCTGTAAGAAGAGCTTCTATACAATGGCATAGCGGTGAGAGACCGTAAGTATTGGCTTCCACATGTGGACAATATTTTAGTTTTTTCTTCTTACAGCAAGGGCAAGTTTCAAGAATTCCTGTGGCACATCAATGAAATCAGCAAAGAGTTCTGAACAAATTCATCTCACTATGGAAATGAAAAACAAGACCGCTTTTTTTCAAGGTATCTTGGCAAACAAAAGAAAATAAAAAGTCATGATGATTATTGGTCAAATGTTAATAATGAAATCGATGGTATAGAATGGACTGGAGTCTTTATTGATAAAGTATTTTTAAATGACTATTACTGCTCAATGGGGCCCATTTTAAGAAGTAATCTTGACTCCGTGGTCGGCCTGCTGTCATATCTCTCTAATCTAAAGGTATCTGACTCTTTTACTGACTTTTTTTCGGCTACCTCTCTTCACAAAATAAAGAAGGCGTTTTGCTCCTTGAGAAACAAAAAGTCATCCAGATATGTTGGTGTCTTGGCCAGAGTCCTTGACAGTCTGTCGCATGACAGCGCCACTGCACTAACTGATGTAATTAATTTATCAATTCTATCTGGATTTTTTTCGAGTACTGCTATTCAGTATTTGTCCAACAGGTCAGCTCGAATGTAATTTTCAACCTTTTGTCGAAGGCTCTGGATGGTTTGAATGAGCGAAATGTTTCTGCTGTCTTGTTGTGCGACCTTTGCAAGGCTTTTAACTATGTCAGTCATAAAGATTGAGCTGAGAAAATATGGCTTTGGTAGGACTGTTCCTGGGAGGTTTAGCAGCTCCTTATCTGAGCGTGTTCAGCCTGTTCAGTTGGTAGAATTACAGTGATATTCCCGATAGTTCTATTCTGGGTCCACTCTTTTTCCTTATTTATATTAACGACTTGACTAGCTAGAATATCTGGAAATCGTTTCTTTTATTTGTAAATGATACCACTATGCTGTAGCAAGGCGTGACGTTACATCGAATTTCCTACGATGTGTGTTGGCTTCCTCTGACCTAATTAAGGACTAATAAGTAATGTTTGAATATGTCAAAGTCTCACTTGGTTGCGTTTGATTGTGAAGTGTGCCATTTGACTTTAGGGAAGGCATCGACTAGGTCTGTAGATGGTGTAGCTCGTTTCCTCAGCTTATATACAGTATGCTGGAAATGAAAGGAATAAATTCATTATTTCGTAAGTCAGAGACTGGAGAGAAAAATCGTCGATTTTTTATTTCAGTTGCGCATTCTGTCCGATTTTCTTTTTATTTCTTGTGTCATCTGTATAAGCGTGATGACGTCATCGATGATTTTTTTAAATGGAAACGTGGTTGATGCGGTACATCATTTGAAAGGTCTTGTAATTCTCCATTCAACCATATCAATACTTTTTGAATAAATTACATTTGTAAAGTGTCAATACTAATTATTAATATTTATAATTTATTTAATATTAATTTTCGGCTCTCTTGCAATATGGATATGTGAATTTGGTAGAGCCAGGAACAAGAACAGACTATTACGTTGCATACTAAGGAAGAAAATACTTACTCGGCTCAGTCCAACAATGTCCGAACATCTTGCAAACAACTTTAACATCAATCTAAAGTGTTTTCCGTGTGCTCCAATGGAGCTTCTTCCTGACTCTTCGTCTACAGCTGCGAGAGACATTATCAAAGGCGATGAGGCAATGGGCGAAGTAACACACACTGACCGATACTTCAATAACGGATCAAAACATCATCCCAGACAGAGAAGAGTAATCATATATATAGACTCTGTCTGTGAGAGTCAAGAGAATTTGTGAGCCGGCTGAATTGGAACGGAAAATGAAGTTCGATAGGGCCGTCGGCACAAGGAATGTAAAGCGCCAGGAAGGAACAACTGGAGAAGATGAAGAAAAGTGCAGATGGACTAGTCTACCATACATCCACAAAGTAACGGACAAGATCGACAGGCTACTGGAAAAGCACAATATTAAAACTATCTTTCTCTCGTACGATACTCAAACTCGTACAATACAACAGAGCTTATGATCGGCCAAAGACCGCAGATATCTCCTATCGGCATCCGGAGTTTACCGAGTTCCATGCAGCTGTGGCTCGGTATACATTGGCACCACAAAACGCTGTATCAACACGAGGATTACGGAACAAAAGAGAAGTTGCAGGCTGGAACAAACACAAAAGTTAGCAGTAGCAGAGCACGCTCTCTGCGAAGGCCACGACATCCTTTTTAACGAGGTAGATATCTTATATCAGTCGCAGCGTTTCTATCCGAGACTAAGGAGGGAGGACATTGTCATCTTCAAATACGAAAACAATTTTTACAGGAAGGGGAAAATTACGTTTCTAAATGCAGACAGGAACCGAGGTCTACGACATATTTCAAGTGCGCCGAAACCCCGGGCCACTTCTACCCCCCACTCCGGTCCTTGCTCTGCAGCGCGACGGCGCCGGCGGGGGAATAAATACCACGGAGCTCACCACAGTCGAATCAGTCAAAGTCGGGAAGTACGGGAGATTACTTTGCCCACTTCCTAATCGCCTTTGATAATGTCTGCCTCAGTCAGAAAATAGTTAGACTATATTTTAACCGGCCGTGAAAGCCTTCAAAAACTTATAACCTTAACATCACCAAATTTTCAAACAATCATTACCTATCTTAAAAATTTGGTATGTTAATTTTAGTATGTACCAAATGTTGTTAGTGGATATCACATCAGTGAAACGTTAATTTCATGGTTTCAAGTATCACTATGTCAGTCTCTTTGTTCTAATAAACATTTTTTGATTTTTTTGTTAATATTATCTGCCGGGTTAATGGTAAAAGGCACGTCTGCTATTTGTAGTCGAATTTAAAATTTCTTTACCTTCTCTACTAATAGAGAAAAACACAATAGGAGACATTCATGACTTTTCTTCAATACACATTCCGTTAAAATAAACCACTTTCTTCCTATTTTGCTCCATTAATAAATTTTCCTAGAATTTTCCATGATCAGCTGTATACTAGAATAAAGGTTTCAGCATCTAATAAAGTATTAATCTTAAATAATTTCCGTGTACCAAATGTTGTTAGTGGATATCACATCAGTGAAACGTTAATTTACTAATATGGACTCAACTCAAGTTTAGAGTCCACGTGAAGTGAAACGAAAAATTTTGACACATTTTTTTGTTTAAAGTATCACTATGTCAGTCTCTTTGTTCTAATAAACATTTTTTGATTTTTTTAGTGAATATTATCTGCCGGGTTAATGGTAAAAGGCACGTCTGCTATTTGTAGTCGAATTTAAAATTTCTTTACCTTCTCTACTAATAGAGAAAAACACAATAGGAGACATTCATGACTTTTCTTCAATACACATTCCGTTAAAATAAACCACTTTCTTCCTATTTTGCTCCATTAATAAACTTTTCCTAGAATTTTCCATGATCAGCTGTATACTAGAATAAAGGTTTCAGCATCTAATAAAGTATTAATCTTAAATAATTTCATAAAAACATCTTTATATACTACACCGTTCACTCGCGTCATTTTTTAAATTGTTTCCGGTCGCCACGTTGAATTTTCTTAGCTCGATATTTGCGTCAAATATTTCATCGCTGCTATTGCGAACCGCTGATTCGCTGAAGTGAGTGAATATGAATGGATGAAAAGGAACTTTGCATTAGGATATAAGTAGTATCAGTTCGCTCTTAAATTATTTTTAAAGAGGCCTTTCAGATCTCTACTTCATCTTTAAATACACACAGTGGACGAAAGTTCTACGACATACTTCAAGTGCGCCGAAACCCCGCGCCTCTACTACCCCTACCCCAGTCCCTCCACTGCAGCGCGACGGCGGGGGAATAAATACCACAGAGCTTACCAAAGTCGAATCAGTCAACGTCGGGAGGTACGGGAGATCACTTCGCCCATTGCCTCATCGCCTTTGATAATGTCTGACACAGCTGTGCTGTAGACGCAACGTCAGGAAGAAATTCCCTTGGACCACGGCTTCAAAGCCCGGAAATCACTTTAGATTGGATTTATTTCATAATAGTGTCTACCAGTTCTTACAATAGTTCTTTACAAAATAAGCCAATACATTCTGGAAAAAGGATTTTATTAAATTAACAGGTTTCGAACACTAGAGTGGAGTTGAGACTACACGAGAAAGTGTACGGGGTGTATATTAGAAAACGTCAGGGTTATGCATTTTTTATAGAAAAGGTGGACGTAATTAAGGTATATCAATAGACTTTTGTTCCTTTATATTTTTCTTTTCACATTCTACAACCTACTAGAGACCGTTTTTAAATGAACACTCCCTGTGAATAGTTATAACAACAGAACCTCGTCAGACAAGAAGAAAATGTAGTTATATACACATTTAGATAGTAGACGAAGGAAGTATCCCATAAAGGCTCGAGAAATGGCCTGTATTAACTCTGTAGATTCGATATTTTAAAAATAATACTACCATATTAGTCGATGTGTTTGACATACATACAGAGTGCACAATATAGATAAAAAATGTATGGTCAAGACCCAATACTCTTATTGATAATCCTTTGTAGAATTCCCACCCCGCTGTCTTGCGACATGTCCCACCCAGCTCCATTTAAGTCGTGCCACCCGTTCTGCCACATCCGTAATCTTAGTGCATCCATGAATCTCCTTGTTTCGAAACGAGGAGAGTCGAAATGTTCAGTATTCCTATAATGCCAACTTTCTTTTACCATATACAGCCCCGTAGTTTACGGGGCTCTATACTAAGGTTCTTAGTGTTTTCCTATCTACATACATGGTCTTCTGGGAGCTGTACTATGTATAAAAGTAACATTATTTGTGGACATCAAAACATTTTTTTGTGAGTATTATGTGTGTGATATTCTCTCTACTAAGTAGTAGGCCTGCCCTCTTGCAAAGGCTTGATTCTAATCGCCTTATAACCTTTTAGTGCGGGAAAGAACCAGCTACTCGCATCATGTCATTGTGAGCATAATGGGGGTGATAAACTTGATAAAGATGTGGTATTTATGGATAAAAATTAACTTAAAATTTACATTCAGAGCCCATAATACAAGCTGTGTTCTTACTCCGAATCCTAAGAAAATTTACTATTCCTAACGCAGTAAAAGCGGCACACGTCTTGGTTGTTCACTCTGTCTTATCAAAAAGAAACCCCGTGAGTGGGGCTTACTTTGTTAGGCAAAAACATTTCAACTCCAGAGGAGTGCAGTTTGAGAGATGAGGTGCAGAGATAACTGTAGTCTTTGCCATATCTAAAAATTGTTGCCTTGCTCTCATTACTCACGCACTTATAAATTTAATCGTGTCATCATGTATTGCAAAAAAATCAAAAATTGTTTGATGAAAGTTAGGATCTTTTTTAAAATAGGTTATTAGAAAAAGCTCTCTATACAGTAAATTCTTTGGCGCACACTGCACACCATAGTATATCAGATACAGACACGCGAGATTTGCTTAGGTGATACAATTAGCACTATAACTCACCTGTTGGTTGCCTAAATCCGCCCACACATCGTTCTACTTTGTCGAAATTAGTTTGCGCAGAATTGATGAGTTATTTCATAACAATCGGTTTTACTTTGTCCTTAAATGATTTTTTAATGAAAAAATTGGGTGTCCTTTAAGAACAATCGTTAGTAGAGCGTAACAATAAACTACGCCAAAGAGGAACTAATTCGGTTATTCAATAACAAGTACGGTAAATACACCCACCTTTTGTATTGAATGTGAATAATATTTCATGGCTGCAGGGTGTTAACATCTCCGTTGTTGTTCTACGAGCCAACAAAACTGTGAACTGGGTCAATGAAGGCATGTAACTCAATTAAACCCGATTTACTAAGTTCGCTATTGCCTTAAATGAGAATATCGTGACGCCCCTGCTGTGTCTTGGATGATAAACATTTTAAGCAAAACACTTAGGATCTGCTCCATCCGACGCAGAAGCTCTACCGTTGAAGGCACGCGAACTATTTCTCTATGAGGGGCTTTCTATTCTACTTTTATTGCTTAGGTCATCCGACCGACGTCTGGCTATTGTAATTCCAATTCGGCCATTGAAACCTAATGCGAATAATAACAACATTCAAATATTTAAATAAAATTTAATAAAGCAGTACGCAGCTGATTAACATTGAGAACAATGTCAGAGATGTGCCACCTCACTGGTTCGAGGCAAATGACTATTGTTTCCAGAGGCATCAGCAAAAAAAGAAATGCTAAAAGCTGCAGTCAAAACAAATGTTCTCCTAACCGTTATGCAAAATTACAAGTATGAGACATTAATATAATGCACACAATACATGCCCAAATTAAATACATAAATCACCTATTAGCCAGAGGCAAATTAAAGAAAGAGTAATTCCTCTTGGGCCAGTGATAATTACCAAACTTATCTGATCGAACCCCATAAATAAATATCAAACTTCTTTTGTTTATGCTGCCACAACATCGTTTACTAGTTTATTTTGAAACAGTTTACAAATCATCCGGTCAAGCTACTCTCCAACAACATGTTTTCTCTTTCTCTCGCATTCCAAGAGATAAATTTATGTGGCCATATTCATAATGAGACTCGAGATGACGGAAACTCCAATGGTGCGGCATTTGATTTCACTCTGTACAATTTATGTTTTATTTTGTGTATATACACACACAAGAGTTGCGTGTTGTGATAGATGTTCCATGGAATTGCTTTAAAATCGCACGCAAATGCCGAAAGTACGAAGAATTATGAACTGTGCCTAAAGCTATTTGTTTATACTTGGATATGGCTTCATTTCAGAGAGGTTGGGTTGACTGTAAAACCATGCCTAATATGTTTTGGTATGTATGTTTTTTCTTTGATGCTAACTCAATTAAAATTAATTAACTTAATACATTCCAGTTGCTTTAAAGGGTATTTTTATCAACTAACCTTAGTTTTAATTGAAATTTTTGCTCTACCGAAACTTATTTGCTCCAAATAACAGACTCAGACCAATTGCTGTTTGTCGACCATCGCATTCATTACATTGTCAATGGTGGCGTAGCTACGATACCACCACCCATCTCAAGGGCTCAAAGAGCACTTAAGTGAAGACCTCACGTTAACTTAATAATCCTTACTTAAGGATTATTCTAATACGGATCTAGGTCAAGGTTTTTAACGAGCTTGCCTCTCTTATTCTTCAAAAATAAAGGGAAAATAAAAAACAAATGAACTATATGAATGAAACAAAACCTTAATGAGTAGAGAGCCATTTGGTCATGATGATGTTGGAGAGAATCTGGAAATAAATGGCCGCACATCCCCCATTTTAGAAAGCACCATTTTTTTATTAACATTAGTTTAAAGCCAACAAAACACCTTTTCATATAACTTAAATCTTTTGTATTTTTTCCAAATAAAAAGTAGGCTTTTATCATAATTTAAAACTGATAGCTGCCACAATCTCAACAAGCCCGGTTTGTTGAGGATAAAATTATTTCTAACTTTTGTACTTACATAAGTTGCTAGAACGAATGTCTTAACTCGAATGATTTAAAGAAGTCATCAAAATTTGTTTTTTCCCAATCATCTAGTGAGTGAAATGTTAAAAAATGTGCAAGTGGTTCTGAATTGAACTTTTAAAAGTGCAATTCTTTCTCATTTAACCCACCTCGTAACTCCTCTAGTTTCTGAAATCTTTTCATGGAACATTGCAAAAAATAACCCTGCAGATATTGTATATATGGCATATTTTCTTATACCTATATACTTGCTCTAATTTGTGATATATTTCACTGAATTTTTTAAAATGATTATAATTAATAGAAAGAATAAGAGGCTAAAACTAGTTTACTATTTTAACTATATTTCCTTTTTAACTCACTTGTGTTTTTTATATTACTCTTCTGACTGTGTGCTTACTGGAAATGCCGTTTCAAAAAATTTGATAAGGATGGTCTCCAGTAGACATTAAAATTTCTACATCGTTGAATATGTCATTTAATATTACTTCCTTAGTACTATGCAATGAGTGTGATAATGGCCATACAGGCAGTATCTTAAAAGGTTGATAAAACCGTTCAATTTCGTTTAGTTTTTATGGTGCTTGTATCGTAAACCAAAAGAGTAATTTTCGGAAGAGAAATATCAGCAAAATGATGCACAACAGATAGAACAAAACGTGGAAATTCAGGACCCTGACACACAGTATGTGTGTACATAACGTGTGTGTTGCATATGCAAGAATATTAAGATGAAAAGAAGAAGGTAAAAACAAACAAAAGAAAAAGAAGAATAAAGAACTTGAACCGAAGTTGACAGCGCTTACTTTCAGATTTTGCTATACCTCCCTTGTAGGCCTCTCCTGAGAACTCTTTAGAAAAGGACTTGAAAATATTACCAAATTTCATCCATTTTTTAAAGCTACAGGGATTCGCAAGGAGCTCACCACCCCCGCAGCAACCAGCCGACGAGTGTGGACCAACTAAACACAACTTCCTCTATAACGTCTTCCTCTATTTCCGCTATAACTGTTGCTTCCGTTGGATCGTCGAGTATCCGGAGATGACCCGAAGCAATGCTTTTCTTTGCGCCGCCATCAGTTTTGTTTGTGTGTTTTAACTGAAGTAATTTTGGAGATGCGTATGCATGATTGACTGCACTACTCAAGTGTTTGGTATAATCCTTCGCAGAGTGCTTCGGCGCAGTGATTTTAGCATGTTCCGTAAATCTCATATTTTCCCCGAAATAAAATCCGAGATATTGTACGGCTTTACTTAGGTATATTGTGGATTCCCCAGCCTTAAAACTGATGCCGATCCTGTCCCTTCTGCTTCTAAGAATCACCGCCTCGGATTTTTCCGGGCCCAGTTTTAATGTAATTTGTATGGAGCAACCAAATAGTCTGTTCGATTGATCGATTTGTTTCTTCTACGAAAAGGTGTTTGTCTTCTGCATTTACTATAAGAGCAATGTCGTCAGCGTAAGCCACTATTTCCACGTTGTCTGCACATATTTTCCTAATAATGTCATCATACTGTAAATTCCACAGCGCAAATCCAAGGCAGCGAATTCCCAAAACTGATCCTTGTGGTACCCCAGCAAACCTGCTCAAAATCGTAGTTTTCATCTACTATAACGCGACGGCGTTCGAAGTAGCCTATGAGTAAGTTGATAAGGTAGTGAGATATCCTTCTTCTGTGGAGTTCTCTCATGATTGTCTCCCATGAAACACTATGAAGAGCGTTTTTAATGTCGAGGGTGACTAAGACGCGCCATGCTCGTGCTCTCTCTTGGTTTCTCTTTACCGCTTTCACCCTGTCTTTGACAGCCCTCATGGCGTTAAGCGTGGATACACTCCGCCTAGGCCCGTACTGTTTTTCAGAGTTGGGCACAGATTCTGTTATCTCGATCTCTAGTCTGGCCTTAATTAGGTGCTCGTGGGTCTGTATGAGCTTGGTACATTCATTCGCTTTCCTGGTTTTAGTATCACTATTAATTTTGCTTCCTTTCATTCATCAGGAAATATACCTGATCCCAGCAGTGTGTTCAGGGCTTCTAGCATTTCTTCCGGGTATTTTGACGCTGTGGCCTCTACAACCTCTGCCCGCAATATATCCGGGCCCGGTGCTTTCTTGAATTGAAGTGTGCTGGTCGCCTCTCTAAGTTCCTCTACGGTAAACTCAGTATATTCCATAGGGTACGGTTTTGCGGGTAATTCCAGATGCATAGTGGGGAAGAGAAGCCTAGCTGCTTCTTCCTTCCTGCACGATGCCATTTCTAGCTGATGTCCTTGTTTCAGATTTTTGTGTAGTATTTTATCTACATTTAAGTTATATCTACATTTAGTTAGTATCTTACCCTTCTCCCCAAGCATCGTCCTCTAGTTGCCTACACACTTGGTTCCAGCACTGTGTTTTGGATTTTCCTATTTTTCTCTTCAGTTCGTTTCTTTTGGTCTTGAAATTTTCTCACAGACCTTCCAGGGTTCCCTCCGGGTCGTGCCATGTCCTTGCCCTGGTGTATGAGCGTCTCAGGTCCTTCCATTCATTGTTTCTTTATTTTTTTCATTCGACCAGTAGGTACTTCTGGATTCTTTGTGTGCAGTCATTTGGCTTGTCTTTCTATAGGCCAGGGTCACTTTTTTTTGATAAGGTCCTTGTATGACATCCTGTCCAAGTTCGTATTCCCCATTTGGAATTCAATCTCTCTGTCAAATTTCTCCTTTGCAAAAGAGGACTGTTTATATTTAGCGTAATTTTGTTGTTGTTTGTGCTGTCTATTTCAAAATGCCCTTCTAGTAAGACTTTGGCTTACAAAAATGATATCTATGGAGATATATGGGACTGTATTTATCGGAATTAAGTCCAAGTCGGCCACCGTCCTGGACAGAATAATTTCCCTATTTTCCTCCATTGGTGATCCCCAATCTCTTGATTTGGAATTAAAATCATTCGCGACTATGTTTGTCCTTCCTAGTGAAGAAATCATGCCCTCCAGATCTTCTGTGAAGGTTCTACAATTCGCCATAGCAATGTTTGATGATATATAACATCCTATAATGCTCACATCCTACGTCTGAATTGCTATAATGTTAGGTAGTCGAGGTGGCAGGTGCCAATCAAGACCTACCACCCCTAATCTAATAATATACCTTGATTACCTAAAAAAATAAATTACCTAAATAAAATACTTTGCGTGTCAGATGCCTCACAGCTTTCGTTATCACTACTTACCGCATTTTTCTCTAGCAGCTCTGTTGAAGAAGCACCCAACTAATAAATCTCTTTTTCAATGTTGTCTCGTTTCAAAAATAGTTCTCCAATAGAATTTTAATGCAATTCAATAAAAAAATTGTATGTCTCAAATTTGGTGCATATTTCAGGTCTACATACCAGTGACATTGTATTATAAGCACGAAGATGATCATACGTCGCAGAAGAGACTTTAAAAAACCCAACTTTCTTTTTTTCTACCCATCTCTTTTTGCATTAGAACCTCTTCTAAGGTTGTCCCTCTAGTGGCACCATTTCTTCCTGTACCAAGACAAAAATAAAACAACCGACTATTTTATGACGATAAAACAACAAGTTGTATCGTCATGTTGGTATTCAGAAATAAAGTCTCAGCTCTGGTCTTCTGATGAACCAACGCATTCAGATATTTCGCAAATAAAGTTAATTTTGTCATTCCTTTTTTTTTGTTGTAAACTTGCTTTTAAATATGATTCATATTTTGATGGAGCAACGGCGTTGGGCAAGTGATAAGTTCCTTATAGTGTCCTTTTACAAAAATTGTTAAATAGCAAAGGTACAGAAAATGTTTTTTCTGCGCAAAAACTACGAATGCTACAAATGTTTGACCGAGAACAATAAATTTCAAAAAAATATCAGTGTATCAAGTTAAGGAAAAACAATTCAAGCATTCACTAAATTATAATGATAGTAGACCCTGAACTTTCTCCATCAATACATGATTTTTGACCTCTTCTGAGACACCAATGTGATGGAGGAAAGGGGTAAAAAATCATCAAGAGGGATGTTTTTAAGGAAAGTTGATGTTCATTTTTCTGTAAGATCTTTCCAAATAGCTTTGCCTCCTAACCATTGAACAACATGACCTAAAAAGTAGATTGTTGTAGTCCAGAAAAGAATATTTTATGATATATATTTATGAGTATTCCAAAACTGAAAATGAAAGGCAATTTAAGTCGCAAAACTTTTTAAGTTTCGAGTACAAAAATGAGTTTACTGCTCTAATTGCTTGTTGTAATCTTCGAGCTTTCAATTTGACATTGTTCTTCTTATCTCTTATTATTTGACCGAAGAAGCAATTCTTTGTCTGCTGTTCAACCTAATAAGCTTTGAGAGTAGAATCTACCATAGAACTTACTGATTGGTAGACAAAGCCTAAAAGGCGAAGAGAAAACCCAGGAAAATCGTCCCAAGGAGCCTTTACTGTCATTACCAACTGATTGTCACCATAATAAATATTAAAGGTGTTTCTGTAGTGGACTGAACAATGAGGGTATTTCTATAATCCAATGCTGAAGAGGATGCAAAAAATGTATAGAATGCATCGAGGCAGTTATTAGATTCTATTAGCCGTTTCCTACCTATTGTGTTCGGGCTGAATGCAATCTCTCTTTCTCTCTCCCTCCTTATAGAAAGTAACGATTAATTGATTGTTTTTACAGTTATGTTAATAATTCCTCCTCTCGGTCTGTATGTTTTGCATTGTTGGAGGGATTAGAGCATCATGGTTATTTTTAATTAGCGGTTGTTGTAGCCATAAATCTTCGGTGGAATTTGTTGCATAGAGGCGCGAAAAAAAAATCAATAAAACAGTAATTTTCGTTTTTCTTCTTCGGCCGAAAGGGAATCGCCGTAAAACAAAGCGTGATATCCTCTTTTATTACAAACTCTCAAAACCGCAGTGAGATGTGTATTATATTTACAATTTAAAACAAAGGCGAGCGAGAAGCCTTTTTTTCGAAACCTCATTACGTTTCTAAGAAGTGGATGGTAATGGTAGCCTCGATCGATGTTATGCTTCAATAGCGTTGCGGAACTAGAAGTACTAGATGAAAAAGTGTAAAAATAGGCAGTAACGATTTTCATGAGAAACAACTTTTAATTAACAAGGGGACCACATAGTCACAGGAGTTTTTTTTTACTCGATTCGCTCAAAAAGCGATCATCACTTGTTTGATTCGTTAAACGTTTCGTATTGAAATATTGTAGCGGGCGTTTAATCATAGGAAATCGTTTTACTTCAAGAACACTGAAGTCGTTTTATGGCAAGGTTGGTGACAATTCAAGTGATAGATTTGCAATAATAATTCTTATTTGTGTTTATCTAGAGAGTATTAGGGGCCAAACATTATTTTTTTTATACAATAAATGGCTACACTTTGTTGTATTATTTTTAATTGAGTTTGATCGAAAGAAGGCAAGGATGGAATACCAATCATTAGCAGAAGCAGGGAAGAAAAGGGATACTCACTTCTGTTTTCACCACCAAACCTGCCTTAGTAGTATTTCAGTTATAGGTAAACTCCTTTTCTAATAATTGTCTTTTTTTTCAGGTAAGCTGTAATTACTGGCATGGGAATATCTAACTTGGCTGAATGGTAAGAACAAATACCTAAATATATATACATGAACAGGTAGATAGTGGTGCTATGGGCTCACCCACTTCAACTCAACAATCGCCCAAGTCATAATGGAATACGTAGAGCAAAAAGTCATTCTATCATTAAATTTTGAAACGCGTTTCTTTAAAAGTATGTTGATGACTGCATAACTACAGTCCCATCTGACAAAATCAACGAAATATTGACTGCGTTTAATAATTTTTTCCAGACCATCATACGAGATGCAAATAAGAACACAATAGCAACCCGTTGGTACACAAAACCTACCTCTTCTGGTCGTTACTTAAATTTTAACTCCCAGCACCCTAATACACAAAAGGTTAGTGTCATAAATGGAGTCGTCAACCGAGCACTCAAACTTACCTCTCCCGACCTTCGCCCAAACATCCTAAATGAAATACGCAACATTCTAATTAAAAACCATTACCCGTTTAACTTAATTAATAGAATAATCAAACAACACATTCTTTTACACCCCACACATTCCACTTTCACACACATGTGACATTCCATTTATATAACCATACTAAAAAACTAAATAAGGAAAACACAAACGATACTGCTCAAATATCTTACATCTCACTTCCATTTGTACAAAACATGTCAAAAAAGATATTTTTTGCTCTTAAAAAATATAATTTAAAAGTTTGTCATCGGTCTTACAACACTATCCAAAACATATATGTATAGGTATGACCACACAGTATTTGGAAAACAGGATCAACGGGCATAAATACACCAATAACGTCAGCACCTCTCTCCATAAAGATGAACAGCAGTTTAAACATGAATTTAACTCTGGTAATACAAGGATTATTGACAGAGACTCTAACTATAATAAATTGTTAATTAAAGAAATGATAGTCATAGAAAAAAGAAAGAGTAACGCTGTTAATAACAAACAAGATGTCAAAAATCTCTCTCAGATCTACCACAACTTGATACTTCACTGACATAAACCAGTGCTTAACGCTATACAAATGATGCACAATGCCACTCAAATACCAAAAAAAAAATAAATAAATAACGTTCTTTCTTTGTTCACGTCTAAAACCTAAATAAAATGAGACACTTGCACACAAACGTACCAACAACCAACATCACATACATAGGTAACAAAAATTGATCTAACTGTACACCAGTGAAGAATTTTCGAGGTTCGTACCTATGAGAGTGTAATAATATTTTGTGCTTATGAAATTGTAGGTAAAAGAAATTATTGTAACTATGAATGCTGATTATAGGTGACAATAAGATCAATAACTCCTTTGAATGAAGCCAAAATTATATTGGCGAAACGTTAAGAATACCTGACTGCTGATTTATTTCATCACACCTAGAACCTAAACCCAAGAGAAACCACCATACTATACTATATATACATGTTGCAACCCGATCAGTTGATTGGTTTGGAATTATTTAAAATAACATTTGTCTTATATTCAAACAAATTCAAGTAATAATGTACTGATAAGGTAATTGTTATTGACAAGTTCTAGAATTAGCTCACTAATATCTAGAAGCTAGTAGCCATTCACACTACTAACAATATGTCGTTCATGAAGACCACTTTAACCCATCTTTTCTTATAAGAAAATGTAGTCTCCCAAGAGGTATAATTAGACGCAATTGTGGATAATGCAATTAATTTTAACAACGCACACTACTACCTATTCTCTCTACTTCTTTTCTGCTATCACATTCTCCACGACACACGTAATAATATATTCGGGCACATAAGGAATAATTACCCTGGTATTGAACATAAGTCATTCTCGGAATGTGTTTTCCTAATTACGGTTATTTGCCCCAGTCAGATATACATTTCGCGATTTTTTTTTTTACATCTGACTTGGTATTCTATAAATAAGCTAACAAAATTTCTAGGTTAAAGAAAAAGATAACCAGAGGAACGATTGTGACCAATCTCCTGTCCGTCGTACTGTTAGAAAGTAACGTATCTCCATACCTTCAATAAACAAAAATGATGAGATTTTCCAACGTTACCGTTACGTTTCGTAAAGATGTTATAACGATGTAAAGATAGTGGCTGGCCTGGGCAAATGGGTTATTAGAATAAATACGTTTGGCATTATTGTCAAAATGACCGTGATGGTTTGAATTATTGCAGCAATCTGTTTTGATTAGATAGCGCGCGAATGCGTGGTCATTTTCAATGGGTACCGTCGGTTGGTGTAGTATTTTATATTCATTTTGATGGAAGTGGAACCCACATTTTAAAGGCCTCAAGACTTTAGCTGAAGGCCTTGCTCTGCAGCTCCGCACCAAAATAGCTTTGGAACCACTAGGACATTGTTTACATAGAAATTAAGTTAAAATGGGATTGTATTATTAGATTTTAAATCTTGATGCTGGTTCCATCGAATTTTGCTGCTTTGAAAATTATAGCAATTTTAAACAATTCACTTTTTCTGTTTTTGGTTTTCATTCCCGCGTTTCATCACATAAGCACTAAAACCAGTCTTAAAAAATTGTTAAATAACACACATCTTATATAATAGAAACTCAATGTTTACATGGTAGAACAATGGATTCTCTTAACCGAAGACGAAAAAGGCAAGAATTTTTGAACTGTGTCAGCAATAGTGTTCTTCATCACTTCAAACAGGCCTCACTGGGCTGGAACCGGAAGTGCGATTTCTGCGACTTTGGCGCAACTTTTGCCTGCTATTCGCCGATTTACTTAACTTCCCACATAACATCTAATCAATTTTTCAGAAGGCGATACGTTTAAACCAACATTTTTTCACTTTGATTTAGTCAAAGAAAAGAAAAAGAAGACGTGGAAGAAGTTTTTAAAGTCTGAGAAAATCTTCTACAACAATTTTCCAGATTCCTCTTAAGTTACAGATATGGAAAAGTTGTATAGATTTCTCTTCTTATCTCATGATGAACTCTTAATGACAACAACAAGCATTTAGAGCAGTAACCCTATTTGTTTTCTTCCAAAACTTAAGCGATTTTTGAGATCGTAAAAATCACAAATTTTTCTTGATTTCAGGTTTCGATTTCTCAAACATTATAGAGATGTTTATAAGAAAAGGCATCAAATTGGATGTGAAATACCAAGAGAAAGGAGGATTGTGTAACAAAAGCTTCATATAATTTCGTTACTCCATGTTTTTCGGTCAAACCGTCGCGTTTTCACTGCATGGCAGAAAAACTCATTTTCATCATGTAAAACTAAATAGTGTCTATTATTTTGAGCCGCATACTAAAAATTGAAATTACTCAAAAGCAAGCAAAGGCTCAAACGAGTATCTAGTGATTTCATTGGTATTAGAACTAATTAATATTCGAATGCATTTGACAAGAGAATTTAATCTAACTTGGGATAGGTTTCGATGACATATAATGGTTGTATACAAACACATTCTTTTTGCAAATTGCTAGTTAGTAATACGTCCCATTTTTTGTGCTGTCAGGCGTCACTCCAGCTAACTGGGTTCTTTGTATGCAAATGGAAAATTATTTTGAAAAATTGCAAACATGTAATTAAGTTAATTGTGATAAACGAGGGTGCAGCTCATAGTTTAACGATATTGTCATTGGCATTGGATTGTCAGCTTACTCAATTTGTCATCTGGGTTTAATAGCAAAAGCTGTAGTTTTAGACAGTCTATACATTCTTTACTAATATATTCTTATCTCTAACATATGAAACAATATTAATAAATATTTTTTTCTAATTTTGACATCTAAAATGGCACTTTTCAATACTGATGACAGTGACGTAACGTCCTGCTTTTCGTAAATAGTTACGAAAAGTAAAATCGTTCGTAACTAGTGATGAAAAGTTGGTGTAACCACCAGTTGCAGGTTGCGGCTGTGGCACACCGTTGCTATAGTTTTACGGTATTAAGTAGATACAAAGTGGTTTAAAAGTAAATATTGAAGTTTAATAATAATTCTCTCTCTAAGTAGGTATTTGTAGTCAAAATTAGAAAAAATCTTGTATGGAACACGTAACGAAAAACCTTTTTTGTGTTTCTCATTCAAATTGATATACTGATAAAAATTTCATATGGAATATAAAGACTACGCACAGGGCAAGCTAGACGTATAGGCCCAATGGCTATAAAGTTAAACACGTCTACAGTGGCGAGCAGAAAGTAACATTTTTTTCAAATATCGAAGTTATAATAGAATGTCCACAATCAAGTGATGTGGAACAAAATGTGGGGATGATTTTGGGATTCCGCTGCCTGATTGTTGCAGATATTAATGATACCTCGGGATCTTTTTCTGTTCTTCTTTATATCTTCATTAGTTTAAAGAAAGTAACTTGAATAAATGAAAAGGGTCTTGAAAACACTAAGAGATAGTAAGTTGAATAAATAGGAAAAGCTTAGAACAATCTAAAGCTTAACAAAATTGTTTTTAAGAACTTAAACACTCTCAACTGCGTTCGAGAATCATTGAAAACATTTCATCTCGGCCGACAGTTAAAGCAATGTCCACTCTTTTAGAGGTATAGTTGTAATATCATAAAAAGTCACTGATAAAATTTTAATCAGAGAAAAATTATAAAAAAATATCAAAGCAACAAAATTAACAGCTTATTAAAATATGGAAACAATAATAAAAAAACATTTTTTTATTAAATGGTAATTTTGGATGTCTGATGTGTTTGTGGCTCTATATTTTTTAGTACCTGGTTGCAAGACCATGAACTTGCAGTACTGCATCTACTCGCCTTGACACTATCTATCAGATTTCTATTAAAATCATGGGGAATGGAGCATCTTCCTCAGCATTCAATATCGCTTGCACCAAATCATAACATTTTTGAAAAAGTTTACTTTTTGTTCGCCACTGTAGATGTGTCTGACTTTATAGCCACAAACACCTCATCATTTATAATTTGTTAAGTTTAAGCTTTAGATTGTTCTAAGCTTTTCCTATTTATTCAACTTGGAATTTTTTAGAGTTTTCAAGGCCCTCATTTTATTCGTCTTTACGTGTGACACCTTATCACACCTGGGCCATTCTTCAGATTAGCCGTACTTCCTGAACATATTCAAATTAAAAATTGCTACTATCGGTTAATTCGCTCTGTTGTTATTAATACAAACAATTTTCGAAGTTCAGTTTCATTCAATCATAATTCAGAATGTAAAGATTTAAAACAATGGGGTTAATGTCAGTTTTGTTGCTCACCCTGTACATCTAAACAATTAGGCATTGCTCTGGTTCTCAGATGACTACGTCCAATTCCAAATTCTTGTAATGTTCATTGAATGGTAGATTTGTTTTTCTTATGGTCTTGAAATATTACACTTTTAGAAAAACGCTTTTTTTTAAACTAATGAAGATATAAAAAAGGCCAGAAAAAGATCCCGAGGTATCATTAGTAGCTACACTAATCAGGAAGCGGAATTCCAAAATTGTCCACACATTTTGTTCCACATTACTTAATTGTGGACATTCGACTATCCCTTCGATATTTGAAAGAAAAATAGTTTCTGTTCGCCACTGTAGACGTGTCTAACTTTAGAGTGATTATGCCTATACGTCTAGCTTGCCCTGTGAATAGTCCTTATATTCCCTATGAAATGTTTATCAATATTTGTACTATGGGGCAAATTGGAGCCCCACTGTTAAATGATACCTCTTTTATAGAAAAAACTAAATATCTATGGAACCAGTAAAAATATCATATAAACACCAAATATGAGCCGATATATGACGCGTCTCCACACACTCCCGTAGCAAAAAATGTTCTGAATTTTTTCTTCTTAAATTCACCCTTGAAGGAGATTTTTCTCTCAGTTAACTAGCTGACTTGAGGATTTAGCCCAAGCCTTCTAGACAGGTATATCAAGAAATTATTTTGGAAAGAAACTCAAGAATATTCCTCGGAATGACCAAAGGCCGAATAATGTGTATGGTATGCGAGTTTGTGGTCATACAACTAAAGAACTAAATGAAGTATAATTAAAGCAGATAGAACCATAATATATTTAATTTCCAGTTCAAACTTCTATCAAACTAAAATATCTTGATGGAAGGATTAAAATTGAAATGAAATATTTCACGTTTTATTGTTGGTAGTTTTCCAGCAAAGAGAGCTTAGGGAAGGAAAACATTAAGAATTTCTAGAACGAACCTTCGCTGGCTGAAAGTGAGAAAGACTCAGCGTTCCGGCGGCGGCGTAGGAAGTCATGGTGATGCAGGCTTCCTGATGATAAAGTAGAAAAAGAGCTTGCCGGGCTTTTAGCTTAACTTTTCGCTGCCTGGGATGTTGCGTAAGTGGGTATTTGGTCCGTCGTTTCTCTTGGGTCCTGGTCTTTGTAACACCTGCAATAGAAAAATTAGTTGTTAGCCCCGGCATATTTTGCAAAAAATGTACTCATTATGCAATCTAAAATATTTTCCAGGCTTTGAAGCCGTGGTCCAATGAAATTTCTTCCTGAAGCTTCATCTACTGCTGTGGCAGACATTATCAACAGCGTTGGCGGGGCAATGGGCGAAGTGATCTCCCGTGCTTGTGACGAAACGGCAGGCAGAAATTCCATTGGACCACGGCTTCAAAGCCCGGAATACGCTTTAGATTGTATTTTGACCGGCCGTGAAAGCCTTCACAGTCTCTCTGCTCATTGCTGAGAATTAGAGCTGTACTTTCTCTGGCTTCTTTGTAGCGGAGATTTATTTGCAGCCTTAATAGCGTGTTGGATGGGGGGCCACTTCAGTTTGCGCACTTGGCTGGTATCTCCTTGCTTCTTCTGCTTGCTGCTGAAGGAACTCCTCTATAATTCAAACGTTTTTTTGCCTTGCTTTGTGATGACAATTTTAAGTGATGACATCTAGATCGTAGCAACGTTTCACCTTAAGTATAACCTCCCTCACGTCTTTTTTCACTTCCAGTATTAGGGGCAAAAGTTTCTTGTCTTTGGGTTTTCAAGTTTTCAAGTATTGTACGTTGTTGGCACGTCTTTAATCACCAGTCGTTCGCCTTTGACTCTTTTAAACTTAAACTTTCACTTTTTTAAAATGTACATGTGGTACTTCTTTTTTATTTCAAATAGTATGTGGATATCAAATAGTGAGCCGTCTGAGGTCATTCGGCATTTCTAGTAAAATTGCGAGACCACATTTTGTGATTTTTGTCTTCGTGCGCCACAGTAGTTTTCGTTTTTCAGTAGCACAGGTGGAACTTGTGAGTTATCTGTTTGGATCCAATCCAAATTGGATATTGCTAAAGCCAGCAACGTTTATTTCCTCATCTACTTCTTGTTCCAAGAACTTGCCTTGCATCATAATTTTCTCTCGGGACGGCACTTTGGTTATTTACACTTAGCTTCTTGTGGTTATCCGATCATTTTTTTTATGTTTTGCAGTAGTTTTGCTTCATCAGCCATAAGGTTTTCCAGTTCATCTATTTTTATCAACACCTCTTTGTTTGATCTCTCTAGCATTTGGATTCTAATTATTATATCTTTTCGTTTTTTTCTTTGATCTGTTCCTCTAGATTCATTTCCTCGAAGCATTAAATGTGTGAATCTGATGCCTTCCTCCGCTGGGTACATTCACTAACGCCAAACCTCACATCACTTCTGAGCAAAGTTCTGGCGGCCAAAACGGTCTGGGCTGGCAATAAATTGCCACGTGTTTAGCGCTAAGAAGCACGGCAGCCTGGACGCACTGCACTTCACACATAAACCCTGTTCTAGGCTTCTCCCACTGCACACGTCCGTTCATCAACGCTGCTCACACTAAAATGAAGACCAGTTTGTTGGTTGTTTCAAATTAAAAAAAAAATCTGAGGTAGTGAGATACTCTGTGACAATAGACTTCTACCGGCATTTCAAACAGTTATGAACAATGTGAATGGTAAAAGACTCCTCACGCCATATGCTGTACAGTTCTGTTAATGTCGGTTATCGAAACCGAAACAAAAAATAAGCAGTGCAAGCTCACCATGTTTTGGTTTTAAATAGCCAAGAAATCGGTCTTTAATTTTTCAATTAACCATAACGTTGGTATAACTTTGGTTATGTGGAGTAGAAGTGGTCACCATACTGCGTATTTTTTGTTTTCATACCGAAGCCGACGCGTTCTACCAATCATCTACCACCATCAGCATATCAATGCTCTTCTACTCCTGTACAATATCTCTTTGCTTTTGCAATTCTTTTTTGGTTTTAATAGTACATAAATAAATAGTTAGCATATCGGTTAGACAAAGGGGTAATGATGAGAGTTATCCCAAACTAGTACGCAAATGGGTTGATTGGCAAATTGGTGATCACCATCCTTCTTAAAGTGTCAGTCAGTTGTAAATCCGGGTACTACATACTTAATTTCTTAAAATGCTATAGCACTACTTGGCTATTAGTATACATCGTATATGTTATATCATATATCTTAAACACTTGCCTAAACAACACAATAGTTAGTAGAAACTACCTTTTTCAGCTGTGAGTACTAAGTGATGCATTATCAAGCCACCTTACAAGTTGTGTTCAAATTAAGATAAAATAATATTTGCAATAATAAAGAATATTATATTTCTACAAATAATTTTGATTTTTGTTTACCAATACAACCTTTAACGGTTGGTGCCTTTTCCGAAACCATCATCCCCACTCAAGTAAAAAAAAAATAAGTTCCTTATGAAAAATTCCTCTTGACTTACTGGGCAATAATTAAATTTGCCCCCGTGTTCGCAATTGAGAGCCAATAAATTCAGCTCGAGGCCTAGTCGAATATTAATTATGACTGGGATGTTTATTATTTATAGTAGCCGTGTAACATCCGATGAGAAAACAGGTCTACGCCACTGCTTCGGTATTATTTACAATGGGAGGTTTTCATGTTCACATCCCTGGCTGACAGCTTCGCATGATTTATGACACCCCTTGAGAGTAATTAGAGAGTAGTTGGTTAGTTAAGAGAACTATCAAAAATTTTAACTTTCTAGCTAAAAAGACACAAATGCATCTCAGAGATTGTTTTATAATAAAATCAGTATTAGAAAGTAAGAAAATTAACAGCTAAATACGTGAAGCAACAGATTAGTACACTAGATGAGCTTTTCTTTCTGCGTCATGCAAATTTGTATTAAATGTCATCATAAAAGTTTAAAAAAAATGAAAAAAAAAAGATGGTTATAGAAAATATATAATTCAAAGTTAAGAGAGATGTGTTTAATGATTATTAACCTGCATATCGAAAAACCTGACCGTTTCCAAGATAAACAAGTGTAGGACGTCAACATTTTCGACCGAAATTCATTGTCATAGATTTTATCAAAAACAGTCTCATATGAAAGAGGAGACAAAAATATGTAAAAAATATGCAAGTTTGGAATTTTCAGTAAGTTCCTTCCCCTTCAAAAAGGCGCCTAAAACGTACGTAATTTTACCACTGTTTATCGACATATTAATACTTACATCTACATAATTCAAAAACTAAACATGATATAACGATGCTATTGACACCAGTGAATAGAGCATTCACGACCACAAAATACCTACTTAATTTGTCGTTCCAAGTTTTTAATTTAGTTGGTATAATGTTCGATCAAACTAAAACATTAGGCAATTTTCATAAAATTTTAACAGTTTTTCACTTCCTGTTACTGACTGTAACAGTACCTGTAACAGACTGTTATTAAATTAAGCAAAATAGTAATTAACGTTTTGAGCAGGATTTGAGACGACTCACACTTAATTGATACACTGGTATTCTATTGTCATAAATGGCTTTGCTATAAAATGGAAAATGTCACTCTACCCCTATCAATGAGAAATTTAATCATTTAAACCTCCGAACCTAAAAACGATAAAATCGAACAGTTAGTAGGTACCAGTCGAATGGTCTTGTTAAAGCTATTTTGTCAATCATATACGAAAAACTGATTGTTTGGGCGTGGCATATTTATAAAGCAATATTTGTGATTAAATAGATTTATCTTGGTCGAGGTACATGAAATTTTCAAGTTGCCCCCATGCAATAACCAACTACCAGACTTCCATTTTCACAACTCCACCAGATACTACATAATTTGAATGACAAGAACTGGTGGCAATACATTCTCATCTTTTCAAAGATAATAGAATAAAATGTACCTCAGTTCTTTCCTTACATTAACAAAATGTTCCATTTATTAATCATATCTAAGTTAACAATAGTTATTTACGTTATAAGTCCGGTAAAAATAGTTTTACAGTAGGAGTAAGATGTTTCTGGACGAGGCGCTAGCTGAGTCTGGAATTTCGAAACGACTACTGTAACACGTTACCGGAGGTATGATGTACAATATTTTACTTCATACTTATTAAAAACCGGAAAATCCGCCAATTTGACAAATAGTTTCATTACGTGTACCGGTACCGGTTTCCATGTTACCATGGATACAATGAATTTATTGAAGATGTGTCTGTACTCAATACTGTAAAATTTCTTTACGATATCCAATCCTGTAAAAATCTATTTACCGGATTAAAATCAAGTACGTAAAAGTGTTCTAAATGATATAGTATGAAGTAAAGTACACTTACGTGTCTAATTGCATAAAACCTTACTTTTCAATAAATAAAATTCCTTCTTTTCCTTTTCTCTTCGTATTGGCTCCGATGAGTATTATCACTTTCGCTCCAAAGTTATTTATTCGATTGAATATCGAAATAATTTTGAATGTAGTTATTTCAGACACGCACACGCTGTAAACTCTGAAATATGGCAGCTTGTATTCGTAACAAGTTGTTATCTACCTGTACGATAATATTATTTACTTTCTGACCGAACACGTAACTATGTATGTATGTTAGACTTCAAGATTGCTGGTATAATAAAGAAGCTCGAGGGAGATATTAAAAAATGTAAGAGCTCTTCAAATTTCAAGACTAATCGCCGGATTATTTTCTCCAGTCTTTACATTTGACGCCCAAGTAGAATTTGCTCATTTCCTGGTTCTTCTCCACCGGGTCCGAGTGATGGATCATAAATTTAACCATTTTCCGCGGAGTAATCTAAGAATCGTGTAAAGCGGAGAGGCTTGTATCTAACAATTAATTTCCTTAATCTTTTAAACATTGTACGAGACCCTATTAATAATGGATGCTTACAAAGGCGTTGGTAAACTGCACACCTTTTGAAGCAATTTGGAGGGAAAACAGTATAACCTATCTCCCTTTCCGATTGAAATATTTCAATAGATCTTCATTTGGACCGCGAGCCGAAGGAACGTGTAGGTTCAAAAGAAATCAGACATGGATAATACATATCTTTATGCTAAGTATCTTCTTTCGATCTAGCACGAAGTCGCGTTGCGAAATCACGTCTATTTGAAATGCAAAGTTGCTCTGCACACACACACACACACACATACTCTACAGAAAGAACCGAGTAGTATTGGACACGAAGTAGTCGTTAGGCAGTTTAGAAAAGTGTGAAAACCGCCATTCTTCAATCCTCTTTTGTTACCGGAGTGGATTTTTAATAGTCCAGTTGACTTGAGAGGTCCCTAGCGAAAATCGTAAACATACATGCACAATCTATCCTGCTACTGTGCCCAGCCGGCACTTATCTCGCCAAGATCGTGAATTCCTGCGTTATCGATTGTTCGTTACGTGGAACCTGATGAAACAGAAAATCAAGTGTAAAAACAATGGAAAGCATGCGGGTGCAGTTAAGTGGAACGTCGAACGCCGCATGGTTCTGGGACCATAACGTTCTACACAAGGATGGTGGTACTATTTCGGGCTAAATCCTTGTTATGGTGCGAGATTGTCACCGGCACCGCTTTAAGTATGACCATTTGAAACCTTACGATGGCTATTTTGAGAAACTAAAACAATTTTATCTTGTCATTTTATTTTAATATTTATCTCAATAAGTTTAATAAAAGTTTAATAAAAGTGTTAAAATTGATTTTTTTTCATCAATTTGTAAGCCGTAATAAAAAAATATGTTCAAATTTTTGACGTAATTGGGAAGGCTTTCACGACCTGTCAAAATACAATCTTTCCGGGTGTTTCCCGGGCTTTGAAACCGTGATCCAATAGAATTTATCCTGACGTTTTGTCTACAGCTGCGGCAGACATTTTCAAAGGCGATGACGCAATGGGCGAAGTCACCTCCCATGCCGACGTTGACTGATTCATCTATGGTGAGGTCTGTGGTATTTATTCCCTCGCCGTCGCGCTGCAGCGGAGGGACTGGAGTGGGGGTAGTGGTGGCGCGGGGTTTCGGCGCACTTGAAAAATGTCGTAGAACTCGCTTCCCGCCTGCTGTCCACCTCGTTGAAAAGGATGTCCTGACCTTCAGAGGGAACGTGCTCTGCTGCTGCTGACTGTGTGTTTGTAGAAAAGTGTTGGATCGCAGGTGTAGGACAAATAGCCACTTCACTTTCTCGAAATCGCCAACGTTTCGACCTTTATTTTTAGGTCTTCCTCAGGGCTTTTTCAGTCGGTGAAGAATGTGGCCAAAGCTTATACAGACCGTCATGGCAGTACATAAAACCAAAATTGTTAAAATCCAGGCGGGCACGTAAAAGACAAGCAACAAACACACGGGCCAACGAAACAAAACAGGGAAAAAAAAATTTTGTGTTTGTCCTAGCCTGCAACTCCTCTTGTGTTCGGTAATCCTCGTGGTGACACTGAGCTTTGTGGTACCAATGTATACCTAGCCACAGCTGCATGGAACTCGTTAAACTCCGGGTGCGGATAGGGGTTATCTGCGGTCTTTGGAAGATCTCAAGCTCTGTTGCATTGTACTAGTGGATTTAAAGACAGTTTTAACATTGTGCTTTTCCAGTAGCCTGTAGATCCGGTACGTTACTTTGTGAATGTTTGGTAAACTAGTCCATTCGCGCTTGTCTTCATCTTCTCCCGTTGTTCCTTCCTGACGCTCTACATTTTTTGGACGGACGGCCCTATCAAACTCTTTCCTATCTAGTATCTTTGATTGCTATATCCATTCCAACCAAAGGATCTTTCCAAATGCTTCATTTCCCGTTTCAATTCAGCCGGCTCACAAATTATTTTGGTTCTCACAGACAGAGCCTTAATGACTTCCCTTTTCTGTCTGATGATTTGCTCCCTTATTGAGGTATCGGTTAGTTTGGATTGGTTTTCTATAAACGGTGTACGCAAGCTTCCAATTCGGCCTCCTTAATACCAAAACATCCAAAAACGGTAATCGTCCTTTCTTTTCTATCTCCAGAGTGTCCAATTTTTCCTGTAGAAAGGGTAAAAGGATGCAGTTTTTCGACGAATTGGGTGGTCTTTTATAAATATACTATTTCCCATTTTAGGTTGCAGCAGTTTTGTGAAGTGTTTCGCGATTTCGTATGTCGGGCTTCCTGGGGAAAGGGGGAATTTTGTTCAATATAAGGTATTTTCCGGGCGTTGAAGCCGTGGTCCAATGGAATTTCTTCCTGACGTTTCATCTCTAGCTGCGGCAGACACTGTAGCCATTATCAAAGGCGATGGGGCAATGGGCGAACTGAAGCTTCCCGACATTGACTGATTCGACTGTGGTGAGCTTCGTGGTATTTATTCCCTCGCCTTCTCACTGCAGTGGTGGGATTAGAGGGGGGTAGTGGTGGCGCCTCGGGGTTTCAGCGCACTTGAAGTATGTCATAGAACTCGCTTCCAGTCTGCATTTAGAAACGTAATTTCTTCCTTAATGGTTGCACTGTTGTAGAACTGTTGGAAAACGATCAATTAAGTAACTTTATTTTCAATATAAATTGTTTTAAAATAATAATGGCAAAGGGGGGGGGGGGGCTATTATCACCTCGAGATTATCCAGGGCTTCTGAGTGATGCACCTTCCGGAAAAATTCTAGCTTCACTTAACTCCAAACGTGTTGAATGGTATTCATGTCTGGTGATCTCAGAGGTAATTATTCATTATGATTAATGTTTTGTTTATTTATTAATTATTCCTTACTTCAAGAATTATCGTTCACAACAACAAAATCTTCACTATATTATCGACCACTGATAGCGTACCTATAATTGGAAAGGTTTTCCATGAGAGTGACCTGATTGCCAATGAGTTAAGGGGCAAGGTATGCTCAGAACTTTTTGAAACTGAATTGTCTTCTCAGGATTTTCATAACTTTTTCTGGGCATTGGAGGTTGGGGTGGTCGTGCCGGATCGATTTCATGAGTTTTCTGGATCCTTCGTATCTGACTCCCTCTTATGTCGCTGGAAATAAAAAACTTTGTGTGGTTATGATGAAATGGCGGCATGGTTGTTTGCTGTTCTCCCTCAAAATGCCTTGGATGTGTTGGCTGAAGCTATAAATGTTTCCTTTGTTATGGGTACATTTCCGGACTGCCTGTTGAGGGCGACAGTGACGCCCATACGCAAAAAGGGGGATCGAGATAATCCATCAAATTTTATTTCAATTGCATTACTGCCGACCCTGTCCATGAAAAGGTTGGTGAAGGTTCGTTTGATGTCATTCCTGTCAGCATTCAATTTTCTATACCTTATTCACTTATTTGTGTCATCTCATTACCTTTGAAATCTTCATTTCTTTTTATACCTATCTCCTTTCATCACATGTTGAGAAGATACGAAAAAAATGTCAAAGTCAGATTTCCAACGCCTACTTGATGACAGTAATAAGTGAATGATTTATTAGTGAGACAGTTCGGATTTCGTCCATCCGTCGGCACAAGTGATGCAATGTGATATTATGTGATAATTAAAGAAGGAGAGTCGGCCTTTTGCGATCTTTCTAAAGTCTTTGATTCTGGGGATGTGAACCATGGGATACTATTGTATAAACTCGAATATCTAGG
This sequence comes from Taphrorychus bicolor, assembly GCA_951812265.1. Lineage (NCBI taxonomy): Eukaryota > Metazoa > Arthropoda > Insecta > Coleoptera > Curculionidae > Taphrorychus > Taphrorychus bicolor. The sequence goes on from OX638297.1 coordinate 27,577,609, forward strand.
TGTGAGAGGGCGATCACGGGATTGGTTTGAGGCGTACTTATCTTGTAGGACCCAGAGTGTGGTATGCAATGGCGAATCCTCTAATAGAATGATGGTGCGTCGAGGGGTTCCTCAGGGTTCAGTCTTGGGACCTGAGCTTTTTTTAATGTATATAAACGACCTTCCCAACTTGAAAATTAGTGCGGGTTTTACACTACATGCGGACGATGCCACCGTTCTATGGAGGGAATTGGGTCGTAAAGCTTTTAGTGAAAGAATTTTCACAGTCCTATACCTAATAAACAAATGCTGTGATGGTAATAAGCTTTCCTTAAATCTAAACAAAACCTGTTGTATGAACTTCTTTAGCATCATCTTTTTGGGTCTCTTCATTAATTCACGCCTGACGTTTGACCGTCATATCTCCTCGATGAGAGCACAGATGGCATCCGCTTGCTATGCCATCAGATTGTTGGGTGCACAGTTGAAGCGAAATAGTGTTAGAGGTGCATGTTTTGCGCTTAGAGTCGCGGCTAAGGTACGTTATTTGTTTCTGGGGTGGTTGTACAAGGCGATTGTTTAACGCGGTTTTCATCTTTCAAAAGCGTGTCGTTAGGTATAGGTGTCAGATGCAGTCCTGTGAGTTTTGCAAGCCTTTGATTCTCTCTTAGGAAGTACCCACTCTCCCAGCACTATAAATAATGGAGATCACATGTATGATGCATAAAAAATTATGCACTAAATAAGGTTGAGCTCAGACCAGCGCACCCGCTCATCGCACGTCATCCCTTGGTGTATCCCATCTACGGCTCTAACAAAAAACTGTGTGACTTCAAGTGCGCAGAAACCCCGCGCCGCCACTACCCCCACCCCCGCCCCTCCACTGCAGCGCGACGGCGGAAGAATAAATACCACGGAGCTCACCACAGTCGAATCAATCAACGTCGAGAAGCACGAAAGATCACTTCGTCCATTGCCTCATCGTCTTAGATAATGTCTACCCCAGCCGTAGACGAAACGTCAGGAAAAAAATGTATTGGACCACGGCCTTAAAGCCCGGAAAACTCTTTAGATTCTATTTATATTTTCTGTTTTGTTTACTAGTTTTTCAAAAACTTAAACACACTGCAGGTTGCGTGATTAGATGATTCATCAAGAGACTCTTATGCACACCAATAAATAAAATTAGTGTTTTTTTTTTCTATGGTATTTTGAAATCTCCGTTTAAAATATACTCATAACAGTGTCACTTTGCATCAATTCTATCAAACCTTCCTTAAACTCATTATAACAACTAGAGTATAACTACAGTAGCTAAGGACCTGATATAAGGAAAGACCACCATTGGAAAAATTGCATCACAGGTTGTAGCGCAGGGAGCCGAAAACCGTAATAAAATGCTTAAGTAAGTGGTTGCTGCTTTCCTTTATTTCCCTTTTCTAAATACGTAGAAGGTCTTGTACACCAATTATTTTACCAGTTTAGGGACATGATAAAAATGGTTTTGTTCTTATTTAAAGTTCGCTCTTTGGTCCCTGCAACGATAAATCCTGCGTACCACTTGTCTCCTGTAAATAAATCTACCACTTGCTGGTAGATTGCCAAATGCGCTCTATTATTGGTGACAATTGCAAATTTAACTTTCCAATACATTTCAATACCAAAGAATATCCTTTCTAAATATTCTTTTAAAAATGGTCATTTTTAGGCATTTTGATATATAGCCGGTGCATAATAATTGGTCGATAATGGGTTTTGAAAAAAAAATAATTTAATATGGAAAACGTTTATATTTTTCGATAACAATAACTACATACAAGTAACTTATACCTTTATGCAATATTACTCCTTAAGTGATCCAAAAAGCTCTTTAGAAAGCCATTAGCACTTTTGTAACACAGTGCTTGGTTTTTGTAAACTATACTGAGCACATGTGCTCCTGTCTCAAGCTCAAACCACCTGATACTACATGGATGACAAATCTGGCTCCGAATTTTCTGATTCAGGCAAGAAATATGTGGTCGAATTAAGGGAAAATAATTAAATTATAATAGTTTTGTTATTATTTAGATTCGATTGGTTCACTGGTGTCCGACTAAGCACGCTTACCCTTCCTGTTCGCTTTAACTTCCGAACCATTCATATGCATTTTATTATTTGTTTAGATATTGAAAATAGTATTCGTTAATAACATCATTGTACCAACCACCTTATCAAAAAAATATCTGCATGTCTTATTTATTAAATTGTCAGTTCTCCAACAGGAAAAAATTAAAAGTGTTACAACAAGATTTAGTTTTCGACATAATCCTTTCCAAAATTAATTGACTCGTTTCAAAAACAACCATATGGACATCACAGTGACCTTTTGCATGTCCACTAGTATTATTAAAACTCAATGAATATTCATATAATGGCATATTTATGGTTTCACATATCAATTTAGCACTTTACCTATCGAAGACATGTGTGCGTCTGTGCCGCAATAAAAGATTTAACGAGTAGGTTGGTAGTTTAATGAGGCGTCAATTAAACTCAAAGTCAATTAATTTGTTTCGCGACTGTGGATATTCGAGCATGGACAACAATATAGAATTCGAGGACGCTGTATAAGATATCGAAAAATCCTTAATTAATCGCTGAAAAAATGCGCAACGCGTCGAATCCACTTGTGAGAAATAGAAAGTGGTTCTTTGCGACCATATTTGTGACACAGTGAAGGTACTGGACATTTAAGTAGGTCTCCATCGAGAATTTTTTGCCTACTGATGCATGAATGAATGTGTATTGCGATAATATGTCATTTAGCCATAGTCAGACATTTCTTTTTTTAAAGTTTCTTGTAGACATGACCCGGAGGCTGCATTTGCAAGTCAACCGACTAACATGATGAGTCAGCCTTTTGCAGGGGGATGATATTACGTTGTAGATTCAAAAGACAAATCGGGATCATATCTTACAAGCACCTGTTATTGTCGCATTATGCAAACCACGTTCAAAAACAAAGCTGCTCATTGTCCATTATGCATTTTGGTTGGCGGACCTCAGGGTCTGGCACTGCCGGGGGAATTTATCATATTATGCAAATATCAAACTGTGATACCGAATTAATAAATTACTACGACTTACTTGCAATTTAACACTGTGACAAGATTAATAAAGGTAATTATTGTTCAGAAATGTAAATGTATGTAAATAAAAGCACAAACCAACCTCTATGATATACCTCTATGGATGATTAATTTAATGAGCCTCGACCGAACATTTAAGGCTGCAGTTTTCGGTACAATGTTGCAGCCACAACCCTGTATCATCCGTGTCCGAAGCTTTCCACGCCATTGGCCCATGAACATCAATACGGAATTATGATAGTGGTAGTTTATAATCGTTCTACACGGCCATTCTACATTGGACACATTGCGGTTTGGCTTTGTCCGGCCTGTTTATAAATTACTCGGCGACTCTGCAGGGGCGGGTCCAATTGGTATTTTCATTTATGTTCTTCTTTTCTATCGGGCCTCGTACAGATTGTACGATTGTACAGGGAGATTCAGTATTAATTTATACCACTCACGAAATGTATAACTTAGGTATGAGTCAACTTAACATATTTGGTAAAATTGTTTGCTGATAATAAACAGTGCTTTTCCAAAACTGATGAATTGCAAGATTTCTTATAGTTTTAAAACGATCAACTGTTGACAGCATTCAGTTTCTTAAATGCCTCAAAAGTAAATTTTTTAATAATTGTAGTACGATTTAAAGTATTTTCCGGGCTTTGAAGACGTGGTCCAATGAAATTTCTTCCTGACGTTTCGTCTACAGCTGCGGGAGACATCGTCAGGAAGAAATTCCATTGGACCACGGCTTCAAGGCCCGGAAAACACTTTAGATTGTATTTTGACCGGCCGTGGAAGCCTTCACAGTCTAATTGTAGTACGGTTTCTGCAAATAATGCATTAGAACCAAAATAATGTTGAGAAAATGGGCTTAGAAATTGAACTTGCTCTAATAACGTAAAACTAACTTTAACAAAAATTTGACTCATTTCTTTCTGAACCAATGAGTTTTGTTCAGAAAGTGTATGTGAACTTGTATTTTGTACAAGTCTAACTGAAATTAGTGCATAAACCTTGTTTCGTAAAATTACAAAATTTGCTTTTGTTTGTAATTTAACCTTTTATAAAAAAAAGTAAAAAGTGCTATAGCTTACTTAATGATCAATTGAAAATTCAATCCCGTTTTTGCAAAAACCTTGTAGGTCAAAAACAATTTGAACACTCTGGATTTCGTAAACCAAAGGGGATTTCTGTAGAAGCTTCAAGAATTTTTTTTGTATATTATGAAGGTCGTAGTAGGCTAGGAATTTATATGTATGCTTTTAGAAAGTTTTGAGACAATTAGGGTTGAAATTTGTGGTTTAATTTTGTTTGTTTAATCAGCTGAGAATTTATCGCACAAAGGTGGCAGAGTACTGAAAATGATGTTTCCTTCACTACGTTCTTTTGAATTTTAAATTATTATGTCATTAGTGGTTATTGGTAGTGATTTTAAGTTTTGTTTTCTTACTTTCGAGTTTCACTTATCTACATCCCAAGCAGAGTGTAACAAGGTTTTGTTTCTATCACCACGATTCAATTGGCTGAATTAAAGAAAGGTGAATTCAGACAACTGATTGACGAAAATAAAAAGGGAGAAGCAGAGAAAGGGGATGCACCGAAATGTTTTTAAAAATCAAAAAAAGGCACACAATCTTAGCAAGGAAGAGTAAAAAAGAGTGCTATATAAATCAGAACGAAAAAACAACTTCTTCTAATGCGTATCCACTAATGGATTTTTGCTAAACATTTTCCATTGCTTCTCTACTCCTTGCGGTATGTATCAACTACGTTAGTGTAGGCCTGTCCACTGTCTGATATTTCGCATCTAGGACATTTTTCTCCTACGGGTCCGTCTCTGGCCTTCGATCAATAGGTGCAAGAATTGATATTTCGTGTTTCGCATTATATGCCCCAGATATGCCGTTTTTCTTTCTTTTCTTAATCAATTCGAACAGTTCACGTTGTCGGTTGACCCGTCTAAGGACTTTCTCGTTTGTTAATCTGGCCGTCCAAGATATCTTCAGGATTCTGCGATACAGCCATATCTCGAAAGCCTCTAATTTGTTAATTGCAGTCGCCCTCAATGTCCAACCCTCCACACCGTAAAGAAGCACCTACCAAGCGTAGCATTTAATGGACTTGAGTCTTAGGTTAAGGAAGCACTCTTCGAGACTTCCACGAATGCCTGTTGAGCTTGTTCACTGCAACATTTTATTTCCTTGCCTGTCCAGTCTTCAAAAAGCCAGATGCCCAAGTATTTAAATTTGTCTACTCTTTCTAACGACCTTGCGTTAAATGTTAATGTGGAGTTTTCAAACATATTTAGGTTTCTAGCTATAATCCAAAACTTTTTTTTTTGTTGATATTTGAGGCCATTGATTTGCTCTGTTCTTCTACCCTGTTGACCAGTTACTCTAGATCGTGTATATTATCAGCGATTAAGACCGTATCGTCAGTATAGCGAATATTGTTAATCCACACTCCTTTGACCTCGACTCCCATTTCCACGTCTTCCAAAGCATCCTGGAGCCCTCCTGGAAAAATCGACTAGAAGAAGACATTTCATTGCAAAATCTGAAAACTTATAGGAAATAGTTTCAAAACCACTTTGGTGGGGCATTGTGTATTTTAAAGATAAAAGTTAGCAAAGCACACATACTATGGAATGGCAGGTTTGAGTAGGTGGAGAGCTAGGTCATGGTTCGATATGACATAAAAAAGCTGAAGTTCAATACAGTTAACTGACTCAGACCAGTCAGTTGGGCGCCACTCAATTTAGGTTTTAGATTATGGCTATAATATTGAAATTGAGAAAATTATTATAGAAAGTAATGTATGTTCATTTGTTTAGGTGATTAAACCAAAATAAATCCAACAGGAAAGTTGGGCAATTATTTTAATTACTACGGTGTTAGTTCTTACCAATGGTTAGTGGAGGTACTCATTGGTTATTAAATCTACCCCTACCAATTTGAACATTTGGCCAGCTTGCAGGGCTTTCTCATAAGCTGAGGTACAGGATCAGTGCAACACATGGAGATTACTGGACGGTTTAAATTTTAAGAGCCATCACCGTCACTAACAGCTCCATCTTCGGCAAAGGGGGCCTCAGTAGCTGGACGGTTTGAAACCTAAGAGCCATCATCGTCACTAATGGCTCCATCTTCGGCAAAGGGTCTTAATGGATGGTAGTTGTAAAATAAAAAAAAAAAGGTAATGAGTTCCAGCACTCAAAAATTGGAACTTGGAACCCGACAATTAGAAACTAGGAACTAGAAACTAGGACCTTATTGAACAATGAAAGGCTTAGATAAGTTTAAAGTAATTAAAGAAAGTCTTACCCCAAAATAAGAGAAATTTTCAGTAGCCACATGGCCTGGCTGTAGCCGTTTAGGGACAGGCTTAAGTCCGGTGTGCCCTGGACAGTGGTCAAGATGGAAAAGCAAGGTCAAAGGTTTTAACCTTTTCCACATGGGCTTAAAATTGGTCAAAACGGAAGTAACATGTCAAAAGGAGGAATTAAAATGATTAAAAGAGCCGCCAATATGAAAATTCAACCGTTGTTGTTAAATAAAAGATAAAAATGGTTGGTTGTTATCTTGGGTTCTGGTCTTTTTGTTTGATTAAAATGAGTTACAGCGGGTGCTTCTAACTTCGTTGTTTATTGACGTTTCGACACAAATTGGTGCCTTCATCAGAGTACACAAAACGATGTACAGTTTTGGTTCGAAGTTTGTTGCAGTTTTTTTCTTTTATGTACTGGTACTATGAAGTCGAGATTTGAATGTTTTTTAATGAAAATTTTGAAAAAATAAACGAATTGCCAATTCCCCATAGTACATGTTGCGTGCCGTACGATATCTCTGACGGTTAGCCGCAGGGTTTCGACACGGCGAGCAGCATGTAAAAAGCAATAATGCAACTTCTCATTAAAAAATTTCTCATTAAAAAACATTCAAATCTCGACTTCATAGTAACAGTACATAAAAGAAAAAAACTGCAACAAACTGCGAACCAAAACTGTACATCGTTTTGTGTACTCTGATGAAGGCACCAATTTGTGTCGAAACGTCAATAACCAACGAAGTTAGAAGCACCCGCTGTAACTCATTTTAATCAAACAAAAGGACCAGAATCCAAGATAACAACCAACCATACAACCACAAGGGTCCAAGAATCCAGAAGCCTACGTGCCAACCAAAGATAAAAATGTAGGGAAAATATCTGATGAGCACATGAATAAAATAAGGGAATCTAAGGATGAAATTTGGCAATCCTGTAAGGACAACATAATCAACCAATATACACACGTCTACGTCTAAAAGTGACATTTCGGGGACCTCCTCTTTAAGGGATTTCTCGCCAAAGTGTTCAAGGTACTTCGTGAAAATGGTTTTCTGGGGAGATAGTTCACAGTACTCTGTGACAGTCAGAGTGGGCACACATGTAAGAGGACACCATGACCATCATTGACAACTTCTTAGGAAGTAAAAAGGTACTGTACGAGGTGTGGCATAAAGGTATGAAAGGAGTGCCAGTAGATTTTTTTAGGTGTTTTAGAAATCAGTGAAAAAAAAATATCGAGAAAAAATCGGAATTACAAAAGACCGGATAATGTTATACTGACATTTTGCAGACATTTCAAAATACTAGTATTTTCGAATTTCGCGGGAACTGTTGAGGCTGCGGTATTGGTGAACCCGTGGATCAACCAGCAAAAAGCCTGCGAGTTAAATCTGACATTGCCAGAAGTAGGATACAAGGAACATGGAAGACCTTGAAAGATTTGAAGCAGAAATTGAACTACCAGTGAAACTAGCCTATCCGCAAGCCACTGAAGTTTTCTTGACTCAAACCCGTATGGAGTACTTTATCGTTTCTTGTGTTAGTGCTGTGCCTCTAGGCCGATTAAAAAACTTTGCTCTTGCCCTAGTTTACACTTTGGAGTTAGGAGATATTAATCTCCTAGCAATATCTCCTACAAGAGGAAAATAAAAGTAGTAAAATAAATTTTACTACTTTTACTTTTGATAAGTAGACGCATTCCCTCAGCATTCGGAGAGTACATTAAGTGCCAACCCAAAAGACAATCTCGTAATGACAATAAATGCTGTGAAGAAACAGGACACATTAGTAGGAGTGGTTTAGCCCTTAAAAGAGCACTTGATTATTAGTATTATAGTCATGGACGCTGGAACATATTTGTCTAAACTCCAAACAGTCAGCGATTCCTGAGCTGGAAACACAAACAAGACAGTTTTGCCGGTAAACACAGACCCTGAATTCATCAGAAGCTTTGAAAGTTTTGTAAAAGAACATGAAGGATTAAGTGCATAATTAGAGTTAGAGCTGTGACAAGTAACGATGTGCCCATTGAGAATCTGGATAAGGCCTCTACAAGTAGACAGGAATTGGACAGAGAGATGGAAACCTGGAAGTATTCAGAGACTGCCCGAGAACGGTCGCAGAAGCTTGTTGACTTAATCTCTGGTAAATGGGAAAGTCCAGGTGGAAAAGCTATATAATCGTATTTAATTCTTGTAAGAAAAGAGTGCTTCAAAAATTGCATGACACTAAGAGAATCTGATTTGGAATAAATAGAACTGTAGTTAGAATTAGAAAAAACAAACTTCAGAAACAAAAAACTTCAGATGAATATGTTATACCTATCTCAAATAGTTTCTGTGATACCTGAGTGACATCTGTTTGAGCTTAGGTGCACCAGGTAAATATCACATGTATATGCTGTGGACCCTGCAAACATAAAAGTTCTGAGGCATATTATGGTGTAAGCTATGCTAAGTTTGTTCATCGTAAATAACAGGATTATCAGAGTTAGGATACATTCACACAGTTCTTGATTGCAGTATTTTTCTGAAAAATGGATTGTTAATGAAATATGTATATTTAAAATTGAAAAGCAACTTGAAATTTAATCATAAAGTGAAGATGAGCTGGAAATCACCTCGACATTTTCAAAAGATGACGTCGTACGGTTGTACTAGCCCAGAAGACTGGAATAAAATGGTTTGAGCTTTGAAGTGCGTCAATCATGAGAAAGGCTATACAGAATTATCAAGAAGATTAATGACCTTGTATACCTGGTGTTGCATCGTCGTGCGGGACATAGGAAATCCCATGTAAATTTTAAAAGGGTCTATTATTGGCTTCCCTAATAATTTTAGAGAGAAAATCTATTTAGATTTTTTGAAGAACATTAAAAACCACAACTAAATGGACAATTTGAGACATTTTTGATTAACCCGTTTACGAGTTATTTTCAATAACATTTTAAGTATTTTGTCCTTTTTATCGCCCCGTATTTGGCTACCAAAAACTAAAAATTCATGAATGACAACTTTCTTTGACAGCCAACTCTTACATTGACTGGTTTCGGTGAATACGGGGCCATAAAAAAAGACAAAATATTAGAAGAGTGTTACTGAAAAATAATTCGTAAACAGGTTGATCAAAAATGCTTGAAGTTATCCTATTGGTTGCGAATTTTAGCGTTCTTTAAAAAAACTAAATACATTTTTTCACTAAAATAGTTAGGGAAGCCAATAATTGACCCTATCAAAATTGACATGGGATTTCCTATGTCCCGCCTGACGATGCAACACCCGGTATAAGATACATTTGACTCAATCTTTTTTCTTAATTCTTTTTCAAAACATTCTTGCACTTTTTTTATCCGTTTCTTTTTCAATCAAAAATCTGTTACCTAAAGGAGATATGGACAGAGCTAGCAAATTTGGATATTTTTATAAAAACGGTCCCTTTTCTTGGCCAGAAGTCCACCATTTTTAAGGTACCCATGACGTAATTTTATCGTCAGAACAACACACGTTAAATTATTTGCACAACTGCAAATGATTTGACGTAAGACCTCAAATGACGTCAATCAAAAAGGGGGCAAATTACCATCGAGTTCTGAATTTGAAAGGAAGAATTTGGGGAAATGTTGTTTTTTATACTCATTTGAGGGCCGTTCGCTAAAAACCCACACCCTCAATACAATTGACAGTTAAAAAAAGATGCAATAAAATACGAAGAACTAAGTATACAATGTGTCTCAATTAGTCTTTTTTGGGATATATCTCGAAAACTTTTGGAGCTACGAAATCGATTAAATAGAAAAAGCATTAGACAATAATTATGTTAGTAATAAGATGGCAAAAACGAGGTGGTGCTAATTTTAGACTGTCACAAAGCGACAGGTGGTATTGACTTTTCGGACAAGTTCTCCAAAACCCTCAACAACTAGTGTAATCTTACGTCGGGTTCCCAGATGGAAAATAAATTCAATAGAAATCGAGATGCCTGACCTACCTCGCCCATTAGGACTAATAACATAAAAAGCCACAAATATCCAATGGTATTCCCTTATTTTATAAACTGGCTTGAATAAAATAACGTTTAAAGCCTGTTTTTCCCAACATGCTCGTACGGAATTATTTTTTCCGAGTTAGTAATCGAGTATCTACTAGTTCGTGAAGCCGCAATTTATCACAACAGTCGTTCGGTTGATTTATGGCCCAAGAACCTCATACTGTAATTAAACCAGGCTTATATTTGTAATATTGGTTGCTTTTTCTGTCTTGCTTCACTTTGATATGTCTATACTTTAAAGTGTTATGTGCTGCTAAATTTAATTCCTTTCTAATGACTTGAGGATAATCGACCGGCATCTTGTCATGTCGGTACTAATCGTTTTCGAAGTGTTTTACTAAAGTTGTCCAAGAAGAGACTCTGGAAGGAAAAATTCGAAAACCGTAAGGAGAAGTTTTCTAACGGTAACTGAATAAAAACGATTACACACGTCTAGGAATCGGAATTCGATTAAGACAATTAAAGCTTAATTAACTTACTGTTGCTTTTGCTGATGCACCTTCTGGTACTCGAGGTAGGTACCTCTACCTACATTAAATTATAAATCTCTCAAACTCACACTGGGCGCTATTTCTCTTCTTCGTTCACGTTAAGATATTTATACTCCAGTTCGTTTATATCTTCTTCTAGCAATAGCGGTGCGAAATATATTATATATCCGAAGCATTCCAGCTCTGTGTGCAAATTTTGCTGTCATTTTGCGTATATCTGCCATCTATCGAAATTTAAATACAATTTTGGTACATGCTAATGCGCTGCCCTCTTCTCAGAACGAACGCTTACATATTTGAATTGTTCAGTATGCAGATATTAAGCATTAGCATGGTTTTCCATAATGCCTGTAATATTGTCCCCTGTTCCTGTGGGCTGCCTTTGAACCGAATACAATACAAGGTGTTATTCTGCTTACACTTTTATTTAACACTCGATTCTCTATAATGGTAAAAGCGCGACCGTCCATCGGGCGGCATCTTCAGTTGCTAATTCTTCACTTCGCCGTGGCTAATTCAAGCAACCTGTTAAATTGTGCCTATTTTCACGCCTCCGACTTAAGAGCTACTCTTCTCAAGTAGTTATGCGAAATGTCCGTTATATCAACAAGTTTATTGTTATTTTTTTTATCGGAATGGGTGTCTCTGATGATTGTTTTTTGTCTTTGTAGCAATTCGGGGTTTTAGCCAAACCCTAAATTGTTTAGTCTCGTTCTTCAAATGGTTTTCTGTTGTTGGTTAATTTCTTACTCCAAATGATTTCCAAAAATCTGCACATTGCATGGTCGTTAAACTCTCAAGCCTCTATTTCTGGGCGAATTTCAGTCAAAAGCTAAATTGAAAACCGAAAATAGAACCAAAATGCCTAATTGCACCAATGTTGGTTAATATCAATATCAATTTTACGTCATACATAAATATCACATCATCTTCCTCTAAGTGTAATATCATATCATTTTCTATATGATTAGCATTACAGTTATGGAATTTTGCCTAATTAAGTCCCAACATTATGCTAATTTATTTGAGTATTTCTAACTATAATTCTAAAATATTTCTTTTAAATATTAGCAACCTGTGATAGTAAACTTTTTGTGCATCGAACTTTCTTCACATTTACAGACTGTACAAAACAGGCTACCAGCTTGATAATTATTATCACGTGTTTGAAGATTAAAATGAACTAACTTGCAAGGCTCTATTATAATGCTCCATATTGTCGGACTCACCTAGATACGTCTCTTACCCGTATTAAATTTGTTACGTTCATAGGAGATCGAAGGCGTCTCATTTCAATCAAAAACAGCATAGAAAAAAATTTAAAAAAAAATAAAATCAGTAAAGGGGGTATATGCCTTGATTTTTCTCAAATTCCAAACTTGGCGGCTTATAGTTTATTTTAGAACCGGTAGCCCGATTGAGGCGAGTCCAACAGTCTTTTTGTTCTTCTCGATGTCCTCTTCCACCTCCCAACAACGAAAGTCCCATTGGTTCAATAAATTCGGAGATAGATTTCTTCTGTGGTCGATTATAGGCCACTTTTCCAATCGTCTTTTTTACCACTTTTAAAAAAACTCACTTACGGGACTACTCTGACTAGTATTAAATTTGTTATATTCATACGGGCTTGAAGTCGTTGTCATTGATTGAAGGCATTTCGATCAATAAATAGCCTAAAAGAAGTTTAATTTTTTTTTAAATGACCAAAGTGAGTATACGCTTTTTTTTCTTAAGTTTCAACTTTGACGGCCTATAACTTTAAAACGAGTGGATCCATTATAGTAACTCCACTGGTTTTTGTTTTTCTCGGTGTCTCACATACACATATACTTAAAGTTATTGCACCAAAAATACTGTTTTCACATTTGAACATGACTATAACGTAATGTGAGAATGTGCCCTACATTAATTACTGTCAGTCAGATGAGGGCATAACAAGCCTGTTTTGAGTCTCGTATAAAATGCCTGGAAAATTTAATATAAAGTGTCTTTGTTCGTTTTTATTTTTGTAAAATAGCAATATTACGCTCTAACAAAAGTGGATAACAGTTTTATCATTAATTTATTTAAAACTAATGCTTTTTGATAAATCATCCTTGTTTTTTTTTATGTTAGTGATTATCAAGTAGATTTGCAAAATCCCCAGCTTTTACACCTTGACATTTCTGACAGTTTGAGGATACCCTATTTTGAATTAGCTTCCAGAACTCTTTCTGTAATAATATATGTATTTTGGGAAGGATCAACTTCATAGTTTTTATTTTTTAACTTGGCTCCACAAATAAATATCCGGGGGCGTTAGGTCGGGAAACCTGGCAGTCCATGGGATTAGGCCATGACAAATATCGTACAAATTTGTTTCTTAATCATGATTACCGCTATTTTGTGTGTAACGAATTTTTCATTGCCTTCACAAGATGATGATATTTCTTTCCATAAATTACCTGGAAAATTTTGCTCCAGTTGAAAAAGGAGTGAACTAGAATTAATTCTCCTAGTAAAAAATGTTAAGCGTAGTAAAACAAACAACAATAAATCTTATGAAAATTTTATTTTGATGTAGAACCGTATCATAATAGTAAAGAAAATATATATTAACATTATTCTTATCGTCTTCTATCTCGTTAAGCCATTGACTATCGTGAAGTTTTGGATCAAAAATTGATATGCTTATGCACAGAGGTTTTGTGGGTTGAGACCACGCGCGCGGATCGCCCATAGTTTAGGACATATCCAAACGTTCCTCTAATGTAGCCCAAACTACCGTAAAATTATTAACAAAGAACCTGATGAAACCTAAAAGTAGCAGAAATGTCGAAAAGTGTAAAAGACTTTATTTTATATTCGCAAAACTAACAGCTTTTGAAGAATGGTAAAACTTGCTAGAACTCATAAAAAGATATAAATTAGTATTACGAGTACCCATATCAAGATTTCCATTTATGTCATATTCTTTGTGATATTTTGGGACACCCTATATTATCTAAAGGAATAAAACTTACAAAAAAAATATATTGGTAAACAAAAAAAAATAGGTTAAATGTTTCAGCATTATTTGGGACACCTTATACTCTTTAAAACGGAAATCAACGCTCTACTTATCATAAACCTACTCGAATTAACGGAATAAATTAATTGCTTGCTAAAATCCAAAAATACATGCTCAAGTCTAAAAATACATGCAAAAGTCGAAAAATTCCATGTTAAAAAATTTTTTGGGACTCTCTATAGTACACAAAACGTAAATCTTTGCTTTATTTATCATAAAACTACTATAACCTACGAATAAAATCGATTACTATTGATTATATGGGAAAAGTCGATATTTCTATATTAAGCATATGGAGCTCTGAAACCGGTCCAAAAACCTAAATTTTGAGATCATGCACGATTTTAATCTCAACATTTTCGTCCGAAATTCATTGTCATAGATTTTGTCAAAAATAGTCTCATATAAAAGAGGGGGCCCATATATGTAATAAATGTGCAAAATTGGAATTTTAAGTAACTTAATTTCCCTTCAAAATAGCGCTAATTACCCACTTTTTATCGATATTTTAATACATATATATAAAAATATATATAATATATAAATAGAGCATTCACGACCACAAAACACCTGCTTAATTTGTCGTTCCAAGTTTTTAATTTAATTAGCATAATGTTCGATCAAATTAAAGGGTAGGTAATTTTCATACAATTTTAATAGTTTTTCATTTCCTACAATACTGTTACTAAAATAAGCAAAATGGTAGGTAATCAACGTTTTGAGTAGTATTTGAGACGACTCGCACTTTATTGAGACACTGTTATTCTATTGTCATAAATGGCTTTTGCTATAAAATGGCAAATGTCCCTCTATCCCTATCAATGGGAAATTTAATCAGTTAAATCTCGGTAAAAAAAAAAACGAAATTCGAACAGTTAGTACCAGTCGAATGTTCCTCGTTAAAGCTATTTTGTCAGTCATATACGAAAAACTGATTGTTTGGATGTGGTACATTTATAAAGAAATATGTGTAATAAAAGAGAAAATTCTGATGATAGCATATAGTAAGCATAAAGTCGAAACGTCTTATATATTTGGTTTCAGCGCAATTTTGCAAAAATAACTAAAATGTAGCAAAAAAGTGTCAATAAATAAAAAAAGTTTCCAAAATAGAACCTTTGGTACCCGCGGAAACATTCCTTACTTCTCATGAAGTAGCTCAAACCTTTCCAGAGATAGCGGCTTATAACCAAAACTTTTCAGGCAGTCATTTTGGATTTTTAAAAGCGTCATTGGTGAGGTCCGGAGCCCATATGTATTCTACCTCTCTGAATTATTTCAGATTTTTTACTGCAAAAATGTGGTATCTACAAAGTGAAATGTGAGAAAAGTACACCCAAATTGGCAAAAAATGTGGCACAGAAAAACTTTTGTAGCTCGCCCGGTATGAGAGCTAGACCAAAACTAACAACTGATGTTTTTTTCTCTCCACGTCTTCTATTTATACATTTACAACCGAAATGGGGCTCCGCTATAGTGTTGGTAAAAGTCGCAAAAAACTACTCTGTTATTTTGGACACTTTCTTAACTCTCTTTGCACATTTTTTTAACCACTCTTTATTAAAGTGACACCTTTGGCGGGGTAGGATTAAAAGTGCCCAAGGATATACGGTTTTCCATGGTATCACGCTCATTAGGCCAATCTAGGTCTACCTAAGGAGGTCTAGGAGGCCAAGAAATTGACTATTACAAAAAAAAATATAAAAAACCGTCCCAAATTTGCGAATTTTTCTAGATTTTCCTATTTAACTTATCGGAATTAGACTTCAAAATTTATTATCACACACTTATGAGGAAGATCCCCCGTGGGGAGCCTTATACCCCACGTAACCCCGGAGTTACGGTAAAAACCGGATAGATTATCGAAAAAACGGCATATTTAACTTTGGTAAAAAAATACCAAAAATCTACAACCAAAATCGCTCCAGACACTCAGCTTTATATATCCTCATTGACGTTCGGATTTAATTATAGGATCAAAACCCTATTTATATTTAAATATTTTGTCTATAAACTAAACTAGTTCCAAGCTACAGCATCTTTTTCATCAAAATGTCCACCGGTGTTTGCGAACACCGGTCACATTCAAGTATAATTTCAGTTTTTCCGAGAAGCGAGAGCAAGAAGAACCACATGCCAGTAAGTAATCATCTATTGTAAGCCCGAGCTTTAAAAAGCAATGACAGGCATTCCTTTGGTCTACCAGAGGAGCAACAGCTACTCTAATATGGCACACTAATAGGAAAGATTCTTAATTCTTGGAAAAGTGCAGATTAAGTCATTCGCGGCGAATTCACACAGCTGCTTTACGGAATTGTCAGGGAACGTTTAAAAGAAAACAAACATGTCGGTGCTGCCGCTTTTTATGGCACATAACAATTAAAGATGAGAAATGCCTTTTCGACCTTTCTTCTCGTTTTTGTTCTTTCTTTGTAACGATTTGGAATTCGAAGCGATTCGAAAATTATTATTAAGTACTGTCGGCCATTTTGGGTTTTCCGTTAAGGCAGTAAAACTACTAAAAAAACTTTCATATCTAAATTTATTACAAAATTACATAAAAGAGTTATCTATAAAAGCCGCAGGCCTAACTCTAAGTTCAGATGAATATTGCTCCTGCCCAATTAACAGCTGTTGTATTTCTTCTAAGGTCTTACCTCTAGTCTCCGGCATAGTTCTAACAATTAGAAAACACCCTACTAAACTGCAAATAGAGAAAAACAAGAAAGGATAG
The DNA here is from genome assembly GCA_951812265.1 of Taphrorychus bicolor. NCBI lineage: Eukaryota > Metazoa > Arthropoda > Insecta > Coleoptera > Curculionidae > Taphrorychus > Taphrorychus bicolor. The sequence goes on from OX638297.1 coordinate 27,594,355, forward strand.
GACATTGAACCTGCTTCATCCACGGAAATTTGGAATATTTTCGAAACTAAGACTCCCATTAGCACTGAAAAAGTGTCAGCAATGCAGAGAGCTTTGGCTTTAACGTTAGTTGGGAATAATTCACTCAGTACTGTGACCATGCCAAATGACAGGCCGATGCTAAACATAATATTATACGATACTAAAGCAGTAATGGGTAACCAAAAGACAGACTCGGTATTAAAGCCCATGTCTTTAAAAGAGAAGAATAACGCTAGGGCCAGCACTGCCACCGAGCAGCCTGCTGAAGACGTAATAAGCAGCATTCTTTTACCAAACCTGTTTATGACAAAAAGGGTGGTCAAAGCTACTGCTGCCAGCTCCACCCCACAATAAACTATAACGGAAATAGTAGAATCAATAGAACTTCCTGATTCTCTAAAGATCATCTCAGTGTAGAACATACACGGATTTTTTCCACTAAATTTATTGGTCATACAGACTATGACAAAGATAATGCAGGCCCTTCTATTGCTGGAAACCGTGAAGAGGTCCAATAGTCCGGCCTGATCACTAGTTCTTTCCTGTCTGACTACTGCTTTAGCAATTGAGTCGACCTCCTGATCGACATCAAGTTTACCTCTAAGAACCTGCAGGCTGCATTTTGCTTCCACGAACTTGCCTTTCTTTATATAATAATAAGGCGATTCGGGAACTAGAGCAAAGGCCAGCATGTGGATCAAGGGGATTACAGCACAAATTAAACTAGATAAAAATATATCTAAAATGGAGCCAATTATGTTAATAAATAAAGTCCCAGTAATAGCAGCAATGGCTATAGTAGAAGTTAGAAAGTCTCTTATTTTGGGATCCGAAATTTCTCCTATATACATGGGCAGCACGGTATATAACGCACCTTCTACAGATCCTATCGCGAACCGAAGACCAGTTATTTGCCAGATTGTCGTAGCGAATGCAATTCCAACGAAGCACAAGGAAACCCATGGGGCCATCAGCAAAGTGGTCTTCTTGCGTCCGATTTTATCCACTAGGACTGCCGCTATAATGGCACCGGGCGGAGCACCCAACAATGGGGCCACGGCACACCAAGAGCCCTCATCGTTCGTGGTTGGTATGGTGGAATTGGGAGAGAGCAGCACGGGAAGGAAGGGAGACGTCCATCCTAAGTTGATGCCAGAGCTCAAGATTGAAAAAGCACCTGAAATTTTTCTGAGTTATTTGTTTGACTTTACTGCTGTTTTTATGTAGTCGTGCAGAAAAGTACGTTTTTATTCAATTAACAACTTCAGTCGGTTATCTAATTGCCGACGTTTCGATCATATACTTTGGTGTTTATCAAGGCCGTTAATGAAAGGCCGAGCTATCAGGATGGTCAGGCGGTCAGGATGGGCCGTAGTACAAGCGGTACAAAACAAAACGATGTACACTGCAACGAAAAATTAAAGGATATTAATATTTTCACTTCAATTTCAAATGAGATTATTCCCAAACTATAAAGCCGATATTGAAAAACTTTTTTCCTACTCTGGTGCGGTAAAGTTACTTTACCACACTGAATATGGAAGATATATGGTGACTCACCCATATTACTTTTCAATGTCATTATTGACCAACAGCTTGTGCTAGCTGGTACCAGCTTAATAAGTATACTACAACAACATGTGGATGGTTAGCGACGAATTGTCAAAAAAACTTTACAGTTTATTTCACTCCATTCCATAGTTTATTGCAGTTTGTCTTATTCTTAAGATGGATTCTTCCGTTGAAGAGCTCCCTTAAGAAATAATTGACGCATCTACTGAAGCAAGTAGTCATTTAATTCCAGAAATATCGAAAAATCGCTACCAGAAGGAGTATCTAGCCTTTGAAACATGGTGCACTGAGAAAAACGTCTCTTCAATGAAGGAAGAGGTTCTTTTAGCATATTTTAATCGGCTGTCCAAAAAGTATTCCCTTTCAACTTTGTGGTTAAAATACTCAATTATCAAGCTCGTTCTAAAAGTAAAGAAAAACATCGATATAAGCAAATTCTTCAAATTAACAGCCTTTTTGAAGAGAGCCAATGACGGATTTAGGCCGAAAAAGTCAAAGGTTCTCGAAAGAAAAGAAGCAGAACGATTTCTGTCTGAAGCTCCTGACAGTGCATATTTATTGATGAAGATTGGGGGGAGTAATGGGAGAAAAAAATAAAAAAGAAACTAATGGGAGGAGCTGATGAAACTTACCATAGATGGCATTGTAGAGAAAGATGATGTCTTGTTAGTAACAATTCCAAATACAAAGTCCAGTGCTTCAAGAAAATTCGTCGTATGATACGTACAATAAGAACAAATCCTTTCTTCCTGCAAATACGCCACATCGACGCTTCTTCGTAGCATACAAGGATAGCAAATGTTTGAAGTAATATGTGGGAATAAATACGTTTGGCAAAATGCCTTCGAACTTAGCAGGATATTTAGATCGGTCATTGTTTTCGTAGGTCCTCAGCTACAATTTTGGCAAACTCTGGCTCTAATATCACCAACATTAAAAGGCATGGTGGGTGGAAGTTGATTTTTCGGCTTCGCGTCGTTCGTTCAACGACAGCCTCGTGCGGAAAAGTAACACTTTTCACAGTCTCGAGCTTAATCTATGGAAAAATATTTTGTTACACGGCGACTCCATTATACAGGGGAAGCAGGCAAGTATGTTTCCGTGTACGCATTTTCTTCAATCTGTACTAACCTAGTGACAACTGACATTGGACTATTTTCTGTCCAGTCATGAATCCGTCGTCCATTCGTCGCTTTAAATGTACCGGTTTGGAGTTCGACTTTTTTCTGCACTGCTTTTGGAAATATTCAAATTTTTTTCTGCATTGTGATATATTTATTCAAAACTTAAACGAATTATGTCTTAGGACGTAGTCATAGCGGTATGCTTTGCTTGTGACAGTTGCCATGAAAACTTTTATGAAACTTGTTTGACATTCAGGTATAATTTCATGAGAAATTGAACAATCATGCCACGCCGTAGTTTAAGTATTGTATATATTTCGCAGACTTTAGTAAGTCGCTTGAAAACAAAGTCTTATAACTTAATCTCAAAGCGACGAGCCCAAGGTCGAAAAAGAAAAACGTCGGTGCAGCAGAACCGTTTAATTAACTTAATCGCCAGGAGAGCACCGACAGCCACTTAATCTCTAATTGGACAAAGACCCACTGCCGCATATGTAGTCGTGGTGTCAAAAGAAGGCTTAGAGAAGCGAATTTGGTGTGTCGCAGACCAATTAGAGACGTATCACTGCGAAGACAACATAAAAGAGCCAGGGTGATATGGGCACAGGAACATGAACACTGGCAAATTGAATAAAACACCGTTTTATTCAGCGATGAATCCAATTTAATTTCTTCCTGATATTTCATCCAATGGCTGCGGCAGACATCATAAAAGGCGGTGAGGCAATGGGCGAAGTGATCTCCCGTGCTTCCCAACGTTGACTGATTTGACTGTGGTAAGCTCCGTGGTATTTATTCCCCCGCCGTCGCGCTGCTGTGGAGGGACTGGGGTGGGGATAGTTTCGGCGCACTTGAAGTATGTCATAAAACTCGCTTCCATTCTGCATTTAGAAACGTAATTTTTCCCCAATTGTCGTGTTTAAAGATCTCAATGGCCTCTCTCTTTAGTCTCGGATGATGTAAGATATCCACCTCGTTGAAAAGGATGTCTTGACCTTCGAAGAGAGAGTGCTGTGCCACTGCTGACTTTTATGTTTGTTCCAGCCTGCAACTCCTCTTTTGTTTCGTAATCCTCGTGTTTAAACTGCGTTCTGTGGTGCCAATGTATACCGAGCCACAGCTGCATTAAACTCGGTAAACGCCGGGTGCCGATAGGGGATGTCTGCGATCTTTGGCCGATCTCAAGCCATGTTGTATTGTATGAGATGGTTTAAAGACAGTTTTAACATTGTCCTTTTCCAGTAGCCTGCTGATCCTGTCCGTTACTTTGTGGATGTATGGTAGACTAGTTCATCCACACTTTTCTTCATTTTATCCCGTTGTTCCTTTCTGGCGCTCTAGATTCCTTGGACGGACAGCTCTATCGAACTCGTGCTTGCTGTATCTATTCCAACCAAGGGCTCTTTCCAGATGCTTCATTTCCCGTTCCAAATCAGCCGGCTCACAAATTCTGCTGGCTCTCACAGACAGAGTCTTTATGACTCCCCTTTTCTGTCGGTGATGATGATTTGATCCGTTATTGAGGTATTGGTCAATGTTTGTTGGTTTTCTATAAACGGTGTGCGCAAGCTTCCCATTCGGCCTCCTTGACACAAAAACGATTCAAGAGGAATTCGAGAATGGCGGCAAAGAGGAACTCCTCGACATTTGGGTAGCGTGCAAGTGCATCCATTTCGTGGCGGAAAAGTAATGGTTTGGGTAGGTATAGCTGTAGGAGGACGTACACCATTGTGCGTTTTTGACACAACAATGAATGGTGCAATTTACGAAACATATATTATTCGAGGTATTGTAGTTCCTGTTTCCCGACAAATAGGAGAAAACCTTATTTTTTTGGAGGACGAAGGCTTCAATCATCTCAGGTTGCCTGTTTTTCATCAGATTTGAACCCCAGAGAGCATGCGTGGGATATGCTCCAGCGTACATTAAACCATCATCCGCAGCCCATTGAGAATCGCCAACAGCTTAGGCAAGTGTTATGGAAGAACTTGCCTCAACATGACTTAGATAATTTAATAACTAGTATGCCAAGAAGAATTCAAGCCACACTCCGAAGTTCGTGGTGCTCATATGCGTTACTAAGTATATTCATTTGTTTATTTTGTTAGATTAATTGTTATAACTAGTGACATTTTTATACAATTTTAATGAAAATATTAAAAGTTCTTAATAGAATAATACCGTTGCAGAAAAAATATTATGTCTCCAAAACTAGTGGAGAAAAAGTCAAACTCCACACCGGTGCTTGTAAAGCAAAAACGGGTTGATGCTGTCACTAAATTAGTGCGAGTTAAAGAAAATGCATAAGCGAAAATCTATTTGCCTGCTTTACCCTGTATAATAGAGTTGCCACGCAACAAAACGTTTTTCCATGTATTAAGCTCGAGACTGCGAAAGTACCTACAAAGTAAAGAAAATTTTTTTCAAAATCATCTTTATAATTTGGAAATAATCTCAATTTGAAACCGAAGTGAAAATATTAATATCCTTTAATTTCGCGTTGCAGTATACACCAAGAAACAACTTATCAATATCCATAATTTTTCTACTGAGTGTATCTAATAGAGAGATGATATTCGATCTTATGACAACTAATTAGAGTACTCTGTATATGAAATTTCTAAACAATTTTTTTTAACTTATCGACCCTGCATCGCACCTAACAGAGGTACGATGTGGGTTAAATGGCGATATGGGATTTATACCCCATGTTTCTTTTAATGGAAAGATTAAAGATGGCGAGTCAAACTAACTTTTTAAACAAAATGTTATTTTTAGCTTTAAATTGATGCTAATAAGTAGAACGTTGTTTCAATTAAAAAAAATAAAAATAACTGCTGATAGAAAAAATCTGATCAGCCCATCTTACTTAGGGTAAATATATCTACAACATCTGTATAATATATCTACATCTTTTTTCTAGAACTACTAATGCCTGGACTAGATCGATTTAAAGAGTTGACAAAAACCAAATCATGAATATTTTTTTAAATCGAACTGGCCCTGTTTTTATTAGTTCTAGAGAAATAATGTAGATACAAAAGTTATAGATAATTTACTCTGAATAAGATACACTAAATTTAACCCGTAACTGTGCTAGTTTCTTTCTAGAATCTCTTCACTAAATGTCGAAAAAACCTCAGCCTGTTAAATAAAAGTGTTAACCAAAAATAACTTAAATGCGTTCACTTCAGGCTCAAATAAGTGACTTTCTGAACTCTCCGAAGAAGTAGTTTTAGTAGTTTTAAAGCCATTTTTATATGCTTGCTTCCTTGTTTACTGTGTTCCGCAAAGGCACTTTTACACCATTTCTTTATAAACGGTTCTCTTTGTTGTATATTAAGAAGTAATTATTACTCTTAACTAGTTACTAAGATTTTTTTTTCACTAGATATACTGCATATAGATGCTAATTACTGATGTTAGGATATTGCCAAGTTACTACCGATGTTTTAGTATGGATTCCACTGAAGCAATGTATTATAGGTATTTAATTTCATAGAAAGATAACCTGGCAATATTTTATTATTTCTTGTACTAAACTTTAGCTTTAATTCCTTAAACTGAACATAATTAAACAAAAAATTCAGGCTCTTTGCTTAGGGTTTAAATTTTGCATAAATTCTTTAATAGTGCCCTATTGCAAAGAAATTAATAATAAAAATTTCAAAAATAAAAGTGACAGAAAATATATGTCTTAATTGTAGCAAAAAAATACTCTTAAAAAGCATAGATCAAGAAATTAAAAAAAAAATTACCCAAACTCTTGTTAACGCAATGTTCAAATTCAATTACTTACCAACTATACGCTAACATTCAAACTAAATGTACTCATTAAGGTGTAATTTGGGGATTGGGACAAGAAATTAAACTATAAACTGTTTACCGGCTTTTCGTTTAATTAAGCTTAAACTTCTTCAGAATTTTAGCTACAATGGACAAATGGTACATTAAAAATTAAAATTGAAATAAAAACATTAGGGGTCATGGTCACACATTAAAATTGAACGTAAATGTTTCACCATAACCCATATTTTTTCAATTTTAACTTTGAATGGTAAACTTCAGTGTGAAAAGAAACATCGGCGAAGAGTTTATAGTTTGGATTTTGTCCCAATCCGCCAATATAACAAACATCTACAGATCCTGGAACGTAACCTTCTACGTCCCTATACCCACACAATCTAATTGTTATAATATTCATTCTTAACTAACAAATAATATCTCTAATGTACTCTAATAACCCTACCATTCAGCCTAGTAACATGTGCAATATTTACCAGCTATAGTTGCAAAATATTGAAAAAAGTACTCTTGATTGATATTTAACAAAGCAAACTTCTTCATTGTGTAACTACGTGTCGTCCTCTTGCTACGTCACACATCTTTGTGTCAGTAAGTAATTAGATTTCTAACAAGTTTCTTCGTTTAACATTGCTATTTATAACGTGCGCGATAACGTTTAGGCAAATTTACTTTGTCTGTATTGAAGTGATAATAATAAAGCCATTGTAAAATCTCTACAGCACAATTGGTTCTGAAAAACTGTAAAAAAACTTAATCAGGGAAAGTTTTGCTTGTATTCATTACTTCATTTAGAATTATATTATCAAGTGATTGTGTATATAATTGGGTTAAGTGAGTCGTTGTGGTATTTGTTCCTGAAGTGGGGTATAATATTAAAAAAAAGCACTAGATTTGAAAAATTACTATTCTCCTTGGTGGGAATTCTTTGTAGAATGGCATTTTAAAGCACGTAAAACGCACTATTATTTCATCAAAACCAGCCATACATAAACAGAAATAGTTACGACAAAGCAAATTAGATTGCCTTCCTTGTGGATTTGCAACAACAAAAAAAAACGTTTTTTTTACGTTTTTAGCATTAGAAGTTTAATACTCTTTCCATAACCGCTTAATATTTATCTAAAAACAAATTTTCTCAGATTAAGAACCTCATTCTTAATGCGAAGCAAATATTGGACTTCTTATGTTTACTTTTAGATAGTCGGCACATCATAAAATTTTTATCATTCGCGGGTGGGTTCAACAATCATAATCAAAAAAATATTGTTTGATTTACCAAAATAGTAATAACAATAATATTATGGTCATAGAGTGATTTCAGCAAATTTAATTCAATTTAATTTTAGAAGTTTCAAAAAATTATTTTGCGTCGTAAGTAAATTCGGCATGTCATATTTAATATGTGATCACATGACATGACGTCGATTTAGAGTAAATCTGTGCAAATAAAGTGTCAAAAGGGAAACTTACAGTATGACTCTCACCCATGTCTTTGTTTAAATTATGTGTTCTTACTATTATGTTTGTAGTATATTAGGATTATTTCTACTTAGGAATAAGCTTATGTAACAATCTTAACTTAAATAAGCGAAATATTGTTTCAAGCGTTATCTTTTTAAGAATATGTGTCAGTTCAGGAAGATAGTGTTGGTAATTATTACTCGTAGCTCCCTGTATGCTTGCTTTTTGGAGCTTTCTTTGGGCTTTTCAGAAAGAGGTCGCTACTTGTTCCGAAACACAATTTATTAACTTTCGCTAGAATATATTATTTTCTGGTAGAGTTGCTTTATTTTGAGTTCTATTTTATGCTGTTTTTTTTAGCAGTATTCTAGTTACCGCCATTCATGACCATTTCCACGAAGCAAATTTTAAGTAAACTTAAAGTTAAGGGCCCTTAAGCCACAGCTGTTAGCATGAGTAACTATGGTAATAATAGAAGCCTTAACTAAGTGTACTTAAAAAAATTGCTTGATGCGAACGGCCATAAATCATATATAAACATATTGCGCTCTTAGCGTTTTAGCTCCTTGGAAGCCAAGAACAAATAGATTTTTAAAAAGTAATTTTGCATTGAGTTTACACAAAATCTGAATGAGCACAAAAGGAAAAAAAAACATTATAATCGAGATGTCAAGAGTCGAAATAAAGCGTCATGGTCTAATTACAATAGAATAAAATATATACAGAAAAAAGAACAAAATTCTTCATTTCATAAGCCTGTGAAGGGGTTTGGGGCCGGTCAAAATACAATCTAAAATGTTTTCCTGGCTTTGAAGCTGTGGTCCAATGGAATTTCTTCCTGATGTTTCGTCTACAGCTGCGGCAGGGGCGAAGTGATCTACCGTGCTTCCCGGCGTTGACTGATACGAATGTGGTGAGCTCCGCGATATTTATTCCCCCGCCGCGCCGTCGTGCTGAAGTGGAGGGACTGGGGTGGGGGTAGTGGTGGCGCGGGGTTTCGGCGCACTTGAAGTTTGTCGTATGACTCTCTTCTAGTCTGCATTTAGTAACTTTCTCCTTCCTGTTGAAATTGTTCTAGGGTTTAAAGATCTACAATGGCCTCTCTCGTTAGTCTCGGATAGAAACGCTGCGATTGATATAAGAAATCCTCCTCGTTGAAAAGGATGTTGTGACCTTCGGAGAGAGCGTGCTCTGCTACTGCTGACTTTTGTGTTTGACCCAGCCTGCAACTTCGCTTGTGTTACGTAATCCTCGTGTTGACACTGCGTTTTGTGGTGCGTTCCATGCAGTTGTAGCTCGGTATACATTGGCACCACAAAACTCAGTGTCAATACGAGGATTACGGAACACAAGAGAAGTTGCAGGTTGGAACAAACACAAAAGTCAGCAGTAGCAGAGCACGCTCTCTCCGAAGATCACGACATCCTTTTCAACGAGGTGGATATCTTATATCAATCGCAGCGTTTCAATCCGAAACTAACGAGAGAGGCCATTGAGATCTTTAAGCATAACAAACATTTTACAGGATGAAGCTTGAAATAAAAAATTTCATTTCTGGTTCTTGCCCTAATATATATGTAAGAATGGCACAACACATCTAGCCTGTGTCTGGTACATATAGGTATATGTGCTACAGAAGATTAATCTTCCATAAACCAGTGAAAAAAATTCACCACAAAGTTGTAGATCACCAGAGCGTTACCTCCCAAGACGCGTTTTGCTCCCACTAGAGCTCGTCAGTTGCGTTTACTCTGATGAACTCGTGTCTCAATATATTAAAAGTGTAAAGCGAAATGTCCAACCGGCGATGGCAGGCCAGTCCTACTGACGCCATCTGTTTCGCTGAGTCGGCATTTTGTGCCGACCATGAAGCGATTCATGGTCAGTGTCTGCACTACATGCAGGACAAATGCATACCAACTCAGGGAAACAGAAGGCGCCAGTAGGAGTGGAAGCGAGCTCTATGACATACTTCAGGTGCGCCGAAACCCCGCGCAACCACTACTCCCACTCCAGTCCCTCCACTGTAGCGCGACGGCGGGGGAATAAATACCACGGAGCTCACCACGGTCGAATCAGTCAACGTCAGGAAGCATTGGAGATCACTTCGCCCATTGTTCGCCCAAAACGTCAGGAAGAAATTCCATTGGACCAAGGCTTCAAAGCCGGAAAAACACTTTAGTTTATATTTTTCATTTCGCTTTCGTTGGCAAACTGTTTGAAATCGGTTGATGTGAGTTCTTCGCTATTGTTCATCATGCTGTACTAGAGGACGTAATCAGTCAAGTTTTAGTCTGCTTTACTTTTAAATTTCAAAGATTGCAATAAAATATAAGTAGTCATTCAAAATTCCTTGAAAATAGTTCTCATCGTCCAGGTTTTATTGAGAAATATCAGTGTGCACCAGTTCTCATTTTCTAGTAGCTCAATTGTCATTTATTCGAAAGATTTTTTTTTGTTTTTTCTTCAATATGATAAAGTTTTTCCTAACGCTGCACGACTCTTCCCAGTAGCTTCATGACGCGAAAATGACGGCGGTGATACTGCAGAAGTAACATTGAAATCACTTAAAATATGATGTGAAAATGGCGATTTTTATTTATAGCTCAGTTACGTCAGCTCAGCGACGTAAAACAGAGGTCAGATTGGTGAAGTGATAGAGACCTTTAAAAATGACGTAACCAAGACGTCCGGTTTAACTATTCAAATGACACATGCTTAAGGACATTAGTATATTTATTTTATTTTATATTTATTTATTAATCTTAAATTGTTTAACTTTGTTGGCAAACAGAGATGATTAATTGCTTTCATTGCCACAAGGAATCCTCGCACTCGGTTTATAAAAACAATATCATACAACAGACAAACAAACAAGGCGACCGTCTGTGTGTGATAGCCCTGAGGAGGTTTAAGTAAATTAGATGAAACATCGACGAAGAAGTTGTATCTTTTATGCCGATCTGCCAACAACTCAAAACTAGTTAATATACTACGAACGTCAATCTTTCCCCACGGATTAAAAGTGCAGCTTCTAGTGACCTATGGAAACCAAGATTAGGCTCACTGCTTGCTAATGCGCACATTCTTCTGCGCAAGACATATGCGGAGGACACGCCCACTAAAAAAATTGCATTTTCGGCCGGACGGCCTAGTGCGCCCTCGGAGTATTCTCATCCTTCTATTCGCAATGAGGAAACAAAGGATGGTAGTAATGTCGCAGCGCACAGCGGAGTCTGCCGAAAACTCTAGAAGAACAAAAGTTTGAGGTTAGGTTAACTCTGAGTACTTTTTGACATGAAAAGAAAATTTGTAATAACGAAAGATCGAAGATTTGTTTTTTTGATTATAGGCTCATGTTTATTTTAAAACAAATTAGTTGAATAAGCAATAAATACTCATCGGGCGGCTTGTAACATCGCTTGGTGGTAGTGAAAGTGGACCGTTCCCGTCAAAGATCGCGTAGGTTCAAATACTTTGCCCTACAATAACACCAAGACTATCAAGTGTATTGTGTATTGATTTCTTGATACCTGACTCGTAAGCCAAGGCAAGGAAGGGCGACAAAAGACTATCAAATGTATTGTGTATTGATTTCTTGATACCTCACTTGTACCTAAGCCAAGACAAGGAAAGGCGCCAATATTTTATAGTATGGTTAGACTTTTTCTGAACATGAAAATGGTGAGTATTGGGTCTTTTTGAGGTTTTATGATTATAATTAATTAAATTAAATTACATTATTATGGTTTTATTATCAATATCAACTACTGGCTAATGTGTAAATGTTACGCGCGTACCCGCCAAAAAAAAACCTAAAAAGTTAGGTTAACAGCAAATGACGTTGAAAGCATTACGGCATTGTCATGTGTAAATTATATTCAGGAATAGAACAGAAGCTTATTTTAAATAAATTATGAGTTTTTAGTTTTTTCTTACACTACGCAATGCAAATTTGCCAAGTTAACTAACAGCTCAAATATTTTAGAAACTAAAAATAATTCTTAGTATTTTTTATATTGATATAATACATTATTAGATATTTTATATTTCGGCGAAAACTTAATAAAACATAAAGCTTAGCATCGTCGATTTTTCAAAATTAAGGGGCGGAGCTTGCCAGCCGCGCATGCGCTTTTGTTGCCACTGAGCCGGACTTTTTCGAGCTGAACTTTTTAATGTTACGTTATAATTATATATCAATTATTATTTATATAGGGTGCGTGATCCTGGCTACCTGTGGCAACTACTCAGGCCCTCTTAAGAGGTAACTTGGAGCGTGCGAGAACTACTACAGAGTACTGTTGAGTATTTTCTTTAGCATCCTCTGCGTCGTAAAGGGCGTTGTGGCTCAAGTGGAGGGACCCTTTTGCCTGACCTGGCCAGACAGAGAGTGTTATTATGAGTGACTACGAGTCCGGTTAGGCTGATAGTGTAATCTTGTAGCTAGTTAGGCCACGGCGTCATATGATGAGACATAATTTGTAACGTCGTGGATCAAGTTTTGAGCTGTCGTTATTCTTTCATGCTGAAGAGGTAGGAGGACCTGTGTAAATTTTATTGGTTGGACCTCAAATGAATGGTCCCACGAAACAGCCCGTGTACCGCGACCTATAAGATCTATTTTACCTCAATATCAGTTAAAGCTCACTCAGAAGACTCAGCTCTTTGAAATAGTTAGGATTACCTTTCTGAGTGAGAATTTGTGGAACTCACGCTGTCAGATGTGTATTCTTTCCAATTTCTTAGACCTATGCCTTTCAGCTGCCGGACATTTATTTAAAATATGTTCTACAGTCTCGTCATCCTCCATGCATAGTCTGCGTTCGGCCACGTCTATCGATGCCGGCTTTAGGCTGTCGGGATTCTTTAGTCCTTTACTCCTGGTGTCCTTATTGTACCAACACTTTTGAGTAGGCAAGACCCGGGCAGTTTGTTCAGTAACGTTCAGTCTATTCTTCCGCCATCTGAATTATTGCGCTCCTCGAGAGCTCTCTTGTAACGCGCAAGTTTGGTTCAGGCCCATACACTCGCCTTTTTCCTTGCAAGAGTATGTGCGATTTCATTGCCATGAAGACCCTCGTGACCTGGTATCCGAAGTATGGTTTAAGCTCTCATAGTTTCGACTTCCCTTTAAATATTTAAGCCGTATGAATGAACGTTTACTACATCATAACAATTGGCTAAAGCACTACTTGATGGACATTAAAAAATGAAATAGTTCTATTTGACAATCAAAACCTAACTTTCGTGAAATCAAGCACAAATGCGTGATTGTTGGACTGTTGTCCTATTATGGACTATGATAGATTCAGGCAGATATTTATTTTTATCTGATAATATGAATAAAACTGGCTCTACAGATCTAATTTACAAGCTGTCAATAAATGGTAAGCAAAATATGAAGGTTTCCTACAGTTCAGGGGTCGATTGATTCGTATACAATAACTTATACGAACGTTGTACAGTGGTTTTTAAATAAGAATTTTCTCCTACCGGAAATACGAAAATTAATTAAAACCAAAAATTGTTAATTTTTGTACTTGTTGTAAGAAAAAGAAATGCTCTAGTGACTTTTCCAAAGCATTTTTCTTGTTTTTTTTCTCAAAAACGGGGCATTGTCCAAAAGAAAATAAAAAAACTTTCAGACCTTAAATAGTTAGGATTATCTTTCTGAGCGAGAATTTGTGGAACTCACGCTGTCAGATGTGTATTCTTTAAAATGTGTTCTACAGTCTCGTCATCCTCCATGCATAGTCTGCGTTCGGCCACGTCTATCGATGCCGGCTTTAGGCTGTCGGGATTCTTTAGTCCTTTACTCGCAGTGTCCTTATTGTACCAACACATTTGAGTAGGCAAGACCCGGGCAGTCTGTTTAGTAACGTTCAGTCTATTCTTCCGCCATCTGAATTATTGCGCTCCTCGAGAGCTCTCTTGTAACGCGCAAGTTCGGTTCAAGCCCATACACTCGCCTTTTTCCTTGCAAGAGTATGTGCGATTTCATTGCCATTAAGACCGTCGTGATCTGGAATCCGAAGTATAGTCTAAGCATTACGCTTCTCAATGTGTTTCAGTATGTTACTCGCTTCCCAGATAGTTCTCGAAGAGATTCTGCTAAAGTCCGAGTATATTTTGATATTTTTGTGAGTGGTAGCTGCGAGTGTGAAGTTTTCACTTTGTACAATGGGTCGGAGATCGATGATGACGTCTAACAGATAAAGTAGGCTAGTGTAAAACCAATATAGATTGGTCTCAGATTGTGTTGATAGCGAATCAAATGGCTGGAAGTCTTCCTTTTGACCACGACGTGTGATCCGACTGAATTTGTACGGTCAGGACCGCCTTGATTGCGTCGTTCTACCTGGTTAGCGACTGGGTGGTAGACTGGCGTTAGGTTAGACATTAGTTGATACCAAATTAATAGATGACCTTTTGCAATTCAGCGCTAATGACATAAGGGGGGGGGGGGGGGTGATGCCAGTGTTTTTTTCTGCGCGATACCTCTTTAACGAAGGAAAAAAGTCGTAAACCAGGTACAGACGGTTCTTTATAGTTAGTGCCAATTTGTTAGGTAGATGCTTGCCTGAAGTTATCCAAACAGATCTAGGCTAATATCTCTGGCTAACACAGGAATTTGTAATAATTCAGGTGATTTATACTTGGCACATTCATCTCGTCAGAATAATAAAAGCTATAGCAAACTTTGTCTAGTGTTCTGTCGACCCTTTAATGCTCAAAGGTGGATCCACCGAGCTAGTCATCAGCTGAGTGTTTTTAGAGATAAAAGCCATTTGAACGGTTTATGTCCCGTTACAATAACAACTAGGGTCTCTTCAGTGTAACAGGCCACACTATATCAAGACTTTCTTTTCAGTGTTAAACTAGTTTCGTTCGCTAAGGCTGAGCAGGCGAGTGGCTTGTTTAACAGGTTATTTCTCTGGAGGCTCTCCCTCCTGGATAGAGACTCACCCAACCGCACAATATACGCTTGCATTATACTTCTTTGTTTCAAAGAGAAATAGTGATCTGCTAGTCTAGGAACTGGATCTTGGCTGAGAGCGGGCTTTAACATTTTCAATGCAGCACTTCAGTTCATTCTGTCATATCCATTGAGTTTTTTTGATGGTTCGGAGATGGTAACAAGATCAGGCTTAAACTTTCGGTACCAGCTGCAGGTTTACAGGGATAAAATCAGTTCCTTAAGAGCGGCAGATGGGGTACTTGTCGGTGGAATTGATCCATAAGTGGTTAAAATTTGGCTAGGGGTTACGCAATCCAAATGATATACGGTTAAACCCGTAGGTGCCAAATGGCAATGCAAAAGATGTTACTTTATCTCAGTTACTAGAGCCCGAGCCTTGATCTGGTAGTATTCCAAGCATAGCTTCATTTTTCTGGTGCATTGTGCAACCTCAACAGCCTTAAATGTTAATAGGAATTACGGGATAACAAGGAAGATTAACAGGAAATAGAATAGTGGAATCTTATTGTGCACCTGGTGCCTCTATAAGTTTCAAGGCGCTTGGACTTCCTATGGCTCCCAAAGATGTTGCTTCGTGAAAAAATCGTCATCATTACATGTTATAATAATTACAGGTTATAATTGCTCGCTTGGGTAGCAAACCCGTATTAAACGACTTTTGGTATATAGGGGGTCTTTACTTAAAAGCGGCCTCTAGTTGGCTATTAAATATCAACAGAAAAGGAAAGAACAAAAGCCCATTCACTTTGATTATGACATCCTTTTCTGTCAACAATTCATAGCCTTTTACATGGCGTTGCCTCATGAACACTCCTTACTTCCACAAGGAGAATTACCAAAACAAAGCCGCTAAGGCATAGACGATACTTACGGGCTTAGAATCAATTCTTTTCAAAATTAACTTGATGAGTTCCTGTAGAACTTCGTTAAGCGACTGGTATTTTCGTTATTACATCTAGTCGTTCTTTTCCTTCTTTCTTCTTCCACTTCTTCTAGAGTTTAGACTTTAATTGAATTAATTTTGGTGTTTTTGTGACCATATTTTGTTAACAAACAACCTTCAAAACACTTTTCAATGATTCAGATGGTTTTTTATATAAAATCCCATTCCAGTCCAATTTTTACTATAAATATGCGCAACAAATTACTGTACAAATCAAAACTCTCCTAGTTTGTGCTTCGCTAATTTTACCAAAACGAAAAAAGAAGAAAGGAATATGGAAGACTATAAACATTTGTAAAATAAAATCAAAGAACAAAGGAAGAAGTCAAAAAGGAGGAAATTTGACACAATATTAGTGATAACAAAGAAATATAGAAAAATCAGAACAGCTAAGTAGTTTGCCAACAGGGGTTAATTATTTACGGAAAATAAGTTAGAAAATGAAAGGCAAAGAATGTGAAGATATATAAAGAAGATCTGAATTAAAATTCAGTTGTGACGTGTCAAGTAAGATGGAGGAGGGGGGGACGGGAAGAACATGACCCCGCTATTCTTTTGGCTAACCGGTTCAAACTCTTTTCTTAAATCAGTTTCTTCAGCTAAGAAATTAACGAATGCATTAAATCTTCTATTTTGGTACCTACTATTGATGTCATAGTCCTCAAGTCCCTCCAAAAAAGCTAGTCCGTTGACCCAGCAGATGGCGCTGATAGAGTTTTCGGCGTGGGCCGCGAATGTCGCATTGGCGGTGTATGTGTATCTCGTCTCTGTTACGTTGCCTGTCCATTAAAATAACGGTACATCAAGGCCTTTCCCGACCGTTGGTATACTGCATTGATTTATAAACCTCCAGGAGGTTTAAGAAGGCATTTATAGTCCAAGAAGTCACCGACGATCGAGCCGGGTCATTCAGTTGCTGATGCAGTATCAGTTCTATTCGGAATGATGAATAGGTAATTACTCTTTCGATAGGGCCGTTAGAGCAGACGATTTTGCGGATCTTCCTAGAGCAGAATAACAAAGAGCGACGCTCCCTTCATATAGTATATCATTGGCATCTCGAAGGTCAGGTGAAATTAATAGTACCTACAAACCATAGGGAATAATATTATATGCTCTGCGTTTACAAAATGCAGATTTCCTGTTCAGTTAAGCCAGTACCTACTTAGCATTATTTGTCTACTAAGGCGGTCACCATTTCGCAAACCAAGCTATCTGACAGATCTTCATTAGCGTGCAAAAAAACCAAAAAACGATTAGGTATCTTTAAAATTACAAATGATCTAGCTGGTTCTCGGATGACAAACGTGTCACAGATGTTTTACATAACGTCCGATACGTGTCTCGTGATATATTTATATTAATAAGTTCACTTGTTAGTGAGGTGATAAAAACTTTGTGACACCTATAATAGGAAACAGACAAATTGCTGACTGGTTCTGCATGAATAATGACACTATAAACATCGGAATATATTTAAGTATTATTGCCTTCATATGTCTGGAATACTACTACCACATTTCGTCTCGTTCGTGTTTTATATACAGCAAATCCATCGATATCACGTGGAACTGGTTTTTAGTTCCAAACTCGACATAGATTTTCTATTATGCAGATTATCCCGGTTTCAGCTTTTCTGATAAAATAATCGAACGAACGTTAGGAGCTACTTCTTCAGATCGTTAAGCCTAACTATGCTTTCCCATGTAATTCTCTCGAAGAGATAAAAGAGATTTAATCCATATTTTATGTCCGCTTCTTCGGAGACGTTCATTCGCGTAAATGCGCTATTCTTTAGTCAATCATAACGGTACCGCTCGAGATTATGATTTAGTGTTTCAAAGGAATTTGAACCAGATTCGTGCTAGGCGGTATCTTATTTCGCTTAAAGTTAGCTCATGATTATTGCCGCTTTTAAGGTACTTAAATAATACATTTTATTATGTGAAATGTTTACATGTAGAGAGTTTGCAAGTAGCTATGCTCAAGAACATAAAGAACTACTTAAAATAGTCAGAAGTAGTATTTTTGGTGTTTGGTTAAATGTAAAAAAATGATGATCTGGTATCCCCAGAGATATTTTACAAAAATTAGTCAAAATATGAATAACTTAATCAGTAACAATATAGTGTTGCCTCAAGACCAGATAATGCACTATCGAGTGCATTATATAAAGCTACCATTTTCTTGTATGAATTTCAAAATAAAAACTCGTCAAGACAAGAGAAGATTGGGTCAAGAGAAGGACATATCTTGCCTTGTCGCGCTCATGCATCGTGAGAATTATTTGTTAGCTCTAGAATTAAGTGGTAAGGTAGCAAGTCGCAGTTCGCAATGTTCTTTGTTCAGTTTTTGAAGAATAAAACGTTCGACAATTTTCATTGTGTGTCATTATCTTGAATATTTTTTAAGCTAAGCGAAGTAATGGTTTTTTAACTTTAATGACGTAGAGAGCAGTGACGAAAATATTAAAAACAAACTCTATTTCCACCACAATTATCTTGTGATATGCTTGCCCAGTATGTATCAACGTTTAATAAAATTAATTTCCATCCACTACAGTACCTGTTCCCGTTTCTAACACTGGGAACTCAGCACCAGACATAGAAGAGCCAGCTGGTTCAAACCTTTCGAATAGAAAAGATCATACTTATTTAATTATGACCATTTCCATCAAGCAAATTTTAAGTGAACTTAAAGTTAAGGGCCCTTATGCCATAGCAGTTAGCATGAGTAACCATGGTAATAATGGAAGCCTTAACTAAGTGTACTATGCGAACGGTCATTAGTCAACTCACTCTCATAATTCAAAGTTTTAGGTCCGATTGGCCTCGAGACGCTTCTTGATCTAAAGTAGGCCGGACTTATTCCTACATATAAAGTCATCACATTACACATTGACCTCAGACTGAGTTGATAACTGTGAGGTCCACCAGTGGCACTAACAAATCTCAGGTTAGCACCGATAGGCACATTTGATGACTCTATTGTTGGTAGAACTGAGAACTATTCTAAAATCACTCTTAAGCACAAGAACCGGCTTAGTGAAGCCACTCATCGAAATCATTTCCTTTCAACTAAGGTTATGATGGCACGCCCTTATTGTAGATTTCCAGGCAAGGTACGACACAGTGTCTTTGTTTCAAAATTACAATACCATTTGGAACATTTACTCATCTAGACTTGTCTGAGTGTCTGAAGCAGACTTTATCCACAACTCAGTATTGCACTTTTTACATAAATTATCGTTCAATATTCGTCCCGAATTGCTTATAAAGAAGTCGCCATATGTTAAGGCTCTATTCTCGGGTCGGCCTGAAACCATTATTATAATAGGGGTCTCCCACAACAACCTCCCGGAAGAAGGCCTCAGGTTCTCTATCAGAATCCCTTCCTTATATGTGAGTTGACGTGTCTGGACTGCAAATTGACAAAAGAAGCCTAGTAACCTATGCTGCTTCCAACTCTTTCTCATCCTTATCAATGAATGTATTGGGCTGTGCCCTAAATTTCTGATGCTGACATTTTTTCCCAGCTTTATTCCGATTCTTTTCTTCCTTTTGCGTCAAAATTTCGATCCTCATGTCATTGTGATGTTCTAATCTCTTCAGCTATTTTCAGCTCCTTGCCCAAGTTAGCTTTCTAAAATTTAATGGTGGAGTTGGTACACTGCGTATAAAAATCAATTACTTACTCTTTTTCGAGTTACGAAGGCCGATGGCGGCAAATTCGTTGAACATTAAGAAAAGAAGTTAGAAAAATGACTGACGGTTGCTGAGAGTGGTTTTCAAGAATAAGGCCAGTGGGTATTCCACAAATTAAGCAGAAACTGCTGATGTTTCGATGTTTATTGACAACATTTTCAAAGTTATTTCACGATGAAAGCGTACAATAGAATTCAAAACGTTGGCAGTTTAACCAAATTTGCGGATACTAATTGGTTCTATACGCGGTCTTTTAAATATTTTTTAGTACGTTATATCGAACAATAGTAGCTCAAGCATTGGCATTAAAAAAACAAAATATGAGAATACCTCAGAGCCCTCTAAGGGTCGCAAGCTCGCCGTAGCCTTCAGTACGAGTTTACACCTTAAGCCAAGTGCAGACGATGCAACTTATTGCGGGGGCAAAGTTGCAGCAATTTTAATCCCCGCGTTTTCTTGCATTTGCGTTCAGACAGTGCAACTTTTTTTATGCAATTTTTTAGGAACTTTACTAGACTGCTACCAACTTATCAAAAAAAATCCATTCTGTCTTATTATTTTTGTAAACTATCTCTATGCCTAAAAGTTGATGGGTGAGGCCCTGGGTGTTAAAAAGAGATTTTGAGGGGGGCCTTTTGATTAATTAATGAGGAGTTTGAAAAAGCTGATGATTCAAAGTGTTCACCTAACCACACTTTTTTGTTCAACCTAAAATTTTAAGTTTTCGCTGGAAAGGCACTAGAAACGTAACCAAATCCCCGCGACAAATCGCATGGAAAATAGAACAATTTCTATTGCTATGCAATTAATTGCAGCAACTAAAATGCACCGTCTGAACGAAAAAATCCCTGCAACTTTTGTCGCAGGGATGAAATCCCTGCGAAAAATTGCATCGTCTGCACTGGGCTTTAAACAGGCTTTAAACTTGGGATTTAAAAATGCCTGCGCCTTGTTACGTCATATTGAAATTGTAAAGCTAGAAAACCATAGCTAAATAAAAAGAAAAAAAAAGTTTGATGCGGTTTCTGGATGCTTTGGTGAATATGAGCTAACGTATAATCGGCGATTGAGTGGTTTTGGACATTTTGCACATTTAAACATCTCTAGAAAGGTCATCTCTAGGAAGGTAGCGCTCTAGTATTTCTGGTAAGTCAAAAATTATTTTTGAACTTTAGATTTATGTCAGTCACACCATTTGGTGTGACTTGATAGTTGACCCCTAATTGTGGTAGTGTGTCATGTCTATTTTTAGTCTGCTATTAAGGCAGTTATTTCTTAGAACTAATTTTATGGTTGGCTTGTAATGGAACATTTGGTTGACTTTGGTGAAACTGGATATTTGATGAATGAAAATGATTTTGGTGGCATGTTGAGTATACCGAGAACGCCGAGAAGGTGTCTGGATAGTGAAATTCTTATCAGTAAACTGAAACGAAGTTTCTGAAATATTGGTGTTGTCATCTATATGCTAGAAATGTCTCGTAACCGGGATATTTGAGTTTGAACAATTTTTTTAGAAATTTAGGTGGTTGGATTCGAGGTGAAAATTGTTTTTTTCTACAAACGTCAAATAATGACGCATTTTACGCTTTCATTAGACAAACGAAAACCTAACCTTTTTTGAGGATCAGAATGTGAGTTCACTTTAGGCGCGTTGCCCAGGACAGCAAGCGAAAAAGATTTTATCGCTTGCTGTCAATAGCAACTACCACCATTCAACCAAATATTTAAAACATCATTGTCACTTTGATTTAAATTTTCAGATTGTGTCTTCATTCAAATTTTAGATTATTTGGAATTGATTGTTTGTAGAAAAAACGTTGTATGCATTACGAGCACAAAGAAACTTTTTTGCTCTCGAGTGATTGCCAAACTTCACTCTCCGAGCAAAAAAGTTGTACTTTTCGCTCTTAATACATAAATAACTATTAACGTGTTTAAGTTGTAGTTTGAGATACTCATGTCATACCTTTTCTACATTTTGTTTTTCAAAAAGGCTTAGGCTAGGAGGACCTTAAAGCGTTGGCTATAGTTGGAGTATGTTCCTCAATTGGTGTGTTTTTTTACTAATCCAGAATACTTTTTGTGCGGTTTTTTTTTATCAGGGACAAAAAAAGTGCAACACTGTTGTTTTCTTTTTCGACAGTGCACTGAATATGTTGATTGTAGACTTTGAGTGAGAAAAGACTATCGTCTATCAGGTTTATTGGTACAGCAGTTACTCTGGCCTCTAAAAATGTTATTTAAGAAAAGATTGGTAGCATTGAAGTTGAAAGCTCTTGAGGTCGAGCAAGTCGAACATAACATATTTTAAAATTAAGTTGAAAGACTGTGAAGGCTTTCATGGCCTGTCCAAATACAATCTAAAGTGATCTCCCGTGTTTCCTGACGTTGACTGATTCGATTATGGTGAGCTTCGTGGTATTTATTCCCCCGCCGCGCTGTCGCGCTGCAGTGGAGGGGATAGTGTGGGGGATGTGGTGGCGCGGGGTTTCCGCGCACTTGAAGTGTGTCGTTGAACTCACTTCCAGTCTGCATTTAGAAACGTAATTTCCTCCTTCTTGTTGAAAGTGTTGTCCTGTTAAAAGATCTCAATGGCCTCTCTCGTTAGTCTCGGATAGAAACGCTGAGATTGATATAAGATATCCACCTCGTTGAAAAGGATGTCAATGACCTTCGGAGAGAGCGTGCTCTACTACTGCTGACTTTTGCGTTTGTGCCAGCCTGCAAGTCCTCTTGTGTTCTGTGTCTTTGGCCGAGTTCAATCTCTGTTGTATTGTACGAGTGGGTTTGAAAACAGTTTTAACACTGTGGTTTAGCAGTAGCCTGCCGATCATGTCCGTTACTTTGTGGGTATATCGTGGTTCATCCGCTCTTCTCTTTATCTTCTCCCGTTGTTCCTTCCAGGCCGCTCTACATTTCTTGGGCGGAACTCTGGCAGAAAACGGAAGTCATAAAGACTCTGTCTGTGAGAGCAAAGAGAGTTTGTGAGCTGCCTGAATTGGAACGGGAAATGAAGCATCTGGAACGCCTTTGGTTGGAACTAATCGCAGCGTTTCTATCCAAGACTAACGAGAGTGGTCGTTGAGATATTTAAACACAACAATTTCAACAGGAAGGAGGAAATTACGTTTCTAAATGCAGACTGGAAGTGCGAGTTCTACAACTTACTTCAAGTACGCCAAAACCCCGCGCCACCACTACCCCCACTCCAGTTCCTCTGCTGCAGCTGGCAGCAGGCTGGAGATTGAATACCACGGAGACCGCAGTCGCATCAGTCAACGTCGGGAAACACGGAAGTTCACGTCGCTCAGTTCCTAATCGATTTTGATAATGCCCCAACTCTAAATGAAACATTAGGAAGAAATTCCATTGGACCACGGCTTCAAAGCCCGGAAACCTTTTTTATATTGTACGTTGAATGAGTTTGTTCCCACAGGAGAGCGAAAAAATTTAAGTTTTCCATAAGCGCACAATATGTTATATCCCCCAGTAGGAAAAGCATTTCTACGAAGCTGGGTTCATTTAGATCTGTATATTCACAACTAGAATGGGGATGCTCCCAACTATCAAATCAAATGGAATGTTACTCTACAATAAAACTACGTGAATTAGAACCAGAATTTCTTAGTAAGTTTAGCAAATTCAAAGTTGTCTCTGATGTATCCAGCATTTTTCTGTTACGTTTGTTTAATGTTTTGGGAAACAATTAGTTAAGTTATTAACAGTTACTTGAATATTTAAGTTTATAGTGTTTTATTGATGATGGTGTTATATAACATCGCAATCTTATTTTCTCGATACATTGACTGGTGTGGCTGGTCGGTCAATATTATTTTTCCTTGAGCATAGATAATAACTGTGGAACCGTAGATAGCGGGTGTAGGACAAATAAGAAGCTACTCTACAGTTGCGAATACGCCGACTTTTCGATCTTTATTTAGATCTTCTTCAGGGCTTAATTCAGTTTGAGAAGTATGTCACCTAACCTATATGTATGTCTTCTACCGGACATAACCGGACATAACGCAAAAACAAAACAAAACAATAGCTTAGGTCACATACTTCTTAAACTGAAATAAGCCCTGAAGAATATCTATATAAAGATCAAAACGTTGGCCTACTCGCAACTCTGAAGCAGCTTCGTATTTGTCCTACAGTTCTACTGTATTAGAAAAGACACAATGCGTATACATATAATTAATAATTTTCTTAATCATAACTACCAATATTAATGAATTTTAAAAATGTTATAAAGTCAACCTCAAAACGTCGCTTTGGGCTAACTTATCGGATTATTTGTTATGCCTTTCTTGCCTAAATGCGCTTAATGTTTCCACATCCCTTCTACATCATTTTGTAAAAGCCTTTACGAAAGCAGACATAAGAAAGTTAATGCTAGTACACAGTCGTGCATTAGAAAAAAAAAGTGAATATTGACCACGGGGTTCTCAGGTACTAAGCTGAAAATTAAGTAAAATATCTAGGACTTTCATAGCCTGAAATGAAATTTACACGACTTTTTGAGCAGTGGAATTTCCTGCTTGCTCTCAAGGCAAACTGACAAATTTTATCTAAATTACCCTTTCTTAGACAGCCAGTTACCACTTCCACTCCCATTGGCTCACGACGCGGTCTTACGCAGGTGAGCAGCACCGCACTGCCGTATCAATGGATGCCATACCGAAGAAACGTCGCATTTCGGTTTACTGAAAATAAAGACAGTTTCCTTAAACTTCCAATGGTGTTCTCTATCCAGAACTTTCGCTTCTGAACTTTGATTATTATACTGTTCGGACCAAGCTCTGCAATTATCGATCTCGTCATTTCTCCTCTTACAAGTTGTGTTCTTGAACTCTTACATGCAGCGGACGCTTGGCTTACGTTACGTCACAATAACTTGATAGTACTAATTAATTATTACTAGGAGCTAAGTTGTTTTTTTTTCCAGGTATCTGCAACCGATCCTGATTGCGGAGTTAATGCGGTGGTAAACTACACCCTCGGAGATGGATTCGAGAAACTACGAGAATTCAAAGTCCGCTCGGACACCGGAGAGATTTGCATAAGTTCGCCTTTGGACTACGAGAGCAGAAACGCTTTTGAGTTTCCCGTAATAGCAACTGACAGAGGTAAGTAAAAAAGGAAAACTTGTAATCCTATGCATAGACTAATAGCCACTAGGAACTCCAATTTGAACCAGGCGCTGGTATAGGTTTTGTTTTGTTATTTATCGCCTCTCCGGACTATTTGTGCATATTCTTGAAATTCAAATAACTCACAAAAGATTTATTGGACACTCTAGGCACTTTTCGCGCTTTGTTGCCCGAGAACCGGCCAACAAACCCTTTTTTCAAACGAATTCTTTTAATTCTTTTTCTATTTGCCTTTACATATTTACCGGCGATATTGTATATTGCAGCCTGGCACTATTATTAAACGTGGCACACAGCAAATAATGCGCAATTAGATAAAATTGTTTTCCCAAGACTTTTTTCAACAGCACTTTGACATTAACAAAGAGCTTTATCTTGAGGACATACCTACCTCGAGATGCATTTCAATTAGTCATGTTGTCCCGCAATCTACGAGCTTAATTATGCAATTTTACGGAAGAATTTTAGGAATCTCTTCCGGACTCACAAGAAGAGTTAGCGGGCTTGAAAACATTTATTTACAATATAGTCCAAGAGGAAGGGGACAAAAGTCAAATCACGACTGCTGTAAGTCGATTCTCACGAAAACGTGTGCTACTAATATTAAACGATTGGTGTTTTCAATTCCTTTAACCCTATTTTTTTTTGGTTTTTTTGGTTCCACCGAGAATTCATTGCGTCATCTAATTTCCCGGTTTTGGTGCCGCAACGGCTTCTTAGTTGCATTTTTCTGCAACAATGTAACCTGTTTCGATAACGTTTTTATTGGAACGTGCAGATTTATGAGTATACGTTTCCGGGCCTTTTGCCTCTGCTGGAGAGTTCATAACGGGATGTTTGTGTACACGGACTTTTA
This sequence comes from Taphrorychus bicolor, assembly GCA_951812265.1. Taxonomy (NCBI): domain Eukaryota; kingdom Metazoa; phylum Arthropoda; class Insecta; order Coleoptera; family Curculionidae; genus Taphrorychus; species Taphrorychus bicolor. The sequence goes on from OX638297.1 coordinate 27,619,981, forward strand.
TGTTTCTAAATTTATTCCTCGTGATTCGGTGGAGAGCAGTGAGTAAACCTCTTTACTGTAAACTCAAAAATAATACAATATATTATGATAATGGGATGTCTAAAAAGAAATCACCGTTAAAGGGCTTTTCTTAAAATGAATTTTTCAACTTTCTTTCTTATTTAGTTTTGCATTGTTGTTACCTGAGGAAATAATTTCATATTCATAAATGCCCTAACACTCTTTGTCGTTATTTAGTAGTGATTTAGTTTAGTTTCTACGATTTTTCACGGATGGTTCTTACCTACATTCATGTGATGAAAGAACTTAGAAAAGATATAAATAATAAAATATTTTGTAAAAAATGCTGTTTTTTGCTACTAAATTGCATGTTTTTGTAAATACCGTTTAATTAATTAACTCTAAATAGAGCTATGCAATCCGTGGATCAAGAAATGATAAAATTAAGGATGTTGTTCAGTTTTCACAACGATATCTACTAAACTGTAAAGAAAACAAACGTGAGTTTTGTCACGGTCTAAGAAAACATTTAATTTTTAATTTAAAAACGGTTATACGTCCCATGGGTCATCATCAGACCTAAAACAACACATAATAAAAAAAATTACCCAAAACTCTAAAGCAAAAACAGATCTGGATGATTGGAGATAGCTCTTAAGACTCTGGAATTTATTTGATATTGTTAAAGATTAAATTTGGTTCGACATTGAAAACATCGTTAACACAGGTGAGAATGGGGCTTTTGTATCTCTCTTTACTTCCATCTTTGCTGACAAATCCAACTTTTTGCCCTTAAGGCATTCTTGAAGGAGTTTGTCGTCAAGGAAAGTGTGGTTTTTGGTTAATAAATCATGGGCTTACAAGCACAAAGTACTAAGTCTAAAAACAACTTTCGGAGTTGAAATAAATTTAAAGTTTTCATGGTATCCTAATTTTTGGTCTGATGCTCTAGTTGTATTTTCTGGTACAAAGCCGACTTAGTGCGATCCAGCAGTACATAAATGTGAAAAGTGTTGATATAGGAACCGATAATAACGTGGACTTTTATGTTTCTAAATTTATTCCTCGTGATTCGGTGGAGAGCAGTGAGTAAACCTCTTTACTGTAAACTTAAAAATAATACAATACATTATGATAATGGGATGTCTAAAAAGAAATCACCGTTAAAGGGCTTTTCTTAAAATGAATTTTACAACTTTCTTTCTTATTTAGTTTTGCATTGTTGTTACCTGAGGAAATAATTTCATATTCATAAATGCCCTAATACTCTTTGTCGTTATTTAGTAGTGATTTAGTTTAGTGTCTACGATTTTTCACGGATGGTTCTTACCTACATTCATGTGATGAAACAACTTAGAAAAGATAAATAATAAAATATTTTGTAAAAAATGCTGTTTTTTGCTACTAAATTGCATGTTTTTGTAAATACCGTTTAATTAATTAACTCTAAATAGAGCTTTGCAATCCGTGGATCAAGAAATGAATAAATTAAGGATGTTGTTCAGTTTTCACAACGATATCTACTAAACTGTAAAGAAAACAAACGTGAGTTTTGTCACGGTCTAAGAAAACATTTAATTTTTAATTTAAAAACGGTTATACGTCCCATGGGTCATCATCAGACGTAAAACAACACATAATAAAAAAAATTACCCAAAACTCTAAAGCAAAAACAAATCTGGATGATTGGAGATAGCTCTTAAGACTCTGGAATTTATTTGATATTGTTAAAGATTAAATTTGGTTCGACATTGAAAACATCGTTAACACAGGTGAGAATGGGGCTTTTGTATCTCTCTTTACTTCCATCTTTGCTGACAAATCCAACTTTTTGCCCTTAAGGCATTCTTGAAGGACTTTGTCGTCAAGGAAAGTGTGGTTTTTGGTTAATAAATCACGGGCTTACAAGCACAAAGTACTAAGTCTAAAAACAACTTTCGGAGTTGAAATAAATTTAAAGTTTTCATGGTACCCTAATTTTTGGTCTGATGCTCTAGTTGTATTTTCTGGTACAAAGCCGACTTAGTGCGATCCAGCAGTACATAAATGTGAAAAGTGTTGATATAGGAACCGATAATAACGTGTTTTCTCAATTTCTTGACTTAGTGCTTTTTATTAAGCGCACAAAAGTAGATTTTGCTTTTTATTGAAATTTAGTGTTTATGAATTCTAGTTTCAATCCGCCTTCCCGACTGATCCACATAAACTCTTGAAGAACCAATCACTTCTTTTGTCACAGAAAGTAAAAAACTGTATCGTACTGTATATGTGAACTTTCCATGTTACTACCTTTCTTCATGGCTTAACCATGTGCTTCCGAATTTGACCCAATTTAATAACAGGTTTGCAAGTAAAATTTCTGTTCATTCTGCCAAGCTTTAAGGACCTGAATATTCCTCAGAACGCTATTTTAGCCTCGCTGTATGTCAAAACTTTGTTTTCTAGTGTGCTAGAAAACAGTTCTCTCTTAACGATCAACGACAAGAACTCCTTAGACTTTTTTTTTAACCCAGTGGTAAATTTTTTCGTTAGATGTCAAGTTAGGTGATGGGTTCGTGCTTGTCTCTTTTTCTCAGCTAGATCTTTATGCATAACTTGGAAGAGCAAATAGTAAACGCTAAAATAACTATTATGTTATAAAATGTATGTTGATGACGTCTTAAAATTTGGATGGGCAGAACAGAGTAGCTGAACGAGTTTCTTAGATACATTTATTCTTTGCACCATAGAATTACTTTCACTTTAAAAATTGAAAATTAGAACAAATGATCTTTCCTTGATTTAATGGTAAGTAAGAACCCAAACAACATTAAATTCATAATTTACAAAAAATCGTCTTGTACCAACAACATTATAACTTATAACTGCTCGTCAAAATAGTCGCAATTGCCAAGTTTTTGGTCACTTTTGAATTGTTGTATCTCAGAGATGCTTTAGCCGATTTCAAGAATCGAAGTGATTCTAAAAGCTCATTTTTTGCAGAACCATAAACAACACCTTATTTGGAAGTAAAATTTTTTGTTGAGGGCTGTACATGGCGGAGCAAAATGTCATGCAAAAGTATTAAACTATAACCCACTGCCTTTGGTTGCTACAATCATTATACAACTTTACCTATAATGGTAATAAGAGACCCTGAGGGATGGGAGAGACCCTCCCGACATGTTTGGCGGATTTTTAATTTTTGTTCAACGAAAAAAGTTACAGGGGTTTGTTAAAAAGTCCGTATTTTAGCCAAAAAACTGCCAAAATCACTAACTTTTACGACTATAGAACTGATGTTTTTTTTAATACTTCTATTAATTAAATATATTTAATTTGTTAATTATATATAATTTGTCTTTCAAGAAAAAATGTGAATCTACAGGGTCAAACAAACTTAAACTTTAGCCTCCACCTGATATTAAGAGTCACTTTAGAACTTGCATTGTGATAAAATTTAGAGGCCCTAATTTATAGCTTGGACGGTTTTTTTTCTACGGAGAAAATACAGGTTACCAACCTATACTAACATAAAACTAACATGTAGGTATGCCAAGAGAGTTGCAGTATTACGAACGGAAAATTCAAAACACCAACTTGATATCTCATCTTATTTTAATATCGCGTAGGCCCACCTCGTAATCGCAGCAGTTCAGCTGTCCTTCTTGGCATACTGTCTACCAAAGATCTGATTAAATCTTGGGGAATAGTCTCTCAGTCTTCCCTAACCGCACTCTCTAATTCTTCCAAATTTTGAAATTCTTATTCCTTCACACTCAGCTTCATTCTACTCCATACTTGCTCGACGACATTCATAGCGGATAACGTAATTCGAGCCTTGTGAGGACGCGCATTACATCAGAACACACACTGTAAGAACAAAGCTGTCCACAAAGCTCTGAGCAAATGTCACAACTATTTCATTTAGACCCATATCTCGATATCTAATAGCATAGTTTGTCCAATCAAAATTACCATGTCTCTCTTTCCGTTCCTTATTACATCATCCACATACAGTCACACATTCACTACAAAATGGCACTTTTCCCACCATATTCTCTTCAATAGATCTTTCATTTTTTCCTCTCCACTCTAAAATTCGCCCATCTGATGCATACAATGAAAATTGACATGCATCAGAAAACATGCAACAACTCCATTCGGCTACTCCCCAGTTCAAATGCTCTTGCGCCCAAACTCTTCGATCAGCTCAGTGGACAAGTTGAAGAGATGCACAGACGGCAGGTCTTCTGGCGTTTAGACCTCGCTCATGTAGGCGTCTTCCAAGGGCGCTAGTTGATGCTCTTGAGCCGGTAGTAGCCTGAAGGCACGCCCTAGTTTGCGTTGCATTTAACTTTGTTCTTCTTCTGACGGATAAGTTTATTAATCTGTCCTCTCTGCGAGTAGTGCATCTTCTTCTTCCACAATATCCAGCCTTTCGACAACTGGGAGCACCATGACTTTGGCTTCTTTCTTTCGACTAGGTCCGCTATATTAGGCACATTTAGCCCTCGTAAGTGCAACCTGTTTAAAATTGCTCGTTATTTTATAATATTGTTAACATAAAAAGAGCCAACTTACCGCATAATGTTCTATAGCTAGCTTTGGCTCAACATTGGCATTTCTATTTGACTAAGAATTACATAACTTGAAGTAAAACCGTCAGCTTTACAATTAGGTGACAGATATCGGCTTCAGATTATTTACTTAGTCTCCGTAACAACCTGTATTTTCCAAGGTTTTCCGATATCGGAGCCCTAATAGGAACATCACTTCTAAAGTCGTAAAAGTTGTAGATGTATAATTTTGCATTGCCCTTTGTTTCACCCTGTATGATTGTAGACCCATTTTTTTAAACCCAAGACAGATTAGCTTTTTGTTAGTTTAGGAAAGATTGTTCTAAGTGTTAATAAAAAATCAGTTCTATAGACGTAAAAGTTAATGATTTTGACAATTTGTTGGATAAAATCCGGACTCCTTAACAAACCCCTGTCACTTTTTTCGTTGAACAAAAATTAAAAATTCACCAAAAATGTACCGAGTTATCCATTAGGGTCGCAAAATGCCATTATAGGGAAAGTTGTGAATTGACTGTAGCAAGCAAATGCAGTAGGTTCAAATTTAATACTTTTGCATGACATTTTATTCAGCCCTGAGTAGCCCTCAACAAAAATGTTTATTTCCGAACCAGGTGTTATTTATTATTCTGCAAGAAATGAGCTTTTAAAGTCATTGAAATCGGCTAAAGCATCTCTAGATACAACCTTTCAAAAATGACCAAAAAATGGGCCATTCCGACTATTTTGACGAGCAGTTTATAATACGCGCTCTCCAACCCCAATGTTCGTAGTGTTTATGTCGATGTTCTATACATTGTTTAAGATTCCTATTAGTTAATAGGCCTTTCGTAAAGAGTTACCATCATCAAGCAGTTAGTCTTCTCAACTAATTTTTCACTAACTTCTCTAAAAAAAGTCAACTCCTCCCTTATAATGTCATACACGAGAAGGGGGATAGGACGAATTTCAGATGATTTATTTTCTTATGTTCTTTATACCTCTACAATTGACCAAGTTTTCCAAGAATTCTACTATGTCCAATGCCTTCAGACTGGGTAACATTCTAAGGAGCTATTCGGCAAGGTTAAAAGATCCACGTGTCTTTTAACCCTTTTTGTGCTAAGATTCTTCATGCATTTATGTGGGTCAGTGGAGGACGAAAATTGAAAAAAAAAATAATTCATCGACATCAATACTTTTTTATAAAAACTCAATACTTTTTTATAAAAAAATCAGATTCCACCGAATCAAAATCTACCTCTGCGACACATTTACCAATCGTAAACCACACTTTTCTTTTCCTCAACACTTTCAAAATTGTTCTATAATGTCCCAAGGGCAGAAAGTTGTTTTTTTCTGAAAAGATGAAAGTCACAACAGCAATGAAAGCCCCATTTTCCTTTTGCCCACAATGTCTTCAATTTCGAAACAAATTTAATCTTTAAAAATATCAAACAAATTCCATTGTCGTACGAGTTATCTCCAATCTTCTAAATTTGTCTATTTTACTTTTATCAGTCGCTGTTCTTCTTTGCATGGGGAAGTTTGTGTTCATACACATGTATTTTAATTATGTTTGTTTAAATTAAATATTTTCTTGAAACCGTTACGAAAATCACGTTTGTTCTTTTTACAAAAAAAAAATAATAAATTTTAGCTACAACCTACTCATATGCTCACCAAGGACAGATTAAATTTTCAAGTGGCTCCCTTTGGCTGTCGCACGAAATATGGGACAATGATACTTCAAGAAAGAATAACTTAATAGCAAATATCGAAAAAAACAAGACATTTTTAGGATATTTATAATCGAAGTCACCTTGTACCCACCACTCTCAAGTAGTGGGAGGGTACAAGGTGGCTTCGAGGAAGGTACTTTCCTCCCTCGTGAGCAAAAGTTCCACTTTCCTCCCTTGTTGTGCAAATAACTATTTAATAGTTACCTATGTAATGTCGTTAACGTTTCGGACATTATAATTTAAACTAAAGAAAAGGTCAAACTTCTGCTGGAAATCGAACTCAGACTGTGGCACAGTGGTCAGAGCATCCGGCAGACAAGTAGAAGTTGTGAGTTCGTTTCCCAGCAGAAGCTTGGCTTTTCTAACTTGGAAACGTCACTAAAAATATTAGTTTATATTCTTATGCAGACGTTATAGTTATTTACATAACAAGCTAAAAAAGTAACGAGGTAACGTGCAATAACGGCAATCACGCGAGTGTGTTAAGGGACTTTCTTGCGAGTTGTGTACAGTATTTTTCCCACGACCAGGTGTCATATACAGGGTGGTACTAAAGTAGCACGCCGGCTGTACTTCAAAAACTATAAACCACACACTTGTGGTGCTTAACACAAAAATCTAATTAGGAAGGTGACTAAGAAAAATGCTTTAAAAATATTTTTTGATCCAGCGTTGCCAGTTCTACTCGAAAGAAGGACATTATCGAAATTTGGAAGGACAACTTTTAGCCCTGGTACGCTAATAATACGTTTTCAAAAAATGAATTTTATTGTTTTCTCCCCATTTCATGAAGTTTTTGTAGCTGCTTGTATTACCTTTGGTGGAGTGTAATTATTTGCGGCATTATCTCTATCGCTATCCATTACTGTTTATTAATGTTTACCTTTACATTAGCTACTAGACAACGCAGTATAATAATTATTAGAAAGGTAAAATTATTAGATTTCATCTAGTTGGCTGTGAAATGTCAAAAGAAAAGGATGGGAACAAAAGTCCATTTATTTTGATTATGTCATTGTTTTCTGTCAGAATTTCATAGCCTCGGAGTTAAATAACTCTGCTTTTATTACCTTTTATAGCCAAATAAGATATGCCTAGTTACGGCCAAGAATATATTTTGACTTGCTCAGTAATACAATCTAGGTTTGTACTATTATTTTAGCTCAGACAGAAAATTTCACTAACCTGTGTCCATGTTCTACATTTGTTTTTACTAACGCACGATCGTGCGTTTGGAATTTCTAACGCACGGCTGTGTGTTAGCATTAGTTTTCGAGGCTTCCATGTCCGAATGTTATGTTTGCTTTCGTAAGGGGTCGTGGGAAAAATATCTAACCAAACATTGAACTTGTACTGGATCACAGTTTCTCTTTTCGATATATGGGTGACGTCAACATATTTCAAGATCCTGTAAAGATGGGGAAATGAGGCTCGACGGTCTCTGGTTGCAAATCTATTGCCCTTCCTTTCCAACATCCAACAACGTTATAACTAACTGGCTTATACTGAAGAAAGATTCAGTCTTTAGTGGCTCTTGGTCAGAACATCTGTCTGTCAAGTGGAAGATCTGGGTTAGGATCCCAACTTGATTTTTTCTTTAATATAAATTTTAATACTTTTTCATCTTTAAAAGTCCTTTAAATATATATTTTTTTGAGTGCCCAAAGATTTGTAGATTATCTTTTAAGCGGCAGGAAAAGACATTTCCTGGTGCCGGGATGACAGTTAGGAAATGAACGGCTTTACCTTTGCCTATTGTGTCAAATAAAGCGTTAGTTTAATTAAGTTTGGATAAAAAATATTTTCATAGACTTGTATCTTATACACACCGAGATACCCGCCAAAATTTCTGCCACGATGTATCTCAAAGGATCTTTTAAGAACATAATATGTATATAGGTATAGTCAAATGTTACTGCTATCTATGCATGGACCTTTCCGATATCGCAATTTCACTCAAAATTTAGCTGCTTAGTTTTTTTGGGCTTCTTCAAGACCTCCCAACATTTAAATTGCTAGGAGTGTAGGGTGTACAACATCTCACATTTAAATTGCTAACTGGATAATAACAAATCTCTAAACCTTGCCTCACTTAAATAACAACCTGCTCTCCTGTGACTGTTTTCACTTTCCCAAAAGCAGCAATTCTAAGCTTTTATTTAAGTTGTTAAGTTTGCAGATTTATTCTGAAAACAAATACAAAATCAAATCAACAAATGTGCGTAGAGGGCATAAAATTTTGTGCACTTTGCCGGGGGGGGGGGGGGGGGTTTGAGGTTTTCGCTCCAGTGTGCTACTTCGTTGTGAAATTGAAGATATTGTCCAACAGACGTTTCATAGCCTTTTCGTTTTTTGAGATGTAGGGTGGGATTGAAAATTACCACTTTTGCGGAACCCCCGTATCTCAGTTTTATGTAAATTTATCGAAGAAGCTAAAACGTATGCTTGTAGATTTGTTCTCTAGAATACAGTAGCGTATCTATTTTTTAATAATTTCTATTCGCCGATTGTATGTTCTGTATTTTATCTAAGTATATATTTTTTTTTGTTCAAATTGTGATTGAACCATTAGGTGCAGATGAAAAAAAGTGCTCCACTGGACTTATATAACAAAAAGTACGTAAAAGCATTTTACTTTTTCACAAAACTAACAGATAAATGAGTTTCCAAAATATTAAATCACCAAAATCATTCTGTATCGCAAAAACAAAAGAGGCTTTTGGCGCCATGATTAGTTTGATAAAAAAGCAGCATAGTACAATCTAAAGTGTTTTCTGGACTTTGAAGCCATGGTCCAATGGAATTTCTTCCTGACGTTTCACCTACAACTGGGGCAGACATTATCAAACGAGATGAGGCAATGGGCGAGGTGATCTACCGTGCCTTCCGACGTTGTGAGCTCCGTGATATTTATTCCCCCGCCGTCGTGCCGAAGTGGAGGGACTGCTGTAAGGGTAGTGGTGGCGCGGGGTTTTGGTGAACTTGAAGCTTGTCGTAGAACTCGCTTTCAGTCGTAAAGTCAGAAACGTAATTTCCTCCTTCCTGTTGAAGTTGTTGTCGTGTTTAAAGATCTCAATGTTCTCTGTCGTTAGTCTCAGGTAAAAACGATGTTATTGATAAAAGATATGCAACTCGTTGAAAAGGATGTCGTGACTTCGGAGAGAGTGTGCTCTGCTACTGCTGACTGTTGTGTTTGTCCCAGCCTGCAACTCCTCTTGTAATCCCCGCGTTGACCTTAGTCCAGTAATAGCCAACACTTTTATGGCAATTTTCGAGGCCGATTTGCTGGCAACGGCAAATAAGAGGCCAAAGTGCTGGTTCCGATACGTGGACGACACCTTTGTTATTTGGATCCATGGCGAGGGCAAACTTCAAAACTTTCTCTTACAGCTCAACTCCATCAACCCAAAAAATCAATTCTCCATGAACTCTGTTTATAGAAAACCAATACACACTGACCGATTCCTCAATAACGGATCAAATCATCATCACAGACAGAAAAGGGGAGTCATAACTTGACTCCCCCTTTCAGACTAACATAACAAAAGACTCTGTCTGTGAGAGCGAAGAGAATTTGTGAGCCGGTTGAATTGGAACGGGAAATGAACGAGCACGAGTTCGATAGAGCCGTCCGTCCAAGGAATGTAGAGCGCCAGGAAGAAGCAACGAGAGAAAATGAAGAAAAGCGCGGATGGACTAGTCTACCATACATCCACAAAGTAACAGACAGGATCGGCAGGCTACTGAAAAAACACAATGTTAAAACTGTCTTTAAACCCACTCGTACAATACAACAGTGCTTGAAATCGGCCAAAGACCACAAAGATCCCCTATCGGCACCCGGAGTTACCGAGTTGGCACCAAAAAAACGCAGTGTCAACACGAGGATTACGGAACGCAATAGGAGTAGCAGGCTAGGACAAACACAAAAGTCAACAGTAGCAGATCACGATCTCTCCGAAAGTCACGACAGCCTTTTCAACGGGTTGGATATATTATATAAATCGCAGCGTTTCTATCCTAGACTAACGAAAGAGGCAATTGAGATCTTTGAACACGACAACATTTTCATAAGGAAGGAGGAAATTACGTTTCTAAATGCAGAACTGGAAGCGAGTTCTACGTCATAGTTAAAGTGCGTCAAAACCCTGTGCTACAACTACCCCACCCCAGTACCTCCACTACAACGCCACGACGGGGGAATAAATACCACGTAGCTCACCACAGTCAAATGGGTCAACGTCGGGAAGCACGGGAGATCACTTCGCTCATTGCCTCATCTCCTTTGATAATGTCTGCCACACCTGTAGACGAAACGTCAGGAATAAATTCCATTAGACCAAGGCTTCAAAGCCGGGAAAATACTTTAGATTGTATCCTTCATTTCGTTTTCGTTGGCAAACTGTTTGAAATCGGTTGATGTGAGTTCTTCGTTATTGTCCATCCTGCTGTACTACTAGAGCACATAATCACTCAAGTTTTGGTCTGCTTTACTTTTAAATTTCAAACATTGCAATAAAATGTAAATAGTCATCCAAAATTACTTAAAAATAGTTTTTCTACTCGCGTGCGCGATAGTCCAAAAGAAGACATTCCATTTGACCACGGCTTCAAAGCCCGGAAAACACTTTAGATTTTATTTTAACCTGCCGTGAAAGCCTTCACAGTCTTATAATGTAACATAGTGTCGCGGAAACCGAAACCCTCTAGATTTAACGTCAAACTCTAACAAGATTTGCGACTAACGCAATCGCATTGGTTACTCGCAAATTTTGTACCTTATGCAGCGGACGTGTAGTTTGTCGAGCCTAAGATACCAGGGTCACCGCGCAATCGAATGGAGTTTGCTATTTTAACCATCATGAATAGATTTTTAACTGACTACCCTCTCTAAGCGAGAATAGCCCTGATGAAGACTAAATAAATAGTCGAAACGTCGGCCATTTTCGAATAAAGAAGAGGCACATTATTTGTCCCAATCCTGCTAACTTCACCAACAACTTACAATTAAGGACTGAAGGACGCTAATTGCAACAATGAATTTAATAATAAGATAATCGACGTGCAAAATTGCCCATAATGGGGCACCCTGTATTCCACAAACGTTTGAGTTTAAATACTCTTTTATTTTTCAGGTGGCCTCAGTACCACGGCAATGGTAAAGATCCAAGTCGCTGATGTCAATGATAATCGCCCGATGTTCTACCCACCCGAATACAACGTTTCGCTGCGTGATGGCGGTGGTTCGTCCTCAGCCACCGCCCCAGTGGTAGTCGTATCCGCCACCGATGCAGACTCGGGTAAATTCGGCTCAGTGACTTATAGAATAGTCGCGGGCAACGAGGGTGGCCTTTTTCGCATCGACCGCAGTACCGGGGAGATTTTTGTTAATCGACCCCACCAGCTCTCAACCAGAAGTCAACCGTATCATCGCTTGAACATTAGCGCCACCGACGGGGGAAATTTGAAATCCTTGAAGGACGCCGAGGTGTTTATCAGCATTATAGATTCCACTCAAAAGCCACCCATTTTTGACTTGTCCCGGTACATGTTTTCTGTGACCGAGAACGTGAAAAAGGAATTCGTCGTTGGACATGTCAAAGCTACGGTCATTAACAATGGTAAGTTTTGAACAGCAATTTTGGAATCGACAATTAAGAACGTCGGTAATAGAAAATTATTTATTGAAAGGTTGCGCCGTAATAATATAGGCGGCAGTTTATTCAATGAATACTTAATAAATCAGGGAAAATTAAACAGGTTAATGATGGCTAATGATGGCTTGCATGTAGATTAATTCGGTTCATACAAATTTTACGGCCGATCACGTGTGGGACATTGATACTAATAATAATTGCAAGTATTTCATCGCCATCTTCATTAAGTTGCGAAATGATCGCTAATAACCATGCAAGCTGAAATTAACGGTTCCAATGCGATTTTCGGGTGCCTGCATTGCGTAATTCTGATCAGATTTCAAGGACATGTCTGGAATAAGTAAAACAATAAATATTCCGTGTGGAATGTGAGGACACTTGTTCTTTAGTCAAAGCTCCTAAATTCGCTGTTATTTTGAGTGCTAAAAATGAAGCCATTAAAATCCTGCGGTATCAATTAGCGCTTTCCTGCGAATCTGAACGAAAATTAACGGTTGTAAATATTTAAAAGCGTTGTGTTTATTGCTAAAAATTGTTGATTTTGTTTTGCATATTGATAATAAAGTTTTATTGGTTCAGGGTCCACCTTTTACATTATCAAGTGTTCTTTTTTTTTGTCGGCGGCCATATATCAGCTTTATGACTGTGACTTTCCTTCCAGATCTTTTTCTATTGGGTTTTATTGGCAGCGTACTAACTAGAAGTTTAATTAAGAGATAGCGATGTAATAAACCAAGGTGGCGAGCTTTTAATAATAAGCTATTGTTAATAGAAGCGTTCCATTCAAAAGTCACGTATTCAATATGCAGAAAAAGTATATTGAGAGTTTGCCAAAGAATTTCGTTTTTACGAGCACCACTTTAAATATTAGCAGCGTTTGTTTTACCATTCGCGTCTAGACCACTTTTGAGGCAGACAAGGCACTTTGTCCGGTAACAGAAATGTTCCAATAATTAGTGATTGACTATAACATTAAAAAAACCATATTGTGAATATCGTGGTGTTAAAGCCTAATAAAGAAATAACAATGTTTACAAAATAATTGTATCCACGACCAGTATTTTATGAAGGTTTAATACGTCTGTTTGGCGTGGATTAAAGGGTTTCTAGCACACTAGTGGATTAAAGGTCTTCTAACACAACAGTGTGTTAACGCTTGTTATAGAAACTAGAGTGCCTGTAATGAGAGTGTGGCCATAAGATGGTATCGTTTCCTATTGGTGCCGCCATGTTTTTTTCAAAGTCAAGTCAATGGTCAGATTGACATATATGGTATATGGCATTTTGATGCATTTTCGGGTTATGGCCCTACTACGCCCTGGAAATATACCCGTCCTTTGTTTCCTCAATATGAATTTAAGCACAAGAATACTCTAAGAACAATTTGGAATTCCGTCGGCTGTCAGTACTCAGTACGTCAACTCGATGGTGGATAAACGTCATCTAAAAGTGGCGGGATATTCAAAAATTACCTGTACCTAAAAGGGTTGTTGTGGAAATTTGTGAATTCTTCAACAATTCTCAATGGCTCATAATGTATCTTGAACTAAAGCGTTGACTTATTAGTATGAAGGAAGAATTATAGTTCATCGTTTGTCTGAAAAAAAATCATTTGAAGGCTTTCGCCCATAAGAACAATGTTAATTTTGGAAAAAACATGGCGGACAATGCCGTGGCGGCCATCCTTATGGCCACACTCTCATTACAGGTACTCTAGTAGAAACGATTTTCTACTTTTCAGCTCAATATCATTGTTTTAAAAATAAATTTATCAAACTTGACAAAACCAAGAATTTTCACCTGCTTCCGCACTCCTAATTAAATCTAATTAATTAATCCCCTAATATAATAAATAAGTATACAATCTCGGTATCTTTTTACGTATACAAATGTTGCAATTGGATAAACGGTGGTGATAATGCTGCAATATTAATTTCCACAACAAAATATCTCGGCAACCTAAAAAATGACAAATTACGAAATGGAGACCTACACCCAATTCTGGAATTGAAATTAAAAAGAAATCAGTAGGAATAGAAAGATGTTGCGAATAAAAGTCTGGGATAAAAAGCACTTTGGGTACAATGGGATTGCTCTAAGATTGAAAAACTTCTCAAAGGAGTTTTGGAAAGTCCGGACGGCACAACCATAATATCGCACCTAGTCAGGTATTTTGACAAAAATTCACAGTATTTTTGACATTTTGGACAAAATAAACCCTCGACAAAGATTTGGGAACGATTCTACTGGAGATTTAAGAGTCGTGAAGAAGTTAATACTTGACGCTGGAAATCGCAAATCTGTGAATGAGAGATGTTGCGAATAAAAGTCTGGGATAAAAAGCATTTTGGGTACAATGGGATTGCTTTAAGATTGAAAAACTTCTCAAAGGAGTTTTGGAAAGTCCGGACGGCACAAACATAATATCGCACCTAGTCAGGTATTTTGACAAAAATTCACAGTATTTTTGACATTTTGGACAAAATAAAACCTCGACAAAGATTTGGGAACGATTCTACTGGAGATCTAACAGCCGTGAAGAAGTTAATACTTGACGCTGAAAATAGCAAATCTGTGAATTAATGAGAAGGCCAACAAGAAGATCAAAAGGAAAATGGTGCAGTACATTGTGCTTATTTTGAAAGAACAGCCATTGATTTAGTTGGAAATTTTTCCGAAAGTTACGACGGCAATAAGAACATGTTGGATGATGGCATAGGTTACTACAATGGATTGAAGCTTGCAGCGTATCCGTATTTCTAATCAGAAGGCAGCTACCATCGTTAGATTCTTAGTAGAATAGGGTTATTCAGCGTTGGAGTCTCGTTGAAAATGTTTAAAGTGATTATGACGCAATATTGAAGAGTCGAATAATGGTGAAAAGGTGGAATAGGTATATGGAGCTAAAATGGTGGCAGACAGACAAGATTGGAGAAAACAATTACCTTTGCTGTTATAGACAAAAATAGATCCAAAAGAATAAGTACAAATTTAAAATTTTCAATTTTTGGGCCAACAACATTTAAAAACTTTGTTAAAAGAGTTTCCTTTTCGACCAAAAGTTTCTCAAGAAAAGTCATTTTTGGCTCATTAGAAAAGTTCTATTTTGGGCCCAAACCGAGACTCAATCTGTATAAAAACATGACAAATGAGGTATTGTTAATTTTAAAAACAGTTTTTGGGCCAAAATTATCGCATTGCAAATTAACATACAATACAATGATTTATTCCGTGGAAAAGCTTAGTTTTCGGTCAGAATTACCTCGAAAATATGAAGCTCAATAACAAGTTCAATTTAAATCGATAAAATAATAATAATCATAATAATAATAATAATAATAATAATAATAATAATAATAATAATAATAATAATAATAATAATAATAATAATAACAATCTTTATTTCGAAATTATGTCCAGGTACATAAAAAGAAATAACGTCAACATACATGATCATACACGATCAACTATAAATATAACTATGATCCAGGAATTCGTTAAGAGTGTAAGGTTCTACATTCACAAGAAATTTATAAAGTTGGTTCTTGAACTGCTTCATTTGATCTATGATCTTAATTTTAGTTGGCAAATTATTATACAATTTTATGCAGTTGTAAAATGCACCGTTTTCATAAAGGGCTAATCTATGTTTTGGTAATATGTAATTAAAAGTTCTTGAAGAGCGTATATTTGTCGGGGCATGCCGATGAAATAAGCTTTGGTTTTTGAAAAAGAATAATATACATTCCTGGACATAAATGGCATGAACCGTAAGTATTCCTGTTTCTCTGAATTTTCCTCTACACGATTCTCTTGAACTGAGCCCTAGTATAGTTCTCAATGCTCTTTTTTGACAAATAAAAACCCTTGTTATATCAGCACACTGTCCGTAAAATATGATGCCGTACCTAAGATGAGACTCAAAATTCGAGCGGTATATCATTTTCTTCGTTGTTTTGTTTAAATACTCTGATAAGATACGGAATGTATAACATACTCTTAATAATTTTGTAACTAGGTGTCTTACATGTTCTTTCCACGAAAGTGCATTATCCAGTACCATACCCAAGAACTTAGTCGTTTGATTTATGAACACATCAGAGTTGTTTAAATTGATTGCTAAGGGCACATCCAAATTACTTGAATCTTTGAAAACTGACGATATGGAAGTACCCGTTAGGAAAAGGCTGGTATCATCTGCGTAGTTGGTAATTTGAAGTTTAATGTCACTTCCCAGAAGCTCAGTAGTATCATTAATGTAGATTAAGAATAGCAGTGGGCCCAGTATACTCCCTTGTGGAACACCAACTGCTGTTTCTATAAAGTCCGAAAAAACCTTACTTTCACCCCTACCTATAACCACCTGCTGAGTCCTACCTGTCAGATAAGACTTTAACCAATCATTTGCAATCCCTCTTATACCACAGTTGTTTAACTTAATAGTCAAGATATTATGATTTAGTGTGTCATATGCTTTAGATAAGTCTAGAAATATTCCTATCGGTATTTCCCGTTTTTCTAGAGAGCATAATATTGAATCTATGAAACTGAAAATAGCCGTTTGGGTTGATCTTCCTCTTATAAAGCCATGCTGAAATTCATTCAAGAGATCGTTTTTCTGCAGGAAATCAATAAGCCTACTATACATTATCTTTTCAAATATTTTTGAAAAGCTAGTGAGTAAACTAATGGGCCGATAGTTCTCTAGGAGATGTTTGTCTCCACTTTTATATATGGATATAATAATTGCTTGTTTTAGTTGTTTTTGGGAACTTTGCGTACTTAAGAGAATTATTGATTATATGGACAATCGGTTTGACAATTGAAGTTATTATGCTTTTAAGTATGTTTGTGGATATACTATCGTGCCCAGTGCTATTCTTAGTTTTGAGATCGTTGACAATAGTTAATATTTCTTTATTGTCGACTAGCTCCAGGGCAATAGTTTCTGGATTGGCAGTACTGATAGTTGAGAAAGGGATATTCTCCAGGCTATTCACCAATTTTATAGGGGCGTCTACCTTAAATTTATTAAATGCGTTTGAGATTTCAATCTCTTTCTCTTTGTCTACCTCCAAATCACTTTTGTGTTTTTTGCCTATTATTTCAGTTACAATATTCCAGCATGTTTTTGATTTGTTATCAGATTTCTTGATTTTATTAGTAAAGCTACGGGTTTTTCGGTCTTTTAGTAGCGCTTCATATCGCTTTTTCTGATCGCTGTATCTCATCTTAAATACGGCGCCCTGGTCCCTCAAAATGTACAAAGCGTCTAATGTCTTTTTACAATTAGCGACCTCATGGTCATTTAACATATATTTGGCTTTGTTATAATTTCTTATTGGAACCTTTTTTATAGGAAAACACAGATTATAGATGTTTGATATTATTGCAGAAAAGTTATCCCACTGTTCATCCACTAGATCCCTTTCCAGTGCAAAAACATTCCCAAAGCCTTGCTCCGCCAGTAATTGCTTAAATTTAACTATATTGCTATCGTTTATTAACCTAGTTTCTACGTGAGATTTATTGGATTTCATTTGTATTGAAGATGTTATCTTTTGTGCAGTGTGGTCAGAAATATGATATTCTAATATGTCTATCTCTAACTCACTTTGTACATTTGTAATGATGTTGTCTATGCATTTGCTAGATTTGCCAGCTAATCTAGTTATTTTGTTGACTGCAAATTTGAAGTTGTGTGCACTTATTATAGATATAACGTCAAAAGTTTTGTTATTATCGGAAAGGAAGTCTACATTGAAGTCGCCCGTAATAAAACACATTTTGTTCTCTTGTATGCTTATACCTAAAAAATGTTCAAGCTTTCGAATAAATAAACCATGGCCCCCATCTGGTGGTCTATACAAACATACCAAAATAATTTTTGTGTTTCCTATTTTAATTTCACAAGCACAACATTCCACGTGTCTTTCAACACTCAAACTATTTATGTCAACTCTAATAGTATGCGAAATAGAATCTCTGAAGAAGATCGCTGAACCACCATGCGCATTTTCTTGTTGCGTACCAAAACTAACTGCTAAATGGAATCCGTCCATTTGGTAATGTAGTAGCTGGGTGACGACTTTCCAATGTTCCGTGATGCTCAATATTTGGCATGTTTTGTGTTCTTGCAGCATGAATTCCAACTTTTCAATAGAATTTCCAATTGACCGGACATTTTGGTGTATTAAACAAATTGGCGATGTTGCTAAGGTACATGCGGTATTCCTCCTGTTATTGTTTTTCCTTTCGGGTGGACTTATAAAAAATCTTTGTAATTTATATTATTCCTGTAGGATGTAAGCTTTCTTCTGAAAATAGGGCAATTGTTCTGATCTCTCGCAGAATGCTTTCAATCATGTAGCTTCATTTTAGTACAATTGGGGCAGTTTAGATCGGCAATGCATTCAGTCTCGTTGTGTTTTCCTCCGCATTTGTGACAACACTCTTCTTGATTGCAATATTTAGCGACGTGACCGAATCCGCAACATTTAAAACACTGGGCTAGGTTTAGATGTTCTTGTACGTGTACTGTTAAAAGGTTGAATAGCACTTTTTCTCTTTTCAGAAACCATTTTGTAATTTTCGGTTCTGCTTGCAGTATCCAATTATCTTTCGTTGGGTTTCGACATTTTCTTTTGGCTACCAAATGGATTTTGTCCTTGACACTGTACCCCAATTCGTCTACGATGTCGTAATTGAGTCTCTCCAATTCTTCCAGGAATGCTTCCTCAGTAAAACTGCAATCTTCCACTCCAGTAAGCATGAACATGGGGTGAGGTCTGTCTGCTTCTGTTGCAGTTAGATGATTTCTATCCGCTAACACTGATTTTAAATTGGTTTGTTGTCCTTTGTCAAAACTTTCGACTACAAGTGCAACAGTTTTTGTGTGTCGTATGTCTTTAAACCCTTTTTCAATGTCTAGACCGGCAATTTCATTTTTAAGTTTGATAAATCTTCTCGTGAATCTTTTATGTTATTATACCGTATAATAGTCTCATGCTTCTGCTTTGTAGTTGGTGTTGTCCAAGGTTGTTTTCCTTCTTGATATAGATTATTCTTTGTTGTCGGTTCACTGTAATCTTTTTGCCGTACGATCTCTGCAAAACTTTTCATATATTGCGTTAACTCATCTCCATAACGAGTGGCTTCAACTTTTTTTTGTACTTGATGAGCCGTGTTGCTTTTCATGCTTTCGTTCTCCAATTTGCCCAATTTGAATACTAAGAGAGTAAATTGCTGATGAATTTGCGAATTTGTTCTTCTCAGTTTAATTTGTTCTTCTTTAGAGATTATGAGCTTAGCCTCTGTGGTTCTATCTTTTTCTAATATTGCTGATATATCATCCATTAGTAGCAAGAATTTCTGTATCATCTGTTCCGAACAAAGTGATGAGCTTACGTCATTTCTCTTAGTTACTTCACTATGTTGAGCAGAAGCGTGTTTTGCTGACGATGTTGAATTACGAGTGTATTTTGGGGTTTGTTGTTCATTTGCTCGTTCTTTTATGTTAATTGTAGAGGGACTCTCCTGAGATCTATGTCTTTTGTTATTTACCTTTTGTTGGTTGCCTGCGAATTGAGTGTCCAATGAATCATCCTTTCCTACGTGTGTTGGCGATCTTGCGATGAGGGTTTTCGGTTGAAAACCGTCCTCATAGTGTAAATCTTGTTTATCTGAGAACTTATGTACTTTCCCTGGTATTGTCGAAGTATCTACTTCTATGTGCCTGATATTCACC
Source organism: Taphrorychus bicolor (assembly GCA_951812265.1). Lineage (NCBI taxonomy): Eukaryota > Metazoa > Arthropoda > Insecta > Coleoptera > Curculionidae > Taphrorychus > Taphrorychus bicolor. Next base: position 27,639,665 of record OX638297.1, read on the forward strand.
TTATTTGTTTCGGCCCTGCGGCTAATCAGTTTGTTTACATTAACGTTCGATAAACCTAACGAGTTTGCAGATGACTTCTGTATTTTCTTCCTGTTTGATGCATGTTTGGTTCTTCACTTTTTGCCTGTAAATTTTCATCACTGCTTAGATCACTCATACGTGAAAGTGCGAAATTAATAATCCGAAAAACACCCAAGACAATGAACAATTCACGGAGCGATCACTCTCAAGTCCACACGTTGCTCGACCGTATACCGAGAAGAAAAGTGCCGTTGCCTTATTGCACGCCTTTTCCACGTAAAAAATTAATATAAATAATAAATTCGTTAATATAAAATTAGTGTGTCGTAGAACTCGCTTCCAGTCTGCATTTAGAAACATAATTTCTTCCTTCCTATTGAAATTGTTGTCGTGTTTAAAGATCTCTTTAAAGCGTGCTCTGCTAATACTGACTTTTGTGTTTGTTCCAGCCTGCAACTCCTCTTGTGTTCCATAATCCTCGTGTTGACACTGCGTTTTGTGGTGCCAATGTGGCCAATCTCAAGCTCTGTTGTATTGTACGAGTGGATTTAAAGACAGTTTTGTAGCACTTTTTCGAATTTCTCCCGATGTTCCGTCCTGGCGCTCAACATTCTTTGGACGGACGGCCTTATCGAACTCGTTCTTGCTGTATTCATTCCAACCAAAGACTCTTTATAGATACTTCATTTCCCGTTCCAAATCAGTATTTTAATCAATCCATTGTCTTGGCTCTCACAGACAGAGTCTTGTTGCTGACGTAGGTGACTAATTTAGGACTTAAGGCTGACGCCCTGGAAACGCCCCAGCGAAGGGAATATGTCAGAGCCTAAAGACGTCTCTAGAAAGATGTCCTTGGGTCCTCGCCACTTACGTTGTCGGTACATCCTAAGAAAGTTTCGTTTGAGATGGTCAAGGCGTCTTCAGGCAGACGTATTTGAGTCACTAAATCGAGACAATTTATTTTAAACCGTTCTGCCTTGTCTTCTGTTCGTACCGTTTGGTACTGTTGTATTTATTTTAAAACTGTTAGAATATAAAATTGTAAACTTGACCAAGATATCGATGTCATGGCGAGGGTCTTTGCTCCACCAAGACAGCCTCGATCTGACGAGTAAGTATCAAAATTTAACTTGATACTGCCTTTTAACTAGCCAAAATCCTTGTCAGATTTTGGGCGCTGAGGATGGCTTAGAGCCGAAACCAATCCGCTAAAAGGATTTTAAATTAAATTGCTCGAACTATACGAGCCTTTCCTTCCTACCCCACATGTATTTGAGCCTAATTTAAGGCGATAATAAAAGCTCAAAAATACTTTCATTTTGGTGTCAGCTAGTTACATCTTGCAAATTGATGAAGAATGCAGTATCCATGAAAATGCTAAATTACGTAAATGCCTAAATTTTAAAATAGAAATATATTTAAAGCAATACTAGTAATTATTACGCCGCATTTTATGTATTTGAATTCAATTTGCTGCTGACTGCTTAATAGGTATTACACGATTTACTTCCTAATATTATCTAGAAATTCGTTTTAAAACAAAACAAAATTTATTATTCAAATCTCTTTTTGAGTAAGTATTCTATGTTTTTCCATTTTTTTTTTGGCCCACGAGACGTCATATATATACGATACGTCTATAGGTAGACTTTTTAGGGCGGTTCTACGTTGTCACGAGACTGATGTCCCAGTTACGTCTGCTGGGGTCAAAAGAGACGCTGGCGTAAAACAACCAAAATAGGCCATCTCTCCAAGGTTTGGAGTTACTCGGGTTATTCTTTTGAGGAAGTCCCTGGGCAAATACTAAATACAAGAGAGTGTTAATATTGAAGAAGGTGGATGTACTAAAGTAGTTGAAACGCAAATTCTAAAGAGGAAAAATCACTTCAAAAAATAACTATTCATTACATTCACCAGTTATTACATAAGAGAAAGCTGATAAAGAGCATCCTCTCTCTGTGCATTACATTTATTGTTAAAAAAGTAAACCTGAGAGATAGGAATATCAAATTCAAGGACTATCTGAAGATGAAAACGTTGTTTTTGACCTTTTAAACGACTGATCGAACATCATTTCGCAAGCTCTAATTGTGTCCATCCACAGACTAGTTTCGCCGTTTACGGCTAATCAGTGAGGCTTTGACACAACTAGAGGTCCCGAAATCCGTTCTACTCAAGACACGTTTCATGGCAGTACCGAGAAAAGGTTTCCAGTGGCGCCATCCGTGCCAGTTTGTTGAACTAACGAGATTACACCCGTCCAGTATCAACGACAATGCCCGGTCTAAGGAGAAATGATGCAGATTTTGTAATCTTGATGGCGCCACTGGGAACCTTTTCTCGGTACTGCCATGAAACGTGTCTTGAGTAGAACGGATTTCGGGAGCTCTGGATGTGTCAAAGCCTCACTGATGAGCCGTAAACGGCGAAACTAGTCTGTAGATGGACACAATTAGAGCTTGCGAAATGATGTTCGATCAGTCGTTTAAAAGGTCGAAAACAGCGTTTTCATAGTACCGACGGCTAAAAATCGATTTCTGTATTTTACAGTAATCTGCATCATATCTGAGGATGTTCGAGAAAGAAACAACAGTATTTGAACACGAAGTACTCAATAAGCAGCTTGTGAAGTGGAGAGTTATTATTAAAAAGTAAAAGGACAAACAGGAGAAAACGAAATAGTGACTCTGGAGGAAGAAAAAAAAACAATGGTCACCGCGAAAGAGAGAAACTTATAATATTGAAGAGCTACCAGAAGAAGTACAGAAGACCACAGTTCTAGAGGAAATATTCCTAAGAAAAAATATTGAAAAAATCTGTCTTCAAAAAAAAGACGAATGGAGAAGAAAACTAAAACACGTGTACTGTTGAGGAGGAGGTTAAGTTACCAGAAGCTATGTGATTGTAAAAGGAATTGAAAAAAAAACCAAGAAATTACGAATACTCTTAAAAAATCACCAGATTGGGGTTATGTCTTCAAAGCTGTCATGAAATCATAGAAATCGTCTCATTCCGATCAAAAACAGTACAAAAAAATTCCAATGCTTTTTGGAAATTGACCAAACGGGGGTAATCTTAGGAAAAGTCAATTTATTCTCTAGGAGACTGGAGAAGTTCAAGTTTGAAAATAGCGAACTCCAAGTCAACAGTTTCAAATTTATTTTCAAGTTTTTTGGCTACATGTTTCGCCTAAAAAGGATCATCAGTCCTGAACCTGAACTAACCTGATGCTGCCTTTTTAGCCAAAACATGTAGCCAAGGAACTTGAAAATAAATTTGAGACTGTTGACTTCGAGTTCGCTATTTTCAAACTTCGGGGTAATCTTTCTTACTTGTTTTTCCCTTTTCTTGATGTCCTCTTTTTCCGTTCACAACCGAGAGTCTTATTGGTTTATTAGTTTCGGACTTTTTTGGTGGTCAATTTAGGTACTTTAGAATCGACTTTTAGTCGAATCGAAATTAGTGGGTGGTCAATTAATTTCACTCGAAGTAGATTGTTACTTTCATGGGGTATGGGAATCGTCCCATTCCAATCAAAAAATGGTATAAAAATGATTGTGTGTCCAAGAAGGGGGTATTTCGCATTTTTTTCTTACCTTTTAAGTTTGAGCCGATAACGAGATCAATCCAAGAATAGCCCAATCAGAGACTACCAATGCTGGTGCTTAGTTTGATGCCTCCAAAATGAGGGAGATAAAATTGCTCCCTGGATTTGATATGAAAATATTTCTAACTTTGAAAAAACTAACTTGTTTTGTAAACAACCTCTTAAGCAGTTTCTGAACAAATTACGTACATTTATCGGACCGCTAGCTTATCAGAACTGTGTCAAAATTCAGGTAAAGATGTCAGGTTATCGGACATATAACCCTGTGTTAAAGATACTTGTTAGTTCAGAAACCGGGCATAGTGGAACACCCTTTGAATATCCAATTAGGAAATTCCCGTACGAAGCTTAGAAAAGTTCTTACAATTTTATAATACAATTTGGTCGCTGTTATTATTATTAGTATTAAAACATACCGAACATCCATCATAAACTAATCTCCTTTATTAGATCTCCAAGAAATATCCGGCAACCCATTGTACGTATTCAAATACATAATGTATGGTTGGGTTTGGGAGAATAATTAATCATCACAGCCGCAAAAGTCCTACCTTAGTGGCAAAACGATAAAATTGAACGATAATTTAGCATTTCGCTTTTCATTCTGCATTATATTGGTCATATTATATGGACATTGTAGTGGCGTCTTTAGCTCCGGTGGGCAATTCCATAAAAATACCTCCAGACTCGAAAGAAAAAGCTTTAAGGCAACGATGGCATGCCTAATAACGCCTACAGTGCAATTTTTGTGAGACAAATTGACTTTTAAAAAATTATTTGTAGCAATCAAGCTCCAAGGAACCTCTTTTTTATAGGTTACATTAAAAATCCATTTCAGTCGAACCACCTTTGTATAACGTCTTAATACGTAAAGTTGGCAAAACATATTTTCGTAACCGCGTGTGAAAAACGAGCTGTCGTTAAGGCTTTAATTGTTTAATAGATTCGGTAAATGGTCGGTTATCACGGAACATTTGTTTGTGTCTACTACATTAATGGACGTTCTTTCTTACGTTTTAAGTTTGGTAATCTTGAATCGTTTAGGACTCCATAAAGCTAAGAAGGCCTTATGTAACTTAGAGTTTTGATTGTGATTTATAATTGCACCCATTACATAAAATTTATTTTAAAAATCACACATTAAAGTGAAGCCACCTGTCTTCAGGTGGTTATTTTACGGAATAAACAAAAGCGCCGTGAGACGGAAAAGAGGCAATTATTTCGAAGGGATGCCCCGTCTTGAATTGCTAAAAAAACGACCTTTCGGGGGTATGCTAACCGAAAATATGGCCATTGTATTCAGGATTTACTCGGCTGTCAACGAAACTGGTCGGCTATTCAAATTGGAACAGAGAACACGAAAAGGCTTAAATTTCGCGAGGCATGGGAATGGTAACCGAGTTTAACTTCGAGTGTGTTGTGTATGTGACGCGACTTGACAATTCGATGAAAGATACCGACTACCGGTCGTATACAGCTACTTAGGGCCTTGCTTTCTTCCAGTCCTGCAAAAGGAAGAAAAATTTAAACAAAAAAAAATGTATTTTTAATGCTTATTTTCATTTGCCCTCAATATGACCAGCTTTAGCGTCTCTATAATAATTTGCTAATTAAACCGCTCTATTTTAACACTAGCAAACTACGTTAAAAACCCTATTTCGCTTTTTTAAACTGTAATTTTGTGTGGTGGCTCAGACCTTCATTATTTTGACTCCCTTGAAGCTATGACTAAAATTATTGTATACTTCATTTCGTTTGAGTATGTTTGTAAGGGACCATACTCTAGTGACGAAGCCATCGTCGACCTTGAATGATAAACTAGTCCTTCTCAAATCTCGAAGAGGACAGTGTCAGCTGACAAAATGTCAAGCCCGGTCCATCTGTTAACGAGGCACTGTCGTGTGGGTTTTCTCTAAATCATAATCTGAGAGATAACGAAGTAGCACTAGGATTAAATTGTACCCAAGGGCAAACTTAGTAACTTAGAACAGGATTATTTTGAAGTGTTTCACCGAGAATAGATTAAGATTTTTAATAAATGTCTTCCCCCTAAAATTAAAAATATAAGTAATACCAACCGTGGTTTACTGAGGGTCTAAAGATCTTTGGAAGAAATATGCGCCGTCTCCACAACAATAATGTGCTCTGTAGTCGGTATGTGCTCTAGGACCTGTAAGCTCTATGGTCATATATCGCCTCTATATGCATCCCCTCCGAGTATACATATAGAGCTCCTAATAGGCATCGTAATATGCGCCAGAAAAATCGATTATGTGAATTTGTGAATATAAACTGCTCGTCACATCAACCGTGACAAGCAATTTTTTTGGGTCATTTTTAAAGTCTCGTAAGTTCTAAACGGACGAACGGATTCAACTGAGAATTGCGCCGTTTTGAAGCTAGTTAACACCACTAAAAAACACTAAAGTTAAAGCTCGATTTCAGCAAAAACCTAATCAGATGAGCTTGGAAAAGTCACAGTTAAATCCGTTCATCCGTTTGGAAATTATGAGACTTTAAATATTATCCAAAAAATTGCTTATCCCGGTTAATCTGACGAGCAGTTTAGTTATGTATTAAGTCTTTTGAAGGCTCGTGGAAGGGTATTCCTTCGCCAAACGGGAGGTATTCCGACTTTTTCTCTTAATTTTAAATTTTGAGCGCGTATAACTTTCATAGAAATAGACCAATCGGAGTGAATCCAACAGTTTTTCCTCCTCGTCATGTCCTCTTTCTCCTCCAAACAACCGAACTTTTGGCCGCTTCGTATCCAAACTGTGCAATATGGCCAAAATGATACTGATTTTTCAAATAGACGTATATCGAAAATTGGCTCACTAACGGAGCTATGCCTTTTCTTCATTCTTTCTTCTGCTCGTCTCTTTCAATATTACGACCTCTGAATGTGGCACCTTTTCCTGTTGTAGCTCATGTTCCATGAGAAAGATAAAATATTGGAGTTTCTTTATAACATATCGCCATGTTGGCGTCTACTCTTTACTAATAGAAAGTTACTGAATGCAGGGAGGATGATGTTTTACGGAAAAATGGTGAGTCTGAGCGACAAAAAGAAAGAGTACCTTTTCTTAAAATAATGATCTATAACTTCGAAATTCTTATAAAAAAGATAAATTGCCAACCCGAAAAACAGTTACAGTAATTTGTGTACAGTACCAAAATGTAACGCCACAACTTTGATTCTCGGGTTAGATTCACCATGCGAACATTACTACATTAGAAAAACAGCTGTAATTCTAATATCAACACTAGACAAATAATAAAAAAAATAAAGAAAATTGGTATTGCTCCTCTGTATAAAGAGGCTTACCTCCGTTCGAGAGCATTTCTGGATATTTGTTTATTTCTGTCTAAATTTTGCCACCTACTTTCGGACAACTTGTATTGCAATACTACGATTATTTGACAGATGATTAGTGGCTTGGTGTGGATCATTGAAACTGCAGGATGTAGAAACGCTGCATAATGTCGACATTTCAACTCCTGCGTGTCAGACTCAACAATCATGCGAGACATTTTCATTTTTTTTCTCTTCTTTTGGATATTATTATTTATTATATTGATGTTCGAACAACGAGAAGAGAGGACTATTCAGCTACACAGTACAAGGCAGAATGCCCACAGTACTTGCCCTACACAGTACTGTGTAGCTGAATAATCAATAATCCTCTCTTCTCGTTGTTCGAATATCAATACAATAAATAATAATATCTAAAAGAAAAGAAAAAAAAATGTCTCGCATGTTTGTTGAGTCTGACACACAGGAAGCGGCTGGTGTTGTATTGTCCTGAAGATGGCACTAATTTAGTGCCGAAACGTCGATATTATACAGCGTTTCTACATCCTGCAGTTTCATTTATCCACACCAAGTAATCATCTGTCAAATATATACTTGGGATCACTAGAACCATTGTTTCAATTACGATTATTTTTGCTATACTACGTGAGGTATACTACCTCATGCACAAGTGGAAATTTTTGAGCATTTATTTCAGTCCAAAAGAAGATAGTTATTTTGCATTCTTTCGCACCTTTCATGTCATCAAGTTAAATAATAGTTTTAGATGATTTTTGTATTTAATTGGTATACTACCAGACCCCTAAAATGTTACATTTCAATTGTAAAAACTTGCATACTTATCGCGTTGGCAGATTAGAGTCTAACATAATATTTAAAAATATAATATCTTAAGTAAACATCTCATTTTTGTTGCAATTTTCTTTAAAATCTACATTTCCACATCATAACTCAGCCATTTTTAATACTTATTTCAGTTCTGAAGAAGAAAGAAGTCTTTTGCATCACATCTTTGGATACATCAATCTGAGTGATAATTTTGGATGATTTTTTTAAATTGAATTGATATACTACCAGAAGCCTAAAAGGTACATTTTAATTGCAAAAACATGCCTATTTGTAGCATTGAGAGATATTTCAAAAAATAATATCATACATAAACGTCCTACTTTTGTTGCAATTTTCTTCAAGATCCACATTTCTAGGTAAATAAGCAATTTTTGTTCGCATATTCATAAATGGTGTTCAAACAGAAGAAAAATTCTAAAATGGTTTAGAAGTGACTTCTTCAAAGTATTTGAACACAGATTAAAGTCAGATAGAGGCATGGGCGATGTTGCTAAGGAGAGTATAACTCCAACTACGAAATACAGATCAGTCTGGATAGGTTTTTGTTTGGTGCGTTGACCTCAAGCTATAGCAAAAGAGTAATAAAAACAATGTAATAAATTCTAGTTTTTTTTTGGCTTCAAATAGACATTTCACGGCAAAGTTATTTACTTTCGAGTTTTCGTTCAAAGTTATTTTCTGCACTTCGAACATCATTCTCGTCCTATGCGCCTTAGAACTCTTTCTTCTCACAAACTAATTGCAAAAACATTCAGACTTGCTAATATATCACCCAATACCAACGTGAGAGAGACGTTTATAAACTACCCAAACGACTCATCTTCGGCGCGAGTACCAGCTTCACACGAGCCCTCAGGAAAGCATCTTTTCTCCCCGCCAACCGTGGCGCAAATTATTGCATTATTAACGTGGCTGCTTTGTTTCCAGCTTTTAGTTGTTGGTCCGAGATTTATGGCCGATCTTATTTAGTTGGTCACATATTTTTGCCGGGGAAAAGTCCACTGTTTTGAGGCGAAGAATGCGCCTGTTCAATGGGCTCTACTGGTATAAATTTTTAATAAGTCAAACTAATTGGTAGGAGCCGTATTCAGGAGTCTCCTGACGATATTAATAGCTAATTAGCTATAAGCCAGGCCCATGCTATATTATACGCGTAATCCGTTAATATAATGTGTAACTGTAGTTAAAATTGAACGCTCCTGTACGCTGTTCGGACTGGTATAAAAAAAAATTTTTAATTCTTCTTGGTGGCCTTACTTGTGGTGAATTAATGTAAATTATTCCCCAGCTAAAACCTTCTTATAAATTTTTTTCTTTATTTTCAGGGAGAAACAATGTCAGGTACTCAATCTATTCCGGAGATCCTGAAGGACTTTTTAGGATTGATCCCATAACTGGAGCCATCAAAGTTTCGGGCAACTTGGACCACGAATCTAGAGCGTCAGTGCTTTTGAACGTGCAGGCGACTAGTGGCAACCCACCAGTTTACGGACATACCCAAGTAACTAAAAATTTTTTTTTCTTTTAAATATTACTAAAGCAAATTATGTTAGGTTAACATCGATATAACCGATGTCAACGACAATAGCCCAGAATTTGAGTCACCGACTGTTCGCATTTCCATTCCTGAAAACACTGAAGTGGGAGTTCCCCTGTATGCAGCCCACGCAACAGATAAGGACAGCGGCTCCAACGGGGTTGTTAGATATAAACTGTGGAATACGGGATCCGATTTGTTCAAAATCGACTCCAAGCAGGGTCACTTGACCCTAACGAGACGTCTGGATTATGAGCGTGTCCAAAGGCACACCCTCATAGTCACCGCCACCGACATGGGCACGCCTCAATTAAGTGCCAATTTGACTATCCTGGTAGAGGTCCAAGATATGAACGACAACCCGCCAGTGTTTGAGAAGAGCCAGTACAACTTGAGTGTTTTAGAGTCTTTGCCAATCAATTCGCAGGTGAGTAGTCTCAGGCAATTATCCCTTTTACTTCGTCGGTAGGTATGCAACGCTGCGTGACAAAGCAACTATACAGTACCCACATAAAATGTTGAACTCGATTGTTGAGCCGCCATCATCATCAGTAGGTATAATTATTTCTGTGAGCTTTTTCTCCATTTGCTCTTCTAATGCAGCTTTAATGCGTCGCCATTATTTGTTTTTGCCTCGTATCCGAGGGAAAAAATTACATAGTTGGTCCGGCTTGACATTAGTTAAACAAACGGACCTCGGCGGTACCTAATTTAAGTTTTGCATGTTCTCATGGCAAATGTCGACGTTTAACAGAAATACAAATAGAGATATGTCGGTGAGTTAAGCGGGATTTATGTCGAGTGGCTTTGGAAAGTGGAGGTAAATTAGCTTTTTTGCCGGGTAACTGGTTGCAAAGGTAGAAAAAAAGACAAAAAATTGAAACCTCTTAACACATCACACAAGCTCTTAAATACTTTGTAGATGTTATTAATATTTTAAAATCGGTTTAAAATTGTTAAATTTAACAAGTAATAATGGTAGTTAGAAATTAGACAGGTATTAGACATGAACCAAATTAATACCGATTAATATTAAAATGCTAAATAACAGCAGATGTCAGTAATTTTTAGTTTTAAACTGCTTCTCGTAATATAAGTAGTTATCCATATTCAACGATTTATTTTTCCAGAACCTTGATCAACTAATTGTTGAATTTGAAATTCAAAAACGAGTTTTTCAAATCCGAGACTTTGGCCCAAAATATTTGTGATCAATCAAAATAATTACTTTTGAAACATTGATACATATGAGACTGACGATTGCTTGGTGCCGATCACCCACCATCTTACTTGGCATACATTTTTTTTCTGAGCAGTAGTGATGTCTACGGAAAACAAGTATTAGAATGCCTTAAGAGTTCTTGTGAGTTTGAGCAACATCTTGTCTCCGTGTGAGCTCTTCTACATAAAATGTAAAATATATATTCTTAGATTTTTTTATCTCCACCTGAACTTATGTATTGTTTTTGCAAGTTTTTCGCTTGTGTTTTTTGTTAACTTGATTACTTACATTGTCTTAGTTTTTATCTTCCCCATTTTGCCCTTTTTAAATATTTTTTTTATTTGCATTACTTTTCATTCCTTTTATGTTTTGGTTCAGACTACACAAATAGACTTGCAATTTGACATTTGTTTTCATTTTTCTTCCAACCATCAGTATTATAAGTCTTTGTTGATTTCTATACCTTATCCTGCTAAACAGTATTTTTTGTAGTCTTATTTATGCATGTGCTAGTTAATATTAATTTTTATTCCTCATTTATTTTATTGCTTTGAAGTCTCTTTTTCACCTCCTTAAATATTTGTATTTTTTGAACAGAATCGACTTTAATAGTTTTTTTAATGTTATAATCAAGCCATACGTGAAGTAAATGACTTGCATTTTCAAGATTAGGCAACATGTCTTCTGAGCCTTTTTGACAAAAGTAAGTTTAAGTGATTTTCGAAGGTTTTGAAAGTAATATCAGTGGTTCTTCAATGTCTGATCTTAATTAAAAAAAAATGGCTATGTCCCTTTATTCTCTACTTCTTTAAACTAGACTTACTTCGTAAACATTTTTCTTCTCGTCGAAAATGAGGTCTAGCTAACTAAGCATTACCTTTCCAAAATTACCTAATTTGTTGCAGTGTTCTGAGTCCTTCTTCTTAGACGTTATGTGAGCGATTTTTTCAAGTTTCTCTGTAATCAAGTTACACTTACTAGACAGACTTTTTTTCTAAACATTGACGTCTTATGGAGCCAAGTCTTCATTCAGGTTTGATAACATTTGGTCACTTACTGAGCTCTTCTGTTTTAAGTAAGTGGTTTCACAAATTCCCAAGACCCCCTTTTAGATAAAACTCATATAGGACAATCATTGAGTTCCAATTTTAAATGCTCAGAATTGACTCAAACGTTTTTCTTCTATAATTTTATAATAAAAGCCACACTACTTGGCAAAAGGTTGTCTTTTAGCGTTGCCTAGTGTGCGAAACCAAGGCTAACACTTCCTAGATTAGACAAAAGTTGTCCTTTTCCGAACTTTCTGCCTAAAGTAAGTGTAAGGAATTTTCAATAAGATCCTCAAGATTCCTTTAAAACGATTTTTTATTTCTGATCTTAACTGCACTATTGAACCGTTTCTCCTAAATTTCTTCAATTCAAATCGAGAATCATTCCACACTTAGGTGTCAGACTTTTGTCTTTTGGACACCAGTAGCGTCAGAGGGAATCAAGCCTTGTACTTTCCAGCTTAGTTACAGCTCTTCTGCCCAAAGTGATTTTCATAGATTCTCAAAATTCTTTTTTGGAAGAAAGTAATCTCAAAATTCTTTTTTGGAAGAAAGTAATAAGTACCAGATGTTCTCCAATTTCTGATCTGAAGCAACATTCCTCCTTCTTCTGCTCTTAATCAAACCAGATTTATTTGGCTGATATTTTTCTTCTGGGCAAAAAACATTTTTGAATTAACCAAGCCTTTCTTCTTCTTATCGTGCCGTGTTCAAACGTCGGCGGCATGTCTCTCGGTCTTCGACTTCTTCGAATTCTAAAAAGTTGTGCCACTTGGAGTCTGGTTCACTGGCGAACATTTGGCAACCACGAAAATCTTTTACGGCCAATCCAGCGTCTTCCCTCCGTTTTCCCCTGGATCAGCAATTTGAGCAGGTCGTACTTGGGGCCACAAATCACATGTCCGAAGTATGCTAATTTTCTTCTTTTGATGGTAGGCAGTACTATGCGATCTGTGTCCATCCTTCTTAATACTTCCTCGTTGGTACTATGTGCATGACGCCCAAGTCACCGGGTAAACATCCTACGGTAGCACCATAATTCGAACGCCTCCAGCCTATTCATAGCATTGACCCTTAAAGTCCACGTTTCACTGGCGTAGAGCAAGACCGACTATAAGTAGCATTTCAACACTTTCTGACGTGTATTAAACGTTAGATGTCTATTAGTTAAAACTGTTTTCCAGTTATTGGATTTCAATGGCTTCTTGCCATTTCAATTCTGACTCCGATTTCCATGTCTGGGTCATTGCTGGAATTTATCCCCTCTAGATTTAGCCCTCTCTATTTGTTGTTCTCGAGTGTTAGTGGGGTATTCGGCAGTATATTGATTTTGCCCACTGTCATCCATTTGGTATTGAGAGCGTTTATGCTTAGCCCTTTGTCTTTACACGTTTGCTTTACTCTATTAAGGAGTGTTTGCAGATCTTCTATATTCTCACCAAGAAGGGCCGTGCCATCGGCGTATTTGAAGTTGTTAATAATTTCGCCACCAATCTTGACACCAGTGTTGCTATTTTCCAGGGCCTCCTTGAAAATCTGCTCAGAGTAAATGTGGAACAATGATGGGGAGAATACGAATCCTTGGCGAACGCCGCACTGAATGGCGATTGGTTCTGTAATTGTCTGGTCGACTCTTATTCTCGCTGTTTGATTACAGTATAGATGTTTTATTATTTTTGCATCCTGATGGTCAATGTCAACCAAGCCCTACCATCTCCAAATTACGTAACGAGTAGGGCCATTCTGAGCTCTTCTTTTTAAACAAAATGTTTTCGATTTTTGTTACTTCTCCCAAGACTCCTGTAGTGAAAAATGTAGGCGATTTTTTGTTTATGGGCTTATAACTGGGCACGAGGGATTTGGTAAAATTTTTCTGTAATCAAGCTACATTTTTTTGGCAGGATTTTGTTCTCTGCCACATTAGGTAAGATTTTTCCTTCTAGTGAACTTTTCTGCTTTAAGTAAGTTGGTACTTAATGCAGAACAGATTCCCAAGATTCCTTTCGAGAGGAAAGTAACATAAAACAATCATTTATGCTGATATTAAATGAACAGAATCGACCCATACAGTTTCTTCTATAGTAGAGCTACGTTTACTTGGCAGGAATTTGTCTGTTTTTCTTGCCCAATCTGGAAAACCTACTACTCTGCAGATTAGGCAATATCCTGTTATCTTCCGAGCTCTTCTGCCTAAAGTAAGTGTAAGTGATTTTCATAGAAAAGGTTTTTGCCAGATTTTTGCTTCTTCAGAATGCGAAGGCAATATACAATAAAATTTCCCACTTTAGATGTGCTCCAATTAATTATCTTTCTTCTGTATATATTTAGGAAAATTTTATCCTGAAGTAAAAGTTTAGGAATCTCTTTGAAGTCAGATTTTTGAAAATAGAGAGTAGAATTCTCTCAAAGAATGACGCAAATAAGGATCGGTTATTCAGGTTTAACTCGCTCTCTATTGCTAGTTTTAGACGTAAACATAACTTCTGTTCATAACAATGTATACAAACAAAATTAAGATTACGACCAAAGCATCCCTCTAGGGAACAAGACTTTCTACTTGTTCCCTAGAGTCAAAACTGGGGACCCTGATACACACAAGGCGATTTTATAATTTTTCTTTATATTCTATGCCACGCCTTTTCTTCAGGATGAAGTCTTGAATTAAGAAAGGTTAATATAAAGTTAAGCAAAAAAAACAACAAATCAACGTATCAAAGGACTGTAAGTGGCCTGGCAAATTAGGTGTGCCCCATCTGAGATAATTCAGAGAGTGGGGTAGGTTAGTTAGCGCCACTGGCTTTGACAGTGAAGCCAGAAACCTCTAAAGGTGTAATCTGGAAATCAACACCAAAGCAAAATATAAACTAACAGATATAAGTGGATAGCACACACAAAAAAAGTCAACTGGGCAGTTTACTAGTTGCTCTATTACTGTGGTGGTAGTAAGTACTTAAAATTACTGAGCCAACAGGTCACGGCTGAAGGCAGTAACTTTGTGGTCTTCGGTGGCTCTTTACAATGAGGTTCTTGCAGTGAACAGACTCGAAAAAAGATGGGTAAAAACGTCATACCCCTAGCGGACGTAGACAATCAGTTGATCAAAAGGACTAAACATAACTATGTAATTACTCAAGGTAAAATTAGCTAAAATAACAGCTAAATCAATATTAAACCCAGTCGATAAATTAGATACGAAACAAGTCCAGAAAAAGCAGAGAAATTAAGTAAATCACGATTTAAATAATTTAACGCCAAACAAACCAATTAAAAGTGCCGCGCATTTCCGCCAAAATGAGATCACTTTAAGAAACATAGGAGAGGCAAAACTACTTCATCCTTGTCTAACACTAGCCCAAAGGCAGAGCCAAGCCATTCTATCGAGTTATTAGAGTGACATTTAAATGAAAATAAATAATAATATATAAATAATAGTATTTAAGACCTTTTATATTGCAAAACTTGAGTCTTTCATCGCTAATATCTCTGGCAGCTTCAGAAAAAAATCCATTTTTTTGGTTTTTCAAAAAAACTTTAACACCCTGTATTTCCGTAACGGAGTATTTTTTGACTATGGTTTATATAGCAAACTAGGGTTATTTTTGGATGTAGAATACCCCGTTAAAGTTTGGCACCAAAAACCTTGTCCACCCTGTATATTTATTGAGAAGTAATTTTTTTAATAAACATAATTTTTTTTCAGATAACTCAGTTTACCGCCGTCGACGCCGATACCGGCAACAACGCAAGAATAACATATCGCTTGGTACCCTCAAACCATTCCAACAGTCCCAACGATTTTGTCTTCGGCATATTCCCGAATTCCGGTTGGCTGTATCTTAACGGGAGCTTAGACCGAGAGACCAAGGATCGCTACAATTTAATTGTTTCTGCAAAAGGTATGTTCTTAAGCCTCAATTCAAACGATAGTCAACCATCAGTGATGCCTCTTATAGACAATGGGTTGCCACCGCAAACTGCCACCTCACAGGTGACAATCGAAGTGCTTGATATAAACGACAACGATCCGATGTTTACCCAAGAAGACTACGGATTCAAAATTGAAGAAAACCTCGCTAGAGGAACGTTCGTGGGTAGAATTCAGGCTGTAGACGTCGACTCAGGTCTTAACGCTGCCATTAGATACAGCCTGATACCATCCAACAGCAGCTTCCAAATTAACTCCATCAGCGGTAAGTTGTCTGAAAAGAAAATAATTGGTTCAGGGGAACAGTAGACATAAAAGCACTGAAAAATGTCACTTTACATTTCTTGGGATGCGCCGAGCAAACAACTTGTTCAAACAGAACTCCATCTGTACACACATATACATTTTAACGATACCCGGGCTTTTACGTGGCAGCCTGTTTGCATTGGCTAATGCAGTGCACCTTTTTTTTCACTATTTTCCTCCTTTCAAACTCATTTAGCTCGAGTGCGTTAAACACCATCTATTTGATAACAAAAAACTTGCCGCCTTCTGGCGATTCTTTAAAAGCTACTGGTGATGGGATTTCGCTTATGAGTTTTTCTGGGTTCTTTATCGAAACCATATTGGTCGTTTTTTCCCAAGACTTGCATATTTTAGCGTTAGAATAAGTAGGCACATGGTAGCCGTGTGTGGAGATATCAAACAAACAAAGCAATTTTTTTTAACTGATTCACCGATAATATCGCGGCCGTCCTTTTCCCGAAACTCATTCGATGCTAATGGCGAGCCAGTTCTCATAAATATCGTTTTCCATTCCGAGGCCCGTAAATTGAGACGGCCGCAAACAACTTTACGTCGACGACGCATGATTAATTTTGACACCCCTTCGCTAAGCAGATACGGATCCAATTCGTTTTTGCTTCTTGATTTCTGAACAATAAATCGAAGGATCTGCTGCAATCATAACCACTGTGTGTCAATGTGGTGGCGAAAGAAAATTTGAATTGGCTGAAATGGAATCTAACATGCGATGAACCTTAGATGACGTAGAAAGCGAAAGTTAAAGCCAATTTTGACAACTGAAAAGCGACTGAATAGAGATTATAATCCCGGAGTTCTTTAACTCCTATCCCCTATCCGGGTTTCGAAGATCGATTTATCAGCACTTTCTTGAAAAACAAAAAAAAACGATATTTGCAAGGTTGCAAAATCTCGAAACTTAACGATATTAGAGACCAAATACGTCAATTGCTCTACCCGTTTTGGTGCAAAACTTACTAGTTTTAGAGACACAGGATGTCGTCAAAATTACAGGTTTTCCCATTTTCGCCACTTGTGCCGATTATCTCCTTTATTTTTTAAGACAAATGTTGTCGTTTTCGTGACAGTGTCCTACTTTTTTGTGAAGCTAAAGATGGCGTCATTAGAAAAAAGAAATGGAATTGAAAATTATCACTTTTGAGACACCCCTCGTATCTCAGTTATCTTTGAATGTATCAAAGAAGCT
The DNA here is from genome assembly GCA_951812265.1 of Taphrorychus bicolor. NCBI lineage: Eukaryota > Metazoa > Arthropoda > Insecta > Coleoptera > Curculionidae > Taphrorychus > Taphrorychus bicolor. The sequence continues at coordinate 27,656,701 of OX638297.1, forward strand.
GAAACGTTTCTTTATAGATTTTTTTTCCGTAAAATTCAGGGGCGTAGCTAGTGCTGTAAAAACCAAAGATAAAACAATCATTGGTTTTTACAACATTTTTTCAACGGGACACCCTGTATTTTATTAGCTATTTAGAATCGACAAGAGCGTTTTAAAAAAAGAACCAGAATATTTCAATTTAATTTAAATTTTTTAATTGTTATTGAACCATGTACAAATATGTGCTCCACTGGACTTTTATGTAACATAAACTGCTAGAGAGCATTTTTACTTTTAATAAAGCTAACAAAATAAACGAAAATGAAATCTCAAATTACCAAAAATCACCCTGTATCTCAAAAACCAAAAGGGCTATGAAAATTCTGGTGACCATATTTAATTTCACAAAAAAAGTCGCACAAGTCTCGAAAACCGCAACACTTTTTCTTTAAAAATAAGGGAGATACCGCGCAAAACTAAGAAAATTGGTACTCGTTTTTTTTTTAATTGACATAACTAAATATTCCATCTTCCTCCATCTTCCATCGCTACGAGCACCACTATTTCAGTACAAAAACGCTGATAATTTTTTTTATTCCACCCTATAAACTTAGCAATTTATAAACATACAGCAATTTGCAAAATTTGTTAACCACATATCAAGTTCTATTGCTTAAGAAAAAAACGATTAGGTAACAAAACATGCCTCTTAAAAGTGTGTAAAGTTAATATTTTACGCGATATTCGCATTTAAAACAATTATACTTTTGACACCCTATATCTTGGAAACAATTAACTTTTGGAAGAAAGTAGGTGTGATACAATTAACCAATTCTGGTATCTAGTATCTCCAGTAGCGAGATTTTCCAGCCTTTCTAGGACCCCCTGTAAATACAAAAGTTTTCTAGACTGAACTCATATTTTATGATTTTCAGGTTTTTCTACTTTTTTTAAAGGTGGTAGTTTTTAATTTATGCTTTTGTAGTTTTTAGCTTTTTCCTTTTTGGCGATTTTTATTATTATTCACATTTCTCTTTTTTATTATTATTCATGTTTTGTTAATATGTTTGTTTTTTTTTCATATTTTTTTTTCATCTATTTTAAATTGCACTTTGCCTTGTTTTCATTATTTCGAGGTAATTTTGACCAAAGCTTAGACTTTTCCAACAAATGAACACCTGTAATATAAATTCGTTTTGTAATGGGATAATTTTGGTCCCATGGCTGTGATTTTTTACGATTAATAATTTTTGATTTTTCAGTTCTTTTATACGGTAGTGATCGGAGTGTTCTCTCTTTGGTCCCAAAGATGACACTAACTGTAGGGACCCAAGGGCTTCACCCAGTGTCTCATCGTCTTTGTCCGCCGCAGTTGTGGACGAAACATCAAGAAGAAATTTTACTGGATTAGGGTTTCTATCCATCTTTTATTGTTGATAATTTTCTATTCTTATTATTTGTCCTGTTTTGCTTAAATTTTTGATCCTTTATCTATTTTTTATTACATCCATCTAATTTTACTTTTTATTGTATCGAGGTAATCGGTATCGATCATTCGAGATAGTATTGATAATTTTGAAAAAATGAACAAATGTAAATTAAACTGATTTGCATTGAGGCAATTTTGGCCAAAAGCTGTGTTTTATAAATTAATGATAACAAATTTTTTTCATTTTTTACAGTTTTGTCCGTAAATATAACTTCTTCAAGGATCCAAAGAAAACTCTTTTTCTTTGACCTAACATTAGTTTGTTACTCCACCTACATTGTTGACATTTTTTTTTAGACAATTTTCTGATTTTCCAGTTTTCTCAACTTTTTTCTTAACTCGGTGCTATTGTAATTTTTTATTTATTATTTTCTTCCTTATTGTTCTTTTAACATCCACGTTCTTCTATTTATTCTTGTTCTTTCGCATGTTTTGCTGAATTATTGGTTCTTTAATTTTTTTATTGGCCTAAATTAGAATTTTATTGCTTTCTCAGTCTTTCAAGAAATTTTTTCACTAAAACCAGCTTTTCGAACAAGTAAACAAATGTAATGTAAATTGATTTCCATTGAGATAATTTTGGCTCAAAATAGTGTTCTTTAACAATTAATGATTCCTGGTTTTTTATGCAGTTTTGACTCGAAATAGAAGTTCTACAACGAGACAAAAATCGATGTTTATTGAGAGGATTATGGTCCGAAAGAAATGTTTTATTTTTTAGTAAATTTTTGACAGTTTTAAGATGTTTTTGGATCTCAACTACACTTTTTTTAAATTTTAATATTTGTTTTTTATAAGCAACAAGTATAAAGCAGTTTTAACATTTTTGAATCTAGTAACGTTCTACTACAAAACGTCTACTTTGAAGCCATGTTCCAATGGAATTTCTTCCTGACGTTTCGTTTATAGCTGCGGCAGACATTTTCGAAGCCAATGAGGCAATGGGTGAAGTGATCTCCCTTACTTCCCGACGTTGACTGATTCGACTGTGGTGTGTTCCGTGGTATTTATTCCCCCGCCGTCGCGCTGCAGTGGAGGGACTGGGGTGGGGGTAATGATGGCGCGGGGTTTAGGCGCACTTGAAGTATGTCGTGCGACCCGCTTCCAGTCTGCATTTAGAAACTTAATTTCCTCCTTCCTGTTGAAATTGTTGTCTTGTTTAAAGATCTCAATGGCCTCTCTCGTTAGTCTCGGATAGATGTCGTGACCTTCGGAGAGAGCGTACTCTGCTACTGCTGACTTTTGGGTTTGTCCCTTCCTGCAACTCCTCTGGTGTCCGTAATAGTCGTGTTGAGACTGCGTTTTTTGGTGCCAATGTATACTGAGCCACAGCTGCATGTAACTCAGTAAACTCGCGGTTCCGATAGGAAAAATATGAGATACTGACAGCTTTATTTCACTCGATTATGTTTTGTTGAACATTGGCAGTTGGCTTGCTGGAAGACCTGCATGACAATTTTTCTTGAGGGAAACACCGAGCTTTAGCAAGAATTCGTACAACCAGTTTTAAGGAGTAACTGGCATTGGTTAGTCCTTTAACTGCAAAAATTGCCAAATAATATCGCTTGAGGTACTGTTAGTATGCTAAGCAATACCGCAAGCAAAAAATTGTCAAAATGTCGTACAAAATAGTCAGTAGTAGGGATCACTCTGATCCAAAATTACCATTTCGAGGGAATCAGTCAGTGTTCCTCTCGGACTTCAGTCCCCAAAAGAAAAATATTTACCGGTGTTTTTGTATTGACGTGAAAAGGTCGGTGATTGGCCTAGTGTAGACAGAGATCCGGATCGCCATGTTGGGGACTAGTAGTACAAAATCACTGATTCCTGCTGTCTCATAATGTTAATTGTTTTACAGGTGACATCATCACAAAAGACATACTAGACAGGGAATCAAGGGAATATTACGACCTGGTAGCTGAAGCCAGGGATCAAGGCCAACCATCCAGAAGCACAAGGGTAGCAGTGAAAATGTCCGTACTCGATGTCAACGATAATGCCCCAGAAATTGTGGATCCTCAAGAAGATGTAGTCAGTGTCAGAGAAGAACAGAACCCAGAGACGGAGGTCGTACGAATTAGAGCTATAGGTAAAACATACAGTAAATGTACAATTACTTAGTTGCATTTTTAACAAATAATATTTAGATGTAGATAACGGCTACAACTCATCTATTACATACTCACTGCTAAAGGACCCTGATACATTGGACACTTTTAGTATACATCCTATAACCGGAGTGATACGCACTAAGGTGGTGTTGGACCACGAAGAAAAGACCATTTATCGTATTGGCGTGGTTGCCACCGATGGGGGTAACCCCCCAAAGCAAAGTGTGAGGATGTTGAGGATCGAAGTTTTAGATCTCAACGATAATAGGCCGACGTTCACCAGTTCCAGCTTGACATTCAGCGTGAGAGAAGATGCTAAAATTGGTCAGATCGTTGGTAGTGTTGCCTCAATGTCTCTTGAAGACGAGGAAAATATTGTGCTCGACAGCACAGGCAATCACATCACGTATATGTTAACATCAGATTTGTCCGAAAGTAGTCCATTTGAGATCGAACGTAACACTGGCAAAATAGTGGTGGCTCAAGAGCTGGACCGAGAGAAGCACTCCGAATATAAGCTCGAAGTTAGAGCCTTAGACATCCGGGCATTGAACAACCCGCAAAGTAGCGCCATCACTGTTAAAATTGAAGTCACTGATGCAAACGATAATGCTCCCCAATTCCCTAAAGATCCAGTGACGATATCTGTGAGTGAAAGTATTCAAGTGGGGACAGCAGTATATAATTTCACAGCTACTGATTTGGATGCCGACGAAAACGGGGACATTCGTTATACCTTAAGCAGCCAACAACCAAATTTTACTTTCACCCTGGACTCTTTGACTGGGACATTATCCCTGGCAGCTCCGTTAGATTTTGAAATGGTAAAAGAACATTTTTTAGTGGTCAAAGCCAGTGACCAGCCGCTGAACATTAGTGAGAGGCTCAGCAGTTACGTCACTATGAGGCTAGTTGTAACCGATTTCAACGATAACACACCGAGGTTCATTTTACCCCAATCCTCAACAATTTATACAAGCGACAACGCGATTGTGGGCATGAAAATTGGGAACATTCTTGCTGTTGATGACGACTCGGGGGACAATGGACGTGTCACTTATATTTTGTCTAACAGCAATGACGCAGCTTTTTTCTCACTTGGATATGACACGGGAATTTTGACTTTGGCCAAGCCGTTGTTGGGCAACAGGAAGACGTACTTAGTGAACATCACGGCTACCGATCATGGGAAGCCGATGACAAAACAAGCCAATATGAAACTGAAATTAGTGGTCCAGGATTCTGCTAATAGCTTTCAGAAGTTGCTGGAGCCAGAGTATGAGGCGAGCGTTATGGAGAATGCAGGGATTGGCACCCTGGTTGCTCAAATCAGTGTTAGGGGTGTTTCTGATTTAGGTAAGTGCTTGCGTTTTACTGTTCAATACTATACAGGGTGTTACGGGACGAAATGTACATACTAATATGGGAGAAAGGTTTTGACCATTCTAACAGATATTCAGTATTAAAACAGTTCGGAACACATTTCTTACTTATATACAGGGTTTTGTGTAAATTTTGCCCAAAACAAAAATCAATCATATTTTACAGAAAAGTTGGAGGAGAAAAACACATTTAGGTAACAGAAAGTTTTAAGTTTCCAGAGCCAGACTAATAAAGTTGTTCTGTTCATGATGTCTCAAAACAAACAATCAGTATAAATCTTTTTTAACTGTTGCAAAAGATCTGAAGTCCACAAACTCCAGGCAATAAGAAATCAGAACCCAGTGACAGTGTGCGCCGTTTGACCCATGATTTACAGAACAACCTTCACGGTGAACATGTTTGGGCTGAAATAAACCCAAAAGCCATTTGTGACACCAGATCCCAACATCGATTCTCAGTAAATGTTTGGTGTGGTATTATCCACGACAAACTAGTGGGACCTCATTTCTTCGAGGGCCCTCTCACGGGACCTCTTTATCTCGATTTCCTGCAAAACGTATTACCGGGTCTTCTAGAAGAACAAAGAGTAGAACAAAGAGGAATGTACTTCCAGCATGCCTGCGCTCCACCGCATTTTGCGCTGGCCGTAAGAGAATATTTGAATGCTACATTCCCTAATCGATGCCGATGGATTAGAAAAGGAGGTCCGCACCCATTTAGCCCCCAAATAGTCCAGATTTAATTCCTCTAGATTATTTTTTATGGGGTCGCCTTAAGTCAGTGGTTTATAATGAACAAATTAATAATAGTGAACAACTGATTAAAAAATTAGAACTGGTTGTGACCACATAAAAATAATCCACAGGAAATCCGAAAGTCTGTGATTCACCTGTTGAAGAGATAAGAGAATTGCAGGGAGAATGAAGGCTTTCATTTTGAAAATATTTTATAACTTGGCTTTTATTTGTCATTGTTTCTAAGATTTAAAGTTGTTGTAAATTTGAAATAAATAATCTAAAAATAATAATAATTATAAATTTTTGTTGTTTTCTCATATTTATTGGCTTTATTTCTCTTCTTCACATAAATATTAACACATAATAAAATAAGCAATTTTAACTCAGTAAGCCACTAGTAACACAAAATGAGGTTAATTAACAAAAAAAAAAAGAAAAAAAAAAGCCAAAAGTGCGACAACTAAAATGGTTCCGATTTCTGATTGCCTGGAGTTTGTGGACTTCAGATCTTTAGCAAATGTTTTAAAAAAAATGTATACTGAGTGTTTGTTTTGGGGCATCATGAAAAGAAAAACTTTATTAGTCCGGCTACGGAAGTTTAGAACTTTTTGATACCTTTCTGGGTTTTCATCGTAAAACGTCTCATGCATATGAAACTTGAATTCATTTCTGCAAAAATTGTGGGAAATACTATTGATTTTTGTTTTGGGCAACATTTATACAAAACCCTGTATATCAGTAAGAAACGAGTTCCGAACTTTTTTAATACTAAATATGTGTTGGCATTGTCAAAACCTATCGCCCTTATTAGTTTGTACATTTCCTCCCGTAACACCCTGTATATTAATCCAGAGGAAGAGTATTTAATGTTATCAACTTAAATATAATAGGCACTTCATTTACTTGCATTTTTAGGTACCAACCTCACATTTTTTATCCCTCCTGGAATCGCCGACGATACCTTTGAAGTACAATCACCATCCGGCAAAGTTCTAACACGAAAACCTTTGGATCGGGAGACTGCTGAAACCTACTTATTTCCTATATACGTCACCGATTATTCCACTCACGAAATGCCGATGTTAGACAAAACCAAACTTTACTTGAAGGTGTTGGACATCAACGATCATGCTCCAAAATTTCAGCCAGGCTCTTGTCAAAGGCTGACCATTCCGGAAAATAACGAGGCAGCGGTTTTTCATACTGTCGTCGCTAATGACCTCGACAAGGGGCTAAATGGGGAAGTTAGCTACTCAATTACTAGTGGAAATATAAGGAATAAATTTAGCATCGACTCTAAAACTGGGGCCCTAACCGCTAAGCCTCTGGATCGAGAAAGCAACGCCAGATACTATCTGACGATAACGGCGCAAGATCACGGAACACCTTCTATGCAGGGATATTGTAACCTCACAGTCTTCGTTGAGGACCAAAACGATAACGATCCGAAGTTTGATCTGTCGAAGTACTCAACGACGATAATGGAAGACGTGCCCATCGATACATCCATAATGAAAGTGCACGCATCAGATGCTGATATAGGACTGAACGCAAAAATTATCTACTTTTTGGCCAACGAAAGTCAGTGGCTTTTTCGGATTGATAATAAGACTGGAGTTATAACTACAGCTGGGTAAGAAATCTATTTTATTATTGCCTATGTTCTTCATCTGTGCTTAGCGTCCTTTATTTATTAATGTGAACGTTTGGATAGCAGGTGTAGGACAAGAAGCTACTTCACTTTTTTGAAATTGCCAACGTTTCGACCTGTATTTGAGGTCTTCCTCAGGGCTTTTTCAATCAGAGAAGCTTGTCATTAAAATTAAAACAAAGTACCATATCGGTACTTACACATCTACGTACTTATGTACCCTTAGACAACACCACAATTTTAATTTTAATAACAAGCTTCTCTGATTGAAAAAGCCCTGAGGAAGACCTCAAATAAAGGTCGAAACGTTGGCAATTTCAAAAAAATGAATTAGCTTCTTGTCCTACACCTGCTATCCAAACGTTCACATAGTACATACTGATATTCACATGTCTAGAAACTATGTGATAGATTGTTTACTGTTTATTAGGGTGCATATAAGCCATTCACTTATTATTGTAATCAAGTAGGCGTTGGAAATATGACATTGACATTTTTTTTTGTATTTTCTCAACATGTGCTAAAAGGAGATAGGTATAAAAACAATGAAGTTTCAAAGGTCGAAATGGTCATATGATAAAAATAAGGGAATGGTAATATTTTATAGTACTTAGATAAGATCTATCATATTTCGTTAATTTAAAAACCGTGACTAATTTTCAGCCTGTTTGATCGGGAGCGCAAATCCGAATACAACTTTATGGTGGTGGCTACCGATAGTGGCAAATATAACGCACGTTCTACCAAAGTTCCCATAACGGTCTACATAAAAGACGTCAACGATAACAAGCCCATCTTTACCAAGTACCCCTTCCAAGAGAAAGTCCCTTCGTATATCCAGCCTGGACAAAATATTCTCAAAGTGACTGCAAAAGATATAGATGAAGGGACTAACGCTGAGATTGTTTATAGTTTGTCGCCTGATGGGGGTAATATGGGAAAGTTCCGGGTGAACCCTAATTCTGGAATGCTGACTGCCACCCAATCACTGAGCAACAGCAATGGGAAGATGATCTATTTGCGAGTGATTGCGACGGATAAAGGAAATCCACCCAAGAGCTCCACTGGCCTGATCGAATTGGTAGTGGGTGACGTTGCGCAGTCCGCCCTAGGCTTGCGCTTTCAGAATTCTACGTACGAGGTCACCATTCCAGAGAATATGGACCAATTCCAGGACATAGTTCAAGTCAATGCTGTTCGAACCGATGGAAGGAGGCAAAAGATTCTTTACTCCTTCGGAACTGGCAACGAGGAGAATATTTTCGTAATTGGTGCAGAGAGTGGAGTGATTCAGGTCAAGGATCCCAAAAATCTAGACTACGAGCTGCACCACATGGTCCATTTAGTGGTTGAGGCCAAGACTGAGGGAAATCCTACCTTGTACGGGTACTGCGAGGTTATCGTGAAGCTGACGGATGAAAATGACAATGTGCCGAAATTTACACAGCAGCAGTACACGGCCTCGGCATGGGAAGGCGACAAGAAAGGTAACTACAAAAATATTTTCTTTTTTTAGTTTCCATTTGACTAAAACTTTGACATTTTTATCTTTTCTTCTCAACATGTGTTAAAAGAAGATGGGTATAAAAAAATGAGGGCTTCAAAGGTAACTAGATGAAAAAAAATAAGTGAATGGGTAATACTAGATTGAAATCTTCCATTAAAGACAGTTGAGGGCTGGACGCTTATTCTAGAGGAAAGAGTAAAAGTTAAAGTGAGAATTGCTGGCCAATGGAATTCGTCAACAGAATTTTTTGACCAATCAAGGTTATTCAAATTCTCACTTATACTTTCACTCTTTCCTATAGAATAAGCGTCCAGGAAGTGAGCATTTTGACAACCTTGATTGGTCAAGAAATTCTGTTGACGAATTCCATTGGCCAGCAATTCTCACTTCCACTTTCACTCTTTCCTATAGAATAACGTCCCAGGAAATTTGACACTTTCTGAAAGTACGAGATGTTACATTATCGCGCTAGTGGGCGCCATTGGTAATTGACGATGACAACCTTGACACTTCTTTTCGGTGATTTGAGGCATCGCCCTGTCACTGTCGATGTTACAGTTGTGACGTCACTGAGATTATTCTTTACCAATATTATACACAAGGTGTTAAGTATTGGTAGTGCCTATGATCTGGATAGAATTGATTTCTACGGTTGATTTTTAAGCAATAAAGCGAACATTAAATTGGTGGTTTCTCAAATATTTGTAACACAAGAACATGAATAGTTGTTAATAAATTAGAAAAATTACGTACCATATGAATCCATCGGAATTCTTTTCTTTTATTCTCCGCCATTTATTTTCTACGACGAGTGAGATAGACTGACGCTCGTTCCATCTTGGAGTTTAAGAACGAAGTTTTCAATAAACTGGCATTGACATTTATCGATTGAGCTTTGACAAATTGTCAACCTTACTTTGCCATCTACTGTATATGGGCGAATTCCAAAACTCACCAGATCACCTACCGGATAGGTCAGTCATCTGCTTAATCCATTAAATTGCTAGATGGTCGTGACCAGCTTAACCGGTAGATGACCCGGTGAATTTTGGAATTCGCCCTATGACATTGAGTTATCATACATTTAATAAATGTCATATCAAGAGGGTTCCAGTGACTTTGTACTACTAGACGGCCAAGTATGGCTATACGTCGCCGAAATAAACGCTGTTTCTAAGACCTCCAACATTCTTTTTTCTGATCATCTCTTTCTACTTTACGGTATCTGCGTTAAGCTCTGTTGTGGCACTCTTTATTGTCAAAACGATACAAGCTCCGACGTATGCATGATCTTTCCTGATTTTCTGACTTTTCTTTATTACCAAAAATAGCGTTTTCGGGGGACCGATCTGAGAGTATTGCTATCCTTACATTCTTATTAAGAAACCAAAGGATGGGAATATTCAATTTTTACCTTCATGTCACCGTTGGTGTCACTAGGTGTGCCGGTTTCACGACAATGACAAAATATTGGGAGTCTTGTTACGACGAAAGAGACAGGCAAATACGTCGATGCTATATTTACAACAAGTGGTGTCGCGATGCCTGGGTCTAGTAGTACAAAGTTACTGGAGGCTTCAAACCTGTCATCTTTGATTTACCTCTTTGGTTTGTAAACATCAAGTACCTCAGTCCTTTAGGACTGAGGTTGTTAGGCCCAATTTCACCTATGAAAGGAGAGATATTTGTAAGAAAATTTGTTTTTTTTTCAATATTTGGTGACCTAGAGAGGGAAAGAATAAAGTCCACCTACATTACGCCGTGTTATAGTCCATTCAAACTTTGGCAAAACACCACCGATCAAACGTAGACCACAGTGGTTTAACATTTGAGATTGCTGGTATCTAAGATGATATGGTTGCATAAATAAATATTCACAAAGTGAACAGTTGTGAGATGGCACTTACCTAGATGCATAAAAATTTCCAGGAACGTTCGTGCTTCAAGCAATAGCATCCGATGCAGACGAAGGCCCCAATTCCAGAATTTTGTACCACATCGTGGACGGAAACCATGATAACGCCTTTAAAATAGAGCCCGCCTTCAGCGGAATCCTCAGAACCAATACTGTGTTAGATCGGGAAATCAGAGATAACTACAGACTCACCATAATCGGTAAGAGAGTATTTTAGATGTTATTTATGTGAGAAAGCAACTGCTTTAAAAAGAATAATAAATATCTATGTGCAATGCATTTGAACTGATTTGGGTTAAAATCAAGAAATATAATATTTTTTTAATCATCATCTGAACGATTTCCACCTTCAGTCATGATGCTATGTCTATTGTGGACTCTGTACTACTACTACTATGTTTTTAACGAAAATTAAATATCGAAGAGAGAGAAAGCAATAGAGATAAACTTTTTGGATTGTATTTCTTCTCAATTTTTCTGTGTTCTCACAAACAAACATCACCCATTTACTAGAACAGGTATTGAAAAAACTTGTTGCAAAATGACATATATTTGACAGAACTTTATTGGTTTACAGCCACTGACGAAGGTATCCCTCAAATGACCGGCACTGCCCGCGTCCGTATAAACGTAGTCGACGTAAACGACAACCAGCCGACCTTCCCTCCTCCTCGTACCATCAAAGTGAGCGAAAACACTGAAGTTGGTAGTCTCTTGGTCACCTTGACTGCCAATGACGTGGACACTTTCCCCGAATTGACCTACAGTTTCGGACCCAACGTTGACAAGGAGTATTCCAGCTACTTCAGCGTCGACCGCTACAGCGGCAAAATTTTCCTTAAGAAGAGTCTGGATTTTGAAATGTGGCAAGACTGCAAACTGAAAGTCATCGCTTCGGATGCTGCCCACGTGGCCGAGACGATATTGACAGTGGAAGTTGAAGACGTCAACGATAATCATCCGGTTTTTTCACAGAGCTCTTACGAAGCCCATTTACCTGGTAAGTAATAATTAGGCATACTAATTGTAATAATTTTGCATGAACTTATAGCGTTTTAATTTATTGTTTATATCTCGTTAGTCGTGAAGCTTGTGCGTGAAAAAATCATGGAAATAAAAGAAAATGTGTTGCTTCTGCACTCACTAAGTTTATACATTTGAAGAAGCGTTCTACCAAATAATGCCCGTGCAACTTTTGTTTGCACGCGTCATTATTTGCCATGTTTAATGATTTTATCTACTAGTATAAGTTTAACAAATATATTCTCTGTTTCAGATATTGTCTCAACTTCCACCCTTTTCGACATCATCACCCTCAACGCAACAGACGCAGACGCTGGCAAAAACGCCGAAATAACCTTCTCAATACTAAACCAAGTTCCTGGCTTCTCTATCGGACTTTCAGACGGCATTATCAAAGTGAACATTTCTAACATATCGTCCAGTTTGCAAGACGTGTTCCTGACGGTTAAGGCCGAGGACTCCGGGGACCCCGCTCTATATTCGCTGGTCGCTGTTCGAGTGAAGAATAGCAAACGCATGGAGACGAGCTACGGGTACAAGAAAGAGTACAAAATCACTGTTCCTGAGAACACTAACACCGGAAGCACGCTGATACATTTGGCGAAACCAAGCAGTCAAATGTCCAGTTTTGCCATCATAGAAGGAAACCTCGATAAGATGTTTCAAGTGTCAAATCCATCAGGGGCGTTGACTTTAGTAAAAGCGTTAGACCGGGAGCTACAAGACGAATACGATTTGGCCATAGCGATTGATGAAAGTAATACTTTGGTAACTCACGTGGTGATTGCTGTAGAGGACTTTAACGACAATACTCCAGTTTTCTCTGATACTGAATACGAGAAGAGTATTAGTGAAACGTTGGCAATTGGTAGTTCGGTTGAGAAAGTTGTGGCCACCGATGCAGATCTTGTCGGTAGTCCCAACAGCGACGTATTTTATGAAATAACCTCAGGAAATGGAGAAGGATGCTTCCATATTGACTCCAAAAGCGGAGTGATAATGGTGAATAACAGCCTGGATTTTGATAAAGGTGCAACTGAATATCATTTGGTGATTAAAGCTTGTGATAGGGGCGACAAGCCTTTGTGCTCTTTGGCTTCTATGAAAATTTCATTGCTTGATGAGAACGACAATGTACCAATTTTTCCTTTTAACGAATACATTGAATCGGTAGGGGAAAACGAACCGGCAGGTACGGCTGTTTTTACAATCCATGCCACAGACTTAGACAAAGGAGTTTTTGGAACTTTGAACTATTCTCTAGTAGACTCCTACAATTATGGTGGCGTGGAGAACTCTTGGAAATTGTTCCACATAGACCCGCATACAGGCTTAGTTACTACTGCCGCTGTTTTCGATTACGAGCAGCGCAGCAGGTACAATTTTGCCATTAAAGCCACTGATGCCGGAGGCAAGTCCTCAACCATAAAAGTCTACATAGAAATTGAAGGCAAAGACGAGTTCTATCCTCAATTTACTGAGAGAACCTACAAGCTGCCTTTGGCTACCTCCGTGGTGCTTCCTGTAGGATATGTTGTAGGTCGAGTGCTTGCCACGGACAAAGACAAGGGACCTGATGGCAGAGTTGTATATCAGCTGACCACCCAGCATTCATACTTTAAAATTAATAGAACCACTGGCGCTGTGGTGTTAAGAAAGAAGTTCGATCAATCTGATATTTTAACATCAGGTAGAGAAATTAGCTTGGTGGTTACGGCCAGCTCTGGTAGACAAGGTTCCTTGACCAATATGACTGTTATTGAAATTGTTTTGGACCCTCTGGCTGATCCCGGTACCAACTTGGCAATCGGTGGTACTCTACCTGCTCCGCAAGACGGCATTTCCGATTGGGTTTTAGGCCTGGTGATTGCCATAGCTCTTTTGATTATAGTATTTGGAGCCGCTTTCGTCTACATTCATATGCGCAATAAGCGCAACAGGAAAACTAATAAACCAAATTTGAATTCTGAAACCGTCTCCACTGGTAATAATTATGTAGATCCTAGTGCGTTTGATACAATTCCGATACGTGGAGGAGCACCACAAATGCCGCCCGGTCAGAACCAGTTTGCCCCTCCCAAATACGATGAGATACCTCCTTATGTAGGAGCTCACGCAGCTAGCTCAAACTCTGGTGCAGCCACCACTTCCGAACTATCAGGTTCTGAACAGTCTGGATCAAGTGGTAGAGGTTCAGCTGAAGATGGGGATGATGGAGAGGATGAAGAAATAAGGATGATTAATGAAGGTCCAATGCAACGGGTTAACGATGGGGACTCGCTTTCTGCAGTATCAGTGAGGAACACTCAGGAATATTTGGCCAGATTGGGAATAGTGGATAATTCTGCCATGCAGCGTAATGATCCTAGAGCTGGCAGTAGCAAAGAATCTCTCCATCACCACCAAACAGTTCCTCTGGATAGTTTACACACGATGTTCGATGAAGAGGGTGCCAACGAAAATGATATCACTAATTTAATTTATGCCAAGTTGAATGACGTGGCAGGCAGCGACAGGGCGAGTTCTACAGACGAAGGCGGAGGGGTGTCTGCAGGGACACTAGGGCCCACCATGGAGCACGTCATGGCAATAAGTTACGGGGAGGTGCCGACAGTGACGCATCAACCTTCCATGAATGGCTCTTTGAGTTCCATTGTGCATAGCGAAGAAGAGCTAGCGGGCAGCTATAATTGGGACTATCTCCTGGATTGGGGCCCACAGTACCAGCCTCTGGCTCATGTGTTCTCCGAAATCGCAAGGCTGAAAGACGACACCGCGTCTGTGCATAGTGGAGCCAGTGGAACTTCAAGTGTGCGTAGCAAGGTGTCGGTGGCTCCAGCTAAAAATATTCCACCCCCTCTAATTACCAGCGTGGCCCCTCGGGCGATTGCCATGCCAATTCTTAACGCACGTGGAGGTCACAATCAAATGATGATGCTCCCGCGTTCTCCCATTAACCACGACACTTCAGGGACGGGCTTCGGCACCTCTACAGCTATGTCACCTAGTTTTTCCCCTTCTTTATCCCCCCTAGCTACTAAATCACCTTCAATTTCGCCTCTTGTAGCTCCCGGCCTGTCAGCCGCTCATCACGTAATGTCCAGACAGGCTGCTCAAAATAGGAATAAATCTGTCGTGGATACTGAACTAAGGATATAAGTAATTGTGGAGCTGGCAATTAATTGCCCAGCGCGTTTTGGGCTGTGTTATAGGAGCTTTTTGTTAGACTGACCATTGTAAATTTGTTTAATGTATATACATATTTTGTAGAATAATTATTATTGTAAACCATGCTCACTAGATCTTAGGTTAACTGCCATGTTTAGCCATATTTATTTGCTCGTTTGCTCGGAGCGTCATTTGTTTAAAATTTTGATACGCACCCGTTCCCTATATAGGTATTATAAAATGTTCCTATCTTGACTTCGAAAATCGAAATTTTAAATCCGAATTGTTAACCAAGTTTTACCAAGAAATGGTATTTGTTCAGTTGATTATGTGTGAATGATTAGAATAAATAATGAATTATATAGATTAGCAAATGTTTTGCAATTTTGTATAAAACAACTGTAAAAATGTACAAATTGTTAGATAAGTTAAATAAAAGACAATTTTTTTACTGTTGTTTTTTTATCTTCATCATCACATAGCACTAATCCAAATACCAGTTAAATATATAAATTCATTACTGATTGTATTCTAGAAAATATTTCTGGTAAATGCTTAGAATATAAAATTAAAACGGTGGAGCTAAAGATGCATTAAGAAAAGGTAGCTTCCCAGGTGAGAAGGTGATGATTGCCAGTCCATCAGTCAAGCTCGTCATTTTGACGTAATTTTTTGGTAAACATTGGTCACCAAAGAGGATGACCTCAAAACAACATCATAATGGCGGGCACAAGTCAAAGAGCGAGAACATTATTTTGCAACATCAAACGGCGTTACTTTGTGACATCAGGTTCACTTCACTTTGCGACGTGAGAATGACCTTATTTTACGTTAATTTCTAGGAGCAGTTTCTTTCCTAAGGTATATAGTTTTACTTAAGTCGAAGAGTAAAAAAGGTTCTAGAATCTAAATTTTTAACTTCCTTTTTGACTTTGACTTGGTACCAATAAAATTGTTAGCTCTAAAAATAACATGAAATTTAAAAAAATTGCCTTTAGTAATACACTGCCTAAAATAACACGACATTTTTAAATTTTAATCAAAATGTTCTAATTTTGACCTAATAACAAACAATTTTGGTCTAAAAGTAAAACAGTTTTTTTAACTTTAAATATAGAAACACAAAATTGTAGAGTAAATGTAACAGAATAATAAAAAAAAACCTTTTGACAAGAAATCTTGATCCGAAGACAGCATTAAATTTTGAATTTTTTTATATTTGGCTTAGGTAACAAAAAATTTTGGTGCCACTGTAATATAAAATTTTGACATTACTAACAGGAAATTTTATTTTAAACGTAACACAAAATTTTTAATTTTTGACTGTAGTAACACGAAATTTTATCACAAAATTAAAACATTTTTACTTAGTAACAAGTGCTACGTACTTTATGGTATTGCGTAGCAAAGGTGGGTGGATGATGATTATTATTAGCTTTGTTAAAAGTTTCTTCCTTTTTTGCTTGAATTTACTCTCAAGACCCTGCTGACCTTTTGAGGCAAAATACGCGCTAAAATTACGCCGAAGAGGGGTCGAGGGGCAGTTAATAGTGAATTTTTTATAAAAGGCGCCACCCGATTTTATAGCCCCACAGTGGGATCAGCAAGTCGACTTAATTGACAGAAGCCTCAAAAACGGGAAAATAAAATAACGCTGTAATTACCAGGACTCAAATTGGAATAAATAATAAACAAAACGTCAAACAATTAAAGAGGTGTTTAATTAACTAATGACCCTTTCTCATAAAAAAAAGGTATTAATATAAAGGTTTAAACTATCGGACGAGGGTCAGAGCCCCTTTAAGTACAGGTAGAAAACCGATAGTACCTAGCACCTAGCAGCTGATTTTCTACAACAATCACTTAACGACTTTGAACCCAAATATCGTTATTGCTTCCAGTAGGAAAGTCGGCTCTGTACATGACAGAACAGAATGTGAATATGAAAGTATGGGTTAATTTATATTAAACAAAGGTGTGCGCTTAACTGAGGTTAAGTGTAGTGGGTGCTCCACATGAAGCGTAAGCTTTATAAAATAATGGTTAAAGGCTAATGATTTGTAGAACAAACTGGGTTGCACTAGAAGTCAAGTTAAACCAAATACTGCACACCAGTTTCCAGACAAAAATAATACCGTTCATATATATATATATATATGGTTGGCTTACACAGATGTTATGATAATTTAAGTCGTGAATTCACAGTGTGCGAATCTCAGCTATTCACTACAAGTGTTCCACGGTGTAAATACACTGGAAAAGACCCACCTGAGTTTCCTGGGTTGCTCCGAGGTCCAAGTGAGTGAGCTGTGCACACAAAAACCGATGTCAAGCAACCAGGGATAACTCAGAGCATGCAGTCAGCGTCTAATGCAGTTTAAAGCAGGATGCAGGAGGCAGTATAAAGCAGTATCAAGCAGGCCTGGAGTTAGAAGTGCCTTTATGTAATTTAAACTCCGGAAGTGAAAATAAATGAAAAGGTCATATTTCATACAATAATTTAATGGTGGCGGATTAAAATCATATGGTGCAAATTAGATCGATCCTATTGATCACAATGGAAACGTGCTACGTACCTGGGGTTAGAGGGTGGCCTGATGGTAATTACCACGTGATCTACACTATGGCAAATTTCCTTTTATTTAAATGGAGTGAGATTTTAAATTATTCTCGTATGATGAAATCAGTCCAGGACTATAAGGTATCAGCCTTCACTAATATACTGGAAATTTAACACTATCTTTTAAACTCTCAAAAATCCGCAGAGCACAGCTTTCTTAGCCAAGAGCCAGAAGATGAAGAGGTTTCTTTCTAGAAGGAAATTCTTTAGTGTTAAGCGAGACCAAAAAAAGAAAGTAAGGTCAAAGGAGAATATTTGTTTTAAGGTACTATTTTGTAGCAAGATTGTACTAAATGCTTTGCACCATTTTGATTGGAGGAGAGTACCATGACGTCACAACATGTTCACCATTTTCAGCCAATCACGACTCCCGTTTGGTTTTACACCTTTGTTGTTATTTACAAAAATTCAATAAAAGTTGTTAACTTATAATTCCATAATCTTCAACATTCCAAAGTTCATCAAGAGATATATAATATTTATAGAAAATCAGCCTATCTCCCTTAAATAGTAAAGAGTCATAAAAGTTCAATTAATTAAACCCTAATATTTACAGTTGTCCGCTGCCTCTGCAGGGCCAGACTAAACGAAATAAACATTAACACAATAAAAATCGTAACACAAGAAATTTTGATCCAAAAGTAACATCAAATTTTTAAGTTTGGTCTTACAGGTCAGTACATAAAAATTTAGTCTAAAGGAAAAAACGAAATTAATAAAATTTAAACTTATCAATGAGACATTTTGGTCTGAAAGTAATACAAAATCTTAAAATTTTTACTTAAATTATTAGTCTAAACGTTATATAAAACACGATTTTTTTAAATTTTGGCTGTAGGAACACCAAATTGTATAATACAAAGTAAAAGAATGTTTACTTAATAACAAGAAATTTTGATCCGAAAGTTGCATCAAATATTTAAGTTTTAACTTTAGTAAGAAGATAATTTAGTTAAAAGCGTAACATTAAATTTAAAACTGTTTGCTTAGCAACGAAAAATTTTAGTCTAAAAAGTAACTAAAACGTCAAAACTTTTAGTGTTATTAATTATTGCTAAATTGAAAATGTAAGTTTAAATGTAGTATAACAATTTTTTTTAATTTTGCCTTGGCAACGAAAAATTTTGTTCTAATAGTTACATAAAATTACAAAATTTCGACGTTAGTAACAAGAAATTGTAATCTAAACGTAACAGAAAGTTTTTTAAATTTTGACTTATTAACACGAAATTTTGGTCTAAGAGTGAGTAACACAAAATTTTTAAATTTTGACTGTAGTAACACGGAATTGTAGTATAAACGTATCACAAAAAAAATTTTTAGTAACAGAAACTTGTTCTGAAAGTAACATCTAAATCTTTAAGTTTCGACTTTGGTAACAGGAATATTTAGCTTAAATTTAACACGAAATTTTGATCTGGAAGTAACACAAAATCTTCTTGAAAAATACTTGAAATAATAGTTTAAAAATAAAATTGTTTAACTTTCACTTGCAAACAGAAAATTGTACTTTAAAAGTAATATAAAATTTACAAATTTTGACTTTAATAACAGAAAATTTTAATCTAAACGTTACACGAAAATTTGGTCTGGAAGTTACACAAATTCTCAAAAGTTTTACTTGAAATGTTAGTCTGAACGTAACATGAAATTAAATGTTTAATGTCGACTTAGTAACAAATTATGGTCTAAAAGTCATAATACAAAATTAAAAAATTTTGACATTACTAACAGGAAATTTTAGGGTAAATGTAGCACAAAATTTTCAAATTTTGACTGTAGTAACACAGAATTGTAGTTTGAACGTAACACAAAAATTAAAAAAATTAACTTAGAAAACAGATACATTACATTGATTTGCAAGTAACATCAAATTTTTAAGTTTTGACTCTAGAAACATGAAAATTTAGTCTAACGCATAACACCATAACACAAAAGTTAAAAATTTTGACTGAAAATGTTAGTGTAAACGTAACACGATATTTTTAAATTTCGGTTTGGCAACAAGAAATGTTGGTTTAAAAGTAACAGAAAAATACAAAATTTTGACTTTGGAAACAGACATTTTTAAGTTTTGACTTTAGTAACACGAAGGTTTGCTCTAAAGCGTAACACGAAGTTCTTAAATATTTGATTTAGTTCCAATAAGAATTTTTTTCTAAAAGTAACATGATACATGTTTAAATGATTTGACTTTAATGACACGAAGCGGCTACACCCCAATTTAAAATATACAAAAAGAATAATTTTATTAATAGTTTGCATATTTTAAATTAGAATTTTTTGCCAAAGAAGCTAATAATTGTCATCATTGTCATATAATCTTTTTTTTTATTGCATATAAATCAATAAAATATGTTAAGTGTATATTTATTAGGTGAATTAAATATACATAAAAATGTTTTTGACTAAACATAACGACGACACTATGAGTCATTATTATGACGTCATTTATTTGCCGTTATATATATTATATTTATTCGTTAGGTGACGTCGAATAACGTCACCGTTCCCGCCTGGGTTCTCATATTCGACAGGGTTGTTTTATTCTCTGTTCAGCGAGGGTTCAATATGACGTCACATTCTTTATCTCATTTCATTAGAAAAAGATCGCCAAAAACCAAGCGAATTATTAGTTCTTATTAATAATAAAACCAGCAGCTAAAGTCACTTTGGCACTTAATGTCAAAATGTCGTCAAAATTTAGAAATTCTGGATTAATCGTCACCTGCAAAAGAGTGTAACATTTTGTGAAATGGTTACAAAATGCCTTGGCGCTGCGATGAAAAGGAACAAATTTTGATATTAAGACTCATTGACTACTTTCTGCGAGTAAAAGTGGCACGAAAAACAGTATTACCAGTAGATGCAGTGTTCAAGATAAGTTTCTATGTATTTTCGAAGACTAATGGCGTTTTTCACTGGGAAAACCAGTGCGCACTGAGTGTATTTCTATCCTTTGTCAATTCGTTCAAAATATAAAGACATAAATACACTTAGTGCGCAAGCCAGTGAAAAACTCTATAAATACCATATTTTTTACCAGTTTAACTGACATTTTATCAAAAAGAGACGTTTTTTTTTGTATGACGTTACAATTTTTTACGTAATATTTAACCCTCGCTGAACAGAGTATACTCTCTGTTCAGCGAGGGTTCAATATGACGTCACATTCCTCATCTCATTTCATTAGAAAAAGATCGCCAAAAACCAAGCGTATTATTAGTTCTTATTAATAATGAAACCACCAGCTAAAGTCAGTTTGACATTTAATGTCAAAATGTCGTAAAAATTTAGAAAATCTAGACTAATCGTCGTCATCGGCAAAAGAGTGTAAAATTTTGTGAAATGGTTACAAAATGCCTTGGCGCTACGGTGAAAAGGAACAAATTTTGAAATTAGGACTCATTGACTACTTTCAGCGAGAAAAAGTGGCACGAAAAACCAGTAGATGCAGTGGTCAAGGTAAGTTTCTATTTGATGGATTTTTGAAGACTAAATACCATATTTTTTACCAGTTCAACTGACATTTTATCAAAAACGGACGTTTTTTTTTATGACGTTACAATTATGCCGTAATATTTAACCCTCGCTGAACAGAGTATAGTATTTTTTATTCTGCAAATTGAAAATAGAAGTCAGCATTTACAAGCTTTATTTTGCCCCAAAGGTGCGTCTTTGGGTACGTACCCAGAACCTAATATATCTATTATCAAAGTTTAGGATATCTATACTGTATAAGCATCTTACCATATTTTGGGTAAGGCAGTAAGGCCTTAAAATAGGCATAAATATCGAAAGGACTCTTAAGGTGACTTTTACAAGTTCAAGTAAAACTTCAGATTGAGGATAAAACTCCAGATATAACATTGCATTATTTATCTGTCAGGTAAACAATGCAATGTACATGAAGTCTGGTGTTTTATCTTCAATATGGAGTTTTACTTGAACTTGTAAAAGTTGCCCTTAGGGCGACTTTTACAAGTTCAAGTAAAACTTCAGATTGAAGATAAAACACCAGACTTGATGTACATTGCATTGTTTACCTGACAGATAAACAATGCAATGTAGGTTATATCTGGAGTTTTATCTTCAATCTGAAGTTTTACTTGAACTTGTAAAAGTCACCCTTAGAACGTTATATATTATTTTTACTCGAGACTGTTGTTGAACATAGTCATGCTTAGTCAAATTGTTTTGAGCTGGATTACATCTTGAAAATCGGTGATAAAACCTAAACAATAAAACATAGCCAATTAAAATCAGAGTATTTATCTATTGCCTAAACAAGGAATGGGAAACAATATGTAGCAACTAAAATCACTTCATTTAAAAGACGATTCATTCTTGAATATTCTATATGCTCTATATAAATTTCCTTCACCACGATATCATGAAAGTCTACAGTTGAAAAATAATTTTAGGTGAGGCTTTAAATGCAGAGACACAGCACAAAGATTTCTTATGTTCACAGTTCTCAAAGTTTCTAATTAATACAAAATAAAATAAACCTAAACAAAAAGTGCCAGTTCGACAGTCAGACGATCACGAACCACATTACCTATGTAGAGAACCGAGGGTTTAGTTGGTTTATGTAGATCAGAAACATTTTTTTTGTAATGGACGGCCCTATCCCATCCATAATGGGATAAGGACATTAACAGGTTAAGAAAACAATGCAAAATTGAAAAAATTGGAAAAAATCCAAGAAGACCACCTATATAAGTGTTGTTTGATAAGCTCCGGAAATTATCGACCATTCTTAGGAAATACCCTGTAGATATATGGGGCGGCGTTCGTGCGGGGTCTTTAATAATATTGCATCTCAGAAGCAGATCTAGACTAGAAGTGGCTCCGGAGCAAGGGGTTTTTCTCAGGGAAAGGTGCTTCTTCTATGAGTTCTTCCTCAAGTGGAAGTTCCTTTGAGACGTATTCTGATGAAATTTCTTCAAGCGCTACTTTGGTTGTAACTTCTTAAATTGTAAATCCTTGCTTTTACACCACCTCGAGCACTTTCATCTCCGGCACTGGCTCTTCTACCGGTTCTATTGAATGGATTCTTCTTTCTAATGATAACTTTTTCCTTAACACACTCCTCTATTTTTTTTGGGTTAAACAGTAAGTTTTTAACTAATTCCGCTTTCTCAGGTTTCAGTGCTTTTTAAACAAAATCTTTGGTCCTCCACTCCTTCAGGTTCCGCTAGTTGTCCTTTCTTTAATTCAAATTTCAACTCTATTTTCGCCCTGTCAGGTTTCAGTGTTTTGTTAAAAAAAAAACTCTTTGGTCCTCTACTTCTTCAGACACCACTAGTTGTAATTTCTTTAATACAAATTTGAGCCTTCGCCTTCTCAAGTTTTGGTTTAAAAAGATTTTCCTTATTGTATAGTTTTCTCTGAAAGAAAGTTCTTTGAGATAGGCCTCTCCTTTTTGGTAAGCGCAGCTTCCTCTGGAGCTTTCTTCTTTGGTTTGGTCTTTTTGTTCCTTTTTTTCGATATCATTATTGATAGTAGGAAAGACTTCTATTTCGTCTTCGTTCCCTCAGGCTTTAATTTAGTTTAGTTTTTTAGTTCATCCTCGGAACTAGCTTTTCGTAGAGCTTAGTGTGTAACAGCTTCTTCGATCGCTTCCTCCGAGGCTTTGCTATATGTACTCGGTATCGGGTATCGGTTTTGCTGTATTTCTGGCTTTATTTTTTCCTTTCTTTTACAGGTATGTTCGTGTTCTTCACGACTTATTGATTCATATTTACTTTCGGTGTCATCATGGGAGAAGTCAGATACTTCGAAATTTCAACCCTTAATAGCTATTTATGTAACCAGTTACGAAAAGTCCGATTTTGTGTAACGAATGAATGTTTGCGGGACTAGCGCAGCGAGTTCCTGCAATTTGAATGAGATACACAAGAAAGGCTTTTCGTCACGTGTTTCCTAAAAGACTTTTTCTAATTTTGACTACAAATGCCTACTTAGAGAGAGAGTTATTATTAGTAAACTAACCGTAAAACTGTAGCAACGGTGTGCCACAACCGAGACTTGCAACTGGTGGTGAAACGAATTTTCATCAACAGTTTCGAAAGATTTTACTTTTCGTAACTAGTTACGAAAAGTAGGACGTTACGACACTGTCATCAGTATTGAAAAGTGCCACTTTATATGTCAAAATTAGAAAAACTCTTTTTTTTTCCAGAAATTTCTATTTTTTTTTTGGGTATAATGAATTTATTTTAACACTTTCTTCCGGAGCTTCCACCTCTTTATCTTCTGGACGTTTCTTCCAAACAACCGCTTAAATTTGTACTTTCTTCTGTCGTACTTTCTATTTCTTGATGATCTTGATTTTAGAGGGTTCAAGTATGCTAATAAAAGATTTTCAAGGGCTTGTTTGGTTGTAACTTATTAAATTGGAACTACTTGTTTTTTTACTCCATCTCTTCGGAAATCTGCCTCTTAGGCTCAGGCTTCTTCTACAGGCCCCATTGGTTGCGATGCTTTCTCTTATGCATTTAGTTCTACAATTGCTTTCGGTTTCAGAATTTTACCATTTTGCTACCTATATGATGACTTTTTCCTTAATATTGTTCTCTTTTCCTTTTTTGAGTTTTTTGTTTTGAACTTTTGTCTTGAACTTCAATCATTTCCGTTTTTTCAAATTTCAGTGCTTTCTCCAATAAAGTTTTTTTATGCTTCTACTTGCGGCTTTTAGGCTTCTCTTCATATTGCCCTTTCTTGTATTTTGGAAAAGTCGAATATTTTGAAATCTGGATTCTTTATGGCGGCCTTTCGTTTCTTTCTAAAAGTATTTGATTTTTTTGGTTTTCTAAGATGTTTTCCGGAGTTTCCTCCTCTTTATTTTCTAGATATTTCTTTCTCGCTTCTTTCACTCTTCTTCTCTATTCAAAACCACATTGCCAACCCTCTTCTTACTTCTTTGATTGTTTTTTCTTCCTGATAATCTTGATAGTAGGTTCAGTTCTTCAGGCTTTTCCTCAAGCTTATGATTGATGATACCTGAACACCTGATTCACGTCTTCCGGCTTTTGTTTCTTAACGTCTTCAATATTAAGAACTAGCACCTAAGTTCTGTTAAAACTTGAAGAAATTGTACTAATTCATTGATTACAATCTAAATTGTTTCCCGGGCTTGAGGCCGTGGTCCAATGGAATGTCTTCCTGACGTTTCATCTACAGCTGCGACAGAGCATTATTAAAAATGATGAAGGCAATGGACGAAGTGATCTCTCTTGCTTCCCGACGTTGGCTGGTTCGATTGGTGATCTCCGTGGTATTTATTCCCCCGACGTCGCGCTGCAGTGGAGGGGCTGGGGTGGGGGTAGTGGCGGCGCGCGGTTTCGACGCACGATGTATGTCGTAGAACTCGGTTCCAGTCTGCATTTAGAAACGTAATTTCCTCCTTCTTTTTGAAATTGTTGTGGTGTTGAAAGATCTCAAAGGACTCTCTCCTTAGTCTCGGATAGAAACGCTGCGATTGATATAAGATATCCACCTCGTTGAATGGTGACTCCATCCGCATGTCGTGACCTTCGGAGAGAGGTTGCTCTGCTGCTGCTGAATTTTGTGTTTGTACCAGTCTGCACTCCTCTTGTGTTTCGTAATCCTCTTGTTGATATTGCGATTTGCAATGCCAATGTATACAGGGCCACAGCTGCATGGAACTCGGTACTCGGTAAGCTCCGGATGACGATAGGGGATTTCTGCGGTCTTTGGCCGACCTCAAGCTCTGTTATATTGTATAAGTGGGTTTAAAGATAGTTTGTTTGGCCGAATAAGGCATCTGTCCTGGGTCTGGGTGGATCGTTCACATATATAATTATTGACTACCTCCCTTCATAGAAGATAGGTGAGTGTCATCATCCTTTTCGAATGGGTTTTCTCATTGTTTGCGTGCCGTTTCCTCTATTTTGTGTTTATTGTAGGGAATTTAATGTTAAATGGTTTGCGTGTCATATTAGAAACTATATATACCTTTTTATTTATACACAATGTAATTATGTAAGTTGAAGCATTTTCCCATGTGTTTTTAGCCTTGAAGAAGACTAAAGTTGAGTCGAAACGTCGGCATTCTTCAATAGAAGATAGAGAGTTTTTTTTGTCCTCTACCTGCATTACCATCCAGTTAATTTACATAAGGACGCTATTACACTGATCAGGAATGAACAACGGGGATTCGTTGACTAGGTCCGGAGGGACCTTGGAGAAGATGCTTTGAGACTACTAAAAGATTGGCTGAATGCGGATAGAAAACGAGCCGCACTAAAAAACCGGAAAATATGTCTATTACAATGCCGCTTCAAACGGGTATATCCTAACCACATCAAAAATAATATAGGTTGTTTAAATGTTTTAAAGTCTGAACATCTTCCGTTCTTGACTGATATTGATTGTTTATTTAATAAATTCCAAAAGGCAATACTCAATGTTGAGGTAAAGATAACTATCTGGAAACTAGATAGAATCGAACGTGAAAGTAACAACATTAAAAACACATTGTTAAATTCTTTTCCGCATGAGATATTCACTAGGTTCGAATCTTATTGTAAGTTTAAATTCAATGTTTACTTTAGTGTCATAAAGAAGAGGAACCTAAAAAAGATAAATGAATTAGTTGCACTTCGTTCAGTTTTTAAGATTGAGACGCATGAAAATTTTTTACACAACTACACTACAATAGAACTACCTGACCCGGTACGGAGAATATTTTCTGCGGGCCCTAAATTTGCCTTACCTTTGGACGCTCGTACTATACCTATACCAACGATAATTAAGGACCTAGAACACTGCATACAGTCTTGTGTCACCTCGGAGGATGATCAGAATGATGCTCGAGGCACCTGCGTTAATATTATTACTAACATTGTTGTAATTAGCGTCCTTAAGTTATAAGTTGTTGGTGAAGTTAGCGGGATTAGGACAAATAATGCACCTATTCTTTATTTGAAAATGGCCGACGTATTCGCAAATTTTGTACCTTGGGCAGCGGATGTGTGTTTTGTCGAGCCCAAGATACCAGAGTCACCGAACAATCGAATGGAGTTTGCTACCGTAACTACCTTAAATCGTACTTTAACTGACTACCCTTCCAAGTGAGAATAGCCCTGATGAAGACTAAATAAATAGTCGGAACGTCGGCCATTTTCAAATAAAGAAGAGGTGCATTATTTGTCCTAATCCCGCTAACTTCAACAACAACATTATTACTAACTTTTATTATCGTAATTTACACACTAATAATAATCATGTGGATCCACTCTTAAAGGACTTTCGTAACGCCAAGAGGTTTTTGCGTGAGCATAGTGAGCTTATAGTGGCGCGCTCGGACAAGGGTAATTCTATAGTTGTTATGCTTAAAGAAGAATACTTACAGGGAATGGATTTACTGCAAGCGGCTACATCCACATATCATAGCATTAATACTGACCCCATTATACGGTTTCAAAACGCGTCTAACAAACTGATTGATTCATTGTTTAAGGAGAATTGTATAGATGAAAACTCACGCAAAAGATTTAGTGCCCATAACTGTGTATTTCCTAAATTATATGGCTTACGTAAAACACATAAGCCGAGTCTCTCTCTAAGACCGGTCGTTAGTTGTATTGGTTCTCCTGCGTATAACTCGGCCACTTTTGTGCATAACATCCTAAACCCTCTTACTTCTACCTTTTTGTACAACAAAAAACTCCTTCGAGTTGACCCAATTCCTGCAGAACTTACGGCTCCCTGACAAACATGTGTTAGTTTCTTTGGATGTGGTTTCACTGTTTACCGACATACCTAAGGGACTTGTCTTATCGATATTCAAATCTAAATGGACATTCATGACCGCGTACACCTGGATTCCTAAGTCCCTTTTCTTGGAAATAATAAATTTTCTCTTTGAGAGCAGTTCTTTCAAGTTCAATGGTGCTTGGTATCAACAAAAGGAAGGGTCAGCGATGGGTAATTCAGCTAGCCCAGTTCTGGCAAATTTTGTGATGAACGAGGTCATTACACATGCTTTGAATATTTTACCATTTGAGCTACCGTTCATTAAACTCTACGTAGATGATACCTTACTGGCTTGCCCTAAGGACCGAGTTGCCCACTTACTTAGTTACTTCAATAACTTCCACTCTCGATTGAAGTTCACACTTGAGGTGGAGAGTGCTGGCAGTATACCGTTCTTGGACAAGCTAGTGAGGCGGAATGATGATGGGTCCCTATCGACGGACTGGCACATGAAGCCTACAGCTTCAGGTAGGGTCATCAACTATTTATCTCATCACCCGCCGTAACAAAAAATTGCAACAATAAAAAAATTATATTGAGTAGTCCTGAATATTGTTCGAAGAATGAAAACAATATTAAAATTATTTTGAAACAAAATAATTACCCTACATCCTTAGTTAATAGGACTATCAATGAATATAAGCACCATATGCAAAATAAAGAACATTCTGCATGCAGCTTGTTATCCTACATACGTGGTTTGTCAGAAAGGTTAAAACAACATTTTGAAGATAAAAACCCTCAATGTAGTGGGCAGGGAATTTGATTGGACTACGGCCTCAAAGCCCGGAAAACACTTTAGATTGTATTTTCACCGACCGTGAATGCCTTCACAATTCATTAATTGGCCTAAAGTCCATTCAGTTAATCCTGCTTTTTAACTTAAGAGCTAAAAAGCTTCGGGTTTGTTTGGTACATTTTTTTTTCTTTATATTCCTAACAGAGGTGCTGGTGTCCCTATGGGTTTAATAAGTTAACTTCGTCTTCTCCTTCAGATTTGTCAACCTGTTTTAGCTGCAGCTGTTCCTTACTCTTCTTCGGGGTTAAATTTCGGTTTGCAATGGCGAATAACTTCATTTGCGCATCTTTTCCCAAGCACGAGTTCTTGATGATCGAAGACAAGACCTCTAAGACATTTTTAAGCTTAACTTTCTTGTTGAAGGAAACTTTTACTTCTTCAGGCTCCTCCTTTTTCTCCTCAGACGATTAAGATTTTTTTAATTCAAGTTTCTCAGTGTCCTTGCCTTCGAGATATGTTAGTTCAAACGGTGATATCTTCGCCAGTCCCTGATTAATAATTTCAAGCCAAATTATTTACATGATTTAGCTATTTATGTAACCAGTTACGAAAAGTCCGATTTTGTGTAACGAATGAAATTTGAATGAGATACACAAAAAAGGTTTTTCGTCACGTGTTTCATACAAGTTTCTTTCTAATTTTGCCTACAAATACCTACTTAGAGAGAGAATTATTATTATTAAACTTCAATATTTACTTTTAAACCACTTTGTAGCTACTTAATACCGTAAAACTATAGCAACGGTGTGCCACAGCCGAAACCTGCAACTGGTGGTGACACCAACTTTTCATCACTAGTTACGAAAGATTTTACTTTTCGTAACTAGTTACGAAAAGTAGGACGTTACGTCACTGTCATCAGTATTGAAAAGTGCCACTTTATATGTCAAAATTAGAAAAAAATATTATATGACAAATATCTAGGGTTTCCGGAACCTAAAACGACAAACTAATCTAGTAAACTCTATTTAGTCGTTATGTCAATTTGACTCAAATTTTGTTATCCAGAAATGTTTCCTAAATGTGGTGCTCCTTTCTGAAAATGGCTCGTTGATACTTTTTTTTAATTAAATTAATCAAATTGCTGATTATCTAGAAATAGAAATATATCTAGAAAATGAAAATCTACAAAAATAAATTTTCGGTTATCTTATGTTATGTTAGTTACTCGTATGGGCAAGCTATTAGAGTATGATATGATTTTTCAATTGCGACCATAGATTACATTTGGGAGGGTCAGGTCAACTCGACAATACCTATGAAATAAGCTGTCTATCTTTATCTGTAGATCCTGACCATAAACTGATCTATTAGCACAAACATGTCTGCACACTTTATACAAAAGAATAGAGATTTAAGATCCAAAGCTGCAAAATGCGAAATATGACACGTTTATGTACAAACTTTGTTTTACAAACTAGTTTCGTATGTCGATTTGTTGTTATTAATACTAATTTCTAAAAACAAAGTATCATCTCTAAAATAAATGTCCTTAAATAAAGTTGAATGGGGTATAAATACGTATGTTGACGTGGATTCTTGAGGCTCGTCTTCCTCTTCGTCTCCTTGACTTCTCTTCGTTTTAATGTATTTCGAAAAATCTTTCTTCTACAATAAATAAGAAAAACTGAAGAAGAAAGTACATAATCACTAATATAAGCTCAAACCTGTTGTGTATTGGTCTGGTCCCTTAACTTAATGTGTCCTTCGATCACACAAGGCCACTCTAACAGGGGATCATACTCGCCTTTAAGGATGTGAAAACATGCCAAAGCATGCCTGTCCTTCCACTTTTTAATGCCGTTTATGTACAGAAAAACCTACTTTTCTATGATTATTACAAAATTCGTAACTCAAAAAAGAAACTCTTACTCTCATTTTATATCCATACTGGTGTGTGTAGAAAATGGGACTCTTTAAAACAATGTCATTCTCTTTGGCCCTCTTCAATTTTGACTCAACGTCTGTTAGTCTCCATATCAGCCTTTGATATGTTGCACTCTCAGAGGTGTTCAAGTCTGTTATAAAGCAGGTTTACTTAAACTTCATAATTACAAATAGCAAGCACTATGCACCTTCTAAAATCTCCATGTTAATTTTCATCTGATTCACCTCTTGCCTCATTATTCCAAAGTCTCTTTCAAGGATATCAATTTTTTCGGCTGCCTCTGATGAGATCTGACTCACTGCCCTAAAATCAAATACCAACCCTAAAAAACATTGAAAATCATAAAAGTCTCAGGATTTCATTTTACGGTTTTTACTACCTGCATATTTAGCTTTGTGTTCATCAAACATACTTTTGAGAGACTGAATTTCAACCACTACGTTTTGAATAACACCAGTCTGCTCCATCCACATATTTTCAAACGATTCATTTTGCTTGTTGAAAGTACTTCGTATTTCCTCAAGATTTCTTGCAAAATCTATTTCTACATTCTTAGAACGAGAAGTTTCTTTGTAAAATGCTTCTTTCGTCAGATTTAGATCCATTTGGAAGTTTTGCAACTGCAGAAGCTTCTTCTGGACGTAAGTCATTTGTTTTCCCGACTCTTGCTTGATCGCGTCGATGGCTGATAAAGAGTTATTTAATGTAGTCAACTACAGAAAATTAAAATTTACACTTTTTGAGTAGTTTCTATTAAAACATAAGTTACTTGCGCATCAACTTTCTTTTTCCATTCAACTAAGTATCCATTAAGGTAATTCAACTTCTGTATAGACTGTGAGTGCTTGCTGATGGTATCTTTCACATCAGCTATATCTGAAACTGAAGTACGTGTTGGCGAAGAATTCGAGGTTCGTGGGAGTGTTTGCCTTGATGCCATCAATCTGAGCTCCAACTCAGCTATTTGCTTTTGGAGCTTTAAGATATCCGCCTGATTGTTTTGCGGAGGCTGCATGATGTTGGATGATTTAGGAATTCCATTTTTGCCTTGGGAAAAAAGTTGAGTGAAGAGAAAAAATCAGCAGAGATGAAAGTAAGCAATAAAAGAATACATTCAAATATTATAATAGACAGAAGTGAAAATAGATATAGATAGTAGAAGATATTGAATGAGTAACAAAAAGCCAAAACACATAACGGGCAATGAAAAATTACTTTTGTTAAATTAGGTTTCATAACAAGATTCTTGACATGATATTTTTTCAACTATTGTTATCAGTTGCACTTGTACAAGATTAAGATTAACGGTATTGGATTATATTTTAATATCGAATATATTATAACACTTACCTACATTCGAAGTGCTTGGTGGCAGACTTGCAAACGAGGGACCCAAATCCAAACTTGCTGATTTTCTTACATTATTCGTGCACTCAGCCTTATGCTTAACTATTCCATCCCTTGGGACGTAGGATCCACACTTGTACGGACAGGGAATAAGTACTTTTGAACATACTGAAGTATGACCCTAAAAGCATATATTTATTATCACAACTACCAATTAAAAACCAAGAAGTTTTACTATTTCGCTTTCGTTTTCAATTAGTTTGTTGCAAAAGTAGCATGTGAATGGGCGTCTATTGTTACTCATTTTTCTATTAAACACCAGATAGATACACAACGCTCTCAGTGAAGTGAGAAACTTGATTAATTTCAGGTGATATCAGCATGCATTAGCTGATAAGATAAGAATGTTAATTTCGTGTTGATAATAAATTATCTAAAAAAGGTAGGACATTAATGATGATGAGTAAGATTGGTACAAGTTTACATCTAGCCATAAAAAAAAAATTAATCTAAAAATTTATTTTGTAATGCAAGTATTATCATTATTAGTTGAAAGTTAGTCAATAAACACCTTGTAGACGAGTGTATAAAAAATTAGATATTTGTATTTTAGAAAGGTTAGTTGAATTTAAGGAGTTGACATTTAGGTGTTAGGAATGAATAGACAGATTTCCTTAAAATGCTACTGCTAAGTTTGAGGGTTGATATAAAGATCTCACAAACTGTAAGAGAACCTTAAACGGACGAATATTAGAATATTTTTGGAATTATTCAAGAAAAATTATTATTTAGATTTGCAAACTTCCTTGTAGAACTGATAAACTTGTTGAAATTAAGACATTTTAAAGACACCTTTTATTAGGGAATCTAATTAATAAGTTGAATGATATTTTCCAACGTGCAAGATGTGACAATATTTAAAAAAATAGAATGTTCTCCTATCCTCAGATTTTCAGTTAATATTGGAAGTATTTTTTCATGTGAATCATTTGAAGATAAATAATAATAATAGAAGAGTGAGAATCCGATTGTTCATAATTCACTATTCGCTGAATATATTCAGAAGTATCAGTAATCATCTGATTTTTAAAGTTAAACGAAATTATACTGATTCAAATTAAAAACAGTTGCTCAAATTTGAACAAATTAACGCACATTTTATCTCTTACTGTTTTCGGGATACCTGTACTGAACGGAAACTCGAATTAGGAATATTTTAGCGTTTTATCAGTTGCATTTCAGAATAATAATTTTAATAATAAAATCGAGGGATAAACAGCCAATTCTTGGCATGTGGCTAGTTGTTGGCACTTTCCTCTCCGTTGTCGAAACGTATAGAAACGTCTACATGCAGGACGTATAGAAACATCCAGATGCATGTAGGTTCATAAAAGAAAAATGACAGTGCTACTGATTTGTTTCCAGTAATGATTATCATTCGATCCGTAATATTGTAAATAGGCCAAGCAGGTCTTTATAAGTGAATATAACAGCTACTGATAACGTAGTAAGTTCGAACAAAATTATGAATACACCTTAATTCACACAATGTCGATATGACCCCGGGCTTGGTACGTTCGGTAATTGGCAAACGTAACTGGAAGAAATTCGCCCCTGTATAAACGTCGGATTTTGTTGCACGTGGAGGCCAACAAAAAAAGGCAAGAAAAAACTTTTTTCTTCGACCATGTAAAAATAGACAACTTTCGTCATATCTTGCACTATCCGAAAACATAATTTTCGCCTCTAGTATGAGAAAATCTCATAACGTTAAGTTTCGTCTCTATAGTGACGAAAGTAAGTTGTTCTAGAGTGTAGGTGGCCACCAATTTGTCGACCAACCCATATGCATACTACTTTCGGGGTCCACCCCTCATCAGTACAGCTTTGGCTGGTCGACAAATTGGGCACCTTGATTTCGCTATTTGAAGCCGGAAACGTATAGAGTACCGGTGAGATGTTATACAGAGCAGAAGCAGACCAGCCACCCTCGTAGTTAATTCTAGAAATTAATATGTGCGGGTGGTGCTCTTTACCTATGGGCAGGGACCCACTTCATACTACAGTCACATACATCATTGAGTATACGTTTAGAGTCCAGTAGACTGGGGGTGACTTTGATGTTGTGCAGCCATGCAGTATTATATCTAAAATACGCTGATGGATGTCGTCTGCTTCTGCTCTGTACAACATCTCACCGGTACTCTGTACGTTTCCGGCTTCAAATAGCCAAATCACGGTGCCCAATTTGTCGACCAGCCAAAGCTGTACTGATGGGGGGTAGACCCCAAAACTAGTATGCAGGTGGGTCGATCGACAAATTGGTGACACCTCCACTCTTTTCAATTCGTTCTGGTTCCAATAACTAGCGAGGTAGAGAGCAATATGGGCTGCTTGTCGAACCAAGAGCAATCTGCCATGCAGTATTGGACCTAAAATACGCTGGTGGATGTCGCCTGCTTCTGCTCTGTATAACATCTCATAAGTTGTTCTAATTTCGCCAATTAAATGCTGTTGAACTGATCTAATTTTGGAAAACACCATGGAAAATGGTAATTTCACAAAAAACATGTATATTTTGCTTTACCGGGCTTCAGAAAAGCAAAGTAAAGTGTTGAAAATTTGACCAAACTGGACGCACAAATCCCTTAAGAACGTAACAAACTCAATTCAAATAAATTTAATCTCCAGCGATGTTTTTTTTTTAAATGGTCAAAAAATGCGATTCTGAAAGTGCTTAAAAATTGACCTCCGAAGGGGTCTATTTCCGAAAAATATTGCCTCTACGGAACTTCCGTTGGAGAGAGGTGAAAGAAGATGTCAAGAAGAGGAAGAAACGGTTGGATTCACTTTGATCGGTCGAGGCGTTCTCAAATTGCAGGCGGTCAAAATTGAGAATTGAGAAAAAAGTCATAATACCCACTTTGGACATTTTCGAAAAGATTTTGGAAACAGTTTTTGGCTGTTTCTGATCGGAAGGGCACGCTTACAATCCTCTAGAAACGTAACAAACTCAATTCGAATAAATTTAACTTCTAGAGTTTTTTTTGAAAAAATGGTAAAAAAACGCGTTTCTAAAAGTGCTTAAAAATCAAACTCCGAAGGGGTCTATCTCCGAAAATATTGCACCTACGGCACTTCCGATGGTGGGAAGTGAAAGAAGACATCAAGAAGAGGAAAAATCTGTTGGATTCACTCTCATCGTTCGAGGTGTTTTCAAGTTACAGGCAGTCAGAATTGAGAATTGAGAAAAAAGTCATAATTATACCCCCTTTGGACATTTTCGAAAACATTTCGGAAACATTTTTTTGCTGTTTTTGTTCGGAATGGCACTCTTGCAATCCCCTAAAGACGTAACAATCTCAATTCGAATAAATTTAACTTCTAACGAGGTTTTTCTAAAAATGGTAAAAAAAAACTCGATTCTAAAAGTGCTAAAAAATCACCTCGGAAGGGTTCTATCTCCGAAAATATTGCACCAACTGAACTTCCAATAATGGGAGGTGAAAGAAGACTTCAAAAAGAGGAAAAAACTGTTGGATTCACTCTGATCGTTCGGGGCGTTTTCATGTTACAGGCAGTCAAAATTGAGAATTGAGAAAAAAGTCATAATACCCCCCCCCCCCCATTTGAACATTTTCGAAAAAAATTCGGAAACATTGTTTTGCTGTTTTTGATCGGAATGGCACAATTGCAATCCCCTAAGAACGTATCAAATTCAATTCGAATAAATTTAACTTCTAAAGAGGCTATTTAAAAATGGTCAAAAAAACGAGATTCTAAAAGTTCTTAAAAATCGACCTCCGAAGGGGTATATCTAAGAAAATAACTTCCGATGGTGTGAAGTGAAAGAGGAGACCAAGAAGAGGAAAAAACAGTTGGACTCACTCCGATCGGTCGAGGCGTTCTGAAGTTATAGGCGGTCAATGGAGTTGTTACTGACTTTCTCAGTCAAAATGGTTAGTAGGTGACAGCGGAAATTAACCGTTGTCTAGACAACGTGGAATTTCCGCTGAAGTTTTTAGAAAATTACACTCTTCTTATGGCAAAATGAGGCATGAGGGAAATATTCGTCAAAATTAAACAAAAAGTGGGCGTGGCACCTCACAAATTTTGGCGCTATTTTTTCCTCCTGCCCCCCCCCCCCCCACCCTTCACAGGAGGTTAGATCCGCCACTGCCACGATACATATTGGTTTTGTTGGATAACTTCTTTCTCAGTTATACAGGGTGCGGAAACCAAACCGACAATTTATTCATTTCGATTTGTCTTATGTAAATCGTCTTATCTAAAAAGCACTCTTAAGGCAGTTAGGACGCTTTGAAGATCGCCCTTTGGCATTGTTTTTTTATAATTTCTTAGACTGTTTTTTAGTAATTAATTTAAAAAAAAAACATATGTCAAAAAACCATCTTCAAAGCGCCCAGCTCCATTAGGAGACATTTTTGGACAAGGCGATTTACCTCAAATCTGCATAAAAACCTTTCGGAATATGCTCTCCTCGTTTGTCGGCTTAGTTTTTTCGTATTTATTAATAAAAATTTAAAAATTTTCCAGTAGCTTGCGGGAAATTTTGTAAAAGTGAGTAAAGTGTGTGGCTTTTGTTTATCTGACACTGAGTGGACCAGAGAAGGTCTATGTGCTGGTTACTTGGTTTTGTGGACTGCACTTTATGTATTTTAAGTTAAAAATTTTACTTGACATTTATTCCTTTTTTTATTGACAATTCGTCACAATTACCAACACAAGCCGACGAGCATTAGTGGTCTGGAACGTTCACTGGGTTTGTTACTTTGGAGTTTGAACTTTCACAATATTTTTGCAAGATAGAATTTGTTAATGTCGAGGTCTCATTACCAAATTCAGCTCATATTGTCTATATTACCCGTTTATTTCTTAAAGAACGGTGATACGTTTTATCTGTCGAAGTGAAATAATTATATCAAGCATTTAGTAAACATTGTTGGTTTAAAAATAAAAATGAAATAACAGTCAGACCTAATACATAATTTGCAGCGTGTATGAATTTTCAATGTCAAGTTATTATCAAGTCGTTGGCGATATGTATCTCCATCTGTTTTCAAGTTCTTTACAATTATTCTAAAAATAATGTCATACGGCAAGATTAAATTTTAATTTATTTAGGTGCTTACATAATATTTTTGGAATGATAGTGGGTGAAGAAAAAAAACTGGTAACAAAATTTGGGTAACAAAGGCCTTAAAACTGATGAGCTTATTTGGCTCACTTAACCAGTTGTTGCTGTTATATATTTAATTTGACAACAAGAGCTTCCCTATGAGACAACTTAAGCTAAAACTTAAGTTGAGCAAATCTTAAGCCTTACATGAACAATCAGCTTTAACGTGATGAAAATTGAAGTTTTAGCATAATGAAATACGTCAAGGGTACGTATGAAAGTGATTTTTTTGAGAATAGATACTCGTTTAAATAAAACGATGTTCTTAAAATATTTTTTTAAAAATATTCTTTTAAAAATATTTCAAAAATAAATATATTGAATATTTGCTTAGAATTAAAATTATTCCAGGAATGAATACTTGGAATATTCCTAGAATAATCAAATTGGATTATTTTAAGAATTAATATTCCATCTTGAATATTCTAGTTGGAATAGTACAAGAAAATAAAATAAGTGGAAGTATACACTACCATTAATTATCATGTTTTATTTATTAAGTGAAAATATATTATTTATAATTATAGCGTTTTGGATTGTCACCAACAAGTAAAATTCTAAATTTTATTTCTGAACATCCCCTTTTGGGTACTTTTGCAGGGTATCTCTCTTATGATTAAAGACGTCTTTCAAAATCGTAACTTCAGTTGATTAACATTTATACCTATCTACTAATCTACTATAGTCGCATCTACGGTTGATGTGGAATTCAATGTTCTTCGTGTTAAGCACTGCATTTATTGTTTTGTGCTAATCGAATTTAATCAAGTACAAAATACAGGTTTTTGTTAATATTCGTTTTATTGCAAATCCCACACTTACCCTCATCGACAAACGATAGTAGCTAAAATATCTACTTACCAAATTTGCTCAATATTAGACTCCATTTTAGAAATGTGACTCAAAGAGGTATTGAAATACATGTCCTAATTCAGTTGAGGTTAGCCAACCGACGCAGACGTAAATAGCCGGGAAAGCTCGTGCCAAAATCTGATATTATTCATATTCGAAGCCGTGATCTATAAAAAGGTACACGTCTAATAATCCATTATTCTAATAAATTAGTAAGCAACGAAGTATGTATACGATAGTTTTGCAGGCATCAAATAACATAATTTATTCCACGCTAGGTTTCAGTTGGCAATAATAAACACTTTCATTATGAGTACGTATTAGCATAACGTTTTAATTTAGTGACAGAAGTCACAACAAAAGTCTTTATGCAATATTAGATTATGTTGCCAGTATATGGCAACTAAAGCCGATTGAAGGACACATGTGACGCCATTATCATCAAAAATCAAAATAATTCGAGTATTTTTCGTATATTTCTGACACTTGTGCCAGATCAAAAGATCGTATTGGCGTGAAGCATACTGCCTCGGACCGTTATTTATAAATGATTCATAAAGATCGTAAAACTTTTATCTTACCATTATTTTATATTTAAACCAGGTGTTGTTTTGCATTTACCAAAGTTCCACTTTCTGCTTACTTACCAAATAGTAAGTAAATTATTTTGGCCACAGGTGTACCGTAATTTTGTTAATATGGTCATAATTTTTCAAATTGTAAACTAATATTGGGTGAGACATACCCTTTAAATTGAAGTAGCGTGAATAATACGTTACATTATCATATTTCATTCACGTTATCATTATTCACATTACATTATTATACGTTTCATAGGTATCTCATGCAGACAGCGCCATGTTGGAAATTGTTGGAAAAGCCAACCAAATATTTGTCGTATTATGGCCGCCAACGGTTTAACGGCACTTCAACTTTGACAATCCAAAGTGGAAGACCGAGTTACCTAAATGATTATTATGCCGATATGCCGTAGACAAAGTTTTTAAGAGGCATCATTATAAATGTCATATAACATGCACTGGTGGCTCAAAAGCCACCTTTGTGAAGAATGGCAAGCATTATGTTTGTTGGACAATATACTGTTTTTCACAACAAGCCTTAATATAATTATTCATTATTAAGTCTGTTAAACGACAGTGAAATAGACTTTCTCGCCTTGTTTATAACACAATTAAACATAATGGCACTTTATTTACCTAGCGAGCTATAAACATCTCTTGAAGCACTTTTACTAGTCATTTTTCAAAATAGTGCCTAGTAACATTCTAAATAGGTACTTTACGATATTTTGGCAAACTCGTTTAGATTAATGTAAAATGGATTCATGACACGCCATTATTTTTAATAAGCTTTTGGACAAACTTCAGACCTAGTTTTCGTCCAAATGGTTAATGAGCGAAGCCTTTCCATTACCTGGACACCACAGTTAACCTTTGCATAAGCAAAGCGTTGTATACGGGTGCCTACGCCAAGGTATATACTGATGTCTGACAGCTGCGTATTCATAATCTAATTTATATTTCTGCCGGATGACGTGGAGTAATAGCTTTCTGAACACAGTGAAAACGAAATGACTCTTTGCACGTCATTCAGCTAGAAAACTCGTTTATCGTTTTCTATGTGAACATAAGAACTCTAGTATACTCGTGTGGGTATTTAATATAACTCAATTATTGTTGAAAAGGCTTAAGCCGCATTTTTAGATATTTTCTGTTAACAAGAAAATTTGATTATATCTTTTTTCTGAAAAATGTTTAGGTGGACGAGAGACCAATGCCTTCCATGAATTAAACAACATACGTCCTAAATGCACTTTGTTTACAAAATGCTGTTAAATCTGCCATCAATATGCTATTTGAAATTGTTGTGTCACTCTCCTAGGGCTCGTCTCACAAACCGTCACACATTGACGAATCCAGGTGGAGGCCGTGGGGGGGGGGGGGACAATCAACCCTCCCCCCTCTTTTTTTCAACTTTTTTTAAATTTCTTTGGGATTCTTGTTTCACTGACTGATAAACGCGAACGCACAACTGAAAAGATTCATTTTGAAGACTTTTAAAATCGATCTCCGAAGGGCTCTATTTCCGAAAATATTGCACCTACGGAATATCCGATGGTGGGGCGTGAAAGAGGATATTAAGACAAGGAAAAAACACTTGGACTCACTCCGATCGGTCGAGGCGTTTTCACGTTACAGACGGGCAAAATTGAGAATTGAGAAAAAAGTCGTTATACCCCCCCGTTGGACATTTTCGAAAACATTTCGTAAACATTTTTTTTTTTGTTTTTGATCTGAGTTGACACGCTTGCAATCCCCTAAGAACGTAACACATTCAATTTTGTCAACAACTCAGTTCATTAAGAAGTTAGAGAAGAGAAGATTGATATCATTTCTCGATAGAAACAATATTATCTTATCAAGTAGTCAGTTTGGTTTTCGTCAGTCTAGGGGTACTAACGATGCAATGTTTGCATTCCTGGAGAACTTGTATTTGAGGATCAACGAGGGGGACAAGTTGTCGGCGGCCTTTTGCGACATGTCAAAGGCCTTCTACTGCATTAGCTACTGCATTGCTGTCGAAGCTGGAAGGGTTTGGATTTAGGGGCGTTGCGTTGAATTGGTTTGCGAGCTATTTGGGGAAGGGGGGAGGAGTCAGAGGGTTTACTTCGGGGGAACTCAATCCGGTGAGCGCGGGACCAGCAGAGGCGTGCTCCAGGGATCTGTGTTGGGACCAATTATTTTTTGGTCTACATCAATGATTTAACGAGCCTACCAATCTCGGGATCCGTCACTCTTTTTGCCTATGACGCCACTATTCTGGGGCATGGGGCGGATGGATCTCAGTTAGAAAGAATCATGTTAAGGGATCTGGCGGCTGTGGAGGAGTGGTGTGTCGCAAACTTATTGTCGTTGAGCATTGGAAAGACTGGAGTTATGTTCTTCGGATGTGAACTGGGCGCTGTCAGGATTGGACATAATGGTGTAACTGGATTTCAACAGAGCAGATTGCTTGGTCTATGGTTAGACAGTGGTCTCAAGTTGGCCTCCGGTTGTTATGCACTGAGGGTGATTAGTTACGAGCTTCACAGTAGTATCTCCAGAATGGCTTATTTTACTTTAATCGAGAGTCATTTCAGATATGGAGTTTTTTTCTGGGGTTCTTGTTCGATTACCGTCTTTAGGTGTGTGTTTGTTTGGCAAAAGAGGGATGTTTTTGGGACCAAGCGTGGGGATCATTGCAGACCGCTGTTCCTGAGGAGTAGAATTTTGACCCTGACTTGCTTGTATATTCTGGAGACAGTTTCCCTAATGCATAAAAAATATGAAAGATATTAATAGTAACACGGGGAAAACACGCGCATCCTATATTATCTCACGGCCTCGTCCAAGATCTAGTAGATGTCATAGATCGCTCACATATAAGCGCAGGAAAATTCTTAATCATTTGCCGATGGATTTGCGAATGCTCAGGAACGGAGGATTGTTTCGGAGACCTTATTACGATGTTGATGAGTTTTTTCGCGACAATTTTGATTGATCGAGCTCACCGAGCATTGTTCACTACCCTACCCTGTGTCAAATGTGAGTGTGTGTTGACTTTAATTTTTTTTTCTTCTCTTTCTCTGTTTTATGCTTGACTGCAATCTTACTTTTAGATAGGACATAACATTCGTAGTTTTATTTTATATTATTTTATTGTATTTTATTTTAATCATAATTTAATTTTAATCTTGTCATGCAATAATTATGGTCCTCAGCATCAACATGTATTGTGTACTTGTATATTATTATGTTATTTTCTTTAGCTTTGTCAACAAGATTGTAGATATCTTTGGACAATAAATCATTAATTCATTAATTCAATTCAAATGAATCTAACCTCTAAAGAGGTTTTTTTTAAAAGTGTTCAAAAAACGCGATTCTAATAGCTACTTATGTAACCAGTTAAGAAAAGTCCGATTTTGTGTAACGAATGAATGTTTGCGGGACGAGCGCAGCAAGTTCTCGCAATTTGAATGAGATACACAAAAAGGCTTTTCGTCACGTGTTTCATACAAGATTTTTTCTAATTTTGACTACAAATACCTACTTAGAGAAAGAGTTGTTATTATTGAACTTCCATATTTACTTTTAAACCACTTTGTATCTACTTAATACCGTAAAACTGTAGCAACGGTGTGTCACAACCGAAACCTGCAACTGGTGGTGAAACGAACTTTTCATCACTAGTTACGAAAGATTTTACTTTTCGTAACTAGTTACGAAAAATAGGATCACTGTCATCAGTATTGAAAGGTGCCTCTTTATATGTCAAAATTAGAAAAAAATGTTTAAAAGTCGACCTCCGAAGAGGTTTATTTCCGAAAATATTGCACCTACGGAACTTTCGATAGTGAGAGGTGAAAGAAGACATCAAGGAGAGGAACAAAACAGTTGGACTCACTCCGATCGATCAAGGCGTTCTCAAATTACATGAGGTCAAAATTGAGAATTGAGAAAAAATCGTAATACACCCTCTTTCGACATGTTCGAGAAAATTTCGGAAATTTTTTTTTGCTGTTTTTGATTGGAGTGGCACGCTTGTAATCCCCCCAGAATGTAACAAACTCAATTCGAATGAATTTAACATCTAAAGAGGTTTTTTTTAAATAGTAAAAAAAAAGTAATTTTAAAAGTGCTTAAAAATTGACCTCCGAAGTGATTTAAAAGTGTTCTATCTTCGAAAATATTGCACCTGCTGGTGAAAATATTGGAACTTCCGATGGTGGGAGGTGAAAGAGAATATTAAGAAGAGGAAAAACAATTGGATTCACTCCGATCCGTCGAGGCGTTCTCAAGTTACAGGCGGTCAAAGTTGAGAATTCAGAAAAAAGTCGTAAAAAAAATGTGAATATGAAAAAAAAAATTTGCTGTTTTTGATAGGAATGGCACGCTTGCAATCTTCTAAGAACGTAACAAACTCAATTCGAATGAATTTAACCTTTAAATGCTTGAAAATACTTAAAAATGCTTAAAATTCGACCATCGAAGGGATCTATCTCCGTTTTAACGGTTGTCTAGACAACGTGGAATTTCCGCTGGAATTTTTTGAAAATTACACACTCTTATGGCAAAATTTATGCATGAAGGAAATATTCCTCAAAATTTAAAAAAAGTGGGCGTGGAACTTCAAAAAGTTTTTGGGATATTTAAAAAAAAATACCCAGGGCTGCCACAGCCCTAATTATTTTCCAAATTCGGTGTATATCAAAAACTTGCGTATACACTTTTCCTTTTGTGTATTGGTGAAAAATCTTAGCAATTAATTTTTTTTTGGACAAGAAATTTTGGATTTCCTAAATAAGTCAATGTATTTTTCATTGTCTACGAACATTCTTGGTTTGTTGCTTTGCCGCTCTATTTATTTTCATCAGGGCCTTCGAATCTAAATCTTCTATCTATATCTAATAAAATGCAATGATGCTATTCTGTTGAAAATTTAATTTAGACCATGATATGGAGTAGTTAGACTACAATGTAGATGACTTCATTTTCATTCAACAAAGTATACTTTGTGGCAAAAATCTGTATCCTTGACTACTTATTCCTTGAAACGCGAGTATCCCCAGTAGCAAGCTGATGTCATAATCACGTAGCTTTTCGGTTCCAGTTATGTCTAAACCACCAATTATATGACATATCAGCGTCGCCGTTGCTATCAGAAACAGGTAACAATGCCGTACGCAGTTACGTCACTGCGACCAATTTTGCAATGCATCTGTTACGACGGCAAAATTGACACTGGTAAAATATTAGAAATAATATGCTTTTCAAAAATATTATTTTATGTAAATATATATGAAAGTATCTTGAAAAAAAAAGAACATAAACTTATTAAAACAGTAGTAATGATTAGTAAACTGTACATAGATAATGGTTATGTATAGATTGCGTTCCAAAGAACTTCAATTGTATATGTATGAATTTATCATTTATTAACAAAACACACATTTATCTCTTATACAACGTTTCGTTTATTACGCAAAAGCTTCCACGCTTTATAAGAATATAACGTTAATTATTTCGCATAACATGAAAAATAGGTGTAAGATCCCAGTTCAGGACTTCAGAGGGCAACCAGCCTATACCGTAGTGCTTGCTTGGTAGTTTCTTCACAAACTGTTGCGGCGTGTTTTAATTATGATCATTAGTTTATTAGTATTATCCAATCTTAGTTTTAATTTCAATGTGTTGATGAATGAGTCGAAC
Organism: Taphrorychus bicolor; assembly: GCA_951812265.1. NCBI lineage: Eukaryota > Metazoa > Arthropoda > Insecta > Coleoptera > Curculionidae > Taphrorychus > Taphrorychus bicolor. The sequence goes on from OX638297.1 coordinate 27,700,428, forward strand.
TATGGAAAACCCTGTTGTAACCTGAAGCGCATGATTGAACTTAAGTGTTACATACATAATTCTCAAGGAATATTTAGTAATTAATGCTGTAAACAAAAGACCATAGCTTTTACAAAAAGATGCACGGACACTGTCAGTAACTGTTGTTCTCTTTGTGTTTACATTGAAGACTTTAGCAGGTCTTGAAAATTTGAAACCGAGTTTATTCTAGTCCAAACTGACATTCAGCCTTATGATAGAACATTTACGTTAACTTAACAGAGACGTTATGTTAGGCCAACAGGGCTGTTGTAACCTAGGGTATATGTTAATTATAACAGAAATAATGTTAAATTTCGAGTTAACGTAAACGTTCTATCATAAGGCTGATTATTGAAAAATTTCAACAATATTATCACTTGAGTGTAGTAAGAAACTTTCGACTGCTCCTTAAACTTCCATAAATATGACCATCGTTTGCAATCGAAAATGAGTGGTTCCATTTGGTTCAGCAAGTGGCTTGGTAGTGGTCCAGGCAAACGAGAATCAAAGTCCAATACACACTCAAGCCGCCTGTGGCACTCACTAGACACCAAGCCAAGAAGAGAGTTCTATCATGTGCTTACTATGAGATGGAAATAATGCAAATTTGATCATTTTAGCCTATTTACTAAAATCGGCCAGTTGTTATGCGCTTTGAACTTCTGTTAAAAAAATAAAATCTGAGATATTCAGCGTGTTCCGAAATTAGCTTGCAATAATTTAATATGAATATAGAACCAAAAAGTTAACGAAAAGTTTATATAAACAAAGTTTAAAACTTTAATTCTCTAAGACTGTGAAGGCTTTCACTGCCGGTAAAAATAAAATCTAAAGTGTTTTCCGGCCTTTGAAGCCGTGGTCCAATGGAATTTCAGCTCCTCTTGTGTTCCGTAATCATCATATTGACACTGTATTGTGTGGTCGAACTTACCTAGTCGAACTTGGTAAAGTCCGAGTGCTAATAGAGATTTCTGCGGTCTTTGGCCGATCTCAAGCTCTGTTGTATTGTACGAGTGGGTTTAAAAACAGTTTCAACATTGTGCTTTTCCAGTAGCCTGCCGATCCTGTCCGTTACTTGGTTGATGTATAGTAGATTAGTCCATCATCGCTTTTCTTCATTTTCTCTCGATATTCTTTCCTGGTCGAGGTCTACATTCTTGGACGGACGGTCCTATCGAACTCGTGCTTGCTGTAACCATTCCAACCAAAGGCTCTTTCCAAATGTTTCATTTGGAGTTCCAATTCAGCCGGCTCACAAATTCTCTTGGCTCTCATCGAGAGAGTCTTTATGACTCTTCTTTTCTATTTGAGATGATAATTTGATCCGTTATTGAGTTATCGGTCAGTGTTGGTTTTCTATAAACGGTGTGCGCAAGCTTCCCATTCGGCTACCTTGATACTAACTCATCCAAAAAAGGTAGGCATCCTTCCTTTTCTATCTCCATAGTGAATTGAATTTTTGGGTTGATAGAGTTGAGGTGTAAGTGGAACTCTCCTTAAACCCACTCATACAATGCAACAGAGCTTGAGATCGCCCAATTACCGCAGATATCGGCACCCGGAGTTTACCGAGTTCCATGCAGCTGTGGCTCGGTATACGTTGGCACCACACAATGCTGTGTCAACACGCAGGGATTATGGAACACACGAGGAGTGCAGGCTGGGACAAACACAAAAGTCAGCAGTAGCAGAGCACGCTCTCACCGACATCCTTTTCAACGAGGTGGATATTTTATATCCATCGCATGGTTTCTATCCGAGACTAACGAGAGAGGCCATTGGGATCTTTAAACACGACAACAATTTCAACAGGAAGGAGGAAATTACGTTTCTAAATGCAGATTGGAAGCGAGTTCTGCGACATACTCAAGTGCGCCGAAATCCCGCGCCACCACTACCCCCACCCCAGTCTCTCGGCGCAGCACGACGGCGGGGGAAGAATAAACACCACAGGCTCACAATAGTCGAATCAATTTTTTATCGGTGTTTATAGTTGTGTCTTTATTGATTTGTTTGTGCATTGAGTGTGTTGTAGAGGTTTTCATTGAGCATATTTTTTTAGCCCTGAAGAAGATCTAAATAAAGATCGAAACGTTGGCGTATTCGCAACTGTGAAGTAGCTTCTTACTTGTTCTACACCCGCTATCTACAGTTCCATTGCATTAGAAAGGACACAAAGCACATATAAATAATAATAAGCTTTATTTCAAATGCACAATACGTTTCATAAAGAAACACATTGAGTCAAATGTAAACAGCGTCAACAGATACTTTTTAGATATATTATATTATAAGTGTCTTGCACAAAACAGAACATAACTTATATTACGTACATTTTGAAAAAACTCATCCATCGCATATGGTTTCATATCTATCAGTAAAAATTGTTTTACCTGCATTTTAAACCGTTTTTCTGTCCCTAAGCATTTGATGTTATCGGGTAAATGATTAAACAGTTTTAGACACATATACTATGGACCTTTTTCTGTCAGAGCCCGCCGGTGAATTGGGTAATTAACATTACGTGTCCTAGTATTATACAAATGCGTACTTTGCAATTCAAACCTATTTCTGTTTTTGACGAAAAACATTAAACACTCATAGATGTAGAGTCCATAGATGGAAAGTCAAGAACTTATTTTTCTCAAAAACGCCCCTACAGCTTTCAATATAACCTATTTTAAAGATTATCCGAACTACTCTCTATTGAACTAAAAACACTTTCTCACTGAGTTTGCTACATCCCCAAAAAATAGTAAATAAGTAGTTATTAAAAAAAAATTGATTTTTGGTCCTTCGAGCTCACCTTGCCACAACCCAAAACATGATTTCATGTAATTGCCAAAATTAAAAATCTGTATAAATCAACATTAGCAAGCTTAAAATATGTACATCTAATTTTGTATCATTCTGTACATTAAAAAGAATATGTTTCATCCTTCGAGCTTAGAGTTTTCAATACAAAAATTGAAAAACCCTTAAGCATTCTACAAATAAGTCTGGAAACCCTACTTTTTTTTAAAGTACCTAGTTGACTAAAAATCTATCAGAATAGAATGAGATCAGAAGAGTAAAGTTGTAGAGCTTATGGTCAGCTATCATCCTGTAATTGTTTCAATACCTTAGTTTTGGCTGTTTTTTGGAAAACGCCTCGAAAAGTGCTAGAATTTGAAAGTCAAAGAGAAGTAAAGAGTTCTCAAACATTTAATACTTATGTATTTACTTATCACTCTAATGCCATAGCATACAGGGTTAAGTTTACCCACCACTGAGTTGATTGAGATGTCCAATCCAAAAATTCGTCTAAATATATCCCTAAACACTTTGTCTTATCCAAGATTTGTGTGTTTGATTCGCCCAACAATATATAGTTTCCGGTCTGCCAACTCTAGTTTGCTTAGTTCTAAATAGAACTACATTTGTTTTTTTTTTATTCAGTATTAGATTGTTCTTACTAAACCAGTATTTTGCTTTCTGCACAAAAGCAGTTCCTCCATGCTCCAAGTCAATCCATGTCCTCCCACCCACTATCAGGTTTGTATCATCTGCATAACTAACTATGTTCTGATTCCCTGCTGTTACAATGGATTTGAGGTCATCCAGAAAAACAATAAAAAAAATTGGCCCCGCAATACTTCCCTGTGCAATGCCAATATCCCTTGTCCTAATCTCAGAAAACTAAGTTTGTCCATCCTTCGTTATCTTGACCTTTTGTTCCCTGTGCGTTAAATATGACTTAAAAAGATTTAATGCATTTCCCCTAACTCTATATCGCTCCAATTTAACTATTAACTAACTTAAATCAACACAATCATATGCCATCGAAAGATCCAAACATACCCCAAGCGCCAAGCATCCTTGTTCTATATACTCTAAAATACTAGTTGTGAATTCATAAATAGCTGTTTGCGTTCTTCTAGCGGATCTTCCAGCCATATATCCATGCTGAATAGAATTCAGCACGTTGCACTTTCTCAGAAAGTGCAATAATTGTTCACACATGGCTAATTAAAAAAGTTTTGAGAAAGCTGGCAAAATGCTGATAGGTCTGTAATTTTTCATTAATTCACGTTAGTTTCTTTAAAAAAGCGGTTGGATTAGAGCAATTTTGAGCAGGTTTGGAAATATTCCCTTTTTGAAACTGTTATTTATCAAGCAGCAAAGGATTTTCTGTTGTTCACTCTAGTTGTCTATTAAGACATTTAAGAGCTATGGTCGATATCCTATGGACGGTTTTGAGGGGTTTTTTGTCTACTAAGTAAGTTACAGGGCGTTTACAGAAAGTTTGAATTTTCTTGGAAGGGTACACTACAAAGTATCCTGAAATTAACTGGGAAATCCCTAGGCAAAAATAGGGTACAATATTGAACCAAACATAATCCGCAAACTCTTCGTCTCCGAGATATTGAGGTGTTTTGAGGTGTTTCGAGGTGTTGATTTTTTTTTTCTTTGTAGCGCTTGAGTTTTTGAGATATTTAACTCAAATTTTGAATATAGGTAACCAGTTATTATCTAGATCGTTGGATATACCAACCGCTAACCGAAATCGAGAGGGTCTTATTTTTTCTCGGGTTGTATCCATTTTACCCTCACAAACTTGTTTATAGCACGCCACTGATCGTTTTTTCTTAAAAGGCTGAATTATCTATTTAATTTATAAACTTTCTTGCCTCTCACATCCTTGTCTTATCTCCCACCGTTTTCGAGAAATTTGCAAAAATGCCTAGAAATGCACTTAATTTTTCCACAAGTGACTCTTTTTCATCAGTATCTGGGAATTTACATAGGAACGCAGAAAACAGACATTTCTTATGGAAAAATTATGTGCATTCCTAAACACTTTTACGAATTACTCGAAAACGGTGAGACGTAAGACAAGGATGCAGGAGGCAAGAAAATTTCTAAATTAAATAGAGAATTTAGATTTTTAAGAAGAAACGATCAGTGGCGTGCTAGAAAAAAGTTTGTGAGGGTAAAATGTTGTAACGAAGTTACTAATTTTCTTTATCAATTCTAGAGACGTTAAACGTGGACTATATTTCGGTGTAAACGTAATTAATCCGGTCTCAAGGTAAACATACGAGGTTAACAGTCTTTGGTTGATAAGAGGATGTCAATATCTAAAGTAAAGTATTTTCTGTGAACCTCGTATGAAACTAATACCTTTGATCTCGGGACCTGCACTTGGATCCCAGGGGAGAATCGAAGGGTATTGTTGTTCAGCTATAAAAGACGGCCGCGTGACAGTTTTTGGGGATTCTGGCTCCGACTCTTGAAGAAGCAAGAACTAAATTTAAAACCGATTAAAAGGGTAAATATGAGCAATACACTAGAGATACACCGTGCTTGGCAATAGTCGAGCCCCACGACACTTACACCGCGCCTGGTAGTAGTCGGGCCCCATTCATTACACCGTGCCTGGCAGTAGTCGGGTCCCCCCGCATTTACATATACCGTGCTTGGCAGTAGTCGAGCCCCACTACACTAACACCGCGCCTGGTAGTAGTCGGGCCCCACTTTATATACACCGTGCCTGACAATAGTCGGGTGTCACTCACCGTAAAACCGTTTCATTCCTGGACTTTAACCTTACCGTGTAACCCGTTATAAACCAAGATACCGTACTCACTGATCCTTCCATATCTATAATCATCTTCCTCGACCGTCGCATATCCCTCTCTGGTTGTTTGTAATATTGTGCGTTAGACAAGTTATAGATTTATAAGCAGCTCGTTGAATGTATGTCTCTTACGTTAAATAGAAACTATTGAGCAGTCTCTTGTCTTTCACTAAAGCTCTAAAGTACTTAACAAATTGACCCCTGGAATTACCATTCTCCACTGTCTAAAGGCTTACCCGAAAGGCATTTGTGGACCCTCTACCACACTAAAACTATAGAGGGTGGCGCCCGAGAAATCCGTTTGCAGCGTCACAATGTATACAACATGGTTGATATGGTAACAATGTTGGTATATCCAACGATGTAGATAATAAATGGTTACCTATGTTCAAAATTTGAGTTAAATATCTCAAAAACTCTAAGAGTTATAAAATAAATTCTACACCGTGTATCTCGGAGACGGAGCGTTTGGGGGTTATGTTTGTATGAACATTGTACCTTATTTTTGCCGAGGCATTTCCCAGTTAATTTCAGGATAACTTATATTGTAACTTACAAGAAAGTTCAAAGTTTCTGTAAACGCTCTGTAACTGATTTATAAGCTTCGGGGAATATGCAAAATGCATTTTTTTGCGTATTTTGCATATTTTAACGTTACTTACCTGAATTTGCATATTTGTTAAATAATTACATTTTTTTGCATTTTTTTGCCATTTCCCAAAAATACTTTTATTTTCGCTCACATCTGTTGACAGTTTTTCGGGTCTCAGGTTTAAAATTTCGAAATAAAATCTTACAGATGATTTAGGTGCGGCAAAAATATCTTTATTTTCTTAACAACCCTCGCCCAGCCAAGCTGCTCTGATTGGTTAACCGGCTATAAAACAAAATTTGCTCGACAAAAAATTTACTGTTTTGTTACTGTTTGAAAAATTTTTGTTACATGGGGCCACTTATATGATAAAATCTGCTCTAAAGCTTAAATGTTTTTACCCAAATTTAAAAACATGACTCACTTGACATGTTTGGCCCATGGATTAAATTTGGTAGCCCAAGAAATTAAAGAACAATTTCGACTTATAGAGACACACTACTAAGAAAATTCTTTGTAGATAATTTTAAAAAAACATTATTATAATCAAGTTTTAACCGGTAATTTTCTTTCGTAAACAATTTTGTATTTTCTAAATAACAAAAAATCACAGTAACAATTCTAAATAATATAATTTACCAGTAATTAATATTGTTTACTTTTGACTTCGATAACATTTAGCACTTAAGCAATTAATATCTTTTAACAAACAAAATTCTATTATGAGAATAAAAACTTGGAAATATAAAGTTTATATTAATATAATATATATTATATATTTGTGTAGAATATATTATTATATTATATGCATATATTCATATCTAGGGCATATTTCGACAAAAAAACTGCATATTTATTTAAATATTTAGCATAAATATGCGCATATTTTTCAATTTTTTCAGTGCATATTTTCCGAAGCTTACTGATTCAGTAGCGAAAAAATCAAAAAAACGCCAAAACCGTCCCTAGATATCGACTACAGCTCTTAAATATCATTACAAAAAGAGTCTTAAAGTTAAGGCTCCCGTCATGACATCGTAGTAAACAAAATTTTAATCAGTCTTTTATTAGAAAAAGATTTTTTTGCCATCCTTGTACAAACTGAAATAAAATTGTTTTATTAACTATGAGTCTACGTCGCTGATTTTACAAACAGTTATCTTTTAGAGATTATTTATCTTATTAAAATCGGCTGCGGCATTCTCGCGATACAGGGTGACTTACAAAAGAACGTAAACGGTTTGAAAAAACCCAGTAATTTATTTTGTAGGCCAAAATATCGAAAACTGCCGAACATATCCCGAGATACCAATAACGCCATTACATGTCATAACAATGAATGTTCTGAAATTATGCTACCTACCAAATGCAGTGGGTTGAAATGCAACCATTTTGCAGTGCTTTTTTCTTTACCCTGTGTATCCTTTAGAGAATAACTTATTTAAGATCAATCTCCCGCCGTGATTCTAGAAAAAACGACCTTTCAAAATCTCTTTAGGTTTTAAATTTCGGTTAAGGCATTTCCGGAATTAGACCCACAAAAATGAGAAAATATTTTGCTGTATCGATCTTTTCCGTTAGCAGTTTACGTTGTCAATGCATGTGGAGCAGTAATATGTTATGCGAGTGTTACTAAAAATGGTTTGCCTTAAATTAAATGACAGTAGCAAAGATATCAGATCATTCTTATCCCCACTGTTACTAAGCATGTCCACGTTAAAATCCCCTGCAACTATAATTTATATTATAATTTAATTTATATTATAATTTAATTTATATTATAATTTAATTTATATTATAATTTACTTTATATTATAATTTAATTAATTAAAACGATTAATAAGGGCTACTTTTACGTCTCAAGTTTAAACTCCAAGAAGATTAAGCTAGGGGTTTGACATAGTACCGTTTCTTTAATTTCACTCAACGTGTGGTTAAACTAACGATTTTTGCAAATAAGGGACACTTTTATCTGTAAGTCTCACATTTGAAACCTCACTGGAGCTTAAACTCCAGCTTTGAGGTAAGAAATATACCTTAAATCCTCAGTTTGACAATTTGATGATTTTTGACGATTGAAAAAATTATGTTTCAATTTCTTAAGAAATTAACTTATTTCTCTCAAAATTTTAAAAAAACGTCTAGTGCTGAGTTTAAATAAAAAGAAGAGGGGTTTGACATAGTACCGTTTCTTTAATTTCACTCAACGTGTGGTTAAACTAACGATTTTTGCAAATAAGGGACACTTTTATCTGTAAGTCTCACATTTGAAACCTCACTGGAGCTTAAACTCCAGCTTTGAGGTAAGAAATATACCTTAAATCCTCAGTTTGACAATTTGATGATTTTTGACGGTTGAAAAAATTATGTTTCAATTTCTTAAGAAATTAACTTATTTCTCTCAAAATTTAAAAAAACGTCTAGTGCTGAGTTTAAATAAAAAGAATAGTCCTCCAAGTGTCATTTTCATATCGTTTGTCACCGAAAGTTTATTCAGGGTCCTTTGACATCTCATGTTTGGACTGAAGCTAAAACTCCGGATTTCACGTATACATTAACCATTTCACCTGAAAATGAAGTTTGTTCAGCCAAACTTGAAAAAAACCGGTCTAACGCAACCCAGTTTTCAGTTCTTCAAAGTAGTTAGGTTAGTCAAAACTTTGTCTGCAAGTCGTCCTTAATTCAGAATTCTCCTTATAGTTTTACCTGCTCTTCTCTATTTTGAGTTTACTGCAAAATGTCCTGCATTTTGTTCTTGGAGATTATAAATCGCACTGATAATGTTGAATTAAAAAAGATCTAAACAATATTTTTCTATTTCTACTTCAAGGATTTCCAATTTTCTTTCGGGCGCTATTTGAGCAAAAACAGAACACGTCACAGATCAGACATTAGTCATCGGTCTCGTTGTGAGCAATTCGTACAGATTTGGCTTTGGAAAAGCAGCCACAGCCGCTAAGGTCTGTCAAGCTTTGTTCGTGAAAAATCGTAACGGTGTTGTTTAACAGCCCACGCAAAAGACCCAATCTAAATCGGATCGGCCAATAGTTTTTCGCTGAATCACACTGGATACGTATCGTTAGGCAACGCCAAAAATTATTCATTGGTTAAAATTAACACTTTTGTAAAACCAGCAGCTCAATTATTTTTCCCTTTACATGCTGGCCTTGAGTATTTCATCGGCCAGACACATCAGAAAATCAACTGATAAATAAAAGTCGTTATGTCGCATGATATTCGATGCGACATAAAGAATTCCTGAGGGCGTGGACAGCCCTCCGTTGGAAAGAATATACTTATTCGATTAATTCTGTCATTCTTAAAATATAACAACAAATTTCTATTGAGTACACTTTATTTTGTAAGAGCAGTAAACCTTAAATTATTTCACCGTGTTTAACCAAAATGCCTTAGGTACCACATCTAACAAACCACCGTTCCTACTATCTATTGCGTTTTGTCCAAAGCATTGCCGATAATTTACATCATCTATCAAAAAAGCCTCACGGCTGAATTAAATATAAGAAAAGACATAATCATAATTTGAACAATTTGGCACAAGCTTGTCTCCCTCAAGGTTTTGTGTAAAAATAAGCCTTCTTTATCCCAACGAAAATAAAACAAACAATTTTTAGATCACAAATTGATTCACATAGGTACACTTTGCAGAGCAGTTCTGACCGAAAAGGACATAAATAAAACACTTCAATGCCCATGAAAGTTTTGAAGAGGGCCTTTTCTTCAAATAATGGGAAACACAGAGTAGAAATAGTTTTTGATAAAACAGAATGAAGTTCAAGCTATCTCAGATACTGTACGTACAGAGCAGCTGCCAAAATTTCGATTTCCATGTTTCTACGGGATTCTTTGGTCTCTGTAGTCGGAGAAGATAGAGAGAAAACGAGTAAATAGCACTGTCGATGACTTTTTTTGAGAAAATTTTAGTGTAATTGGTCGGAGTTCTCGAATGTTTTTTGTTTTCGAGCCATAAGCAAAAGTTCTATTTTTGCCATTTTTAATAAACCCCCGGTGCGTAGTTATAATGTTACTACTAGTACAGTTCCAGTTGAATCTCCTTTTTGGAGCTGATATCTCAGGAATCACAATAATCTTTGGCCAGTCGAGTATATTCACCAAGATTATTGTTTAAAAATTGATTTATCCATCCACTCTTTGTTTTTCAACTAAGGGCACCCAATTTTTGTAGCGAATGTCTATTGTACTCTCCGAGTCATTTTTGTCAAACAAACCATGTCTTCGAAAAAATTTAGCCTACATATCGTATTTTTCAACTTTTAAACAACTTTAAGACTTAAATTGTTGGAGCTATACAAAACGGTTTGCATTTATCTATCTTTTACAAGCTCTTGGTAGTTTCTTTTGTTTCGAAAATATTTTTTTGACAATATGTCCAATATGTGTTGAAATATTGAAAAATATTGTTGACACTTTTGAAAAACCTACAATAAACTAAGATCGGAAAATAAAAATATTTTGCCATATCTCCAATAATAAGTTTTACAGCTTCTTTAATGACTAGAAATTTGACAAAATTTAATTAAAATTGGTAATCAAAGTTGTGTGATTTTATTTGAAAAAACAAAGCGGTATAACCGAAACTCTTGCCATATTGGAAATAATTTTAGGTGAGTTGCCTCCAGTGACTTTGGTACAATATCAAATTTTCAGAATTTTCGTATGAGCAGTTTTTCGATAATGGATCGATGTAATTCCGGGCGGGCCATCCTGTATACCGATTGGAAAAGATAGTAGGACTTGTAGATTTTAGATATAGTGTTCTATAAGAATTTTTTTTTTTCGATGATCGATATTCCGACTTACACCGCCAGGTGGAGATGCCATAACCGAAGTAACTAACTTAATTCTCTGTCAGACAGAGAAACTATAGACGGGTTTCGCGCCAAAACATAACCCTTATACCCCCAATCTGACAGATAACGTTCGATTAAGTTCGAATAAGTTCAATTCAATATTGGATTCGGGTCATTGCTGCAAGAGCAAACAGTATGTATGTAGGTTTTCGTTCTACAGTTAAGGTACTTGGAGGACGACGAGACAGTTGAGCACGTCCTATATGACTGCCCGGCTATTGCCAGATACTCACTGTTGGAAAACACGATCATTGAATCTCAAGATGCAAACGCGGTGTCGCTCGAGAGACTCATCAGATTCGTTGAGGGTCTGGTCATAACGAGTGACAATTAATGAAGCAAGCAGGGATAAGCCTTGCTGGCAACACTTCGAGTGAGCCACAATAGACCGCAGGTCGCGGTAGAAGATTGTACAAGTCCACTCACATTGAATACAATACAATTAGAAACTTGATTAGTCGAAATAATGGATTATTTTCACGAAATTGACAACTGCAGACTCTCATCAAAGTCTGGTCGTCTGTTGCTAATGATTCTGGATAGGTGGATAGATTCACCTAGACGACTTCCAACTTGCATATTTCTGGTCGTGGTGTAAAGAGCACTGGTACTCGTGGATCAAAAAGTGTTCCGCTTGCAGGTATTCCCTCGCAAGCGCCATGGCCAGGAATGGTCTAATAGCGAAAATGGATTGTCTTCTTTCTTGGGGCGTTTCGAAGTGATGCTGGTACTGTTGAGGACGTCGAAAATGAAGAGGTGCGATTGAGAATGTTAGTACTCCGTTGATATTGATTCTGAAGGCACTCAATGACTTCATAAGGACCATCGTAAGGAGTGCACAGTGGCGTCCTTAATTGCATGAACTCTAAGTGGGCTTTTACACCAAAGTAACATGCGACGAGCGACCTGCCTCCAGGCAGCATAAAGCATGCTACTTATTTTAAAACCTATACAGGGTGTCCGGGTTTTAAAGCAGGACTTTACCAGCTTGTAGAAACAACGATTTTATGACAAAAAGTTCATATAAACTTATATGTATACAAGCTTAGTTTTCGATATACAGGGCGTTAAAGTTACACGATTTTTATAATTTTTTCCTTCCAGCTCGTACAATTTTTGAGATATTTTTTTTCCAAATTTAGAGTGTATGTTAGTTTTTAGGGTCTGCAATACACCTGACAAATGGTTGTAACAATCTACAGGGTGTTATTTTTTCTGGAGTCAGGCTCCGTTTTACCATCCCGAACTTTTTTGTAATGCGCCACTGATCATTCGTTTCCAGAAATTTTAAATCTCTGTTCAATTCGAATGCTTTTATGCCTCTTGAATCGTTTTCGTATTTGTCGCCGTTCTCGAGATATTTGCAGGAGTATCATTCGTGCATGCGAATGTCCCATTCCATGGATTGTGTTTCAGAAAAAACCAGCGTCACGTAGGTCATGGTTAATTGTTGATCCTGTTTTAAAGTTGTCATAGTAATATGTGTCAGTAAGAATTTGTTGTTTCTTTTTAATTAGTTTCAAGTTTCAAGTTATCTTTTTTACTGAAATTATTAATACGTACGAGTATTTCATGTATTAATGTGTAGGCATAATGCCGTTCCGCTTTTCTAACCATGAATATGCAGACATGCATTATTTGTATGGATTTTGTGATGGAAACTCTGCTGGTGCTGCTCGAGAATACAGGAGAAGATTTCCTAACAGACGACAGCCTCATCCAGGCATTTTTGTAAAGGTACACCAACAGTTTAGAAACTACGGTTTAAATCCTCTTCAAGCACGAATTGGTGAGCAGATTTGTCAAAGACGCGGCAGGTTAGATGCAAGGATTCTATATACTTTTGAAAGAAACCGCCAATTAAGTACAAGGTCAGCTTCAAGACGGTTAAATATTCCTAAAACCCTCATATGGACTATTTTGAAACAAAATGGTCTGCATCCGTACCATTTGCAGCCGGTACAGGGATTACAACCTGATGATGCCGAACGCCGAATGCAGTTTTGCCGTTGGCTAATAAATGCAGCAAGAGCAAATATTGTTTTTCTTATCAACATTTTTGGAACCGATGAGTCCTGTTTTACAAGACGTGGTGTAGTAAATTTTCATAATCTTCACGTCTGGGAAGACGAGAACCCACATCTAATTCGACCGAGAAATTTTCAACACGAATTTGGTGTAAACGTTTGGATGAGAGTATTTGGCGATATTTTGTTGGGACCTTACACCTTACCAACTAGACTGAATGGTCAATTGTTTTTGGAATTTTTAAACGCCAAACATGACACAATGCTGGAAGATGTGCCTCTACAACAAAGACTTGACTCGTTTTTTCAATTAGATGGGTGTCCTGCACATTACTTTTTAGAGGTGAGGAACTGGCTTAACGCAAAATATCCACAGAGATGGGTGGGTCGTGGAGGTCCAGTTGCGTGGCCTCCCCGATCGCCTGATCTGACCCCACTTGATTTTTTTGTTTGGGGGTTTATGAAGGAAAATGTCTACTCCAGTCCTGTTAATTCTCAAGAAGAACTGATACAACAAATGCGAAATGAGGCTCGGAGAATAACTCCACAACATTTAAGAGCCGTCCGGCAGTCTTTGTTGCGACGCTGTAATCTATGTGTTGTTCATAACGGCGGGCATTTCGAACAGTTTCTTTAAAGTTTTGTTTATTAAATTCGATTACTCACTCATTATTTTGTTAATGTTAATAATTTATGATAATTTAATATTAAATGCAAAGTAGTGTAACATTATCTATAAACTTTTAATGATTTAAAGTTCAGTGTTAAAATGAGTAGCAAGTTCTACTAGAACATATTAGATTGCTTGGACACCTTTCCATTATTCGGAGATGTAAATATAAACGTAAGGTACTTAAGGACAGGAAAGCTGCGTCCAAAGTAGCAAAGTTTAATGCTCCTGCAAATATCTCGAGAACGGCGACAAATACGAAAACGATTCAAGAGGCATAAAAGCATTCAAATTGAACATGGATTTAAAACTTCTGGAAACGAATGATTAGTGGCGCACTACAAAAAAGTTCGGGATTGGAAAACGGGGCCTGACTCCAGAAAAATAACACCCTGCAGATTGTCAGAACCATTTGTCAGGTATATTTGTGCAGACTCTAAAAACTAACATACACTCTAAATTTGAAATAAATATTTCAAAAATTGTAAGATCTGGAAGGGAAAAATTTAAAAAATCGTGTAACTTTAACGTCCTGTATATCGAAAACTAAGCTTCTATACATATAAGTTTATCAGAAACTTTTTGTCATAAAATCGTTTTTTCTACAAGCTGGTAAAGTCCTGCTACAAAGAAACCGGACACCCTGTATAAATGAATGGATGGTATCATACCCGAGTGGCTTCGCAAAAGTTTGACGTGGCAAAATGAGACTTGCGACTCGAATTTAAAACAGTTCCTACTTTCTTTTTACTTGTGTTGTAGCTAAAATCAACAAGTTTCGTGATATCTCCATTCCTTTTCTATTCTGTGGAAGTTTTGGTATTTTTGAGGATACACTTGCAGCTCTTCAGATATAGTAAACGTACTAAGTAGGGGTGTTCATTTAAAAACAATGAAATCTCTTCCTGACGTTTCGTCTACAGATGTGCCAGACATTATCAGACACGATGAGTTAATGGGCGAAGTGATCTCCTGTGCTCCCCGACGTTGATTGATACGACGGTGGTGAACTCCGTGGTTTTTATTCCCCCACCGCGCCGTCGCGTTGCACTGGTGGTATTGGGGCGAGGGGTTTCGGCGCACTTGAAGTATGTCGTAGAACTCGCTTCCAGTCTTCTCCCGTTGTTCTTTCCTGGCGCTCTACATTCCTTGGACGGACGACCCTACCGAACTCGTGCTTGCTGTAACCATTCCAACCAAATAGTCTTTCCAGATGCTTCATTTCCCGTTCCAAATCAGCCGGTTCACAAATTCTCTTAGCTCTCACAGAGTCTTTATGACTCCCCTTTTCTGTCTGGGATGATGATTTGATCCGTTAGTCAGCAGTAGCAGCGCACTGGTATGTGATGAAGAAACCCCGCGTCACCCCTACCCCCATACCAGTCGTCCCTCCACAGCATCGCGACGGCGCACAGTGGGCCAAATGCCAAAAATTCGGAAATAACTTAATATCAATAGGAACAGGTTTACGGGTATAGGACTGAATAAAACCAGCTCTCGTTAAAAAATTGCCGACGTTTCGATTGTATATTACAATCTTCTTCAGGGCTACAAATATTAAAAAGAAATTGCACATCAGGCCTACAGAATAAATGTAAAATTTGTTCTTAATAAATATAAATATAAACATTTAAACAATTATTAACATAACGTAACAATAGACGATCACTCGTATATGATTTTACTAACCTTTTTTTTTATGTTGAGAACATAGTTGTGTCAATAGAGTTTAGTGCACCAGTACACATAATGGAGGAATTGGAATGGACCAAAATAGGCACTGCCGTCTCGAAATAATTGTAAGCGGCGTCTTTCTTGAAAGAATGCTCGACCAGAAATGTCGGTCGGCCTGAGCATTTTACATTTTTTTAGTCGATGTAGATTTCAGGAATCTAAATACTTGTTTTTTTTTATCTTTTTAATGCTAGAAGTAATTGGGTGCCAGCTAAGAATGCATATGGTGTAGCTTTGTGTTTATGTTATTTTTGTCTTGTTTTAAATATGTTGAGCATGTGGTTGTAGTAGGTACCCAGTCCCGATGTGTCAGTTCTAAAATTTATTGTTTCGTTCAAGGTTATATGGATCATTTCACTGATGTTTCTTTTATAAGAATTCTGTTCCAAATCAAGGATTAGTACTTTATTGAAATCGAAATCATGGTTAGTAGAGAAATGATGAACAGCTAGCGCGGTCTTTTCATTTCTGTGTTTGTAGGACTCTTTGCAGTCATACCTATGTTGGGATAGTCTGGACTTTAAATACTGTCTAGTTTGGCCCACATAACACGCATTGCAATTTCCACATGGAATCTTATAGACAAGGTTAGAATTAAGTTCTATTGGTGTTTTGTCCTTGAGTTTGGTGAATATGGTACCCACTATTTCAGTAGTGTAGAAAGCTAAATGGCAGAGTGGGTTGATTTTGGAGATCTGTTTTTGAATTTTTTTCTGATAATCCCTGAATTTAGGGGAATTTGAAATATAGTCGTTTAACTTCTTTTTTTTTTATTTGTTGTTGTTTTAGTGTGTGTTTATATTTATTTATAATTCTATTGATAAGAGTGAGAGGGTAGTTATTATTTAAAAGGATTGACTTTACTTTGTTTTCGTTGTCTTTATGAAACTCAACGCTACTCAATGTAAACGATCTGTAAAAAAGGTTTTTGATTATCGAAGACGCCGCTTATAATTATTTCGAGACGGCAGTGCCTATTTTGGTCGATTCCAATTCCTCCATTATGTGTACTGGTGCACTAAACTCTATTGACACAACTATGTTCTCAACATAAAAAAAAGGGTTAGTAAAATCATATACGAGTGATCGTCTATTGTTACGTTATGTTGTCGTTATGTTAATAATTGTTCAAATGTTTATATGTTTATATTTATATTTATTAAGAACAAATTTTACATTTATTCTGTAGGCCTGCTATGCAATTTCATTTTTATATTTGTAGCCCTGAAGAAGATTGTAATATACAATCGAAACGTCGGCAATTTTTTAACGAGAGCTGGTTTTATTCAGTCCTATACCCGTAAACCTGTTCCTATTCATTGGCAACAAGAACGTTAACCACGCATAATAACTTAATATCTTTTTGGTTGATGATGATGTCAACGACGATGTCAAAGTTGAAATTGGCGTTTGTTTCGTTCGATTCATTTCGATTCATTTAGAGCAAAATTTAGTGTTTATTTTGCATACAAACACAATATATACAAACTTTATAACTGCACGTTTTTTAGATATATTACAATAACCATAATAAAATAAAAGAAATTCGCCGAGTCGCAGTTGGGTTTATCTCATTATTATTATTTATTAGTCTACAGGGTGGCGCAAACTTAACGCAGGATTCGATAGCATCAAAGCTAATATAGAAATTAAGTTGGGACAAAATTTGTATCACGTAGAGCAGTTAGAACAACATTTTAAAAATAGTGGCCATTTTACAGGGTGTTCCAAAAAGTATTTACGATTCAAATATGTATTTTATAAAAGATATATCATAAGGTATTATGGTGTTTTTGCATTTGAAATTAGAAATAGATTTTACGTGGAGATAATTGCAACTAAAAATTGAAATGTTATATTTTAAAAATCTGTAGCTCTTAGCAGGCTTGAAGTAGAACCAAACGAATTACAGTTTCATATATTAGATTAAAAATTTTAAATAGGCATCTCTCAGTTTGTATTACTTTTAAAAATTTGTAAAATTCAACACGTTTTTAAAACTTCTAAATTAAAAAAAAAATATGTTGATTGATAGATCTTTCAAAACAAAATTAGGAAAGTGCATTGTGTTTGGCTCTATCTCAAGCCGCTTAGGAACTACACATTCTTGAAGCAAAAAAATACAATTTTAAAGACGCAATTATATCTAAAACTATTAGGGATCGTCATAGGATTTGTTACATAAAAAAATGTACTACTGTAGTAGTGTCTTACTTAAAAAGAACGTATGTTTGAATCGGCATTAGGTACTTTTTGAATCATCATGACACCGCCTTTGTTTCAAATCAATATTTTGAGATGTCACGAAACCTGCGTTAAGAATGTGCCACACTGTGTAAGTACGTACTCAATAGTTTTGCTGTTATGTGGGGTAAGGGCATATTAGCACTTGGAAATTGCTATCCGGATTGGGTTCATCACTAACTGGTCATTTTCAACCAATCGCATTAACTAGCATGTCATCAGTCACCAATCCGGTTGCCTGAAAACTACCTGTAGAGAGCACTCCAATCCCTCCAATGGCCAGGATCAGTTAAAAATTACTCAAAGCGTCAAAAATGCAGATTAAAATTTTCTGGGCGAATTCAGGTTAACATAAGGGTTAAAAATGATTAAGAAATTACACAGAGCGTTCAAAAATGTCTAACTAAGATTAAGGCAAAAATCGGTGAAAAGTGACTCAAAGGGTTTAAAAACACAAATTTAGAGAGTTTGGGGAAATTCAAATTAAGATAATGGCCAAGATCAGTTAAAAATTACTCAAAACGTCAAAAATGGAGATTAAAAATTTCTGGGTCAATTCAGGTCAAAATTCGAGTCAAAAATTACTCAAAGGGTTTAAAAATAGAAATTTAGAGAGTTTGGGTAAATTCAAATTAAGATAATGGCCAAAATCAATTAAAATTGGGAGAGATAATTCAGGTTATGATTAGAGTCTAAAGTGTCAAATCGCCTACAAATGCCAGTTTGGAGTTTTGGAGAAATTCAAATCAAGTTACAAAATTTTTCGAAAACGTGGAAGGAGTTTTGAAATTAGAAATTTAGAAATGGCTTTTAATGTCGGGAATTTAGTTCTTATCATGGCTTGAATTTCGCCCCCCCACCCCCTTAGGATCCCATCCTCTCACATTCTTTTGATATTTTTATTATTATAACTGCAAAAAAACTAATTTATTTTAAACTCCTATATATCTTTTTTGAATTTCTACTACACAATGAGACTGTTTGGCTGATATTGAATTCTTTTGAAATTGAGTCCTTATATTTAATGAACAAAAATCAAACGACAGAAACCTCCTCTTATATTTTCTTATTCAGTAAAATGTGTAAGCACAATTTTGTTTCGAATAATGCAACTTCCGTTTTTAAAAATTATTTATTTTTAAAATACACAAGCTACATCCGATAAATACCCTAAGAAGCTATCTTATAGACTGCCTGCTGCTACATAATAGATGCATATTTATAGTAAATAAATGTAGATTCAGCAACTGTGATATATATGTTTACAATGCCTCATCATAAGTGACCATATAATTCCTCCCTTCTTAAGATTGAGAAAATGGGGTAAGATTTTCGAGAGGTTTCAATTTTATGTTCACTTTTACATTTTTATTTTTCTTATAATAACAAAACACTATGATTAAAGTAATGATTATAATAATAATAATTATAATTAATATAGGTGTACTCGTGTTTGCTACGTCAAATGCTTTTAGAGAATGCGTGGTTAATTTCTTTGCATTTTCTAAATCTTCATGAATATTGTTTAAGTCAATTTCTTTTAGTTGCAGGGGTTCAGTTTTCTGTATCAATTTATTATTGATATTGATTGAGGGTAATTTAAATCTTAAATTGATCGTATTGGGTCTTTGAGATTCATAAGTTTTATTTTGAATTTGTACAGAACATTCTCTAGGTAAGATTAGTGATGGTTGATTAATGGTTTCAATAGTTTTTTGATTAGGACATTGGAAATAAATGTTTTCTGAGGTGATTGGGATTATTATAAGAGAATTGTTTCTCAATTGTATTGTAGAGGATTTTTCAATACTAATTGGTATTAGAGGGCAATGATTGGTTAATTCGATCGTTTGTATTATACAGGGTTCATTCGTTTTTAACAGGGCTTTAGGACATAGGTGTATTCCTTCTATTTTAGGGCAATTTTCCTTAAGATTGAAAGAGTCATTTAATGATTTCAATAAATAGGGATTTTTTATGTCCATTATTTTATTACTCATGGGAATTGGATACACGTGGTATAGTGTGTAAGATTTTCCTGACGTAAGAGGAAGAGCGATATAAAATATAATTAGGTCGTTCTTAATTGTTACGTCTGTATGAGCTGCTTCATAATATTTGATGATGTTGTCGAATGGAATGAGCGTACTTGGATTTAATTCCTGAATGATAACCTGCAATTCTCTATATTTGAGAATGCTGTGATGCAGAATATTAATTTCTGCAAAGTTTATTGCAGTTTGCACATTCATATGAATTTCATTTATTATGCGAATGTTGTCCTCTAGGTTATCTAACAATGCAATTAAATAAACTGTAGTTGATGTGGTTTGAGTCATTTGTGTCAGGTTAAGGATTTGATCTTTTATTTTTTGCTGATTTAGTTTAATGTCGGTTAATTGTGAGTCGACGTCTTTTGTTAATTTTTTAACGATTATCTGAGTTGCGGACATGTCTTGATTTAAGATAATTTGGTTTTCTTGAAGGATTTTTATGTAATTATCGTAGCGCTCTCCATCATCGGAGTCAAGAGTACCATAAAGATATTTTTGAGCTTTTCCTAAGAAATTAAATAATCCTCTTTTTTCTCGTTTGGAATTTGAGGTTGTTTAATGTTTAACAAAGAGTTTAATAGAGTCGATTTGACTTAGCAAATTATTTATTCTTACGTTTAGTAGATCTTTTAAGGGTAAGTTAGATTTTTCTAATGTTTGATTGATTTGTAAAAAGGGTTTTTTCTACTGTCCTGACACATTTTCTAATATTAGTTAGAATGATATGATAATAAACATGGTGATGGTCAGTTATGACGTAAGCTGTTCCTTCGTAGACAGGTAGTAAGGGGTTACTGATGTCTTCGATTTGGTATTGGGCGTTAATTAGTAGGGGAAGTAGTACTAAGATGGTCCTCATTGTATGTTCTGAAATTATAAATGTCTTTTGATATCTTTGGGATGCCGTTGATTTTGAAATAGAGTTGGTTTGTATTTTAGCTTAAGAGTTTTTGATAATTTTTGGGGTGTCGCTAGAAGTTGGTTTGTACCTTCGGGTATTTCTGGGTCATTTTCTCGACTTTTGTTTAATTTTGACAGAGCATTTGCTTTTTTTGCATTTAATTTTAAATTGATATTTTCGTTTAATTCTTTGAAGGTTTGCGCAAGGTCATAAATGTAATCTGTTTGAATTTGATTTAAATTTTTCTCAAAATTTAACTGATAGTTCAGGTTCCCTTTTAATATTTGGAATGGAGTATAATCATGCGAAGAATGGATGCTGTTATTATAGTTTAAGATTGCAATATCGACCAGTTCTTGAATAGACTTAGATCGATGGTCATTTCTTAGGGCAATAAGAATTTCTTTGAGTGTCGAGTGAAAGCGCTCAATTGGAGAGTTTGAATTAGGTTTATATGGAGTAGTGAAATGTAATTCAATTTGATAGGTTTTACATAGATCTTGTATTAAATTGCTCTTAAATGCTTTCGCGTTATCTGTAGTGATTTTACATGGGGTACCATGATGTGAAAACAATTTAATTAAATTTTGACAGATTTCGACGGAAGTTTCGTTGATAGAGTAGGCTGTAGCAAATTTTGAAAAGTTGTCAATTATAGTCAGAAATTTTTGTCCTGAGATAGAATAGGTGTCTATATATAGATGTTCAAATGGTTTAGTTCCAGTTGGTGTAGGTTTGTATATTATTTTGTAGGGATGTCTGTCATACTTTGTTTTTTGACACGTTTCGCAAGTATTGACATAATTAATTACGTCTCGTTCTAGGCTCGGCCAGTAATAGTTTTGCTTAATATTTTTTATGTTTTCGGTCATTCCTCGATGAGATGTTTTTGTAGTGTGGTATCTTTCGATTATTTCTCGTTGTTCATTTATGTCAACAATGTCTTGGAGTAAGATGTTTGAAATAAACAATGTATAAGAATTATTTTTAAATGTTTCTTGAAAAATTCTAATAATTATAGGTTCTAATTCTTTGTCTGGAAAATGTAGACAATACGTATCTGGAGCTAAATAATCCTTAAAGATTTTTTGTATTTCTTCCGTAATTGGGTTTTCGTTTATGAATATAGTTATACTTTTCTTTGTGTTAAATGGATTTTTTGAAATTGTATAGGGTTGAGGTTTATTGGTCCATTTAAAAATTATTTGATTTTTATATGTATTAATACTTTTGTTCACATAGGGCGCTCCTAATATTGGGTTTTCATTTGACGTGTGGACAGTTATCGTATCTGAATTTTCTTCAGGTTGATTTTCTAGATTTTCAGGGCTTCTGATAGTTTCTGTGCTTGATGAGTTAGGAGGTTGTTGATTTCGAGAACAGGTGTTTTGAATGTTAGTTCCTTGTGTGTTAATTTTCGTCGGAGGTCTAATTTGTATATCTGATATAATATTAATTTTTGGTCTTGGTTTTGGTACAGGTTTCTTTTTTGTCATTGAACCAAATAAATTGTCTTGAGAATCAAAGAAATGCTTGATTTTATCATGCCATGAATACTGGTCATCATTATCTTCGTCTTTGTCACATACAGCTGACATATGGGTTAATGGAGGTTTAACTATTTCTATGGGGTTAGTTTCTTTTGGTGGACGTGAAAGGGCGTCAGCGTTTAAATTTTGAGTTCCTTTTTTGTAATGAATAGTATAGTCGTATTCTTGAAGTTTTAGTCGCCATCTGATTAATCTAGAGTTGGGTTCTTTAATAGAGAAGAACCACTGGAGTGGTTTGTGGTCAGTGAATATTGTGAATTTTCTACCGAATAGATAGGGTCTAAAATATTTAGTAGCCCACACGATGGCTAGAAGCTCTTTTTGTATAGTTGAATAATTACATTCTGAAGGGTTTAAGGTTCTACTGGCGTATGCAATGGGTAAGTCGGTTCCTATTGGACCTTGAGACAGAACGGCTCCAATTGCGTAGTTAGAAGCGTCTGTTGTGAGAATAAACGGTTTCTGAAAATCTGGGTGTTGAAGTATGGGGTCATTTATTAAAATATTTTTACATAAATTGAAAGAGTCTAAAAATACTTTGTCATGAACTATTTTAACATTTTTCTTTAGGCAGTGGGTTAATGGTTTAGTGATTTTTGCGAAATTTTTAATAAATTTTCTGTAGTATCCGACTAAGCCAAGAAAGGATTTGATTTCCTTAGGAGTATTTGGAATTTTGAAATTTTTTATGGCTTCGATTTTTCTAGGATTAGGTTTTATTCCGGAAGGGGTTATGACATGTCCTAAAAATTCAACTGTTTTATGTAAGAATTCAGATTTATCTAATTGGATTTTCATATTATAAGAGAGAAGGCGATCAAATACTAGTTTTAGAGAGTTCAAGTGTTCTTGAAGACTAGTGGAGTAGACAATGATGTCGTCCATGTATACTAGACAAATTTTCCCTTGTAGGCCACGTAATATGTTGTCCATTGTGCGTTGGAAGGTGGATGGCGCATTCTTGAGTCCGAATGGCATTCTTGTATATTCATAATGGCCATGTTCAACGTTAAATGCGGTTTTTGGTGTGCTCTTGGGATCCATTTCTATTTGGTGGAATCCGCTGGCTAAATCAAGGGTGGTGAAGTATTGGCTTTTACCCAGTTTGTCTAATATATCCGCTATATTGGGCAGCGGGTATCTGTCGTCGACGGTTTTCTCGTTCAATTTTCTATAGTCGATTACCAATCTCCATTTCTTTTGATTAGACGCGTCCATTTTCTTCGGGACGATCCAGATTGGTGAACTCCAAGGGGAACTGGATGGTTGAATGATTCCGTCATTTAGCATTTGATTGATTTGTTTGCTCACCTCTTCTTTATGTACATGGGGATACCTATAGCTTTTTGTATGGACAGGGATTTCATCAGTTGTATTGATTACATGCTTGACTTGATTTGTAAATGTTAAAAGGTCTCCAGGTTTGTGTAAGATTTCACCGTAATTCTTCATAAATTTAAAAAGTTGATCTCGTTCTTCTTGGTTAAGGTGTTCATGCCTTATCAGGTTTTTGAAATCGATGAAATTAGATATTTTATAAGGTGATTTTTTTCCTCATTAATGGGTTTTTAATTTCTAAATTAAATATTTCGAAGTTTTCAAGTTCTATTGGTTCTAAGGGAAGGTTCTCTTTTCTATGACATTCGATTACTACATTATTATTAGAGTGATTGAAATTATCAAGAGTATAGGTCTGATTATTGATCGTTAGTAGTGTAGGCTGAATTTCGATTTCGTCGTCGCGATAATAAGGCATTATCCATGTCGTATTGTCGGGTAATGTAGTCTTAAACGTTGTTTTTTGTATAGTTTTAGGTGGGATTTCAATAGTATATTGGTTAAATTCTTGCCTGTATAGGAAAGGGATTTCCAAGTATTGATTTTTTAATATTTGTTTTTTCAGGTCTATATTTAATTTAAGTTTGCAAAGGTCTTTTATTCCAAGAATTCCATCAAAATATTCGTGGAAGGGGTAAAGTATAAATTCAATAGGTTCTGAGATACCATAACACGAGAGCAGAGGGATTGTTGCTTTGCTATGGGTTTTTTTTGAACCTACACATGTTTGAAGAGTACTTGTATACGGTTTAATTGATTTTGGAAAAAGAGATTCGGCTATTGAGGGTCTAAGGAGAGACGCATGAGAACCTGTATCGATTAGTAAACGTATTCCATAGTTGGGGATTTCTATATATGGTAATTGGTTTACTTGGAAACTATTTAAACTTAGGCAAGATTGACTTTGTCCGAGGCTTGTAATTGAAAATTTTCCAATTGTTCTGTTAAGGATTCCTCGGAAGGTGATGGCTCTCCATAATTTTCAGATTCTAAGGGATAATTATACTCATTGGGCTCTGGAACGTCATATTGAAGATCTTGTTGGTATTCGCTATCATAGATTTCTTCATTTTCTAGATGGGTCAGTTCTTGGAAAGAGAAGTTAGGTTTGTTCGCATATGGATTGTATTGTTGAGAAGGTTTTTGCTGGGGTCTCATTTGAGTCAAATTTCTCTTAATGGTGCTTACACCAGTCATAGGTTGTGGATATTGTTGTTTAGGGGGTTGTGAATGTTGTGGTCTGAATGAACCTTGTTGATTTTGTGGGGGTCTGAATGTGGGTTTTTGAGTTTGATGGCTTTGATGGTTATTTAGGCGATTAGGAGTTTTTATAGGGTTAATTATATTTTGATGATTTATGGGTTTTGGAAGGTTTGAAGGGTAGTTGTTTACTAGTGGTTTGGTGAATGGTTTCGAATGATTCTGCATGTAATTATTTTTAAAGTGGTTTTGACTTATTAGAATTTCGTAATTTGTAATAATATCGATTTGTCCAAAGTTTGTGGGTTTTGTACAATTAACAAAGTTCTTAACTCGCTTGAAATATTTGCTAAAAGGTTTTGAGTAGCAGTGAGTTCATTTTGCGAGATTAAAATAGTACGTGCTTCAACATTAGTAATTTTTGAGCAAATTTTATTATTGATTTGTGTGACTAAAGCTTTGAGTTTTTGAATATAATCTTGAGTAGTTTCATTTCTTTTGGATAAAAATATTAATTGTTGTTGTAAATTTGCCCTAGTGAGAGGGTCGCTGAATTTTTGCTGTAAAGCTATTTTAATATTATTCCAGAAAGTTAGATCTGGTCTTGTTAAAAGGAAGTCTTCGGCTGCGCCTATAATTTTTGCTTTTATAGCTAATAGAACATATTCTTGTTGAGATGGATCGGTGTTAAAATATCGATTGTAAAAGGTATCGATTTGGTTAATAAAAGATTCTAGTCTTGCCGGTGTTCCATCAAATGTTTTTTGAAGAGTTACAGTTGATTTCAAAGCTTCGGCCATTTTGTTATCTAATTGATTGTCAGTTTTTGAACTAGAAGCTAAAGGCGATATATTAGAATAAGTTTCAATAATGTTTAGAGTAGAATCATCTAAACTAGGGTTACTATTCTTACTATCCTTTCGGTTAGTTTTCTTTTTAGTGTAAGTTATATCCTTAAATATATTGTCCCTATGTTTTTTCATTAAGGGTCATAGAACGTTTAATTAACAGGTTGTACGACCATAGGAAATAAATTGACTTACAGTAAAGTTTATTTCCCAGCTTCTTTCCTGTATCAAGGGGTAGCGTTGCTAAGAGATAAACTGCTTAGGTAGGGTACCTCTTGTAGTGGACACTCTTCTTCTTCTTCTTCTGTAGCTTATTCTGTCCACTGCTGAACAAAAGCCTCTCTCAAATGCTTCCATTTCCCCCGTTCCTGTGCAGCCAGTATCCAGTTTCCGGCTGTTCTTCTTATATCATCGCTCCAGCGGGTAGGCGGTCGTCCTCTGTTACGATATGCGTCTTGTCTTGGACGCCATTCTGCTATCTTCCTTGTCCATCGATTGTCCGTCATTCTGGCAGCATGCCCCGCCCAGTTCCACTTTAAATGTAGGATAGTCTCGACAGCATCTCGTGTCTTCGACCTGTAAGTCTTATAGTTGTATTTGGGACTCTGTCTCGAAGGGTGATTCCCAGCATCGATCTTTCCATCCTGCGTTGCATCACTTGTATTTTCGTAATGTTTTTTCTTGTAAGTGTTAGTGTTTCTGCACCATATGTCAGCACGGGAAGGACGCACTGGTTGAACACCTTTCTCTTCAAGCATATTGGGAGATTGGACCGAAACACTGATTTTAGTTTTCCAAATGCTGCCCAAGTCAGACCTATTCTACGCTGGATTTCGCGTGTTTGATTGTCCCGTTCGATACTGATTTCATGTCCCAGGTATTTGTATGAATATGTCTGTTCTATATTTATGTTGTTAATTTTTAGAGAATTGTTTAGAACAAGGTTTGTCATATATTGTGTCTTTGACAGATTTATTTCAAGGCCTGTAGTGGACACTAGCGTAGACCAATTTGTCCAACTGGTAGACTCGTTGTGGTAGCGCAGAAGACGATTCTAGCCAGGAGTCACAAGATGCTTCCGGGAGGTTCTTTGGATCCCTTCTTGACTGCTAATCCAGAGGGTGTTTGGTCACTAGTAGCACTTCACAGAATCACTATCACAACTCATTCAGATTCACTACTTTTGTAACCGCACTCCGAAAGGATCCTACCGACTGCGCCAATTTTGTTTCGAATAATGCAACTTCCGTTTTTAAAAATTATTTATTTTTAAAATACACAAGCTACATCCGATAAATACCCTAAGAAGCTATCTTATAGACTGCCTGCTGCTACATAATAGATGCATATTTATAGTAAATAAATGTAGATTCAGCAACTGTGATATATATGTTTACAATGCCTCATCATAAGTGACCATATAATTATAGTTTGTATAATTATATGGTCACCTTTTGTGCACACCCACACACCCAAAAGTGCACATGCAAACCCCTTTTTTGTGCTTCCAAGGCGAAGCGATATGATTCCTTTTTAAGAATCCAGCTAGTGTGAGTAATACGTCGAGCGTTCAATAAGCAATACGATGCATTTTTATATAAGATTCCCCATATTCCAACAGTTGACTTATAATCCTTATTTCGTGACTGTAGGTCTTAACGTTAAATTGAAATTAGGATAAGTTGTTTAAATGTGGTAGTGCTACTTGGAGGATTCTGTGCCTGGAAGTGGGTGGAGGGTGAGAGAAAAAGAAGGTAAAATGGTTCTTCAACATTTCTACACACTACCATCAAAGCCACTTAACTAACGACCCAAACAAATTAACCTGAACTAACCCGAACTAATTAACGACCCAAATAAGTGGTCAAGTGCCAAAAGATATACAGGATAGTAGTGTAGTTTGCAAGGTTCTGGATCACTTTGAATCACTAACCTGAAAGAACTAATTTTTGATTGGTTTGACAATAGTTGACAGTAATTCTTGTTTCTGCACAATGTGGACACTAACCATTTACTCAATGTGGAAAGTTGAGCTTGTTAGATTCCTACAATTAATTTTCTTTCTGCTACTGGAATTATTGCAATCACTTGCAGGTTAGAGTTAAAAAAGCTAAATTATTGTATGTGTAGACTAAACACAAAACGAAATTATTTTCATTAATTACAAAATTTACAAAACGTACAAAAACAAAGCTAAGTCAATAATTCCAAGGCTTCCTCGCTAATTGGAAAATGTTTCTTCTTAGGCTCGCGTCGCAAACTCGATATTAATGGCTCCGATGATTCTAAAATCCCGTGAAAAACATCTTTATTCTTTGATACACGAAAGTTTTTTCTAGCATGGTTTAATCTGAAGATCTTGTTATCTTTATTTCTACTGTCCTGTGCCTCTTCAGCAAGCTGGCCGATAGGAAGCGCTGCGTTTGCTATGATTTCTGCACCGTGAATTAGGATCTTTTGGACTGTTGAGGGCATGTAGTACCAAGGATAAAGTTGAAGAACCAATTCAGCAGTATTTCGCCCAAAGGTTCCAAATTTTATTGAGTTGACCGCGTAGTTGCTGGTTATGACTTCAAGAATAATAGCAATTTATGAATTAAATTGTTATTGACTTTGGTAATTTCGGATGTCAGTTCTGGATTAGCGAAAACCCGCCTAGAAGTATTTCGCTTGTTGGATGAGCCATATCCCTGTCGAACAAAATCTACACGGATTGCGAGTTTTTGCAAAAGTACGTAGAAGAGTATCATTTTAAGATTTTCCAATTTCTAAAATTCAAATTATATGCAATATGAAGGATATATTCTATACATTTAATACAACATGTAAAGATGACAAACCCAGTTTAATGGCTTCTTCATTTGACTTTTTATACTGAATTTGTAATAAATTGTTCATTTCTGATGGTCGAGTTTTACAAATAAAGCAGTTGCTTGCAGAAGTAGCTCCCGTTACTGCCTGGGTCACTTTTCTGTCCAACCCAGTAAAAACCGGAATATGTTTAACAAGTATTGTACAAGCGCCAAAGGTTAAAACTCATCTCTAAGTTTTATATGCACCTTCGACACTTTTCTTCTCAGCTCGAGCCAATTCAAGGGTTTCCATTTCGCATTTATAACGCAACGATCTACAGATTCGCGTAGACGAAGGCCGAGGATTTTTCCACATACAGTTTGTGTCATCCCGATGGTCATTTAAGGTCAATCTTATAGGTACCATAGAGGTCATAAACAAGTTAGAATCGGAATTTTCATTTTTTATGGAATAGCGCTGAAAATACTCACTCTGTCCGGAAGCTCCGCCAAATCCCCATTTCGATAAAATTGTCAGTTCTTTACCGTTTAGTTCTTCTAACTCCCCAGCATTTTTTGTTTTGAGAATTCGTTCCGCAGTATGGTTTAGTAAATTTTGAGGTGGAACCTCCGCAGACGTATCAGTTATATAGATATTGTCCGGGTAACATCTCTTTTAGCAGCTGTTGTTTTCTTGTAGCTTCGAAATAAGTTGCACCTTGTATTTTTTAGGGCATTTCAAATAACCTCATACTGATATTTGCTGAGCTTAGCTGGAATAAAAAGTGATAACGCAAAATCTTCACTAAAAGCTTCAAACTTTTTCGAAGGCGTCGAGGTGAATGCAGCGTTTATTAAATTTTGAGAGTACGATTCTTGAAGTTTTTGCGGATTTTGCTTCTCTGACTCCGATCTCCACAACCTTCAAATCTCTTGTTTGGCCTTCCTCCACGCGAAGAAATATTATCTTCATCATGAAAAATTGTGAAGATAAAGGTGTTCTTCATACACTCACCATGCTTCTTTTTAAAGGCCGTCTTGTCTCGATTGACTGATCTCCGTTTTGTCATGAAGCTAGGTAAAAACCTCCTCTAAATTTCTGCAATTTTAAGAATAATAACGACTTTTCTCAAATCGTGCTTTAACATTATATTGCTTTGCGGTTTTTCTAAGCGCATTTTCTTGTATTTATATGACTGCAAATATTAGTAAATGTTATTTCTCATATTTACGAACTCAGAAGGATTGTAAGATTTTTATTAATGAAATGAGCTGCACATCACAAGCTAGAAATTGTCGCAAAGGAAAAATTTGTATTTAACATTTTAAAAAAGTTCAGCAACTTTTTTAAAATGACTAAATTTAATTTGGCTGCCTCGTATCTTTTTTACGGATCAAACGAATTGTTTCTGTACTTAGTAACTAATACTGCCCCACTGTGCGCCATGGTCACGCCGTCTGTTAGGAAGCCCCCACATGTTGAAAATACTTTGCAATCATTCAGTCTGTGGGCAAAATCTTGTATATGAGCGATTGGATACTTATCTAATACAGTAATGTTCTTTAGTGTTTTTTAGTCTCCACACGTCTCCATTCACCCGACTTTTTATTTACGAGAAGCAATGGCCCATGGACCATTGTAAAGACTGCAAATACATTGTTCTACCATGAGTGTAAACTCAGTTTTTGCAATTTTTAGCTTCTCTGGTGAGAATCGTTTGGACGGTTCTGCGATTGTTGGGCATTTGATAAGGATGTGATGCTGGACAATGTGTTTGAGATCTGAGCTTCTCATCACTTTTCCCTCTACGTCTCTACGGCTGAATGCTATTGGCTGCAAGAAGTTTAAATCTTGAATTGAGAACTTGGTTCTCTTTACCGTGTTATGGATTTCAGATGGACTGAAATCACTGAGATAATGTCAACTAATTCCTTACATACGAGCCATTTAACTGATTAAAACTCAACTGATTTGCAATAGGGCTATATTAACTTAAAATTGTGTTGTTTTCGCGGGTAAAAGGCCAGAAAATATCAAACGAAATAAATGTAAATAATTAAACCATATAAAACTAAAACAAACACTTCTCACCGCATAACGTTTTGGAAGCCAAAACAAACGTTTGTTGAACGAAAAGTTCGGTCAATCAAGGTCAGACCCCTGATGGTCGCTATATTAAGCTTCTTGGGGTAATAAAAGTCTAGTTAAAAATAAACCATTAAACTAAGGTGCGTTCAATTTAAGGCGAAATAATTATTTAACTTCACCCAGATTGGAAAGTAAAACCAGTATAAAAACAGTCGATTTTTTTATCTTAATAAATTAAAATTAAATTAAAAGTCTAGGAAAGAAAACTAATGGTAACTCTTCATATGGAACCCTTTTATTTATACTTAAACGTACACTTGGTGTTTAGTAGGAGTTTCGAAAATTACCGATTAAAGTTAACAGTAGACACCAAAACTTTAAAATTTGTGTAGAACTTAGAAACAACCCTTCTGAGGATATATCTGGGGTACTATGAAAATTTTGTAAATAACAAAGATGTGAGTTTTTGGCTCGATTGGACCACTAAACTTTCTGGCAGAAAAATAATGTTTCATCTCGCTCTGCAGTTTTATTTGGAGAGCAGAGGAATAAAAATTTTCCTTTCAATTTAAAAAATTCAACACTTTTATTTTTAATTAGTTGAACATTGGTAACCACTTGAAAATTACAAGCAGGGTCCTTTTTGAATGTATAGTGTGTTCAATTAATTGTATCACACTTTTACACAGCGGTCAATTAAATCTTTTTTTTTATGGAAGTGACATTCAAAAACGAAATTGCATGTTTTTCTAAAGTTTTTTATGGTACTATTAAATTCTGAATCTATAGTTCCGTTTTCAATAATTTAATTTATAATTATAAAATGTGCTTTGCTAATTTTTTCTCAGGTTAGTTTTACTACTATATCTAGTAAAAAAATTGTTTTACAACAGACTACTTACAATAATATGTAAATTTGTAACTAAAGAAATATTAATGAAGTTTGAAATCAACAATTGATTTCTGGTTCTTGGCCCTAATATACAGGGTGATTTAAGTTACCCGACACGGAAGATTATGGCTAAACTTTTAGATTTTAAAAAAGTTTTGTATATGGAATGGATGAGGGTCTATTGGAAGTACATTTTAAAATTATTGTCATTGTATACAGGTGGTCCCAAAAGTAAAAAATTGATTAAAGTTGTATTTTTTTAAATGAGACACCTGAGTATATTAATGAATTTTCGGTACCTACGGACAAAAGTAAAGGTAATTTCATTAAGGTTTATAGCATCTAAACCGTACCGTTCTTCAGATTTGTGGTCGGATTCGTGATTTTGTGAAAATGCAGCATCAAATTAAATGTTTGAAATCTCAGCACTTTGTTTCTTTTCAACCACCATAATTGGCTGGTGGGCACCCTGTATTTTATAGTATCATTAGATGCAGAATTTAGTTTCCTATCAAAACTATTAAATATTCATATAGCTTGGTCTTTGCGTTTTCTTGGAAAATTAATTTTTCTCTGAATTTGAGCTGACATAAACGAATTAAGTAATCTACTTTACCGTTTACTGATTTTGAGAAAGCAAAATTTATTATCATTAATACTGGGTGTTCACTAGAAAACTTCATTTAGGAGGCTATAAAATTTTGACAGAAAAGGATGGCATAATGAAAGTAAATGGACTTTTGTTTCTCCATTCTTTTCCTTTGACATTTCACAACCAACTAGACGAAGTTTTCTAAGGAACACCCCGTATTTGTCAGATATTAATTTATAAGTTACAAAATTATGATCATGAAGATTATTTAGCAGCCATCTGAATGTATTCTGCATCTAATGATACTACAAAATACAGGGTGTCTAATTTAAATTAAACGAGTTATTACTGTTTGAAGTTTGCAATAATTTAGTGTTAATTTTTTTACATTTGGTACACAGTAGTTAATATTTAATCCTTACCAAAAAAAATTCTATGTACTAGTAGCCCACCAGCCAATTTCGGTGGTTGAAAAGAAACCAAGTGCTGAGATTTTAAACATTAAATTTGATGCTGCATTTTCACAAAATCACGAATATCTGAAGAACGGTACGGTTAAGATGCCATAAACCTTAATAAAACTACCTTTACTTTTGTCCGTAGATACCGAAAATACATTAATATATTAGGTGTTTCATTTAAAAAAATAAAACTTTAATCAATTTTGTACTTTGGGGACCACCTGTATACAATGACAATAATTTTAAAATGTACTTCCAATAGACCATCATCCATTCCATATACAAAACTTTTTTAAAATCTAAAAGTTTAGCCATAATCTTCCGTGTCGAATAACGTGAATCACCCTGTATACTGATATTCAGCTTGTTGACAAAAGTTAATTAGGGCTCATATAGCGTCAGAGGGATATTTGAGTTGAAACTTGTAGCGTTTTCTTTTTCACAAAGAAAACCTACTGGCTTCCCTTTCATTCTTTCATACATCACCGGTACAATACCATTTTATATCCAAAGAGATATGATTACCTTGGCCGCCATGTTTGTTCACCTTGATTATCGTTTCTGTGCGATCTTCTACTTCGAGTTCTATGGTTAGAAATCCTTTGAAAGTTGACTTCTTTAGGACATTGACATGTGTCAATGGGTTGATTAATTATTTTGCGATGTGTACAGCATTACCAAATATCACTAATATTTTTACTTAGATTTCCTTATTTTCTTCATGTGCTCTTCTAATACTTTCCCTAAATTTATCTTTTATTTAGCAACAATGGCAAGATTTTCGTATTTCGCGGTTCATTTTCTCCTTCTTTTTATTTCCCCCTTTTGACACTATAATTTCCGTTTTTTTTTACCAATTCAGAGCCCAGGTGGTAAAGGTAAAAACGTTTGATAGTCCCTTTTCCATCTTAACTACTGTCCAAGGCACATCGGACGTCAGCCTGTCCCTAAACGACTACAGCCTAGCCATGTGGCTATTGTAAAGTACTCATATTTTGGAGTAAGATTTCCTTTAATTAATTTAAACTTATCTAAGCCTTTCCTTGTTCATTTATTAGGTCCAATGTTTGAGTAATAAAACTCAATACCCCTTTTTTTGGATCTTGTAAATGTATTCCATCCATCTTGCACGTATGCCGAAAATGGAGCCGTTAGTGACGGTGGTGGCTCCTAGGTTTTAAACCGTCTGGGTTTTGAGCCCCTTTGCCGAAAATGGAGCCGTTGGTGACGGTGATGGCTCCTAGGTTTTGAACCGTCCAGCATTACCACACATGATGCACTGATCATCTATATCAACTATCAAGAAAGCCCTACAAACTGGCCAAGTATTTCAACCGGTAGGAGTAGATTTAAAAACCAAGTGTACCTGCACTAATCTTAGGTAAGAATTAACACCACAGTAAATAAATGTGCCTAATTTTAATCCTTCCTGTTGGTTTTACTTTGGTTTGATCACCTAAACAATATAAACATCAATTACTTTCTATGATAATTTTCTCAATTTTAATATTATAGCTATATCTGTAACTTAAATTGAGTGGCGCCCAATTAATAGGTCTAACTTATATAACTATACTAGGCTTCAACTCTTTTTATGTCATTTTAAACCATGACCTAGCTCTCCACCTACCCAAAGCTGCCGTTCGCATAGTATGTGACCTTGCTAACTTTTATTCTTTTTAAAATACGTCACAAACTGCGGGAATAATATCATTATTCCCGCTCGCCATTTAAGTTATATATGTTGCCTTGACAACCAGTAGGAGTAGGCAACAATGCAATATCAAATGCCGCAGCGTAAAAAATGCACTGGTGTCACCGGTTTTGCCGTCCAACGCGAGTGTCACTTTGACATTTCAATAATTTTATTTACACTACCTATAGATTTTGTAATTTGTAATTATTAGAAAATGGCCGTGGACAAAGTATAGTAATATACTCGCTTTTATGGCCATTATTCCCACGGGATATTTGCGCCCCTCGCCTGCGGCTCGTGACGCAAACGTCCCCCTAAGGGAATAATGGCTGTCATAAAAATCTCGTTTATTAATATAATATTAATGCTTCAAATTGTTTTTTTTTTACTAGATATTTTTGGATTACACATATTTTTCTCAATTAAACCTTACAAAAAACTTACAAAGCACATTTTTATATATGAAAATGCAACAAAAGTATTAAAAATAACTACGTCAGGTGACACATATTTGAAATCAAAATAAAACTCCTTATCTGAAAACAGCCGACCATATATAGTGTCGTATTTAATAAAAGCAGGGTTATATCTACTGCTCAAAAAAGGGAACTCGACAGTAAGAATTTAATAGTGTCATCTAAAACTTCTAAATTAACTCTACAATTTGATGTGTGACTGTGTGAATGAATGACACCCCTATGTCAAGAAACAAACAATTTACAGATGTTTAAAGTTGTGAGTAAATAAAATAAAAACACCGAACTACCGATTTAATATATAGATATTTGGTACACTAAATCTATCTCTACAATAAACAAAAAATAGTATGGGCAAAAACAAACCAATTGGCAGAAATATTAATAAGATGTACATCAAAAAATGATAAAAGAAATTTTTACGCAGTTTGTTTAAAAACCCGGAACTAGTTTAAACCCAGTTACTTAAATGCACCCGCCCAGAAGTCTTTAAAAATGTATTAAAAGAAAACCAGGTCGACCTATTATTAACCATCTTCCAGGAAACAATCAGCCTTACTGTAAGAACATGCACGTGTTAAACCTATCGTCACACTATGTATAAAAAAGCGAAAAAAATAGAGCGCAGTTAAAACCAGGCCAATGCACCTTCTATATCTAGCTCCAAGGAAAACTTTTACTGAAAGGTATCTGTCTCGAACTTGAACTAGTTTTTCAACATTTTTTATTTATGTCCTCGCTAAACCGAGTTCATTTATTTCAAAATTCCTGTAGTTCACTCTATCCAGATAAAAATAGACACAGATACTACGTGGGGTGTGTCTGTGTTTGTGCGTATCTATAGATACTTTTGAATGAAACAGCTGGATCGCGGGTTCCGTTGGGGTTTTAATGTGAGATTTCTGGAGCGCAAATTTGCGGAGCACGGTTTTTGCTTTTTGGTAAACTATCTTGATACTATCTATATCGATAAAATTTTAAACACTTTACAAAATATAGAGAAGGTATTTTCTTCCATCAGGTAAGCTGATATCAAATCCCTGAAAAAGGTGACGAATTTCACGCAAATTCCACCAAACAACTGTTTTAACAAAAATAGCCCGTTGGTTCTCTTTCGAGATGATTGCAAGTGAGTCGGGAGGCCTCCCTACCTTCCCGATTTGGTTCCGTGTGCAAATCGTTCATAGACTAGGCCGAGCTGGCCCGTTTCCCTTGCATTCGAATACAGTGGTTGTTTCTAAGAGGATCCCTCCTACACCACTAGTTTTTACGATCCGACCAGGTACGAAGCTAACAAATTTTAATTGCTAGTGTTAATTTAGTGCAAAAAGAAGTGTTTTCACTCCCAAAGGACTAATTTCGTTTACAGTGTGTGTGTTCACGTTTGCGTATCACTTGTGCATGAAGCCATATTTGGTCACCTGAACGGGCACGCGGTGTAATCTGGCTCCGATCCAGTCTACTGGCTATTTTCGTAACGTAGTGTTTACCTTTAGTGGGTTGGCCCATTGCCAACTGGCCTACTAGGGAATCGTCGCATTCTTTTCTAAATGCATCTGCGGTGTACAAGATTGTGTTTCATAATAATTTTGTTTTCCAAAATTTTTGATTTTGTGCCGAGTTTCGTAATATTTACGCTTTCTGTAAAAATTACCAATCCTTGGCAGGCCATTAAGCAATGCCAATATCAAAAGATGACTGTTGGGTTATTTTTTTTTAGAATTTTGCCCATTCAGGTTCAGAAATGAAACATCTAAGTAGTATTTGTTTGACTATTGTTTTATTTATCTTAAGTCAACGGTGCATGAGCAAATCTTGGAGAATGTAAAAGGCGATAACGCACCCGCAAACAAATAGCAGTGACTGAACATGGCTTCAATGACCATTTGAATAATAATTGTGATGAATGGTTTATTAACAGTAGGTTATTGTCAGTGCATACTTCTTTTAATTTGAGGTTTAACAAGGTATGGACAGTGGAAATTATTTAAGCAAGCTTTTGATCAGATCAATCTGACCACTAAGTTAAACTTCAAAAATTCCAAATCCGTTCCAAAGAGTTCCAAATCTGATCTTACTTTGTATTTTTCTGTAGTGTTCAAGATTTTTTTTCAACTTTTTGATGCAACTATTCGCATTTACAAGCCAAACATGTTGAAACTTCACCAACTACTTCTAATGTATTCTGTATTGCACCTGAACCATTGAATGCATTTGCTTTTTTAACACTATTTCTATGGTTACTTTCAGAACGTTCAAAGTTTCAAGATCCTTTAGCGTGCTTTGGTCCTCATTTTAGATTCGTGCAATAACTAGCTTTCAATATGCAGCGCAAACTGTAGAGAATATAACACTAAAGACAAATTTGTCTACCTTTATGAAGTTTAATAGTGCCCAACACTATTCGTATAAGTAAGGTCACGATAATTAAAATGTCTCCTTTTTTAGAGCATAGAAAGGTAATTAAGTAATAAATTTGTGGGCTTCTTCTTATTCTTTGAAAGTTTTCTAATCGTTTTTATTTACTTATTGTATGGTTTTATACAAAGCGCATCCTTTTCTAAAATTAACTTAAGAGTAAATTTGCATAACTGAGGTGTAAATAAAGATAAAGAAATGTAACCTCAGTATATAATCATGTAGTTAGGTACAATGAACTTTCATGATGACAAAAAATCGATTTTTCTTTCCAATAAACTGCTCAACAAAAGGATATGAACAATTTTTTGTTCATATTTAAACATATTGAGATTGCTAAAACCGTTTTGATAGAAAATGTCAGCACTTTAAGCA
Organism: Taphrorychus bicolor; assembly: GCA_951812265.1. NCBI lineage: Eukaryota > Metazoa > Arthropoda > Insecta > Coleoptera > Curculionidae > Taphrorychus > Taphrorychus bicolor. The sequence goes on from OX638297.1 coordinate 27,737,910, forward strand.
CACTTGATGAGATGTGTTAGCAGATCAGTTTGCGTATACGTTTAAGTCTTTAGTGGGGTGCCTGGTTTTTAATATTTGTTTTTGTGTATTATTGAATATAGTGAATTAGGGACAAAACTACATGTTTTTACCAATGATATTGGTTTTATAAGAAAATCCAGATTCTATACACAAAATTTTTAACAGCAATTTTCTTTTCAAGCCACCAGTTCAGATTCGTCACCATAGATCCGTAACTGTTCTTGTTGTAAAGCTCTTGTACAGAGCTTGTTCTCTAAGAGACTTTTCAACAAGATAATGCTCATTCCTACATAGCTCGATCAATGGCTTCTTTGGCTTGAATCCGAGGTCATAATACCCCTTGGTGCCCCCAAGTAATCAACGGATTATCAACAATTTTGCTTCATCCTCCGACCGGTTTAACAGTTTTGCAAGTTCTACAGCAAGCTTAAGACTCTTTGCATCAACAGAATATTTCAACAACCTCATGAAGCATATGGAAGTCACTATTTGTTCTATATCTAGGAGGTAGGAGACATCTTTCAAGCTTAAAAACTCTTGAAATTTTCGATTCATTCTAAATTTCATTCTACTCCACACATGCTCTATTATATGCACATCTGGGGAGCAGACAGGCACGTCCATTCTAACATTTCCATTTGCCATCAAAATTTCTTGAACGAGTTAGAGTTAATCAAACTGTCTCCGACCTTCTAAGCAAATGGGATTTTGACATCGGTTACTCACATATCTCTCTTTTTCACTGCATTTTAGTTTATCTAATCAATATTACTAATTCTTCCTGTAACTCGCTACATCCTCCCCCCCCCTCCCGCCCTTGAAGAGTAATTTCTCCACCTCCAAGCGCCTCATTTGTTTTTTTCGGTATATATTTATATGTTTGTATTTTCGTTGTCTCCAAACTAAAATTGGTCAAATTATAAATTGAAATATTTCGGTAAACAGGCAATTTCTTCATTCAGCTGTTTCAAACTTACGTTCACTGTTGAACTTGTTTTCTTTAGCATCTGCCTTTTAACTAAGAGATGAGAAGTCTGTTTTTTCAAGAATGTTGACTTCTAAGCTGACATAAAATGCCTTAATGTCTACAATAGTGACATCAAAACCTACTAGTTTTTTTAAGTGCTGAACAGCATATGTTCTTTATAGGTATGTCTTTATGGCTATCATTGAGGTACAAGCTTGGCCTCGATGTGGTGCCCTCAGCAACAGTGTTAAATCAAATGTCCTTTTTCACCATACTCTTTGTCTTTGACTATGATTTAATTTTTTCGATCAGAACAGCTTTACATGTGTCCTTTCCCTTTATTCTCAAGTCACGTAAAAATTACATTCATTTTTTTTTAATGAGAAGAATTTAGGCTATGACTACATTCAGCTGATCTGTGGTGTCTATGCACTACCACATATGTTCTCTAAAAGGCTGACAAAAAAACCCTTATAATTTTTGGTTATCGAGACTTAAAACATTTTTGAGTAGAATCCGGATTTTTTTTAAACGCAGATTATTTGCTGAAAACCTGTAGTTTTGTTCCTAATTCATTCAACTGGAAAATCTCTCAAATACGTTCTGAGATATTGACTGCAGCATTACATAAGCGCAGAAAAACACTGCTTTTAATCCAGATTTACAAGCTTAGAGCTTGAATCAACCTCAATGTTGGTAAAAGGAGTTATTGGGGTAGGCCAAAAATACACTTAAAAGTATCTTCTGTGTCTATACCCCAACAAATCTTTCTCCACTTATAAGTCAGTGAGGCCACCATACTTCTTTAAATTTCAATATTTTGTGTTCCAAATTATGGTCAACATGGACTGAAAATCTGGCCACCGTGTTTTATGAGCTTCAATATTCCAAAATTTAGCTCCTTGAAAATATTTAAAAAAGCTCATTCATTCCTCTTGGAATAAAGAAAACGCAAGGAAAGTGTGATAATTTGCTCAACTTGAGAGTAATAATGGTTTGGTTACTGTCCACAATCTGAAGCATTATATAAATAGAGTAGTTGTTAAGATAAACACGTAACCAGTATTTGATTTTAAGCAAAGATCGCAAATCTGGATAAACTCTATGTTCAATCACCCGAATAATTGCAGTTGATTCACATTTTCAAACCATTGGATTGGACCCTTGTCTTTCTCTACTAAACTTCTAAAATCTCTATCTACCATTATTATATAACAAGATATCACTGATCTCTACTTTTATAGTATCTCAGCAAATATTATTTAGGATCAAAGATATTTTTTACCATAAAGAAAACTTATTTTCAGCCAATAGGCACAGATACATACTGAAAAAATAGTACAAACTACAGACATTTACAATGATGAAGAAGAGATATTCTAGCTAGACAACCTTAAAACAAGTTTCTACGGAACAATTTTTGATCCTGTCACCGTTGGCTTTATGCTGTAAAATACATACGTACCGCCTGTAAAAAGAAGAGGGTTATCGTAACCAGGATGATAGTAAACGAGTGAGCGATTTGACCATTTCAAAACATAGAGAACATGAGATTGGAGAAAATTTTTCTAAAATTAGAAAAATGTACGTGGACAAAAAGTAACATTCATGTAATTCTACTTACAAGGACCTAATGATCTTTTGACTTGCTAGGTCTTGCTGGCGTCAAAGAAAGTCCTCAGGAGTTTGATATATTTTAGGCTCATGCTTTACCCCAAGGAAATAAGCATATTGGTTACTAAAGGATAGTTCAAATATATTTGTACTAAGGTTATCGTTAAGAGGTAAATAAAAAAAAATGAACATGTTAGCTGAAACTGCCAATGTTTTGATGTTTGTTGACGTCTTTTCCAAGACTAACCCATCGCTGAAATTTTTTTCAATATTAAAACTACAGTCTAAAGTTATGATGATATGGCCAATAAAAAAAACTATTCGACAAGCAAAAATGCCATACACGGTGACTCTTAATAGTAACAAAATTTTAAAATCAGTGGTAGTATAGTCATCGGAAACATGTCGAAACCTCAGTAGTTTCACATTGCTAATATCGTCAGAAGCTACAAGACTAAAAAAAATAAGGTGTTACCACAAAAAACAACTGAAATTCCTAAATATCTTAAACATGATTGCTTTGCCAGGGCATTTTTCAGTACATGAGCAAGTTAGAGTAAATAAGGAATATCAGTGTGATTCTGGAACATATACGACTTTAAATTTCTGCGTTAGTGCTAGTTGAAGAACAAAGAAAACGGAAAACAAAACTAATTGATTTTCATTTTCCAAATAAATATAAAGTATTACTATGATTAAACATAATTTTTGTACGGTTACTGCAGAGAAATGCAATAAACTTGAAAGAAATCTGCAAATCTTGAAGAAAACAAAAATAGGAGATCAGAAGTAGAGGATATTCAGACTGGCCAAACCATGTCACAAGAAGTAAATCTATACAAGGAAGCTATTTTAATCCAAATGTCTGTATTGAACTGGTTTAGAAAGTACTCACGTTCACTCTAGAAAGGTCTATTTATTTGAAAGTCTATAATTAGTTATTATTTAGATCGTTATTCGCTGAACAAGACAAAGCTGCAACTTAAATATTGCAAAACAAAAATGCTTTGATGTTTCGACGACTCAGTCCATCATAAAAAAACTAGAGACATTTGCGAAAACCAGAATGACGATCTCAGCATAAATCACCAAAGCTTCTTCTTGACCTACTAAAGCTGCAGAGATTATTGAGGAAGCTAGAGAAGGAATATCATCAGAGGCAGGTCTAGTGACTAGGGAACTTATAGCACTTATAATACAGAAGTACAAAATAGAAAAATATACGAAAAAAGGAAAATTATTTCCATTGGAAAGTCTTCATGTGTGTATCTTTTGTTGTGAAAGAGATCTGGTAAGAAATCCTAATGAGTTAGCACAGAATTGTCCATTGCAGTCAGGTTGTTTGCTGCCCTGGATTCGCTGCACAAAAAACGCATTGAAAGTGAAGTCAAAATTGCTATGGGTCAACAAATTATGACAAAGATTTTCGCAGGTTTGCAAAGCCGTTGAAGTCATTGCTCCTAGATCAGGAATTGTAGTCAAGATGTGGGAAGTTTTCTATAGCTCCAGAGGAAAACGATCAAAAAATATTTTTAACTTAAAGCATCATTGACGGCGAAGGCAGAAAAAAGACGAATTTTTTCAAGTCTTTTTTTCATTAAATACACAGTAATGTTTGCCACTTTCTTCCGAGACTTAGTGGAATTTTCTGTTTCAATCTTACCTTTCTCATTCTTCATTATTCTTCTGAATTCGGCATTTGGTTGATACTCTCTATTAGTTTGTAAATTATTTCCATCTGCCTTCTATGTTTGGAAGCTTCATTGCTTAGCTCTCTACATATGTGGTTCAAGGTGTTGCTCACTTCTTTCACTGTTATTTGAAAAAGCGTTATTTATGTAAGATTTCTAGAGCTATAAGTAGGGCTAGTGATTATTCAGAAATCGTGAATCAACTACTACTAGTAGTATATAGTGGTATTTTTCTTAGTACTGATTTTTTTTGCATGTAAAGTCAGATTTAAAGGCAGGCTCCAACTCATTTTTTTTGTAAAATTTTAGGTTTGAACAAAACATGCAGTCGGCCGGTTTTATAATTTTGCAAAAACGCAAGTCGAAGTGTCAATAAGTCTGATAAAATTGACCTATTTTGAAGTCAAACAAATTATTTAGAAGTCAAAAAAATTATGAAATTTTATTCTTCTTATTACGCTTAATATCGAAAAAAAAACATCTATGTTAAATTTATTTTAAAAACACCTCCTAGGCAGTTTGTAAAATAATAAACGAGATTCTGTAAATTAAATATACTTCAGTTTTTTTTTCTAATTAGCTTGCTAGCTTTTTTCTTTTTTAACCTACTTTCTAGAAATGCACTTTATATGAAGCAGCAACGATAAAACACAATATCTTTTACTGCAGTGTCTTTTTAATGAATCAGTAACACTTCTTAATTCTACAAATAAGCAAATAAAGCTGTTTTCGTTGTTGGAATAAAGTTTGAGTTTCACTGAAACTCAGAATTATTTACTTGTTTAGTTTTAAGCGAACCTTAACTTCCACATTTTGGTTTAAGCTTTTTGCTTGCGAATGAAATAAAAATTAAATAGTGTAAAGTGAAATATGAAAGTTAATAATTTTCTAATAGTCAACTAACAAGCCATTTTTCTTTTCTTGCAGGTCGACTAAATAATAACTCAAAATGCCTTTCAAGCCAGTCGAAAACCCCAAATGCCCCAAATGCGGAAAGTCTGTGTACGCCGCTGAAGAACGTGTGGCCGGAGGATACAAATTCCACAAATCCTGCTTCAAATGCGGTAAGTAATACTATACGCCGGGCCAGAAATAGAGCTTACGCTCCTCGTTACATAACTCTCTTTAAATCGCCGACGATAACTTTCCAAAAATACGTTCAACACTGGTTTACATATCGAGTTTAGTGGAAGGTTATAAATAGAGCGAACACAAATAAACTGGAAAACGCCCACATGAACTAATAACATACCGTACATCAAATTTATAGCAATTAAATATGTTTGACGTAAAATATGATTGTTTGCAGGACTTTGCGGAAAATTCTTGGACTCTACCAACGTAACTGAGCACGAAGCTGAACTTTTCTGCAAAAACTGCCACGCCCGCAAATACGGACCCAAAGGTTACGGTTTCGGTGGTGGTGCCGGCTGCCTCAGCATGGACACTGGCTCCCATCTCCAAGGGTAAGTTTACCAAGACACAAGACATCTTAAACGTTAGGGTATTCCGCGTTTGCTTGAAGCGGCGTTTCTTATATGTGAAGCAAAGGTGAAACGAGATGATCTTAATGAATGTCCGACTTGGTTATCGGTTAATGATGTTCATGCAAAATCTTGAATTGAGGGCTTCCTTTTCTTAGTCCTGTAATTTTCTGCCTCAACGCGCAAGCTAACACCTCTGAATGCTTTCTTTTTTTTTACGTAATTTGTATGTATTTTTGTTGATAAAGCTTAAGTTCGGATGTGTTAAGCTTGCCACAAGCCGATGCCAAAAATGTATGTTCCAAAGCATGATTTTGCGTTTTTTGTCTCTCGCAGTAACTAATTGTTTGGATCGACCGAGGATCATGGCGACCACCCAAAAACAACATCAGAACATGCGTCGTCACCTTTTTCCATCTATCCACCGTTGATTAACTTTTTTTTTGTTTAACTTATTTATATAGACTTATTATTTAGAGTAATTTAATATATTTATATTTCGTTTTACATATGATTCGATTATTATTTTGTAATAATTGGATACAAAATAAAAATGTTAAAATTTAGTCACGTGCTGGTTGTGTGCTGTTTTTATGGCGCAATATCCAGGCAAATAACATTCAGTTATTACTATAAAGTATCAAATTTTTTTTAAATAACTCTTGTATACTGAAACCTTTACGTTTGTGTTTGTTGGATATTGTGACCCACCCCAAGACCCTTCCCCATTCCCAACGTGTATCGAAGTCATCTGGAAAGTGTGGAATGTGTACCCAAAAAAATCGACACGGTGAGAGTCTTTTGTGTTTATTATTGGCCTCTCGCAAAGCAACGCTCTGTACTGTAATATGTTTTTATGTCTAACACTGCGTAGTGACATCCTACCCTAACCTCTATGTGATGGGATAAGGGGGGCGCCCTCAATTTAGATTTTTTTTTATATTTTTTCTTTATTACTTTTTTACTTACTCTAGTGTCTGATGGACATGTCAACCTTCTCTCATTACCACATTATTTATACATATTTCTATATTTTTTTTTACCAATTTAGCATTTTTTGCAGGCAATGGCTTTAGCACTGGTGTATTGGAGCTTGTATTACTGTTACACTATGTGATGACTATTTCTGATGTGGCGTATTATAACATTTTCATTTCTAAATATTATATTAACTAATATCATCGAAATTCTCATCACACTGGATTTTTTGTTGTATATATACTCATATAAACACATATTTATTTATTATACAAAAACCTTGTGACTTACCTTTCTAACTGCTATTAACTAATCAGCTATATAGTAATAATTGTCTTAAAAAAACTCTTAAAGCATAAAAAAGTAACGAGCTTTTTCTGATTCTGCTTAGGGATGACGTAGTCCATAACAGGGCTGTTCTGCTCCCAAAGGCTATTGCTAAGGCACCAGATGGTGAAGGTTGCCCCAAGTGCGGAGGTTTCGTATATGCTGCTGAACAAATGCTTGCTAGGGGACGTGTAAGTATTTTCGCCTCTTTTCTAGGTCTAAAATAGCAGATTAGGGGCACATTTCTCGGGTTAGAAAATGTATTACGAGATAGAGGTCCAAACAAAAATTTACTCTATTTTTTGCATTAATAATAAAATACTTGATCTCAGCAGAAGGGTCCAACATGAAAATCAAATTCTCAACAATTAAATTTTGATGTGGAATTTTGAAATTTTTAAAGCGTATTCTTGTGTTATAATATAAGGACTCCAAAATTATCAAAAAAGTCCAAATCACCTGTTGAAATTAAAAAATGCGAGGTCATGCGAGGTCTTGCCAGACAGAGTCTCGATATGGAAACGTTCATAAAATAACAAAAGATTAATATATTTTTTGTACTTCCGGGCGTAACAGTGCTCTTTTAAGTCTTCATATGCGGGCGTAAATTAGCACTTTTAGGGCGAAAAAGTATCATTTTTACCCCCTCGGGCTTAAAGGTAAAGAAAAGCGATAAACCAGTAGTTTTAATTTTTAACAAAATTTTTATAACATGTGAAATGACAACGGGAACTTTGGGGTGTAGGTGGTCACCAATTTGTCGATCAACTCATCTGCATGCTAGTTTCGGGGTCTACCCCTCATCATTACAGCTTTGGCTGGTAGACAAATTGGGGACGTGATTTGGCTACTTAAAGCCGGAAACGTACAGAGTACCGGTGAGATGTTGTACAGACCAGAAGCAGGCGACATCCACCAGCGTATTTAGATCCAATACCGCATGGCAGATGGCTCTCAGTTCGGGAAGCAGCCCATATTGCTCTGTTCCTCGCTGGATAACGGATCCAGAACGAAGTGGAAAGAGAAAATTGGTGGTCACGAATTTGTCGACTAACCCATCTGCATGCTAGTTTCGGGGTCTACCCCTCATCACTACAGCTTTGGCCTCATCAGTACTACTTAAACTGTACGTTACCGGCTTTAAGTAGCCAAATCACGGTCCCCAATTTGTCGACTAGCCAAAGTTGTACTGATGAGGGGTAGACCCCGAAACTAGTATGCGGATGGGTTGATTGACAAATTGGTAACCACTTGCACTCCTTTCACTTCGTTCTGGTTCCGATAACCGGCGAGTAAGTTGAAACATCTATCCCAGGAAAGCTTTTTTCAATCTGAATGACCACAATTTCTTTTCTGACACCAGAAGCAACTGTCTTGGTGGAACTTTCAATTCTGCTGGCTATCCCAATTTTGTTCTGAACCGAGTCTTCAATATTCAGCTACTCTCGACGAGTCGCAAACCTCCATGACATTTTACGGCCAGAAGGTCTTCTCCGGAGTCAGCTAATAAAGTTGCGGAAGAACGCCGAAAGCAATGTTCCGGGTTTGGTAATTTCAAATAGTTTGCTATTACACTGGGTAGCTTACCCATAGTAATTTCTCTAACGGGTTGCGTAGAGCATTTATCTTTCTTTTGTGACAAGAAAAAGCGTAGATTGTTGATAGATTTTGGTCTCAGTGCTACATATTTCTTCGTTACTGTCAAGAAATTGAGATCGTCTCCATCACTGCAGTCTACTGTAGTAAATAGTCTTTGAATTTTCGTTTTTGTCTGTCGCGATTTTACCAAAGTAAATGACTCCATGATGGTAACATCACCAATCTGTAAATTCGTCAACTTCTCTCTCCTGCAGGCACCTGCAATCCCGAAGCTTATAACAACCTTATGGAATAAATAGTTTTCACCTGGAGCAGTTGCAAAGATGCTTCGGACTTCCTCCCTGGTAAAAATACTGGCCTTCTTCGGAATATATCCTTCCGAAAACCGTTTTACTTTCGGGAACTTACTGATGTCGATGTCTCTACAAACACTTATTGTCGACTTCAACATAAAGTAAACTGACCATAACGTTGAGGGCTTCATGTTCTGGCTTATTCCATTCAAATAAACCAACATAGCACTTTCATTTATGCAAGTCACTTGCCTTAAATCGCACCATTTAACAAAGTCTTGATATTACTTTTCATACAATTTTCGAGACTTTTCTGGCAGCAACTGAAGGCATTTTTTCACTGCTTTCTTCCTGTAGTTCAGCTGAATTTGCCATAATTTTCTTCGGGATAGTTTTATGGGATGGAGTTACTTCTTATGTAAGTTGCAGTACAGAACTAGTGTAATTTGTACGTTCGATTGGTAACTTTCGTACAGTTTGGTATGTTTTATTTGTAAACCATTGCAGCGAGTTTCACACTGAGTGCAACATTTTAGACACGAGCTGTCCTAGGTAGTTTTGCCCTGAGTGCAATGGAAATGCGAATTGCGTGTTCTATTGGAACTGCACCGAGGCAAATATTTGAAGAAACTGGAGTTGCCCTGCGGTCGACTCGGTGCAAAACTCGTTTTGCCAATCGAAAACACTATTAGTTGAAGACCTGACCAAAATAGTTATTTATGTATTAAGAGCGAAAAGTACAACTTTTTTGCTCGGAGAGTGAAGTTCGGGGAGCGACGCGAAGCGGAGAGCGGCAATCACTCAAGAGCAAAAAAATTACTTTGTGCTCGTAATGCATACAACGTTTTTTCTACAAACAATCAATTCCAAATAATGTGAATCACAACTGAGCATAACTGAAGACACAATCTGAAAATTTAAATCAAAGTGACAATGACGTTTTAAATATTTGGTTGAATGATGGTAGTTGCTATTGACAGCAAGCGATAAAATCTTTTTCGCTTGCTGTCTTGGGCAATGCTAGGTTTTCGTTTGTCTAATGAAAGCGTAAAATGCGTCATTATTTGACGTTTGTCGAAAAACAATTTTTTGATATTCACATGTTTTAATTGCCTACGCAACGTTAAATTAATTTAGCTACTAATTTCGTTTCTTTTTAAACAATGACAACAGCAAATAAAGTTAAAGACCCCGTCAAATTAAATCAACATACGGGATAACCCAAAGTGATACTTAGAATATAAAGAAGAAATATGACGATTTATTCATTCTCGTAGTTAAACAAATGTTGTTTTCACCTCTGCCGTAAAACCCTTTTACTCGCTTCGCTCGGGCCACAAATTTCACATGCGGGCATAAAAGTAGGGTTCTACGCCCTTGGTACAAAAATAACTATTATAATATTACTCTGCGAATGAGCCGCAGTGGAGCAGCACTACCTCTAAAAAGAGTCATCACAAGCCATTTCATACACACTGACATATATCATAACGAAACAGAGAAAATTAGAGGAAATTATCCAATTTTCAAACCACTTTAGCTGAATTCGACCTATTCGAAATTGCTGCAAAAGGTTTATAAGGAAAAGAATTTTCTATATTCTGTTTTGACCAACATTCTCCCACACACAAGAAATATTTATATCTATATATAAAACACATATTTGACATAAATGAAATGGCGCTACCCACTTGACCCAGTAAAATTCATCGCCATATTTCAAAGCATATTCCTTGAGCAAAGGTCACAAGAAATATTCATTTAAAGCACGAACTACTGCTCTTATATTTCTCTCTTTTCCTGATATTGACCGATATTAGGTAAATTGCCAAGTTTGTTCCTGTCATTCTGCCCTAGAACAATTTTACCAACATCTACTTCGAAATGTATTGTATTCTGTCAGTTCTCTTCAATTGACGATAAACAAAATTTCTAAACTTTTAAGTACGCTGTCGCCTGATTTACGTTGTCACAGCCACTGCATCGTCTAATCTTGACGATCGTTAGTTGGATTCTGAGGCTATTGAGCCAAATGTAAAAGGTATTTTGGATCTTTACAATCATATACTGAAGGCTTTGAATCAAACTGCTTCAAAACCCTCCTCACCACATTTCAGTAAGAGGATTTATACCTATAGAATGATTAGAGATAATAGAGTGATCCAAAGTGATGACCACCATGATTTAGCAAATTTTACGATTTGCTAAAAACCACTACCATCTTGGTATTAACAATAAAACTTGGTAAGTAAAGGCTGCAATAAAATGGTCGTATATTGCAGTAAAAGGTATATTGGTTGATAGGCTAGTGCCTCGCTTACACACGTGTCATTGGAAAAATTTTATGATAACACGTAGTAACCCTACTCACACTTCAGAAAATATATCTTTAGAAGAGTAATTTTCCTATCCTCACGCTTACGTATACCCATAAGTATTTATATCTCTCCAAAGACTGATCCCATTACTCCAAGATATAAAGCTGCGTATCGTTGATAGTCTGGTCTATGTGACGGATGTACTTTGGCATAAGCTGTTTTTATATTTTTATTAAAAATTCATATATCTTTTATTGTAATTCTTCTATTCAGTTCTCAGGCCCTCAGGCATATATGATAGAGTAGGTGGTCACCAATTTGTCGATCAACCCATCTGTCTACTAGCTGTGGGTCTACCCCTCATCAGTACAGCTTTTGCTGGTCGACAAATTGGAGACGGTGTACCTTTTCGAACTGAGAGCCATCTGCCATGTAGTATTAGATATAATACGCTGGTGGATATCGCCTGATCTGCACAATATCTCACCATACTTCTGTAAATTTATCGGTTTTAAGCCGCCACACACGGTCTCCAATTTATCGACCAGCCAAAGTTGGACTGATGAGGGGTAGACCCCGAAACTAGTATGCAAATGGGTTGATCGACAAATTGGTGACCACCCACTCGTTACACTTCGTTTGGGTTCCGATAACCTGCGAGATGCAGAGCAATATGGGCTGTTTCTCGAACAGAGAGCCATCTGCCATGCAGTATTAGATTTAATACGCTGGTGGATGTCGCCTGCTCTGCACAATATCTGACCGTACATCGTATATTATATTGCTTTGTCGAGACTATTTTGTTCTTGGTTTATCTACCCTCAGCTCATTGAATCTCTGGTTAGTTCTTACTAAAACAACAATAATTAAACCTAGTCTTGTTAGTGTCAGTGCGATGAAAAAGCATCAGTCTTCTACTTCTGCGGCTAAACCTTCATAAATATCTACATTCTTGCCATGCATGAAAGGTTAGTTAAAACAAAATTTACCTAATCCTTAGATAGTCCATTGCTACTTTTGTGGTTCCTCCAAATATCACAATTTGCTCTTGCCTGAAATGTTCCTCGTCGGGAAGTGAACCAAAGGGGAATAGTGCGAAAGATATCCTTTAAGAAACAAGATTCGACTATGAAAAATTACCATTCCTGGATTATGTTTTATCACAAAGCCAAGCTGAGAAAAACGCCTTTATCGGCAAGTCGACATTCTGGGCCAAGCCGTAATTTAGTTTGTCTACCAGGCTCTAAAGTTTTTCCAAGTTTAGGGCTAAAACTTGTTAAACATGCACTAATTTGTTCTGTGGCTAAGTTACGTTCAAACTCCCGTGACTCTTTTGGGAAAAAAACACATCTTTAAAAATTATTACATATTATTAAAATTTGTTTTTCCTGAGTTGTCACATTTTTTAATTCTTTATTTTATTTCTTTATTTATTGATTTTGGTATTGTATCCAATCTTCGCCCAGCCGTATGGAGTTCTTCAAATAACTCTAAGCATTGTCCAATAATTAGATAATTTAACCGGCATAGAAAGGGTCATGTTGAATAACTTATTTCAGGAAAAATTTTCAGATTCAAAGAAAATACCTTGGCTTTTGTTGACATCAAGATTTGATGGCATCGATTCGAACCTGGAACTAAGCCAACTAAACGACGGTATTGTTGTACGTATTGCGGTACCTTGTTTGACCATGTATAGAAAAAGAAATGGAAAGTATGCTATGAATGCTTGAGCGTTCACAAAGCCTCTGGTCAAGTCCTGTATGTTTGCCGGATGATCAAGTTAGGTGTTTCACAAACTTAATCTCGCAACCAAAATTTTGTTTCGACCAAACAACAAAAGAAATTCCGTGAGTTCACTGCCTTTACAGTCCCAGGTGTACGGCCTTTTCTGGCCCATTGAATGACCTTTTGTCTGACCAAAGCACCTGCCAGTTGGCAACGTATTATTGACACTTTTTTAAGTCCCAAATTGGAGCCTAGTAATAGTAGAAGTAAACAATGGGGGGGGGGGGGCGAAGCCTTGCGACTAGGCCTTAAAGGCCCTTTTCACAGTCTCCCGGTCCACCCATTCCTACTCCACCAGAGCGCCCGTCTTTCCCTCCACGAGTATACCCGTCTCTCTAATGAGGGAGAGTATCCCGTCCCATTTCAGAGTCGACGATGAAGAAAAGCGGCTCCAAGTGTCCTAGAAATTAGTAAGTCGACCCTTCCCCAGCCCCACAGTGAGTGCAGAGTGGACTGTCAGCCATTCCTAGGAGGTGCCTGTGCCTGTTTAGTCTGCAGTGTCCAGTAAGGATTCTGGACCAATAAGCCATGAGGCTTTGGATCCATCCGGGTTAGGGTAGATTAGATTTCCTTGGTTTGCCTACATATTCCTGACTGTATCCAGTTTTTCCTTGTACTCCTCCACGCCCACTCATTCAGAGTGTGAGATACGTACCTTTTACTTACTCCTAGACATGCCTCTGGTCCAGTAGAGCGTGTCTGGAAACCACGCTTGTTCGATTCGTCGTCCAAAACAAAAAGGGTAACCCTTCCCAGAGTTACCCTTTTTGTTTTTGCCAGTGACACTAGAGCATCCTTGCAGTCCTGAACAACCTTTGAACTCGTTCCGCTCCTCCAGATGGCTTGGTTGCTGAATTGGTCTCAGGTTGCTGAAGCAGTTCTTCCTTGAATTCGTCCCTTGTTGGGATGTTTATCTCAAATGGCTGTTTCAGTCTCAGCTGATCGCGTGGGCGCCCCTCCTGTGACAAGACAATCGGGATGTCCCGCTGTATATATAGCTCATAGCTATAGATACAACTATCTCTCATAGCTGTATCCCTCCATAGGCCGCAGCAATCCATCCTCCTGCAGGACGTCATCGCCTTCCTCTTAACCTATATTGGAAGCTTCGGCAGACCCAGTAAGGTATTGAGTTCTGCTCCCAGTGTTGTTCTGAATGCACCCGTTATGACTAGGCAGATTGTTCTCTGCAGCCTGACCAACCTCAGCACAAATTGGTGTAATTTGGTGACATTATAATCTTCCTTCGTAATTTGGGGCATGTAGAGCAATTTTGCTGTTCTCTAAAATTAAGCTATTTGTTTTTATTATCATCATCAATATAGCAACTCAAAAAGTCATATCTGAGATTAGACAATTTGTCGGAGCAGCTTTTTAGTACACAATTATTTATAGATAGCTTTTCTTCAGTTTTCATCACCTGAATTTGACTAAAAACATGAAATAGAATTGGACACCAGATTGCCTAAAAAGCACTGCTAAATGAGTGTCTTGTAACTCCTTCAATGTTCACTTTCCCTGATTTGGAAATCACCTATATTTACAAACAGGGGTTTCTAATTACGGACTGGCAGCTGTCCTTACCTAAAATTTTGATGGTGAAGAAAAGGCGAGATGCTAGTTGCCAAGATCATTGCCCGGGCAGGAAATAAAATTAACTTTCACATAAAAGGAATGCTTAGCTGTGATTTGGAGTTTTGAAAAACTGCGTCACTTCCTGACGTCCGCTCTAAAGTCATTACAGTTGATGCCCTCTTCGTGTTGGTCAAGGGTGCTATCATGATTTCGGTCGGCAAATCCAGGTAAGGTCCTACAAGTTCAAATGACCCTCAAAGGGTCATTTTCGAGAGCCACACTTCCTAAGCTATTTTTAGGAGCCATCATTGTCTGCTTTTAATATGGAAATGAAAACTCATGGAGTTCGAGAGAGTTTAGAAATGGGACCATGGTCTAATCACTTACACCCAACACCACGTTTAGTTTTATCTACTAGATCTGTTTGTGTTTCCCCATGTCCTCTGCTTTCCCATGTCCTTCTCTCTCACTCTCAATTACTATTAGGTAAGAGAAAAAAAGAGACTTTACCTCATGTGAATAGGCAAATATAGTATATAAATCATTATTATGGGTTGATAATTTAGCTCTTCAAGGTTACTCGTTGGCAACTTTGTCTTCAGCATTGTGATTTTCATTTAATACATCTTAAGGGTAAAGATCAAGCCATTTCTTTCCAGCTCTGTATACCTGATTTCGATTTTTCCAAATTAATATGTAAACTCGTATGTAATTCTTTTTCGGTTAGAAACTGAAAAATTGTAGTGCCTAAAGGCAAACGAAGGGAAATTCTTCATTTTTGTCCAAGAATGAAGGCAGATGAATCAAATATGTCGTATACTGTATTTGCTGTGCACAGGATAAAGTTAAGCAGAGACCACCCAAGCAATACTCTTGGGTAACTGTCCAGAAATCACAGAACCGTTTCAAAGTATTAGCATGGTCCAGTATCACTTTCCAAACTGGAACACTACTACATCCTCGTCTTCTCAGATTACTTTACCGTCCTCGCCTTTCTCTGCTCTTCAGCAAAAGCCTTAGTAATCATATGTGGTGAATCATAAAAACCATGTCGAAGATTTCTTTGTCATTTTTTATATCCTCAAGTAATTGGGGTGATAATGGAGTACAAATGAAATCTAAAGGGTTCCAGAAGTTATGTGAACAATATAATGTTGCAGAGATATGTCGGTAGCGCCTTAATACTTATTATATTTATTTTCTGAAATTGACCACTGGAGCTTGTAAGTACTTGATTTTAGCAGCATCACATCCAGCGGTTTCCGATATATTTACTCATTTTTAAGAATAGACCGTCAAAGTTTGTAGTTGTTCGAGCAAGAAGAGAAGACGTGATAAATTACTTAGCAAGGAAATATTGCTTGCGGCAACCACATGTGGCTGATTCATCCATAAATAGAGCTGCGGAAATAAGCTCTTTTGGTTAATCTTTCAAAGTTTTGGTTCTGATTTGGTTGATAAGTAAACGACGTGCATCAGACTCCATGCAGATATTCCTCAAAGACTCAATTTGTCTACAGTTGTAAGGAAGTTACCACATTTCTTATTAATTTGGGACCCGGTTTTAAATAAATTGAAGTTAGGTTCAATCAGTAAGTTAACAGATATAGATTAATTCAGGACGTTGGCGTAATTGGGAAAAATCCTGCAGCACTAAATGGCACTGTATAAGGGTAATTAAGAACAAAGAATAAGTTCATTCAACGTCATAATTGAAAAACTTTATTTTACATTTTTTTACTGCCTGCAGTAGTTTAATTCTATTCCTTAAATTTTATCTGAATTATCAAAGGATAGACGTGAAGAAAGTTTTTAGTCGTAGTAAATATCTCCTTTCTATAGATTTTTTTCAATAATTATTTCCATGCAAAAGAGCAGCGAAACAAAATTTTAGACATTCGATCGCCAGCCTTGTATCAAAAACTATCAGATATGGAAGGGACTAAAATAAGAAGAACGACCAAAATGCAAAATCTTTTAAACTAGGGATAATTCCACATTCACTTTAATTCACATAGTGTTTCATTGGGCCCTACTTGTAGGGCTTCTCGATTTTAAGAGGTTTTACATTTATATTTATATAAGGAGTCTAGCGTTTGTTGGGCTTCATTTACGCCCACATACACAGTGTTTAGCGATTAAAGAAGCCTAGCATTTGTGGGACCCCACTTATACCCAAACCCGTCCGATGAATTCCATATGTTTATTTCCATGTAAAAGCTCCAAAGCAGAACTTTAGAAATTTAGTCACCAGCTTTTGTGACAACATATCAAATAAAATACGAATTTACCAGACAAACCCTGCCACTTTTTAAAAAAATGACCCATAGGTCATATTATCTAGCTATTTTGGTGCCACATTTTAGATTCAAACGCGAAGTTTCGCGTTTATTGGGCCTCGTTCACATACCGATATCTAGTAGGCATTAAATGTTTTTACCCATTCGTATCCAAATAGGGTGCGTAACGACCTACGAGTGCGTTGAAACGAAAAAAAAACAAGAATAGCTTACACGGAAAATAAGAGAATTGCAATACTGATGAAACAAACTAATTTAACCTAAATCAAAAGAAAATCTTGCATAATTGTAAAGTCTGAGAAACATCAACTCGAAGGCACATCATGTTAGTCATGCAAAAAGTGCTATGTTTGGCAATAGTTGAAGAATTTACTATTACCACATACGTGGAAATAAAAACAAGGGTTGAATTGCGACTTTTAGCTCGTAAACCTACGTGTCATAAAGTGGTTTTCGCTTGCTAGGAATATTATAAAACTAGGCTCTCTATTAACGAGTATTTCAATGTTTAGACCAAATATGTACAGAATAAACCAAATTGTCACTGAAACGTCAAAAACGCATCTGATTGTTGTAATTTGATAGGGCTGGCATAAACTATGTTTCCGATGTGGAAACTGCGAACGCTGGTTGGATTCGACGACACATTGTGACGGCCCAGACGGTTCCGTATACTGCAACGGTACGCCGCAAACATAATTTTTATATTTTTGGCATGATTTTTCACTTTGTTGTTCCATGCACTTCTTGTGGCGTCTACAATCATTGTCTGTTTGTTTCCAACCCCAGCCCAGTTCAAGCAATTACCCTGTATTATGATGTCTAGAACTACAAATCCCGATCGAAGTCGTTGAATTAACTAATAGTTTACAAACGTAAATTAAATTTGGTAACTTTTAACGTTTTACTTCAAGGCGTTCCACAAAACTTGCTTCAAATGCGGAGATTGCAACAAACGATTAGATTCTGTCAACGTTACCGAGGGTCCTGATAAGGACATCTACTGCAAAGGTATGTCTTCCCCAAAAAAAAATTTTTTTTTCTCTACATTTGAGCACCATCCCCTCGATGTAATTTGTTCATAAATAACACTAACACGTCTTTTGTGTTGCCATGCAGTTTGTTACGGAAAGAAGTTTGGACCCAAAGGTTACGGATACGGCCAAGGTGGTGGCACCTTGCAAAGCGACACCTTCTCTGTCAGGTAACAGAAGAATATGAGCCTAACGTGTTTTTGTTTGTCTTTTTAACCATCTTGTACACAACATCCTTTTCAGTCAAGACAAGTAACCCCTCAGCTTTAGAATATCGACAACATTTTTTGAAAAAAAAAACTTAAACTAATATATCTGGCGATATTCTAAAGTGGCTAAAGTAACCAACAGTTTGAATTTGTGAGCAGTGATGCAAAATCAGCTTAATAAGTCCGAAATATTTTATGTATAGCTTGCTATGCGCAGCGCTTTGGGCCGCGGGGTATTGGCCACGCAGGAGGCTTGTTCCTAGGGCTTATGTCCGATGCTTTGGATTTGGAGTGGCAGAGGTATTCCACTTATTTACAAAAATCATTAGCTAGCTTGCTTGGTTTGCTTGTTGCATAACGTGTGCCAACTTTAATTTTAAATGATAAAATATCAATAAAATTGTAACGACCGTTTAGTGGCCAAGCCCCAAAGATCCAGGTGGCAGATACTGCTGCTATCAAGGCTCCTCCAGGCCAGGGTTGCCCACGTTGCGGTGGTGTAGTCTTCGCAGCCGAAGAAGTGCTGGCTAAAGGCCGTCAATGGCATCGCAAGTGCTTCAAGTGCCATGACTGCACTAAAACTCTCGATTCTATTATCGCTTGCGATGGTCCTGACAGTGACGTTTACTGCAAGACTTGTTACGGCAAGAAGTGGGGACCTCACGGTTATGGTTTCGCTTGCGGTAGTGGATTCTTGCAAACCGATGGGTTAAGGTGAGAGATGTATTAATCCGTGTCAAATTAAGTATAAACGAAAAGTTGATCTAATGCAGCGAGGAGGAAATCTCTAGAGGTCGTCCCTTCTACAACCCGGACACCACTTCTATCAAGGCTCCTCCTGGCCAAGGATGTCCCCGTTGCGGCGGTATGGTCTTCGCAGCTGAACAGCAGCTCGCCAAGGGAACTGTAAGTTTGACTTCGCTTAAATAGTTACAATAATACTAATTACTATTATCGAATTAAAAAGATGTGGCACAAGAAGTGTTTTAACTGTGCGGAGTGTCATCGTCCCTTGGACTCGACTCTAGCTTGCGACGGTCCCGACAGGGAAGTACATTGTCGCGCCTGTTACGCTAAACTCTTCGGCCCTAAGGGATTCGGCTTTGGACACACTCCCACGTTGATGTGCTCCGAGGGATCTGCGCCCGCTCTCCATGACCCGCGTCCCAACAGTGGACCACGCGCCGCCCCTGGACAAGGCTGCAAGAGGTGCGGTTATGCTGTCTTTGCCGCGGAACAGATGATTAGCAAGAGCGGTATCTTCCACAAGAGGTTAGTATGGTTAAGTTAAGTTTTACCCTCTAGTAGTAATTTAAACACTTTTAAGGGTCTTTAAAAAATTTGTAAGTTCAAATTAAAAACTGATGAGCTGTGGGCGGAAAATCATTCTTACAAACCTTCAACTACTTACTTACAATCATCGTTCAATTACTCTAAGTTTCAGTTCAACCTTAGGACGAATATTCGTCAATTTTTACCCTACTGATATTTTAGTTGCAACTAAATAAAGGTTAGTATTTCAAGTGAGGTTAGAGTAATCTTTTAAAACGATAGTTAGTCAAAACTCTTCCTAAAACATTAGAATTTTATCCACATGCGGATTTGATTGATTTTCGGATGTGATTATCACAAATTTGGCGCCGAGACTGTGCTCTGGATGGGGATAGTGATAAGACCCATTAGTTTAGCAATGTAGTTACTCTGTGGTCTGTCGTTCCTGTTTCATCCCTGATTTACTTAGAAATGTTAGTCAAATTCCACATGTATTATTAATAACGATCAGTCCAATTAAGCAAAAAAAGAATGAGCAAGGACCTTTTATTTTCGTTTCTCTATGTCTCCTCAGAATAATCCTTATTAGATGAACTGCCAATCTCAGAAACGTTCCATTAGCTCAAGTAATATCTTTTCTCCAGGGATGTTGCAGAAGTATGAGTAGTACCTCCCAATTTCCCTGATATATGGCAGTGGTCCCTGCGACTAGGCTATATAAAAATATAACTGCAAGTAATATTCTTTTAGCTTTAGAGTGCTCACTACCCTTACTTAGGGTAGATAGCTCTAATCACGAAGGTGGCAATACCTATGACTTATCTGCATTCTTCAACTTTCTCTGATATATCGCAACATATTTTCTAGGAAAGAAAGCATATTATTTTTGTTGCCCCTATATTGTTATAACCCTAAGTTGCCATATGATTTGAACGTGGTTCCATGTTGCTCTTCTTGCATATGGGAGTAAATGAGTAATTTCCTTATATATAAGGTTGTTTGGTCTTTCATGGCGCCTTTCGACAGCAAGCATGGCAAAATAATTCTCGTAGTAGAAAATGGGCGATAAATATTGTAGAACCAACTATTAGGTACGTCACTTTTTACAAATTGCCTACATTTTGAACTTTATTAAAGCTTTCGTTTTAAGAGAGTGGCTTCCAATTTAAGTCAGTGTGTATTCGTAAAACTTCTATGCGGAAGTTGAAACTCACTGTCACCACAGTCACCACATCTGTTTGCGGCATATGAGGTCTTAAGGTACTGACTGAGAGGCAAGGACACCGATTAACCTCTCAAGACAAGACAACACAGTGTCGATAGAAGTGTCAATATATCTGGTCGCATGTCTTCTCTTGTTTAGCAATACGCCGGGAAAATTATTTGTTAACTCTAAAAGTAGGGAGCTCTTAGTAGTAGGTACCAAAGTAGTAGGTCGATTTACAACGATTCAAAATGAAAACTTGGTGTTTCTTGAGAAAGTCAAGTTAGAATTAGGGCCACAAATCGGTGCTCAATGACTCAAAGCCTGCAAAAATAAAAATTTTTGGATTTTAGAAAAAGTCAAAGTATGACTAGAGTCAAAATCGGTTAATACTGAATCAAAGGGATTGAAAATTGCAAATTTGGAGTTATTGCAAAAACTCAAGCTATGATTAGAGTCAAAATCATTTTAGAATTTCTCAAACTGTCTAAAAATGCAAATGGACCCAAATTAGATTAGAATTAGGGCTATGATCAGTTAAAGATAACCCACATTTTCTAAAAATGCAACTTTTGGCTTTTTTTGGAGAACTGCAATTTTAGGACCAAGTGGGGCAAGATTACAAATTTAAATCTTCCAACTAGTATTTGGTAAAATTAATCGTAAGTGAAATTTGACTAGAAACGTATCCAAACCCAAAATTTGGTGTTTTCAGAGAAAGTGAAGTCAAGGTTAGGACCAAAAATAGATAAAATTGGAAAATTTAGGTTAGGTTTATACCAAAATTGTTTAAAAAAGACTGAAAGCATTTAAAAAAGCAAAGTAAAAGTTTTTAGAAACATTCAAATTAAGAGTAAAAATGCAAATTGCTTAGCTGAGAGGTTGTCTGGCGGTTTTTATTTTTAACTACATGGAGTGGTGAGATGACTCATACAAACATTGCACGATATAACAGCTAATCGCTTCTTTCCAATTTTTAAATCATAAACTGTAATGCTCTGTTTTCGTTTTTGTATATTTTCCATAGTTTTAGTAACTTTGTTTAATATTGACATTGCTAATGTGGCTCAGCCCTTGGGTCTCTGACACGGTGGTTTCTCTTCTTCAAAAACTTCATTTTGATTTTCTTTTCAAAAATTTAAAACACAAGAATATCAAAATGTAAGTAAGTATCGCAAACTGAATTCAAACTACCTATTATTCCGGCGTCTTTGCGTTACAATTTATTATCCTTTCTATTGTACGACAAACACATTTCAAAGATATTTTTGACAATTACTACGTCTCTTTGCCGGCTTTACTATACTTAGATTTTGTACGCTGATGATGACCCGGGGGTCGAAACCGATTTGTTTAAAATAACGAAGTAAATCTTATTGGATGATGGAAAAAACTACAAGAGATCATTTCGGTAGCTAAAACCCACGCCCATCCTGGCGACTCAATGACATTTGTAACAATTAAACCCAAAATGGACACTCATTTCTGATCAATTTATAAAAATTAGGAAGCATCCTTACAACTCCGCTTCTATGCGTCTTAGAGAGAAAATGAATAGAACCACATTTATAGCACCTCCCAAGCTCTACACTGCAGTAATCAACTCGCTATCGCCCATAGTTTCGCCGCTAGAACACAAAATAGCCTTCCCAATCTAGACCTTCTACCACCGTAACCACGCCCTTTAGTTGTCCGCAGCTTTGCCCTGCGAATAGTACTCCCAAACGGTCATAATTTACCTTCTATGACTTTTCTCTCTATGATGCACCATTTAAGCATACAATGCTTCCAAAGTGTAGGATCATTTTTGGCGTCCTCTAACTCAGACATTTAAAACGCTACACCCAAACCCGTCCTATGGTACACCTTTTTCGAAAAAAAAAAATTTTTTTTCAGGACATACTTCACAACGACTACATCTAACTCATGTTGACCAATGACCAACACTTCAGCTATCACCCCCTCCCCCCATAAAATGAACAGCGCTGCGGCCCTTCGAACACCGTTTATCAAAATAGCGGACACTTGATGTCTCGATGTTATAGGCCGTTAATTTGTCTAACCCTCCTACTAATACCGCTCATCGACATAGTCGATGGGACGGCCAAAAAGGACATTTCTTGTCCTTCGGTTTATAAACGGACTACGAATTCGTAATGAACGATCTTAAAAACCCCCAGGGTGACCAGTGGGAACACATAAAATCCAAAGTTTTTTACATCCATATTTCAACTTAATAAGTTGTGTGTAGTTTTACGATACGTACAGAACTATGTTTTAATGGTTCTATTACGAACTTGATCAGAATAAAAATTCCGAACTCGAAGTATTTAAAGTTGTCGATTTTTCGCTACTGTTGACCATAATAATTCAAGTATAATGACGACCGAAGTCAAGCTAAATTGCCCTGAATATCCAGCAATATACTGTGAAACGTCGACAGCATATTTTTATTCTTATCTAATTCCTTGTTTTCTCAGTAATTTCTAGCTTCCCTTCTCCTCTTCTCTGTTTCCTAGTAGGGATAACTTGAGAGTTCTGCAGCAAGCCTGGCGTCCTTTGCACCCATTTTGATTGGCTGCGGCAGGCCCCGCTCCATTGTCCCAAGCCATTCTTAATGGTTAGGGCAGTCCGCCAGTTAGAATGCTCGGGCGCAAAGAGTGCGAGATCTTGCCCGAGAACTCTCAAATTATCCCTACTCAAGTTTTTTTTTTATTTTTTATTAGAACTCTTCTACTGGTTAAATTTGATGGTAGTTATTTAAATTGGTGCACCAGGTACACCAAATAAATGTCGGACCATTATTATACTGAAAGAGTGGGTAAACTATGGTTTGTGATTACAGGTGCTTTAGCTGCGCAGATTGCGGTCGTTCTTTGGACTCCACCAACCAAAACGACGCTCCCAATGGAGAAATCTACTGCAGAGGATGCTATGGACGTAACTTCGGCCCCAAGGGAGTCGGCTTTGGCATGGGCGCCGGCGCACTCACCATGGCTTAGACGTTTGGATTTTGAATTTGCCCTCTCTTAATCAACCCAGCAAGATCTTGTCTCACTTTCGAGCATCTGGACTATGAGGCTCGGCTTGTGTTGAGCGCAAGGGTCAGACGTGACAGGCCTGGACAAACTCACAACTTATTTTAAGATCTTGTCTGACCTCTGCACGCCAACGCGACCTGTAGCCGTCACGCTTGTCCAAACAAGCTGATTAAGACTGCTGTAATATATTGTTCATTACACTTAACGAATATAAACAAGGATATCCCTGCTTACTATTTAATTGTTAATTCAAATTGCGCAAATTGAACGTTATACGGATTTTAGGTTTAGTGACTGTAAAGTTTAGCTTAAGGCATATTTTTGAAAGGTATTTTTAAAAAGAACTTTTTTTTATAATAATATATACAATTCCACAACTTTTAACGAGACTCAGAGGGAACATAAGACTCATAAGGTTGCTGGTTTCCGGACACCAGCATGGGATTGGATAAAGTAGATTTCCTTCGAACGACGACACAGGTCGACCTGAGAAACTTTTTTTTTGTATATATCTACACTGGCCATTTTTATGGTCTATATTCGAACGTATGCTTAGCGCTTGGCAACATTGTAACGTTTTCGCTGTATACTATCCGAACATTTTTCTTTAGATTGTAATTCCTCGGTGAAATAAAACTACTTTAAAGTGTTTAAACAAACTTGTTTAATTTTTGCATTTAAGCTCCGGTGCCGGTGTTTTTATACTCCCAGAATCTATTGTAATTGGGATCATCCAGGTTTCTGTCAGGATTCGTGTTTCCAGCGTAAGGTCTCCCACCTGCTGCCGTGGCATAAGGGGCGTCTACTTTTATGACATCTACTATTTCGGTTTCGCGGATGACGACCTGTCCGTTGGCAGCTAAAAATTATTAATAGAAATTTTAGAGATGAGTCTTAATATGATAGTTGGGTGACCAGTGTTGAGTGTACGTATGAGTGTGAAATTAGTAATCTGAGCGATGCAAAGCAAAAATTGGCACCGACATCGAACTACGTCGCCGAAGACGCTTACTTTAACTATCGGCTCAATAATAAACACGAATTAAATGCGGTTCTCAAAATGGTTATTACTGTGATTGGCAAAAAGCAAAATTAAAGTAATATTTATGTGATCAGCTGGAAAATAACCTTTTTTCTACAGGGATATTTTCTGTATTTCAACAGTTGAGAGAATGGATAAGTAAGTAATTGCAGCTACCTCAACTAGCTATGAGATATGAAATAGTCCAATCATATTGGCATTTCTATCTGTGCGATTTGAAATTGGTCGATCACATCTAATCTTGTATATAGATCGGTATCTCATAAGGTATGAATTAGACAAATCATGGACAACTCTATCTGTGCGACAAGAACGCGGTACTTACTTATCCATTTTGTTAAAAATGTCAATGTCCAACCATTTACTACTATTAAACTTTTTAGTGTAATTTTAATTAGACATAAAACAAATAGACCGTAGAATTCGGGTGAATTTTCCACCTGTCTTGTTGTACAAAATAATATTTTTTTCTTTGTATGTTATATATGAATCTTGAAACATAACGATGAAGACTATTCTATGTATGTGTTTGTTCTGTTTTGGGGACTGGTAACATTGCAAAAATTGTATACTTAAGAAAGAAGAGTCTTAATTTTCGTAGACATAAAACAGTCAAAGACTCGTTGAAAAGTTGCGCATTTAGAGCACAATATTGGAATAAAAATTACAACTTTATTAACAATGTCAATTTTCTTAATTCGTTTCGTGGGATTTCAATTAGCAGTTCGAAGTGCACTAGTATGCATAAACGTAGCTATCAAGGAGGTGAAATAGCAAAAGCAGCGACACAGCAGAACGCACTTACTCCTGTGTTGGAGACCAGTGACGTAAAAATTTCACTCTTAGGGAAGAAGATAATTTCTTAATTTTGGTTAATAGACTAGAGCAGAAAACACTTTAAAAAGCATTGAAAGACATTCGCTTTTTAAGCACTAAATTAGAATAAACATTACATCTTTATTAATAGTGATAATTCTCTTACTTCGCCTGTATTCACCTTCACCAACCAATTATTTATTGGTTGGTGAAAGTGAATAAGCCATTGTATTCCCAGAGTACTATTAAGCATAAACGTATCTACAATGGAGGTGATAGAGCAACAAAAAGCTAGGGAAGAACCCACTTCTTGCCACTACCATTTATTTATGAAATATTTCATTTCGACTGTAGATGTTGATCGAACAGTGAAGAGACGAAGACAATTTAAAATTCGATATTTAAAAGTGAAAAAACATCTTTTAGTTTTTTTACAATTAAAAGTATCAGTATTTAAGCTCAAAAGCGTTTTTTTTCTGTCTTGTTGACTGTTGTCTCGGTGAGCAATTGACACACCTCCAACCCGGACGACTTATAACCTGAAGACCTGTTGAAAAGGACACATATACTCATATGGGTCTCGGTGACTTCATGGACTGCCGGAGTCCCACATGCCGCGAACGGTCGCCTAGTTGCGGAAGTCTTTTTCTTCCTTAAGTAGGTTCGAAGTGGTACTGACGACTAGGTCGACTACTCGTAACAATGTCGTAGAGGGAGAAGAATAGAGACCGCATTGTGAGTAATGGTGACTATGAATAATGGCTTTGCGTTTTTTGAGGAACGGTTCATGTGGACGTTTGAGGCTGGTGTCCAGTAACACCGACCTGAGGTTTTGCAGAATTTCAAATTGTCCGCAATAGTGGATTCTCGAAACTGGGGAAGGTGAAATTCCCATAAAGTCGCGTTCAGAATTTTTTAACCCACAGTTTTCGCAACTAATACCGCAGAGGACGTTCTTCTTCTCCGATTAAGTTTGGTAGAAAAAAATTGATTCGGTAGACCCCCATAAGTTAACAATTAAATGTATGACGAAACGGTAATTCATAAGTAGCTTTTAGAGAATGGTGCAAACGGTACATTCTACCATTGTCTCTGTGTACATTAATATTGGCAGGAGCTCCTCCAAAATGTGACATTTACTGTAAAGGGCGATAATTACAGTAGCAGGGGTTATGTCCTTGATAAGGAAAGCTTCTGCCCATTGACAATGGAGTAAATAAATAGACCCCGTGAGTTAATCATAAATTGACATTTGTTTACTTGGCATGATATACAAACCGCATACTTGGAGGCTTGCGGGTTGTTCGGGTAGAGAGGAATCAGAAAACGGCCAATTTTGCTAAAAACAATATGGCGCAGTTTGAATCTCCAAGGACACATCTTCAGATGACACAAGAACACATAGGCGTTATTATTTTTAAAAACATTCAAATATTTTTATATTTAAATGATTTTTGACACATACCTAGTATACCCATTTATTGAGTTTTTTAGATTAAAGATTAACAATAGAATAACAATACAAACGACGCCATTGGCTAAAGGCCAAGGGCCGAGTAACAACATAACCATAGATTACCCAAATAGATAAAAGACTGACATAGGGGGCTCTGAAGGAGGAAATTGGACATTTCAAAAAAAGCTCCCAAGTCCCCACTCCATCTAAAAAGTGCCGGTGTTGGCCGATTTCTATGCGGAAACAGCCGAAATGCCGAACTCGATTCGATATGTTTGTATCGCAAAAATGGCGTCGTTTTTGTATTTATGAATATTATAATCTTTTAGTTTATTTCTGGTTTTAAATATAAATTTAATATAAAATTTTCGGGTGTATCACGTTATTAAGTGGTTTGGTGTGATATGTGGGTAATGGTGATGTTCCTACCTAGAAAATAAGAGGGGCAGAGGCAGTGGCTTATCAACCATACCGCCGAGCCCCGCGACGGCGGTGGGCCCGCTATACAGCCTATAAGGGGCCCTAAGCGAAGCCGTTACTTGGTTGATTGAAACTTGATTTTAACACGGCACAAAAATCAAATTTGGCGGGGGATCCCGCTACAATAACCCAGATCCTCCTTATGAATTAAAAAAACGTCAAAGCAATGTCCAGTGTAGCAATTTAAGTAGGTTTGAAGCAGTAACCACTAAAGCTAATCTCATGCATAATATTATGCATAATTGTAATTTGAAAAAACAGTTTTGTTTTGTGTAGGTATTGGTGATTGTGATTCAAAGAACTACTTCTCTGCAAGCAAGAAGGGACTGCAAAGCTATAATTAACATGGATTGATAAGTCAATAGCAAACAGAATAGTCCACTTTCAAATTTGGTTGTCTCTGCCCTGCTGTTTCTCGCCCTTGCGCTTGTGTTAAATAGGTTCGCAAAGATGCACGCACTCATCACATTTTCTAAAGCGATTCCCCGTTGAGATTTCATTCGGCGGCAATTTTAAATCGCCTGTTTGACGTTGAATGACGAAATTATTAATTTCTTTTCATTTTCTTGACTTGTATCATGTCTGATTTATGGGGTCGGTCCAGTCCTGATTTGTTAATTACTTTTGCTAGTTTTAGCTTCAGTTATTAAGTATTTATCTTCAATTCATTTCATCTGCTGAGCTTGGATCATGAGTGATGTCGCTGTTAATTGATTTCTATCATTGGCCATGCGACACGTGACTTCGTCTCATCTTTCCTCGTGGGCACTGGTGCTGCAATTCTAGTGTGCTTCATGCTTTCTTTTTACCTTGAACTTCGACGAAGCGACCAAGCCGAGGACTCAGGCTATCTTATCATCGCCCTTAGATTTCGGCGGATTTAGTACCCCTTCCATGTATAACTGTTTGTGGCTTTCAATTTAGGTTTTTTTTTTGTTTTTCTACGTTGCCTGCAACAAAACAGTTTATCTGCTCCGACAGGATTTATTGGCTGACAAAACTCTTATCTCGGTAAGTTGCACATCACATTTTTACCATCGCCACCATTTTACTAAATGGGTCTAAAACTGTTTTACAGTTCAGGGTTGAAGCACGAGCGGCCGTACCTGCCACCGGTACCACCCCTATGGTTGAGCCCCATAGGAGGAAGAAGGTTTTTTTGAATAAGAAAACCCTCAGTGAGGTAATTATTGAATTTTGATTGTTTTTCAGTTTTATTTATCAAGTAAGTTTTTTTCCCTTAATAAAATTTGACTTTGCAAATTTAAATTTCACATAACTCGACTTTCACATAATGTTTTTATCTGTAACTATGGTTTTGATGTTTTGAAACTTAACTCTATTCATCAATGCTTACTTTTCTCTCTTTTAATTTTTAAATTTTAGATTTAATGGTATTGCTAAGAAAGTAATCACTTGCTTTAAGTGAAAATGGTTTAAAAAAAAGGGTTGGACTGTTCACAAAAATCCAGAGGCAAGATTAAAGTAAGTACAATAGATGATTTTTGTTTTTGTTTTAGTAACTGCAATTTTATTACATAATAATAGAAATTTCTACTTACTTTCCATGCAATTTGTCGAAGAATTTGGTTACTTTCCTAGTAGTACACATTATACATGCATAGAGAATTAATAAAAAAAAAATGGAATGCTTTTTTGTGATAGGCTGAGTCTATAATCTATAAAGTTATTAAAAAGATGCATGAAAAAAGGTCCACAGTTTGAAGGCAAATGTGGAGATTTAAATTTGCTATAACTTTGTCCCTGACTCTGTCTCTATAATAAGTTATGTCTTCTTCATTAGGCTTTACAAGTATAAGGCAAAATATATTACTCCAATGTCCTGTTTAATAAATGTGAGTTACCTCTGCCCCAAGAGTTAACTAAGAGGCAGCTGTATTTTCTCCCTATATTTTTTTAAGACTTGGGGCAGACTCACATCTAAATAATTATAATTATAGAACATAAAGATGACTTCCTATATACAGTACATAACTATAACAGCCACAGCTATTATAGCTTTTAAGCTTTTTCAATTATTAGAGACCTTATTGCAAAACCAGAGCAATTTTTATGTCTGATGATTGGTAACATTTGTGCAGTTTGATATGTTTTATTGGAAAAGTGATGCAGTGAGTTTTGCACAGTGCAACATTTTCAGCATGAACTCTAGTAGCTATTTTTTTTAGTTTGATCCTAGTGCAATCTCATGTTTTAATGGGAATGTACTGGGGCTATTATTTGAAGAGACTGGAAGTGCACTGTTGTTGCCTCAGTGCAACACTCATTTTTCTAATCAAAATTACGATTAAAAATCATGTCATAATTGCATATAGGTAATGAAATATGAAAGTAATCCATACATGACTTCAAATACTATAAAATTTGCAAAAAAATCAGTTTGTTTTAATTAAAAATAACAAAGGTCAAATATGTTTAGATACATAAGTAGGAAACCTCTTTTTTGTGTCCCAATCTCAAGTACAGGGGCAAATTTTAATAAAAAAAAAAAATTCCTACTCTTTAAAATTGTTCCCACATGTATGGGGTGTTCAATATAAAACTTCATCCAGCAAGCTTTGAAATTTTTACAGAAAATGATGACGTACCTAATCAAAACAGGTGTACCATTTGCAACCTTGGTTATGATTAGCTGTTCTGTTATTTATGGTAATCCTGTAAATCCTGAAAAACCAGTTATATATGAAATGGTACTTCTGAAAATGGTACGTCGAGAGTGTCTCTGAAGCTACCAAACATTATAAATAAATAACGTTTATTTAGCAATTGCATGGCTATATAAAAAGTTTTTACATATAACTACAATCTCAAATTTAATACTAAATAATGTTCTTTTACTCTATTTACAAATGATTTCACATTATTAATATTTTTCAATTCTGGCGGGAGAGGATTAAACAAACGCAAGCCGTCCCCAAACAGGTACTTCGCATATATGCCCTGCGATCAAAAGGAACATTAAAACTCTGTTTCGATCGAACGTTATAAGAGTGAAGCTCTGATCTTTGAACTACCCTAGCTTTCAGGTAGGATGGCATAAGATTATTCTTAATTTTATAGGTTATTGTCAGATTGGAAACTTCAATGCTCTCCCGCACAGACAACCATTTTAATGTGTTTAACATTCCTTTCACTGATGTTTCTAGGTTACAATTCAAAATTATTCGCATGATTTTATTCTGTAATTTTTGCAGCCTATAAATTTCTTCTTTATTACATGACAGCAGCAGAGAGCTGCAATAACTAAAATGAGGATAAATTATTGTGTTGTATATTTGGTTTTTTGTCCAACTACTTAAGTTTTGGGATATCCTATAAAAGAAGCCAACTTTTTTCCCAATTTTCTTGCAAATAAAATTTAGATGTTCTTTAAATGACAACTGAGGATCAAGCTGAGAACCAACCACACCCAAATACTTTATCTGTTCTACCCTAGAAAGATTATCCTCATTTATACAAATTCGGTAATTATTGTCAATAAATAATTTACACACGTTTCGTTTCCCTAGCACCATATATTTTGTCTTATCTGAATTTAATTTTAATTTATTTACACATAGCCAATTGTATACTACCGACAGCTCTTCATTTAGTTCTTCAACAATGGTCTCAAAATTTTAAGAGAGATAAGAGCTTTATCAGCAGACAGACACAGATGAGACGTATGAACCATTCTATGTAAATCGTTTATAAAGATGATAAACAATAATGGCCCCAACACGCTGCCTTGTGGAACGCCAATGTCGTTTTTTATAGCACCTGATGTAAGCCCATTTACTCGAGTTTTCTGGTAGCTTTCACAGAGATAGCTTTTTAACAATTTTAAGGCAGTAGATGAGACACCATATGTTCCAAATTTAGTTATTAAATCGTTCCCATTTATAGTCTCGAAAGCTCTTTTCAGATCCACGAAAACCGCTATTATCACATTTCCCTCACTTATGTATTTTCGCCACTTTGATGCTACATACTGAAGTGCCGACTCACAAGAATGGTTCTTTTTGAACCCCGATTGACCCTCGAAAAAAAGCCACACTGTTCAAAATATGCGCAAAGCTGCTCACACACACGACAGTCTCCAAGATCTTATCCACCGCTGGCAAAAGGTTGATTGGTCGAAGCTCTTCAGGTTTTTTAGGGCTCGAAACTTTCGGTATAGGCACAATTACACTAGTTTTAGCGTCCCTTGGTACTTCTCCCTCCTGAAGCGATGTGTTCACCAGGTGCAGCAACGGGTAGCCTATCTGGCCAAACAAACTCTTTATCAGGCTGATGGTACACACTTCATCTGATGTTGCCTTATTTTTCAGGTTTATAACAATTTTATTTAGCTGCGATAGACTTATTGCGTTAAATTCTTTCAATACACCAGGTGTAGGAGGAGCTTCCCAAAATTGTCAATATTATATTGTGGGGCACTAAGTGGAATACTTTCTGCAATACGAACAACACTATCCTTGAAAAAGCAATTGGGACTTTCAGCAAAGTTTTCTTTTATATCACTGGGGGAATCAAACTCGACATTCTCAAAACGCCTCACACCTGGCACATTTCCCACTAGGTTTTTTAAAGCTCTCCACATTTTCTTGCTATCTACTCTACATCCGTCAATGTTCGCTTCATAGTAACATTTCGTTTCATTTCTTGTTATCGATAATACCTTATTGCGTTTCATTTTGTAGTAATTACAGTCTTGGTCAGCTTGGGTTAACTGAAACTTATGAAACGCCCTGTCTCGTTCTTTTTGCGCCGTGGACACTTAAGGTGTAATCCAAGGCTTTTTCTGTAAATTGACACTTTTTTGAGGAGCCATCTTGTTGACAGCTTCTTCGATGTTATTTAATAGGTTTCCGTAGATGAAATCCACATCAACCGATGAGGAGTACCAGTCTTTAAACAATAATTCCGTTTGTATTCTCTCAATGTTTTCCGGGTTTAGTTCTCGGATTAGTTTGCTGTTTTGAGGATTTGTCTGATTAACACCGTTGCACTCCAGCCAAGCACCTGTGATCAGATATCGGCGGATAAGCGCAATCGGTCTCCAGCAACCCGTACATGTTGGTAAATAGCAGATCTATCAATGTTGCCGTTTGAGCTGTCACTCTAGTATCCTTCTTTATGATTTGTTTGAAAACAGCATCACTATTTATAGTCAGTAGACGGTTTTTGCCTCTTGTTTGTGATTTCCAACATATGTTAAAATCTCCTGTTAAGATTGAGTCATGAGTAGTCACACTTTCACTGCTGATTACCTCATCTGCCCAGAAATCCAGAAAGGTGTCGATACTACTACTCGGGGAACGGTACACTACACCTAATCGAAAGTTTTTATGTGCAAATATAATGTCTAGCTCCAAATACCAATAGATGCCGTCACTAGAATTTTATCTTAAAGTCTTGACAGTCGTCCCTTCACGACGCATATAAATGACAACACCTCCTGTATGACGGCTATTTGAGTAACAAATAAAGTGACAGTATCCGTCAATCTGTATTTCACTATCTTTAAACTCCTCAGTTATATGCGTTTCCGTTAAACACCCAGCCAATGGGTTTTCATTATACATTAGATTTTCTAACTCAGTTTTCTTATTGCTTAAACCTGCTATACTTACATAAAGTAGCAATTCTTTAACCACCATCGGCTGCGATTGCTATATAAACTTAATTTTATCCCGTGTTCTGGCCAATTCTCGCAGGTAACATTTGCATTTTCTATCAAACACTCCACGATGGAATATCAGGGACATGTAGTACTTCTTTCGCATATTTACAGTTTGTGCAAATCTTCAATTGGGAAGTGTAATCCGTTAATTCATGTTCACCATTACACGTAGGGTACACCGGTGTCTCACGGGTGCATTTGTCAGCCATATGGCCGTATCTCCAACAGTTAAAGCATCTAAGGACACTTACAAACTCATAGATGGGAAAACTATCCCAGCCAAAAGATATCCTTTTTTGTCGCAATAAACAGTTATATGCATCTGCTGATGCTTGAACTACAATATTTACATTTTCTTTGCCCTTTGGTGTATATTTCTTTAAAATGTTTAATTCTGGTTCAGATAAATGACTAATTTTGGACTTTAGTTCGTCGGTAAACATCTCCATATCAGAAACATATTTGGATAGGACGCCAACAATAACAAGTTTTGTTTTTTTTTCATCTCTGGTATTTTTACTTCGTGAGTGACCCCAACAGCGGACGTCACCACGTGCTGTAGTTTTTTCAATGCTTTCCTTGATTCGCACTCAATACGTTGTGACGCTGTATCGGATTTCTCGGGCGCCACCCTCTATAGTTTTAGTGTGGTAGAGGGTCCACAAATGCCTTTCGGGTAAGCCTTTAGACAGTGGAGAATGGTAATTCCAGGGGTCAATTTGTTAAGTACTTTAGAGCTTTAGTGAAAGACAAGAGACTGCTCAATAGTTTCTATTTAACGTAAGAGACATACATTCAACGAGCTGCTTATAAATCTATAACTTGTCTAACGCACAATATTACAAACAACCAGAGAGGGATATGCGACGGTCGAGGAAGATGATTATAGATATGGAAGAATCAGTGAGTACGGTATCTTGGTTTATAACGGGTTACACGGTAAGGTTAAAGTCCAGTAATGAAACGGTTTTACGGTGAGTGACACCCGACTATTGTCAGGCACGGTGTATATAAAGTGGGGCCCGACTACTACCAGGCGCGGTGTTAGTGTAGTGGGGCTCGACTACTGCCAAGCACGGTATATGTAAATGCGGGGGACCCGACTACTGCCAGGCACGGTGTATATGAATGGGGCCCGACTACTGCCAGGCGTGAGGTTAGTGTAATGGGGCTCGACTACTGCCAAGCACGGTATAGGTAAATGCGGGAGACCCGACTACTGCCAGGCACGGTGTAAATGAATGGGGCCCGACTACTGCCAGGCGCGAGGTTAGTGTAGTGGGGCTCGACTACTGCCAAGCACAGTGTAATGAATGGGGGGGACCCGACTACTGCCAGGCACGGTGTGAATGAATGGGGCCCGACTACTGCCAGACGCGAGGTTAGTGTAGTGGGGCTCGACTACTGCCAAGCACGGTGTAATGAATGGGGCCCGACTACTACCAGGCGCGGTGTAAGTGTCGTGGGGCTCGACTATTGCCAAGCACGGTGTATCTTTAGTGTATTGCTCATATTTACCCTTTTAATCGGTTTTAAATTTAGTTCTTGATTCTTCAAGAGTCGGAGCCAGAATCCCCAAAAACTGTCATGCGGCCGTCTTTTATAGCTGAACAACAATACCCTTCGATTCTCCCCTGGGATTCAAGTACAGGTCCCGAGATCAAAGGTATTAGTTTCATACGAAGTTCACAGAAAATACTTTACTTTAGGTTTTGACATCCTCTTATTAACCAAAGACTGTTAACCTCGTATGTTTACCTTGACACCGGATTATTTACGTTTACACCGAAATATAGTCCACGTTTAGTTTTATCTCACAATTAATTTGTCATCCCCTAGAACTGATAAAGAAAATTAGTAACTTCGTTACAACGTATACCACCTTGTGCTGCCGGAACTATCTTGTTTAGGTTAATATTCAGCTTTGATAAATCGACCATTTCTGCAATACGTTTTTTTGTGGTCTCACTGCTTTGATCTTTATCTTTGGGTTTGATAATTAGAAGTGGGTTTTTAGCCTTTACCACATCACCCCAGCTTTTTTCTCTGAGAGAGCCGCCAACTATTGGTTCCCTTGATTGAATAGATTGTAAGCACTCAGAGGTCCTTTTCAAAATTTCCTCATTTTTCTGTTGAAGCTTTGCAATCCCATCGCTAAATTTCAAGCATTGTTCAACGGTCTACAACATGCCCAAAGTAAATGGACTTGTGTTAGAAATTTCTGTTTCTACTGTGTTAAATTTTTAAAAGGCCACACTTCAATGTCAAGTTCGAAAATATTACATCGTTTCTTTCTCAATTTACTTTATTACTTTATTACCTACGTTACTACAGCAGTAGTGAGCAATCATCATATGGCCCAACATACAATGCCCATTTTTCTGTTCATTCATCCAATGTTCCATTATGCACAGTATGTCCATGGGACTTTCTGCAAGGAAGAACTTGATATAATTTTGTTTATCCCCAGCAGTTTGACGCTGAATGTGCAGAGTTTTCAAAGTGGAGCTCCTTACTGATGAAGATTTCAATCCCCCTAAAAAGTTTTGGGTTTCGCTACCCTGTTTAAGTCTGTACCCTTGTACAGCTCTGGAGGTGCAGAATATGGTTAAACCATATCTCACCATGGGCTATAAGTGACTCGCGTGTGTTGTTGATTTGTCTAATACTTAAATTCTCTTTCG
This sequence comes from Taphrorychus bicolor, assembly GCA_951812265.1. NCBI lineage: Eukaryota > Metazoa > Arthropoda > Insecta > Coleoptera > Curculionidae > Taphrorychus > Taphrorychus bicolor. The sequence goes on from OX638297.1 coordinate 27,773,789, forward strand.
TTTAACTTTACTTTACTTTTAGTTTACCCTTGAGATGTAAAAGTGAATCTTAATGGCTGTAGAACACCCTACTTCTACATTAACTTAAGGACCAACATATCTTTATTTGTTATTACTTAAACTTTTCAAAAATGGACCGACTACTTGTTATCTGGATAGACAAATTATTTCAAATCATTTTATCTTTTCTTGATGAATCCATCATAACAAAAAGTCACGATTTTTTGACACAACTTTTTGTTAACTAAGGGCATAGACAGAATTAAAAACTTAAGTAATAAGTTTTATGCATTTTTCCTCATTCAGTTGGACAAGAGCAATATTTTGGCCAATCAGTTTAAGAAAACCCTTAAAACATAAAACCTATTGCTTAAGTTTTTAATTGTGTGTGTGTGTGTGTCCTTTATGTTACTTAAGAATAATGCTTTATGGGCCATTTGCAACAAGCAATTTTTTATGCGCATCTAGTTAAGGCTTCCTTTATTGGTCCCCTTAAGGCCCTACCATGGTTACGCATGCTTATAACTATGGTTTAGGGGTCCTTAACTTTAGGTTAACCTAAATTTGCTTGGTATAAACATAGTTAAGGGCCATTTGCACACCTTTTCTTAAAAAATTTGGTAAGTGACAGATTGAATGCATTTTATATGGGAAATTTTAAGTTCCACCTTAGATCAACATTATGGGGAAGGTGCAAGTGGCCCTAAATGGAACATTTTACTGTGAAGTTTAAGCATTTTGATAATAAAAATCATTCCTCAAAATTTGAATCTGACGCACTCAATAAATTTTTCGATATGTCCGCAGCATTATGGGGAAAAGCAAAGCACGCACTCCCCAATATTCTCCAATAAATGGCTGAACTTTCATTACAGCAAATTGATAAACACTTCTTGACTTTGCCCGTTACAGTAGATAATTTTGAACTAAAAGTCAAACAACATCTACTCATTTTATTTTCTACAATATGGAAACACATTGTGTTACTACCAAGTCAAGTGTTAGGGGCGTAAAACTATTAGTATCACAAAATTACAATATTTTATATTTATTTCTTCTTAATGTGTATGTTTCTTTTTTTTAGAAAAGCCCAAAAAGAAAACACTTTGTTCCTGATAATTCAGTCGGACACAGAGAATAATTTTAGAATGTGTTATTTTTAGATGTTTATGTGTTTATTTGCTGATAATACAATTTAAATAGATCTTTTTTCCCTTCTAAGTTATATAAAAACGTAAGTTGTATATAATAAGGCCTCAATGTTCGTGTATTTTAATGTTTTAATAAAGGATTGTCGTACATAACAGTTTATTCTTTTAATAGAGCAGGTAAGTAAGTGGTTTTTGAAATTAAGGCCATTTCAAATTGACATTCATCTAGCTGGCTGGAAAATTCTGTAATTTTCACACAGTCTACTAGATGAATATTTATTTGATATAGACATTACCTGTGGATGAAAAACCTATGTATGGACAATTGTTACGATTCGGGTGGGTAAATAATTAAGTTGATCGCTAATGGAAATGCAATGCGAATGCGCTGTGTCACTTGTCAGCTGTGGCAGCTTTGTTTTGGGAGCAAAATTTGGTCTGTCATAATCGTCACTTCAGTTGATTGACTTTGACACTTACATCTATTTGGGTAGTCTATGCAACATAACCACAAAACACAAATGAGCTTACCGGTAAAAACGGAATTTCCTAGATTTATTTTTAAAATCCCAAGTTTTACACACAAAACTTTGTTTCACCATAGCTAACAAACAAATTAAAACACAGCAGAGATTACTAAAAGCGAAAAAGTCGGCGGAAAACTCTTAAAACATTCAGGAAACCAGAAAAAAAATCCATGAAATAATTGTCATAAACTGACATAAACCACGTGTCACAGGATTCTGCAATGTTGCCGATTGGGACCAGTTGGCCATCTTAAACGTATTTTGTTTTCTTTTATCGTCATAAGTGTTCTCTTAATCACCAATCAAAAATTATTTGGACAGCAATAGATATTATAGTAATCTCGTGGTGGAAATATCCGCAAGATATCATTCAAAAAAAGGATGTGCCAATTTACTAGCAAAGTAATCCTGGCAACACTGTATGGAGGGTTTGTTTATCACGCCAATATTGAAAAATGTAAATAAACACCTCTACCTTGATAAATCCTCTATGCTTCTGCCCAACAATTGAAACGATCTATGGTTAACCAAAAAGTCTATCGACGAGACGGCTACAATCGACCAATCAAGTGAAAATATAAACATTAGCGAAACGAACAAATTCCATATCATATGAGCCATCGCATTTGTCCTAGAATTCTATGTCAACAAAATATAGACAAGGTACACAAGTTCATTCCCAGTAGGCAATATTTTTGTTCATCCATGGACAAACAAGATGCTTCTGAATTATCTGACGAGTAGCTCTTCCACTCGGAAGTGCAAAATTGCGTGTGCTATCGAAGACATGACTTGTGAGGGCAGGGACAGAAGTAAGTATTGTTTCAGATAGTTCACGATAGTTTGTGTTTTTTAATCCATCAATTACCAATCATTGTAACTCAGGCTCTGATTACTCACAGCACTACATGTCTTTCGTTTCGTGCAATACCGCAAAACTTTCGCCCAGTAACGGATAATGGACACGACAAATTTTATAAACATCGACATAGCTTTATCACTTCATTAAGATCCTTGATAAAGACCGCAATATACAGTCGAAACGTCGGCGATTTGATATTGATTGAAGTTGTTATTTCGTCCCCCACCTGCTAATCCACCTTGCTACTGATGCCATTGGGACACTAAACACTTGGAATAAATCATTGTAACTTTCATAACGAACCAGAAGAATGAGGTAAATGGGTCAATTAAGGATCGTTTTCTTGCGTTTACGTCGGTTTATCACTTGCGTTAATGTCAGCGCCCAATGGCTCATTAATTTGATCTAATCTTCAAAATTAATCTGCAGCAAAGTTACCACATCCTGATTAGACCGTCATCGACGATGGATATTGACTATTTAATAGCGTTAGACATACTCACCAGAGATGTAACCGCAACCCGAAAAGCTTAAGTAAGAGATCCTTCCTAACTACGTTGAGACTTACGATGATCACTGCTATTTGCAGAGCCACTAACTGTACCCCCTCTTACTTAACACTTGGACGAGAACTGCGCTTTCCTGACGATATCCAAAGAGATACGAGGAATAGGGGGTGCGTTCATCAAAAAACTCCATTTAGGAAGCTATGAATTTTTGACGGAAACGTCATGATGACATAATGCAAGAAGATTTCCAAGTAGGGAATACAGTTCTTGTAGATCGTGTGTTCGTTGATGAAATTGGCCTTACCTTGATGCCACTAAAGCAATTCCGACTTCATATGGAATAGCATGTCCCTAACGAACCACATAGGAAAATCTGATGTATCCGTTTTGAAGGATACTCTGACGAAAAGGACGAACGGTGACTGCAATTGCCGAACTAGTGATGCCCCGAGATAGATCAACTCAAAAACTCTTGAGGCGACTAATCTTGTGTAGCTTGTCTATATTTTAGTTTGTCTTGCTAACACAAGACAACACATAATCAACCCGCCTTTTTCCACAAACTCCAATTTTTAATTTTTAAACTTAACTAAAAATAACTGGCTTTTCTTGGCTTTTGTTATCCTTAATTATTTTAAAAAAGTTTAATTTTCATTTCTAGACGCGTTGAGTTATTATTAATCCATTTTGGCCTCAACTTTAATCTGAACTTGTCCACAAACTCTAATTTATGTTTTTAAACGTTATTGGGTCATTTCCAAACTATTTTGATCTTAAACCTAACCTGTGTGTTTCCAAAAATTTTAAATCTACTTCCTTAGATGCTCTAAGTCATTTTTGAACAATTTTGTTCAAAATTTCTAATTCTAATCTTGACTTGACTCTGAATTTACATTGTTAAACGTTTTAATTTATTTTAAACGATTATTAGATTACTTCTTATCTGGGTTTATTTAAAACTTAAAATTTGCATTTTTTTGATCCCCTTTGAGTTATATCTCAGGGTTTTTGTTTTTAACCCTAACCTGAAATTTTCCGCAAACGTCAATTTGTGCTTCTAGATGCTTTGAGACAATTTTTATTCTATTTTGGTTTTTATTGTGACATGACTTTTTTCAAAAATCTTTTTTTGCATTATTAAATACTTTGAGTCATTTTTAACCGATTTTGGCATTAATTTTAATCTGAATTTCTTCGAACACACAAAATTTTTATTTTTAAACGCTTTGAGTAATTTTTCCGATTTTGACCGATTCCAATTTGGATATTTTAGCCCGTTATGCCTCCAAATCTAACCGGAATTTCTTCAAAGCTTTCGAAAAAAATATTAAGTTAAATATGAATTTTTGACAGAAAAGAATGTCATGAGCAAAGTAAATTAACTTTTGTAACTACCTCTTTTTCTTTTGACATTTCACAGCCCACTTGATGACTTTTTTTTAATGACCTCCTAAGAGGTAACGTGCGATTTATCCGCTTTAATACGATTTCTTACAACGTTGCTGTTTGGATTCATTTCGGCGCTTTTGCGGTGGAAATTATTAGTTCCTATTTCTGTGTAATTTTTTTTGTTTTGATATGGATGTTTATCATGGTTGTCATCGCTGAACCTGTCAAAGCAGAAAGTACTGCAGAAATCTTCCTCATGCATGGATTCAAAAAAAGATAATAAAAAACTCCAGTTTGTACACTTCTTTTGAATCTTAACAAAGTTCTGTTCAAAACGCCAGAAGGGAAGGAAACAGGGAATGAACAGTAAGAAAGACACATGAAAGTTGACTCTGTGGCATGATGAAGGGGCTGTAGAACAGGACTCGGCAATTTTTGAGGTCCTACACATCACCTTGCTTCGTTGTAGGAAGGCTTGGGCTGAACTACAGAACTACGTTCTACAACACAACGTAGATCGTGTCCTCATACAGAGCTCGTTGCTTAACAAGGAGCACATCAGAAGACTTGGGATGAGACTGGAGTGGGAACTGGTAAGCCCAGGAGGACGCCACATCAGAACTTGCATTCTGGCAAACACCTATTTCTAGCATATTATGGGATCTTAGCCGACGGGACCCAATGGGGGTGAAGACATACCTCACCTAAACAAGGAGCCTAATCTTGTGATTGGGATACTTGCCTTATGACCATGAACCAGGACAAACACGTACATAAGAGATTCAGACACTAGTGATATACAGCAGTAAAAAGCAAAGAGACCAATTCGAGAAAGAGGTCGCTCGAAGATCTCTGAGGATCTGAAGGAAATCCAGTGATTGACACGCCAAAGTGCTGATGTATCACTCGAGGATGAAACACTTCTTGAGTCACTAGCTATGCATCGCCCAGGCCCCTCATAAATCACAACGAAAGAGACAAGATCCTGCTACCAGTAAGGTAGGGCCTAAGCATATTTCACCTTCTCTAGAAGGTTGACTAATAACAAAGTTATAGGAATATACTGATTGTAAGACGGCTGTTGATAAGTCACAATTATTGTAAATGTTAAATGGGTGAATTTTGTTTTTTCAGCGTTTGTTCAGATAATATTTTTACTGGATACTGAGTTCCATTAAAAAAACAATCAGTGCGAATATTTTTTACCTAAAATCTTAATTATTTGGTATATTTTTTTTGAGGATACTTTCAGACAACCCCATGAATCATAATTTGGAACATTAGGTGGACAAATAAACTCGATGTTCAGAAGTCGAATTAAATAAAATATTGTAAAACCGTCTAAATATGATTGTATGAGTGCATCTCTTAATTGATTAACTTGAGTTTGACGTCACGAATACTTATATCCGTAAGTAGAAAAATTCAAAAACTTTATACCAACAACCCAGAGAGAGCACTTGAAAGTGATAAAAGCTGTTCCCACTATTTAAGAAATAAGCAGTTTGTTCTGAAAGAGGTGAAGAAGCAGTGTCACATGTCTCATTCATGAAGAGAACGCAAAGTCTGCGGTCCCAAAACTTGTATTTATTTTTCCTTGGTTACTCAAGTTTCGTCCCTTTATTGGGCATCATCAGACCCTTTTAAAAAATTTGAAACTCGAGTAACCATGGAAAAATAAATCACAATTTTTGAGGCCTCAGACTTTGAGTTATCTTTTGATGACCAATCTTTGATGACTCAACTGACAACAGTTTACTTACAGTCACTTGAATCCCACGATCTTGCCAAATTAGCTCCTTCCTTAGCCTCAATAGCTTGGTCCGCACTAATTTTGCTTTTTACGACCAAATAACCATACTTCAGCGAGTTCTCTGTATTTGGAGCAAAAATGGTAGCAGAATCTCTGGGTCGGTCAGCCCGTGCAATGATATTCGCAGACTCAAACACTGCCGATGACCCGCCGAAGATGAAATCGACGTCTCCTTTAATGGTGGGCTTGTAGAAGTAGAGCCTCGCACCTGAGGTTAATAGCGTGTCCTGAAAATTATAGCTTTATACATAAGGGGTCTCCAAGATGCTATTGTGGATCTACTTGAAATCCGTAAAAATTGACATTGTCCCAATGCTGTTTGTCGGCATCGGATCTGGCAGCTACCGCCTGGCCATCGATTGACGTATTTTCGATGGTTAAAGATGATACTTGGAGGTCCTCATTTTGGGCCCAAAAAATCTGAGTGCAGAAAGTCCCTAAAATCGTTAGAGTTCTTGAAAATGCACGAATATTTGAAACCAGCATTTATTTCATCACAGAAAGGAACACAATTTTTTTCTTAACTGAAAGTTTAAAATCCTACCTATTTCACTTGTTCCTTTGGAAGCACATCCATTATACATGGACCAAGCAGGATCTCCTTCTTTATACACAGCTCCATTAGGGTTAACCTGATTTGCATACTGCTCCCCAGTTAATTTAGCTCCTTGTGACATTACAATATGTACGTCCTCAGGTTTTCCCACCGTGCCGTATACAGTCAATGGAACTGTTGTTTTAGGAATAAATACTGTCTCTGTATAGGTACCTGGTTGAATTTGTATATACTTCCTTGTAGTACCACCATCCTATGGGTAATTCATTCTCAATAACAAGTGTTATATCATACTAAACTAACTCTAGAAGGTTAAAGAAATGTCTTCTTGTCCCTAGCGTTCATGAAAGTAATGAATTTTACGAAACTATAAAAATTGAACTTTTTTTAAACATATGTATTTCTAATTTACCTGTACAGCTGCGTTGACAGCTTCCTGGATTGTGTTATAGCCACTATTGCCTACCACATAATCGGCATTACTAATCTGTATTTCCGAAGGTGTCCACCCTTGCAAATACTTTTCCTTGGTGTAATTTTCAGCCTCCTGGTCTGAGAGGATGGGCCTCGTTGCAGTTCCTGGATAGGTTTGGTGGTCTGCCTTGACAAGTGCCAAGACAAGACACACGAATAACAATTTTCTTCGCATGGTTATTATTTTTTGATATTATAGACAAAGATTACATCCAGTCGTAATATTTATTCCGATTTGTCAAGTGTTTTGCAGGTTTGTGAAGTGTTTGTAGGTAGATATCAGTAACTCAAGTACTCATTGCTATACAGGGTGTCCCATTGGAATGAAAAAGTTTGATTGCCTCAAAAGATGAAACACGAACGAAAAATATAACTTCAGATATTTTCTACACCATTTTGTTTGAAGTTTGATGTCCTCTGGAAACTGCGTGACTCTATCGTTTCTATGACCGTCAATATTTTTGAAAAGTGATGGAAAAGCTCAGATGGGCTTGCCCATCAATGTTCGAAAGACAGTAGGTCGTACTGTCTGCTTGTGTTTTTAATGGTTCCGTTTACAAAACTTTAACTTTTATTTTAATTTGTTCTTTTGTATCCTCTGTGTGTAAGAAATGTACCAGTGTGGTCACCGTAGGTTGTGCCTAGTTGAAGTAACTAGTCCACTTGAGCACGGTACATTAATTTCGAGCCCTAAAGATCTTTAAGTAGATTAAATGAGATCGGCGAAGAAATTATAGGATAATTGCTGCCTTTCCGCCAACTAACCACCACATGCTCTTTAAAATAACTCAAAGATGAATTCTCTACTTTCGTTTTTGAGATATTTGGTGGAATAAAATATTAAATTTCTGGTATTTTTGATATATCTTTATTATGCAAATTTCGGAGTTATATAACATTTTCTATCAGGCGATCATTTAAAAAAAAACTCAAGTAGGCCATGAAATTAGAACAGTGACTTTTGTGAGTCATACTTCATAAAAAAATTGAAAATCGAAAATGTCATAAAATGTTTTTAATTTTTTTGTGAACTTAATTTAGAGAGCTGAATCTATTTTCCAAAAATGTTGCTTGGCCTCGTTTACTAACAACTTTAATATGTTAATAAATAAGTTTGTAAGAAGAGCCACTAACTTTACTTATGGGGACACGTTGTACATATCTACCAATAAGAAGTACGGGACAATTCATAGAGCAAATGCTTGTAGGGGACATCTAAAGAAATAGCTATATCATATGAGTGGTTTTTCAAGCTTACCGTTGCTGAGGTATTGGCCGCAGAAAATGAAATAACTGCATTTTTGCAGTGCCCTAATTAGAACAAAAAAACATGTATTACTGTTTATTTTATTGACGATTTTATTTGGTAAAAATTTGAAGTTACTGGCGTCTCAAAAAGAGGTGATTTAGTGGTGCTTAAGATCAAATTCAATTTTATTTTATTTTTTATATTTCATCAATTTTTTTCAAATCTTCTGCTCCGATAATTGTTATAATGCTGGGATGTTGTTTTTATCAAACTTGAATAAACTTAAATGTATTTATAAGTTTGTTTAAGAAATTAAATTTTATTATTTCTTTCTGTTTCCATGGAATTATGGGATATTGTTAAAACCGTAATCTCAAAACCGCTATTAATCAAGAAATCTGAACTACGTCACTAAATTACTTTGAAAAACTCTAAAATATTTGCGTTTCACCGCTCTTCTATTTAATATAATAGCCGAGATATAGCTTAATGTCAAAAGTGCAACTTTTTTTAAAAACATCTTGTCCACATGATAAAATTATATTAATCACAATCAATCATAAAATGTATATTGGACATCGAAATCGAGAATGTGCAACCAGATTTTATCTATCTCTTACGGTTTTGCCAGTACCTTATACAGCCATGGAAAAGGCGCTACCCCGTACAGTGTACAGTGTGAGCCATTTTCATTCAATTGAATACCGAAGAAAGAAAGATGTGGTTTTCAGGAAGTGTTTTTGGTGAAATTAAAGATGGCTCCAAGAAAATTTTCATGGCTCTTTTCATTTTTGAGATAGAGGGTGATCTTGGTAATTTGTAGAAATTTTGGGTATGTAGAGGTGCAATTAGATGAAGCATCTAAATTTCATCTGCTCCTAATAGTTCTGTCGCAATAAAAAATAAATAAATAAAAATAATGAAAAGCTCTTGTCGATGCGATTTTAAATAACATAAATGCTGTCCCGTTAAAAAACCTAGGTATGTTTGTTTTAGTTGGGACAAAGTTATACCCTGCCGTAAAAAACTATCTAAGCTAGTGGATTCCACGAAAAAAGATCTAGAAGCGAACGTTTTCACTTCTTTGATATATTTAAAGAGAACTGATATAAGAGGCGTTCCTCAAAAGTGATAATATTCAATTTCACCCATGTATTTCAAAAACCAAATGGCCAAGAACATTCTATTGGCACCATTTTTAATTTCACAAAAATGTAGCAACACCTCTATCTTCAACATTAAATAAAAGATTAAATAAGAGGAGTTAATAAATATCTCAGCAACTGCAGTTTTGGGAAAAAAAATCATATGAAAAACAGCTTGTTTTGGTGTCTTCTACACGTTCTATGTCCAATGAGTTGTGGACCATTCTGTATGTACCAACAATGTAAAGCTCTTAGAGATAGAAGTACAATTAAAAGCACCTAATGTGATAATCATTATAAAAGATACATACAAATACAATAATACTATTTATTCTAAATAAAAATAAATTCACATACGACATGCAGTGGTTTGCAAATTACATCACGATTGATGACGGAATTCCACTTACAGTTTTGATATATAAACTTTATCGACACACTTGAAATAAAAAAGTAAAATAATAGGGATGTTCATCACAAAATGTCTTTCAAGTAAATGAAGTCTTCGAATGAAGTACTTTGAAATTTCATAGACTACTAGATATCGATTTTAAATGAACACCCATTATTTACTTCATATTGTATCATTGAAGAGGTCCTCATAGAAGATAAAGCAGAAATTGCCACAATTTTATCTAGCACATTAATGTATCGAGCAATCCAAATCAACAAATCGAAAACACACTGTGGGATTTATGATAAACGTAATCCAACTAGCATAACAAGGCAAGAAATTGCAAAAATGATAGAAAGCCTAAAAACAAGTGCTTTTCCACGACCAGATAGCATTAAAGCGGAAAGAATAATAGTATATTACAATACAAGATGGGAAGATTATGATTCCAGAGATTATGTTATTAATCTCGAATAATAAATAAAATCTGAAGACAGTAATGAAGCTTCCAATTGAGTATATGTGTACTATTTTATTTTCCACCACAGTTTCTGCATAACATCCAAAAATGTTCTTGAGTATTATTTATTCATATAATATTCTGGCTCAAATCTTCACTCAGGAGCCGGAATTTTGATGGTTGCTATGGTATAATTGGTATAGAGTAAAACCAACAATGAGGGTTTCTGTAATTCCCTGAAGTTTCTGCGCTTTGTTTGCATGTGCATTGCTGGTCTAGGACGGGAAGTAACTACTCCCCCTCCTCGTCCCCCGGACTCCCGTTCTAGACCTAGTAATGAGACACTTCTAAAATTTTAAAAAGACAGAAAAGTCATCATTACATAATAATATGTGGTTGAAAATAAAAATAATTAAAAAGCATATTTGTGTAGTAGTCGAACACTTATTTAACATAATCTTGAACACAGCAATAATTCCTCCATTCTTAAAAGAATCAGTAATTGCATCAATATGGAAAAGTGGAACTAAACAACATTATTACAACTATAGACCCAAAATTATCCGTAAAAAATATCATCATCAGATTCCTAGCAAGATGCACAAAAAATACAACAACCTTAAAAAACATGACATCTTTAGTACAAAGCAGTATGGATTTTGAAAAAAAAAGGTACTGAAGAAGCCATCCATCTTCTCAGGGTATCACAAGAAAAACTTGATAAAGGTATCAAGGGATTTTGCCTAGACCCCTTCAGAGGCGACACCAATTTTTAAAAATAGGAAATTGGACCAGCGAAACAAAAAAGACAAAACATTATGGAGTACTTCAAGGGACAATACTAAAATCTGTTCTTTTCATAGTATATACACACACCCTGTTTAAACTCAAAAATACCTGGCTAAATAATGTCCTGTACAGATGTTGTTTTCACGGGCAATCCTAAAAGAAAAATTCTAAGACCTAAATAGAGTGGCGTACTTTTTTTGTCAATATTTTTCGTAAGACTGCCCCTGAAATGCCACTGGTACCAATAATTATCATCTAGTTAGTGCTGTATTATCGGCTTTATGCATTAAACGAAAAAACGAAATTTCAAAAAAAATTGACAAAAGTGTCTTTGAATTAATATTAAAATTTCTGTTTTTTTTTTAGTTTTGAAAAAGGCACCCTATATCTTTAAACCAGACTTTCCAGGTCTATATGAACTTAAATGTGCAGGAATGCACTCTATCATTAAGTAATCCCTGTAGGAATGAAACTATCTAGAAAAATAACATGCTTTCATAGAACATTAAAAGTATTAAAATTTGAGAGATAAAATAAAAAACTAGCTCAGAGAAACAAAAATATTTTTTTCTACAAACGCATTAAAAACACAACTTTTGACACGCTAATGAACCATTAAAAGTAGCAGTTTAAGGCACTAGTGTTAAAAGTAAGCAACTTTTAACAGTATTTTTTAATTTTAACTTTAATTTAAGTTTTAATTGACGTATCGAAGGCTCTGCTATATAGGTTCACAGGACAAAATCCTTTGGGGAAGCCTCCCCAGGTAATAGTGGTGATCCACGCGCAGCAGTCAAGCCACTTTATAAGTAACTTCACTTGCTAGATGTAGTGACCTCGACAGGCTGGTAAAACTCTAATAGTCGATGAAATATTGGTTCTTTTCTTATAGTTTCGGCTGAAAGGTAATGAAGGGAATGAATAAATGTCACTTGACGTACTGGTACCGGCACTTGTACTGATACTGGTTGCTCATGACGTATGGGTACGACAAGGTAAAGAAAAACACACAAGATTAGAGATGTGTGAACATGTGAGTGTAATAAGTTAGGATAATAATAACTGGGACTAGTTGCAGAATTTCTGGTATATATTTTTCTGGCAATCTTATATTGCAACTGTAGACTGCATATTTAAGTTCATAGGCGTAGAAAATTATTTTTTTAATTTATATCTCTGTTTGAATGAATTTCAAGCAGAAATATTATTACCTAAGATATCCAAAGAAAGAATTTTATTGAACTTGTAAAACCATTATTCTAGTAGAGCGTGGATAGTAAAGTAGTGTAATTGTAAAAGCGATGATATATTTAAACAATAAAAATAGAAGTTCACAGTTGTATAAACAAAAACAAGTGCAAAGGAAACTGAACAAAATTCATAAATAGAGAGTATTAAATATATAAATGAACTGAGAAAATAAATCCTTCGCATATTAATGAGCAGTTATAACACCGCAATGCATTATTGCTTGCTCCATATAAACATTTGAACATTTAATATTAAAAACTTACTTGAAATCTTTGCTTTCCCAATAAAATTAAATTTGAACAAAAAAAAAATAACAATTTAACTTTATACTAAGGCGATAGATTTATTTTGATGAATGCAAGTGGTATCCTTAGGTCTCCTGCACTCCGGTCTCCTGCATTCCGGTTTATAATTTTTAATAAACAATTAAGCAAGTTTAATAAAGAAAGTAATGAATTGTGACTTCTCCAGAGATGATTTTTTAGCCCTATCTCATAATATCGAAGAAAACACTTTCCAATTGGAAAATGTACAAAACTATTAATATCTAACAGTCCTAATATCAAAATGTTTAGGTATAAATCACCTACGACGACAATAACGATTACAAATAATTGGCGAAATATCTGAATCAAAAATCACAAAATCTGAATCGCCTGACTAAATTTAACCGAGGACGAGATTTCCACAACTACGTTGAAATCCAGTGGGTTGATCGAAAATCCGTCCTCGTATAAAAGCTAAAAGTTGGTTTGGCACTCAGTTTAGTTGGGTGTGAAATTCGGTTGGTACACTTCGCGAACTCATAAACAGGAAGGATGTCTCTGCAACGTCAAGTAGCTGCCAAAGTGAGTACTCTGTGTAGTCTGCTCTGAAATAAAACATTTTCTAACTTCAATTGTTCAGCTTTATAGATTTTATTAATATTTCAAAATTTTAAAACCATATAGTTGGTAACGAGATTAGAAAAAGCTTATCAATTATGTTTAGAGAAAAAATTTTCGTTTGCTTGTCCAGTAATTTTAGTAAAACTTGCTAATTACATCTATGACATAATGTGTACTTCTTCACTTTTTTTTAAAGGGCATTGCTTCAGTACTCTAATTCACTAGTTGAGTGCTAAATTTGTTAACAAAATTTGCTGCGAATCTTTGCAATAATTCTGCATTCACCATAGTTTCAAGAGAATTATTAATTCCTAACAGGAAAAAATATAATAATCCTAGTAGTAATTTAACTTTTGACTAATATTATGTAAGCCTCAGTGAGTCCTTAACCTGGATATTCTTTCCCTCTAGATGGCCTCAAAGCGCGATCCACAACAAGACAAAGAAGCCCAAGCCTGGATCGAAGCCATCTTAGGAGCTAAATTCCCTCCAGGCCAAGCCTACGAAGACGTTCTCAAGGATGGTACCATCCTCTGCCAGTTGATCAACAAACTTGCCCCTGGATCCGTCCCCAAGATCAACACCTCTGGTGGACAGTTCAAATTTATGGAAAACATCAACAAGTGAGTATCGAATCGAATCAAAAGTTTATTTAGGTTTTACCATTTGGTATTACTTAAAAGCTACTAGATCAAATAGATCCCGTCGAAGATGAAACAATGGAATTTAAATTTAAATCCTTGGCATTGACGAGGTCTGTTATAAAACACACTACCTTTCGGCTGCCAACTCCCGCAATAATTTATAATATGTAGTTTCACAAAATTTTGTTAAATCAGCAGGGATCTATAAATAGATCTAGTATTTTAGAAACCAGCTTTAATGCTTTTGTTTACGCGGCACTCTAGAAATAGAGACGATTATTTGGAACGTCACTTGCAGACTTGATTAATAGTCGCCTATAACTCATGGAGAATTCTTCTTTCCAGCTTCCAGGCGGCAATCAGGGCCTACGGAGTTCCTGATATTGACGTATTCCAAACCGTCGACCTTTGGGAAAAGAAGGACATTGCTGGAGTAACCAACACCCTCTTCTCGTTAGGCCGTGCCAGCTACTTGCACCCTGAATGGCCCGGACCGCATCTAGGACCCAAACCCTCAGAAGAAAACAAACGTGAATTCACCGAGGCGCAACTGAAGTCTGGACAAACCATCATCGGTCTTCAGGCCGGCCAAAACAAAGGTGCCACCCAGGCCGGACAAAACATTGGTGCAGGACGCAAGATCATCATTGGAAAGTAGATTGTTGCTGTCCTTAGGGTTGATTGTTAATTTGTAAGGGTTAAGAAGAAGGTGGAGATTTGTTTTTGTACCTTTTTATTTATGATATTATTAAACTAATTTAATGACACACTGATACATTGAACAATATATTTATATGTAACAACTTTTTAGATATTTTCTTTTGGGTATTTGTTTGTACTGGTTTGGGCGAAAGAAGGACTTGGCACCTAAATATTTTTAGACTTTTAGAAGAGTTTTTGTTTTACAAATTTCCGAAAAACTACTAGTGACGCTTAGGTATAATTGAAAAATTCGTAGTTTTGTCTTCATTGCAGTTTTTTATAAAAGCTCTTCATTAAAGAAATTTTATTTAAGATTTAAGCGGATATTTTCACACATTTTTCAACAACAACCAACATTTTCTAATTTACCTAGTTTTGTTATTAAAGTCCTGTCACCTCAGTGATCCATGGCCTGACAGAGACCACAAAAGCGTAAACTCCTGGGTAGTTCGGCTGAGCACACCCTGCGCCCCACGAAACGACCCCTATGAGAGTACGTTGGTTGTTTATGTCAACAACTAAAGGCCCTCCTGAATCTCCTTGGCACGCGTCTCTTCCTCCATATGGAGAACCCGAACACATCATGGTATAAGTTATATTCACTGGAATTTGCAATAACGATAATAATTAGGATCATAATAAAAATTAAAAGGTAACTAAATTATGAATAATGCAACAAGGGAGTAAAACAGGTCTTTGGATTACGCGGCAAAGTTTACAGTAAGTTTAGAGCCAAGAAGAAGAACAACACCTATAAAATACACAGCACAATCGAAAATGTGTAAGAACCAAAATAATATTGAATTGTTTGTTGACGATAAGTTTTGTCAGGTGCTATACCCTGTATAATAAAGGGTGTTCATACAAAAGCCACGTAGCAAACCATGGAATTAAATCTCTTATCTAAGAAAAGTTCATAAAAAAAATGAAAATCGAAGCATTTTATGACACTTGCAATTTTCTTTATGAAGTCACTTCAGACCTACTGTTCTGTTTCCATGGCCTACTACTACTACAAAATATGGTTTCCCTCTACCTCCTTATTATCGCTCTCAATTGTCGTCTGAAAATACAGGGATGTCAGTTACTTTATTTTGAAAAAAATGGGGAAATTCTACCTCAGTTAGTTGTTACCACATCTAAAAACGAAAACAAAAACAAAAACACTACTAAACAAGCTGATGCTCATACAACATCAGTATTGCTGGCAAAATCGTTCCAAGACATCGAAAAGAGGTCGTTTCCAGGACTCTAAGCTTCTGGCGCAAACTTCTAGTAATTCTAAATTTCCGGAACTTGTCCTGTGAAGAATTAACAGTTAGGGATTCTCTATTCACTACAGGTTTGAGATATCACTTCTATTAAGTGTGATATGGAGCTGTGTAGGGTCTTGGCAACGTAAACTGTTGCAGTTTCTCAATTATACTTTTCGACCTCATCTACTAATAAGACTACATCTTCTCGTGGTCCCGGTGGCTTCCCTGGTTCCACAAATTGGTCGTCGTTTTCACTCGGTAACCTGTAGTTATCTTTTTCTGATCGCAGTTTTTTTGTCTTATAGAGGGCTTCCAGTTCGGCCTGGCCTAATATCATCAAGTGCAGGAGGTTTTGTCTTCTTTCATCTAGCACTTCGTAGTTCGTGTCTCCTTTTCTTTGTACAATTTCTCTAGGAAACTACATTGGCGTCAAGGCTCATGTTTTATGATTTCGTACATGACTATATCTTCTAGTTGAAAAATTGAAACCGATGGGGCTTTGGTGCGATGGTATATTTTGTAAAACTTTAATGTACGCTTGACACCAGTTTTTAAAACGTCTTTACGTTTATTAATCCGAGAAGCAAATTTTTTTTGTCCTCAAGGCGTCCTTCACTCTCTTGGACATAATACCTCGTACCCCAGTCGTAGCTTTGCAGATGATTCTCCAGTCGCCCTCTTCTATTCTTGTTTTTTTTTGGTTTGACTCCTGCATTCTCTTGATCCCAACCACTCTGAGATGACGTTCTTGCGGGGAAGGTGGCGAAACGATGAGTTGCATAGATCGAAACAAAGTTTCTCATAATGTGCCAAAAGAAACTCCTCAAAGAGTGTGTCCTTATTCGTTCCTTAAGACTGACGATTTGTATCATAAATTAAGCCCCGGTATTGTGTATCATTGATTTGTAAAGCAAAATGATGGCCCATCGTCATAGCTTGTCACTTTCTGCCGTTGTTGAACACTAGCGTTCCGCGCTTTCGCTATTCTTTTATAACCAGAAATGGGGATGCCGAAGACGAAACCGCTACTCCGTGTAAGAGGTTTCTTGAATTAGATAGTTAAGGGGATGATTAGAAGAAACTGCTTCTATTAAGGAGATATCCGCTCATAATCTAAAGTTTGGTTTAGTTAAGCCATTTTCTGCACTTTATTAGGATGGTTTTCCACTGGGATCCTATTGTCGCACTCAATTGTCATCTGCAACGGGGTTAACCTACTTGGTCTCCTAATTTTTAGGGATTCAAACAATTAAATGGATGCCTCTCAATTTTAATATTTAGATCATTCCGAAAATTCCTTGTCTCAATCATTTGTCACAATATCAAAAAGACTAAAACGAAACAAATAGCAAAAATTGCACAAGACCTGGTTTTGAAACCAGAGCACAAAGTTTAAACAATCAAAGATCTTTTGATCTCCAAACTGGTGCCTCCTGCCACAACAACTCTCGTCCTGAAAAAAGAGCTACCTTACGTTGTGAAGGAGCATAAATAAATATTAAAATGTTAAATAGACACCAAAGTTCTGAATAGTCTAGTTCGTAAATTTAACTATTATTGGAAATACTGCCCCAGAGGCCACACTGAATACACAATAGCTGGGCTTGAAGAAATTATTAACGAAAAGGAAGAAGTAGATAAAAATTACATAGAAACTGTGTTCCTCGAACACTTTTTTGAAGAATCAGTATAAAATCCATGAGATTTCATGGATGATAAAGAATCAGTTATAAAGTACTAAAATCATTACAAAAAAGACAGACCAGACTTTTTGGAATCGGTGATCCTTAATAAATTATCTACAATATTTGGGGTAAGTCGAGTCTAGTAGCCTATATAATATTAGTTTAGAATCAAACCAGAAAAAACATCTTATCAGGGTTTTTTAATAAAACGATATTAGTAAATATTTCACATGTAATTTGTTAATAGAAAAGTGGAAACATCTTTTTTTTTGCAAAAGAATGTGTCTCTGATTTTTTGTAGCATGAGTATGACCCTTCCTTTTTGGATATTTCTACAGGGAAGAAATGTTAGCGTTTTGTAAAAGAGCTCATATAGAGTGAGTAGATAACTGCAAATATATTTTTAATAAAAAGATTTTATGGTTCCAGGAATAAGAGCCAGTTACGGAAGCACTTTCAGTGGTTTCTTCGCTTTCAGCATATGTTGCAATCCGAAAGACTTAGTTTCCATCAACGTGCGTTTTCCTATTAAATGGATTTCCCACCTGAAAGCTGCACTACTTTTAAGTTAAATTTTTTTGGTAAGTAACGAAATAAAATCAATAACTACCAAAAATCTTCTACCATTGACCCTATTAGGCAGAGCACTATCAATTAATAGTTCTTTTTCTTTTATTCAAATGCACAAAAGGTATTTTAAGAGACAACTATAGGCAGACGCTTTTGAGTAGTATAGGAACCAAACCGCTAAAACATCGGTGAACGTACCAGTAGCAGAATGTACTGTTGACGCACGAAAACATAAAATGTGAATTATAAATAATGCTTACAAATATCAAGCGTCCTTACAGTATCCATGATTTCTATCGGTAGAAATGCTTCCTTTTCTATCGGTCTAGCACTCGCGAGCTATTGTCAAAGGCGGGAAAAGGATAATAATAAGGTGATGACGCAAAAATCTCAATATCACATAATAAATGTACTTACGAAATATTAACTCTAGGCCATCCTTATATTGCACAGGGTGAGCCAAACTCGATGTCAAAAATCTACTATAAGAAAATTTGTTGTCCTAAGAATTACTTCTGCCACGTATTTGACCAGACAAACGTCTCATCAGATCTAGTACATGAATTTATTATTATCGCTTGCAACTATTATTTTTGGTAAGTTTTGGCAACAACATTTTTTTGTAATGGCAGCATTTTATAACCTTTAAATTATGTCAATATAACCAATAAAAGCGACACAGTTCAAATATTATACGGGGGGCAATCTGTCAAATTTCCATTGCCTACTTTTCCGAAAAATATAATGAAAAGCTTTATAACTTCTTGTACAGCTTTTTAACAAATGGAGGTCACATCGCTTGAGTTAACACTAAGCGACAGTACTTTAATATATTTATACTTCTTTAGACTACCAATGCAGGCAGACTTGTTCTCTCAGTCTTAGCCTGGTACATTTAGCAGAAGAAAGCTTGTTAGATTTTTCAAATAATTAAATTATAATTTCTATAGTTATATAGTCATTTTAGAATATATCGAGAAACCTTTTCAAATTTGCTATTTGTTGAGAGATAATCTAAGAGAGAAACGTCACCAGTGATAGAAGTAAACACAACTAATATTTTGAATCCCCTACATCGGCTGGTCTCAACTTTAGACCAAAGTTGACCGAGGTTACACTCTTACGTCATCAATTTGCCAATAAAATTCGGTTGGTATAGATTGGGCTGATTTGGTTAACGAAATGATTCAACCAAAGCTAAATTAAATTTGCCTATTGTGGAAGAAATGAAGAGAGTGGGATGTTGGAAAATTGGGTCAGTTGTTGAACGTTATATACATCATTCTACTAATAGCAGAAATGATAAGGCTAAACACATTTTTAGCAACTTCAAAAAAGTTTTTCACACTCCAAGGTTTCCGTTCCATCTGCTGGTTCTCCAGTCACGTGAGTGTAAGTACTTAAAAGTGTTTTGTATCGAATAGAACAGTTTTAGGCTAAAAGACCAACAGGTGAGAGTGTTGTTGAAGTGTGAACTTTAGTCTGTTATTTGAGGGACTAAAGTTGCTACTTTTTAGCTCTTGAAGTGCAAAAATATTCTTACTTGTGGCATAGTATTGATTGCAGCTCTCGTTGCTGATCCAAGGAGTGGCAACTACATGAAGTCTCGAAGGAGCCACTCCTCCTTGTGTGAGGGCTCCCCATCCCGTGATAATACAGCGAGCACCAGGAATTTCAGGCTATTTCCCCATATTATTAAAAACAATTCTCAAATGAACCTTTAAGATACGTACCTGATTTGGTGATGGTAGCGCAACTGGTTGAATAGCTGTTGAGTAAGTCAATGAAGAAGCCAGTTGGATCAGTGTTATATCATAATCATAAATGTTAAAATTATCGGGATTTCCATAAAGAGGATGATCGACAATTCTCGATATTGCCATTAATCTGCCCTCAGTCATTTGGAACGTAGTTCCCACTCTTATGTTGAAACTGTAGAGTGGAGGCCTTATTCCGGTGGTTCTAGAATGTGACTTATTAAATTACGTATATTTCTAGTTGGACTGTGTGAAATACATCTGAGTGCAATGAGCTGCACTTACAATCCACCTGTCGGAGATAATGGAGCCTCCACATCTATGTCTATGGAAATACTCTAACGTCACTTGATAAGGGTAGTTTTCAATATCGGTCGGATCTCCCCCAACAATTCTGTCAGCGTTGTCTTCATAGAATCCAAAATCTACCAAAGATAAATCGAGATTTGAGAACAAAAGCCTCTATACATTATTAATATTATAGGTACTTACGAGGGACATGTTTGTTTTCACAAAATGCCGCGAGACACAGAACTAGAGTCAAATATCGTATCATGTTTATTGTATAAATAATGTTGAAAAGTGAGCGTTAAAAAACGATAAAATTAGATGTTGCTACTACCTATCTATAAATATTGCTATGAATATGACACTAAGACAAACCTATATAAAAATTTATAAATGTATTATATAATTTATGGTGCAATTAATGCTTAATAACAACAAATTTACAATAAATATATGACGGCTTAAAATAATTGGTTCGTATCTCGATATCCGACGATGATGAACTATAAAAATTGTTAAATATATGTATTTAGAAGCGATGTCACTATTAATGCTACTCACGCTTAACATTTTGGTTTATTGCGAGGTTCTCTTTTTAATTCTTTCTCTCTCTCATTGTTTTAAGCGTCATTGGAAAATAAAATTTGTCACCAATTATAAGGGTAAAGTCGCGCCGATAAGTGATGACTTTTTATGCCAATTTTTTTATTGTCCACCGACAGGGAAATGTTAAGCAATCTGTAAGCATAACATCGAAAAGCTTTGAAGGCTTTTTTTTGCCAACCCCCGATACAACAATCCTGATTCAAGCCCTCATCCCTTTCAAGACTCGACACGCGAACTTGCGGAGGACTTCCAAAGGGTGCTATGAATACTACTCCCTAATAAGTACATAGTTGACCATTCCCAGAAGATGGAAATGTAGTGTCAGTGGTCGCCAGTATGGCGCTAAGATTGGACTAGCTTGTGCAGGTACAGAAAAAAAAACCAAACTATTTAACTATCGGTAAAAGCAGTGGGTTTATAAGGACTTGGATTGTTAACTCAATGATTCGAGTAGTACAAAGAGTAGGGAAGATGTTAGAATTTATTCCTCTTGAGCACACGCACCTTGTCGGAAATCTGTTAATATGTAATGAGTATCAGCAGCAGGAACACCTTAGCTTCACTAAAGAACGGCGTATCTTCTTAGTTGGAGTACCCTCCAAACTGGTATCTGCTACAAGGGTCTTAGATAGACTCATTCATCGAACAGTTAATGACAACCTCAGCCTTGCGCGGTCTCTTCAGGATCTGTTTAGCCGGACGATGTCCGAATTTTCTACAGTACTTTTTTGGAAACCAGTTAGTAGAGACAAATGGTACTTCCCTACAGGATTGTCAGCAGTCAGCGGCATTGCAGCTCCATGTTATGTTATTGATCACCCGACCTTGATTATGGCACAATGTTCGTCACTTCAGGTGGAAGTTTAGACGTGAAAGATTGGCATTGCTGAGCATATGGGTGTGTATTATTACCGT
This sequence comes from Taphrorychus bicolor, assembly GCA_951812265.1. Taxonomy (NCBI): domain Eukaryota; kingdom Metazoa; phylum Arthropoda; class Insecta; order Coleoptera; family Curculionidae; genus Taphrorychus; species Taphrorychus bicolor. Next base: position 27,795,668 of record OX638297.1, read on the forward strand.
ACTTCTCCCTGCGTTCCTCTTTGTTCTCATGGATACCACGCAATTTTCAATAAGTAGTTGGTGTCATCATCGTGAATCAGGAGAGAATATTGCACTTTTGAACCATAATTTTTGAGCTTCATAGGGTTAGATGCTATGTTTCACACTTTTATACAATCGTAGGAATCAACGATTGTATAAAAGAGTGAAACATGCTGCTCAGCTCGGGATTCTAGGGGGCACTTGCAACAATAGTTAATGTATTCAGAACTGCATTTAGAACTTGGCGCAGTTTTCGGCCCTTGTCAGGTGTGGAGCTTTAATCCTTTGTGATAAAAACCCACTTGAAAACTTTTACTGAGTGGGAAATAAGTGGACCGAAAAGTGGACTGGAAAGAATTATTGAAGTGGACCGAAAAGATTGAATGTCAATACCTGGGCGTCGAAAGCTTTCCAGCAGGCTTGAGGTTGGAAGTTTGAACCGTTGGCATTCTATGCAATTGCCAACACAGTCTGGTATAATCCTCTATGGTTTCGTGTTTCGTCAGCAGGGAAACGTGATACCCTTCCAAGATTCTACTTACGTGACTCTGTAGGACCACCAGTTGGACTTGTTTTTCCTTGATGACGTGAAGAATATGCTCTATCCATTCCAACCAAAAGCTCTTTCGAGATGCCTTATTTCCCGTTCCAAATCAGCCGGCTCAAAAATACTCTTGACTCTCACAGACAGAGTTTTTATGACTTCCCTTTTCTGTCTGGGATGATGATTTGATCCGTTATTGAGGTGTCGGTCAATGTGTGTTGGTTTTCTATAAACGGTGTGCGCAAGGTTCCCATTCGCCCTCCTTGATACCAAAACATCCAAAAACGGTAGGGGTCCTTCTTTCTCTATCTCCATAGTGAAGTGAATTTTTGGGTTATAGAGTTGACCAGCAAGAGGAAGTTTTGAAATTTGCCCTCAACATTGCTCCAGAAGGTGTCGTCCACGTATCGGAACCAGCACTTGGCAACCGACCTTATTTGCCGTTGACAACGCCTTGGCCTCGAAAATTCAACGTGAGGAAGGAATTCCATTGGACCACGACTTCAAATCCCAGACAAACCTTTAGACTGTAAAAAATATCAATTTGTGGAATTATTTATTTACATCTGAATTTCTGAAATTTTATGATTTTTAAATGATCAGGATAACAAAAATTTCTGTAAACACGTTATTAAGGAAACAAATTCTTTATTTTTGTTTTATTTTACATACAAATTGACTAGCTATAATATTTGCAGAATTACCGTAGACACCAAAATCATAGTAACGTAAAGGAGTGTCCACCATATATTAAAAAAATCCAATTTTTTTTGACTTCAGCAACACTGGATGGCATTATATTGAAACCGGTTTCTTCTATAAGATTTTTTTTGTCACATGATGTTATAGATATTCACTTTCAAATCACAAATTCCTTACACAAACCATATTTAAGGATCTAGGTCTTCAGTTTTCCGTTATCTCTTTACTTTCTAATACATATTACAATACATAAAATTCGGAATTTCTTAATTCTAAATTGGGGGTTTCTTATTCTCACCTATTTTAAGATCTGGACGTCGTACAAAAGACTCGCTTGTTGGTGTTACACATTATATACATCTATTTTTACCAACTCAGCAAATCACAAAATATATTTTTAGGAGGATATTTAAGATTTAGAAATAATTATTTTAGTAAATCGCACATAAAAAAAAATTAGCTAAAAAGACGAAAGCTAATAAAAGCTGAAACAAGTATTTTTCAAAGTTTTATTTGATTACTTAATTGCACTTAACGGCTATCAATTTAAACCGAATACAAACTCAAGGGAAGTATTTGCTAAACAAATGGAGAATTTAATTCGCTTCTAGGGTGTAAAAAGCATGGATTAACATATGACACTCCACAAGATGAGGTAGAAAAATATATTCTTATATTAACAAAAGTAATTTCAGAAAAATTAAAATTTGTTTAAACGATTGTAACAGCTTTCACACAAAAGCATTTTGTTGTGAGATCATGTATATTTAAATCTGGGATCTCGGTTACACCCTAAATAAATAATCAGTACTTTAGAAAATACTTTTTATTATTTAATTAAGATTATTGCCCTTCATGATTTTTTTTTGAATTTGGTTTAGTATGTTTGTTGATAATGAGGGGAATACTCCTTACTCGAAACTTAATAAAAATTTAATGGTGAAATAGAATTTTGTTATGTAAGGGACTGTTATTCAAAGGCAACTCCATAAAGATAATTTTTGATTAAAATTAAATATATCTTACACCCCTTTACAGTATTAAAAAAAACTAGATACACAGAAACATGTACTCTTATATTACAAAGTGGTTTGGTAAACAACAAGTCGTTAATACACAAAATCATCCGTATACAAATCGTATATCTAGATGTAAATTCATCAGATTAAAGACGGATCAATTTTTTCTAGTTATCTACATTTGGGTATATAAAACAAATTTCCGTATTTTACAGCCCACTCAAACACAGATATTTAAATTCAATTCGCTAAGAAACAACGAAGGATTTTGCAAAGTTTTCAAGTATCAAATATTGATTAGTTTTTAAATGGTAATGTAGTCTAGTATTAATTTGTGAAATTAACTATTTGTTAGTCTAAGTGCCCTTTAAAAGATTTTATTCCACAAAACATTGAACCTATACCCTTGTACTGGTACAAACAAACATCTTGAGTTCAGGGCGAAAAAAGTCTGGTAGAGTCATAATAATCAATGAAAAATGATCGAAAAAAAAAATTAAAAAATATACTTAAAAATGCTGGTAAAAAAACATATAACATTGAAGATAATAGGTAGATCAGAAATGAAAAAGGTTCAAGAACGTGACCAGAGAAATAGGAAGTAATAATTTTCTATAGAGCTACTACTTAGAAGTGATTATTATAATCAGACATTTAGTGTTAAATAAAAAAAAGATAACAGTATGTTAATCACAATGATATAAATTCTAGTCCATAGGTAATAATGCAAAATTTTTCGAAAGAGAAATAAGTCAAAACTGCTCATAAGGAAAAATTTGGAGTGAGTGAGGATGCCATCAATCAGATGCGATGACTGTAAAAAGAGCTTGACTGTGGCTATTTTTGATAGAAAACTAGCCTTGCATGAAAGTAAAACATGATTTATCAGGAAAGCACCAAATTCTTGATTTTGAACTGTTTTGCATTTAAAAGAAATTAAAGGTACAGGTGATGTTTTTTATTACCTTCCTTATTACAGTTTTGTAATCTAATTTTGAATGTCCAAAATATAAGATGGCAGTGGAATATGGCTATATAATTAAATAAAAGACAGACAACCCTTTAACCCCCTCCTCAGCGAATTGACTTGCTTTATGCTCGCAAGATATCAGTCTGTGCTCTTTCTAGTTATTTATGGGGCAAATTTCCGTCACGAAGAACTCGATTCGATTTGCTTTATTCAAATTTAAGTAAAGCATGTTAAAGGAAAACTAATATTCAGTTCTCCATCCTAATGGAACCAACTTTACTTCCCCCACAGATCCAATAGCCGTCGAGGTGATGGTGTCAGCAGTAAGGGGAGTAAATCTACCAGTAGGCTTGGTATCTACCAGTAGGATTGGTAGATCATTTATGTGAATACGAAGCAGCATGGGCCGAGGATAGATTCTTTCGTTCTTTTTGGTAATGTCAGTTTCCAATAATGATACCTTGCTGAGGTTACAAATTATAGATGCAGTGAATTCCCTCCTAAATATGGAATGAAATCTGGAACAAAATCTGAATTAGAAGTTGCCCAAAGCCATAATGGCGGTCTCAAAATAGTTATTTTTCTACAAACGTCAAATAATGACGCATTTTACGCTTTCATTAGACAAACGAAAACCTAACCATTTTTGAGGATCAGAATGTGAGTTTACTTTTCCGCGCGTTGCCCAGGACAGCAAGCGAAAAAGATTTTATCGCTTGCTGTCAATAGCAACTACCACCACTCAACCAAATATTTAAAACGTCATTGTCACTTTGATTTAAATTTTCAGATTGTGTCTTCATTCAAATTTCAGATTATTTGGAATTTATTGTTTGTAGAAAAAACGTTGTATGCATTACGAGCAAAAAGTAACTTTTTTGCTCTCGAGTGATTGCCGCTCTCCGCTTCGCGTCGAGCGGCAAACTTCACTCTCCGAGCAAAAAAGTTGTACTTTTCGCTCTTAATTAATTTAATAATAGCTATCTTCTACAAACGTCAAATAATGACGCATTTTACGCTTTCATTAGACAAACGAAGACCTAACCTTTTTTGAGGATCAGAATGTGAGTTCACTTTTACGCGCATTGCCCAGGACAGCAAGCGAAAAAGATTTTATCGCTTGCTGTCAATAGCAACTACCACCACTCAACCAAATATTTAAAACGTCATTGTCACTTTGATTTAAATTTTCAGATTGTGTCTTCATTCAAATTTCAGATTATTTGGAATTTATTGTTTGTAGCAAAAACGTTGTATGCATTACGAGCACAAAGTAACTTTTTTGCTCTCGAGTGATTGCCGCTCGACGCTTCGCGTCGAGCGGCAAACTTCACTCTCCGAGCAAAAAAGTTGTACTTTTTGCTCTTAATACATAATAGTTATTTATCGCGCTCGACGCGAAGCGGAGAGCGGCAATCACTCGAGAGCAAAAAAGTTACTTTTTGCTCGTAATGCATACAACGTTTTTTCTGCAAACGATCAATTTCAAATAATGTGAATCACAACTGACCATAACTGAAGACACAATCTGAAAATTTAAATGAAAGTGACAATGACATTTTTAATAATTGGTTGAGTGGTGGTAGTTGCTATTGACAGCAAGCGAAAAAATTTTTATCGCTTGCTGTCCTGGGCAACGCGCGGAAAAGTAAACTCACATTCTGATCCTCAAAAAAGATTAGGTTTACGTTTGTCTAATGAAAGCGTAAAATGCGTCATTATTTGACGTTTGTAGAAAAATATTATTTTCATTGAAATATATATAATTTTGGACTTTCATGATCTTTCTAAAGACATTTGAATATGCAAGCAGCCAAAATATTAGCTTGTAGTTCTCGGGTAAGTCCTGATTACACCTTTGAAAAATTAAAGTCTCCAAAGCTCTGCAACACCTCAAGGAACACTCCGTCCTCGACACACAACATAGTGAGTAGGCATAGGTGAGTTAAGTCATAAGTGTCATTATTGGTTTCGGTTTTTAGGAAATCAATGTTCATTTGTAACCTTACTTTAGATGACTTTTTTGAAGGAGAACGCATCTCAACGAATCTCTTGGGTCTTCATCAATATGATTTTTCAATTACATTATGGGCAAAGTTTGCATAATAGTTCTTGAATCTATTTGCATAGTATCAAATATTGTCTGATATAATTCAAGACTTTTTATTTTCATTGAATTGTTTCTATATTCATTCCTGCTCAACGCGTTTTTCCTTTGTCTACATTCTCAACATGAGTAGATGGTATTGATGCGGAGTTTTTATTTAGAGTGAGCCCATAATGTGTCATTTCTTCACCCAGATGAATCATATTCTTAAAAAAATGTGAAGTGTTCAAATTCGATGAACTCTCTTCAACAATAACATCTTTAGAGGTAGATGTAATAGTTGCAACTTCGTCAAATATCCAAGATTGACAATTGTTGGCGTTTTTCTTAAGACGAATGTTGTCTTCCTCAAATGGGGACAAGAAAGGTGTCTTTAGCCATAATCTTACTGACTTTTAGTAGCCCTAAGCGTCTTGGTTTCAATTAGTTTCCATTGCAACCATGAACCTGCTTCATTCACTTTTAAGTGAATACTCCAATTGTCTCTTTATGTGTTTAATCGTAGTTACAGTTACGTATTTTTCCCGGAAAACTCAGTTGTCATCAAGTCAAGTGGTTTTAGTGGATGGGTACGTAGTCTGAAATAATGTTTTACTCCAATATATCAAGAAATTCTGGCCCTAAATTTAAACTTTAATCACTGACGGCACAGAGTTTTTTTCTACTCCTACAGGGATATTTTGGGCATTTTTAACTGTTCACAAAATTAATAAATAGGCAATTACAACTATCTGAAATTTTAACTTTGAGATATGAAGTTGACCAATCATATGAACAATTTAATCTATGCGATACAAAATACTACAGTCTTTGCTAACCTTATCTATGGGATATGAAATAGACCAATCATGGGCAACTCTCTCTGTGCGACAGGAACTCGCTCTCCGTTTTGTTAATAATGTTAAAGTTCAACAAAATTACGCTTTAATGTCCAACAAAGTTAAAAATAATTAGTCGTAGAATAAATTGACTGTAAAACTAGGGTGGAATGTCCATATCGCATCCGACCGTTTGAGCACTCCGCTTTCCTCGTCGTGTTAGATAGAAGCTCCGTGCTCGTGCGATATGGCCATCATATCCAACCTTGTTGCACAATATACTATTTTACCTCTAATAGTCTTTCCAACATCAGTAGGATTGAAGTCCATCGAGTTTCGGTAACTTGTTTGTCTTCAAGTGCCTTCGTTTTCATTAAGGGCCTCAATTCGATTTTAGGTTTAACGCATGACAGGCGCAAGGTTAGTGGTGTAAGCGTAAATGTTCTGTTACAGCCTTTTTTATGTTAGCAACGTTACCGGAAACCACGGTAACAATTTGCCTTATATCCAACTCATAATCATCTAAAACAATTTTAATAGCTGTCACCATGTTGCTTCCAGGATGGTTCAATACACCTCCTCTTGCACATAGAAAGTCTGGAATGTAGAATGCTGTGGTGTTCAAAGTGGGCCGTTACTGACAGGTATGGTATCTTGCTATCCAGCAGCTCAGTATCTGTAGTTGTTTGAAAATGTACCTAATATTTCCTAATATTTTTACGAATTTACCAATACGATTTTTAGAAGAATATATTTACGGAAAACCGTAACTAAGCAAATGATTTAAAGTTCTGATGTCTTCCAAAATTGTACTTTTTAACAATGGATAACGACCATCACAAGCCATTGTTTCGTACAAAGAGGTGTCACTTGCCGTTTCATTTGAATATTTCCTATAAAAAATTTTAATTGCCGACTTTTGTTTGGAGCTTGAAATGAACTGAAACATTTGGCATTTGGCCCGATACTAGATTTGCTGCTAATAACTCGTTTTCGCTTTGTGGTATAATTCAGTACTTCAACCTTAGATTCAAGGCTTGCAGGGTTTGTGTTGGACATTTTCTTGCTTATGCTTGTGGAAAGAGGCTTTTCTAGACAATTAAATTTTGGGGTTGACTATGTATGGCAAATAGTGCAAACTTCTATGTTACAGCATACATTACATAAAATCTCTACTTCAGTTGCAGTTTCAGAAACATTTGGCTCTATTTATGGAGTATCTTGCCACCTAGCGCAAATGAACTTAGCCTCAAAAAGTGATTTTCACTACTAGACTACTAACAATATGACTAAGCAGGGAAGTCATTGAGGTCTTCATGCAGGTAAACAACTTAAACACGAAAGATGATATTACTGCCCTAAATTTAGACTCGAAGCGAGTTCTGTATCATACGACCGGTCATATACGACAAAACCCCGCTTTCCAGTACCCCAGACCCTTCACATGGAGGTGAGAATATAAATGCGACCAAGCATTCTGTAGTCAAATCAGTCAACGTCGATACACAAAAAAGACCACTCTGTCCATTGCCTTACCGCCTTTGATAATATCTGCCGAAGTTATGGGTAAAATGTCAGGAGGACATTTAGTTGGACCAAGTCTCGGAAAATATTTTATTTTCAACCACATATGTAATGATGAATTTCTGTCTTTTTAAAATCTTTTTTTTTTAATTGTCTCATTACTGGTCTAGGACGGGAAGTAGTTACTTTCCGTCCTAGACCAGTAATGCACATGCAAACAAAGCGCAGAAACTTCAGGGAATTACAGAAACCCTGATGTTGGGTGTACCATACCAGTAATGGGATTATTGTTTTTGCTACTAAACCCTGATTGTTGATTTTGCTCTAAATCATAGCAACCAACAAAATTCCGTCTCCTGAGTGAATATTTGGCCAGAATATTATATGAATAAATAATATTCAAGAACATTTTTTGATGTTATTCAGAAAGTGTGGTTGAAAAGAAAATAGTATTCATATTATTTATAAATTGATGAACATTACTGTCTCAAGATTTTATTTATCTCGACGCTACGCGTCTCGATGGGTGTGTCCCAAATTGGTCTTCCATGTATTGGGATCTCGGAAACTATAAGAGCTACGAAGTTGGTTAAATGGGGAAAGTAAGTTCTAGACAATTATATTAGTAATGTAATGACAAAAACGCGGTGGCTGTAACCAATCAGGTTTTTGAGAAATTTTGTGAAAACCAAAATGGCGCATTTTTAAAAAACTGTTATAAATTCTTTATTTTAAAAGATAATCGAAATTTGTAAAAACATTTCTGAAGCAACTTTTTGAGTGGAATATACCTGTAAAGGTAAAATTTCGATACAACATTTCGGTTTTCTGGAACCATCCTCAACTTCTGTTTTTCTAATGACGGCCATATTGGAATTTTGCACTTGTTTATCAATCATTCCATTGGAATTGATTCCAGACCAGAAATTCCATTGGACCAAGACTTGAAGGCCCGAAAAATACTTTAGATTGTATTTTGACTGGCAGTGAAAGCCTTCACAGATCATTTATTACTTGAGGAAACTGCAGCCATAGCAGTGAAAGCCGTGTTTCAACCATGTGATGCTGACATAGGATGATATCAGTTGTTTTCTTTCAATGTGAATCTGAAACGCCTACTTATTTTATATTAAAAATTAATTGCAGCCGAAGGGAGAATATCGTACAGAACTCGCCCACAATGCTGATTTCTTACTCAAGGTGGTGCACAAACTTGGCACTCGTGGGATATTAGTATCATTCTGTGCTTGTTACATAATATACTAGTTTAATATACTAGACTTAAGGATTATTGATCCTTCAGATCCTGTTTACGACTGGTGTAGGGCACCTAGAACCTAGTTTAATTCTTTTAAATTTTAAATATTTTTTAAAGAATTTTGACTGTAATAAAAAATTATAGTTACGTATTTCATAAATCTGCAAAATCATAATAACGTTCCAATAACCGTTCTAAATTCAAATATCTGTGTTTTATGGGTTCACACCGTTTTAAAATAAATGATTGGCAGCAGCTGGTTTCAAGTGATCACCTAGAAGGTACGAGGCTGCGCCACCGGTACCCAAAAGCGACGTGAACGGTGAGGACAGGGCGGCGGCTGCGGCCGCGTGATGTGACTGAAGATGGCTGGGCTGGTGAGAGGACAAAACTTTGTTCGCCTGTTGTACTAAAAGGGCGGTGTTGCAGGTCTGGGGATTCATCGAAGACCATTTGTTGTTGTTTGAAAGGGCATCGTCGGATAGTTTTCCTATAACATAAAAGATATTCAAAAACACTATTCTTTTAGGTACGGTTGTCTAATATCATAGTATTAATGTTATCAATTTAATATTTTAATGATATACATTCTTTTTTGTTTAACTTAGCTAATTTTAATAATTTGGGCTGTGAAAACTAGTTTTTCCTTAAATCAGCTGTTTTATGTCCTCCTGCGTAATCATACAAAGTAAAGAAGACAAATAATCAAGTAATGGTGCTTTGTGCTACGTTGCATTCACATTGTATTTGGTGCTGATACTGTAATGGGTTCGCTGGGACCGCTATCGACATTAATTATCGGTATTTTACAATATCCGCAAATTTCTCTACAAACCTTCTATAGAATACTGGTCGCACTGACTCTGAAAATGTTAAAATTGCATTGTTTTAAAACTAGAAATTTACTTTACATGCAAAAGGTAATCACATTTTAGTGACGAGTTTTTATTAAACAACATTTCGTACAAATTTCCTAAAATATAGCAATTCTATATAAGCATTCTTTGCTATAATATGACGAAAATACTGGGGCATTTATTGGTCGGAAAAGCTAAATATTAACATTTTCCCTAAGATGTCCTAATAATTTTATAGTAGATTATTTTTAACCAAATAGTCACCGATTTTAATAAGCAGTACAGAATGATAGCCAAGTTATGGCTCGACAAGAATGTTACTTTGGTCGTGCCATATGGAAAGTTAGACTGTTCCATAGTATGTCAGAGTATCATCACTCATACACACATACTAAGGGTGGCTAACGTTTCCAAATTTGTTTAACCTCTTGGCAAAGCATGCGGTTGAATGTTGGATAGAGGCGGAATATTTCTATAATACAAAGCAATATTATTGTTAGTAAAGTTATTGTTGTATCTCAAATATTCGATAATCTTGAAGATTACAAAAGATTTGGTAATCTTCTACTCTTTGGTACCTCTCTACAGAGGTTAAAATTCGCAGAAAATGGTAAAAGTTGGCAGTTGTAAGAATGTTTCCAAGGGGATTCAAAAGCGGGACGTAACGCCATAAGTCTAACATCCTTCCTACTGAAAGGATAAAAATGATAGATTCATATATTAGACAAGGTGTCTTGACTCAACGCCCTCGCAACCCACATCACTATGCATATCAGAGCGGCAAATCGACCGATCTAGCACTGAACAACCTCGTCGGGAAGATCTCGCATGACCTCAAGAAGGGGAGCATAGCGGTAGGGATATTCCTCGACATTGAAGGAGCTTCTAACAATGCCCTCGCTGACTCTCTTTGTAACACTTGGTGCTAGAAGGGTAGAGCAGTCTATTCAGGACTGGACGCGGAGCGTGTTGAACTACAAAGCAATCACCACACCCTTTCAGGACACAACAGTTGGTTTCAGAGCCGCTAAGGGGTGTCCGCAGGGAGGAGTTTTATCACCTCTTCTGTGGTCCGTACTGGTGGATCACCTGTTTGTGATTGAAGACATTGTGGTCTCGATTCGAGGGTATAATAAAGGGCGCTTAACAGCAATACTCCAGGAGATTATCAAAAGTATCTACGAGTGGTGTCTTGGGGAGAAGATGTCTATAAACCCGGACAAAACCATGGTGGACTCTTTGAAGTTCCCCTCCTTGCCGAGCAAAACCATTCCATTTGCATATGAAGTGAAATATATGGAGGTAATACTAATTAAGATACTAAACTGGAATGCACATATGGAAAGAATGATCAGCAGGGCTAAATTGTCCTTCTGGACCTGCAAGAGGTACTGAGCAAAAAACTGGGGATTAAAACCCAAATTAATGCACTGGCTGTATGTGACCGTCATTAGACCCATGATGACGTATATGTTATATACCAGTGATACGAGCCATTGTCTGGCATTCCATGGGCGGACAAAGAAGTGCGAGTTGCAAACTGAGTAACTTGCAGCGTCAAGCCTGCCTGGCCTTCACTGGGGCATTTGGCAGCACTCCAATATTGGCCATGGAAAAACTTGTCGGGCTAAGCCCGCTCCACACTCTGGTGGAGGGGGAAGCCACGTGAGGTATATACAGACTCCACAACACACAGGGGGCGGGGAGAGGTTACATGGCTGGATGCTTTGCTGGGTATTCCTTTGGACATGACACCCACTGTCACCTACACTTGTCACGCACACTAAGGCTACTGAGTGGGCACCACTACTGGTATGCGGATGGCTTGAAAACTCCCGACGAAGTGGAAACTGGGGCATATGGCGGTGGGCAGAGATACAGACTGCAGGAGAGTCTGGGAAAGCACGCAGCAATATTTTAGGCAGAGTTCCATGCCATTGAAATAACTGCCAGGTCGATAAGCGATCAAAACTAGAAAAACAAAAATATCAAAATAGATTCAGACAGCCAATCGCCACTTAAGGCACTTGACTCCAGCAGGATCTCTTCGAGAACTGTCTGGGGAGTGAAACATACTGAATCACATTGGGGAGAATAATACTCTAACCTCAGTCTGGGTTTCAGGTCACAAAGGCCTTGAGGGCAATGTAATCGCCGATTCTCTTGAAAGTAAGCGACGAGTGCTACCTTCATTGGGCCTGAACCGGTCTTGGGTATCGCAAGAGAGGTATCGAGGAGGGCAATAATCCAGATGGCGGAAGAACAGACCGAACGACTGTGCATGGAAGGTGATGAGACTTTAGAACACATCCTGATTGAACGTCCTACAGCTGCAATACTTAGATTTCAGAACTTCGGAAGAATACATATCTGACCACCGGACTTCCACAAAATCGCTCTCAAGAAAATAATGGACTTTCTAAAACGACTGGCCCTTCTGAGTGAACTTTAATTGATATTAAGGAGCAAAGGTCGCGGTGCACGCCCCCCCCCCCTTGTGGGACCACACATTTGAAATCAATGAATCAATAAAAAAGGATTCAATTTTTAGGAACTATCTAAACTCTAATCTTCATTGTGCCATTTTACTTACAGTAAATAATACATTTTGATTTTGAAAACATAAGGCAATCCTAATTTCATTACTTTGGTCGACTTCCATTATTTATAATTAAAACTTCTTAAAATGACATTCTGTCATTTCAGGACGTGTGACTTTTGCTTGTTTTTTTTTTCAGCCTATTCACCTGTTCTATAACCACTGACTTGTGAATTACCCTGATAACAATTAATATCACAAACTTCTTGATGTGTCTGTGTAAAATATTGGAAATTTCTAATATAAAGAAGATAGAGATTTGCTCTAACCACAGTATCTACTATAGGTACTACAACGAGCTGCATTAATTTCAGATGAGAACGTCGGCGAAAAAGCGTTGTGAAAAGAGTGATGTAATTTTCTTTTTCTGTGTTTATTTGTGAATAATTGAATCTAGAGGGAGTATTTATTTGAAACTAACCGCGATGGAAAATCTACTACATTTCGAGTTTATGCTACTTTTAAGAAGAGCTTGTAAATATTGAAAATATTAAAACCCCATCGAAAAGTAGATAGATAATTAAACAAGATAACAAAAATTGCTTCTTAAATCTGTCTGTAAATATTGGTCAACAGGAGTGAACCAAAATCTAACCAAAGGCAAGATTACAAAGGTTTTTAAAGATACATTATCATCAAGTTCTAGTCAACAAAACAACAACTAGTCCTGCTGAGGTGGCTATTTCCTACCTCCCTGAAGTAAAAAGAGGCACTTAGCGATATAACAATGAACACCGTAAATGGTATTACACATACAGGTAAATAACGAGTGACCCTAAGCTTACTAAAAATGTATACACTAATCCATTTTATTAGGCAAAAACATTTCACCCAAGTTAATTAAACAACATTTTAAGTGATAAGTGCGTCATTTATTTCAAATTAACGGTACCCTTGCATAAACTTTGTTCTAATTTTCTAAGGCATAAACCAGTTTCGCAAGAACTATAACAAAAATCTGAATCACCTAAATTCAAGCTAGATAATTAAACTGCAATATTTTTAACTAAATGATGCATGGTATTTATAGAATTCAATTTTGAGGGACACCTTGATGTTGTAATCTAATTTTGCAACTTATTCCCAATCTGCCCTGACTGAGTCACTTTTCAATCTATCTTCAAAGCCGCTGTGCAGTGGAATTGTAATTGCCCATTAAACTTTTAATATAGCCATCATAATTTTGTCATAAACAAACACGATAATAAAAAATTTAAAACATGCAAAGCTTTGGCTCTTTGTACGTTTTCCGCGTATGGAACGTTCTTCTTTTGAAAGCGGCCAGATGTTGCTATCCGAGTCCATATCGATGGAAAATAAAAATAAGTCCGTCCTCTTCGATATGTGGAGCAAGGAGCTTTTGATTGATGATATTGCACTTTCATTGGACACGATTTATATCCCCAACTGTGCCAGTATTTATAAATAATAAAGCTGCAACTGTTAAGTGTTTTTGCATGTTTCTGAGAGAAAATTGTTTATTAGGCGACGCATGATTTATAAATAATTTCAAAAGAAATATTTGAAAGTTTGTAATCTAAAACTGACAACAATGTAACACTGAAGTAGAGTAGTTATTTTGTGTTTAATCAGGCTATAGCCTCCCAACTTTGATTTGGTCTATATAAAGGCTCCTAAAGATTCCTTTTAATGGGTTTAATACTTTTTTGCCATACCATAGTAGACCAGGAGCAAATGATTTTTTAGAACTTGCAGATTTTTCGATTTGGCCAAGCACATGCTTGAGATTAATGAAAATATTTGCCACGCTTTTAACTACCGCGACGTGATGATAGATTGCACAGGCTTTTTAGAACACCAATACGCTGCATTTTCTGAGGAAAACTTTTTAGCGAATCCCGCTCCGAGTCAATCCCTGTGGCAATTTGGAGTGTGACATGCACACATCGGGTACCCGTCCCCGATCGGCCGATGGCGGCCGCCCCCGCCGCCTCCCCTGACGTTTAATCTAGAAAATTGCCCGCCGCCTCTCGTTTATTTCCATTACTGTCAACTGTGCGGATGCCGCCAAGGAAGACCCGGCCCGCTCTGGATACGGTGGCATGTTGTCATGGAAAAGGATGTTCACTTTATTTGGATTTACTAACTGCGCGGACGACCGTTTTATTATTTAATGTTCTTGCTTTAATCGGTTGTTTAACCACCAGTTTGGATTAGGCATTTTAATTATTTGGTAACCATCAGATAAGCAATTGAGACAGCAATTGTTAAACTAACTAAAGTATTCGCTAATAGTACTGTTTCTACGCCTGTTTTATAATATACCTATTAGTCACTAGTTTTTAGTAGATTATATTATTACCTACCTGTGAGTAATAATTAATTACTCTCTCACGTTATATTACTCAAGGGCTCAATTAAACGAATGAAACATGCTTAGAAACATTATCATCAGTAAAATTTATATTTCTTTACGTATGTATATTAGGTACCCGCTAGAACCCCCATCGGGCGCCTCCTCAGGTGGTGGATAGGGAAAAACCTGCCAGATATGGCAGGTACCGAGGAAATCAAATACTCGGGGTGAACCAAAGCTAGCCTGGGGTTGAGCAGCAGCAATCTCAGTACTGCCATGTAGCTGAAAATATGGCAGAGGGTGCGAAGAATCACCGGGTGCTTCAAAATCGGCAGCTGGAACCTGCAA
The DNA here is from genome assembly GCA_951812265.1 of Taphrorychus bicolor. Classification (NCBI taxonomy): domain Eukaryota; kingdom Metazoa; phylum Arthropoda; class Insecta; order Coleoptera; family Curculionidae; genus Taphrorychus; species Taphrorychus bicolor. Next base: position 27,810,752 of record OX638297.1, read on the forward strand.
AGCTTATATACTGGCGGCAAAATTCGCAATGTCGTCAAAGAAATAATAAGATTGGACATTAAAATCATGAGAAACACACTGGCCAAATACAAGCTCATGCCAAATCTAAGCACCTGGTTTATTACTCTGGAAACGAAAAGCCATTTCACATAAACAGAGTAGGAATGGTGGTCGCAAAAGAAATCAATGCCTCAAGCAAAAATTGTATGCCCTACAACGTAATACAGGTCTACGCCGTTACAGCCGATAAAGAATAGCAAATTACCAATGAATTCTAAGAACAACTATACCCGCTTATTAAACTAACAAAGAGCGACGAGATCACAATAATAATTGGCGATTTTAACGCTAAGTTTGGAAAAGGGAAAGAAACTTAGTAGACGATTATGGCCTAAGACTAAGAAACGATAGAGAAAATCGACATTTTCAATTCTGCAAAGAACAGCAATTGATAATTAGTAACACCTTCTTTCAACTTCCACCATGCATTTATACGTGGGTTGCACCAGGCGATACAGCGGACCTTATATGCAATTAAATCGACAATATAACCGTCTCCGAAAGATTCCGCAATGCCATCAAAGCCGTTAAAGCATGCCCAGGTGCAGACTTTGCGACAGACCACAAACCACTGATTTGTAAATTTGAAACAAAACTAAAAATAACAAAGAAACCCCAGCAAAGCGACAAGATAGATATTCGGAGGCTCGGGTAAGACGCAGTTAAACAGAAAGTAACAGTAGAACTACAAATGGGATTGAAAGAAATAGTAGCAACCGCAGAAGAACCCGTACAAAAGTGGAACAGAATCGCCCAACTTATTAGAAACACCAGTGAAAAATAGCTAAAAAAGACAGGTGTGAAGATGAAGGAATGGATGACAGACGAGATCCTGACCCCAATGGACAAGAGGCGAATACTTAAAAACAAAAACAGGGAGGGAGAGGGAAATCATGGCTGCAAAGGAAGAATGTCTGGCAGGGAAATGTTGCGAGTTTGAGGAATTAGATATGCATGAACATTTCACATACACACAGAAAGATAAAGGAAATGACACATACCCGGAAGAAAACCACAACAGGAACCCTGGTCGACTCAGACGGTAACCTTATAACAGAAATGATAGATAAAGAGGTGAAGATCCAAAAAGGCGTTCGCCAAGGGTAAGTCCCCTCGCCGATCTTATTTAAAATCTACTCTGAAAAGATATTTCAGGAGGCACTGGAGGGTTCTCCTGAAGGGCTTAAAATAAATGGCGAAAACATAAATAAGCAGATGATACCTACTGTTATCCTCACAAGTAGCCTGGAGGATCTTGAAACTTTTCTAGAGAAAATCAATACAACGAGCGAGGAATATGGATTTAGCTTGAACCCCTCCAAGAGACAACATATGACCATCAGCAAAAATCCCCAGCCTCCTATAGTTTTGACTTTAAATCAGGAAACTATAGAACGAGTCGAGAGATACACTTACTTGGGATCAATGGTGAATGCAAACTGGGATCAATCCGTAGATTAAGATTCAGAATCGAGAAGGCAAGAACTGTGTTCAATAAATAGAATGAAAACGTTTTTCGTCAACAGAAACCTTAGCCTGCAACTGAAAATAAGAATGGTCAGATGTTACATCCTTCCACTCGTTTTGTACGGCGTTGAGGCGGAGACCATGAGAGAAGGATTGATGGGCTTGATTGAAGCGTTCGAAATGTGGATATATCGGCGCATTCTGCGGATCTCATGGATCGAGTACGTAACTAGCGAAGAAGTACTTGGAAGAATGAGTAAAACGAAAGAAGTGACATTCACAGTGAAGAGAAGAAAAATGAAGTACTTCGGACCTATTATGAGGAACAATAAATATCGACTATTGCAGCTTATCCTACAGGAAAAGAATATATTCAAACATCATTCTCAGACGATAGATCAGAACCTTACATGAATGTTGAATCTGAACCATGCCCACGCACAACAAAAGCAGAAATTGAGAGAGCTATCCAGAATATGCAAAACAGTAAATCGCCTGGACCTGACGAGGTCCGCGCAGAACTGATAAAAATAATGAGAAATTCTATAACACGAAATCTTCAATCTCATCTATGATACAGGCTCCCTAAGAAACCTCGAGCCAATACCTGGGACCAATACAGGCTCATTAGTCTCATCAATTACATCGTCAAAGTGTTCACCAAGATCATCCACAGCAGAATATATAGAGAATGTAACTTATACACCAGCGAATCTCTATTTAGAATTAGAAATGCCATGAGAACTAGAGAGGCAATTTTTTCATTAGAAGTCCTAGTACATGCTTTATAGATTTTTCAAGGGCTTTTGACAGGGTAAAACACACAATTGGAACCAGTCAGCTTACGTGAACCTCTCCGGCAACAAGCAGAGCAGCAGCAGAGCAAAGCAGAGCAGGTGAAGATCCAAAAAGGCGTTCGCCAAGGGTGTGTCCCGTCGCCGATCTTATTTAAAATCTACTCTGAAAAGATATTTCAGGAGGCACTGGAGGGTTTTCCTGAAGGGATTAAAATAAATGCGAAAACATAAATAAGCAGATGATACCTACTGTTATCCTCGCAAGTAGTCTGGAGGATCTTGAAACTTTTCTGGAGAAAATCAATACAACGAGCGAGGAATATGGGCTTAGCCTGAACACCTCCAAGAGACAACATATGACCATCAGCAAAAACCCCCAGCCTTCTATAGTTTTGACTTTAAATCAGGAAACTATAAAACGAGTCGAGAGATACACTTACTTGGGATCAATGGTGAATGCAAACTGGGATCAATCCGTAGATGTAAGATGCAGAATCGAGAAGGCAAGAACTGTGTTCAATAAATAGAATGAAAACGTTTTTCGTCAACAGAAACCTTAGCCTGCAACTGAAAATAAGAATGGTCAGATGTTACATCCTTCCACTCCTTTTGTACGGCGTTGAGGCGGAGACCATGAGAGAAGGATTGATGGGCTTGATTGAAGCGTTCGAAATGTGGATATATCGGCGCATTCTGCGGATCTCATGGATCGAGTACGTAACTAGCGAAGAAGTACTTGGAAGAATGAGTAAAACAAAAGAAGTGACATTCACAGTGAAGAGAAGAAAAATGAAATACTTCGGACCTATTATGAGGAACAATAAATATCGACTATTATCCTACAGTGAAAGAATATATTCAAACATCATTCTCAGATGATAGATCAGAACATTACATGAATGTTGAATCTGAACCATGCCCACGCACAACAAAAACAGAAATTGAGAGAGCTATCCAGAATATGCAAAACAGTAAATCGACTGGACCTGAAGAGGTCCGCGCAGAACTGATAAAAATAATGAGGAATTCCATAACACGAAATCTTCAATCTCATCTATGATACAGGAAAAATACCTTCTGTCTGGCTAATGGGCTAATGCCTTCCTTCATTACCCTCCCTAAGAAACCTCGAGCCAATACCTGCGACCAATACAGGCTCATTAGTCTCATCAATTACATCGTCAAAGTGTTCACCAAGATCATCCACAGCAGAATATATAGAGAATGTGACTTATACACCAGCGAATCTCTATTTAGAATTAGAAATGCCATGAGAACTAGAGAGGCAGTTTTTTCATTAGAAGTCCTAGTACATGCTTTATAGATTTTTCAAGGGCTTTTGACAGGGTAAAACACACAATTGGAACCAGTCAGCTTACGTGAACCTCTCCGGCAACAAGTAGAGCAGCAGCAGAGCAAAGCAGAGCAGGTAAAGATCCAAGAAGGCGTTCGCCAAGGGTGTGTCCCCTCGCCGATCTTATTTAAAATCTACTCTGAAAAAATATTTCAGGAGGCACTGGAGGGTTCTCCTGAAGGGATTAAAATGAATGGCGAAAACATAAATAAGCAGATGATACCTACTGTTATCCTCACAAGTAGCCTGGAGGATCTTGAAACTTTTATAGAGAAAATCAATACAACGAGCGAGGAATATGGATTTAGCTTGAACCCCTCCAAGAGACAACATATGACCATCAGCAAAAACCCCCAGCCTCCTATAGTTTTTACTTCAAATCAGGAAACTATAGAACGAGTCGAGAGATACACTCACTTGGGATCAATGGTGAATGCAAACTGGGATCAATCCGTAGATGTAAGATGCAGAATCGAGAAGGCAAGAACTGTGTTCAATAAATAGAAGGAAAACGTTTTTCGTCAACAGAAACCTTAGCCTGCAACTGAAAATAAGAATGGTCAGATGTTACATCCTTCCAGTCCTTTTGTACGGCGTTGAGGCGGAGACCATGACAGAAGGCTTGATGGGCTTGATTGAAGCGTTCGAAATGTGGATATATCTGAGCATTCTGCGCATCTCATGGATCGAGTACGTAACTAACGAAGAAGTACTTGGAAGAATGAGTAAAGCGAAAGAAGTGACATTCACAGTGAAGAGAAGAAAAATTAAGCACTTCGGACCTATTATGGGGAACAATAAATATGGACTATTGCAGCTTATCCTACAGTGAAAGATTGATGATAGGAGAGGACCAGGAAGGAGAAGGAACTCATGGCTGCAATACCTGCGCCAGTGGTTTGGGATTACATTTTTACAATTATTTAGACAAGCAGCTGATAGAATAAAAATAGCGATGATAATCGCCAATGTCCGCAGAAATAAGGCACCACAAGAAGAAGATATTAGGTATGCAAATTTTGGCGAGTAAATAAAAATAGAAAAAAAGAACAAAAAGTTCTTGAAATTTATTACGCTAAGGCTGGATCGATCGAACTCTTGGTACCTCCACCTATAGAGTAGTAACAGTGCTAACCATTAATGAAAACCATTGTTTCTAGAGTAATTGTATTATTGGTAAAATTAACAAGAGATAGATAAATCTAGCCTTAAGAGTTCAAAAAGTCGAAATAAAATTTTCAAGTTGTGCAGCTGTTCAACCAATAACATCTGCTCTGCTAGTCTATTAGTATTTTAATTACATACAAGATCAATAATTAATTAATCTTAAATTGTTTAACTTCGTTACAAAACAGAGACGATTGATTGTCTTTATTGCGACAAGTAACTTTTGCACTCACGTAAAAAAGCATGTCATAGAAAACTTTAGAAACTTTGTATTATTGTATACAAGTCATCTTTGTATTATGGTATACATCCTCGTGAGTAATAGATATAAATACATATTCGTTGAATAATATACTAGCAGCTATTACACACACTCCTCAGGTCAATATAATCATAAAAAATTATAAAATTTCTCTAAAACAACATAAAATTGAAAAAAACTCAATTTATACCATGAAGATGGAACGCTACAGTTTCACGTCAACAACGAAATATTTACATATACAGGGTGTTTCAGAAAGATAATGACAAACTTAAAGAGGTTATAGAGGACGTCAAGTCATAAAAATTTTGCTTCCCAACACACGTGATGTTAGTGATGAGGTCGGCATATCTAAAGGGAGATCTGCCTCGGGGTCTTTTTCCGGATACCATGCCCTCACCGGTTAGTCTTTCAAGGCCGTTTCTCCGTACTACGTGACCAAAAAATTTAGCGATGTTTTCAGCTAGTATTGTTCTTAGTCTCTTTTTTGGTTTTATTTCTTGAATTATTGATTGATTGGTTCGTCTTTGTGTCCCCGAGATTCTCAGCATTCTAGGCCAATCGAAGATTTCCAGGGGGTCAATTTTCTTTTTATCCGTTTCTTTGAGTGACCAGCATTCTGACCCATAGAGAAAGATTGAGAAGACCAGACTCCTTACCAGTCTCATTTTTGTTGCCAAAGAAATTTCATGACTTCTCCATATGTTTGTTAGTTTAGTCATAGCTTCCTTAGCTAAGGAGCTTCTCCTTTTGATCTCTTCACTGGATCCGCCCTCGTTGGATATTAATGAACATAGATTTTGTTCCTAGTTTTCGATTGTTAAAGTTTTCGATTAATGTACCTAGTTTTCGAGTTACAATAAAAGAAATATTTCTTTTATAATTTTTTTTGTTATATTTCAGGGACTAGTCGAGATAGAAAATTGAATTTTTGTACCCGTTTTATCATTACTTAGACGTACTTTATGAGTGTTAGAGCGCGCTTTTTATGCCGACCACCGACCTCAGTACATAAATTTGTCCATCGAGTCATGGAGTGAGGCATCCGTTGGAAGATGTGTGGGGTCTCTTGAATAGAGAAACATGCTGCCATCACTCTTCATAGCAATTCTTCTTGGTTATCAACAGGAGTTTCATAAACCAAGAACTTGACATAACCACACAAAAAGAAATCCAACGGGGTTATGTCTAGGCTTCGTGCTGGCCAATCTTCAGGCCCAATCCATCTATCAGGAAATATCTGATTTAAAAGTCGAGGTAAATGTTGCCATTTAATCGAGGCGGAAGCAAGTACGGGCCAATCAGAAAGTCGTCTATAATTCCAGCCCAGATATTTATAGCAAATTTATGCTGATTTGCTCTAATCCAAGTGGCGTGAGGATTCGGTGAACATGGGTTTCTTACCCAATGCAGATTTGGGTGTTTGTGAATAAAAGTCATCAAGTGGGTTATAAATTTTTGTAAGAAAGACAGCAAAGTAATTAGACTTTTGTTAGTTTGATTACGTCATCCTTTCGTATCCAAAATGTATAACCATCTTGATGTCTCTTCCTAACGAGCACCCCATACATTGAATAATGATATAAAAGACAAGGTGGCCTATCGAAAAAAATCCACCACTCTTTTTCCACTTATCATTGAATTGAGTATAATCATTGAAAGTCGCTCAAACACGGCAACTTTAGTTTTTAGAGGAAACAAATTCTTGACCAATTTCAACCCCCTAACCTAGACTTCGCGGGGGATGGGGGGGGGGGGGGGGGGGCAAGCATTGACTTTGAAATTTTAAATGGAAAGGTGAATCGAGTGGTATATCGTTTTGAAGATCTCATCAAGGTCAATTCAATTCAGCTTATTTAATTTAATTAAACTAACTTTCGTAAAATTGGGAAATTTTCCAGTGGGTTGAAACTGCTAAAAAATATTTTTTTTCCCTGAAAGCTAAGGCTGACGTGTTTTTTTGATGTATATAACTTTTTGATGTATACAGGGTGATCTTTTTAACTTAAGACGGCCAGATATCTGGAGAACTATTGGTGTAAGAAAATCGTTCCTACGATGGCTCACATTGCACCGAAAAGCCTATTGAGGCACATATTTTTACGTAAATAGGGTGGAGCAGAAAAATGTGATTTCATATAATGTATTTTTTTTAAATTAGACACCCTGTACTTTTTTCTAGATTTTTGATAAATCCTAGAGCTCTTGGCCCTAAATATTTGACATTACCTCCGCAGCTGTTGGAGGACCCTGTACTTCCAGCGTCCAACACAAATTTCCAGGGTCAATGAGATGTAAAATTTTTGTGAATAGATAATGCACGATATAAAGCACCCGTACAAGATACCTTCCGTTTATGAATAAACTTCTCTTAAACTACTGCAGACCACGATGTCAAATGTTTGGGGTCCTGGACGAGCTAATAGATCTATCAATATCTAGTGAAATATAGAGAGTGTCCTATTTAAAAATATCACATTATATGACTTCACAGTTTTCTGTACATGGAGAATCTATTATTTTTCAACCTGTACCCTCAAGTTAAAAAGATCACCCTGTGTACTCAATTGGTATAAAACCGGGGTGGATCCTTCTCGATGGGCCACCCTGTATATTATTTCAATGTTGATGTGAAGCAGTAGGTAGGGACCCCCAAAGTTATAAATTGATTTTTGACTCGTAATGTTCAATTTTATGTTGTTTTAGGAGATGATCCAAAAACTCAAATTTAAACAAAAGTTGAATATTTTTTTTTATTTTTCGTAGTTTTAGTGTCCTGAGTATGCCCTGCTGTAAACAAAAACGTCAAAGTAGATTGCGAAACTTTTCCTTTTTTTATTGTCCCCTAATTCAACCTATAACTAAGAAAATTTAATTTCAAAGTTGATTGAATTGGCCATGTTGTCTTCAAAACCAAATATTACCTACCATCAAATCAATATGCTCCCCACATATGAAACACGCCATCTTTTTTGTCATTTTCCACCATGGAGAGATTTCAAGTAAAAAATTATTCACGATTTCAAGTAAAAAATGCACTAGAACATACAAGATTATTGTTACAAAACTGCAATTTTTTTAGAATGTATAAAAAACACAATAATTTTCTGTTAGGTTTCTTTCCTCGATTTTAGTAAAGAGCCGATCCTAAAGCAGAAATACCCTCTGTCAACTCCAAACAAACGTTTTAGCAACAGTACATCAAAATCACTTTGCATACAAGGTGTTCCACAAGCACATGATCAAGTGTGTACCAAGACTTTGTTTAAATCAAAAGAAAACGTTTTTATCAAACTTTCTGACGAAGAAGACGTTTCTGGTTTCGTTGCTATTGATGCTCAAAGTTCTTGGAAAAAATTTTATTTTTTTTGTATTATCTGGAGAACATCGCGATGTATTTAATAACAAATTTTGCTGTGAAATTGTTTTTAAAACTTATTATTTATTCTTAGAAATCGTTATTTTTTTTATCTGACACCTTGACGGTTTGTTTTTTCGAAATTTTATTGTTCTTAGTAAAATTTTTGAAAATTAATTGTTTTTACACAAAAAAATATTTTCTGTGCTTTTGCTACTTAATAAATGTTACACATTCACTGCTACTAAACTCAATCGGTCACAAATTTTTATTGACATGAAAGTTAATTTGAAATTAAATTAAAAAAATTGTAAATTATGTATACTACTACGACTATTACATTGAATGGCTAAAATTGTTAAAAAGATGGTATAAAAAATGTTTTTTCACGCAAAAACTATGATTGCCAACTATGAACTTCGGAAAAACAGCATGGTAAGTAAATGTTCTGGTAGTTTTGTACTTTTTGAAATTACCACAAGGCGGATGGACGCCGTTTCTCCATTTTTCTCCAAAACATGAGACTTACTTATACAAGTCCTCAGTAAATGTCGTCCATGGGAAAGTTCACTAGATATTAAAAAAAAACACACATTTTTTTTTCAAGAACTTTGACGTCAATAGCAACAAAGCCAGAAACTTGTTCTTATTGAAAGTTTGATTAAATCGTTTTCTTTTGAAGCAGAAAATGTCGCATTATTCTTTTGATCGTGTGTTTTCGGGACACTCTGTATCTTAAAAACAAATATTCAATAATCCCTTTATAACTACTTACCATTATTTACTGGTTTAATGTCAATTCCATTGGAAGAATGATGACTAGACAAACTACTCGTGTTCGAGTTGGGCGTGGTGCTTACGCTGGAATGAGGTGAACCAGGCTTAACGTCCTTCTGTCCGTTCTTCGTCGCGGAACCAGCACCCTCAGCTTTTATCGACGGTGGACTCTCGGCACCATTATTGGACTGGTTTTGGTTGGACGCTTTTTGTTGGGCTAGACGTTCTTGTTTACGGAATTTCGCCCGCCGGTTCTGGAACCAGACCTGCGAACAAATGCCCGAGCATCGTTCATAAACAAATGTCTAAAAAGGCCGACCTGCATAAATCATCGCTTTTCATTAGTTAATCTCCATAAGTAGGGTTGCGAATCTAAAGAATGAAAAGTGTTATAAATTACCGACCCGTTCCCGACGGTGGCGGCTCTCCGAAGGAGATGATACAGAAAAAGAGGGTCTAAGGAAATTTTAATCAATTTACTGGAGGGAGAGCTTACTTAATTAAAATTTTGTTAATTAAATATCAAAACCTTCTAAGTTCTTGCTGGTATCAGGAATATTTTTTAGGTTTGATGGATACAAATGAAAAGCGTATTTCACATTCGATGTCGCTACATAAAAAAAAAGTTGCAACAGCAATCAGCCTAATCAATTCTGCTTTTATTTATCGGCTGTCGAGGGGAGGCGCAATTATTGTAAAATGTTGTGCAAATATCCAGAGAGTATGCCTCTCTGGGCCGTTTTGGCCTTTTTTCCTGCAATATTGTTCCAGGGCAAATTGAAAAGGATCGTCTGATTTGCCGGGAGAGCTACACCGATGTCCCGGTACTAATAAAACGCAATTTCAAATTAACCGAACGAGTATATGCGACCAGCACCAAAAAAGTGCTCAAAAAGTATACAACAAAGTTGGTAAATGGAATTTGGAGCAGTGCCATAATAAAATAAACAAATAATTAAGAACCTTGTTTTGGATGTAGTGCTGGGCCTTGAGCCAATAATAAACAGGTAGCATGTAGGTAGATATCATCCTCTAAAACCTATCATCAAGATCGTAATGAACCTGTTCTAACAATGAATTCCAGAAATTCGTCTATTTTTTCTAATTTTTAATATAATAGCTTTAGATTTAGCTGCGAGAAGGACAGAATTATGGTAAATAAACGTACGTTGTATTAGTCATTTCAGATTTATAGACTCGTAGGCAGAAAATCATTAATGTTGACTAATGATAATCGCCTTTTATCCTACAATCTGGATACAACACTCTATCGCACCAAACAGACTCTCATACGTTTAATCGAAAATAGATCTTTTGTTGTGTTTTCGCACACAAATAACCCATCTGCCGGCTCCAACGAAAATATACGAATAAATTGTGTATTTATTTCGAAAAAGTTGGAATTTCATATTTTTAAGCCAGCGATTAATCTCAGACGAAACGCAGTAACACGCGAAGACGTGCGTTTAAAAATAGGATTTAAGTAAGCTTGGCTCGGAGCCCAAAAATACGCGAGTCTGACACGTCACAAACAGTATTTTCATGTGTCTAACGGAAAAACGTAACTATGCCTATTTAAGGCATTTTCCTGGCACCTGATTTGTGGATAAGTGTTTGGAAACTCGAAATTTTGTTGCCTTAGTACAGGAAAACTTTCACTCAAGACGAACAAAATTATGCGTTACTGCAGACTTTTAGACCAGGGTTTTCTTATTTTAGTTGAGTTATTACTATTCCTAAAAAAATATTATTACTTTGGCATAAATTATTTTTTTGTTAATAAACATATTCTTTATTAAATTATGATATTGAGGCCAAGTTTCTATGTCATAAGGTAATAATGGGTTCCTGACCTCGTTTCTCTTGAAACGGAATTTGTTTTTAGAGCACTCACGTTTCATTGCATAAGATGTTCTAATATTAGCTTGATCGTGTAATTGGCGATAAGACTGAGATGGCAAAAATCTAAAATACTATTTAGAAAGAATTTAGACCTTGATCGTTTCAAACGAAAAAAATCGTCTATAAATGGATTTCTATTCTCAAGTAGGTTCTAATGTGTGGGTATCTACAATTGTTATTGCTATATTTCTGATACATTTTTTTTGTTTTTGTTTATTGACCGAAAATATAGACAAATGGACAGGACAAAATATTTGTATGTAATGCATGAACGGACTATAAAATGGCCATTCATTGGTGTGCTTATAGAATTTTTGTTTAGTTAGTTCTTCGATAGCCAATTACAGGCCAGTATCAATTCTGCCATCATCCTCTAAAATCTTTGAAAAAGTTATATATTATCGAATGATAAATTTTATGAATTCTCATGATATATTATCTAACAGTCAATTTGGATTTGTACGGGGACGGAGCACAGAACTGGCAATCTTCAGCACTGTAAACTGTGTATGTGAGAGTGCGGATCGGGGTGATAAGGTGTCTGGACTCTATTTCGATCTATCCAAGGCTTTTGACCCTATTAGTTACCAGCTATTAGTACGGCAGCCGCTGGAGTCTTGTAGGATGAGGGGTAGATGTTCAGCATTGATCGCATTTTATTTACGGGACAGAAAGCAGACTGTTTGTGTCTTGCAGGATGGTAAATGTTGCCTGTCGAGAACGACAGATGTAAATCGGGGTGTTCCGCAAGGATCAATTTTGGGTTCCCTTCTATTTCTCATCTATGTGAGTAAGCTTAAGGATGGCATTGGATCGGGTTTGGATTGCCAGTATACTGAAGATTCGTCAGTGATTCTCGGGCGCCCAACCATGAGTGCTTTGTCTGTATCATGCGTGACAACGATAAATGAAATGACAGAATGGTGTGATGGAATGAGCCTCAAGCTGAATGCCACTAAAACAGGTCTTCTACACTTTAAAAAAGTAAAATCGCAATATTCTCCTTACGCTCCTGTAGAAGGAGGTCTTTGGTAGCGGCTGATAGCATTAAGCTTCTGGGTATGCACATTGATGATCGCCTCAGCTGGGATACGCATTGTGACACCCTTGTCTCGAGACTATGCTCTTATTTGGAGGCTTCGCGATATGAGTTCTTTGGACACCATGAGGTTGCAGTATATGGCATGCATTCAATACATTCTTAGCTTTAAACAGGGAGAGGACAGTCTTTGTAAGAAAAAAGAATTCCCCGAACTATGGTTGCGATCCATCCCATAACTAACTGAAAATCATATTTTCAACAACAAAATATTCTCACGGCTCCATCTTTGCATTTTTTGATCATTGGAAATGTTTGTCAAAAAAAAATCCAAGTCTGTTTGTCCAAAATGGGGATGTCTATGTACCCAGTATGTCTGTGGTGACAAGAAGTAGAGATAATTTATCAGTTCCTTCGCAGTGTTCCACCTTCCTGGAGAGAAGCCCCCTATATAGAGCTATGAATGCTTACAGTCAATTGCCGCGATTAGGAAAATTAATACTTCAAGTGCATCGAAACACCGCGCTACTATTACCCCCACCCCAGTCCCTCCACTGTAACGCGACGGCGAGGGAAAAACGGGAGATCCCTTCGCCCATTGCCTCATTGCATTTGATAATGTCTGCCGCAGCTGTAGTCGAAACAACGGGCTTCAAAGCCCGAAAAACACTTTATGTTGAGCAGCCGTGAAAGCCTTCATAGTCTTATAAAGGTCAAAACGTTGGCAATTTCACATTTGTTTATGTTCTACTTTTTCTTGTTGCTTATGTTTCTCTACTACTCCCTTGTTGCTTATGTTCTACACCCGCTATCCACCTCTTTCAAGTCTTTACATAAATTACAGTTTAATCTTCGAGTAAAAGTTGAAAAAAAAATGCTAACATACTTGCAAACAAGTAACCGGCGACTGGAACACTTACAGACAGGTCCTAACAGCAGCAGCTACAACAAGCAGATTAGGGCTGCTAAAAGAGAGTCTTGGAGAAGGTTCTGTGGCAGGATTGAAGACCTGCCAACAGGAGCCCGACTCCATAGGATTCTCTTCAGGGTCCGTGTCGGGAGCTTGGATCGATAAAACGGTCCGATCGAACCTACACCTCTATTGGTAGTGAAACATTAGAGATACTGGCAAGCTGTCATTTTCCAGGTAGCCAGCTGACAAATTTGGAGACCACAAGCCCCTTGGGACGCTCTAAACGACCCAACAGGGCAGATTGGGAGCTCTCCAAAAAAGTGGTCAGACGAACCCTGCTAAAATCCACAATTAAGGCTTTTCAACCACACAAATCCCTTGGGCAGGATGGAGTGTTCCCGGCAGTATTACAACAAGGCTTGGATCATCTTGCACCTCTATTAACAAAACTCTTTAGAGCGAGACTTGCATGGAACTTTATTCCAAACTGCTGGTCCAGGGTGAGGGTCGTCTACATACCAAAGATGGGATGTAGAGGAAAAGATCCTAAATCATTCAGGCCAATCAGTCTAAAGTCGTTTCTGTCGAAAAGACTGGAAAAGCTGCTAGACATATACATAAAGGAGGAAGCGCTAACGACTTATCCCATTAATACGGAGCAGTATGCATACCAGCTAACAAATCAATAGGGACGTCGCAGTTGATATTTTTATATACATTGAAGGGGTGTTTAATAATGCGTCTTCAGACTCCCTACTCAGCGCCAGTAAAGTGAGGAGGATCGAACCAACAATAACCAAGTAGATTCGCGACATGTTAGAATCCAGACTTTGTTAGAATCCAGACCAAACGATGACACCGTCAGATTCACAACAGCGGGAGGTTGTCCACAGGGCGGAGTCGTTTCACCACTCCTGTGGTTCCTACTAGTAAACACGTATGGGGCCATATTGGTATCGAAAGAGCAAACAGAGCTCCATCAAAGCTCAACACAGACGCCCTGCAAAGACAAATATATCTCTACATCACGGGGGCAATCAGAACGACGGGCAGTCCCTCAAGGGCAGACTGGGACGAACGAGGCGTAGATCTGCAATTAGCAGGAAGTACCTAGTACACGGACGGATCCAAAACCGACGAAGAGGCTGGCTCCGGACTGTACGGGGGATCGGATGGCATCTGCATAGCAAAGAGCCTGTGCCGATTCACCACAGTGTTTCAGGCAGAGATACATATGCCATTAAATTGTGTGCCCGACACTTATTAGAGGAGGGAGGACACAATAGATCAAAAAGATCTGTTCGGATAGTCGGGAAGCGCCTCTAGCGCTTATCTCTTTGCGTTGCAATTCCAAAACTGCTTGGAACTGACACAAGACGCTGAACGCCCTATCGCAGCAGAACAGCGTCACACTGGTATGGATCCCGTGACATCGTGATCACGAAGAGTACTCAATAAAAGGGCCCTAGCTAGGAGGACGGCGGGCTCTCCATTCGTAGGCCCGGAGCCGGCACTGGGAGTCCCATGCTCTCTGGTCAAAGCTGAACTGCAGAAATAGAGCAATGCCAAGTCCCAGGCCTGATGGGAGAACCTACCCTGACTATCACGCTCTAAAATGTATGATCACGGGAACAGGGAGGGCAAAAGCCCAAACATTCCTCAGACTAAATAGGAGACAAGTCAGAGTGGCCACTGCACTGTTCACAGGACATAGCCACCTAAGATTTCGCATGCACAGATACAAACTGTCCGAAGAGACGGAGTGTCGGCTGTGCTTGGCGGACGACGAGAGAGTTGAGCAGGTGCTGTGTGACTGCCCGGCTATTGCCAGATCGAGATACTCACTGTTCGGAAACACGATCATTGAACCTCAAGATGCAAACGCAGTGTCGCCCGAGAGACTCATCAGATTCGTTGAAGGTCTGGGCATAACAGGTCACAATTAATGGAGCTTGCAGGGGCAAACCTTGCTGGCAACACTTCAAATGATCCACAATAGACCGCAGGTCGCTGTGGAGGACTGTACAAGTCCGCTCATATTGAATACAATACTTGCAAATTTTTTCTATTTTCCAAACGTTGTAGGACCGTCCGAAAAATGCGGTGTTTGTGATTAAAAATGAAAGTTTAATCGTGAGCACAGAGCATTTCTTCCTATGTTCCTTTAGTATGAGATTTTCATTAATTTAATGAAATCCCGTTTAATCAATTGTCGGTGTTAGAAAAACTTACTTCTAGATTACTACCATACAAACGCTGATGGTACGTCCCCATGTGCGGATATGGCGTGTATTGCGGACTTGGTACTGTGGTCTGATCGGTTCAAATTGAAGTTTCTTGCCAAGTGTTGCCAAATTTCTGCATTCTCATTAAAGTGATATAAGTTGTTGGATAAATAGTGGAAAAAAAACGAAAGTTACTATATCGAAATCTTTGACATTTGCCATATGATTTTAGAGGTCCGCGTAGAACGATGCATATATAAAAAAAGATGGAATGCAGTGTGCACTGCGGCAACACTACGGATCCGCAATATACGCCATATTCGCACATGGGGACGTACCATAAAACTCAATAGCTCACTTAGACTTTTTTACAAAAAAATAGCTGTCACTAGTGACACATACCACATCTTTGAACATTTGTCGTCATTTGCATATAACAAGAATTTAAAAGAAATATAGTATATTGGTCAAAATCTCGCAAAATGGCTCAAGAACCGGCACCACTAACCGACGAGGAAAAATATGAGCTCGCCTTGCAAACAGAGCACGAGCTGGCTCGCCTCGCCCGGACCTACACCATCATGGAAAGAAACCGGGACGAGTTTATGACCGCTGGTACTAGTGGAAAGCTGGCAAAACACAAAACGGTGCTGGATATTTTTAAAAAGGAGCAGAAAAATATTATAACTGACTTGGCGGTAGGAAAATTTCTTGCCTCTCTCCATAGTGACTACAAGCCTATTGATTACTAGGTAGCATCGGCTAGCGCTAGAATCAAAGAAGACCTAAAATTGTCTAATAAACTGGCTGATCTTCTTGTCGAATATGATGAGTTTGATTCCCAAATTAAAACTGAGAGAAATTACACCAGGGAGATCGAGGACCAAATACAAATGGTCAAGAAAAAGACATTAGAACTGGCTGCTAAGCAAATCTCCGAAGACAAGTACCAAGAAAGAATGCTAAAGGTGAGGCGTTGTCGAAGTTGTAATGAACCTGTTATGTTTCGTATATTATAGGGAGAACAAACAGTGCAAACATTGGAAAATAAACTTGAAGTGCAAGTAAAGAAATTTTGTGCGATTTGTGCTGAAAACGTGCAGCTCAGGTCGGAAATTCACCACTTGCTAAACGAGAGGACTGAGTTTAACAAAATATGGGACAAGCTAATCAAGAACCTTTGCATAGGCAAGAAGTTTATGATCGATCTAATTGAGCAGGCCACCATAGCGTACGATCAACGAGAGGAATGGGTCTCGAAGCTACAAATCCTAAGGTAAATACGTAACTAATCTCAATTTTCTGGACGTAAATATGTAACGCTTTGTTTCAAGAACAAAAGCCCATAATGATTTAGTAGCTCATATACAAGAAATGAGGGAAATGCAGCGGAAAAGGGATAATGACATTAAGCTCCAAGAGTTTTTCGCGACCAAAGGCCAGAAGCGCTTTATGAAAGACCTGGAAGATATTCAAATGAAAAAACGACAGAAGAGCAAGGCGATAATCGAGACCAATCTTCAAAAGTACTTGGAATTGCTTGGGGCTATTAAGGAATTTACCCAAAGGGAGAATATTCCTGTGCGGTAAAACTATTATTCGCTTACTATAATGTTTGCTGATGATGTTGTAACACACAGGAAATTGCTAAACAATTTTTAAATCAAGAGGAGGAAAACTTTGCGAAGTTCAAATACGTAAACGACTTGAATAAGCAGATGGAGGAAACGAGTGATGAGCTGGAAATTTACCATCAAGCAATTGACAAGCAGAAAATTTTGCTTGAAGCTAGGACTCAACAACAGGCGGAAGCTATAGAAAACTTGGAGGTGGGCCTTTAGGTCATTTTTATTAAACAATCTAACATTTTCCTGATGAAAAACCTTTGTTATTGAGTTGTTCCTATTGAACTAAATGAGATTAGATATTTGAGTTTTGTTTTACCCATTTAAATCCTTTGAAATTTTCGAAATTCCCCAGAAACAAGTGAAAGAGACAAAGGACGAAGCTAACAAAAAGCAAGCTGAACTGCAGGCCATCGATCAAAAGCTGACCACTATTTTAAATGGTATAGGAACCCTGTTCAAACTGTTTAGGTGTGACAATGACCCACTAATTTATATGTTAGGTAAGTGTTGATTTTATGTCATTATCAGCATGTGAACGTTTTTATTACGTTTCAACGCTTTTTTTGCAAAATAATCAAAGAAAATGTGCTTTTCGTGGGTAGTAGAGTAAGGGATTGTAGAGCAGAACAGGATTTGCCTCTCTTTTTGTTTTAGGTAATTGATACCTAAAACCCTGGTGTCTATAAAGTATCTGTTTTCTTTGGCTGACCTTAGGCTCTGCTGGATGTTACAAGTTGGTATCTGTAACACTCATGGCTGAGTCAACGGAGTTCTATTGATTACTTCCATAGCTCCTTGCTTGAATTTTACCATAGCCATTCTAGGCAAAAAAAAACCTTTTTCTACAAACGTCAAATAATGACGCATTTTACGCTTTCATTAGACAAACGAAAACCTAACCATTTTTGAGGATCAGAATGTGAGTTTACTTTTCCGCGCGTTGCCCAGGACAGCAAGCGAAAAAGATTTTATCGCTTGCTGTCAACAGCAACTACCACCACTCAACTAATTATTTAAAACGTCATTGTCACTTTGATTTAAATTTTCAGACTGTGACTTCAGTTATGCTCAGTTGTGAATCACATTATTTGAAATTGATCGTTTGCAGAAAAAACGTTGTATGCATTACGAGCAAAAAGTAACTTTTTTGCTCTCGAGTGATTGCCGCTCTCCGCTTCGCGTCGAGCGGCAAACTTCACTCTCCGAGCAAAAAAGTTGTACTTTTCGCTCTTAATACATAAATAACTATTTCAGATAACTACGCTTATTAAGTAGTACTGGCTTTTGGCAAGTCCTCTTCATTTGGTCAGATAAAAATGTTCCTTTTTGGCTAGGATGTTGATTTGAACATTTATTTAGATAGTGATCAATGCGTTTTGATTTTTCTAAACTGTGTGTCTTAGTAACAATAATAGGCCATACACCTAGTTTTATTGGGAACGGTCGTGGAGTCATAAAGCCATTATTACGTAGATGCCCCAGTTGCATAATTAGAATCTGGATCAGCTAAATTTGACTGAAAATTTACTTTTATAAAAACATATAGGTATATAGCACTACAGAATATTTCAGAAGAAGTTTAAAAAATCCCCAATTTTGCCTTCGGTCTTAAAAAAAATTAAAAAATTTGCAATCAATAATCTAGAATTATCATGATTAAATGCGGTGAGCTGAGATTCCGAAAATGTTTAAGGAGGATAGAAAAAGAAAGTTTTAAGGTTTATAACAAGTGATGTTCTCTCGACCTTTTATGTCGCCTTGGATACTCCGCATCGCCTGTTCTTCCTCGCCTATGCTGATGGCTTTTGATTATGAGTTTATGACACAATTTCCACTCTAGTTGTAGAATAGCCTTGATAAAGCGTCAATAAACGTCGAAACGTCAGCAGTTTCTGCTTAATTTGTGGAAATTTTCTTTTGTCCTGTTTCCGATAACCTTTGGAGTATTTCTTCAAATGTTCATTTTAAATAAACGATCAAGTTGTAGTTACTGCTTTTAACAAATTCTGACAGAGTAGATACTTTAGCGTCTGTCACATCGTTTTCACATTGTGTTACATTACACAGTGTCTTTGGATTTGGATATTCTTTTGTCGAATTTACTGATTTTACTGAATTTACTGATTAGTTTTTGGAGTTAGAAAGAGAGAGATATTAATTACTTTATTGCTAATCATTAGAATTTATTAATAATCCATGGACAGTTTAACGCAGTTTTCAACCCAGGATGCAGGAAATTGAAGAAATAGCTAAAAAAAAAACACTGGTTTGTTATAAATTGAACTACCTTTTTTGCGAAGAAAACGTATTTAAAAAACGATCTTTTGGCAATTTTTCTCCTTTGAATAAAGAAAGTTAAATTGTGGACCACCCTGTAAAATTTCGTTAGTCACAACGTTTCCATATGGTATTCAAGCACATGGTTCTAGCTGATGAATGGTTCTAGCTCTTCACTCATATCGTCAAATTTTTCGGATCGCGAGATACCAAATAATTATGTCTATTTTAAATTATTTTTTATTATTACGAAAAAATAATGCTACTGGATATCTACAAAATGGTGTGAGACGGGTATCGGAATGTTAAAGTGGAATTATAAGAAGATCTGTTGAGTTGATATTCCGTTTCGACAAATGTTTTTGGTTCTCTAAATATCCGTAGTTTAAAAAAACTTTTTCAGTAAGGATAACTTCAATTTGCCCTCATGATATTGATATTTATGCTTTCAATATATGTAACTTTGTTAATCTTTTTGCGGGTTATTCTTTATAGTAAATCACGATATCAGAGGCTTTTCTTTTGAAGGTGGCAGTTCTCTTGTAGATTGTCTGGCAATGCCCTTTTCCTTCGTCACTCATACGACTTTTTTCTTAAGTCAGTACAATTATTCCACGAGGAGCTGATACGCCTGCCCCTCCTAGGCTAATTGACAGTATATTTTGTGGTCTCCAACAAAAGACCATTTTCTCTTCATTCATTCATTTTCCAGTATGATTGTTGAACAATATTATAACAAGAGGCTCAAAAGTATATTCTTATTTGCACAAGGCCACCTCCTGATTTTGGAAACTATCAAAAACCCTATTGATAGCAAAACAGAACTAAAGACTCCTATCACAACACTATGGTTACATCGCCTAGTCTAAAAGAACCAGACGGGTCCGATTCTGTTTATTTCTTAATCTAAAATCTTCATTTATAGCTACTACATTTTTTATCCATTTGAGAAAAAATTCGCGAAACAAAAATCTAGAAATTCTTCGAAAAAATGCAGAACCAATGTCAAAAGGTAAACAGACAACTACGGTGTTGCCACTGAACTAGGAATTAGTGTTAAGTACAATATTAAAGTGGAATGTCTCAGAGAATACGAGACGGCGAACTGTTCGGCTTAAACTATTTATTAAGCGACGTTTCGATCTATACCCCAGGTCATCAGGCTAAAAGCAATGAATCACCAATAGATGGTCACATGGATAAAGAGGAGGCGCCAAGAACACAAGGCAAGCAAGGCAACCTGCCTTAACATAAATGTTTTCAAAACCACGAAAAAATTAAAATTATTATGCGAAGAAATAAACAGTAAAAATATCATAAGTGTGCAAGTAATATTTAGTAAAACAAGGAATTCTAATTTTAACCGGAAGAGCAAAACAAACATTTTGACAAAACCTTCTAAAAATGCTGAGTTTGGTTTGTACATAATGTATGTGTACATGATAGGCTACTTCTAATAGTTATAATTTTTTGTTTTATGGATAATTATCAGCATTGTTTGAAGAAGTACTCATTCTTTCCGGTCACAGAGCCTCTAAAACAAATATGTTTCCTAATCATTACATATAATATTACTAAAAGAAAATAACAACTTTTCAAAATATTTTTTACGCCACTGGATTGAAAGGGAAAAATTCTACGAGCAAACGTTTTATTATTAGTAGTAGTAGTAGTAGTAGTAGTAGTAGTAGTAGTAAACCAAGGGGGGGGGGGGCGATGCCTTGCCACTAGGCCTTAGAGGCCCCTTTCACAGTCCCAGGGACAAGCCATCGCTACTCCACGTTTCCTTCTCCTCACTCCTCATTCCCTCCACGAGTCGTCCTGTCCGTCTAATGAAGGAGAGTATCCCGTCCCATTTCAGAAACAGAAGCTCCTCCGAATGAAGAAAAACGGCACCAAGTGTCCTGTGGCGCAGTCGCGCCCACCGAAGGCACACTCCCATAAAGTTGTATGACGACTCTTTCTCTGCCCCACAATGGGTGCAGAGTGGACTGTCAGCCATTCCTACGAGGTGCATGCACCTGTTTAGTCTGCAGTGTCCAGTAAGGATCCCTATAAGGTCTCCCAGGCACTGCCAGCTCCTATAAAGGAGCCTTGGATCTATCCGGGTTAGGGTAGATTTCCTTGGTCTGTCTACATATTCCTGACTGTGTCCAGTTTGTCCTTGTACTCTCCCATGCCCACCCATTGAAAGTGTGAGAGACGTACCTTTTACTTACCCTAGGCATGGCTCTGGTCCAGTAAAGCATGTCTGGAAACCACGCTTGGCCGATTCGACAACACGCTCGTTTCTCTCAATACCCCTATGTCCAAGAATCCATCCCAGAGTTACCCTTTTTGTTTCTGCCAGTGACTCTAAAGCATACCTGCAATTCTGAACGAGATTTGAACTCGTTCAACTCCTGCAGAGAGCCGCTTGACTGTCGGATTTGATATAGATGCCTGCTCTGCTCCATGTCTGACTTCTGTTTGTGTGACCACCTCGAGTATTGCAAACACCTACGTCTGGGAAACCGTCGTGTGGCTTCCCAAGGCGAAGCACTCGCCCTCTCGTTGGACTGCTTTGTATATTCCGACTCCGTACCACTGTGTATTAGCCATTCTTGATCCGTCTGTCTACCATACCTGATTATTCTCAGAAGGTTGCTGAAGCACATCCTCCTTGAATTCGACCCTTTTTGGGAGGTTTATCCCAAATGGCTGTTTCAGTCTCAGCTCGCAAGATCGCATGGGCGCCCCTCCTGCGACAGAACAGTCGGGATTTCCCGCCTAATGAGACTGGCAATCTGCGTGTGATCACTTCCCATAGCTGTATCCATCCTCCTGCAGGACGTCATCGCCTACCTCTTAATCTAGATTGGAAGCTCCGGCAGATCCAGTAAAGCATTGAGTACTGCTTCCGGTATTCTGAATTCACCGTTATGGCAGTTGGCCGAGTCTGGCCAACCTCAGCATCTTAGCATGCCCTCTCCAACGCTGGCCACTAGACCAAGGCCCCATAGCTTATCCTCGGTCTGATTACCGTAGTGTAAAGCCAGTGCAGGATGTGTGGCCCACTGGCCTGCCTAGTTGCAATGTCAGTGCTGTTGCTTTATTGCATGCCCTTCTCAGGCCAGCCCGCTGTGGATGGTCCCTCCCAGGAACAGCCTCAGGCTTTAGTAACAGAGGTTCAAAGTACAGCGTGG
Source organism: Taphrorychus bicolor (assembly GCA_951812265.1). Lineage (NCBI taxonomy): Eukaryota > Metazoa > Arthropoda > Insecta > Coleoptera > Curculionidae > Taphrorychus > Taphrorychus bicolor. Next base: position 27,833,163 of record OX638297.1, read on the forward strand.
GTGAGCGAAGTTTTCCTTATTTTGGTATAGAGCACAAATCTTGTCTTGCCAAGGTTGACTGACAGTCCCGTCTCGGTACACCATTGTTCTATTATTCTACATGCCTTTTGCATTCGATCACAAACGCTGCCAACGAACTTTCCTGGTATCACCCTTGCGCACTGAACCCGTCGGCTAGTAGCCTCTGCAAAAGACCATTCATTCAGAGACACTATAGTCGAGCTGAAAAGCAGCTGCCTTGTGGACAGCCTCCCTCGACCTCGATTTCCTTCCGGTGATGATACGGTGGCGGAGTGCCGATCTGATCCAGCTTACCAACTGTGTTGGGGTTTCCCGGACCCTAAGCGCCTCGCAGATGTTTGTTTTGCTTTCTCGAATGCGCCCTCAATGTCGAAAAAGAATGCCAACCGCAACCTTATTCGAGTATGTCTTCTCTATTTTATGTACCACAGGATGCCTTCCCAAAATTTCCTCTGTGATGTACCTATCGATTTTCTTTTGTAATGTTTTCATAAGAAAGGATGTAGAAACTTATGGATCTGAACGATTTGGCGACATTTGCAAAAGTTTTTACATCTTTGATAAGTTTAAAGGTGACTAAGATAGGGGCGCTGCCTTCAAAGTAACAATTTCTAATTGTGGCCATCATTTTACAAAAAAAGGTAGCATAAAGTAGCATACTGTCGCTAAATCGCGACTTCCTGCCTTGAAAAATAAGAGAGGTACCCCGTAAAAGTGACGAAAATGGCAAGCTATCCCATTTTCAATTCACTTATTTATTTATATATTTTACTTTTTTTCCTTTCATTTATTATTAATTGTAGCAATTAAGAAACATAATTGCTTTAGAGTTCCCGTGCCCTGCAAGATAAAAATTTCTTCGAACAACCATAATACATTGTCCCAAAAAAAATTAAAGCTAATAAAAAGTGCCTATCATATACTCATAATCGTAAATAAATCAAAAGTCGTACGTCAATAAGGATTTGTAAAAATTAGAATTCCTTGTTTTACTAAATTCTGGCACACTTATGAGACTTGTGCTGTTAAGTACAATGGGCAGGCTTGTCCTGGAATAATTGCCTTGACTTAAAAATACAGAAGTAGGAACTTTGTACTTAACTAATGTTTTTAGGTCACAACGAGACGATACATTACCACAACGCCACTCTCTACTTGCAAATTTTGGAAAAAACCATCCACGAAGCCTTGGTTACTGTTCACCATAAAGAAGAAATCGCTTCAACCAAGAAAAAGGGCGGTAAATCAGACGCCTTTGTCGTCAGGACAGATATGTCAGTTTTCTTCTAATCACAGGTTTAAGAAAGCAACTCAATTTATTCTTGATCCGTAGTACTCCTGACGTCATAGAACCAGTGGAGCGCATATGCCGGACCAATCCTTGTCCCCTATGCGTGGAGCACGACCTGGTCAGTGACGTCATAGATGAGCTTCAATTTGCTTATACCAAAGACGAGATACAGGACAAACTGAAAACTAGACTGAAAATTGATGGGTCGCAGTGCGGATTGCATAATGTATCCGCTTGTCATTTGCCGAAATCCAGGCAGATTATACAGAAACGTTACCAATAAATATACACTATTGATTACTTTTTGCACTAAAGTAACTGTTTCCAAAAAGAAAAAAAAACATTGCCACGTATATTATTCAGCACTCGCCATTTAATAACGTCCCCGGGCTTCACATGTACAATTACGTCAACTGCATTTTTTATAAACCTCCCTCGAGCCCAACCTGCTGTTCCAGGCCCCAGAAAAAGCGACCAAACAAAAATTTTAATTTGCTAATGTGACGCGTTTGATAAATTTTTTATCTATTTTTTTTTTTTTTGAAACAATAGGATATTTTTATAGTACGTTTGCACGTGCATCATTACGGGAAATCCAGTTAGGGGAGACCATAAATACAATTCTTGTTTAGTGATGCAGGAGGCATCAACGCCGTCGTCAGTCGAGGCAAACATGGAAAAATCAAAACGAATCCCAGCTGGAAATTGCCAAACATTGACGAATTTCAAAACAACTAACGAACTGTTAGCCGGCTTTGGCCGATCCCTTGTAAAAAGCTCGTTAGCCGCCCTTTTGCCCTCCAATCAAAATTGACGGCGCAGCTGAGGGCCGAATACCGATGATTGGAGAGAGTTTTCAGGTTGAAACCTTATCACCTAAATAAGAAAAGCTATTCAGAAAAGAAGGTTTTTATAAACTTCCAGGGAATGTTTAGGTGTTAGATAGTGAGAGATTGTTTTGTCTATTATACAAAACTATTTATTTGGTTATAAAATAAATATTGCTTCGCAGGGCTATATTTTACCTAAGCACTGCTGCTGCAAAACTCTTCGTTGGTTAATTACGCTTCAACAAAGAGGCAGTCGGTCTGGATAGCGTTGGTCGTCGGATTCGAGCAAGACGATCCTGGATAAACACCAATCAAGACCGAGACTTATGCTAATACGCTGTTCCCGGATAAATCGTGACCAATTTGTTCAATACTTTTGGCCTGTTGGCAAATACCAGCTCGTTTAACTTAGGACGAAGGACTTCATTCAAAAAACTAGTTAAATTTTACTTTATATAGCATACACGCTAGATAAAAGCTACCACCCGTATGTTTGACCTTCGTGGTAGATTTTATAATAATCGCTCGAACACGTTAACTTTAGTCTTTAAGGGGAACAAATTGTAAGACTATTTCAACCCTGTCACTTCAACCCGCTAGAGGGGGTAATCATCGACCTTTCAATTTTAAATGGAAAGAGGGGTCGAGTGGTACTTCATTCTGATCACTTGCCAAATTTCAAGTCATTTTGTCAAGCCAGTTCAAGAAGAAATTTTAGATACCTGAAATTCACAAAAAGTCAACATTACAGGTTGTTAAAGTTTTATTTGGCTAAATGTTCGAACTATCCTCCCAACACCTCCATGGAATAATACAAGCGGTACTCCGTTGCCCTTCTGACGTTTTGTAACATTAAAGGAGTGACATTATGGCATTATTGTACAATTCTCTCTCGTAATTCCGGTAGAGATGTTGGAGATGTAGGGGATACGCGTGTATTTAAATGGACCCAAAAGAAAATCTCTAGTGGGGTGAGGTCAGGTGAGCGAGGTGGCCATTCCAGAACGCCTCGTCTACCAATCCAACGGTTTAGAAAGTGTTCATCCAAATGTTGACAAACTGGAGCATCAATCTTCTGATTTACGTTTTTTTTATTACACTTTTAGACAAAAATTAATTAAATTTGGCTCAAATTGCCTCAAAATTCAAATCAGATATTATTCGAGAAAGTCAGGTTATGATTAAGACCAAAACCGTTTAAAAATGACTCCAAATGTATAAAACTACAAATTTAGAGTGTTGGGAGAAATTCGTTTTAGGATCATTGCCAAAATAGGTTAAAAATGACTCAGAGTAATTAAAAATTCAATTTGAAAGTATTTGAAAAAAATTTGGTTACGATATGAGGCAAAAATCAATTAAAATATACTTAAAACAACTAAAAAGGAAAATTTGCAATATTTTGAAAAATTTTGGTTAAGAATAAAACCGAAATGATTCAAAAAGAGTCGAAGCATTAACTATTACAAATTAAAAGGTTTGGAAAAAATGCGCATCATGTTCTAGTCAAAATCTGTTAAAATATGACTTAATGCGCCTAAAAATGTAATCAAAATAAAATAAAGTATTAATTTTTTTGGTTAAATGCAGAATTGAATTAGGGCTCTAATCTATTAAAATAATCTTCAAAAAAATGCAGTTTTTTTTTGTTTTAGGAGAAACTTAATTTTAAGACAAAATAGTCAACAAACCTGAATCAAATCTTCTGATGTGACTGTTTTTTTTTATTACACTTTTGAACAAAAATAAATTATTTGGATCAAATGGCCTCAAAATGCAAAGTATTTATGAACTAAACATCGGTTAAAAAATAATTAAAGCATCTAAAATGGCAAATCTGATTTTTTTTAAATTGGTTTTGAGTCTAATCATTCAAAAATGGAAATTAAAAGTTTTGGAAACATTCAATCACATCTTAGTAAAAATGTGTTAAGATATGACTTTAAGGGTCTAAAAATGCAAATTTGATTTTTTTTTAAATCGATTAAAAATATCCCACATCTGCAAAAGAACGTGTTTTTGGAGAACCTTAATTTTAGGACAAAATAGTCAACAAATTGAATCAAATCTTCTGATTTCTTTATTACACTTTTGAACAAAAATAAATTAAATTTGGCTAAAATGACCTCAAAATGCAAAATATTTAAAAATGCAAATTAAGACTTATGAAAAAAATTCGGGATACGATAAGAGCTGAAAGTCGGTTAAAAATACTTAAGACATCTAAAAAGGCAAATTTGCAATTTTTTAGAAAATTCAGGTTAAGATTAGGACAAAATCATTTATAAATGAGTAAAAACTATTAAAAAAAATGCAAATATAAAATTATTGGCGAAATGCAGGATAAAACCGATAAAAAAGTCCTACATTCTCAAAAAAATTCAAGTTTAGTGGTTTTTGGAAAAAAAAATTTTTTTAGGACAGAATAATTAACAAACCTGACTCAAATCGTCTGATTTACTTTTTTTTTATTACTGCTTTGGACAAATATAAACCAAATTTGGCTCAAATGTCCTCAAAACGCAAAATATTTAAAAATGTAAATATTTTTTTTTGAAAAAACCTGGTTGCTATAAAATCTGAAACTTGGTAATAAAAATAGCTAAAGTGTCTGAAAAGACAAATTTGGATTTTTTTTAAAAGCAGGTTAAGATTACGGTCAAAATTATTTAAAAATGAGTCTAAACAGTAAAAAAATGCAAATTAAAGGTTTTAGAAACATTCGTAAAGCGTCTAAAGGTGCAAATTTTAATTTATTGGCACAGTCTTCAATTAGGCCTAAAACTATTAAGAATACCCCACATCCTCAAAAAAAGCAAATTTTGTTGTTTTTGGAGAAACCTAATTGTAGAACAAAATAGTCAACAAACCTGAGGCAAACCTTCTGATTTAGTGTTTCCTTTTTATTGCACTTTTGAACAAAAATAAATAAAATTTGGCTCAAATGGCCTCAAAATTTAAGGTATTTAATAACGCAAATTAAAATTTTTGAAAGATTTAAATCATGTCACAGTCAAAATCTGTTAAAATATTACTTAAAGCGTCTAAAAATGCAAATTTAAACTTTTTGGCAAAATGTAGAATCAAAAAAATCCTGAAAAATTATTCACATCCTCAAAAAAACGCAGATTTTGTTGCATTTGGAGAAACTTAATTTTATGACAAAGTAGTCAACAAACCTGAACGAAATCTTTTGATTCACTTTTTTCATTACACTTTGGGACTAAAGTAAATGAAATTTGTCGTATGTTCATGAAATGCTAGGTATTTGAAAATGCACATTAAAAGTGTTTGAAAAAAATCGGATTACGATAAGCACTAATAATCGGTTAAATAGCTATTTATGTAACCAGTTACGAAAAGTCCGATTATGTGTAACGAATGAATGTTTGCGGGACGAGCATTTGAATGAGATACACAAAAAAGGCTTTTCGTCACGTGTTTCATACAAGATTTTTTCTAATTTTGACTACAAATACCCACTTAGAGAGAGAGTTATCTTTCTCCGAGTAGGTATTCTAAAAAGTTTTGCATCTAAAAACATCTAAAAAGGCAAAATAAAAATTTTTTGAAAATGATTCAAAGTATTAAAAAATGCTAATTAAAAGTTTTGGAATCATTCATATATTCTTAGTAAAAGTAGTTAAAGAATGTTAAAATATGACTGAAAGCGTCGAAGTATGCAAATTAAAAATTTGTAGCAAAATGCAGAATTGATTTTCGCTAAAATTTAGTCCTAAAGTCGATTAGAAATATCCCACATCATCAAAAAAAAATGCAAATTTTGTTGTTTTTGAAGAAACTTAATTTTAGGGCAAAACAAGGAATCAATCTTCCGATTTACTGTTTTTTTTTATTACACTTTTAGACAAAAATAAATTAAATTTAGCTCAAATTGCCTCAAAATTCACACGTTTATTTTTGCTGGACGCTAAGTGTGATGTTCGACGGCAATTTGGGGATGGCTATCATCCCAATAACGACAGTTATGTCGATTTATTTTTCCATTAAAAAAAATGAATAATTGTCTTAAAAGCAAATTTATTACAGTCCATTTGGGGTTGTCTCAATTCTAGTCGTTTCAGCAAATTCCAAACGTCGATCATGATCACCATCACCAGGCTCCTGAATCAAATGAATCTTGTAAGGCATAAAATTTATGACTTCTTAAAATTCTTTTACAGTTTGTACCTGACAGTACAACTGTTTCAGATAACTTTGAGTTTTGAAATGATCCTGTTTCCACAAATTTTCGTACCATTTCGTACTAATCGCAAAACATGCGATATCGCTTTGCCTGGATGTATTTCGTTGAATAGTCGAAACCAAATTTTTTAGTTAAAGAGTAAAGTTGCTTAGTGAAGCTGCAAACACACACAAGAGATGTCTCAGTAGCGGTTTGTCTACCGCGAACGGGCAGACGTGTCATAAAGTTAATTGAGTAGAGTGCTTTAGTTGCTTTTCTATTAACTACCGTGCCATTACTCTCCACTGTGCTAATAGGCCTGGTAATACTTTTCTCGTAACAGTCGGAGTGTATCAACTGCGAAGACCGATCAAAATTCATTCTAAAGTTTTTTTTCGGCTTTGCAACCAAGCTTTAGAATTTTTTCCTGACGTTTCGTCCACTACTGCGGCGGAGATTATCAACCGCGATGAGGTAATGAGCGAAGTGATGGGTAAATTTCTACTCTCACCTCTGCATAGGGTAGAAGTGGAGCGGAGTGGCACATAAAGTATGACGCAGAACTCGCTTCCAGTCTTAATTTGGGACCGTATTTTCCTCTTTTTTGTTGAAATTTTTTCTCGTTCTTGAATATCTAATTGGCTTCTCTGGCTAGTCTAAAATAGTAATTAATTTTTAAACCAAGTCTGATTTTTGTGTTTTTTCCAGCCTGAAGCTCCTTTTGTGTTTGTTCCGTAAGTTCGTGTCAATACTGCGTTTTGTGATGCCTCTGTTTGGCTGATGATCTCAAGCTCTGTTATATTGTGCGAGCTGACTTAAAAACCCCAGTCGTTTACCATAAAACTACATCTTGCCACTATCGCACTTCTATGAGATCTGCATCTACTCCACCATCAGTAAAAACTTCCTTTTTGCTGCAATCAAAGCCAGTTGTAATCATAAGTTGACACTTTACGAAAATCGCAGTTATTTTCTTAAATTTTCTCTAACCTTTTCCACTTGTTTTTGTCTATTATTGGCAATATACTTTCTTTTTTCACTACTCCAATATCTTGCAAATTATATTAAGCTACTGCTGCTGCAGAGCTGTCTGATAATTCATAAATGTCACTATTCTAGCAAGTGCATAAAGTTTGTCAGTATTTTTGGAGGTGTATATTGTATTGTTTTTTGTTCAGAATATGTACCTACATCTGCTAGCTAACTCAGTCATTGTATGAGTTCTGAAGTTTTTTGATACCGTCGTAGATTTGCTTAAGAAGCCAAGTAACCAGAAATCATCAGTTGCTTCTGTTTTCTGAAACTAGTCCATGTAGAAATGATTTTTGTTTTTCTTCTTTTCAGAAATTTGAATTTCACGCCACTGTCCCAACTTTCGTGGCACTAAGAAAAGATGCAGCGACTGGATTTTCTTTTTTCATAACCGTTACCTTATGTGCTTAAATTTTATAAGTGAGTGATTATTCCTTGGGGTAGATCAATGAAGATAGAAGATGTAAAAAAGCTGCATAATGTCGTGTTGAAGTGGCACTAAATTAGTGGATAAACACATGCCAACTCTTGTGCGTCAAACTCAACAAACATACGAGATATATTAATTTTTTATTAGTTTTATGTTCGCACTACTACCGGAAAAGACCATTCAGCAGCACAGTACAAGTTAGAATGCAGTTGGTAAGCTTTACGGAATTAAATTCTACCGGCCGCGTAGAATTTGCTGAAGAGAAAAATAAAAGAGAAATTCTTTTCTCTTCATTTCCAATCTCAAAGTCAGTATGAGATGTGATTATCGGTAGACTTGCTTACCACCCAAAATAATGTTTATGCAATTCCATTCATTCATTAACATTCTGATTTAGGTAGTATCTTTGATTGCTATTTTTATTAATTTGGACCATTGCTTTTAACGGTATTTTTTGATAGTTACTTCGAAAGTTAGACAAATTAGATGGGCAAATTCTCCTGATCTTTAGACCACCAACTCACTCTCATAATCTTTTTCTAGTTTTTATTTAATCCTGAGACTATTTTTTTTCAGCATTTTCATAAGTGCTATTTTTAGTATTCTTTTTGATGAGTAAGGACTTATCTTGAGTTGTTTCAGGTTTAGAATTAATGTATCTGCATTGTTTAGTATTTGTATTAGTTTTATCGGACACTGGTTTTCTTGTAAGTACCGTTTTATATTTTGTTGAAATTGTATGTTTTAGAAAAAGTCGGTCTGAAAAAGTGGACTTATGTTACCAGTCAATTTTAGTTTTGTTATTTGATGTCCCGATTAACAGAACATCTAGAGAGAGAAAATTTGTTGTTGACGGTGCTTTTTTTACAGAAAACTGTAGTGTTAGTACATTTATAACTTGTATTTGAATTTTTTTTCTTTATTTAATTAACAATTTATTTAAACGTGATTTTACACCTAATGAGCTTAGAGTAAGTTAACAAAGTTAATTTTTAATGTCAGTAAGTAAGATTGACGATATAATTTTGAATATGTAAAATATCAATTTCAAAAATTCTTTCGAAGTTAATACTACTTTGCCTATAATTAGTAAATAGCAAACAATACACTGTACTCTGTTGGTAAAGAGCTTATACTCCAGATACCATTGCCTACATAACACAGTCTTCTTCGAAAAAATTTGCCCAGATATATGCAGAATTTAGCGTGACGTAGTTTCGGTCAACTCCACGAATGCTACAATCTAATGTATCAAAATTAGCATACGACATTAGATGCCATGAAGTAACCAAAATTAGTTTTCTGTCTTCATAAAGAAAGTGCGATCGTAATAGAAAATGTCAATCCCAACACATGACCTTTTATAGGGTGACATGAAGTGTCCGAAATGCGTTTTCTGCCTTCAGAAAAAAAGTTTTTGCATAACCGAGAGTTTTGTTCACATGTATGGAATTGAAAGAAATGTATAGAATTATTTCAAATAGTACAAACCGTACACCGAATACTTGAAGGTCGGACTTCTGAAGTTTTGTTTGGAACTCATCATAAATAGCTATTGAGTTACAGCTAGTCAGATGCCTTTTTTTTATTAACTCATAATGTGATATTCTGGGATTAGAGGGTGTCTGACATAAACAATTCAAGTATTGTTGTATTGTTTTAAAAAAAATTGTTTTAAAATAAGTTTGTTTCCAGTAACCGTATCTTAGCATTAAATAGTACTGTCAATGATTATGCAATTTAGTTTCGGTGATGACGAAACCGAAACAACCAGCCCTCGAACATATTCAGCTAATAAGCAGAGCAAACAAGCAACCTAACAGCGAAAGAATGGTCTTGAGCAGCGAAAAGCCGAAAGCCAAACAGTGACAGATGGAGAACTGGAAGGGTGTGAAGTTACGCCTCCCTGGCCACATTGTTTGCCCTCGGGGGCGACGCGTGTCGAAAGGGGACCATAGGTGCTGATTAAGGGTTTTGTTTACGGAATCGGTCCCGTGTACCGGCAGAATTGTTTGATTGATTTCATTTGATGTTGCGAAGGTGTCGGCTAATGGCACAACAATTCGTTTCCCATTGCTTCCACTTTGGTAGAGCTAATTTGAACAACGCAGGTAAATTTAAGAAACTACAGAATGAACTGCCATTGATTAAACAAGAAATAATCAGTATTACAACAGGATTTTTTCTTCGCAATTTAACAAATTAGCAACAAAATCTATTGTTTTTTATAATTCCTGAAAAAAAAGCTGTTTCTAAATAATATTATCATATAAATTTAAAAAAAAAACAATAATTTTTTGTTAGTTGCCTTATACCGAAGTTTTCTAGCTTCGTATCGCTTCATTTTATACTGTAAGCTTATTACGCCAGATAATAGTAGATTGTCACTAGGAGCAAAAAGTGAGTCTTTTCGTGCTGAGCTCAGATATTGACGGCCGAAGTGAAGCTGAGGCCTGCAACTGGGCGAAGCACAAGAAGACCTTTTACTCCGAGTAATAAGAAGTCTACCTACTTCTGAGTGATTCAGTTTTGCAGTTTTCTTGCATACGTTCCTTTAGGAGGGGCTATAGATATTACCCAATTAGTGTTAAGTTTATTTGTTATAATTTGTTATTATAATTATATATAATATAAGTAATTTTAATGCTATTAAATTATAACCAATGGTTTAGGTATATAAAAAACTCGTTGCAAGCCATGGAATTAAAACTTTTGTCTGAGATAAGCTCCTGAAAACAAAATGTAAATCGGAACATTTTATGACATTTTTGAATTTCAATTATTTTATGAAGTCATCTCAGACCTACTGTTCTAATTCCATGGATTATCTGAGGTTTTTTTCAAATAAACGCATTATACGGGAAGCCATTGCCTCTTTATTTATCCAAATGGATCGCTTCTTATGGTAACAAAAGAAACAGCTAAAGGATTTTTTTAAAAAGCTACAATTAGGAAATAGAAACGTGGAAGAAGTTAACGGTGAATCTCGGCAGCGTAATAAGGGACCAAAACATAAACCTGACTCATATAAAAAGAGGCAAAAATATAGAAAATACATTTATATAAACAACAATAATGAAAAAAAATACAGAAAAAAAAATAACCGTTTGATCAAGATTCTGAGAAGTGCTTGATCTCAAGAAGAACAGAGAAAGGTATATTTCCAAGTAAACGAAATGTATACTTACTTGCTACTTCCTGGGCCACAATCTCCATATTAGTAAACGAAATATTGAAGCAAAAGTAGGAGGAAAAGCCTGATATGCCAGAAGAAAGCAATAGGAACATTGAAATAAATGTAAAGAGGAAAACGTCAGCTAATTAATCAAAATCAGCGACTGGCTTTGTGATAAGGAATTATAAGTGAAAAATATGTCCAAGAATGTTGATTTTTAAAGAGAAAACTGATTACAGGAGGAACAGGGATAGTAAACCATCAAATATCGTAGAATGCAAATTTAGAATTTAAAAAGTTGGAAGAAAGGTTTTAACGGCTAACAAAGATTTAAAAATAAATAACTCAAGACAAAAATTGTATGAAAACAACACAACCAACAGATGAAGTGAGAAATGAGAATATTTTGAAAGGGCAGTAAAATAAATACGCAGTATGTAATATGCCCTTTACGTCCTTTTATTGAATAGTAAGATATTTTTTAGCGGGTCTAAAATAAGTAACCACATCACTATTGTGAAATGGCCACCGTTTTGACTTCTTGGCGGAAGCTTTTTCAGTTAGTAAAACCTATCGCAAAGCTATCTAATACATGACATAACCACAATCATCGCGGTTTCACATGTCAAATTCGCCGTTAAATTGTTGGAGTCTCATCAGTCGTATGAAGAAAGACAGAAAGTCGTTCAAATCCTGGCAAAGTTGCATATTTAGTAGTTGGAGCACTCTTAATTCCTTACAATACTTTTAATTGACACTCTAAAAGACTGAACTACTTCGTTAATTTTGCAGCGAGAAAATTATATTTTGTTTTCAAGTAGGACAAAAAGTAACTCATTTGTTTTCTCCATGCTTTCTAATCCTGAGACCAAAAAGATTGCAAAAAAGCCCTAAGCAGTAAAGCTAAAGTCAAAAGTCACCGCTACTGTCATGGTGGCGCATATATAAAAGTGTGTTCAAATAATTTTGGTGATTTTCATTCACCAAAATTATTTGAACACTAGATGACACCAGATAGAGCGATCTGAGTGTATTGCCATCTTTACATTCTTTTTGAAAAAACAAAGGACAGGAATACTTTCAGAGCGCTGAAGAGCACCACCCGAAACGATGGGATATCAGTCTATCTCACTCTAGCTTGTTAAGGTTTTAGGAGATGGTCTGTATTCGGAGCACTCAATAGTTTACCATAATTTACCTAAACCATCTAAACCGTTGGTTATGATTTAATACCATTAAAATCATTGAACATGAAAACCTCCGATCTAACACATATTTTACAAATAATATACACCACTATAATTGGGTATGTACCTAGACCCGCTTAAGGAGGATGAGAGAAAATTGCAAAACTGAATCATTTTGAAATGGACTTTTTATTTCCTGCATGCTTGAAAAAAAGATATTATATGTTACTCGGAGTAAAAGGTCTTTTTGCCCTTCGCCCAGTTGCAGGCCTCAGCTTCGCTTCGGCCGTCAATCTCTGGGCTCAGCACGAAAAGGCCCACTTTTACTCTCAGTGACATAATCTACTATTTTTCATTCTAAGGCTATTTTACCTTTCACAGTTCCACTAACTAATTGGTAAAGGTCCTAATATTGATTCATCTATTGCATCTATTGCAATCTATTGCATCTATTGCAACCGTTGCAATTTTTTTTTGCTCCATAAAACACAATAATTACCTTGCTACACATGTTAGTCCTAAGCAAAAAGAAGTGCAAACAGGTTTACTGCTCATGTGACATCGCTGGCTAATAAATGACGAGAAAATGAAACACAACAATCAATATTCACACTCTGCAGGACACGAAAAGAAAACGGGAGGGGACAGGTTCATAGAAACCGGATCCAGTAAATCAAATCACACATGTTACTAAACATGACGTATACTTTTTTCAAGGGGTGGATTAAGTTGTAAGTAGCTTAATATAGTGCGTAAACTGGTCGACGTTCGACACGGCTAATGAATATTAAATCAACTTAAATGGCTGGGGAATTTATAAAGAGACAATTCCCCCTGAACGTATAGGAGTAGAAAAATTATTCTACGCCCGGCTTTATCCAGAAAACGAGCGGGAGCCCTACAGGCTTGAACAATAGGAAAACTAAACAAAAATGAGCTCGGCGGATGGAAAAGTCCAGGATGTTTTCAACGTGTTGACACAGCAATAAGCATATGAAATAAGAAAACACCGCAGGCCGAATTCCACCAGCTGCCAGTGTTATTTTATTTGGACAGAGTTATTCCGAAAAGTAGACGTGGAGGGCGTGTTCGAGTGTTTACTCTTCGAGTTAGAGCTTTTGGGGACCTCAGGGCCAAGCCAGATAAAAACTGAGCTGAAATTTTTGCAACTCATAAATCAAGCTTTTCCTCCTACTTCTACAAATATTACAAGTTGTACACGTAGATAAATACTACTAATCTGAACTAGCAAACAAAATAATGTTTAAGCAGATATTTATTCAAATTCACTTGTCGCACAAACGCCGATCTATAAAAGGGTCTATAAAGGGCCGTCCGGGAACCTGCTCCTCAAATACAATTCAATTAATGTTTGCCAGACAGAGCGAGCGGGGCACGATGAATAGGGGTGTCAAACCACCCCGCTATACACGCTTCAAATAGGGATGAATGCATGTTAAATGATCGAACATAAGGTGCAGTTTAGAGTCGGGTATTTAAAAGGAAGATTATCTCGGTACATAGTGTAAAGGTTTTTTTGTGATCACGTAGATGAAAGTTTACCTTCAAATATCCCTAAAAATGAGTATAGATACCTCCTTTTTGCAATTTTTGCTGCCCTTTGTTAGTACAAAAACCAGTGTGACGTAACATCTTAAGGTTTAAATTTAATTCAGTAACCTTTAAAGGGGTTTTTGACGCCATTTAACGTCTAATGTTGTCAACAGCGTAAAAGTTTTTTTTAACAAACATGCTTCTTCTAAACAAAAAATATTTTTCTAATTATTTTTATTTCACTCATTGACTCCTATCACAATATGGCATTTTCTTTAGAAAGAGGCCATTTCTCGAAAAACTGTCAAGAACTAAAAAAAGTGTAGAATTGAATTTTTGCTATCAAAATGGGAGACCATTTCCAAAAAATCTATTTAGGGTTAAAAAATAAAAAAGTCTTTAATTGTGACCCACCACCAAACTAACTAGGTACCTCTTCTTAAGCTGCTAGTCACTTCAAATTTCTATTTACTAAAGACGTCGATAGAGTAAACAAATTTTTGAAATTTGGTTATTAGGTATTAAGGCCTTTTTGAAATAAAGGGTATTTTTTATTTTTTAAACACATTTTCTGAGGCCAATATCTCAGTAATAGTAGGCTTAACAAAAAATTCATGTAAAAATCACTTGTTTCGGCGTCTTCTACTCGTACCAGTTGTATGTCCATTGAGTTGTGAATCACATCACCCTGTAAACGGTTCCTTAAACGAAATAGTAACATTGAGGTTGTTCCGTTTGAAAACTAAAAGTTGAGATCAATTGTCATTAAGGCCTTCTTTTACAATTCTGGTTTAAATCCTACCCACGGCCTAAACTCGAGATTCAATTATCTGTTATTTTTCGTTTAACTTTAGCCGGAGTTTAAATTCTAGCTGTGGAAGTGGACCTTAATGGAAACTAGACATTTGCTACTAATATGTAAAGTGTAACTAAAATTAACCCTACATTTTTTTTATATAATGTTGTATTTCAAAAAAATCAATACACAAAGCTCCTTTGATCTGGAATTTCTAGTAGTTTTTGAGTCACCATGTGTCATCAATATAAAACTTTATCACATAAAACTTAAAAGATATGTAAATGAAATATGTCAAATAAAAGATTTCTTCACGTAATAGGAATAAAATTAAGTGACTCCTGATAGATTATTTCCTGACGTAGATTTCAGTGTAGTAAACTGTTATAAATGTAGGGTGATCGAGTCAACAGGATTATAGTAAATTGAAATATATATAAGGTGACCAGAGTGAACAGGATTACAATGTTGAATATAACGTAAACAAAAAGTTCTTGAGGTATACACTGATACTTGGAAGTCAATTTTTATCGCACTAAATTTCTTTCCATCGGGTTTGAGTTGATACTATTTGACACCGGAATTTAGTAAGTTTTATACACCCTGAACTTTTTAAACAAAAATTTATTGGAAATCACTACCAAAGATCAACGTTTGCCTAAAACAACTTTACTACCTATTATTCAGCTAAGTTGTGTAGCTACAATTTTGATATTCTTAGCCTAATTTTCTGGTAAAAAGTAGCACAGTTATATCTCGATTATTTATTATTGTCATCCAGTTAGAGTAAGAAATTTGACTTTGAAACCTTTATGTAAGTTCTTAAAATATGCTAAAAAAAGGAAGTTATAAAAAAATTAAAGATTTCGAAGATTATTTCACTCATGCATAAATTTTCCCATAAGGAGAGTGTGTTTATCAAAAAATTACAGCGGTAGTTCCGCGTTGACTAGACGACGTGGTATTCAGCCTTATGATAGAACGTTTACATTAACTTAACAGAGATGTTATGTTAGGCTAACAGGGCTGTTGTAACGTAGGGTATATGTAAATTATAACAGAAATAACGTTCTATCATAAGGCTGATTATCGCTTACACTAACCTAAACCTTAATCAATGTCGTTGTTTATATAGTTTGATTCGAGAAATAATTTCACTAAATACCACTCCAGCTTTAAAATGAACCGGAAAATTCTTACTCTGGCATGTTTTCTTTTGCAAATTTCACTCGTCCTAAAGGACTCGTGAAATTATGGAAAACATGCAATCGTGAAAAGTTATCGGTAATTTTAAAGCTCTCGTGGTATTACCCCCGATAATTGGATGACAGTAATAAATGAATGGGATATAAGTAACAACACTTTTAGTGCACAATTTTAGATTCTTGTATAGTCCGACACAGATAACTGAAGCTACGGCAGGAACATGGAAAAGAATGTGTGAAGTTGTCACATGTCTTTGTTATAATTAAGTGTGCTTGATTTCTACTGGTATGTAATAAAGCACACAATTACCACGATTAAATTTTACCCTCCAGAAATTAACTAAAACTAAAACTTTATTATTATTTACAACATGTGTCTATCCTGGTCATTTGGTTATTGATAATATTATAAGCAAACCCAATCTGATAAATTGAACAGTTGATTGGTTGACAGTGACATGAGTCGCGTCGCGTCCAGGCTGGACACAAAAAAGCTGCGTATTTTCGGGCGTAGACTTGCACATCGAATTGACAGCAAATAAAATTCAAAAGATGCTCTATTAAGTTTCCGAACTAAACTGATTTTTTTCTGAATTTTCTTCTTATTTCCCTAATGTTCAAACATCAAAATACATTTTAATTGTTATTTTTTAAATACATTTTATTTTCTCTTTATTTAAAATATATAACTGTCTCACGCCTTTGATTCTGACAAGCCTAGACGATTTTATTTCCTCCTTTCCGATACGTCGTAGCCACAGACTGGTATGTCAAACTGTACCTGTGTATCACCATCACAGTACATTTTATATCTATTAGTAATATTCTTCTATATCCCTGCAATTAAGCCTTATAATGCCATTTTCACAAATCTGCGATTCATACATCCTCCCTACACTTGGTTCGTCATCCCCTGCGCGTGTTGACATAGCCCTTTTATGAAGAAAAATATCTCTATATCGTGATTTATTAGAGTTTGAGAAAGCTCCCAGTGAAGCAAACGTTTCCTCCAAACATTCGATGCTGCAGTCTGCCCACGTGCAGCAACTCCCTCAAAGTGTTGCAAAGACTCCTCAGCTGCTTCACGTTGTGGGCATAGTGGACCACCGACCATGCTTAGGAGGCACATGTGTTTTTTCAGTTTTCAACAGCCTGTAAGAATTCAGTCACTACTCCTAAATTGAAACGAGGCCTTGGATCCTGGTTGGAAAAGTAGACATTCCTGATAGATGCAGTGAAGAATGTCTACATACCACGTCTCTGATTGCATCCAGCTTATCTTTTTATCTTGCCCACTAGTTGTTCAGTGATTGGGAGACGTATCTTTTTTACTTACTCTCAAGAATGTTTCCGATCCATTTAAACACAGTTGCGAAGCTTTACCTATTTAACTCTCTCAGACAAGAAATTTTTCAATTTTTATTTAATAGAAGTGTGAACAATTTTCCTGGTTTTCTCAAAGGATTTGATTTTCAGTGACAACAGGAAATTAGAGCATTATTTGTCTAAAGCTCAAAAAGAAATCTGGATTCCATACCACCAAACGTTTGACCGTGCTCATTCTCTCGCGTACATCTTCAAAATTCAGAATCTGCTCCTGATCTTAGAGACACTATTAGACACGAACTGAGCAAACTGATTTGCTGTAAACCTAATTCTCTCAAAACCACTAAAGGTCCCGCCATGTGGCTAGGCAGGCTGTTTTCTGCAGTATTGCACATTTTAGCGTAAGATGTCTTGTCCAAAAATCACAAAAAAATATCCTCGGTCTGATTATTGCAGTGCAGATCGAGTGCAGAACATAGGGTTTTACACCACACTTCCTGCCCGCTTTCCTGTGTAATTTCCATATTAATGATGCTTTCTTATTGCAAGCCTTGTCTACGTGGCTTTTTCAGGTCAACCCAAGTGCTGAAAATCATTTCCAGGTACTTAGCATCGATCTTTAGTACTAGAGATTTCCCGTAGAACATAGGTGATTTGAATCCTAAAATGTTTCTCCTTCTAGTTTAGCATAGTTCGTACACTATAACCTTACTTGCGAAGTATGTATATTATGACAGGCAATGTCATATATTTTAGTTTATATTTATGATTTTAAAGGTTATAATTTTTGGTTTCATTGTTACCATGTCGATTTAAAGTAATGTAAACCATCTAAATAATAATTTATAATTTTAAATTAATTTTATTAAATGGGTTTTTTTAAAGAAAATTGATTCTTATTAAAAAAAAATAATTGCAATTTATAGCAAATTTAGTATTGATTGACTTTATCATTCTACGAGAGGGTTGTCACAGTATATTCTTGTGATTTCCTAACATTTACTCTCTCTGTTTTCTCATATTACATTAACGTGTTATTCTTGTCGACTGCTCTTAGGGTGTTAAAATGCATGGATATGTCATAATTGCTTATGGCAGGATTCGGTTAGGCTCTCGTTCTGCAGTGAATACACTTAGCATGCTTTCTTCTTTCTTCTCATTTTCCAAACTCATGCGACTGTAATTACTAGCTAAAAGTGGAAAATTCATAATTTTCTCAAATTTTGCACCTACGTCTTGCCTAGCTACCAGTTTGAGTCAGAGGAATCAGTTCCACCGTTTAACTAGATTATTAGAAGATGAGTTTCTTACCAGTCGGACACTATTTCTTCTCAAGCCATACATTAACGATTTGCTCATTATGATTTATACACCTGATGGTACATAAATCTGGAGTGATCGTCTTCCTTCCAGGTCTTCTCAATTAGGTCTTCTTTCGCGGTAGTCAACAGAAGAGAATACTATAGAGTACGGCAGATCTTCAAATTAGCAGGATTTATATAGAAACAAACGGACTCGAAAACATCAAACCATTAGACAACGTCCAATTTTTAAAAAGTGATTGCTGGTGGCCCATTTGACACTGACATTAAGCTAATTTCATAGGTAAACAGATTCCTTGGAGACGATTGGTTGAATTATGTCAAAATTCAATTTTATTGGAAGATTTTGATTTCGCTTCTCGTTATTAACATGGCTTTGGCCTAAAAAGCAGGGTGGCAAACAAGAGCTAACAATTCAGGAGTGCCAATCTAACGGAAAAGTATCATGGCCGCCTGCACAAGTAAAGTTATTATGTACGACCTATATGTAAACTCTGCCTTGCTATGGTGGGTAGATTCACTTCATCACTTTTGATTTAAGATCAATGGAGATCAAACAATCAAGTTCTATTTATTGTTCTGTTATCAATCTTTCTTGGCTACCCTCCACTACTCCCTGAAAATTCAAATAAAAGAACCAATTTAAGCTAACCCTGATCTAATATCCTGTTAGATAAATTTTGTATATATTGTAATTTTTATATCTGACAGGCGTTAGATATAAAACTTAGAAAATGATATGTTGTCTTAAATTAAATCTTCAGGTCAACCCAAATAATACCAAAATTTAAAGTGTTTTTGGAACCCAAAAGATCAAAAATACAAATGCAGAAATACAAGGAACGATGCCTAATCTAAGTTGTGTGATGTTACTGGGGCAAATAGCATGGGAGTAAAAAGAAAAATAAAAAAATTTGGTTGGCAGTTAGCGTAAAAATCGTAGGACAACAAGCTAACAGCATACGCTCGACAGCTGATATTGAAGTTCTGTAATTGGTATCAAGTTTGTTTTGATATAGTTGTTTCAATATGGCACAACCACATTGTAGAATGTTACTTACTTGGTATCGCAAAAAATTTGAATATGGCCATTGAAATGTACACTGCCAGTAAATCATCTCTCCTTATGGCATCTACGACCTGCAATAGGTCAGTTTAATTCCTTTCTTGAAAGCTAGGACGTACCCAACTTTTATGTTTCCCTTTTTCTTTTTTTGCAAAGAATAATGTAAGCTGCTGCTGCTGGTGCAATATTTTCTTGACCTGACAATGACCAAGTGAAATATTTTTTTCTTGTTTGTCTTGATTGTATTCTTGTATTTGCTTGTATTCTTTCTTGTTTGTACCTTGATGAAGGCAAAATGTTTGTATATGTTGCTTCTTGTTTCTATACCGGGTGTCCAGCACAACCCTGGACATAGGAGATTAACATGGGAAATCGGTTTTTATTTTTTTGCGCCTGTACCGTTGAATTGATTGAAAAACTTTTAAGAGTAAACTTGTAGAGCGTATGGTCAGCTATCATCCTGTAATTTTTTCAGTACCACAGCTTTGGCCGTTTTTTGGAAAAACGCCTCGAAAAGTGCAAAAATTTTAATTTGGCGCGTCACCCCCGCCTTGCATGTGCAGTGTCACCAACATATTTTCACTGCATACTCACGTTAATTACTACATGATAGTCCCTCAAAATAAATAAGAAAGGAAAATCGGCTCTGGCTCTGACATAAGAAATTATTATGTTGGCGACACTGCACACGCATGGCGAGAGTGACGCGCCAAATTCAAATTCTTGCACTTTTCGAGGCGTTTTTCCAAAAAAACAGCCAAAACTGTGGTACTGAAAAAATTACAGGATGATAGCTGACCTTAGGCTTTACAACTTTACTCTTAAAAGTTTTTCTTTCAAATCAACCGTACAGGCGCAAAAAAATAAAAACCGATTTCCCATGTTAATCTCCTATGTCCAGGGTTCTGCTGGACACCCGGTATATTGGAACAGATAGCGACACACATAAACAAAAAAGTAGCTCTATGTTCATTTGGTTAATACGTACCTTAAAGTTGTAAAATACTGGGTGCTTCAGAAAAGTGCTGACAAATTTAAAAAAAACACAGAAGACGTCAAGTCATCCAACTTATGTTTGTAAAACCCTATCTGCACTTTTTTTTGAGATACATGGTGGTAAAAAATATTTTTGAAATACAATTTTTATTGACTTTTTCAATGAAAAGAACAATAACAATCATGCAACTAAAAATAGTATATTACGCATCAAGGGACTAAAGTGAGTCATTTCACCCGAGAGAAGAGAACAACTATTCGAGGGATGTAATGACATAGTACCGTGGTTATACGCTATTTTTTGTACTTCTGGAAACGAAACCACTTTTTGGAATCAATTTGTAAAGGATTATTTCACTCATCCATATTATTGATATGGAGCAAAACAGGTATTAATAAGCGGTAATTCGATAATTTTCTAAAAAATTACAGCGGTACTTTCACGTTGATTGACTTATTTAAGGTGACGCCCGAATATTCTTAACACTACTTATTTATTTCTTAATAGTATTTTTGATTCGAGAAATAATCTCACTAAATACCGCTCGACCTTTAAAATGAACCAGGTAATTATGAACTCTGGCATGTTTTCCTTGCAAATTTCACTCGTCCTAAAGGACTCGTGAAATTATGGAAAACATGCAATCGTGAAGAATTATTGGTAATTTTAAAGCTCTCGTGGTATTACCCCCGATAATTCAAAATATCACATACCTAAACCAAAATGTAAACAAAAATTACAAGTGCTATGAAAAAAAGTGCGTTGCCATAAGTGAAATTTATGATACTGTCAGAAAGCAAACTCGGTTCAATCGGTCTCAATTTTTCATTTTAAGTCCTTTAAATAGAATGTTTCAATGGCGGACTTGATATAGAAAAGGCAGCAGAAGCTGTGGTACAGGAAATCTTGCCCAAAAAGTCAAACAAGATCTATCAGAAACACTATGAAGCATTCCTTCAATGGTGTTCTGATCGGCGTGTCGAAAATGTCAATGAAAGTGTCTTGTTGTGAACATTCCAAGAAGAAAGTCAAAGAATGAAACAGTCCAAGAAATATAGTCCTGCAACAATTTGGGCGCATTGAAAAATACCATTGGTATTGGCAAATTATCAGCTTTACTGAAAAGAGGGTTATAGCTGAAAAGAGGCGTATAAGCGAAGGTTATAAACCCAAAAAGTGAAAGGTTTTGAATATAAACCAGATCGACTGTTTTTTAGTGGAGTCCCCAAACAATAAATTTTTACTGATGAAGGTACGAAGTTTACTTATATGAAAATTTCACTACAACATACTTTAATATATGTATATCATTGTAGGTGGTACTTATTTTCGGCATTTCTGGAACCTGCAGAACCCAAGAGTTAGTTCAAATGATGGTTGAAGATGGTGACAGATCTATAGGATATATAATTTTTGGTCTCCGTCAGGAATACTAAAACCAAGATAGACAGAAATTTTGCGGTGAAAAATTTGGATGAAGCAGCTAAATTTATAGAATTGCGTAGACAGTACTATACATATCTTTCAGAAAGGTTGACACGCCCCGTTCAAGATTTTTTATTACGAAAAAAATCGCTGTACGAAAAAAACCTTTTTGAAAGGTACCCCAACACGTCGTCGCAGAATTTTTGAAACTACCTACGCCATCATTATACAAGGAATCACCACACATCAGCATTCTTACTAGCAGATGCTGGAGCTTCTATAGACGGTTTGAAACAACATGGAGGCTGGAGATCATCTGCCAGAGCTGAGGGATATATAGAAAACTCCGTTGATAATAAAAGAAACATGGCACACCAAATTTGTGGTGGTACCAACTCAAAAAATGACTTCACAGGTGAACATCCAGCTCTTGATCTACCCTGCACTTCACTGTTCTTTACTTATTGCACACAAAACATAAATTTGTAGTAATTAACAAAATTACAGCTTCGACTGTTTTGTAACAACGTCTTTTTAATGTCATTAGTTACGTCTTTAAGAAGTCATAGTGTGACGTAAGCGATCTGAGATTTTCGACCTTCATTTTCCCGTCTTTTTTACGTCACTTTGTGACGCCTTTTGAACCAAAGCAAAAAATCGATTGTGATCGAACATGTGCCGATATTTCTCCGAGGGGATAGTAGACCTCCAGTGGAAGTTTGCTCTTTCATTTATACGGCTACAATCCCTGGATGTTTGTCGCACCTCTTTATTGGTAACTTTCTGCTGATTTTATAATACATTGCATCTACCATCTGCCATCCTTTATTAAATTTTTTGGCGGGTTTGCTCGGTATAAATGCGTCATTAACCAAAATTAACCTATACTAGCCTGAACAATCCTGAACCTGCCCCATATCTGAGCATTATTAGAAGAACTATCCAAACCATTGAATTAAAAGAGTCAGGAAGGAACATTGTACTTTTCTGTCAAAATTTGATTTTTAGGTTGAATTTATAAGCTAGGTTCTTCAAGATGGTTGCATTTCCGCTAGTCATTGGCGTACTTGTAAAAAATATAAACGGTTTTGATTGTATATTTTTCGTAGTTGCTTAATAATTTTATGTTTTGTACATTGAAATAAATAATTTGGGCTTTCTTAGGTATTAGGATTAGGTGTAAGGGATTTTGTTTAGAAATAAACATAATGTTATGGGTGTGTATATAATTGTTTGTAGCGTAGTGTGTATATAAGTGTTTGGAGAGAATAAAACGAACTCATTTTATTTACATTACGTATTACAAATAGATTATTAAGTCAGATAGATATCCGCATTTCTAATTATTAATCTTACAGTAACAGTAAAGGACAAAGTTTCACAGGCTTATTCGTCCTGCTCTAGCTTTTATGTAGTAGTTAGAATACATATATCATCCGTCAATCGTAAATAGTTAATAGTAAAGTTGGTGGAGTATGCGAGGACTTCTTCAGGCCCGTATGAACTACAAACTTTTAGCTCTTTATTGAGTTTACTAGTTATTCCTTCTTATTCAGTCTTATGGCCGAGACATAATTTTAATATTCGATAATTTATGTAAGATCCAGTATTGATGCAAGTGTCAAGTTCTGGAGCAATATTCGACGGTCGAATGTAAAGGCAAGTTTACTTTCTTGTAAATGGACAACAGGGTTGCCAATGAAAAGTGCTGCCAGGAACATGTTATGACAACGGATCGGCTTCTCCACGCTTTGGAAACATTTGGCAGCTCGTTACTGAAACTGGCGTGGTAAAGTGGAAGTACGGAGTGTAATGTTATGAAATGATAATGCTATAGAACACGTACATAAACTTATTGAAACCCTGTGACATTAATCTGGGAAGTAATTATAAAACCTTAGAAAATGTGTTTGAATGTTTATGATAATGTGGTAAAAAATAAATTTATTAGTACGCAACTTAAATCCTGAAGCAGTGAGTTGAATTTTTAAACGATAGTCTAATCATTCTCTAGAATCGTATAACTAAAACTAAGACATACAGACAGAAAACAGCTTGAAAATAAAAACTAATATAACTTTTTGTGTGAATAAGTAGGTTGTGTGTAAAGTATAGTACGTAATACCTGTTGTAATGCGATTACTCACTCATGGAAATACGCACACCTAGCTATATACGCAGTTTCATGCGCAGCTTCGCCGCTAATGCGCAAATCGCTTCTTACAACAGTTGTTACATAATATACCTACTATTACAGACAAGCTTGAGGTAAAAATGTTTTTCTGATTGCGCAATATTTTTACTTCAATATACATGTTATATTACATTTGACTATTGCCCTTTAAACAGAATTAATTTATTGTAATATTGTCTGACTTTTTCTTGAGGTGCTGAGTTTGCTTTACAAATATAATGAATTCTTGTTGAAACATAATGATTAATTACACTTTTCATTAGTAGGACACAATAATTTTGCAAAGGAGAAGGATCATGAAATTCCATAAAATAAAATAATGAATCATTTATAAAAAACTCTAAAACTTTAATAGATACCACATTTTCTTTAATTAGGGTGGATTTCGTCTGCAAACTTCTGATGACCTTTTCATACATTCATGAGGGTAGCAGAGTCCTCCTCGGTTCTTGGTATCCAAAAAAGAGTTCAAAAAATCTTCTTTGACACCAAAAAGCGCACTGCAACAGTATTCACATTTTAGTTTATTTTTGAGTTTGTAAACGACAAATCCAGCGATATATTTAACAATTTCTTGGCTAAATTGTAAAAAGGCACCTGTAAAAAGGCAGAAACTTTAAAAGTTTTCTTGTTTCAATAAAAGTTTGATACATAACTAATAATGATTGAAAATCTAACAACAAACCTAAAAATCCAATTTTTCTTGGCGAGTGTAAAATAGGCATACCGTTGTGGGTCTTCAAATTGTTAACATAATGTCCAAACTTTTTAGCAAATCTTTCTATATGTAGAAAATTTTGTTCACAACATGCCCTTTTAAACTTATATAGAGAAAGTTTTCGAGAGTTTAGAATGTCAAATGCATCATTCATAAGAACTATAAAATTAACAGTAGCATCACAATTTTCAAAATCTTTTAGTTGCAACTGGTTCTTGCAAAATAACAAAGCTTCGCCTACAGAACGACTTAACAGTTGTGTTGCTAATTTTACCTTCATTTTTTGCTTGAAGAATTGAATATGCTGTTTTCGTAGTTTATTAGCGAGGTGAAGTCCTTCACTTTCTTGAAACAAATTAAGCATTTTGAAAAAATTTAAATCAAATAACTTGTTATCGGGATCCAAAAGAAAACTTTTTTTGCCCCACATATTTCGAACCAATTTGGAGATATGCAATGGGTGTGGAAAAACAAAAAGAGATATGTTATCAATGCAAAATTTAGAATTAAGGTTATTATTGTCTAATGCACAACCAAGAATTACACATTCTAAAATTAGCAGAGCAACCATCAAATGTAATATTAGCAACTATTACTCCACAACTGTTCAACTTTCTTATGCATTGAATAACTATTATAGACTTCTAATCGCTATTGATACCATTTAAATAAAAATATGCAACAGGTAACTTCCATGATCCATTGATCTCTACCACCATAAAAACTAAAACTTCCTTAGCCATATCCATGAGATCATGCTCGATTTCATTGCCAAAATTGACATAACCATAATAATTTTTTCCATCATACTCCACTAATTTACAAATTGCCATTTCTTCAAAAACCAAAGAACAGACAACCGGACTTTTTTCATTTTCAGTTTTAAGTTTTAGTATTTTAAAAACTTCTGAGGAAAAGCCTGGCTTACCATCAATGGACGAGTACCACTTATACAATGTTTTTGGATGGGGTAAACATTTATCAAATTTTTCTCTTACAAAATTATATCCCTTGGGTGACAAAAAATTAAGGGTTATAGCAAAGCTCCGTTCGGCTTGAGAAAATGTGCGCTTTGATTGATTGTTCTGTAACTTTTGGAGCAATCGTGTAATAATACCACGTGATTTAAAGCTTTCAGATAATACGTTACCGCACTCTTGATTCAAATAGTTTCGTTTTTTAAGCTCACGGATCATTGAATCAATGAATTTTTGGGAAAAGTTTTGTTTTTGAAGATACCGTATTTTTTTATCTTTTACGATTATAAGATTTGACATATCAGCCAATTTTCTTTTTAAGTTAACGATTTCCAGAGCATGATTGTCTATGACACAAGTTCTTATGTGTTGATTGTGATATATATGATTAGCTGAAGTCATCGACGAACTACTCGTCGGATACTCCTTGTTGACATCTTCTTCACTTTCTGGAACCTCCTTACCCCTAGTTTTCATCACCATTTCAAGGTTCTGCATTTGATCATTGCCTTTGCATGCCTTAAAAATAAAAATAATTACCTATTGCCTGTTGATTCATCCTAAGCGTGGTCCAATAGTAAAACAACGGACGATTGCTCCAAAATTCAAAGAAGCAGCAAATAGAAATTTAGGATTTTTTTTTCCTCGTATATTTTTAATAATAAATTGAAATTTTATTTATAATACATAATTTGCTCTTCTCGCAAACGCAACGAAAATACAGATATAATATGTAGGCTTCAAAGCGTGGATTTTAAAAATGTGGTGGTTTAAATAATAAAAATCACCCATCTTTGGGGGCACATGCCTCGTTTCCACAAAGGAAAACTGAAAATCGAACTACACCTACTCACTTTTTAGGGTACCTATAGATTTGCAACTCGGATTTATGTGTCGACCTCGGAGGTGAAAATCAAAAATTTTTTACATATTTTGCTTTTTTTTGCTTACAGAGAGAATATTTTACTTAAACTGTGACCATTCACTTACATATTTAGTTCGGGTAATTTTTATTGTGGGTATAGCAGTGTCAGTTAATCGTGCTACTACCGACGAGCTTCAGTCAAAGCAGCATTGTTCGAAATGCTGGCTGCAAAGGAAACGATTTTTAAGGTCTCCGGGTAGAATTGGATCCGGACAAATTGGACAAGGAAACTGGATCCAAAGTTGTCTTCTAGCTTTCTCTAGAGGAAATCTATAATAATATAGGGACTATTGGTAAAACATGATTGCAATTTTTATCGCAATTCTACTGACTATACTTAGTAATTTTTTTAACTACTTACGTGGTATTTAGAAAAAAAAGTTCAAATAATATACTTACCGATGGAAAGTGGTTCCCTGCAATTTAGCGGCAGGTGATTTGGTTCGATGGAATGCCATGCAACTAACCATCATTTTTCAGGAATACGCAATACAAATTATTTAAAATCGACTAGATAACGATATTTTTGTTGTGAATGTTGAAAGGCGCGTCTCTTTGCTGACAGAGTTGTCATATTACAGGTCAGGTATGAAAATTTAAAAAGGTAATTTTACCTGAAGTAGGTTTTTCATGATGACGGAACTTCCGTCGTAAGTGATATTAGTGCAAATTAAATTGAAATATCATTTAGTGCTCCTTCCTGTTATCTTTTAATTCAATGATCCAAACTTATTTACTGAACCTACAAATTTCTGCATTATCCCACTGTTTTATTCAACCATTTATTAGTCTTTCAAAGTCCTATTGTTTTCTTTGTTATTTTATTTTTTTATTCCTTTTTTTCTAAGCAAATCTGTATTATTCCGCAGATTTTATTAATACACACTTTTTTTTAATTTTTAGTGTTGCTCCATATTTTTCCGTGCATTTTGGTCTTTTGACATAATTTCCTGCTCGTTTTTCTACTCTATTTACATTTTTCAACTTTATGGCTACGCAAAATTTTAAATCTTGACTTTTTATTATTTTTTGTTTTTTCCCTTTTGATTTTTTGTTTTGATTCATTGATTGGCGATACCGACGTTATTTTTCTCATTTTCATGAAATTTTGATTTTTCTTTAGTGTTCCTGTTTCACCTAGCCTGAACTAACTTGAACTCTCCTGAACCTGCGCCATATCTGAGCATTTTTAGAAGAATTGTTCTAAGTTATTTGCATCGGAGATCATTAGTAAAATTTCAACATCAACACGAATGGCTATTGTCCAGTCTACCGATAATTTTATTGCAAACCATCATATTTTTTTATTCCTTTTTTTCCTTCTAAGCAAATTTGTATTATTGCGTAGTTTTTATTAACAGAAACTTTTTATTTAATTTTTAGTGTTCCTCCATATTTTTTCCTGCATTTTGGTCTTTTGACATCATTTCCTACTCGTTTTTCTAATCTATTTTCATTTTTCAATTTTATGGCTACGCAAAATTTTAAATCTTGACTTTTTATTATTTTTTGTTTTTCCCTTTTTGTTTCTTTGTATTTATTCATTGATTGGCGATGCCGACGTTATTTTTTTAACTTGCATGAAATTTTGATTTTTCTTTAATGTTCCTGTTTCACCTAGCCTGAACTAACTTGAACTATCTTGAACCTGCGCCATATCTGAGCATTTTTAAAAAAACTTATTACATTATTTCCATCAGAGATCAAAATTTCAACATCAACACGAATGGCTATTGTCCAGTCTACCGATAATTTTAATGCACTCATAGTTTGTTTCATCTTTCCATTGTTCCCATGTTACTATTAATTCTCATAAGTTTGATAAATAAAAATTCGTTTATATAATATAACTCTTTACTCCCTAGGGAGTAAAAAATTTACTTTACTCCCTTGGGACCAAATAAGCCACTTTACTCTCTCCATACAGGGAGTATAGTAGCAACTTTACCCCATGCAGTACAAAAAAACTTGTTTTTACCTGGATGTTGTTGAGAAGTTCGTTTGCTATAATAAATAAAAATTGGAAATAATTTTTGTTGCTTTACCCAAGTTTTTCATCATGAAGCACCATTTTACTCAAAAATAACGCACATTAACGCTTTTGACGAAGAGTACCTTTTTTGTGTAGAAAAAGTTTGAATTTAACAATGTGTTTCCAAACAAATTCTCTCATTGCGTAGAGGTTAGAGACAAAATAATTCCAGGCGTTTTTTTCCGTGATGTTGTCAGTGGTTTACCAACATTATGTGACAAAAAGGCAAAATTTATGTGAAAAAGTAAAAGTTTCTTTTCGTTCGAGTCTGTCTCTAATATATAGTTGGCACGTTCTTCCCACCATTTAAATGATATTGAAAAAAAAAGATGGGAATACTCTCATAGTGCTAAAACCTTATTAATCGTTCAACCATCAGAATGAAGCTATTCCGAGTTACCCAGTGACTCTGTGGTCAAAGTATTAACGACGTAATTCGTTTAGCCTATCTCTTTCGTTATGAAGAAACTCCGATATGCTATCTTTGTCGGCACCAGGTTACAAGAGGAAATAATCCCACAAGCGGTAGCTTTACTGGAAGTCATAATGTAAAAAAGAAATGGAAGAAGAAATATTGTTGAAGGTTTTGAAAACAATCTAATCTGCGACTTAGAGCCATATTTTTGTATACTAATACAAAGTGACTAAAGGTACCTAAATTTTGGATTAGGCATTATTGTGATACCTTGAAAGAGAGGGCATTATATATTTTTTATTGTGTGTAATTGGTATTAGTGCGTTTTGCTTGACACTTGATGGATATAACCAAACAACATTATGTAACTTTAAAACATTTAGTGAACGCATCATGACTTTACTGTAGAACCCACAGTTTTTGAAACCTCTGGGAGTTTGTTCCTAATTCATTAAGCACAAAATAGGCAAACACGTTTCCCAGATATCAACTATGGCTCTTCTACGGCAAAAATAAAGAATTACCATATACTATGATACCAGCGTTTTCTTTTTAAGTTTTCATTATTTTGCTGATTTTTTTGCACCAATGTGTAAAAGACATCTGAAAGAGATCTGTTAGCAAAAAGTTTTTTGCGCCTTTTAATACAGAACGACTGAACTTAAAATGCTGCAAGATTTGTTCCAATCGGTTACGCTAGTCTCGAAATATAAACTAAGTTTTGTTGATTAGTATACATTATAAACGAATTTGGGTTACTTGCAAAAACAAAAAATAAGGTGAGATAAAAACTCTTTACTTATGATTCACTGGAACAACTATTACGTTTCCTTCAGATAGAAATTCTACTGATCCTGCGATTAATTGCAATTCATGTCAGAGGCAACTTAAATTCAAAATTACATTAACGCAAATAACAGATAAATTAAGTTCGCACCGAATTATCCAACTAAAACATTCACAACGCTGACGTTTCACTTTGAAATTCAAATGGCGTAAATAATTGAGCTAAGCCACAATTTCATAAATGACATATTTCATGTTGATCATTTTTCTGGCAATTATTCATGTACCCTTGCTGAACCGTCAGGCCGCATGCGAATTAAATATTCGCCCGCTTAGTTGTCCACGTCATTTTTGATGTTGGATTAATTTTTCTTTTACACAGCGGTTCTTTTATATACAGCTGCATTATTTATTTAACGTTATTTACCCGAATTGTAAAAACAAATGATACCGAACGGTCGCCCATTTGGCTAATGACTATAAGACCAGACCAAGGCGAACTAAAAACATATTAAGTTAATTAGGTTTAATCAGGAGAATTGCATCGAAGACCACCAGAAAACAATTATGGCGACGCGAACAAAAGAAAACCGGGAGGGTTAGTAAAGTGATTAAAGTGAGTGTCCGAGCATCTGGGGCTTTAGCCTTCCATGCCATAAACTTGACAAGACTTCTGTTTCCATCGCTATTTTACTCATTTAATAGTATTCTATTGGTATTGATCCCAGCTCTGACAAAAAAAATTTAACTGAGTATTTTCCCACGTATTCACAGTCGAAATCCCAAGACGTCCATATAGAATCCATTTGCTACGTTTGTACTTTCATCTTACAATTAAGCAATTACATTGTTTGACAGGGCGCTCGACTCCCCGAGGACACATTCGGACTCCACCCCCTCGTCGGGGGTTGATTCGATCGGAACGGGGATCTATTATGCATCATTTAACGGCGAGTGTCTCTTGGGGTTTAGTGATGCGTGGGAAATTTCGTATAGTGCCTGCTCTAATAAATGTAATAGTGAAGTCAAGAACGCTTTTTAATTACTTTTCAGTTCCACTTTACTTTTTAGTTTTCCTAGTTCTTGTTTTACATTAAATAACAAAAATGCAATTATTCCCAGCTAAACATACACGTACTCGCCGACTGGGAACACATACGTTATTTCTCGTAATTTCTGGCCCAATTAGTGCTCGAGTAAATATTAATAAAGGGCGGCCAGAAAGAAAATCAAAAACATTCATCAGAATTACGGGGGCCCCGCATATGGGGAAACCGACCACGCAGGCCGTTTGCGGCAGAAATAGTCACGAGAATTTCCGCTTTACGACCTCCAAAGCTTTGTTTTAATCTCTTTTCATTTCCCCAAAGCTCAACGGTTTACACACCTGGAGGGATTGCGTTCAAAATATACAAATACACTGCCCAGCTTAATTAATGAGTGCTCCGTGTTTTTTTTTAAATATGTTGTGTAACATGAAAGGAATTTATCCTGTAATATACAACTATTTTGCCCTCGGGGTTCAGTCCATAGTAGTAACAATATTTCCTGAAATTTCTCAATTTTGTATAAACGCTATAGGACTCAAAGACATTTATAAATTTTTTTCCTATATAGCATTTCTCAACAGTTGAACTTTATATTAGACAATCAGTTCCCAAATAATATGCAATGAACCACCGGTAACCATATCGCAATTTTCAAATTTACCTTTGTTGTATCCATTTTTATTAGGCTAAAAGTCTATGATAATCAAGTATGTCAAAATTGACATCAGTTCTCATTGACTCACACTACTTTTGCAACGTTGGGAAAAGTTTGAATAAAGATCACTCAATTAAAGAATTGAGGTGGTTTTTATCGATCGGTAAAAATGTACTCAGTTTTCAATACTAAACCGCCTCAGTTTTCAATACTAAACATTAAAAAAAAATTGTTTACATACATATATCCTTAACAGGATTTCTGTGATAGGTGACAGCTCTAGAGCGGTCTGAGAGTATTTCCATCCTTTGTTTTGTCAATAAGAATGTAAGGATGGGATTACTCTTAGAACGGTCTAGAGCGGCCACACGAAAACGCTTTTAATTATTAGCGAAATTTCGTAGAAACGGATCTGTGGGAGGATTAAAAATAAAGGAAAGTGATGAATTAGGTCATTTTACAGCACGTCTGATGATATCTATTCGAAAGGTCTTTAACGATACGGAAATTTCTAACAGATCAACAGGTTAAGTTTCAAAACGGCACAATGTTCGATCTTATAACTGGATGCTATCTGGATAGAATAATGGAATTTTGTGAGATAATTACTACACATTCTATACTATTCTATTCTATACTACACATAATTACTACACATCATACTACACAGAACTGTTGGTTCTAGTCGAAAAGAAACCCTCATATTTTTCATAAGGAACAGACACAAAATAGGAGATCGTGTCAAATTACCTATATTCATAAACAGAATATATATTAGAAAATATACATAAGAAATTTGATCTTAGGAAGCTATTTATATATGCTGGAAGTTGCTGATGCACTTGATCGCAGCCATTAGAAAATCAGATTGATTCGGCAAAAATTGCTTTTTTTTTATTAATTCATTTCCGATAAGATGGGATGCAAAGATTCTTACAGCAAGAAGTTGTTGATGATCCAAATGATGCAGAGGATCCTTTAAGCGATCTTAGAATCTGACTACAAGCAATTTGAAACTGCTGGTTCCTTGAACGTTGTATCAATTCTGCCCGCCGATGGCAAAAATTGTGATCAAAATGACGCTCTATGAGGTTTCTCCGAATATTAGAAAATTTGAGAAACAAAATACTTTTCCGAAAGCTTGCAATCTTGTCGGTTAGCCCATAATTCATCCATCTATTGAAGCAGGTATCTGAAGTGACGATTCCGTCAACGAACCACTGGCTAATAAACAAGAAGGGCTAAAAGTTCCAGAACAAAAACTTAATTTTAAAAGAAAAGTAAAACAGAAAAAATGGGAAAAAATAAAACTTTCAACAGTACAGTCTTGTTCTTTCAAGACGCTGTTATTGGGAGTTGGCCCAACACCAATAGATCTTTTGATTGCTAAATTGCTAATGTAGTGTCGATTTTTTCAAAAGTTAAATTGTGTAAGAAATCGGTCTTTAACAAAGCAGGGCTAAACATAAAAAAAAATTAAATATCAAAGTGGCATTTTTTTACTTCTTAATTGATTGACTGATTCCAAAAGAGTGTTCCCACGAGGGGGGCCCGTGCACCGCAACCTACAAAATTTACTGTGCCTCAACGTCAGTTAAATTTCACTCAGAAGACCCAGTGCTTTTAAAAAATCCATTATCTTCTTTAGTGAAATTTTGTGGAAGTCCAGTTGTCGGATGAATATTCTTCTGAAGTTCTGAAATCAAAGTCTTTCAGCTGCAGGACATTCACTATGGATGTGTTCTACAATCTCATCATCCTCCATGCACAGTTTGCATTCGGTATTGTCTGCCAGGCCTATGCTGTGGTGTTTTAAACGACAGTGCCCAGTGTATAAGCCGATAGAGACTTTGAACTGTTGTCTGTCGAGGTTTAACAAGTTTTTTGTCCATTTCTCACAGTATCCCTGTATGAACGCCTTTGAATGGACAAGGTCCAGTCTGCCTATCTAGTAACGTTCGGTCTATTCTTCCGCCATCTGGATTACTGCCCTCCTCGATACCTCTCTTGCGATACCCAAGACCGGTTTAGGCGCTATGAAGGTAGCACTAGCCCCTTCTCTTGCAAGATAATCGGCGATTTCATTGCCCTCAAGACCTCTGTGGTCCTTGGATACAGATTGAGGTTAGCGTATTATGCTTCCCAATGTGATTTTGTTTTTTCCAGTTTTGATTGCTTATCGAACTGGCAGATATTTCAATGGCATGGAGCTACGCCTGAAATATTGTTCGTGCTTTCCCAGACTCTCTTGGAGTCTGTATCTCTGTACACCCCCATACGCCCCAGCTCCCACTACCTCGGGAGTTTTCGAGTCATCCGCATACCAGCAGTTGTGCCCGCTCAAGATCTGTTAATTTTATAGATTAATTCATTTCCCAGAAAAATAAAGAAAGAGCAATTGAAAAACTTTAAAAAAAACATAAATATTTCGCAGAATCGAACTAAAACACAATCCAAACCGAAAACTGACGCCACGCTAACAAATAAAAAAGGAATTGAGTCTCCACAAAGACACAATTGGTTTGGTGCAGCACATGACCTGTTATCGAACTTCCCATATCCAGGTCGGAGCTATTGGATAACATTGCCGCATAACTGTGCAGGAATTAAATAAAATTGGAACTTTGCAGATTCTGCCTACATAGACCCTAATCTGCTTTAGGTACAGTTTAAAAATGTACTTTCAGATCTCACTATTGATATCTTAGCATTACGTGATTGGAACAACTGGTAAGTAGCCCATTACTTCAACTCCAAATATTTTGGGAATAAGAAATTCTGAAATCAGAATTTTCTTTGTTTTTACTTTGCGATGTTTGCCTTCATAGTGCTTAACTTAAGGAAGGCCAAGGAGGATACAATAATACTAAGTAAAGAATTATTTGGTGCTTGCTTAACATACAGTTCCACTCATATTATTTTTGCTGCTTTTTTTGTAATTGTTTAACTAGGGTTATGTTTTTAATACCTTAATAGCTTTATAGTTGTTGTAGAGTATAGAAATGACAAAAAAGTAGCCAAGTAAGGAAACAGAAGCCATTCCTCATAAGTATTATGTAAGGCAATGAAAGGACAAAGTTATATTAAAAAGAAGGTAGCAAAATGGCTTTGTGGTTTGTGGCATATATTTTTAAGCACATTTACTTAAGGGACTAATTTATTTATATAATTTAAAAATATGTTTTTGTATTGAAGAAAATCTTGGAATAAGTGTTTGTTATAATAAAATGTGTGTTCCATTAAGAGACAGGTTTAATTTAAAATTCTTCGATTAACAATTATAACCAAAAAAATAACAATATTTTTATATTAAATTGAGGAGGAACATTTATAATTTATTCTAAATACCACATCTTCTTAACCAACCACCAAGATTGTGGTGTGGTAGCCTATGAAGTTTATTTTGCCTTAATTTATCACTGCAACGTTCAAGTTCTGACGTATCTCATGGAACAAACGAATGCCGTCCCTAAGAGATTGGAGTTTTTGAGACAGTATAAGCAAATGAAAATTCTAGTAATCGCCAATTTTTTTTACAACTATTTTCTTGTAGACACAAAAGTTGCTTGATTTATATGAATTTGGTGCTAGATATCCAAGTCTAGGGCATATGTGACTCAGATTCACACCTACAAGTGTTTAAATATCTTATTCCATCTTCCAGCCAAGTAATCACATTATACCTTTTAACAGTCCACTCCCTTCTAGTTTTTATGGCACTAAAATCTATTGGGGACACCAAACCCCTATTTCCATGCTCCTTTGTCTAAATTTGAAGTAGTTTTGAGGCAAAAAAAAGTTAGTGGTAGGTCTAGTCCACAAAATATAGCTCTTCTTACCATTTATTTCGGCATAAAGGTAAATCTTTTTTGATTCACTATCAAGAATGATGATTCTAGAAGGTCTCCACTCCTCCAGAAAAATGTAAGTCTCATTTGATTTAAGATAATTGAAAAAATGTAATTAAATGCCAAGATGTCATTACTTTACATGTAATTTAAACGGGTGAGGTTAGACATCAGGCCGGCACTCGCAGCACCTTTCGATGGTTTCTTCTTTCACTGACAGTGCACTAAAAAAGTGCAATGACGTAATTTCAGGTATTCTTTGCAACTGTTCAAAGAATCGCCTCTAACGGCACAACGAGAGAACAGACCTATAGAAAGCAAACAATATTCAATATACCTCAATATAATCCACGAACACCTCAATATAAAATCCACGAGCACGGGCACGATAAGGGTTCGAATTTATACCATGTACGCAGCAGGTAGTTGGCTAGCCATTTAGGCAAAACAGAGAAAATATTGTAAATTAGTCACTTAAGTATCATTGAAGCTAAAATGGTGTGCGAAGACTTGTTTCATATATTCCTACGCACAACCCATTATAACTAATTTTTAACATAAAGGCATTAAATTAATTTCATATTACAGGAGAACGTGTAACTGTGTCTTCCTTGCAACATAGCTTACAACGCATAGACCGGGTTCGGATTCTGTGTAGTTCATTACGTTTATGCTTAAAGAAGGTCGAAGTCAAATATAGAAAATGCATTATTTCCAACAGGATGTATCTCATGGAACAAACGAATGTCGTCCCTAAGAGATTGGAGTTTTTGAGACAGTATAAGCAAATGAAAATTCTTTGTTTTCCTTGAAACCTGTTTTTCTAGATGAAACCTGGCTCTTTAGCAAAGGTAACGTGTTATTAGCAAAATTTATAGTTTTAATTTACATACTTATTTAACTTGCTATTTCAACTCTAAGAAGGTACATCCTATTTATTAACAATTTATCGTTTTTTCCATTTTGATAGGAGCCTTTACAAAAAGTTGGCAAGATGGAACGTTAAAAACTGTTTCCAAGAAATCATCTTCAGAAGTATCAAGGTTTATAGTCTCGCATGCTGGATCTGAGATTTATCAAGAATGAGAGCTTAGTTTTCAAGGCTCTCAGTAGGAGTGGGATTATCACGATTCAATGAACGCGAATAATTTTAAAAGATGGTTTTGCGACAAATTGTTACCCAACTTAAAGGAATTTTGTTTTCAACTGTGTTATAAACCTTGTATCTTAATATACTATTCAAAAGCAGCTGTGACATTTTCTGTTGCTTCGATGCCAACAAGTTCTTACGCGGAAGGCCTATAAAATTGATAACCACTCCTTACTGCATCCGCTCGGTCAGTAGTAATCGTTCAAATTCATTTGAATCAATAGGCCAAATTATATTGGGAATCTCCATGACTAGTAAATTATTATTTACAGTATGAGTAAGTTTGTTTTTTTGATTGGATGGCGATCTTTTAATGAAAATCGAAAACTATCTAACTGGTCATTTACTGGTCAAACGTTTAGGCGCAGATGATTTCAGAGTTTTGAAATCAACGTAACGCGAACGTAAATATTTGTGCGTAATAGTTGGGAACTACTTTTATAAGACGACGTTTATTATGACTGAATTTAGGACATACCTCAAATTTGATCTGACATCATAAATGATGACGTAACACTCAACAGCAGTTATTTCTACTATACCCATTTATTGAGTTTTTTTAGATTAAAGATTAACAATAGAATAAAACTACAACATAACCACAAAACACAAATTTGCTTGCTAAAGCAGA
The DNA here is from genome assembly GCA_951812265.1 of Taphrorychus bicolor. NCBI lineage: Eukaryota > Metazoa > Arthropoda > Insecta > Coleoptera > Curculionidae > Taphrorychus > Taphrorychus bicolor. The sequence continues at coordinate 27,870,386 of OX638297.1, forward strand.
AACTGCAGAAACGATTGCTAAAAGCGAAAAAGTCGGCGGAAAACTCTTAAAACATTCAGGAAACCAGAAAAAAAAATCCATGAAATAATTGTCATAAACTGACATAAACCACGTGTCACAGGATTCTGCAATGTTGCCGATTGTGACCAGTTGGCCATATTAAATGTTTTTTTTTCTTTAGATATTACAGTACTCTCGTGGTGTAATGATTTGCAAGATATCATCCAAAAAAAGGATGTGCCAATTTACTAGCAAAGTAACCCTGGCAACAATGTATGGAGGGTTCGTTTATCACGCCAATATTGAAAAATGTGAATAAAGACCTCTACCTTGATAAATCCTCTTTAGTTCTACCCCTCTAGCATCGAGCATTTTACAGAGAGAGTCAAAGAGGGCATTGCTGAAAGCACCTTCAATGTCTAGAAATGTCCCTACCGCTATGCTTCCCTCCTTGAGATCATGCGAGATCTTCAGCCAGGAACTTCAGAGATCCTTGCGAGGTTGTTCAGTGCTAGATCGGTCGATTTGCAGCTCTGATATGCATACTGATGTGGGTTGAGAGGGCGTTGGGTCAAAGCACCTTGTCTAATACCGGGTGTCCAGCACAACCCTGGACATAGCAGATTAACATGGGAAATTGGTTTGTATTTTTTTGCGCATGTACGGTTGAATTAATTGAAAAACTTTTAGGAGTAAAGTTGTAGAGCGTATGCTCAGCTATCACCCTGTAATTTTTTCAATACCCCAGTTTTGGCCGTTTTTTAGAAAAACGCCTCAAAAGTGCAAAAATTTGAATTTGGCGCGTCACCCCCGCCATACATGTGCAGTGTCGCCAACATATTTTCACTGCATAATCACGTTAATTACTACATGATAGTCCCTCAAAATAAATAAGAAAGGAAAATCGGCTCTGACTCTGACATAAGAAATTATTATGTTGGCGACACTGCACATGCATGGCGGGGGTGACGGGCCAAATTCAAATTCTTGCACTTTTCTAGGCGTTTTTTCCAAAAAACAGCCAAAACTGAGGTATTGAAAAATTTACAGAATGATAGCCGGCCATAAGCTAACTTTACTTTTAAACGTTTTTCAATCAAATCAACCGTACAGGCGCAAAAAATTAAAACCGATTTCCCATTTTAATCTCCTATGTGCAGGGTTGTGCTGGACACCCGGTATATAAATCTATCAACAAGTAATGGTGCTCTCAGGAGCAAAACTCGAGTAACGCAATTATTTAATTTAAGAGACTTTGACTTTGAGTTGTTCAATTCTTTACTTGTTACAAGGAAGTCTCCTTGAGTAAGATGGACTATTTCTTCGACTAAATCTATCAACTTTTCCAGACTTTTCAGTAGGAATGATGTTACACTTATGGGCCTTAGAGCCTAGATAGCGATTCGTTACGTCCCGCTTTTGGTATATATACCACTTTAACCTTGACCCAGCTGGTTGGGATGTATACCCAGGCCAGGCTTGCTCTACAGACCTTGGTTGGAAAAACCGGTCACACTCCACCTTCGCGCCTTAAATGGTTGGAATAAACCCACTGCCTATCTGAGCGTCTATATTTTCATTTCTTACAAGACTCGTTTTGCCAATCCGGGTGCACACTGTATAGGGCTTTGCCCCTGGAAAAGAATGCCATTAAATGTCTCCCTTGATAACATTATTGATGTGTGCTTAGATTTTCCTGAAATGTTTTATTATAAGCAAAAACTAGGGGTGGTAAGTTTTGAAGTAAACACCCTGTATGAAAACTCTGTACCTCTGAACGACCACGGTTGCATCGTAATCTCAGTGAGCATAAAAAGCCATTGATCGTCGAGCAACGTTAAAACGAGCATCTAGATAAAAATTACTCTACTGGCGCCTCTACAATATGAAAGGCTCCAACACCTTCTAAATTTATCGAACAGATGTCATACTACCCTTGATGCAAACTAGCGGTGATTTTTTGCCTGTAGCAGAGCACCCTATACCGTTATTTCCAAAACGCAATGAACATGACTTTTCTCTCTCTATGAGCCATATTCCGGTTCATGCTTAAGTGTTAGAGCCAAAAAGAGGTAAAAAAATCTGTTTGTTAGATATGGAGTTGTAGAGTTGACGTCAAAATCTTAATATATATCTGTTTCTGAGATACACTAGACGAAGTCCCTATTCTCGCTTTGTTGCTCACTTGTGAGTTTCGGTACCCCAGAGCAACTTTTTTCAATTTTCTCATGTCCATTGGCGACAATATCCAATTACTGTTCTACATCTTCTAGATTCAGACTTGATAAACTGGAGAATTTTTACAAATAAAGACTTTAAAATCTAAAACCTTCATTATTTCTTACCAGTTTTAGAATTATTTAAGCATATAAACTTGACAATTTGATTGTTGACAATTTCCTCTTGAAGTCTCTAGCAAAGGCAATAACGCTTCAACATATTTTCTATAATTAGTATCAAATCAGTATACAGGGTGTCCTGAAAGGTCATGTCATAAAGGACAGAATGCACAGACGATGACAAAATGATTTGTGACTGACTTCATATAAAAAAAAAATCCTATGTTCATTGATTTTTGATATACAGAGCGTAAAAGTTACAGTTTTAAATAAAAAATAAAAAAATATGTAAATGAAAGTTATTGTAAAGCAAATGGAATATTTTTAATTTGACAAACTGAGTTGTTTAGCCAGCATAAACACTAACCACGATAACGAAGTTACTTAGCAAACAGAACATACATTTTTCGATGTCATCATCAAAACAATCATGGGTCGTCATAACTATGCGTAGTAATCGTTTTGACCTGTTGGAACATTTTCAGCATATTTATAGAGCATCTCTGAAAACAAAACCTTTTTTTATCATTTTTTTTGAATTTTTCTTTTTGTCTTCAATTCCGATTTTGTATGTGTGAACGTTAACTTCTTACATGCTTTTAAATATTTAAGAATTAAGAATGTTAAAGTTTCTTTTTCATTTCTTCTATCATTTTCCATCTGTCTATCTTTAACATGATCCAAATAATTTCTTGTCTCTTTTACTCAATAAATAAGGATTTTCAATAATATTCTGAATCTGTACCTAATAGAAAATATTTGAAAAAAGTTGTATTTGGGTAAATCAACACCGTGGGATTAAGACACCAGAGACGCATCTAAGTGCGATAAGTCCTTCCCCCAATGCATAGATCAAAAGACAATTTTGCGGGCCAACATCAAAACAAGCCTATCGAATTCCGGATTGGGTGGCACGTGACCACACTCCAACGATTATATCGTATACAAGCTAAAGTGTCACGCTGTTGTTTGTCGTCAATTGGGGAGGAAAACAGCCGGAAAATCAATGGCGAGGCCGACAATTGAGTATCGTCTGATAAAAAGAAACAGCTACTTTTTACATAGGGGATGACGGTGAATTAAGGGAGAAGCATAAATAATTAAGAGCGGCCAGATTTGAGAGTGATATCAAATTGCACTCTAACAAAAATGAGAAAGTCACTCAATCAGAAAACAAGTTAGCCGTAATCTTTTATAAACTTCCAGGTTTATTTTAAATATGGAAAAAAATTAAATTAGGCAAAATATATATGTGGAAATTTTCAAAACTGGAGACTTTTCTTCTAAACGACGTAATTACGCAGCAGAAAATTCTCCAGTGAACTTCGAAGCCGACAATGCTGTGGCAGCAGTGGCAACTTCGCTAACTTCATGAAATATTCACTGCGCCTACTCAGGTGCGCTTATGCTCCACTTACGTCCCGGCTTAAATTTAATTTAGTTACGGTATCAATATCCATAAAAGTTCCCATCTTCCGTCACTTTCCTTTGCCAATCCGCAATTATTCACCGGAGTGAGACGGCTAATACTAATGATGGATGGGCCGTCGCTGACAATCACGCCCACGTTTTAGCTGATGGATATCCGTATGGCGTATTTCATAGACCGTTATTTTCTTTAGTCGATTTGATAGAAGGACGAAAAAGGAAAAAAATAGGTCTGCTGGCTTACCTGAACTCTGGCTTCGGTGAGGTCGATTTTCATAGCAATTTCTTCGCGCGTGTAGATGTCTGGATAGTGAGTTTCCTGGAAAGCTCGTTCCAGTTCCTTCAGCTGGGCGGAGGTAAAGGTGGTACGGATTCGCCGCTGTTTCCGCTTTTCTGTAAGAACGCCTTCGTGACCTGGATACACTTTGTAGGGAAGACCACCTGGAATTAAATGAGAAATTGGAAATAATTTCATCATTATAATAATTTCAATAAAAGTAAAATTTATTTGTCAGAAACTTCAGGCACAAAATCTATGGTATTAACGTGTTTATTACGAGCAAAAACCATAAAGAAATTTTATGCTTTTCTAGTTACTATACAGGGTAGTCAATTTAACTTTAGACAGGAAAATATCTGCACAACTATTATTAGTGTTAGAGAAAAGTGTTTCAAATAAACGTTGCTCGAGGCGAAAATAAGACGCCAGCAACGTCTGACTCAGGTGACGTCATCAAGTTCATTTTTTTTTGTGCGAATGGAAACCTACAATTTTCATAACTACGTATCTTAATAAATGATAAACAACTTTTTTAGAAAATATTTTTCACAAAATGTCAAGTTAACGTTAATATTTAACATTACAGATAATAGGTTTACACTTTTTGTTGCTACCTTAAATGAAAAAATAAAAATAACTAACACTTGTCGCAAACTATGTTCCAAGCAAAAGCGGATCTAACCTAGGTGTTCCCCGCGGCGAGATATCAAATTTAATCTATCAAACTATCAATTTTGGGCCCCGCAAGTGATTGTTCATAGGCAGATGTTTCTTCTATCGGTTCTTTGATAGTTAGTTGATGTTTCTGGACGTATAAGTTTTTACAGACGCTTCTTCGGTTGTAACTTATTCCATTGTATCCCTTCGTTTCTCCACAGGCTCCAGTGGAAGTGGTTGTTCCGCTTCTTCATTTAGCTTTACAGCTTCCTTCAGTTGAGAAATTTGACGTTTCGTAGTACGTACTACGTTACGTACTAATAACTTCAATATTCTCCTCTTCTTTTTCTTCTTTGGGTTTACAGTAACTTTTACTTCAATAACTTTCACTTTCTCAGATCTGCGTGTCTTTTCAATGAAACTGTTTTGGCCTTTACTCCTTCACACTACTCTGGTGATTGTTGCTTTAACAATTCTTTTACAGTTTCAGGTGTTTCTCCTTCTTTTTTAGTTTAAATTTTAAATCCGCCTATAGAGGTTTTTCTTATTGTGAGGTTTTTTTAGACATTTTCGGTGGAATATATTTTTCGTTTTTGGCAGTGGTAATTAGCTTCTTTTTGTGGTTTTTTTCTTCCTCTTCTTCAAATCATCATCTGTAGTAGAAACGATTTTTATTTCAATCTAAAGTGTTTTCCGGGCTTTGAAGTCGTGGTCTAATGGAATTTCTTCCTGACGTTTCGTCTATAGCTGCGGTGATCCCCCGTGCTTCCCGACGTTGACTGATTCGACTGTGGTGAGCTGCGTGGTATTTATATCCCCGCGGTCGCGCTGCAGTGGAGTGACTGGGGTGGGGGTAGTGGTGGTGCGGGGTTTCGGCGCACTTGAGTTATGTCGTAGAACTCCTCCCAGTCTGGATTTAGAAATCAAATTTCCTCCTTCCTGTTGAAATTGTTGTCGTGTTTAAAGATCTCAATGGCCTATATCATTATTCTCCGATAGAAACGCTACGATTGATATAAGATATCCACCTCGTCGTGACCGTCGAAGATAGCGTGCTCTGCTACTGCTGACTTTTGTATTTGTCCCAGCCTGCAACTCCTCTTGTTTTCCGTAATTCTCGTGTTGACACTGCGTTTTGTGGTGCCAAAGTATACCGACCACAGCTGCGTGGAACTCGATAAACTCCTGGTGTTCATAGGGGATCCCTGCGGTCTTTGGCCGATCTCAAGCCCGTTTGTATTTTATGAGTGGGTTTAAAGACAGTTGTGCTTTTCCTTTTTGCCGATCATGTCCGTTACTTTGTGGATGTATAGTAGACTAGTCCAACCACGCTTTTCTTCATCTTCTCCCATTGTTCCTTCCTGGAGCTCTACATTCCTTGGACGCACGGCATTATAGAACTCGTGCTTGCTGTATCCATTCCAATCAAAGGCTATTTCCAGATGCTTCATTTCCCGTTCCAATTCAGCCGGCTTACAAATTCTCTTTGCTGTCACAGTTAGAGTCTTTATGACTCCTCTTTTTCGTTTGGGAAGATGATTTGATCTTTTATTGAGATATGGGTGAGTGTGTTTTGGTTTTCTATAAACCTCATTGATACTAAAACATCTAAAATGAAAGGCGTCCTCCAATTTCTATCTCCATAGTGAATTGAATCTTTTGACAAGATCGGCAGGCTACTGGAAAAGCACAATGTTAAAACTGTCTTTAAACTCACTCGTAAAATACAACAGAGCTTGAGATCGGCCAAAGATCACAGAGATCCCTATCGGCACCTGGAGTATACCGAGTTCCATGGAGCTGTGGCTTGATATACACAGGCACCACAAAACGCTGTGTCAACACGAGGATTACGGAACATAAACGGAGTTGCAGGCTGGGACAAACACAAAAGTAAGTCAGCAGTAGCAGAGCATGCTCTCTCCGAAGGTTATGACATCCTTTTCAACAAGGTGGATATCTTATATCAATTGCAGCGTTTCTATCCGAGACGAACGAGAGAGGCCATTGAGATGTTTAAACACGACCACAATTTCAACAGAAAGGACGAAATTATGTTTCTAAATGCAAACTGGATGCGTATTCTACGACATGTTTCAAGTGCGCAAAAACCCCGCGCCACCACTACCCCCATCCTAGTCACTCCACTATAGAGCGACGGCGCACATTGGCGCATTTTCAAAATTTCGTGGTCAATATTACTTAGTTAGTGATAAAGCTAATCTTGATAATGAAACAAGGTGAAAAAGACATATTAATGTTTAATAATACTAGGTGTAGCTTTACTGTAAGTACAAAAATAAAACAACAATTTTTATAGGGTGTTATTGCTGAACGAATACTTAACGTGAAATAAAAACTGAAATGAAAGTAGAAAACCAGTTTATTATTATTATTATTATTATTATTATTATCAAATTATGTTAGGATACAATATGTCAAAAAGAAATATGGATAATAACATGCGCGTTTAATTTGTACCGGGTTTCCCACTTTAGTGTTCCATCAATTATATCTATTTTACGTTTCATAAAAGATAGAGGAAAAGTGTAAATAGAATAGTTTTTTTAATGTCTTATGCAGAGTTGGCAAAAAAGACTTTTTTTCTCTTTTTGGACGGGACAGTGGTATAAAATGGTATAAAATAGTTAAAACCATTTTTGGCCAATGTCCCAAATTAAGTTTACATTTTACCGGCGCGTCCGTTACGAAACGGCCAATCCAAGTACCATTAAGGGCAAAATTCAGATAATTAAATACGAATGCTGGGTTCCTAAGTATCTACTTCGTAATGTTGACTTATGTTGTGTTTGTATTTATTATTATAAATGGTCACTACTGAAATCTACTTTGTAGTCATTTTGGGCATTTTGGACCTTAGTGGCCAAAATACTATTTTGACCAGGACAAAAAAAAACCATAAGAACCAGTAGTCAAAACCACACTGTACAAAATTAGCCAACCTTTGTTAGAATTAGGGCTAAAACTGGTAAAAACTCACATTGTCTAAAAATGCATATTTGAAAAAAAAAATTTAAATATTTTAAATTATGGTTTGTGGGGAAATTAGCAGAGTTCCAAGGAATAAAATAAGTGAAATTTGACTAGAGAAGCCACAAAATAAATATTTAATTTTTTTTGAGAAAGTCAGGTTATGATCAGAGTCAAAAATAGAAGAGAAATGAATTAGAGATTCTAAAAATGCTATTTTGGAGTGTGTGGAGTTCGTGGTAAGATTATGACCAAAGACATTTTAAAAATACACACAGCGCCTAAAAGTGAAAATTTGGAGCATTTGGAAAAATTAAGGTTAAGATTAGAGTCAAAAATGGATGAAAAATGAATTGGAGATTTTAAAAATGCTATTTTGGAGTTTTTGCTGTTCTGGAGTTCTGGGTAAGATTACGTCCAAAAACTCTTGAAGAAATTTAAGTTAGAAATAGGGCTAAAATTGGTAAAAATAACTCACATTTTCTAAAAATGCATATCTCTAAAATAAAAGATTTAAATCTTTTAAATTTTAGTTTTTGGAAAAATTAGCAGAGTTTCAATTTCTCTTGAAGAAATTTAAGTTAGAATTAGGGCTAATATTGATAAAAAATAACTCACATAATCTAAAAATGCATATCTGGAAAATAAAAGATTTAAATCTTTTAAATTATGGTTTTTGGAAAAATTAGCAGAGTTCCAAGGAACAAATTAAGTAAAATTTGACTAGAGACGCCTCAAAATAAAAACTTGATTTTTTTTGAGGAAGTCAGGTTAAGATTAGGGTCAAAAATGGATGAAAAATTAATTAGAGATTCTAAAAATGCTGTTTTGGAGTGTGTGGAGTTCAGGCAAAGACATTTTAAAAATACACAGAGCGCCTAAAAGTAAAAATTTTAAGAATTTCTCTTGAAGAAATTCAAGTTAGAAAATCTTATGAGTAATTGAGTGAGATAGTCAAAAAAAAAATTTTGTTGCTACACGGATTTTTTGTAGTTTGTGACACTCTGTATATCACTTAGTTTTTATTAAAATGTTTTGAAAACTTGAAAATATGAAATAAATTCACCTCTTATCTAACAATTGGTTAGTTATTTTGAATATATTTTTGTATGAATTGTTAATAACTCGCTCACTTAAATGAGCTTTGTTAGATTAAAAATTTGAACCAAGTAGTTACGTTTTGCTGTTAAACTGAGTAAACATTTCGAAAACGTATGAAAAGAAAACATACATGAAAAAAACATAGTTTTTAAGGCTAACGTAGATAGTGATACATTATGCATATACATCGTTGGTTTTTTCTTTAATTTTCCAAAATTTAATTGGGTGGATTCTTGGGTATTATTAAATCATTCATTATGAAGCCTTTGTGTAACTGTTCCATAAAGTTCAATTGATCACGTGAGATTTCTTTCTCGGTTTAGAGCATTCTCAAAAGTGATGACTATATAAATTCATAACACAAGAACACGCCTATCATGCCTATTTAAGTATCCTATTAATCAGGGAACATACCTTAGAAACTACTACTGTGTTATAAGATTACCAAATAAGTCTTATTAATATGTACAGTGTGCAATGTATAATTTTTGTTTTTATATACATACAATTACAAAAGAAAGGAGAAAATGTCATAATATGTGAGTTCGAGAGAGTATTAAATAAATACCCTGTATAAAAAATTGGATGTGGATTTTACCTCGTATATAATGAATACAAAAAAATCAAAATACAATTTTACAAATATAATATTACCAAACTTCATTTGCACTTACTGACATTAAAATAAATTTAGTGGTTTGTGTTATCCCCATTTACATCATTTTGAACTGTACAACCGTCAGAATTTAACATACTATTGTGGGAAAAGTTGCAAGTGGTCGCACAAAATTTTAATAGAAAATCTTACAAGACATCCTAATCTATAAGTTTTTACTTTATTACCGGTAAACTCTTTTAAACAATAAATATATTTCTTAGAGAAATTAGCAGACATAATTTCTTTTTATACTTCGACAAGGTGATACAATTACCTCTCTTATCAAAATCTGTTAATATATTTTGGGTATTTAGCGGAGATAGAATAAAGTAAAAACATCCAGAAATATAATCTGTAGTAAATATTGTGACAATGGGGTAAAATTTTGATAAGGCGAATTTCTAAAATATACGCCTTTAAAATTATCATATACCATAAGTTGAAAAGATATCCAAGGGGCCAATTTTGAATTAACATAATGACTATTTACCGAATTTATCTTTAGCGAAATAGATCGCTTGTTAAAGAGGGTTAATTAATTAAACGAAATTAAAGCATTACTTGCAATAGTAATGAATTTTATTTTTTCTATTATGACCAAGAAATCGCGAAAATGCGCCAGTGTGCGGCGGGGGAATAAATACCAGGGAGCTCGCTACCTACTGTCGACTCTGTCAACGTCAGGAAGCAGCCTAGATCACTTCGCCCATTGCCTCAACGCCTTTGATAATGTCTGCCGTAGCTGTAGGCGAAGCGTCAGCAAGAAATTCCATTGGACCATAGCTTCAAAGTCCGGAAAACTCTTAAATATTTTGACCGGCCGTGATAGCCTTCACAGATTTCTATTTCGTCGTCTGGCTTTAGCAATATTTCTTTTGTTTCCTTAGCTTTTGCTGGCTGAACCAAGATTGGAGACCAATATCTTCAGGAATTTTTTTTTGCTAAGAGCTGTGAAAGTTCTTCCACCCAGATAGAGAGAACAAAATTCTTAAGATTGGATTTAGAAGTGTCCAATCTCCAATGACGGCAGCTCTTTTTTCAGCTATTTTAAACAAAGTTCACGTCCTATCTAGAACTCACATGGGAAGTAGCTCTACTCTAATATCAAATAGTTCTAAAAGCCACATCTCGCAACCAAGTAGCTCAATCAGTACCTCAACATTTATCATTGTCCAAGGCTCAGATCATTCCTCAGACCAAGACGATGTCTCGAGCATATTTTGCTGTCCTTTTATGAGCAGTGAGACTCTTCCAACCAGATGGAGAGAACAAAACTCTTGAAATTGGATTTAAAAGTACCCAAAAGGCTGGGCGATTTTAACCGCATCCTCTACTTTCCGATTTCCATTTTCCGGTTTAACTATTGCTCATCTCTCGATGTTTCAATGGAAGAAGTCAAATGCTTAACGCCGGTTACGTTTCAGAAGTGTCTGTTAATTTAGGTTCTGTAGGTTGAAGTAGTTCTGTAGGGTGAAAGTCATCACGCCATCGGAAGATGATAACTTTTGCAGGCGAAGGTAAATAAATGTAAGTTCTGCTTTGCGAAGCACACTATAATCCTCAAGAATCTGGAATATGTAGTAATTTTAAATAAAGAATAATTTTTCGCTGATGATGGGACTTCCTCTTTTCTCAATTGGATGAATTGAGTTTGGAGAACATATTGTTCCAACAGGTTGTAGCAACCGAAATTCTTATGGTGACTTTCCGGATCGGCTAATCTCTCGTTTTAGTGATTTAACAGTTCCACCCTTTATTTGCTGTGGTTTCTTGAAGTCACTCAGACTCTTGGAGCCATCAAAGGGAATATCCGTCAAGAATGCGAGAACCTAGCGCTGGAATTTCTAGCGAGACTGGTGGAAAATGTTATAAATCGGGTCCGTATAGTTATCAACTCTGACACCAACCACTTAACCACAACAGATCACAAAATAGAACTAGAAAAAGTAAACTATAGTTTTTCCTTCATTAAAAACTTACAGCCAAAGAACATCGGGTGCCAACGATTGCACCACCTTGTATAATAGGTTTAACCTTAATAGCTTTTCTCGGAGTTTCATCCTCTTTCTCTTCTAGACGTTTTTTTAAATATCTAAAAATCTATTTTTTTTCTTTGGTTATTTCTCCTTCTTGGTAACCTTAGATGTGACGAGTTTAGCAGGTTCTTTGCTTATCAAGGTCTTTGACGTCAAGCTCTTTTAAATGTTACTCGGTATCCTTGAATTTCGTTGTATCCTTCTATATATTCTTTCAACTTGTTTTATATTTTTAGATATTTGAACATTTTCCCCAATAGGTCCAGTTATGACTTGAAGAGAATGTAATATTTCATTGATTAATAGAAAATCCACCCGGTTAATCTTGCTGTTTAGCTTAGGCTTACACAGCTTCACTTTTGTGAGATCTACCACTTCTGGTGGAGAATAAAAAGAAAAAACTTGCAACCTTTTTCCATTTATTGTCTGATTTGACTACTTTTTTTACTAAGATTTATCTCATAGCTCTTTAGGTCCTCAATATTAGACACCTTTTTTTCAGAGTCAGTTTATTCCTCTTCAATGTTCCTGGGCAATATACCATTGTCCTTGAGAACAGCTTTTAAGGTTCTCAAAAGAAGTACTCAATTGGCTTCGCTTACCAAAATAAACTGAACGTGGCATATTCTGATCTTAAACCTCAGACCAAGAAAACTTTAGGTTCCTTTGAGAATTCCTCTTGTCTATGTATCTTCAACAGATACTGATGTCCCTATAGAACTAAAAGTTTTAGGTTTGGAGTCTTCCTTTTATTCTTAAAATTTTTTCGCACAACTTTGGCTGCGGCTTTTCTTGCTCCTCTTCAGGTTTGGGTTTCTTTTTGTATTTGCGAGTAACTTCCAGTTGATTATCACCTATAGTTTTCTCAAGTATTTCCCAAGCATATCTGAAACTTTGACTTATTCAGGCTCCTCCTCGCTGCAGAAACCCTCACACACATTTGAGGACTCTCGGGAAATCTTCAATGATGTGAATTATTGCGACGATAGCAACCTTCTGCTTCCGACTTCTGGAGCGGCACTTTCAAAATTAAAAAAATAATAAACTGATCCAACTTTGCAATATAAAATGGGTGCCTTCTTCCGTATTAGCCAAGATCTACCATATATCCTTAAAAGATCAGCAACTCTTTCGATAAAAACAAAGAATTACCTTTTTTTTCTGTAACTTTTAAAAAAGCTCATAAGACAACACATCTATATGATAAGCTCCTCTTCCAACCATCCACAAAATACGTGGCTCGATTTTCAAACACATGTAAAATTCCACATCTTAGCTTCAAGACCAAAACCAGGCGACCTTAAAGGATCTTTTTATTTGTTTTGTAGAAATGTGAAAGCCTCCATTTTCTCGTCTACAAACAAAATGTAACCTTATAGATCCAGATATGTACAAAGAGAATGTGCTCATTTTTCTACCCAAAATTTTGTACAAAAGTTCGAACAAAAGAAAATAATTGTTCATGTCACATGTATGTATTATTCGTGTAAGCACTAATTTAATTTCCTAATAGAGGTAAAGTGAGGGTGTATAATGGCCTCATTTTAAGCCTAAACCATCCCCATATACCGCAATAATCCCCCTAGAATTTTAAATGATGTGGTTGCTCATATAATCTGTCTGGCTAGAAAAGGCATGAGCTATACGCAGAGTTTATGCATATCTGTCAGTTGAATTGATACATTACAATTATCTAGGTGTTATTTTGATGACTTCAGGCTTCATATTTAATGATCATTTGTCCTGTAACTGTTACATAATGTGCTAAAAAATGTAACAGTCAAAACAGCAATTAGATTAAGCTCTCTTTAAACAAGTCACTGCAGACGTCCATTAAAGATTTTGTTAAAAATACAATGGCAAAGTGTTTCTTGTTTGAAAACGCTGTTTTCGACCTTCCAAACGGCTGATACCATCATTTCGCAAGCTCTAATTGTGTCCATCCATTGTGTTTCTTGTTTGCCTTATCTAGAGGGAGCAAAAAGTATGTTTTGGAAATTCACATAATATATATAGAAATAAGACTGTGAAGATTTTCACAGCCGGTCAAAATACAATCTGTGATGTACAAGTGATTACCGGGCTTTGAAGCCATGATCCAATGGAACTTCTTTCTGACGTTTGGACAACGATTCGATTGTGGTGAGCTTCGTGGTATTTATTCTCCCGCCGGCGCCGTCGCGCTGCAGAGGACTGGGGTGGGGGTAGTGGTAGCGCGGGGTTTCGGCGCACTTGAAGTATGTCGTAGACGATTCCACTCTGCATCTAGAAACGAAGTTTCCTCCTTCCTGTTTCCTCTCTCGTTAGTCTCAGATAGAAACGCGGGGGTTGATATAAGATATCCACCTCGTTGAAAAGTAGGTCGTAACCTTCGGAGAAAGCGTGCTCTGCTACTGCTGATTTTTGTGTTTGTCCCTGCTTGCAACTACTGTTGTGTTCAGTAATCCTCATGTTGACAGTGCGTTTTACGATGCCAATGTATGCCAAGTCACAGCTGCATAGAAATCGGTAAACTCCGGATTCCGATAGGGGATCTCTGCAGTCTTTGGCCAATCTCAAGATCTGTTGTATTGTAGGAGTGGGATTAAAGACAGTTAAAATTGTGCTTTGCCACTAGCCTTCCGATCCTGCCCGTTACTTTGTGGATAGTGTGGTAGACTAGTCCAAATGCCCTTTTCTCCATCTTCTCCCGTTGTTCCTTTCTGACGCTCTATACATTCCTTGGACTGACAGCCCTATCGAAAATATCATGCTTGCTGTATCCATTCCAACCAAAGATGTTTTAAATTTCCAAAAATTTTCCGTTCCAAATCAGCCGGCTCACCAATTCTCTTGGCTCTCACAAACAGAGTCTTTATGACTCCTCTTTTCTATATGGGATGACGATTTGATCCGTGATTGAGGTGTCGGTCAGTGTGTGTTGGTTAATTTTGTTGTTTGGTTAGTACTAAAATATGAAAAAACGGTAGGCGTCCTTCCTTTCCTATAGTGAATTGAATTTTTGGGTTGATTAAGTTGAGGTGTAAGAGGAAGTTTTGAAGTTCGCCCTCGTCATGGCTTCAAAAAACAAAGGTGTCGTTTACGTACCGGAAGCAGAACTTTGGTTTTTATTTACCGGCTTGGCCTCGGAAATTTCCATAAAATGTTGGTTATTACTGGATTATCGTGTAGCTATGGGGGCTGCTCAGCTACACCATCAGTTTGTTCGTAAAAATCTTCCTTCAATTGAAAATATAGAGTGGTTAGGCAGTCTTGGAACAAATTGGCAATATCTTGTGGAAATTCCTGGTTAATATGTTCCATGGCTTCCTTAATGGCTGCCATCGTGAAGAGCACAACAACATTGAAGCTAACGAGAATTTCTCCTGGAGAAAGAGTCAAAGAATGCAGTTTTTCGAATGAGTAGTCTCTTATAAAATTGTTAGTATTTCCTATTTTAGGTTGCACGGGAAATCACTTTGCCCATAGCCTCATCGCCTTTGATAATGTCTGCTGCAACTGTAGACGAAAAGTGAGGAAGAAACTACATTGGACCACGGCATCAAAGCCCGGATAACACTTTAGATTGTATATCAGAAATGTCATATAATGTAACAAAAGTAGGATCTCCGAACATCCCAAAAAGTTTGATGTTTTTGGTTGTTTACTTTTAAGTTGTTTACTTTTAAGTAAATTTTAAATAGCTTAATGCTCGCATGCGGTTTTTGCTGTTATTGTATAATGATTTTTTTGGTGATAATTGTACTGTCAGTGGTCCGGTGTATCTCTTGTTTTGTCCTTAACGCTTCCCTTTTTGTTGATGTGTCTATTTATTCGTGATGGATTGTTTTTTTGTCTGATGGTGACCCGGCATATGGGTCAAAACGTCACTTAATAAAAATTTTGACCGAAAAAATTAATTGTTTCTTATTTCCTGAGATATTCGACTCTAGTATAAACAACTGTGCTTATTGGGGCATAAAATAAAATTTGAAACTCTTGCAAACTTTGATTGAGCTTTAACTTTATCCTTCTCCACACATGCACTATGCTTTATGACATTCATATGTAATAAAGCATAGTGCTTCTTGAACGATTTTTGCTCTATGTAGGCGAGCGTCTTCGTCCATTAAATTAAAATTATTCAATTCAACTGCGATCATTTAAAATAGCCGAAATGAAAAATTTTAGCTCGATGAGATCTGTTACGTCCATCTTAAAATGAAGGTTTAAAATATTATCAATTTGTTGTCCTAAAAAAGTTTAGCGGGACGATTTGGCTTTGTCTATTATAATAATATTAATAGTTTTTATAGAAAGTATTTATTAATATTTTAATAAGCATTACGATTCGTTCTCCATAAAAACTGACTTTTACTGCAGATACCTTAACCATGTTCATATAAAATATGGAATTGTCAATTTTGATGTTGTTTACGGTCGAAACGTCGGACGTCTATTTAATATGTAAAAACACATTTCGCTAAGATTTATTCGCCCCGATATTGGATGCAAAAGATAAAGAAAATGCCATAAAACGACCCGCCCGGCGCCCATAAACTCTCTCTACATGTTGCCATAGTAAAATAACCATAAAAATTCGCGTGGCATCTACATCAATTCCGCTCTTTTCACTCGGATGAGCGACTTTATCGAAAATGGAAACGCACTTATGTACGTTTCGAGAATTTCCTCCATGCATGTGTGCACTTTGTAAGCAACGTCGGCTGTTGTTTTAAATCCACGTCCTCGACTTTAAAGCCGCAAGTTACAGTCTGCAAAAATTCATCTCCCAAAAAAAAGGGACTGATCGATATTCAGCCCTCTTTTCATACTTGCAAGCAAATATTTTCGCTGCTAAAGCAGGAGCAAGAGCTATTCCGCGATGAGTGATGTCTGATAATTTGTTGAGAGATATTTGGAATTGAAAAAGCCCTCGCACTCGAGAAATAACAACTTGAAGACAAGTTGAAACGTCGGAAGCGTTAAGTTAGGGTGGAAAATATGCTCAAGAAAAAGGTTTGGGTTAGGGTGTAAAAAAAAAAATTGTGGCCCACGTTTGAAATTAGCTCGGTGTCGAATGTAAATTATTTCTGCAAAAGATTATAATTTATAGTTAAAAATCCAAAAAGAAAAAATAGTTACTAAAACTTAAATGAAAGGATTCGAACTGTAAGGTAGGCAAATTGAAGTTCCAGGTCACATAAATTTTTTATGTAGGTAAAGAAAGATAATGTATACTGCAATATTATCATAATTTATGTGTTTGTGATTCACATTTTATTAAATTTTTTGTTTTCTGTTTTGGTTTATTGCGCCAACGTACTTCAGTTGAAGACATTCATTTCACGTAACAAGCAAGATAATTTAAAATGTTTAAAACTTTAAAAACAGCTTTAAAAAACTCTATAGGTAAGAGGGGAATATACTGCTAGAATTACTTGCTATGTGCTTTCTTATCATAACATGCAATAATGCAATAACATATCCAACGGTAGCTACAAATAACCCCATGTTTTGTTAAAAGTCATATTTTGTTGAAGTCATAAGTAAAAAGACCATACATAACTAGGAATTTCAACCATAAATCCTTCTATGACCTAGTTTTTTAGAGGTTTTAAACAATTTAAATTGTTTTTCCCTTTACATCTATTGCAGTTTGTTGATATCTACTGCAGTTTGTTGGTGTCATATTACATGCAATTGTTTTGGGCATAAGTTCTAAAATTACTACCTTCAAATGATTGCAGTTGGAGTACCTTGAAGTGATGTTTCCTTCTTCTCTTTTTGGTAAATTTTTGGGCATTAATAATAGCCCCTGTGCCAAAACTGGTCCATCAGTAAAAGATCCTAAATGTAAAATGCTCGAAGTATACAAGATACTCTTCCCTTACCTCTTTGTTCCTCACCCTGCGCCCGGCTGTAAAATTTGGGTACATTTCATTTAACCGATTTAAGAAGTAAACTCATTACAAGTGTGCTTGTCGTATGTACGATGTACAACTGACAACATTGTGCAGGAGTTTATAACACTGAATTTACCAAAAAAAACATTAGACAATGACTTCACTAGTTCAGGTCAAAATAAAACAGAAAACAAAATAAAATAACGAAATGTGAATCATACACACACAAATTGTGATAATTATTGAATAATACATTCTCTTTCCTTACCTATTTAAAAAATGTTGATGACCTAGAGTTTCAATTTGCCCACTTACAGCACGAAGCCTTTTATTTAAGCCTTAATAACTAATTTCGTTTTT
Organism: Taphrorychus bicolor; assembly: GCA_951812265.1. Taxonomy (NCBI): domain Eukaryota; kingdom Metazoa; phylum Arthropoda; class Insecta; order Coleoptera; family Curculionidae; genus Taphrorychus; species Taphrorychus bicolor. The sequence goes on from OX638297.1 coordinate 27,888,121, forward strand.
TTATTTTTTTACAATAAATTATAGCCTTTTGCAGAAATATATTACTTTCGACCCGGAGCTAATTTCAAACGCGGGTCAGACAGTTTTTCAACCCCTTAACCCTAACTTTTTACAAGGGGATAAGAAGTAAACTCAAAAAAAATAAAAAACTACTTTACTAATTCAATGAAAATGAGAACAAATAAGAAAAAATACTGAAATGTGAATCATATACACATATGACAAATATTGGTAAAGAAGTTTATATGAAATCATTGTTCGCCAGACTTTTCCATGTCACACTATAAAGAGGCAAACCCCTTAACAAAAACTATAAAACGCAAGATAGGACATAGCAGAAGCAGTCGGACATTTTTCATTGCGTAAGAAGGCAAAGGGGGAGCTTGAAGCCGGGACGATCGATATAGGCGTTTCTTTGCTCTGAAATCGTTCCTGCTGGTGCTCCAGGTTGAACGACTCCATTTTGGACCGGCACGTAACGAATTAGGAAGTGATGTTAAAGTTTGGGGAATCTATTTGATGTGCCGTTTATACTACACTGTAAACTTACTTTGAAACGGACGAGTGGTAAATACACTTCAAATGTGCTCTTCGCCGCTTAACTAGACCATTTGCTGATGTGTACACAAAGGTGTGAATCGAAAACATTGCAAAATACACTTTCAAAAGAAACATTCGCAAATTTACCTCAAAATATTCTGACCCAGTCGATCGAGCAAAAGACGGCAGCTGACTGACTCGAAGAAGGCTTTTTCTCTGTTCGGAAGGCCATCATAAGGCCATAACTCAGTTTGGCCCGCTAACAAGGTTACACTTCTCGGAAGCAGGCCGCTCAAATTAAATAATTTAATAGCAGCGAAAGTTATTGTGAATAATCCGGTTAAGCCGCCGATATCGTATAGATTGAGGATGGAGATAAGAGCAAAAGAGAAAGGGTTAGGGCCGGAGAGCGAGAACAGTAGAACGATTAAGTAGTAGAAGGCAGCAATCTTCTCGTTTACGATCGTCACTATGGTTACTGGCGTAGATAAATGCAGAGTGAAAGAATACGGTGTGTACGGTTTGTATAGAAAGTGTATCATCAACTGCCACTTTAGTTTTGGTTGATTCGGATAACTTAACTAATCATCGAGAATTCTAGTAACTTTTTAAAAGAATCAGTTTGATATTAATAATTAGTGTGAACGTTTGGATAGCAGGTGTAGGAAAAGAAAAGAAAGCTATTTCTCATTCAAGCTTTTTAGAAATCGCCAACGTTTCGACCTTTAATTGAGGTCTTCCTAAGGGCTAAAACACCAATAAATTGTATGTACATTGGCAGTAAAAAGCACTAATAATAAAGAAGAAAAACGACGAACAAAAGTATACAAATTAAAACACAACACATGTGTCAAAAATTCTCCTATTCTATTATATGGGATCCGTGCATACTGTGGAGATATATAAGTTGCAAAAACACACTTAAGAAAAAAAAGAGAAAATATGTGTCGAGCTTACCTTTTTCAATCAGAGAACACACACACACATCTACGGACTTATAGTACACTTTAGACGAAATACCACAGGAACACAAAACGGCTTGAGAGGAATAACGGAACGGAAACAGGCAGATATCAGTGACCCAGGAATGTATGTAATGTTTGGCCGATTTCAACGAGTATATTGTATCTGTGTGCTATCAAAAGAGATGTATAGGATCAATAGTTATTTATATTATTTACTAATTAATGTTATTGGAATGATGGAAAATAAATTTAATAATTTTCACGCATTTTGATCCTTCACATGATGCAACAGGTTACAATAAATGACACTCAAATTCTGGGTGTCGGTTCTGTCGTTGACCGTGTTGTTAATGTGGACGTGGACCATTTCGCTCATTGCTCTCTTTCGGTAATTGACTTCCCGATCTAGGATAGAGGTATTCGTGAAGTCGAAATCATGATTAAACACGAAATGATGTTGGGCAGGTGCGTTTTTTTCTCTCTTGTGTCTGTCAAGTTCCTTGCAGTCATACTCATGTTGATATAGTCTGCTCTTCAAATATTGTGGTGTCATGCCTATGTAACACTTGTCACAATTTATACATGGTATCTTAGAAATTAGTTCAGAGCAGTAAGAAGCAGGAACGGGATGTTTGAGTTTCGAAAACACTTGGCTAATATCTTTGGTGTTCTAGTATGCTAAACTTATACAGGGATTGATGCGTTTTGGCCGATATTGGATTTTATCCGACAGTCCCTTAACATATGGGAACCTACGAAATGTCCTCTCACGAGGTTGAAGTTGGGATCCAGGAGTAATATTACGGCGATACTCATTCCATACTAGATTGATGTAACTAGATGGGTAGTTGTTCGCTTTTAAGATCTTCTTAACTATGTCTATGTTCGCCTTTTGGAAAACATCACTACTAAGTTTAATAGCTCTGTAAAAGAGATTTTTAATTATGGAAAGCTTTTGGCTGGCAGCGTGCGAAAACAAATAGTTCACGATTCTACCTGAGGCAGTGGGCTTTATGTACCAGTTAGTTATAAGGGTACCATCATCCCGCCTCACAACCAGGGTATCCAAAAATAGCAATATAGATTCTACTTCTGTCAACAGTAAACTGTAATTTGTGATGATAATTGTGCCGATATGGTACTTTATTTTAATTTCAGGACAAGCTTGTCTGATTGAAAAAGGTAAGCTCGACACATGTTTATTCATTTTTTCTTAAGTGGGCTTTTGCAACTTATTACTTTGCACAGTATGCACGGATCTCGTATAATAGAATAGGACAATTTTTTACTAATGTATTGTGTTTTAATTTGTATACTTTTGTTCGTCGTTTTTGTTTTTTGTAATTAGTGTTTTTTACTGCCAATGTACATACATTTTAATGTATTTTAGCCCTGAGGAAGACCTCAATTAAAGGTCGAAACGTTGGCGATTTCTAAATAGTAAAGTAGCTTTCTTTTCTTGTCCTACACCTGCTATCCAAACGTTCACATTAGTAAATAAAGGACGCTAAGCACAGATGATTATTAATTAGCCTTATAAAGTCGAGATCCTCATATCAGACAGAGATCCTGTCAGAGATCCTCAGATGAGACAAATTGTACAAAATTATTTCAAAAGACGCCATCTGTTTACCGAATAAGATTAGCTGAAATAACTTATACTGCTACTTTCTAGAATCAGTTGCTAAGTTTCAATGCTTCATAATACAGAGACTGTTACTGCTTTAGGACGACTTTTACAACTAACAGTAAAACTGCATATTAAGGTTTAAACTTCAGATTGATAAACAATTGCGTTTTACCACGTATCGTAAACTCCAAACTGAAGTTTAACCGATACCGACACGTCAGAAACTTTTTCTTGTGTACACCTTCAAAGAATTCAAATGACAGTTAACTTATTTTTTTTAGTGATATATATTTATTTATATCCTCAGTTTTACTCCAAGTTTTATCTGAAGTTTAAACTGGAGTTTTACTGATAGTTGTAAAACTCGTCCTTAGGGTAAATTTTTCAAGTTCAGTTTAAACAAAAGTTTGAAGATAAACGAAAAACTGATAAACAATGCAATATATCCGCCAATGCCGAGCTCCATGCAGCTGTGGCTCGGTATATATTGACACCACAAAACACAGAGGATAAATACAAAAGTCAGCAGTAGCAGAGCACGCTCACTCAAGGTCAAGACATGCTTTTCAACGAGGTGGATATGTTATATCAATCGCAGCGTTTCTATCTGAGACTAACGAGAGAGGCCATTGAGAGCTTTAAACTCGACCACAATTTCAACAGGAAGGAGGAAATTACTTTCCTAAATGCTGACTGAAAGCGAGTTCTGCGACATACATCAAGTGCGCCGAAACCCCGCGCCATGACTACCCCCACCCAATTCCCTCCACTGCAGCGCGACGGCGCGGCGCCGCGGGGGTATAAATACCACGGAGCTCATCACAGTCGAAACAGTCAACGTCGGAAGGCACGGGAGATCACTTCGACCATTGCCGCATTGCCTTGGTGCAGCTGTAGACAAAATGTCAGGAAGAAATTCCACTGAACAACGACTTCAAAACCGGGACACTGTATTTTGACCGGCCGTAAAACCCTTCACGTTTATCGTAACTGTCTAAACAATTCTATACGTATATGAATAATTATATAATAAATGGTGTATAAAAAAAATTATTAATAAAAATCTTTCAGTGATTGATAAGAGACTATTAAAAAAATCGCTCTCTAGTGATTTTATAAAAGGTTGTGAAAGAAAACCAATAAAAAAGTTTCTATAGGCTGTAAAGAATTATGTAAAGAAGAGAGTTGAAAGTTTTATTTACAGTTTCAGAAAGATAACCATTTCATATTACGATACTTTTTGCTTTTTTAATTGTTTTCTGTCTAAATTCCGGATCCGTAAATGCAATGGCACGGTCCGCAATGCCTATTATTACGGATTTTTTTGGGAAAATGGGTGTTGGAAATGAAAATTAAGATATCTGCCTGACCAGGTAAGTTTTGTGAACCAAATAATTTTTATTGAGTTCTTCGAAACAATTAATGTTAAGTCTAAAAAATTTATTTTTTGTTGATTTTCTATTTCCATTGTAAACTTAAATTTTGGGTAACATGCGTTAAATTTGGTTAAAATGTAATCTTTTTCGTTTTACGGAATGGTTAATATACAATCATCTACATATTTGTAAAAGGATACAACTTTCTTTAAATGGGAAAGGGAAAAAGTTGCGCTATTCCGAGCCCAATCAGATGATTAGGGGTTTTCAAAATATCGTGCAAAAGCTAGATATTGTATTTTATAACAAATTTTATATTAATAAACAAATTTTATAAAATTTAGTGCTTTTGTATTAGCGACTACGAGCAATCGAACGACGTTAACAAATTTTTTCTAGATTTAAATTTTTTGCAACCATAGCCAACTTTGTTATTTCTTATGGCCACCATATTAGATTTCTACGTTGTCAAATGGTGCATTAAAAGAGCTTTTCATCATGTAACTATTTTTGAATGACGAGAAATGCCGTAATTGTGTTTGTATCTGCCAAAACTTTGTTATTTATTTGCTTTATCTGTTCAGAATCTTATTTTCTAAATTCACTTTGTTTTAATTTTCGTCAAAAAATGCAATTTCTTAAAAAAATATATTTTAATTATAATACTAAAGTTCATAACTAAAACATTATTTATGATTAAACTCTAAACAAAATTAAAAACTAAAAACCGATGACAAAGCGTTGAATTAAATTAAATTAAAGTAAATATTCGAAAATTCCACCGTTGTTATTAATGCACGTCCTGCATCAATGTATTAGAGAAATACATGACTCTTTAACCATTTGTCCAGGCATTTCTTCTATGGCTTGAACAACAGCTGCCTCAAATTATTCTATTGTGTTATGGAGAGTACAATAAACTTTATCTTTAAGTAACCCCAAATGCAAGAATCAATAGGCGCAAGGTCCGGCGAGCGTGCAGGCCAGGCAATCGGACCTCGTTTTCCGATCCAGTTATTTCCATGTTGCTGATTCAAATGGTAAGTTATGATTCTCGCATTATATGGAGGTGCTCCATCTTGTTGGAACCACATGTTCGCTACATCTTGAAGTGGCAAATTATCTAAAGTTTGCTCGACGTGATTTTGTAATATTTCAAGATATCGATGTGCAGTTAAACAATTATGAAACATTTTAAATAGTATGTGTCCGTTTATGACTCCTAGCCATACATTAAAACCCCACCTAACTTGATGGTGCACCTCACGATTTAAGAACGGATTTTGCTCGGCCCAATAGACGATGTTGTGCCTGTTAAATACTCCACACTTCGTAAATCTGCTTTCATCAGACCACAGCACCTTGAGCCGAAATTGAAAATTTTCTTGGCATTTTTCTACGAACCAGTTGCAAAACAATATTCTTCTTTCAAAGTCACCATCTCGGAGTCCTTGACTAATATGTGTTTTATATAGACGATACTTAATTTTTTTAAGAATTGTTTGAGCAGTTGATTTAGACCTTTCAACATTATTTTCCAGTTGACGGAGGGAGGTACGAGGATTGTCGATTACACTTTACAAAACAAGACTTTCAATATTTTCATGAGGCACTCTATCTCGATTTTGTTTTTTAAAGGAACCATAGGTAATTAAATTATTTCTAAGCATTCTGAAGATGGATAAACCTGGTTGCCGTCTTCCTGGATATCGTTGAAAATACTTATCTTGAGCTCGATTAGCGTTCCTATGGCACAAAATGAAACAATCATACCTGTCCACTTTTTCCCTATTTGAAAACCTTTCCATATTAAATTTAATTGTGTGTGACTCGAAAAATATCACAACTATTTGAACAATTGTAAAATTATCAGATAAAAGGATATAAATAACAACGTTTTGAGAGATTGTTACGTAGCTATGACAACAAACACAATTACGTCATTTGTTTCACAGCCAACTAAGTAAAAAACTGTTGTCTAATACAACACATTAGCCAACACTGCCAACTAAGTAAAAATGTTTAATAAATTTACATTTTGTGTGATTCAAAGATAGGGTCGATATACATGGTTGAAAAGCACTTTTTATGCACTATTTAACAACGTATAAAACTAATATGGCGGCGATAATTAATAACAAAGTTGTCTATGCAAAGAAACTAAAAGGTCTAGAAAAAATTCGTTAACGTCGTTCAATTGCCCGTAGTCGCTAATACAAAATCGCAAAATTTTATAAATTTTGTGTATAAGATGGCGACGATATTTCAATTTTTCGAAAAATACAATTTTTTGTTTTTGCACGATATTTTGAAAACCCCTGCAGATATTTTTAATTTCGTACAGCATCTGATTGGGCTCGGAATATCGCACCTTTTTTCCTATTTAACCAAAATTGTATCTCTTACCGTTTCCGAAATCATATAGTTGCTTTTATCTGGGACACCCTGTATAAATAAAAAGCAGCAAAATTAAAAAAATAGAATTATTTCATCCAAAACAGCCTGATTCCGCAACCTTAAATACTGATTCTTGGATAGAAACCTTACAAATAAAACAATTCCTATTAACGTCATAGAAATTCTTAAACTTGGACCCAATTTTGCCACTCCTATTGTAAAATCCAGCAATGTCCCTTCGAGTGATTTTGCAACTAATATAAAAATCGCTCTCCTACAACTACCTACTAGCACTAAAGGTACTGTTAGGGCAGAATGCACAAACATAATTAAAAATTTTAAAACCAATTTTAATAGTAAAAAACCAACCAAAGAACAAAATTTACTATTTAACAAATTGAATGAAACAAAACAGTTTTAGGTTCCTATTCTATGTTTCTATTCTTGAATTAAAACCTGACGAAACAAACAAAACAGTTTTCATGTACAAAAATGACTACAACACAAAAATGCTCGACTTATTAAACGATCGTACTACCTACCGAGAAATGAAGAACGATCCAACCAATATTTTTGAAAATAAGGACAATGAGCTTATCACTAAGTGGAAAAGCAACCAATTTATATCCCCTAATATGGCAAAAACTGAAAACGCATTGCCCCGTATTTACGGTTTGCCAAAATTACATAAACCCAATGTACTCTCAAGATCAATCGTATCATGTACTCAATCCTCCTTTGAAAAGCTCTCTAACTTCTTTAACGACATACTCAAAAACGTAATAAACAACAACGATCATTACATCAAAGAGTCGTGGCATTTGAGAAAAAAAAACTCAAAAATTTCCATTCCATTAACGACTTTCTTGAGACTATCAAATTATCATTAACTTCAACGTATTTCCTATTCAACAATAAGTACTATCAACCAATTGAAGGATGTGCAATGGGATCATCAATATCGCGTGTTGTCGCCCAACTAGTACTAGAGGGATTAGAAGTGAATGTAATAATTGGCCTACGATTTAAAATTCCATTCTTTTACAGATATGTGTAAGATGGTTGTATATTAGTTTTGTTGATTGTGTATTAGCCATTCCGGAAAACGAAAAAGATTACATTTTAACCAAATTTATTGCACATTACCCAAAACTTAAGTTTACAATGGAAATAGAAAATCAACAAAAAATTAATTTTTTAGACTTAACATTAAGTCTCTCCAAAAACTCAATAAAAACTATTTGACACACCCATTTTTCCAAAAAATATCCGTAATAATAGGCATTGCGACCCTGCCATTGCATTAACGGATCCAGAATTTAGACAGAAAACAATTAAAATAAGCAAAAAGTATCCTAATATCAAATGGTTATCCTGAAATTGTAAATACATTTTTTAAAAACAGAATTTGCAAATATTATAATAAAGAAAAATAAAAAAAAATAGGTCCTCACGTAGCCAATACCTAACTATCCCGTATATACAAAATCTAGGCTAAAATCTTGTTAACACTAATTATTCCAAAATTAAAGATAAAATAAAAAAAAAAACAAGAAACCCGTTGTTGTATTTGAAATTTCTTGTAACAATTGCCAAGGCAGCTACATTGGATAAACCAGCCAACTACTGAAAAACCGAATAAACGGACACAAAAATGACAAGAAAAACACGACCGCGCTAACAAAACATACTACAGATACTGGCCATTCATTTGACTAAGACAAAAATCTTAAAAACAGAAAACAACACAAGGAAAAGAGCATTATATGAAACAATAGAAATAATAAAAAATCCAAAAAGCATTACACTACAAAACTAACACCAAGCATTTGAGTATAATCTACAATGGCATCCTGTCCTAGCCTTCCCAAATCCATTAACAGACAACTTTACTAATTGATGTTTCAGTTAATTAAATCTATATTTTGCATTAAGGGGCCGGTTAGTTTAAAGAATAAGTTTATTTCCCATATATTCTAATATGCTAGAAACGTACCTACCAAAAATTCGCAAAAAGAGAGAAAAATGTACCTATATCTTTACAATACACTCGATATCCCATATATGAAGACCAATTTGCAGTACCCATTTCGACGTGATAAATGAACCACTAGCTTCTACATTATTATGGGTTGCTGTACACTTACAAATTTTAAATACCAAGTAATTTATTTTTTTTAAAGTTGTGCGCCTGATTGATTGTGCTAGTGTATCGATATATCATATGTGGTTTAAAGTTTAACCAACAAGTTTGACTAATGTAGGTAGCACAACCAGTTAGTTTCCATGAGTTATTTTGCTTGGATAGGAACCTAAAATCCTTGTTTTTAAAACAACAAGTTGCATACAACAACGGCAATTTCTTAGTTATAACAGTTCGTGTTCCTCTGTTAGAGTGTAATTCTCCCTGATGAACACTGCCGAAACGTCAGAAAAACAAAATTTAATAGAATATAAAACGATGTTGCACCAGTAATATCGTTTTTATTTAATCAAACGAGTACCAATATACTGAAAGTCCCAAAATCTGAGGTACACTTTTATATAACTTTTATACATTTAATAACTTACTATAGGGTAAGTGTATGTTTAAAAATAAGCACCGGTCAATTATAGTTGGTGAATGTATAGGTCACTTGGAGTGTCCTCCAAAATTGATAAACCCCGATAAAAATAATACGTTTAGCCTACCTGAGTCTCTGTCTACTTAATACCTCATTAACTTATTTGTCTTGTTGGAACTCAAGCTGAATCCAGGAGCCAGGGCCAAGGGCTTGAGGTGCAGTGGTGTGTGTGGTATCGATAAGTGGGGAATGAATGAAATGTAGGGGGTGTAGTAGAGTGAATGAGGTGCAGAACACCGAATGAAGTTGAAGTTAAAGCTTGAGTTAAGCTCAATAAGTTATGGCCTAAGATGAAAAATAAACTGTAATTACTCTTGAGCATGTATATTCTGGATGGTACGTAAGTGTAAGACTACATTTCTATGAATGATTTTTGCTAGGTTATATTGAATACATATGTGACATATTAAATGAACAGTTACATACCTTATATGGAGGATGGCCTTAATAGTGAGTATGTCCCCGAGAACTTCTGCAAAAATTAAGTTGATGGGTTCTGATTGCCCTTTTTTTCCGCTGCAAGCAAACTTTGTAGGTAATATCAGGAAACACTATTGCAGCTAGCCTTAGCCAAGCCCAAGAGAAAAAGTAAAACTACAGGTGCAAAAGTCCTCATTTCCATTTGCTCTTTATTTTTTTTATATATATATTATTTAAAATCCCAGCAAACTTCTTTCTGTCTGCAATGCATCAGTAGAGACTGATGCATTGCAGTCAGCTTTATTGTCGAGGATTTAGCCAATCAGCTTTTGAAGCAAAACAAAAGCCATTTGTATAGTTCAATGTATGCAATAGAAATTGTTTGTCGAGAAGAAACGAATACATTATTCTAGCATCTATAAATGCATTTTTAAGTCTTATTTTTATCCAAAAATCATATAAAAAAGAGTGTAATTTTTAGGTTAGAACGGAACAGGAACAGAGTCGAATATTTTAAACCGCTACAATGTCCCTATACCTATCATTGTTGGATTTGGCACTATATTCATTGTTCTGAAATATTGTCCAAAAAACGCCTAAAGATAAAAAAATTAATATTCCAGCAGGTCAATGTTAATCGAAGAACCGTTCAATGCAGCCTGAAGGACAATAAGATGCAACTTTACCATATACTCCGTGTTCAATAGGAAACGTCATTTGTGGCAGAAAAGGATGACATAATGAAAGTAAATGGACTTTTGCTCTTTGATTCTTTTCTTTTAAGCTTCGCCTCCTACAGTAACTTCAAGAATTACATGCTGTTGACTACCAGAGAAGGCTAGAGTTTTGTCTGTGGACTCAAAACCAGATTCCGATGCAAAGAAATTTCGCTCATTTAGAGTTGTTTGGAGATGAAGCTAATTTTCACCGAAATGGCAGTGTTAACAGGCATAAATTTCCTTAAACTTAATTCATAATTTTCTGAGCAAAAAGTAACAGGATAAGTATATTTGGACTTTTTGCAAAATCCTAAAATAAAAAACTTTAAAAGTGCCTGGAAATTCCATATTCAACACAATAAAAAGAAAAAGTTTTTCCAAATGCTAGCACCATCAGAAGTAAAAAATATAGTACCTACCCTCACAGAGTTTGATTTAACTTGATTTGATTTGAGTTTTTTTTTTCATTAAAATTCATAACTTTTAAGTTTAAATAGGAAATATTTCTAATCTTTAAGTTTTTTGAGATAAAAAAAAGTGTACTAAATCAGGGTACGAAATTCGAATGGTAAACCAACCAAAATCGCCTTTTAGCAATAATTAATTCAATATTCGCATCAACCCCAATTATTTAAAACGGTTTTGACACCCGACAGAAGGGCCATTTAAATCTTTTCTTGGAGTTATTACCCGCCTTATAGCAAATAGAGCTTCAAAAAATAAGTTTGTTCTCTTCAGCGCATTTTTGAAAAATAACATCAAGGGAGATACAAGGGGTTAAAGTTTTTTTAAAAAATTTAAATTTATCAATAAATACGAAACCACTTGAAATAATTAAACAATATTTTTTAGGTGTTTACGGGTACGAGGGAGGGACATTTTTCAATAAATAAAATATATTTGGAATTACCAGTGGCTCGTATATAAAGATGTTAAATATTTTTTGGAAACGAATATTGAACCGATCATCTGCCTGGAAAATAGCAATTTAGAAGTTTCTTTATAATTGATTTTTCTATATGGGGATTTGTTAAAAACAAGTGTATAAAGTACCTACGACCACAAGAGAAGACATGAAAATTCGAATAAGCAATTGTTTTCGTACCATAACTGTTGAAATGTGTCGAAATTTACATAATGCTTTCGAGAAACATCTTGAACTTTGCATTCGGGAACATGCAGCCACTTTGAACGTTTAGTTAGGTAGATGTCTGTCTATATTACACAGTGTACTAATAAATTTAAATTTGGCTGTCAATAAACACAGCTTTTTTTTTGACAAATATACTAAAAAAAAATTATAATCAGCCACAACTAAAGAAATTGGCAATAATGACACCAAGATGACCAAGTTGAAGAAGTCTAAAATCTTAACATGTATAGGCTAACTAAATGCATGTTGTCTTATTCAGAACTTCTAAGAGAAATGAATTTTAATATTCCTAAGTTGTAGAGCTTGTAGAAAGCATCCTGCATGCATAAGAACCAGCCTGCGTGCCCAATGAAGCTCTTAAACAAACCTTTGCCTTCTGTTGTGTCAGGTTTTGTTAGAATGGTTAAAGTCCTTTGAATGGAATTGGAACCATGTTTTTCTTCAAATTTAAACTTTTTTTTAATTCAATCAATTTAATTTAAAAGTAATTACATTGACATGGAAAGATAACACTCGCCATCACCGTATTTTATACCCACCATACGCGTTTTTTAGGTAATAATTCAGAAAAATGTATCTAGTGCGAAACCAAATAAAAATAAGTATTGCGACATCTAAATGAAAGTTGAAGAGCATTGACAGGAGGATAAGCTGCAATGCTCAGATACAGGGTGTTCCATTTAAAAAAGTCAAACAAACATCCTTTGAAAATCCCCAAGTTTGGCGTTCTGTAGAAAACATCTTGTACGAGTTAATGTCTTTTGTGCCTATTTGAACTCTGCTTGGACTCCCTTTATGCCAATTTTGGGTACTTTATTCCAAGTGATTTAGCATAGATAATTTGTAAATTATGTTAAATATGTTAGCAACGTCGCTATTTTTTGCAGAATTAAAAATGGTTCCACGTGTAGATTTGTTACGGGGATTCTAAATAAGGAAAATATATAGAGTGTCCCAAATGAAATAACAAAAACATTTTTTGCCCTGCACTTACGCAACACCCTGTATAGCCAAAAGTATTTTGTAGACTTTGTCACATTATTGCGCAACCCTTTTATAGGATATCAATATTGAGGTTATGACAGAACTATACTATATTCCTTATAAAGTTTCGATATACTTATTAAACTTGCGAATTTGTCATTGCATAAATTTCGATCATTTTGACTTGTTTCTTTTTATACCCTGCACATAATTCGCTTTGTACCGTTTCTTAACACTTCCCAAAAATTAGAAACCCAGAAATAACCTTCTCAACAGTAAAAAGCGCATCAAAATCGAGAAAACTTTTTAGCTTCAGAGCTTTAAATTTAGGGCTAAAATTCTGTATTAAAAACCTATCGCCGAGCAATTTAAATACAAACGTGAAAAAAGCGAATAGTCTCAATTAAAATAAATACGAATTGACATTTCGTTGTTATATTTTCAAAAAAAAACTGCCAAACAGAGTTTATTAGGGTGACCTCTAAGCATGTCATCAAAAAGGTACCGCAACATTCTCTGGGTCAAGACAAAACGATTTGATCAAACTTTTATTGAGAAAAAGTATCTGGTTCCGCTGCTTGAAAGGAGAATAGTATGATGGATTTGAATGAAATTAACAGTGGACTTGTTTCTAAGTAAGACTTATGTTTGAGAAAGGGTTGTTCAACTAATGAGTTCTTCAATGTCTTTTTACATAAACCACGAGAACTTTCTGAATCATCCATTTTTCAAATGTAATACATTTTAGAAATTTTATTGTTATTGGAACAAATTGTAGCTTACATAGTTTTTGAGGAAACAAATATTTTCTTTTATATTTTGCTATTTAACAATGTTACACACTCAATGCAAAAGTCGTAGTAGTTTACACAATTTAAAACTTAATGTCATGTCATGTTAAGTTTAATGTCATCAAAAATCTGTTTCACATAGAACTTGATTTATCTTGACACAAAATTATAATAACGTAAACTACTGCAATCTTTGCAGTAAATGCGTAAAACTTTGTTAAATACACAATTTTTTTGCGTAAAAACTACCAATGCAGAAAACATATAGGTATCAAATAACAAAAAATTTTCTGTTGATTTTTTTAACAAAACACTAAAGAATTTACCACTTACTTAAGGCGAATGCAAGCAGTTTCTTCGTTAAAACATCAACCTCTTACTTAAAAAGAAGTTCGGTAATTTTTTTTTAACCACACAACGCCGCAATACCATTTTGATGATGTCGTTACAGGACACCCTGTATATTTCGTACCGTTTACAATAAATTGGAAGCAAAAACTAAGAGCACTTCTTTTTGGTAAGAGATAGTCTAAAATCATTTAATACTAATAATAATCGATACAAAAGATAAATTATTAGTCTCTTGAATTCGATCCAAGCTATATCTGCGCCTTAAGACTAAATCAAAGTCCACTTTTGTGTTCACCATCCACTTTTTTTTTGAGGTGAAACCTTTCAGTCTTACCTACCTTGCAAATTCATCGACGTTGGAAACATCCCAGCGGCCCTATGGACATCCTGTACGTGAGGTCTGGTACCCATTACGGCGCACTGGGAACCAGCGGCCGAATGGTGCACTCCCATAGGCGCACCCGCCGACGGATTGTAACTTCGCGCCATTGAAGCCGCAGCCGCCGTATACCGGTAAGCGGCTTGAGACATTTGACTGCAAGAGGTAAGATCGCCGTAGGAGCAGGGCATATTGGTAAGACCCGTCGGGTCCATACCGGCACCTTGAAGACAGCTCGAGTCAAAAGATGCTTGGTTAAGGTAGGAATAGTCCATTGTTGTTGTTGGTATTAGTGATGGTTAGAAAAGGCTAAAGTGCATGAAGCTTTGGATAACGGAAGAAAGAATAACAGACGGTGGGGAGATGGAAAACACTTAACAGCAATGTAAACAAGTCGCCCAGGTCGTCAATGTGAATCGACCTTAATACGGGTGTTATGATTTAGCTTCAACCTAGTTAGAGCCACTTGTAAACTTGTTACTTCCGACCCGTTGAGGAATAATCGAATAAAGACTCTGGCTATCAAATTATGGCTATTAGGGGCTTTCGCGCGCGATTTTTTCAAGATAGCGTTCGTATCCAGCGCGTTAGACCTTACTGTCTGCCCGAAATCAAATGATAAGCTTAATTCAATAACCTACCTCGTATACACCCTTCTTTAAAGGGGGATGAAGCGTCGCAGCATCCCTCTGCAGGCGGGGCAGTCGGAGCGACATAGAGCCGCTCTCCAATCCGGCGCCACCGACCTAACCGCGACGCGTTGCCATTGGTCGGATTGAGTGACGTAACGGCACGCGATCAAGGCTGGTCGGACAGGGGTTGCACGCACAGTACACATGGATGCAGGAAGAAGCTGAGGAATATTAAAAGGTGTCTCGCATCGTCAGGGCCAAATTAAATTTGTATTCGCAAGGCTTATCTGTTTTTCTTGGTTTGCATCAACAGTCGGCGTGATTTCTAGACACCTGTTTTGGGGATGTAAATATTTCGAGATACGTTTGACGTGTTGTGAAAATTCTTACTATAAATTGTATGTTTGTGTTCGGTTTTCGTCCCTAAACTAACCTAAACATCTATTTACCTACTAGATGGTTACTGCTGGGTGCACGGTAACAAATAGGAAATTGGGAAAATAAATAAAGTTTACGTCACGTATTATTCAAAAATTCTTTTGGTATTGGCAAGCAGGTTTCAGCACCAAGTCATCATCAGCGCCCTAATCTATTGTGACGGGTAGTGCAAAATTAAGATATATAAAATAAAATAAAACGTACTCGTCAGAACAAAGAGTGAGAACCAACACCACGCCATAGACACCAAAGTCATGATAAAATGTAGGGTGTCATAGGTCAAGCTAAAACTTAAAAACTAACAACGGATAAGGCCCACTGTTACAAGTTCAGTTTAAACTTGCAATTGTACGTCAAATCTAGAGTTTCAACTTCATATTGTAGTTATACTGATAGTTGTAAAAGTCGTCCGAAACCCTGTACAGAAACCACACGAGACAAGCAAGGGCGTATCGAGCTTAGAGTAAAAGGGGGCAGGGAACAGAACATCTTCACGAAAAAATAGCTTCGCTCGCAAAAATTTTCTAAAATGTATTCATTTTTTATTCGGCGTTAATTTATTAATTTATTGTCCGGCTTAAAAGAAGGGGGCAACTGCCCCCTTGCCCCCCCCCCCCTGGATACGCCCTTGGAGACAAGCACGACAATTAAAATAAATAAGAGAAAAAACGACTTAATTGTAATAAGCCGTCTAAGGACCGGTATTTTGTATTCAGGTTAAATTATTTGAGCACTGATTATCCTTTTAATCGCCTTTTTGTGGTGGCCCCTTATCTACGGTGGATAATTTTAATTGGCAGCCGCTAAATATTTAACCGTCGGTTGCTAACGTCATTTTTTTGGCATCCTGACATATTCATTCCGCTCAGTGGCCAAACATTGTCGTCGATCGGTAAACTCTCCTTACTGTTCTTAATACTTTATATACTAGTGTTTTTTATGAAGCATCGAAATTCTACAGAATTCCAAGATCTATTCTTAGGTATCACGTATCCGGAACAAGAGGAAAAGAAATCGTGTCTGAAAATGGAAAAGATGGTGGCGGTAAAAATGTATTAAGAATGAAAAAGAATCCAAGTATGTGCAAGAAATGATATCGAATAACATATAAACACTATGAAGAAATGGAAATACCTACATGTTATCCAAAGACGAAGTTGTTTGACTTGATGTAAACGCCCGGTTTTTTTATAAACGGAGAAGCCTTAACTTAAAACAGCGAGTTGGGACAGCTAGAAGAAAATAAGAAAACCCATAGACCATTTTTTGATTTTTTGGTTTAAATACTTGATAAAATATTCAAGGATTTTGATTTACTAAATCATGCTGCCCTAATTTATTATTGCAATGAAACTTCCAGCCATCCATCCGAAAACCAAAACTCTTCGAAACGTTGGATCAAAATGTACAACGACCATTCATCTTATGGTCGGGAAAAATGCAAACAGTGTTATAGTACTCCTAATTTCTCTTGAGTGTTACGTCATCATTTACTACATAACCACAATTTTAGGGTATGTCTTAATTTGGTACATATGATTAAATTCAAATTGACGCTTTTTTATAGGTAAGTGCACGTATTTTCTTAATCGGCGTTAATGGATAAGTTAACCAGTATATTTTTTATTTTTAATAAGCGGTTTATTAAATTATATTATACCTGCCTAATGTAAGTAATAATAAATTAAAAATCATCGTATGAAACTAACCAAACCGGGAGTAACTACTACGTTTCACTTTATTTTTGTTAAAAATCACAAGCAGCCTAAAGAGATAGCTTCAAAGAAATTCCGATTATTAACATTAACATTTTTATTTAAAGTGATATACAACACATCTACAATAAATATTGTTTTACAGCAATCTGTATTAAAGGGTGGGTACTAAATTTTTGATGCAGCATAGAGATCTTAAAGAAGTAAGTACACAGTTGAAAAAAAAAACGAGTAAACAAGTTGGTCTCAAAAAAAAAATTATAATGATCAAGTTCAAACAAAAATATGTTTCTAGTGGCGAACTAATTGTTCTGGAGCACTGTAGATAACGCAAAAGCAGCACATTTGCTGTGTGTATGGCGAGTAGTAGGTAGTAGAGAAATAGATAGAACAGGTTTGGGAGAAAAAATAAGATACGTTGATGTAATTTTTTAAAAAACTCCCAATTATTTTAAACAATGTATAAACGTTCTAACGGAGAATCGCTGTAAAAATAAGTTTTATCACCTATCGAATTCTTCCTCGGATTCACTGTTTTCATCATCTGAATCATCTAAATTGGTGATAAGTGACGGAATGTTCGATGAATCAACACACTTTTCTTGTTTTCAAGCATCGCTAATGCTTATTAGTATGCCGAACATAGTTTTTCCATAACTCAGGAATAACCTGCAAAAAGAGTGTTATTAGTAAGTTAAATAAATAATTTTTTTTTAAATTTGATTGAAAAACGTGCTTTTTCCAACGCCTCGTTATATAAATTCAAAACGCTCTCGTTTGTGATTCGATGAACAGCACGGATTTTCAAATCACAATATCGCTTACACTGGGACCATACCATTTCGATAGGGTGAAAATGACGATGGTAAGGAGGTAATCTACACGGTGGCCATTTTGAAGTGCTAGTTCGTCTATTCTGAAGTAAAAAAAAAACACCAAAACTAAGTTTACTAATTGTCACTATAAAAGAGCGATTTTGGACATCCTACAGTTATTATAATGTAAAATACCAACCGATATCTTCCAGCATGTTCTTTTTTGCTATACCTAAAAGCTCAGCTTTCATAGCAAAAGGAGAAAATGTAATGTGATGCTGCTGCAACCATTCTATTAGGCGAGGTTTGGACCAGTCTTGATTAGGTAACTTTTCTACTTGCATGGAGTGGTAAGAAGCATTGTCCATAATTATCAGTGAGGGTTCCTCCAAATTAGGCAATAGCTGGTCACAAAACCATTTTTCGATATTTCCAGAGTTTATCGAGTCATGGTGGTCGCCTGATTTACTTCCCGCTTTGAATACTAGGCTGGCATTCTGGATAAACTTATCTTCTGAACCAGCACGCAAAACTATGTAGCGTGTTTCTTCTGAGGAAGACTTTTTTCTTACAGTGTTTATCGTGCCATCTTGCCAATTTGTCCTAAATACCCCTTTGAATAATGCTTAAGAAATAGATTAACATTAATTAATAGCGTTTATACACCTTTCCTAAAAACCCATGTTTCCTCTATAAAAACCGGTTTGCGACGAAACACAGAAGTTTCGTTTGTCTTATACTCACTCAAAAATGTTATAATTTTATGTATAATATTTGGTTGTTCCATTAGATAAAGTCAGTTAGAATTATACACTTCCTCCACTTAAACTTACGTTTTTTCAACCACAAAGCCAGGGAACTGCAAGAAATTTAAACTTGATCAGTATTTTGCCAGTGGTTATGCAAAGATTGGAGTGTAACATGTTCACCTGTACTAAAAAAATTAACTCAATAATCTTCGATATCTGTTGTGGAGATTGTTGTACTGTACCTGCTGCATACATAGTATAAATTGGTCCCCTTATTATATGCTCGCAGACTTGATATTGTGGTGATTTCTTACACAATTTAGACTCTTCAACAGCATGATCTTTACTCACTCCATTAGTTACGAGTCTCTGAATTGTTGCTAGGGACACACCTAATGCATCTGCTACCCTCTAGAAAAATAATTATCAGTTTTTTTAAGTATTAATATTTTAAGTACTTTTATCACATATGCTTACATACATTTATTACACTGCATTTGAGTAAGTAGAATAGACGGTGTGTCTATTCTATTTTGCGCTTCTTGATTCGATTTAACAAGAATCGCCGCGTCCGTTTTAGAGGACTAAATGGGAGCAAAGCGGTAACTTATAGCAAAATCTATGAAGCTGCCTATCGGAATATTTACGCATATGCATATTATACCTGTTTTTTACCTCTCCGTTGCCGTTTTGCACCCACAATTCAACCACACCGCTTAGATTTGTCTCCCAAAGAAGATATGCCGTAACTAGTCTTTAATTTTAACGATAATAGTTACTTACTTACGTTATGTACTGCATTTAAAGGTATCAAACTCTTACCCGCCTGTTTTTCTTGTTGGAAATATTGAACTAACTTCAATATTAACACTTGTTCACCCTCCGAGAATGTTTTGCCCGGCATTTTTCGATTTAAGTGCAGATTTGATATTGCCAGTGACAATGTCAATGTCAAATTTGAATATTCTTATCCGACACATGTCGGTGACGCAAAACTTTTGTCTCATACGTTTAACATGCGATAAAGTAGTATGAAAGAGTAATGACGTAACGCTCAAGAGAAATTAGAAGTACTTTAGTATGCTGCTCAGCCCCTGATGGCCAAAAATTGCTTCTTTTACGATATATACCAGGTGTTGCGTCGTCGTGCGGGACATAGAAAATCCCATGTAAATTTCAAAAGAGTCTATTATTGGCCTCCCTAATTATTTTAGAGAAAAAATCTATTTAGATTTTTTGAAGAACATTAAAAACCACAACTAAATGGACAACTGCAGACATTTTTGATTAACCCGTTTACGAGTTATTTCCAATATTTTTTTAAGTATTTTGTCCTTTTTATCACCCTTTATTTACGGACACCAGTAAAACTTCGCTATCAAGCACTAAAAATTAATGAATGACAGCTTTATTTGACGGTCAACTCTTACCTTGACTGGTGTCGGTGAATACGGGGCGATAAAAAAGACAAAATATTAAAAATTTTACTGGCAAATAATTTGTAAACGGGTTGATCAAAAATGTTTGCAGTGAATGCGTGAAGAATCCTATTGATTGAAGAGTGAAGAGTGAATACTGTGGAGAAATTTGCCTTGCTGCTGCGTCCGAAAAAAGTGAATAAGCATTCAAATATTTGCAAGATGGTTTGAAAAGATTTTTGAACCAAATGTTCCAGGGGCTTGCCCCGACTTTATTATCCTTATGTTACCACCCCACTCAACGTATGAATTAAAACCACTGGACGTTGGAGTATTTACAGGCATGAAATCTCAGTGGTATAAAGTTCTTTGTAAAAACAACGATCAAAACCCATAAAAAAAATTCCAAAAGAAATTATTTTATATATATCTCATACAATATGAGAAGAAAAACCAGCGAACTAATCAAGATAATATTGAATTTCCTAATAGTCAGAATATATAAATATAGTAACAGCTGCTCCAGTAAAAATTGTGAATGAGGCAGTGCCTTAATTAAGAACCTCATCCTGGAGCTAAAAATGACACTAACAAAACTTTTCTTAACTATGACCTTCTCAATCAAGCAGAGTTAAATATAACCTGATTGAGAGTAATTTAAATGAGAAAATGCGCAACTCAAAGAAAGGAAAAAGTTTTGCTCTGGATTTTCACGAGAAGAAAAAGAAGAAAAGCAAAGTAGAAAAAACAAAAGAAAAACAAAGTATGCAATAAAAAAAAAATTAAAAAATAGGAATTAAAAGAACAAAAGAAGGAGAAACTGGCAGCAAAAAATAAAACACATTTTTGTCCGAAATTAGCGACTAATCAACTTCAGATATGGAAAGGCAACTGGATGAGAACTACGTCGACGAAAAATTTGGTGGATGACAAAATTATTCCTCTTACCGTTGACTGCTGTAAATTCCCTGTAGCCATAATATGCATCTGATTACTAAGCAAACATTGATGATGTTTGCGTGTCGTATATATAGTTTCGTTAACGATGAAGCTATGAAATGAAAAAAAAAGTTTAAAACCAAAACTTTACAACCCAAAAAGAAATGTGTTTTCCGGGCTTTGAAGCCGGGGTCCAATAGAATTTCTTCCTGACGTTTCGTCTACAGCTGCGACAGACATTATCAAAGGTGATGATGTAATTTGCGAAGTGACCTCCCATGCTTTCCGACGTTGACTGATTTGACTGTGGTGAGCTCCGTGGTATTTATTTCCCCGCCGGCCGGCGCGTCGCGCTGCATTGTAGGGACTGGTTTTGGCACACTTGAAGTATGTTGTAGAACTCGCTTCCAGTCTGCATTCAGAATCGTAAATTTCTCCTTCCTGTTGAAAGTGTGGTCGTGTTTAAAGATCTCTCTCATTAATCTCGGATAGAAACGCTGCAATTGATATAAGATATCCACCTTGTTGAAAAGGATGTCGTGACCTCTGAAGAGTCTGCTCTGCTACTGCTGACTTTTGTGTTTGTCACAGCTTGCAACTCCTCTTGTGTTCCGTAATCCTCGTGTTGACACTGCGATTTGTGCTGCCAATGTGTACCGAGCCACATCTGCATGGAACTCGGTAAACTCCGAGTGCCGATAGGGGATCACTGCGTACTTTGGCCAATCTCAAGCTCTGTTATATTGTACGAATAGGTTTAAAGACAGTCTTAACACTGGGCTTTTCCAGAAGCTTTCCGATCCTGTCCGCTACTTTGTGGATGTATGGTAGACTAGTCCATCCACGCTTTCCATCATCTTCTCCCGTTGTTTTTCCTGGTGCTGTACATTCCTTGAACGGACACCAAAAGCTCTTTCCAGATACTTCATTTCCCGTTCCAAATCAGCCGTCTCACAAATTCTGTTGGCTTTCACAGACAGAGTCTTCATGACTCCCCTTTTCTGTCTGAGATGATGATTTAATCCGTTATTGAGGTATCGGTCGGTGTGGGTTGGTTTTCCATAAACGGTGTGCTCAATCTTTCCATTCGCGCTTCTTGATACTAAGACATTCAAAAAAAGATAGGCGTCCTTCCTTTTATATTTCCACAGTGAATTTAATTTTTTGGGTTGATAGAGTTGAGTTGTAAGAGGAAATTTTGAAGTTCGCCCTCGCCATGGCTCCAAAAAGGTTTCGTTCACGTATCGGAACCAGAACTTTGGCATTTTATATGCGTTGCCAATACCTTGACCTCAAAAATTTCCATAAAATAGTTGGCTATTGCTGGACTATGAGAACTGCCCATAGCTACACCATCAGTTTGTTCGTAGAAATCTTCCTTCCATTTAAAATATATAGTGGTTAGGCAGTGTTGGAACAACTTGGCAATATCTTGTGGAAATTCCTGGTTAACATGTTCCATGGCTTCCATAATTGGTCCTCTTGTAAAAACAGTAAAAAAATTCAGTTTTTCGACGAAATTAGTGGAGTCTTCTATAAAGTTGTCAGTATTTCCTATTTTAGCTTGCAGCAGTTTTCGCGATTTTGTAAGTCGGGCTTCCTATGGTGCTCACAGTAGGTCTCAGTGGCAGATTTGTGGATCTTTGGCAAACCGAATAGCCTTAGTGGCAAAGCTTCTTAAGTCTTAAACTCGCAAAGATTTTTTAAGCTTAGTCATTTCATCCGATGCCACGTCCTTTATTAAATTACTGGTGGCCCTCAGGATCCGGGCCGTTGGATCGCAAGTTAGCTTCTTGTAGGTGGTGGGATCTAACAGTGTCCTGATTCTCAACGAGGTGGATATCTTATTTCAATCACAGCGTTTCTATCCGAGCCTAGCGAGGGAGGCCATTGAGATCTTTAAACACAACAACAATTTCAATAGGTAGGAGGAGATTACGTTTCTATATGCAGGCCGGAAGCGAGTTCTACGACATATTTCAAGTGCGCCGAAACCCCGCGCCCCAACTACCCCCACCCTGGTCACTCCACTCTAGCGCGACGGTGGCGTAATAAATACCAAAGAGCTCACCACAGTGGAATCAGTCAACGTCGGGAAGCACGGGAGATCACTTCCCTCATTGCCTCATCGCTTTTAATAATGTCTGCCACAACTAGACGAAACGTCAGTAAGAAATTCTTTAGATTGTATTTTTACCGGCCTTGAATGCCTTCACAGTCTTACAAATAAAAATGGTCAATTCAAAAAGTCATTCAACACTGGAAGAACCATATGGTCTATAGTGCATTTTGTTCTCGTCATGCAGAGTCACGAGTATCTGATTGCAATTCTGCGTCAAGTACATTCCATCCCTTGATGATCGGCAGTCTTTGAGTCTTGATGATATCAGAACTCCTTATGAACTTGGAATAACCTGTTGAGGCTCTTTCTAGTCAAGTTCCGGGCCCTCCAAAATTCCGTTGGTCATGGTATAGCCTCGCTCTGACCATGTCTTAACCTCGATGTCATACTCTAAGAATTTTAAACTAAGAATTGGCTGAAAAGAAGCTTGAAAATATGAATATTTCAGGATTTTTTCTCAGGATTACACTGTACTTCTTATTGTGTTAATAGTATTATCTGTGGCTTTTTAGAGCTACGGCCAAGTAACTCCTTGTCGCTGGAATAATTTCAAAAAGTATTCAACCAATTCAATCGGAGAATCCTTCTGATGATTCTCCTTCAATCAAAATCTGCCATTTCATCAGTTCTATCATAAGATGAAGGAGAGCTTCGTACAGAGGAGAGAAAAGAAATTTTAGATAGTAAAACAGCAAAATTATCCAGAAAAAGTCGTATACCCAAAAGAAAGCAAATTTGCAACATTCAAAAAAATATCGGTAAACAACATAGGATTCAGTCTCTCAAGCTAATGAAACCGCTTTTAGAAAACATTATTTGACAGATTTTAAATTCAAAAACACTCTTGGAAGCATTTACCAAGATGTCATAAAATAACGTCGACTAGGGATGTTCTCTGTCGAATATCGATATTAGTTTAGCATGTCATACCCCAGGTGATTAATCAAGTTTTCGGCATTTGAATGTGACCAATCTCTGGCTCCTTCAAAGAAAAAACAACAGACAAAAATTACACCCAAAAATAAAGGAAAGGTTTCTTACAAAAAAAAAACAAAGTTGTATCACCTTTGTTCGTCCCTTTCAGATATTCACAACAAGCTGATTTCTCACAAAGTGATAGTTTTCGTAAAGAACTAATCGAATAAAGAATTTACAATATGTTTACAGGCTTTTTCACTTACTGAATTAAATTTAATAGGCAATTAAATTAACTATTTCGGTTCCTTATTCTATTGCATAATATTACATACATGCAACCCATATTGTAAACTAAATTTTCGTAGTAATGAAATCGAGTAAACAAACTTTTTTTTCCATAATTGTACTAGTTGAAACATGCTTTACTTATGTAATTTTTCATTCGAAAACACGTACTTAAAAATACATTACATGATACTATGACTAGTACCCTAGTAATATCCTTAAAAGCACACCTCTTTGTAGGTGAATAACGTAAAAATTCAGAACAAGCAATATCAATAATAATTATCATGAATATGATCTCCAGAAACATTTTCAAAAAGGGAAATTTTCGCCTGCAATTTAATTAAACCTTAAAAGCGGATTAGTCGGTTAATGCGGATCTTCATTGCCTTTAATTCGATAAGAAGCAATTTGAGACGCTAACTACGTTAATATCCGAAGCCCCATTTCATAAACATTGATTATACGGGTTAATGTCGACCTCAAGAAACTTTTTTCCTCCGAGAGCCAGAGGCGACTTAAACGCCTTGGGCGATCGGAAAGAGACAAATCGAATTCTCCCTCTTAACAAATCTTTTAAAAGTTAAAAGTGAGAAGACGTATGTTACCTAAACAAGAACATAAAGTTACGCTGAGAGGAGCGAAAATAAAAAAAAAACATCAGCTGCATGCATTCTTGATTCAGGCCAGAAGGTAATATCTTCCCGAAGGAAATAAGGCGGGGAGAGTGATTGTCCTCATCGCCTTCAGACAGGAGTCCATCTCGGGTTTTGGATTGGTATCAAGGACGTTTAGACGGGGAAATTTGCGCCGGCGTTTTACATTTTTGAAAGAAAATTTTGCAAGTGATCTTTGATCTAAACACGTGCGTGTATTTGATAGTTATGATTGTTGAAAAATCGAATAATTGACAATATTAGATTTTTTTATTTTTTTACAATATAAAAGTTTTATTGTTTACATTAACACTTAACGTTTTAATCATGAAATGTGTTGTATTTTGTAGCTAAAATTAACTTTTTTTCTTGAGGCTGTTTATAGCCTCTCGAACTGTATAGTTGTGGCTGTAGTCTTTTTGGCTCTGGTTTGGCCTCGCATGTAGATGCAGCTACGAAAGTAAATTCCAACAGATTAAGAATAATTTTACTAATATTTCACAGAATGATTTGGCATCATCATCTCTATACCACATCTACATCTATAATCAGTATACACCAACACTAGATTTTGGATAATCCCTACAAAGTATTGCTTATAACATAAACTTCTTTACAAAATTATCAGTCAACTAAAAATATCCTGCAAATTTTTTGCTTCTTTTTCTTCTGGTGCCGTATTCTTCTTAGCTCGTTGGCGTTGTGTTCACTGGACAATATAAAGTGTTCCTTCCTCGCCTCTTCTAAATATCGTGTTGGCATCAGCGATTGGCACCAGTTTTGGATATAGCGTAGCCAAGAGTGTTGTTTCCATCTTGGTCCTTTTTCCCTCGACTTTTCCCATCAGTATAGTTTTTTCATAGATTATACCTAGGACCTCGGAGAATATGTCCTAGGTAGGATGTTTTTCGTTGTTTTACGATGTTTAACAGTTGTCGGTCGGTGATTGCTCTCTGTAAGACTTGTTCGTTGGTTACATGTTCTATTCAGGGAATCTTAAGTAGTTTTCTCAGGATCTAGATTTCGAAGGACTCTATTCTTCGAAGGGATTTGACCTTTGGTGACCAGATTTCTACACCGTATAGTAGTATAGGTCATATGTAGGATTTTACCAGACGAAGGCGGAGCCCTAGTGATACCTCCTGTCGCTAAAGAGAGGTATTGAACTGGATAAATATGTTTCGAGCAGTGGCTACACGTATTTTTATCTCTTCGTCGTTGTCCCATTTGTCGTTCGGTGTTTTTCCCAAGTATTTGAATTTATTCACCCTCTCGATCTGATTATTGTCGATATAGAGTTCTTCATTGTCGTGGGGTTGTCTGCTCACTATCATCAGTTTGGTTTTGTTTATGTTGATATTAAATCCAAACTCCTTTCCTTTTGCGTTTATGGCATTTACGATGTCTTATAGATCTTCAATGTTATCTGCTAAGATCGCCGTATCGTCAGCGTATCTTAAGTTGTTGATGGGAATACGACTTATCTTTATTCCCCTTGGATTATTCCCCAGTGCTAGTTGAAATCTGCAGTGCTAGTTGCTATACATATCATACAACATATTATACCCTGCTATATGTTGAACAGAAGTGGTGACAATACGCATCCCTATCGAACTCCCTTAGCTATGGTTATGTTGTCCGTGTGATGTGAATCATGAGTTCGTAGTTTTATTGTTTGATTCCAATATAGTTTGTGTATTATTTGAATATCTCTTTCATTGATGCCAGCTTCTCGTAGGATGGTTTAGGTCTCACTTTTGGTATATTCTCTTGTGGATTATTTTTAGAAATGCCTTTAGTACACGACTCATAAGGCTAATAAGTCGGTGGTCTTCGCATGTTTTTGCATTTGGTTTTCTGGAGATAGCAACAAAGGTGGAGGTTAGCCTGTCGTTTGGGTTCTCCCCACTCTCATATATGTTGTTAAAAAGTCTGCACAGTTCTTTAGTGTTTATTAGTTTCAGCACTTCAGCGTGTACATTATCTGGGCCAGGTGGCTTTTTGTTTTTTAGTGCCGGGAGTGCACATATGACCTATGCTTCTAGTATGGGTGGTTCCGTGGCTTCATTTGGGCATTTGTTAGGTGTTAAGGTTCGTGCGTCTTCGAACAGGCCCTGTATATATGTTTCCCACATCTTACATGTCCTGGGTGTCTGTTTATTTTTGGTGGTTTTTGAGTTATTTGCCTTCTTAAACCTGTTGACTATCTCCTTTAGTTTTTGTGGAAGTGGAAGCTGTCATGTTTTTCATGTAGTTTTTTCTTCTTCACATGGTTTAGATAACCATGTGTTCTTTGCCTCTCTAATTCTGCGACGAATGTTTCTGTGGATTTCATTATGTTTCAGTGTATTATCCTTTGCTAGTCTTCTTTCCTCCATCATATCTAGGATCTTGTCGGTCATCCACCCCCTCGTAGCTAGTATTTTTTTGTATCAAAGGACCGTCTCTGTAGCTTCTCGTATATTCACTTTGATGTTATTCCACTGTTGTTCTATGTTCTCCTCGGCAGTTGTTTTGTCTGCCATTCTCTTGCTTGAATCATCCCTTAGTTTGCCCCGTTCTTCAGTGTTGCTAAGAGCATCAACATTGTATTTTTTGGCTTTTGTTCCCCAGGTTACTAGTTTTCCCTTAAACCTAAAGTTGCCGATTAATGGGTTGTGATTTGATGCGATGTCGGCTCCGAGATAAGCTGCCACTCCCTGGATGCTATTTTGTAATCTTTTTTTTGATCAGGAGGTAATCAATTTGATTACGAATTAATTGTCTCTCATCATCATCTTGAGGGGATTTCCAGGTGTATAGTCTTCTGAGTGGTAGATTCTAGAATGTATTCGTGATGACAAGCTCTTCCTCTTTACAGAATTGTATGAGCATTTCTCCCCTTTCATTCTTCCTTCCAAGTCCATATTTTCCTATAATGCCGTCTATCGAGTCTCTTCCCACTTTCGCGTTGAATTATTATACAGAATGTATTGTTCTTTTTACTGTTCTTCTTAATTCTCGCAGTTGTTCGTAGAATTGTTCGGCCTCGTAACTGGGTTTATCGGCTGTGGGTGCATAAACTTTTCTTATGTTTAAGTCTATCGGCATCTCCGCCATCTGTAGCAACAATAGTCCATCGGAGTAGGGTACGAAATTTTTGACGTGTTTCCTGAGTGATTCTTTTATCAATATTTCCACTCCATTTCTATGGTGAGTATCAGTCTCTTCAGTTCCCGAATAATAGAATGTTGTTCCGTCTTGTGAGCACGTTCCGCTATTTGCCCATCTTGTTTCGCTGATTCCCAAGATGTCAATGTCTAGTCTTTTCATTTCCTTTACTGCATTTGCAAGTTTTTGTTCTGTTTTCTGTTCTTCAACTTTACTATGTCAAGCTGGGGGATTTTTAGCACCTCCTGGTGATTTAACACCTGCCCGGGACTGGAGGCCATTCTTATAGGTTTTCTTTCCATAATAAAGTCTGTGAACAGGTTGTGTCCTGGGGATAACCCTTTGGATCTTTAATGCAGTGGTTTTCCGTTGTCTTCTGCATTTTCATGCCGTTGATCCTTTTAGGGTTCATCCGCCTTTAGGAACAATTTCTCATTCCTAGGACAGGGAGTTGCCCTGATTCTCAACAACTCTTCCACCCGAAGCTGTTGGTTGTTGAGATGGGACTATTTACTCCGGCAGCCGTTTGGTCGACAGACCCTGTTTTGTTATCCAGAAGGGTGCACCACGTGCAGGCGACGTTGTCATTTGGGTCGGTATTGGTTCGTTACCGTCACCCCTTTACACCCCTTGCAGTCGCCCTCAATGTCCAACCCTCCACATCGTATATTGTAGAATTTGTTGATCTATTGCTAGAGAATTTCATGATATTTATTGGCAGTATATATGCATTACAGGATGAAACAGATATTCAATGAATGAATTGAAGTTTTCAGTATCAAAGTTGCGACTTATTGTTAGTCAAATACATTTTAGGTAACATTCTACGGTTCAGAAATGCTCAACGTTTCGATACTTTATTGAAATTTCATTAGAAAAGCTTCACTAGGAATACTTCATTACATGAATTTCATATTCACATTTTCAGTGAGTGAAGTTAGTCAAGCAGTGTAAGTAGAAACGAAACGCAACCATTAATACGCGCATATAAATTTTACCAGATTATCCACCATGTCAAACAATTGTTAAGTTGTGAAGAGTGGTAGCTTTCACGCCGTTAGAATGGATGTAAAATTCAAATGCTTAACCCATGCCTCTCTTTTACCATTTCCATACTTGTTTTTCAAAATGCATACATGGGAACAACAAGTATCTGGATTCAGTGAGCCCTGAAATGAACTTTATGTGTGGCACAAAATGAAGAGGAGACACTAAGCAAGCAGTAAACTATAGCAAACTACTTAATTCAAGAAATAAAACAAACACTTTTTGGGTTATTTCTAACTTGAAACTAATGGACAAAAGCAGTAAGTCTACGAAGATCAAATGGGTCATTTTACAGTGATCCTAGTTAGGTTGTGGATGCATTCAGCTCACAATTTAAACTTTCGCTCCTTCCACATAATGCAGTACAGTTCCATACTGGATGGATATATCCTATCCTCTACCTTGAACTGGTCGAACACAATTTTGGCACTAGAACTTGCGACAATGCATAAGAATAGATATTTGCACTGTTCCTCGTATTATATAACGATATATTTATGATCATCTTTCTTCAAATTTCTTTCTTTCTGAAATTTTCGAAAGAATAATTTATAACAGATTAGATCCTTCCTGAGCAAATATGAAATCCACGATGAAAGTCAGATTGGTTTTCGATCAGGCATGTCTATTGAATTAACCCTATACAAAACGGTTAATTATATCAGTGAACATAGTGATAGAGGCCACAAGGCCTCAGGTGAATGCCACAACCCTGAATCCATAACGTACATCTTACGTAGTCCAATGCATTTGATTTGCATAATCAAATGCTTCGGACAGGTCATGCAACACTGCGGTCGTGGTTTCCCTACCGTTTATTCTAATTAAAGCCTTCCCTAAAAAGCGGTAATCTGCATCTGTGGTACCAATGGCAGCACAAAAATTGTTGGCCATTTAGTACTCGTTTTGGCATTCAGCAAAACACGACCAGATGTTCATTTTGAAAAGTGTAGAAGATAAAAATATTGGGCGGAAGGCAGACAAATTACCCATATCAAAGTAAAAGTTTTTTGGGTTATCATGATTGGCTACTATTGGAGTAGCGGCTTGATACTAATTAAGTGATAGATGTACCTCAAGAATGCGCTCCTGCTTACTCTAGCTTTGGTTTACCTCCTATTACAAAATAGGGAAAACCGTTGTCATGCCACTAAATCCCTGTCAAATTCTGTATTTCTCTTTTCAACATACCAAAGCCACCAATCTCCAAACCAAAATCCTATTTTGTCTCAAATAATCAAAAAACTAAAAAGAAAAAGTTAATGGACCTAACTAAAAAAGAAATACACTACACTTTCTCCACTGAGAACCACGTGGCAGCCAATATGGCAGGACTGAATAAATTCTATGGCGGAGGCGACACAATAACAGAATGCGACAACCTTATCAAATAAAAATGAACTGTTAATAAGACTAGAATACAAAAATAAAACAAATGCAATTAAAATAAAAAAAAACATAAGACATGAGTCAGGAAAGTCTGCTCGAAATAAAAAATAGTTAAAACCTCCACCCTAACTCAACACATAAAAAATCATAAATAACACATATTTTAAAATGGAAGCGTTCAAATAAATCTGGACGACAGGACGAAAATAAACCTCATAAGACTGCAAAGGGAGTGAGACAGGGAGACACTTATCTCGCCCAAAGTGTTCATCCTTGTTCTCGAAGACATCTGTAAGAAACTGGAATGGGACACTAAAGGTATAAACATTGTCAAAGTATATATAAACTATTTCAGACTTGCAGACGGCTAATTTTGTTAGAAAATTAATAACCTCTAAAATTAAAAGAATTAAATGAAATGAAACATCTGTACGACGTGTTGATGTTGAAACTGTGGGCCTTAAAATTAAATCTAAGAAAACAAAAATAATAAACCAAGAACAGACAAATATAACAATACAGAACCAGAAGATAGGAAGAAGTCCAAACCAGGATGACCAAATATAAAGAAGAACACATCTAACATGGCCTTCGGTAAACTTGCATACACTTTGAAAAATGATTCAATTCCCATAAAACTGAAAAGAAATTATACCGGGTGTCCAGCACAACCCTGGACATAGGAGATTAACATGGGAAATCGGTTTTTATTTTTTGGCGCCTGTACCGTTGAATTGATTGAATAACTCTAGGAGTAAAGTTGTAGAGCGTATGGTCAGCTATCATCCTGTAATTTTTTTAATACCCCAGTTTTGGCCGTTTTTTGGAAAAACGCCTCGAAAAGTGCAAAAAATGTAATTTGGAGCATCTCCCCCGCCATGCAGTGCAATGTCGCCAACATATTTCCACGCATAATCATGTTAATTACTACATGATAGTCCCTCAAAATAATTGGCGACACTGCACATGCATGGCGGGGATGCCGAGCCACATTCAAATTCTTGCACTTTTCAAGGCGTTTCTCCAAAAAACAGCCAAAACTGAGGTATTGAAATTACAGGACGATAGCTGACCATAAGCTCTACAACTTTACTCTTAAAAGTTTGTCAATCAAATCCACCGTACAGACGCCAGAAAAATAAAAACCGATTTCCTATGTTAATCTCCTATGTCCATGGTTCTGCTGGCCACCCGGTACTACACCTGCATATCACCGGTGTGTAGCTATCGAGTGGACTTTCACCAAAAATCTGCTAAAAAACTGGAAAGAACCCAGAACGGAATGAAGCTAAGAATATCACTAAGAAACAAAATTAACACAGAAAAAATACCAAGTTGAGACGTAAAATGAAAGTCAGGGACATCGGAGAGGAGATAGCAGGGATGAAGTGTAGATGGGGTGGCTACATAGCCAGATCCATATCATCAGATAGAATTGAAGAAATCTAGAGTGGAGACTAGAGAGACAACAAGAAGCATGGGAAGACCTTAAAAAAGATGGGTGCTGACATAAGGATAGGGACAAGCGAATACAGCTTTGTCAGAATTCTTGAAAAAAATTGCAGAGCGACTTCTTCTTAATGGTCAAAAAGTGTTCCCTCTTGTGGGCAACAAATTAATAACCATTTCCTTTCAGTCTCGCCAATGAAAGGCTAAAAACAGTCAATAAAACACCTATGTTGCCACATATTGGATTTTTTTTTAGTACATAACTATTAACAATACAGAATTAGATGAAAGAAAAACGTTGAATACTATGTTGGATTTTGATATCAGACTATGAAACTCAAACCGAGACGCTGAAATGAAGAGAAGAACACAACCAACATTGGCCGACTTATCGGTAGAATTGCATACGTATTGAAAAATAACTCCCTTCCCATTAACTTGAAAGGTAATTTATACTACACGTGCATATTACCGGTGTGTACCTATAGAATGTAGACCATATTCCTCTCAAAAAATATGCTAAAAAACTGAAAACAACCCCCAGAGAGCGGCGAATATCACTAAAAAACAAAATTAGAAACACCAAGTGCAAGCAGTAGGAGGTAGCAAAGCTGAAGTGGAGATGGTCTAGCCAGATATGTTATAAACAAATGGATACTAAGAATTGTGGAGTGGAACTTAAGAGAGACAACATGAAGCATGAAAAGACCTCAGAAAAGATGGGTGGCTGACTAATGATAGTGGCATTAGTACATCCATACATTTAAGAGAGGTTGACAAAAAAAGAGAACAAGAACGCTTCGTGAGAAGTTCTTGAATTAAATTGGGTGACTTAACTTCTTCTTAATGATCGAAAAATTGTCTTCGATTTCTTTGTGGGTTAATAGATAACACAAAAATAGGACACCTGGAGAAGACAGGACAGAAGAAGCAGTGCATTCCAATTTAGGTAAATTTCCTGGCAAAAACTCAAAACAACAGAGTATTTGTTACTACCATATTGTAGAAGAAACTCTCCTAACAAATTAAAAATAATTTTCTTTCTATCTCTCCAATTAAAGGCTAAAAAAAGTAAATAAAATACCTACGTTGCAACATATATTCGTTTTTTTTTGGTACATACCTACTTAAAATCGTTTTAAGATTTTTAAACAAAACTTTCCAATTTAAACCACCCTAAATTTCCCTATAGTTTAGGATTAAGAGAACCCCACAAATTTGTTTGTATCACCCTGTAGACCTAATAATAAGCTTATTTCTAAATAGATTTTGTTACATCAACACGACGCAATCCAAATTGACTAGACTAATTGATAGCAGGATATTCAACAAAACAATGATATGTCAAGAATGTTAGCCGAAGCAATTATGGAGCAGTTCCTAAAAATAGTAGTTTTATGTTGAGTGGTGGTTGTTACCTCAATTGATTGAATTTATTGCTAGTCAAACATATTGTGTTAAATTGCTTAACGAGGTTTTTAATAGTCACTTGTATAACGAGTGAAAAGTTGAACTTTTTGGAGGGGCCCCAGTATAGAGCCGTGTGGAACACCCACATTAACTATCCATTTGGCAGGCAACAATCCATTGACCCTAGTGGCCTGCACACGATACCTCAAGTAAATTCAAATGAGCTGGATAACCCCCTGGTAGAAGCCAACGCAAACAAATGCCTTGGACAAGTCACACAGCACTGCATTGGTGTAAGCCAAGTTTTCGAATGAGCTGTATATCTGATTCAGCAGGCTCAACACTGCCCGAGTAGCATCTCTCCCCCCACGAAAACCAAATTGGCCCTCAAAGAACAGACTATTCCGTTGAAAGTTGTCAATCATACTAGTGGTGATTGCTCTTTCAACGATTTTGGATAGTACGGACAACAGAGAGATAGGCCTGTGGTTGGAAACATCAGACATGTCACCCTTTTTGAAGATAGGAGCAACTGTGATTTTTTTAAGCACTCAAGAAAGCAGTTTTGATTTATGCATTGATTTTTGAGGTTGGTAACTGGAATTATGATCAGGTTTTTTATAGATTTAATGATTGAAACAGTGAATCTAAAGATGTTTGTATATTATTTGTTTTTTTTTTAATTATCTCTAATGCAGCTTACTTAGGTATAAATAAGCTCAGTAAACTGGAAGGAAGTTTGGACACCCTGAAGACCATCCAAAGGATAGGTATCTGACGGAAGAATGCTATGGAAAAGACTGCCTGCAAGCTGCTGAGAGAATGCTTGTGAAATGACTAAATTTTTTATCCGGAAGTAGATTATCGTCATCAACAAAACCAAAAAATTAATAGAGGCTCGATAAGGTGGAACTTTTCACTCAACAAGACCTTCTCGTTTACATGCTTTGCCATAGGCCAAATCGTATTTTTTTGCTTTGGATTTTGACGGAATGACAGTAGTTAAAGCACTTTGGGCAGCTTCCTCAATGTCACTAGGAATATCACTTTGCGCATCTGATATGGATCTGTACCTTTTAGCAGAGATTCTACGCGACTCTTTTTAGCACGAAAACTAGAGCCAAACTCCAAACTTGACAATAAACAATATGTGTTTCTAGACAACAGTCCAGTACTAGCACACATGTATTACTGCCATCGGCCTTCAAACTAGATAGAATCATGGCCATTTCCACCAAGCAAATTTTAAGAAAACTTAAAGTTACGGGCCCTTAAACCATATGTATTAGCATCTAAGTATACTTACAAATTGCTTGGTGCGATCGGCCATCAGTGAGTCAATCATAAATTGTCAGGTTTGTTTACTTCCAACATGTCTATGGACCACAGCGGGCGCGCGTCTTATGGGAAATGAAAAAATGGCCGCTGAGTCGGGTAGTCTATCGGGAAGTGGTACATATACGACAATATCTCACCATAATGATAAAATCTTTAATAAAACAATAACAAATGTCACACAAAACTTTCGCAGGCACAGTTCAATGAGGTTGACACACACATTGAATTGACAGCTCTGTTGTCATTTCATCCATTAAGAAGATTTTCTAACTATGTTTTGATCGTGGTGTATGGCTACATTTGGATACACAACATATAAACATATGGGTTGTGTAGTGGGACCCTGAGGTCGGCCAACACCGCACCGAACCTTTAGAAATGATGCCAGATAAAATTTTTATAAATAAAGGACTCTAGTTAATTCTTCCTCTCTGATTACTGCAAATACAGTTTAGTCTAGTAATTATGTCTTAAGTTAAAAGGATCATAATATTATAGCCATGCCACGCAAAGATCCAAAATTAGAAAAATCTTGTATGAAACTCGATGGGAACTCGCATCCTTTTGCGGGACCTCGCTTCGTTCATCCCGCAGAAATCTGCTCGTTACACAAAATAGTACTTTTCCCAACTAGTTACATAAATAGCTAGTGTATCAAAAATTAACCAACTTTATTCTTTTTAACAATCCCAGATGTATCGTTGGTGGAAATATCTTTTCCCAGCCGATTCTCCGGAGGCAGCAATTTGTCCACGATCTCCACATTCCCTTCCGCCTCGCCCTTGCCCTCCCTTGGGGATCCCCTCACGCAGCTGCCGTCCCTGTTTTCTTTGGGGAAACGGTCGACAAACTTACTTTTTGCACACTCAGGTAATACCAACTTGTATTCTTAAAGACGTCGTACGACAGTAAAATACGATTTAGCTTTGAGCTCAATTATTTTTACAAAAACATTGTTTCTGCCATGCAACGTAAACACGAAAGTGTTAGAAAAAAAATTAACTACTTTTGGGGAGACGATTAAAAGTAGCTGACGTCGTTTCGATTTATCCAACGGTTAGTCATCTGTTTTTCTTCAACCGCCAAATTTTCTCCCCCATTGAGTGTGATTTTACGAAACGTCGATTTTAGTCACTAAACTGGACAATCTTAGTTCATCTTGTTTTAGTTAGTTTTTAGTAAGTTGGTTCTAAAATTTAAATTTTATTTTCTCCATGGGTTTTTGGTTCACAGTATTTTTATGCTGTTTTGAACGAGTTAAAAATAATTATAAATTAAAGATAATTTTATTTAAAAACATGTGTAACTAGTGGTCATATTAGAAGTTAATTAAATAGCTTTGATGTTTTTTTAATATGTATTGCCTGGTAATATGGTAACCCACCAATAATAATTATAAAAAAAACTAGTGATATACTTTTATAGAACAATTACAGGCTAATTATTGTATGTTGTGTTAACATGCTACATCAACTCAGTGACGTTTATTATCAAAGGCCTAGTATAGCAACACCCTTGTGCGACGATAGTCTGATTCGGTTGGAAAGTTTTTAATCATTATGCATGTCGTTTGGGTTATAGCAATATCACTAGCAGTTTTTGTTTTTATCCTCAGGTACTGGTGCTTTTGGTGCAGAAGCAAGGTATGTTTGGTGGGAAAGACTGCCCTTATTACCGGAGCAGCGTCAGGTAAGTCATGAATCTACTTATGAGAATGATTGAATTTAGATATTATTACGGCCGTATTCACCATCGCGTTGTGAGGGTGTTGAAACTTTAAAAGAGTGGTGGTTAAATTTAACCGCTCGAAATTTTGTTTTTAAACTGCTTAACGAAATGTTAAGTAAGAAAAGTGTGGTTATGTTTTGGCTTTCCCTCTTTTCTCTGTTTACAATTTCTGAAGATTTTTTGGTACTTTATTGTATTTTTGTATATAGTTGCTAGATCTTTTTCTTTGGGGTTGAGTTTCCACTTTCTTTCGTTTTAAAGTTTTTGAGAGCTTTCTAAGTCATAAAACTTGAATAGTAACAATTTCTGCAAAACCCCTTACTCTTATAAGTACTTCCTAAGACGTAAAAAGTAAAGAGTAGGGTTTTTTTACTAACCAATTACAGTATTGAGAGCGTTGTAAGTCACCAAACCTGAAGAGTAACGATTCTTCTAAAACTCCTCATTCTTGTAAGTACTCTCTGAGACGTAAAAAATGAAGAGTAGGGTTTATTAAATTACGTTTGGAAAAACGTAATTTAATTCTGAATAATTCTGAGTAATTGAAGGAGTAGGGTCTTTAGATGCAGTATTTACAGTTTTGAAAGCTTTCTCAGTCATAAAACTTGAAGAGTAAAGATTTTTCTAAAACTCTTCACTTTTGTAAGTACTCTCTAAGACGTAAAAGGTGAAGAGTAGGGTTTATTAAATTATATTTCGTAAATCGTTCTGAATAATTAAAAGAGTAGGGTTTTTAGATGCGCTTTTTATAGTTTTGAAAGCTTTCTAAATCATAAAACTTGAAGAGTAACGATTTTGGCAAAATTCCTTACTCTTGTAAGGACTCTCTAAAGTGAAAAGTAGAGTTTATTAAATTATTATTCAGTAGTTGAAAGAGTAGGGTTTTTCACAAACGAATTACAGTATTGAGAGCTCTCTAAGTTATCAAACTTAGAGATTAACGATGTTTGCAAAACTGTTTATCCTTGTAAGTAATCTCTAAGAACTAAAAAGTGGTAATGGTACGGTGTATAAAATTACATTTCTGAAAACCGTTGTAGGTAATTGGAAAAAAATGGTTTTTTACAAATTAATTACCGTTTTGAGCGCTTTCTAAGTCAAAAAACTTGAAGAGTAACGATTTTTTGCTTTATTCTTATAAGGACTCTCTAAGACGTAAAAAGTGAAGAGTAGAGTTTATAAATTTACATTTCTGAAAATGTTGTGAGTAATTGAAGGACTAGGGTTTTTCACAGACGAATTACAGTATTGAAAGCTTTGAAACCCATAAAACTTGAAGAGTAACCATGTTTGCAAAATGCGTTACCCCTGTAAGTACTCTTTAAGACGTAAAAAGTGCAGAGTACGGTTTATAAAATTACATTTCTGAAAACCTTCTGAGCAATTAAAAAAATATATATTTTTTACAGTCTAATTACAGTTCTTAGAGATTTTTAAGTCACAAAACTTGAAGAGTAACAATTCTTCTAAAACTCCTCACTCTTGTAAGTATTGTGTGAGACGTAAAAAATGAAGAGTATTGTTTATTAAATTACCTTTCGAAAAACGTTCTGAGTAATTGAAAAAGGAGGGTTTTTAGATACACTATTTACAGATTTGACAGCTTTCTAAGTCATAAAACTTGAAGAGTAACGATTTTTGCAAAACTCCTTACTCTTGTAAGGACTTTCTAAGACGTACAAAGTGAAAAGAAGAGTTCATCACTTTTCTGAAAACGTTGTGAATAATTGAAAGAGTAGGGTTTTTCACAAACGAACTAAAGTATACAAAGCTTTCTAAGTCATAAAACTTAAAGATTAACGATGGTTGCAAAACTCCTTATTTTCATAGGTACTCTCTAAGACGTAAAAAGTGAAACTAACGGTTTATAAAATTCCATTTCTGAAAACGTTCTGAGTAATTGGAAAAGAATGGTTATTTCACAAACTAATTGCCGTTTTGAGAGCTTTCTAAGTCATAAAACTTGAAGAGAAACGATTTTTGCAAAACTCATTAAGGTGCATTTTTTATCAATTTGCATTTGAAGTGAAACTTCGGCACGCGTGCTGCATTGGAATTTATGCATTTTCAATGTCATGTCAAGCACAAATTGGTTTTTGTCTGTCATATACATTAAGAGGTTATTCCACAAAACATTATTTAGGTTATTCATTTATATTTGTCACTTAAAACTCAAATACCTATATCTATTAGAAGCATAAACTGGACTAACTTTATTTTTTGTGATTAATAGTTGGTTTATATGTAGTACACTTTCAACTTGTAGTTTTAATAACTATTGACAACTTGTGTCAGCACGGATTTCAAAAGCTTACAAATAATTTTGACAGCAGCGGCACGCGTGCTTGCCCGTGGAGAGCATGAATTGAATTGTAAATGGAAACGTTTGGCAGCCAATGAACAAACAAACGGGTCGAAGTTTCAATTCAATTGCAAATTGATTAGAAATGCACCTTCACTCTTATAAGGGCTCTCTAAGGGTGACTTTACAAGTTCGAGTAAAACTTCAGATTGAAGATAAAACTCCGGATATAACCTACATTTCATTGTTTATCTGTCAGGTAAACAATGCAATGTACATCAAGTCTGGTGTTTTATCTTCAATCTGAAGTTTACTTGAACTTGTAAAAGTCGCCCTAAGACGTAAAAAGTAAAGAGTAGAGTTTATTAATTTACATTTCTGAAAATGTTGCGAGTAATTGAAAGAATAGGGTTTTTCACAAACGAACAAGAGTATTCAAAGCTTTCTAAGTCATAAAACTTAAAGATTAACAATGTTTGTAAAAGTCCTCACCATTGTAAGTACTCTCTAAGAAGTAAAAAGTGAAGGGCACGGTTTATAAAATTACATTTTTGAAAACGTTCTGAGTAATTAGACAAGAATGGCTTTTTCACAAACTAATTATCGTTTTGAGCGCTTTCTAAGTCATAAAACCTGAAGAGTAACGATTTTTGCAAAACTCCTTACTCTTATAAGGACTCTCTAAGACGTAAAAAGTGAAAAGTAGAGTTTATAAATTTACATTTCTGAAAATGTTGCGAGTAATTGAAAGAATAGGGATTTTTACAAAGGAATTACAGTATTCAGAGCTTTGA
Source organism: Taphrorychus bicolor (assembly GCA_951812265.1). Taxonomy (NCBI): domain Eukaryota; kingdom Metazoa; phylum Arthropoda; class Insecta; order Coleoptera; family Curculionidae; genus Taphrorychus; species Taphrorychus bicolor. The sequence goes on from OX638297.1 coordinate 27,927,744, forward strand.
AACCTATAAAACTTGAAGAGTAACGATGTTTGCAAAACGCGTTACCCCTGTAAGTACTCTTTAAGACGTAAAAAGTGCAGGGTTCGGCTTATAAAATTACATTTCTGAAAACCTTCTGAGCAATTAAAAAAACTATATTTTTTACAGTCTAATTACAGTTTTTAGAGATTTTTAAGTCCCAAAACTTGAAGAGGAACGATTCTTTTAAAACTCCTCACTCTTGTAAGTATTCTGTGAGACGTAAAAAATGATGAGTATTGTTTATTAAATTACCTTTCGAAAAACGTTCTGAGTAATTGAAAAAGGAGAGATTTTAGATACACTATTTACAGTTTTGAAAGCTTTGTAAGTCATAAAACTTGAAGGGTAACGATTTTTGCAAAACTCCTTACTCTTGTAAGGACTTTCTAAGACGCAAAAAGTGAAAAGAAGAGTTTATTACTTTTCTGAAAACGTTGTGAATAATTGAAAGAGTAGGGTTTTTCACAAACGAACTAAAGTACGCAAAGCTTTCTAAGTCATAAAACTTAAAGATTAACGGTTGCAAAACTCCTTATTTTCATAAGTACTCTCTAAAGCGTAAAAAGTGAAAGATACGGTTTATAAAATTCCATTTCTGAAAACGTTCTGAGTAATTGGAAAAGAATGGTTTTTTCACAAACTAATTGCCGTTTTGAGAGCTTTCTAAGTTATAAAACCCGAAGAGTAACGACTTTTGCAAAACTCCTTACTCTTATAAGGACTCTCTAAGACATAACAAGTGAATAGTAGAGTTTATAAATTTACATTTCTGAAAATGTTGTGAGTGATTGAAAGAATAGGGTTTTTTCACAAACGAATTACAGTATTGAGAGCTTTGAAACTCATTTCACTCTTATTGCTATTTTTTTTTTATATATTAGTTATACTTTTTTAAGAGTAAGGATTCAACTAATTCATCAAATAAAGAACCAATCCCTATTATTTTGAGAACTCTACTGTGCGTTAAAAAAAAGTGAAAAGTAAGGATTCCCATAAGAGTAGGGAAAGAAAAAGTATTACATACCTAAGGTATTTTCAAAAAAAATTAATTTTCTTAGAGACATATATACAAAATGTGACAAACAATATCTTTTGCAAAAAATCCTTACACTTTTAAACGCTCCCTACATTACAAAAGTTCTTCATTTTTCGAGAAAGAAACTGAAGAAGTCAAGATCTTGCTCAAGCTCCACACAAATTTTTAAATTATGCGGCTTATAAAATATATAGTAAAAGGTAAATAGTAAAGTAAGTTTATCGTAAGAAATTTTCTGAAAATATGTGAACAACAATAACAACAATAGTTTTCCACATTCAAGCTCTTCCAAAAAAAAATAAAATCTAACTCTCTGATAGTTACGTCAAAGAATATGAGAAACAATGACTCTTTAGAAGTTTTCTAAGTTAGGGAGGATGAGAAAGTTTTTTAGGGAAAGATTTAAATCTTAAATATTTTTGATCTCAGTAAGACAACAGAAAAATGAATATTTGCTCTAAAAAGTGAGGTTAGATAGGGCAAACTCCAAAACTCAGCGGTGCGTTGCTGGTCATGTGATGGTCTGCCCTCATTCTAATGGATTAGGTAGGTGACCGATTTACCCAGTAGACGCACCGTGAGTCTTGGAATTCGCCCATAACTACTGAAGCCATGTTGCCAGAGGTTCATTTTTGGTATCAGTCCGTTTGTTATCCAAATCCCGAAATTGCTTTGTGAGTAGCTACAGTTTTTAACAAGATGGTAGCTTTTAGACCACCGTTAGCTAATAATCCGTTAAGTTCATGGTGGCAAATACAGCCGTTAGCCACTTTAGTGCTATTTCATCATTGGAGGAATCTGAACTCATAACATTAAGAGACTTAAAAGAATATATAGCAAAATAGTTCTAGAATCTCTCTGAGAAAGTTCATTAATGATTTCCAGTTTAAAGCTTTTTGTAATTTCCCTGTGGGGGTGGTAGGCCGAAACAAACCTATATCCAACAATGAGACCTTATGATTTTAATATACTCTGTGTCGTATCTATTCTTCTTCTTCTTCTTCTTCTTCTTGAAGTGCCTTCTCCATTCAATGAAGATCGGCAACAATTCTGGCAAATTCGGCTCTGTCCTGGGCTCTTCTCCGCAGGGAGTTTCAGTCTAAGCCTGGCCAATCCCTTATGTTTTTCAGCCAAGAGCACTGTCTACGTCCAGGACCACGCTTTCCCTCAATCTTGCCCTCCATAATCAGTTGTAGGAATCTGTATTTGTCCTGTCTCATGACATGGCCAAGGTAAGCGGTCTTTCGCTTTTTTATGGTCTCGAGGATTGTTCGGTCTTTGTTCATCCTATGTAAGACCTGTTGATTAGTGGTACGATCAGTCCATGGAATACGCAGCATTCTGCGGTACACCCACATCTCAAATGCTTCCAGTTTATTAATGCCGCTGACTTTCAGCGTCCAGGCCTCGACTCCATACAGTAACGTGGAATACACATAACATCTAACGAAGTTAAATCTTATGTTTAAGTTGAGTGTTCTGTCCGTTAATAGGTTCCGCATTTTAATAAAGTTAGTTCTCGCTTGCTCTATGCGGGATCTTATTTCTATCTCAGGATCCAGGTCCTCGCTGATCCAACTTCCCAGATATTTAAATTTAGTGACCTACTCTATAGGTGTTTTGTATATATTTATGTTGGGATGGTTGTTTGGGTTGCGGCTTATTTGCATGATCTTCGTTTTTGAGATATTAATCTTCAGTCCCATTTCGTCCCCGGAAACCGATATGCTGTCGATTAGGCGTTGCAGTCTTTCAGGACTGTCCGCAATTATCACTGTATCGTCAGCATATCTTAGATTGTTTATGAGTTTCCCATTGACTTTCAGACCGTCCACCGCCTCGTCCAGAGCGTTTTGGAAAATGATTTCTGAATACATATTAAAAAGCATGGGGCTAAGTACGCACCCTTGTCTGACTACACACCTTATGGGTACAGTGCTTGTTTCGGTGTTTTCCAGTTTAACAGATGCTATTTGCTGTTCATAGAGATTCTGTACGATCTTTAAATCCTGGGCATCGACACCCTTTCTTTCCAGTAGTTCCAATAATTTGATGTGATCTATACAGTCAAAGGCCCTTGTGTAATCTATAAAGCACAGGTACACTTCCTTTCGCTGGTCTCTGAATTTTTGCAGTAGGACAGAGAGTGCAAACAAGGCCTCTCTGGTACCCATTCCTTCGCGGAAACCCATTTGCACTTCGCTTACATCCTGTTCGCATTTTGCACGTATGCGCCTATGGATGATTACGGTCGTATCTATAATGAATAATAAACAAATTCCTACAACTACAACAAAAATTTTAGATGATGATGATCCTTTTTGTTCTAGATTTCAAACAATTTACCAATGTTGTGTTCTATTAAAATAGAACTTCCTGACGTAGAAAGTCTATGGAAAAATGCTGCAATAAAAATTAAACAAGGAGTCTAAAATAATCCGAGTCGAGATTTGGATTATTTTAAACAAAAGGTTTAAAGGATATACTTCATTTGTTATATTTATCGCAATTATGGGTTTGTTGGAATATTTACCATTCGGCTATTGGAAAGATCAATATTAGCCCACGCCCTTTACTCGTTAACTATTATTTTTTAAATACTACATCATTGGCAATGGCAACTTTAAATTTTTTGGTCATATTCAAGAAACTTTTTGGTGGATAACAGATTGAGATGATGGGCAATTAACCTACAATAACTTCTTCAACAAATATTCCTGTTATTCTTCATCACGGCTAGTTAATTGAAGTAATTGGTAACTTAGAAGCATAGTTGTCTTCCTAATAATTCGTTGACAAACCACCTTGACATTTCCTGCATGACACTCAAGTTTAGTCGCCATTAATCCAACATGACACAGATACTTAACAGTAATATGGATTCACTGATAAATTAATAGGTGTTATGTAATAAGTGTGGTATGTGAGTTATTACCGCTCGCGAGTGAAATTTGAAATCTGAGCCGATGATTCGAGGTTTCCAATTAAGCAGCATCAATGCAGTTAAGGGGTAGATAATAGACAAAAGTCATTTTGTAGTTGATTTGCCTACGGGATTTATTTTTATTTAAGACCGTATTTAAATCATTTACAGTAATTGTATTCTATTCTAATACTGAATATACAAATTACTAGTAATTCTATTCTATTCTAATACTGAATATTTGCTGCTGAAAAAATCTGGGAGTCGCTATGAGACAGAATTATGGTATAACTCGGGGAGGAAAATGGCCGTAAGTCCATTTTTCAAGGATTTTCAAGGATTGTATGCATGTGATACTTAAATCACGATTACTTTATTGTGTCAAGTCCCAACAACAATGGAAAAACTTGTTTTAATGAACTACTGAAGTTGCAAATGTGTCTATTTTCAGTATGGACTAACTTTTGCTGGGATAATAATTATTCTATTTCTAGAAGATCAAGCAAGCCACCTATTCAATAATTCTATTTATTTTATTTTAGGCTTGGGCTTAGAGACCGCATTAGCACTTGCTTCTAAGGGATGCCGTATAATTATAGCTGACGTAGTTAACGTGTCACAGGCTGTAGAAAAAATTAAAGGGATAACCCATAATTTCATGGTTCTTGGTAAGAAAACCTATCTACTGACAGAAGTGCTATTCTAAATGTTTCTATTTGATGCAGGAAAAACCGTAGATCTACAGTCCTTTAAATCCGTCAGAAATTTTGCTAAGGATATTTTAGAAACTGAGACGAAACTAGATATACTAGTGTGTAATGCGGGCATAGGCGCCTTTAGAATTAGAGAGGTCACCGAAGATGGATTGGAAAAAACAATGCAAATTAACTATTTCAGTCACTTTTTACTTACTCATCTATTATTAGGTATAATAAATTCTCAGTAAGAGTACCAACCTGATAAATAAATAGGGTGATGAGGTGTAAAAAACGTCAATTGGCTGGCTGTAAAATGTCAAAAAAATAATGGAGAAACAAAAGTATATTTACTTTGTTTATGGTAACTTTTTCTTTCAAATTCATAGCCTTCTCGATGACGTTTTCTAATAAACACCCTGTAGTTACAATTAAATTTTTGTAGATCTTCTCAAAAAATCAGCTCCTAGTAGAATAGTCTTTACCAGTTCTCAGGCTGCCTTCTTTTCTGATTTGTCTGTAAAAACACTAAATGCCAAACCTGAGTATTTCAAGAGGCTGTACACGATATTTAGTGGAGGAGTTTATAGTAATTCTAAACTTGCTGCAGCTGCTGCAGTCAAGTCGCTTGGAGAAAGACTGAAAGGCAATCTACAAAAATCCCACAGAGAGTAAAATTAGTTATTAATGTGTTGTTTAAGGTACTGGAGTAAAGACGTACGCAGTCCACCCAGGAGTAGTTAACACAGGATTTGTTCCCAAGGCAATAAAACTGGACAGAAATTTTCTCATGGGACCAATTTTTATGCTGGTCACTTCTACGATTGCAAAAGTAAGTCATATTATATTATTGTTACAATCTAAAGTGTTTTCCGGGCTGTTTCGTGTACAGCTGCGGCAGACATTATCAAAGGCGATGAAGCAATGGGCGAAGTGAACTCCCGTGCATTCCGACGTTGACTGATTCGAATGTGGTGAGCTCAGTGGTATTTACTCTCTGCTGTCGCGCTGCAGTGGAGGGACTGGGGTGGGGGCAGCGTCCAAGGAATGTAAAGCGCCAAGAAGGAACAACTAGAGAAAATGAAGAAAGGTACGACTGGACTAGTCTACCATACATGCATAAAGTAACGGACAGGATCGGCAGACTACTGGAAAAGCACAATGTTAAAACTGTTTTAAACCCTCTCGTACAATACAACAGAGCTTGAGATAGGCCAAAGACCTCAGAGATCCCCTATTATCGGCACCCGGGGTTTACCGAGTTCCATGCAGCTGTGGCTCAGTATACATAGGCAATACAAAACGCAGTGTCAACACGAGGATTACGGAACACAAGAGCAGTTGCAGGCTGGGACAAACACAAAAGTCGGCACTAGCAGAGCACGCTTCGAAGGTCACGACATTCTTTTCAACGAGGTGGATATCTTATACCGGGTGTCCAGCAGAACCCTGAACATAGGAGATTAACATGGGAAATTGGTTTTTATTTTTTTGCGCCTGTACGGTTTATTTGATTGAGAAACTTTTAAGAGTAAGGCTGTAGAGCTTAGGGTCAGCTGTAATTTTTTCAATACCTCAGCTTTGGCTGTTGCCAGAATTTGAATTTGGCGCGTCAACCTCGCCATGAATGTGCACTGTCGCAGTGTCGCAGTGTCGCAGTGACACCCGATATCAATCGCAGCGTTTGTGTCCGAGACTAACAAGAGAGGTCATTGAGATCTTTAAAGACAACAACAACTTCAAGTTCGCCGAAACACCGCGTCACCACTACCCCCACCCCAGCCCCTCCACTGCAGTGTGACGGCGAGGAAATAAATACCACGAAGTTCACCACAGTCGAATCAGTCAACGTCGGGAAGCACTGGAGATCACTTCGCCCATTGCCTCATTACCTTTGATAATGTCTGCCGCACCAATAGTGGTGCTTTTAGTAATATTAGTACCCTTACTCCACCTAAACGGAGTTGTTGCTTATTTTTGGAAAATTATGAAATTTTTTACAATAAGGGGTGTTCAGTAATAAAATTCCTTAAATTTTAGCTGAGCTGTTTAGCGAGTTAGTGTTTAAAGAATTAAGAGAAAAAAAATGATGTAATAAAAACTATGTCAATCTACTTTTATCGGTCTAAACTTATCTACCAAATTGTGTTATCCGTATTGTTTCTATAAAAAGAACATTTTTTTTTAATATTTTACAAAAAAAAATAATATTTTAACTCATAAATTTACTCTTTTTGAGGAACTCAAAGGTGCTAAAATTCTTAGCTGAAAAACTGAATTTATTTTGATATAATTTAACAATTGAATTTTCAACTCAACTCAGGAATTTACTTTTTAAGAAGATGCTAAAATTCTTTGCTCAAAAAACTCTGTTTAATTCGTCGACTTTAATCTAAAACTCAGCTTTAAGAAATGGAAATAATTGCTTTTTTTAATTGCTTAGTTTAAAATTCACTTTTGAAAAAAAAGAAAGGGAAAAATTTCATTGGTCATCATTTTTAAACAAAATAAAAAAATGTATTTTTTATTGTTTTGAAATAATTGCGAGAGTGTTTTACTCAAATACGGCGACTTTAAATCCATTTTGATTGAAAAAATCATATTTTAGTCCAAAAATTTACCCTTTGTAATATGTCAAAAATGCTAAAACTCTTAAGTCAAAGATCGAATTAGTTCTACAAATGGAGTTCAAACATCAGCTTTAAGAAAGGGGAAGAAAAACGTTTACCTTTTCAGAAGACGCTAAAGATCGGAAATTCTTGGCTCATAAACTTTCATTTGTATAATCGATTTTGGTCCAAAAAACAGAGTTCAAACCTCAGCTCTAAAAGATGGAAAAATTGCGCTTGTCATCATTTTTAAAGAAAGAAAAGAACGTTTTTAAGTTCAATTTTGATTTCAGAATTCTTATTTTAAGTCCATAAGTTTACTCTTTTGAAGAAGTCAAAGATGCTAACATTCTTAGCAAAAATTGAATTTATTTTATCCATTTTGATCTAACAATTGAGTTTCAAATTCAGCTTTAAGAGAAGGAAAACATTGCGTTTGTCTTCTTTAAGAATATGCTAAAGATGGTAAAACTCTGGCCTCAAAAATTGAATTTTGTTTGCACGTAGAGTTCAAACGTCAGCTTTAAGAGACGAGAACAATTGAATTTGTTATCACTTTTAGACGATGAAAAGTAAAAAAATTGGATTTGTTATTATTTTAAATAGATTATGTCACTGTTTTACTCAAAAATGGCGTTTTAAAATCATTTTAAATTCGGACTTTATTCAGAAATTAAACCGATTAGAAGATGTTAAGGTGCTAAAATTCTTGACTCGAAAATCTTAATTTATTTGGTCTAAAAATAGAATTCAAACTTGAACTTAAAAAACGGGAAAAAATCAATTTTTTCTCGTGTTTAGGAAATTTTAAGAAAAAAAATATTTTTTTTATTCTGATACCATTGTGGTAAATTTTTTTCGAAACAAGTTTTTTAACGAAACATTCACATTTTTTTTAATGAATTTACACATTCTAGAGAAGCTAAAAATGTTAAAATTTGTAGATCAAAAAATGATCTGATCAATTTTGATCCAACAATTGAATTGAGTTTAAAATTCTACTTTAAGGGAAGGGAAAACTTTTCATGTGTGTTCTTCATCGCGATTAGACGATTTTAATTTAAAAAAAAATACATTTTTTATTATTTTGAAAAGAGTGTTTTACTCAAGAATAGAGTTTTTAAATAATTTTTGATCTAAAAATTTTAAACATCTTGACTCAAAAACCGACTTTGGTTAAAAAATAAAATTCAAGACTCAGCTTTATAACAGGCGCCGAATTGAGTTTCTCATAATTTTTACTCGAAATTTTAAGTTTTGTTTTTTATTTTGAAACATATTTGAAATATTTTGACAAAATGATTAAAAATTATTTTAATAATTTTTTCATCAAATAGTTTTTTTTTAATTAAGGTTTGATCCAAAAATTTATATTTCAGTGAATAAATTTTCACTTTGTAGAAAAGCTAAAATTTCCAGCTCAAAAATTAATTGGTTGTTATCGATTTCGATCTAAAAATTATTAATTCTAAAATGATTTATTATTAAGTCAAAATAAATTGAATGGATAATAAATGTTTTTTTTTTATTTTGAAAGGAGTACGTCACAATTTACTACAAAATGCCGTTTTCAAAGCCATGTTAATAAAAAAACATCAGATTTTAGTCCAAAAATTTAAGCTTTTAGTTCAAATGCTTAATATGCTAATAGTTTGGACCCAAAATCCAAATTTTGTCCTAAAATAGGGTATGTCAGACCTCAACTTTAAAAGACGGCCAGAATTGCGTTTGTCATCATCGTCTTTTTTATTTTGAAACGATTGTGATTTTGTGATTATAAGTAAAAAATTTTTTTTTTTAAACTTTGTGATTCTGATTTGTATGTGAATTCAAATTTTAGTCCATAAATTTACTAGGACAATGAAAGATTTCACGGGAGTTCAAAATACAATCTAAAGTGTTTTCCGGGCTGTGAAGCCTTGACCCAATGGAATTTCTTCCTAACCTTTCGTCTACAGCTGCGGCAGACATTATCAAACGCGATAGGGCAATGAGCGAAGTGATCTCCCGTGTTTTCCGACATTGACTAATTCGACAGTGGTTAGCTCCGCGGTATTTATTCACGGGGAGCGCGCGCGCCGTCGCGCTGCGGTGGAGGGACTCTTGAGTGCACCTACTGTTTTTAGACGGACGCCTACTGTTTTTGGATGTTTTGGTTTCAAGGAAGCCGAATGGGATGCTTGCGCACACCGTTTATAGAAAACCAACACACATTGACCCATACCTCATTAAGGGATTAAATCATCATCCCAGATAGAATCAGGTTCGTTATAAAGACTCTCTCTGTGAGAGCCAAGCGGATTTGTACGCCGGCTGATTTGGAACGGGAATGAAGCATTTGGAAAGAGCCTTTGCTTGGACTGTATACAGCAAGAGGAGTTTGATATAGGGCCGTCCGTCCAAGAAATGTAGAGCGCCAGGACGGAACAACGGGAGAAAATGAAGAAAAGCTCGGATGGACTAGCCTACCGTACACCCACAAAGTAACGGACAGGATCGGCAGACTACTAATAGAGCACAATGTTAAAACTGTCTTTAAACCCACTCGTACAATACAGCAGAGCTTGAGATCGACCAAAGACCGCAGGGATCCCCTATCGGCACCCGGGGTTTATCGAGTTCCATACAGCTGTGGCTCGGTATTCATTGGCACCACAAAACGCATTGTCAACACGAGAATTGCGGAACACAAGAAGAGTTTCAGGCTGGGACAAACAGAAAAATCAGCAGTAGCAGGGCACGTTCTCTTCGAAAGTCACGGCATCCTTCCAACAAGGTGGATATCTTATATCAAACGCAGCCTTTCTATCCGAGACTAACGAGAGAAGCCATTGAGTTCTTTAAACACAACAACAATTTCAACAGGAAGGAGGAAATTACGTTTCTAAATGTAGATTGGAAACGAGTTCTAGGACATACTTCAAGTGCGCCTTAACCCCGCGCCACCACCACCCCCACCCCAATCCCTCCACTGCAGCGCGACGGCGAGGGAATAAATACCACGGAGCTCACCACAGTCGAATCAGTCAACGTCGGGTAGCACGGGAGATCACTTCGCCCCTTGCCTCATCGTCTTTGATAATGTCTGCCGTAGCTGTTAGCAAAAGGTCAGGAAGAAATTCCATTGGACCACGGCTTCAAAGTTAGAAAAACACTTTAGGTCATAAATTGACTGTTTCTCAAGAAGCTAAAGATTTTAAAATTTTTGCCTTACTTAAGTAATTTTAAAACACTATGATTTAAAATGAAATTCATACCCAACTCAATTCTCTTAACGAAAATCGAGGTTTATTACAAATATTATCTAAAGATATTTTTTTTGTTTTAGAATCCTGAACAAGGAGCTCAAACTCTAATCCATGTAGCTCATGCTGACGAAGTGGAGCATTTGAGCGGGCACTCATTCGTCGAGGGACGAAAGGTGCCAAGGCTACTACAACTGAGTGACAAGTTTTGCGAGGATATATGGGATGAAACAATCAAGTTGATTAATATGGAACCACACGAAATCGCCTGTTAATCCCAAATTTTCAATCTACTCTAATCCGTATTAACTAAAATCCGCCCTACTAAAAAAAATACCGTTTTGAGGCACTTTTTTTTTAAGGTTAATTTTATCAGTAGTATTAAAAGTAAATTACTTTTAACACGGCTATTAATAGTAAACAAAACTATACTTAGATTTTCATAGAATAATTTTTAACGCGTTTGTAGAAAAATTTTGTATGGTATTCGTATTAAAAGTGTTAAAAGTAGAAATTGATGATGGTTTTAAAAAACCAAAACGTTACGTTGAAATTTCACCTCTACAGGCGTATTCGTCTCAAAAAGTTGCTTCAGAAATGTTTTTAAAAACTTCGATTATATTCTAAAGTAAACTACCGGGCAAATAAAATATTACTTTCCTTTAAGTAATGTCGACGTTTCGACTGTAAGGGCAGTCTGTCAAATATAGGTTAATGAAAAGAAGGGAGGATCTCGACTGTTTTCTGGACGAGGTTTTTGGCAGCACAAAAACTGAAGAAAGAAGTGCTTGCCGTTTTATAGTTTGCTCAGTAATCGCTCATTTTCCTATTTTATTATCTATTTACTAACATCCTATAAAGACTGTATATAAAACAAGCCTATTAACCGCACCTGTAACATAATTCTTTATTTTGAATAAAAATATTCTTTAGTATCGAAAATACGAAATTTCTTTGTAGTATGCATAATACCACAATAAAAATTGAATTAGGAAATTAATCAATCTATAATGGTGACACCCCCCGACGAGCTCCCAATGGCAAATCGACCGCTTCCTTCAGACAATGGGCCGTTGGGCATGATCTCATCCGAGGCCACGTGACTTCGAGTGATGTGACACGTGCCTCGAGGAAACCCAAATTTCATCCTAATCCCATTTATCCATGTGTAGCTGGTGTTCGAACACCAGACACACTACTTGATTTATGTTTCCATTGTTTGCTTAGTGCGATTTTGTGAAAGGCGTTAGCATAATCATCGCGACCGTCGTAGAACAAGTGGAAAGCTGACGTGCATATATTTACACACAAGAAAGACGGTTTTACAAAATTTTCCTAACTATGTTTATAAATTGTAGGCGTATATCTTGCCGCTCCGCGTCTTCCGAGTGATTTTTTGCACCTTATGTTGACGTTTCAGTCTGTCCGCCAGCCTCTTGCTGGACTTTTCTGACCTTGCTGACACGGACTTATCCGATGAGGACCTTAGTGACCTCAAAGATCCGATGGACATACTTGTTGATTTTTCTCTCGACGAAGGAGGGTCGTCGTCGATGATCACGACGTCTTCACAATCTTCTAGTAGTGGCTCCAGCATCTTTTTCTTCTTTCTTGGTGGTATTCTTAAAAATGATTATTTATCACACAGAAAATTCAGACAGTTCATGTACTTTTTGGCCGCATATAACGCTTTTCATTAGGTTTCTTGGCACAGGTGGCTATGGAATTTGGACAGTTTGCCCCCTGTATAATTTTTGAACAATTGGTTCTATTGGCCAATATGGCGGACCAACCTATTTAAATATCAGACGGAACTTAAAACAGGTGATAGTGTTCTTGGGTATTCGGTCTGGGCAGTGTGGAATAAAACTATTCAGCTACCAAGTTTTCGATATTTTTTTAATATCTTCCTCAGGGTGCTAACTGTTTTATGAAGTGAAAGCAGGAAACCGTGAGAAAAAAACATTTAGATATATAAGTCAATATTAAAATTTTTACAGAAATGTCTCATGATACAGCACGATGTACAAAACATATTAAAATAGTCAAAGTGGACTAGCCATCGCCACACGGCAACGTGTATGTATCTAAATTTTTTTTCTCACGCTTTCCTGCCTTCACTTCATAAAACAGTTAGCACCCTGAGGACGATATTAAAAAAAAACGAAAGCTTGGTAGCTGAATAATTTTGTTCCACACTGCCCAGACCGAATACCCAAGAACACTATCACCTGTTCACAATAGTCGGTCAAGAATACTGTCTACTTTGGAACTTAAAACTTGATCATCACGTTTCGTCTTTGATTTGAGATATACTTATAATATATGCCTAAATTGTCTCTGTTAGGCAAGGGCTCCAAGGCAGAATGTATAGTTTTGTAGCTGAGAATGATCTAATTAAAGAAAATCCTAAAAAGGCAAAACAAATATGTTCATAATTAATGCGGTGTTGCCGTTATTACATTTTTTTTATAGTATAATAAGTTTGAGAAAGCATAATTCTAAAATGGACAAACGAATTTTCTCGATCGAAGCGAATTTCCGTAGAACCGTCCTTGCACTGATTTACTTGGTAGGTTGAAAGAAGGTAAGTTACTCAGGTGACATTATACATGGTTGAAAATAAGGTGATGTAATTTTGCATATATTTTTTTAATACAGATTTTTGAAGGACGATATAACACCTCAGGGAATATTCAGGTTTTTTTCGATACTTCGATATATCGCCTAGTTCAATAAATATAACATATTATCGAAAAAGCCCATTTTCTCGAACATTTTAGCATGAAATGAATTCCGCTTGATGTTTTTATTCAATGCTTCTGTTCACACTTCTGTCTATTTGTTTGTCAATCTTATGCTTTTCAGCTATTATTGTTCGCAACACTAAATTTCTCATACTCATAGCAGTCTTGTTTTCACGTTTTGTTTTTTTTTAACCTATTCAGTAGTTATGAAAGTTGAAGGAAATTTATTTTCTGCGAAGTATGTTCGCAGTATGAATTGCAGAATATATTCTTTGCAGAAAGCTTAATATTTTTTGGCTTTTTAGCAGTGATTTTTTATAACTTTATTAATTCATTTTAATATATTTTTTGGTTTATAAAATGAGCTTTGAAACAAGCAGTGTAATTAAATGCAGGTAGGGGTATTAGCCCTCGGAGTAGTTGCTTCTGTTTGATTCCTTCTTAACAACTGCAATATTTTTGGAAATATTGAAAGCGGATAAGTTTTCAATTTCCAATTAGTAAATATTGTCTTTTTGCATATTTTAAACTAGTGTTTTCTGCGAAAAAGCTAAATCAAAAGTCACTTTTGATTTGTGTGTCAAAGTTAATAAATGTGTTCGCGTCTTTTTCGGTCATCTCCTAGAGGATGCTGACGACGGAGGTTGAGGTTTGTCGCCTCTAGAAAGTAATTACGCAATTACTCCGTCCAAAAGAGAGTAGTAAGTACTTTTGCTTAACATATACATTTAGTAACTTTGACCCACATTTCAAAAAGAAACTTTAATTTCTCTTTCATGTTATATTTTTTGTTTGTTTTATTCAAGAGCACTTTGTTGTATTTTATCTTTGCTTTTATGTATGTTTTCTATAATATTTACGCTTTGAAACAAATAGTATAATTCAATGTCGGTAGGGGTATTAGCCCTCGAAGTAGTTGTTTCTATTTGTTTCCTTCTTTATGTATAACTACAAGGTTTTGGAAATGCCGAAAGCAGACAAGTTTTCAAATTTCCAAATTGTAATTATACATGTGCATTTTCGCATATCTTAATTAAACTCTGGTTCTATATTCTTTGCAAAAAGCTTAATTTTTTTTTGGCTTTTTAGCATTGATTTTTTATTACTTTATTAATTCATTTTAATATTTTTTTTGCTTTATAAAATGAGCTTTGAAACAAACAGTGTAATTCAATGCCGGTAGGGGTATTAGCCCTCGGAGTAGTTGTTTCTGTTTGTTTCCCTCTTTAACGCTGCAATATTTTTGGAAATATTGAAAGCAGATAAGTTTTCAATTTCCAATTAGTAAATATTGCTTTTTTGCATATTTTAAACTAGAGTTTCCTGCGAAAAAGCTAAAAATTTCGTTCACTAACATATTTCGCAGAAAATAACTTTCTTTTAACTTTCATGAGAGGGTAATATCAGTATCGGAGCAGAATCTACATCAGATACAAGGTCGAGCGACCCTTAAACGTCCTATTTCTTGCTTTCTTTTTACAAATTTCACGGTGCGCCTTCAGTATCTGAACAATCCCTTCAATTTCTTTCTTACAATTCTTACAAGTCGCTCTATAACCTGATTTTTTTAATCTGTCGTTCTGAGGTAAAATTGCTGTCTTCTTTTCTTCCGGCCATTGCCTTGTTTTTAATATCAAGTATACCAACATGCTAGCATACCATTGTTTAAGCAATTCACTTACCTATTATTGTCGTCAAGTAGGCGTTGGAAATTAGACTTTGACATTTTTATCGTATCCTTTCAACATGTGCTAAAAGGAGATGGGTATAAAAAAAATTAAGATTTCAAAGGCAACTGGATGACAAAAATAAGTGAATGGGTAATATTAAAGTAATGGGGCAAGCGCATCAGGCGACAGTCTTTTATAGATCGCGCCTGGATCGTGTTAGAGCAAGTTAGAAGGACGCGATTACAGGAATTTTCTTTCAAGAAGTGCGTTTGGCGCCTATAAGAACTATATCTGGCACGGTATTTAATAATAATAGTCTTTATTTCAAAATTGTGATTAGCACAAATTGAAATGACGACAAAAAAAAACAGCCTTAGCACAAATTTAACAGTTTACACAGTAATCTTTCAGGTTGTAAGTTTCCAATTGGGCTAAAACCATCCTTGGTTGCTTTTTGAAAACTTTTGATATCCGTATTGTCTTTATATCTTGGGGTAGAGCATTTAAAAGCTTTAAACATGTGTACTGGGGACACTTTTCTGTTATTGTTAATCGATGAGCTAGATACATTAATTCTGGCATTCGAATGTTATATCTACTTTGGAATACGGTATCAAAATTTTCTCTATGATTCACGAAGAACATTATACCTTCATATACATAGATTGCATATACAATCATTAAGCCCAAACTTTTAAATTCCCCCTGACAACTTTCCAGATACTTTTTTTCTGATAACTCTTATGGCTCGCTTCTGTGCAGCAAAGACACCCTGCACCAGTCTATGCCTTCCCCAGAAAACTATTCCAAACTTAAATACAGATTCAAAATTGGCCAGATATATATTACTCTGATTGTCTGGTCATCCATGTATGCGCAATAGTTTACATACCATAACGTTAGTGAATTATTTTTTTAGCAACCCCTTTATTGCATATGTCCAGTCTAAATATTGTAAATAATAAAACAACCCCAAGATTGGTATTTTCAGAGACTGCAATACTGAAATTTTCAGTTTTGAACCTCTCTGGTTTAATTCCCTTTGACAGTTTTGAACTAAAAATTATAGTATTTTTAACCTATAAAACAAACAATAAAATACTAAAAAATACAAATAACAATAAACAAATGCGGTCCCAAGATACTCCCTTGCGCTATTCCCAGAATATCATTCTGTAGCCCATCCGACTGTTTTGCTTTCGCCTGTTTGGTTTTACTAACATATTGCTTTCTATTCTGTAAATAACTAATCAACCATCTTGTGGTGTTACCCCTAATACCATACCGTTCAAATTGTCTTATCAGTATGTGTCTGTCTAAACAATCATAAGCTTTGGATAAATCTAGAAACATACATACAGCCATTTCACCATTTTCTATGTGATATAGCACTTTTGATATGAATTCAAAAATTTCGGTTTGTGTGGATCTATATTTGATAAAGCCATGCTGACATTTATGTACTGGTTTTACACATACAATTTTCAGACCTATGCTAGTTTATTTTTCAATACAGGGGCTGCTAGTTTTACTAGGCTTGTTGGAATTTCGTCAGTGCCGCTGCTACGCTTATTTTTTAGTTCCTTAGCAATTTCCAGGATCTCCTCCGGTGTTGTTGGCTTCAAAAGCATTGTTTGTGCATTTTCGTTTCAATTGCACTCAAAAGGGTGGCTCCAGTAAATTTCCGAGGATGTCGGAGACCACTGCTAACAAGAACAGACCTTCTACCTGTTATCTCTTTACAGATTGACCACATAAATTTTGTTTTGTTGTCCGCCTTTTTTACGTGGGTTTTATAATTTTTTTCCTTGATATTATTAACGTCCTAAAAACGTCATTTTTTCCACATGGTATCTCTGTTTATGAGTTGCATCAAATCTAGCCAACATTTGTAGAATATCCAGCCTTCTTTTATAGTCCAAAACCAATGGATCTACAGGTGCTTTTACTTGTGCCTTTTTGGCTGTCAGCTTTCGAGGAAAACTCTGATTGAACAGGCTCAAAACCGTGTTCATGAAGATGCTCCATTGTCTATTTATATTACCTTTCTCTTCGATATATATACATCCAGCCATTGTTGTTCTCCCAAGCTGCTTAAAAAATTGCATTCATTCTTCTCTGTAAAGGATCTCATCATTTTACTGCCTCGATCATGATCGATGCCAATACCAATATCTTGTTATACCTAAGAAGTGTAACGATTTTTTAAAATAAGTCTACTTTACAACAATAACATTTGAAATGCACTTCTACAGCATGATGTCGTAATTGTTTCGCGGTCAATACTTCCAAATATCTTCTGTTTTGTAATAGATAATTAGACAATTTCTCAGAAATGTTACAAAACCATTTCAAAGTCAGTAAAAACCTTCACGAATAATATCGATCATGGGTGTCGAGTTTAAAGATTAAAAATTATGGTATAAGTTTAACATTTTTCATTCCGCTGGTATATCTACCGGATGTATAAGTAATTTTTATTACATGAATAAGTTTTCTGTGATCTTACTTCATCGATTCATCAAGGTGCTTTTAAAAAAAAAAACGTCAAGTGTACTTACAGACTTTTCGAAAATATCGTATATTTATCGAACTAGGCAATATTTCGAACAAAAACTCGAATATATTTCGAGGTATTACATCATTCCTCGTAGTCCTGTATCAAAAAATAAATTTTGATTTTTTTCTGAAAGTTGTGCAAACGAAGAGTATAAACAAAATTACATCACCATATTTTCACCCTGTATAATTTCACCTGAATAACTTATCTTATTTAAACATAATGCGTAAATTGATGCAACGATAGTACTATTCAAATTCGCTTTGTTCGAAAATATCCGTTGGTCCATTTCAGAGTTATGCTTTCTCAAGCTTGCTGCAAAAATAAAGTGTTGCAAAGCAATTGAGCAGCAGTTTATATATACATTTTCATGACATAACCAAAAGCATTGACATTGTTAACAAATTATACATGGTCAGATTTCCATGTCCACCTGTAGCGAAAAACTTAATGAAATGCTTAATAAGTATACTATGAACATTTTTTAATAGTATTACGAAATACCTTCTGTAGTCACCACAGCCTTCCTGAATTCCAAGTGATCTTTGGAAATTCCTGGTTACAGGTCTATGAGGAAGAGGTAGTGAGTTAGGTACAATTCTTCGGATTTCACCGTTTCTTTTTTCTGCATTCTTAATATCTTGATCCGAATAGTTGTTAGAATCAAACGATTCATTACTGCAAAGTAGGTATTAAATTACTCCTACTATTTATTTACATTTCCGTTGCAAAAAAATATCTAAAATGTGGGTTATTATAAGTACCTATATAATTTATGGATGTTTGTTTTCCCAGGAGATGCAATGCGTCTGCTCTCCTTTTTACGAGTAAATATTGGAAGGCTAGAAGTACCAGATACAGTTTTTGCTTGAAGCGTCCTCGTTTCAGCTGTAACTGGGACGAAAGACTCTGAAGAAGACTGGGAGATTTTCAGGACTGCTTCTGCGCATTTTCTCCTACACGAATCCAGGTTACGAAATAACCAAGAACCGTTTTTTACCCTTCGCCTGAAATAAGTCTCAAAGGAAATGATCAAAATGGGACTTGGTGGCATCGACATTACTGGATAGAGTGCGTCGAGGATCTGATCATGGACGAAATTTTTTTGCCGATTCCTATGTTAACCAAAGTGCCTCTGCGTAGTTGTCTGTAGCGATACACCAAAGCACCCGAAAAGAGGACTACTGCGGTGGCCGTTGGGACAGGGTTGATGATTGCTGGTACTGGGACCTGAAACGTATATACATTGTTGTAAGGGGCGGAAACTTAATTTTTTTTTTTTTGAAATTGGATAGTTTGAGAAGTGAGACCTACCAAATAAAACAAAATTACAGTGTTTTTTGTATATTTTAACGATTGTAGGAATTGCACAAGTGATGTTTGTAGCTTCAGGACGGAAGAATAATAATTTAAATTAAAGAAAAAGTAGGGATTAGCAGATTTGAACCAGCGACCTTCTGCTTGCAGAGCAGATGCTCTTATCAAGTGAGCTATAAAGGCCCGTCTAATTTGTTGGCTCATCGGAATACCGTTTCTTCAACTTAAATTATTATTTGTTAGTATGCAAAGAAAGAAAAGGAAAAACATTTTACGAACAGCGACCAGTCGAATCTCATTCTCATTCTTATAGGGTCATCAAATACGTCTTCCTTAGAAAAAGTCATCTAGAAGGCTACGAATTTTTTACAGAAAAGGATGACATAATCATTCACATTCCACAGCCAACTAAATGACGTTTTCAAAAGAATACCCCCTATTTGACATGTATGATGTCACAACATATTTGAAGACTCTATAAGAATGAGATATTGAGACTCAACTGGTCTCTGGTAGTAAAATGTTTCCCTCTGGTCGATAAAAGTTATGTAAAAAGTGTTATAAGACATGTAGAAAAATGACCTCTGAAATATGGATTGAAATTTTGAGAGCAGCCTTAGAGAAATATAGATTGACGAAAAAGTTGACGATTTGAAGACGAATAGTAGGATACGCTATTAGGTACGGGCATGTTGTAGCAGAGAAAAAAGTGTCCTAAGAAAGAGATAACTAATTATTTTTCTACAATCGTTATGCAAAACTCAATCATGCGCAAAGTTACTCGGTCAGGTGACCGATCCTGTATCCCTTAAGGTGCAAACAGACTATTATCACGTCACGTGAGTTCACGTGTTGTCACGCAAAGTCACGGCACACCCCAAAATATCTGCAAAACGATTTATGCGTACTTATACATAGGTTTAGAAGCACACTATTGTCATCTCATGCAGATCACGTCAAGTTATACGTGACAGAACAATTTTTTCGTGACCCACTTATTTCTTCGTCTTTTGTGAACTAACAGAACTGCAGTTACGTTTTCTAATTCTTCTTCAAACTCTGGTGATGAGGTACTCGTTGAGCTACAAGATTCACTTGCCATCTTGACAAAAACACAATATGTAGTAAAAATTATCTGCAGTATGTAGTGTAGTCTGTTTCTAAGCCGTGACAGCACGTGATATTTTAGCGCTGTGACAACACGTGATCTCACGTGACGTAACAAAAGTCTGTTAGCACTTTTATGGTTGCGGCTGTAGAGAGTTTTAGTGATAATCTGAAGTCTTCAATAAAGATCTAAATTTTTCCTACATATACGGTGATTCAAAAGGACATTCACGAATTTCAGATGATTGCTGACTTTGCTTTATTTTGAGATCAAAATTTCTAATAAACGAGGGTCCTTAAAAGCTTTGTCATTAAGATACAAGGTGTTAATAAAAAAAAACATTAAAATGCATTAATATCTCCGAAGCCGCTTGAAAGATTTTAACAAAATATTACAGATGTCAATAGCTATCGAGTAGCCATGTATAAAAAAAAATTCTACCACTAAAAAAAACAAATGATGCGCTGCTGGTTTATCAAAAAATACTTTATACCGTTTTGTTGTCTGTCCAATTCAAAACAAAATGGCTCCCTTGAGTTTTCTTCATTCGACACCTTATTTTCGAATAAAAAATCATTTTAATACACGTCTTAGAATCGTTACGTCAACTGATATTGTTTTGATAAAAATTGACTATATAAAATACTCTATTTACGTATGAAAATTGATGTCTTGTAATTAGAACTGTCAAAATTTTTAAGTTAATTAATAAAACTTTTAACTAACAACCTCTGTATCTTCGTAAGGGTCCCTTGTTCATCAGAAGTTGTTTTTTTTTCCTTTTTTTGTATTTAAACACGCGCGCGGGGCGCCCATAGTTTCCAAACCGAACGCAAACCGAACGTTGCTCTTATGTGGTCCTTAACTACCGTAAAATTCTGAAAAAAAACTCTGGCGAGGCCTAAAAGTAGGTGAAATGTAGAAAAGTCTGAAAGACTCTTTTATAAAGAGTAGTAAAAAAACGTGCTAGAATTCTTGAAAATATGTAAAATGGTACCACGGGTACCCACATCATGATTCCCATTTGTGACATATTGTTTGTCATTACGAAACGAACCTACAACGAAAATTTCAGGTTTCTAGCTTTAATGGTTCCTAAAAATGTAGTATTTGCTAATTTTTGGGACACCCTAAAGGAGCACCATCACTATTTATAATAAAGTGAATAAAAGAAAAAAATATATTGGTAAACAAACAAAAATCGAAAGTGAAATGTCACAGGGTTATTTGGGATGCCCTATACTATCTATAACAGAAATAAATACTCTATTTATCATAAAACTAATCGAATTAACGCAATAAATTCATTCATAGAGATTTACATGCCAAAATTCCATAATACTAAATTTTTTTGGGACACTCTGTACTATCTAATGCCCTATTTATCATAAAACTACTAGAGCCATCGAATAAAATCGATTACTATTGATTTATATGGGAAAAGTCGATGTTTCTATGTCTAAGCATATGGGACTCTCAAACTGGCCCAAAAATCTAAATTTTGAGATTAAAAGCGTGCATTGCGGCATTTAACAACTGATATCTCATTTCGATGAAGATTTATCCGAAAATCTACAAGAAGAGCTGAGAAAGTAGATGAATAGAGTTATATGTAGAGCCCATCTTCGAATGTCTGTCTAGAACACTAACTGAGCACGGGTGGCCCAAAAATGCGGTACAAATTTTGCACTTTTATTTAATTTTCTTTCGGATTCGAGTATCTGATACTCTTCAATGACCTCTTCATAATTCATATCAGCCTGCATATCAAAAGACCTTACCGTTTCCGAGATAAACAAGAAAATGTAAAAATTTCAAAAATTTCAATCGTCAAAATTTTCGACCGAAACTCATTGTCATAGATTTTATCAAAAATAGTCTCATATGAAACAGGAGACAAAAGTATGTAACAACATTGCAATTTTGCCTAAAACGTAATTTTTCCACTTTTAATTGACATTTTAATACTTATATCCTCGCTTATATCTATATATATATCTATATAAATAGAATCACGTCCGAAACATTTTAAGCTGATGCCCAGCATCTACGTTTGATGGTAAGTCCTTTAGGAAACAATTTTAATTGTATGTTTGTTTCTATGTAGCGGATTGATAAAGGACAAAAAATGTTCGAAACGTCTCCAAATGTTTTTAAAATTTTAATAATACATTGTTTTCTACTGAAACAAGTATTTTTATTAACGACCAAACACC
The DNA here is from genome assembly GCA_951812265.1 of Taphrorychus bicolor. Taxonomy (NCBI): domain Eukaryota; kingdom Metazoa; phylum Arthropoda; class Insecta; order Coleoptera; family Curculionidae; genus Taphrorychus; species Taphrorychus bicolor. The sequence continues at coordinate 27,949,891 of OX638297.1, forward strand.
AAGAAACCCAAGCCAACTATCTATATAAATATGGTATAACGATGCTATTGACAATGCCAATGAATAGAGCATTCACGACCGCAAAATATCTGCTTAATTTGTCATTCAAGGTTTTTAATTTATTTGACGTAACATTCGATCAAATAAAATCATTAGGTAATTTTCAAACAATTTTAACAGTTTTTCACTTCCTATGAGACTGTTAATAAACTAAGCAAAATGGTAATAAACGTTTTGAGCAGTATTTGAGACGACTCACACTTAGTTAAAATATGGTTGTTCTATTGTCATAAACGGCTTTGCTGTAAAATGGCAAATGTCACTATACCCCAATCAATGACAAATTTAATTAATTACATCTAGGAAGCTAAAGAAATTAGTTCCCATTTTAGAAGTGTCAAAACTTTTAAGTTATTTATAATAACTTTTAACACCCTGTATCTTTGTAACGATGCTCTTTGGGTCCCTCCCCCAAACTCATGAAGTTTGTAAAAATTTGTGGAGCACCCTGTGTAATATTTGGAGCTTAAATAACTGCAGTTTAACGAATTGATTGATATTTAGACCGTTTTCAAGGCTATATACCATGTCGCAGGTCGCAGGATAGGCAGTCGCGATTAAAAATATATACAACGTTAGATCAGGTTAGCTAGCTAGGTAAGAACTTTAAGCATTCTTCGTCTCAATGTGTCGCCAGTTTGCTATATAAATAAATATTACCTAATTTTAATATATAAAGTCACTTTTCAATACTGATTTCAGTAATTTAACGTTCTACTTTTCGTAACTAATTAGAAAAGGTAAAATATTTCGTAACTGGTAATGAAATAGTAGATTATGTCACTAGGAGTAAAAGTGGGTCTTTTCGTACTGAGCCCAGAGATTGACGGCCGAAGCGAAGCTGAGGCCTGCAACTGGGCGAAGCACAAAAAGACCTTTTACTCCGAGTAACATATACTATTTTTTTTTCAAGCATGCAATAAATAAGAAATCTATTTAAAAGTGGTTCAGTTTTGCAATTTTCTCTCATCCTCTTTAAGCGGGTCTAGGTACTTACCCAATTGTGTATATTATTTGTAAAATACATAGAATATGTTAGAATGGTGGTTTTCAATGTTCAATGGTTTTAATGTATTAAATAATAACCAATGATTATGGTAAACTAAGAATTTGTAGCATTATTTTCAATACTAAATTAATAAATGTCACATTGACAGATAAATATGATGACGCGCATGACATTTAACAGACGAATTCAGAATTCGAGAACCTATGCAATTTCGACTAATAACGGTTTCGGATGGTGCTCTTGAGTGCTCTGAGAGTATTTCTGTCCTTTGTTTTTTCAACAAGAATGTAAAGATGGCAATACACTCAGATCGGTTTATCTGGTGTCATCTATTATTAAAATAATTTTGGTGAATGAAAATCGTTTATATATGCGCCACCATGACACTAGCGGTGACTTTTGACTTTGCTTTTACTGCCTAGGACTTTTTTGCTACTTTTTTGGTCTCAGGCATAGATTATCAAATAGATGAAAAACTGACATAGGGGGCTCTGAAGGAGGAAATTTGACATTTCAGAAAAAACTCCCAAGCCCCCACCCCATCTAAAAAGTGCCGGTGTTGGCCGATTTCGGCGATTTCTACGCGGAAACAGCCGAACTCGATTCGATTTGTTTGTATCGCAAAAATGGCGTCGTTTTTGTGTTCATGAATATTATAATCTTTTAGTTTATTTCTGGTTTTAAATATAAATTTAATACAAAATTTTCGGGTGTATCACGTTATTAAGTGGTTTGGTGTGATATGTGGGTAATGGTGATGTTCCTACCTAGAAAATAAGAGGGGCAGAGGCAGTGGCTTATCAACCATACCGCCGAGCCCCGCGACGGCGGGGGGCCCGCTATACAGTCTATAAGGGGCCCTAAGCGAAGCCGTTACGTGGTTGATTGAAACATTGATTTTAACAAGGCACAAAAATCAAATTTGGCGGGGGATCCCGCCACAGTAATCCAGATCCTCCTTGAGAATTAAAAAAACGTCAAAGCAATGTCCAGTGTAGCAATGTAAGTAGGTTTGAAGCAGTAACCACTAAAGCTAATCTCATGCATAATTTTATGCATAATTGTAATTTGAAACAACAGTTTTGTTTTGTGTAGGTATTGGTGATTGTGATTCAAAGAACTACTTCTATGCAAGCAAGAAGGGGCTGCAAAGCTATAATTAACATGGATTGATAAGTCAATAGCAAACAGAATAGTCCACTTTAAAATTTGGTTGTCTGCCATGCTGTTTCTCAAAGGGTTGGACTGTTCACAAAAATCCAGAGGCAAGATTAAAGTAAGTACAATAGATGATTTTTTTTTTGTTTTAGTAACTGCCACTTTATCAATTAATAATAGAAATTTCTACTTACTTTCCATGCAATTTCTCGGAGAATTTGGTTACTTTCCTAGTAGTACACATTATACATGCATAGAGAACTAATTAAAAAAAAAAACATGGAATGCTTTTTTGTGGTAGGCTGAGTCTATAGTCTATAAAGTTATTAAAAAGATGCATGAAAAAAGGTCCACAGTTTGAATGCAAATGTGGAGATTTAAATTTGCTATAACTTTGCCCCTGGACCCTGACTTTGTCTCTATAATAAGTTGTGGCTTCTTCATTAGGCTTTACATGTTGTAACGAAGTTACTAAAATTTATTTTTAAGAGGAGAGCGAGGAATGGTTTTTAATAAGGAAATGTAACTAGTTCAGTTTACATGTAACCTATATGATGTCAAATTTAGATTAGAGGGTTCATAGTTTTTGGTTATTTAGTATTTCAATGTTTTAAATTTCAGTCATTTGACAAATGCTAAACCTGTCTAGTTGGATTAAAATAGTTTGGCAACCTTACCTGATAATACAGGACCAGTTTCTAGAAATTAGGCAGTGGGCTTGTTAGGATTGTTGAACAGATATAAAAGACGAGAGCATGACAGCCGAAACCCATTCCATTGCTAGCAGTTGAAAAATAAAGAGCTCTCTAAAGAGTTAAAAGTAAAGAAAACCGTTTAACCGAAATTCAAACACACAATCACTACACGGGGGCTGGCATTAGTAGGACTCCTCAAACATTCACTACATGGGTGCCTGGCAGTAGTAGGGCCCCACACACACACACACAATCACTACACGGGAGTCTGGCATTAGTAGGACTCCTCAAACATTCCCTACTTGGGTGTCTGGCAGTAGTAGGGCCCCACATACAAACATTACACAGGTGCCTGGCATTAGTAGGGCTCCTAAAACATTCACTATACGGGTGTCTGGCAGTGTAGTAAGGCCCCACATACAAACATTACACAGGTACCTAGCATTAGTAGGGCTCCTAAAACATTCACTATATGGGTGTCTGGCAGTAGTAGGACCCCATATACACATTCAATCATTACACGGGTGTCTGGCAGTAGTAGGGCCCCACATACAATCATTACACGGGTGCCTGGCACTTCAAATTATTGAAGAGACTGGAAGTGCACTGTTGTTGTCTCAGTGCAACACTCATTTTTCTAATCAAAATTGCTATTAAAAATTATGTCATAATTGCATATAGCTAATGAAATATGAAAGTAATCCTATTATACATGACTTCAAATACTATAAAATTTGCAAAAAAAACCGTTTGTTTTAATTAAAAATAACAAAGGTCAAATATGTTTAGGTACATAAGTAGGAAACCTCTTTTTTGTGTCCCAACTTCAAGTACAGGGGCAAATTTTATTAAAAAACAAAAAAATTTCCTACTCTTTAAAATTGTTCCCACATGTATGGGGTGTTCAATATAAAACTTCATTTAGCAAGCTTTGAAATGTTTACAGAAAATGATGACGTACCTAATCAAAATAGGTGAACCATTTGCAACCTCGGTTATGATTAGCTGTTCTGTTATTTATGGTAATCCTGTGAATCCTGAAAACCAGTTATATATGGAATGGTGCTTCTGAAAATGGTACGTCAAGAGTGTCTCTGAAGCTACCAAACATCAGTCTTCGGTTTTCTCAGTTAATCTGTCAACATTGTGTGTTTTTTTAACTGTTTATGAAATTTGGATTGTTTTTCATGGTTTATTAGATATCAGGTCTCAAATATAAAAATAGTAAACCCAAGAGTAAACCATTTGTTGCTGAAAAGAGAACCCTGTATCCTGTTTTCTTTCTTTTTCTTTAAGATTGTATGACAGCTAGTCACTGATGGTAGTGGTGATAATTAATTTTGTTCCGAAAATAACCAGGTTTTCAGGAACCTTCGTATATCAAATGTCAAATCAGTTATTTACCAGGTGGTTAACCAGGTCTGGAAATAGTACAAACATGCCCAAAGTAAAAGGACTTCTGTTAGAGGTCTAATTTCTGTTTCTCCTTTGTTAAATTTTTAAAAGGCCACACTTCAATGTCAAGTTCGAAAATATTACATCGTTTCTTCCTCAATTTACTTTATTACTTTATTATCTATGTTACTACAGCAGTACTGAGAAGTCATCATATGGCCCAACAGCTATGCAATGCCTATTTTTCTGTTCATTCATCCAATGTTCCATTATGCACAATATGTCCATGGGACTTTCTGCAAGGAAGGACTTGATATAATTTTGTTTATCCCCAGCAGTTTGACGCTGAATGGGCAGAGTTTTCAAAGTGGAGCTCCTGACTGATGAAGATTTCAATCCCCCTAAAGAGTTTTGGGTCTCGCTACCCTGTTTGAGTCTGTACCCTTGTACAGCTCTGGAGGTGCAGAATATGGTTAAACCATATCTCACCATGGGCTATAAGTGACTCGCGTGTGTTGTTGACTTGTCTAATACTTAAATTTTCTTTCGTTTAACTTTACTTTACTTTAAGTTTACCCTTGAGATGTAAAAGTGATTCTTAATGGCTGTAGAACACTCTACTTCTACAATAACTTAAGGACCAACATATCTTTATTTGTTATTACTTAAACTTTTAAAAAATGGACCGACTACTTGTAATCTGGATAGACAAATTATTTCAAATCATTTTATCTTTTCTTGATCTCTTCATAACAAATTCATCATAACAAAAAGTCACGATTTTTTGACACAACTTTTTGTTAACTAAGGGCATAGACAGAATTAAAAACTTAAGTAATAAGTTTTATGCATTTTTCCTCATTCAGTTGGTCAAGAGCAATATTTTGGCCAATCAGTTTAAGAAAACCCTTGAAACATAAAACCTATTGCTTAAGTTTTTAATTGTGTCTGTGTCCTTTATGTTACTTAAGAATAATGCTTTATGGGCCATTTGCACCAAGCAATTTTTAAGTGCATCTAGTTAAGGCTACCTTTATTGGCCCACTTAAGGCCCTACCATGGTTACTCATGCTTATAACTATGGTTTAGGGGTCCTTAACTTTAGGTTAACTTAAATTTGCTTGGTATAAACATAGTTAAGGGCCATTTGGACACCTTTTCTTAAAAAATTTAGCATGTGACAGATCGAGTGACATCAATGCATTATATATGGGAAATTTGAAGTTCCACCTTAGATCAACACTTTGGGGAAGGTGTGCAAATGGCCCTAAATGGAACATTTTACTGTGAAGTTTAAGCATTTTGATAATAAAAATCATTCCTCAAAATTTGAATTTGACGCACTCAATAGGTTTTTCGATATGTCCGCAGCATCTTGGGGGAAAGCAAAGCCCTCCCCAATATTCTCCAATAAATGGCTGAACTTTCATTACAGAAAATTGATAAACATTTCTTGACTTTGCCCGTTACAGTAGATAATTTTGAACTAAAAGTCAAACAACATCTACTCATTTTATTTTTTGCAATATGGAAACACATTGTGTAACTATCAAGTCAAGTGTTAGGGACGTAAAACTGTATCACAAAATCACAATATTTCATATTTATTTCTTCTTAATGTGTATGTTTCTTTTTTTAGAAAAGCCCAAAAAGAAAACACTTTGTTCTTGATAATTCAGTCGGACACAGAGAATAATTTTAGGTGTTATTTTTAGATGTTTATGTGTTTATTTGCTGATAATACAATTTAAATAGATCTTTTTTCCCTTTTAAGTTATATAAAAACGTAAGTTGTATATAATAAGGCCTCAATGTTGGTGTATTTTAATGTTTTAATAAAGGGTTGTCGTACATAACAGTTTATTCTTTTAATAGAGCAGGTAAGTAAGTGGTTTTTGAAATTAAGGCCATTTCAAATTGATATTCATCTAGCTGGCTGGAAAGTTATGTAATATTCACACAGTCTACTAGATGAATATTTATTTGATATAGTAGACATTACCTGTGGATAAAAAAAAACCTATATATGGACAATTGTTACGATTCAGGTGGGTAAATAATTAAGTTCATCGCTAATGGAAATGCAATGCGAATGCGCTGTGTCACTTGTCAGCAGTGGCAGCTTTGGTTTGGGAGCAAAATTTGGCCTGTCATAATCGTCACTTCAGTTGATTGACTTTGACACTTACATCTAAATATAATTTCTCTTATCTATGGTCTCAGGATTTGAAAGCCCACTTTAGGTGTGCGTATGGAGAAAACAAATGACGTACTTTTAGTCCGCTTGAAAAAAAAGTTTATTTTCCTAGAAACAGTATTTTTTTTTTTATTTAACTAAAATTGGTTGTTTGCTTCTTACTTACAAATATTCAGAGTAGTCACTTTTACAATGCTCACTATTGTTATCTCTGTAAGGGTAAGAAATACAGGGTCGACCGAAAAAGTTGCACATTCAAGTGCCCATTAAGAAGCCGACATGATTTAGATTTGTCTACAATCTAAAATGCTTTGAAGGCGTGGTCCAACGGAATTTCTTTTCCGTTTTTTCTTTCTTCTTTCTTCAAAATGCTGGTTCCGATATGTGGACGACACCTTTGTTATTTGGAGCCATAGCGAGGGCGAACTTCAAAATGTATCTTCTTACACCTCAACTATATCAACCCAAAAATTCAATTCATTGTGCGTATAGAAAAGGAAGAAGGCCTACCTTTTTTGAATGTCTTAGTATCAAGGAGGCCGAATGAGAACCTTCCGCACACCATTTACAGAAAACCAACACGCCCTGACAGATACCTCAACAACAGACCAAATCATCATCACAGACAGAAAAGGGGAGTTATAAAGAGCAGAGTGAGAGGCAAGAGAATTTGTGAGCCGGCTGATTTGGAACGAAAAATGAAGCATCTGGAAAGAGCCTTTGGATGAAATGGATACAGCAAGCACAAGTTTGATAAGGCCGTCCGTCCAAGGAATGTATAGCGTCAGGAAGGAACAACAGGCGAAGGTGAAGAAAAGCGTGGACGGACGTCTACCTTACATCATACATCCACAACGTAACGGAGAGGATCGGCAGGCTACTGGAAAAACACAGTTTTAAAACTGTCTTTAAACCCACTCGCTCAATACAACGGAGCTTGAGATCGGTCAAAGATTGCATCAGAGATCCCCCCGGCCCGAGTTCCATGCAACTGGGGCTCGGTATATATTGGCACCACAAAACGCAGTGTCAACACGAGGATTAAGGGACACAATAGAAGTTGCAGGCTGGAACAAACACAGGAAGGAGGAAATTATGTTTCTAAATGCAGACTAGAAGCGAGTTTTACGCACATACTTCAAGTGCGCCGAAACCCCGCGCCATCACTACCCCCACCCCAGTCCCTCCATTGCAGCACGACGGCGGGGAATAAATTCCACGAAACTCACCACAGTCGAATCAGTCAACGTCGGGAAGCACGTCAGATCACTTCGCCCATTGCTTCATCGCCTTTGATAATGTCTGCCGCCACTGTACACGAAACTTCATGAAGAAATTCCATTGGATCGCTGCTTTAAAACCCGGAAAACACTTTAGATTGTATTTTGACTAGGCGTGAAAGCCCTCACAATTTTCAATGCTGTCCAGACGACAACAATTTCAACAGGAAGGAGGCAATTATCTTCATAAATTCAGACTGGAATGCCACTTCTACTCAGACACTTCAAGTGCGCCAAAACCCCGCGCCATCACTACCCCCACCCCAGTCCCTTCAATGCAGCGCGACAGCGGGGCAATAAATACCACGAAGCTAACCACAGTCGAATCAGTTAACTTCAGGAAGCACGGGAGATCACTTCGCCCATTGCCCCATCGTCTTTGATAACGTCTGCCGCCGCTGTACACGAAACTTCATGAAGAAATTCCATTGGATCGCGGCTTTAAAGCCCGGAAAACACTTTAGATTGTATTTTGACTGGGCGTGAAAGCCCTCACAATTTTCAATGCTGTCCAGACGACAACAATTTCAACAGGAAGGAGGCAATTACCTTCATAAGTTCAGACTGGAATGCCAATTCTACGCACAAACTTCAAGTGCGCCGAAACCCCGCGACATCACTACCCCCACCCCAGTCCCTCCAATGCAGCGCGACAGCGGGGCTATAAATACCACGGAGCTAACCACAGTCGAATCAGTTAACGTCGGGAAGCACGGGAGATCACTTCGCCCATTGCCCCATCGCCTTTGATAACGTCTGCCGCCGCTGTACGGAACGTCACGAAGAAATTCCATTGGACCAAGGCTTCAACGCCCGGAAAACACTTTAGATTGTATTTTGTCCGGCTGTGAAAGCCTTCACAGTCTTAGATTTGTCTGTCACGGTCACTGAGATATCTCGGAAAAAACTAAAACCAGGTCAATTTAAAAATAAATTATTCCTCGAAACTTTTCAATCAGGTTTTGATGAAACTTGGGCTACTGACGTATCGTGTGATGGTGCTTTGCTTGGCATTTATACAATTTATACTGTAAACTAAAGCATAAAACTAACTTTTCAAAAAAAAAAATCGTTTTTTTACTTTTTTTTTATTTTTTATTATATTTTTGCATTTCATTATCTAATGTCACAAAAATATTAATAGATAAAATTAAAACAAAAAAAATAAACAAAAATGTCAGTTAATGATGGGCTTTTTTTTTCATTTAACTGTTGGCTGAAATTTCAATTTGGCATCCATAAGAAAAAAAAATTCGGTAAATTGACATGTTTTCACTTTTTTTTGAGATATTTCACTAACCGTGGCAAATAAATCTAGTTTCAGGTCGGCTCCTTAATGGATACTTAAATGCGCAACATTTTCCTCATTCAACCGACTCTGTAATTATTACCTTTTCGGAAATCCAAATGGTAAGCATTGTAAAAATGACCACTCTGTATAGTAATCACCAAATGTAATGAATTATTGCTGCTCACAGTGGCTTGCGAGGAATAAGATACGATGTATGAAATATTATCAGAATTCAAGGACGAATTCAAAAATAAAAAAATATACAGAGTGTTCTATTGAAAAAAAAAATTAGCTAATGTCAAAATGACACCCTGTATAAATAAGAAAATTTTTATTGATCGTCATCTTTTTTTTCTGATTTTTTTTTCTTTGCATGTAAGAATAATAGGGTGGCGATGTATAGCGTCTAAATAGAGTTGGGACACCTTATATGGATGGATCAAGGATCAAGGAACAACAGTCCACTTATTTGTTACTTACTGATTATATTAGATATGTAGATGAGGTTTTCTAATGAAAATCCCGTACTTCTTGTTGACTAGTGTCATTATTACTTTGTTTTTGTTGTTTATTAAATATTTACGTGAATATCGTTTAATTCAATATTTCAATGTGGACTCACTCAATGCAGTCTTGTTTTTTGTTACAGTTTTCCATAATCACCTGCCTGGTGTATTTACATTTAACCTTGTTTGAAGTCGGATAGGCTATAGTCTAGTTATAAAAAAAATTATTTTCTCTAACTTATTGCACGTAAAAGACAAGCAACAAACACACGGGCCAACGAAACAAAACGGCCCGTGTGTTTGTTGCTTGTCTTTTACGTGCACCGTCTGGATTTTAACAATTTTTCGTTTTTGTGTACTGCCATGGCGGTCAGTATAAGATTTGGTGACATTCTTCACTGACTGAAAAAGCCCTGAGGAAGACCTAAAAATAAAGGTCGAAACGTTGGCGATTTCGAGAAAGTGAAGTGGCTATTTGTCCTACACCTGCGATCCAACACCTTTCTTATTTAATTATATTTTTAAAAGGCGAGTCTAGTGCGCATTAAATATACAGCTATTCACAAAAAAGAATATGAAGTTGGGTGTAATATATCAAAAGAAAACAATAAAATGACACAACTTGATGACTTTTTCTCATGATCATAACGTACTTCTATCTTTGGTAAAATCAACCAAAGTATAAAGATGAGGAAGCACAATCAGTGCAGCCAGTCGAAAAACGCTATGAATTTTACTGCAAAATGTATAAAATTATAAGATGTTAATCTACAGTGGGAGAAAGAATATCTTTGTATCACGCTTTAAATTAAGTCAAAGTTATTTTTTAGATTAAGGTCCGTCAATTCTTCAAAATAACCTAGATCAGAAAGCTACTTTCTGATTCGCAAAATGCTTGTACTTTGGTACCATTACCCCAGGACAATAGCAAACCTCACTATCCCAGAGTAAGCTTAATAATCCATCTCCATTCTCACTGAATTACTGAAACAATTTCTCACTTATCTCACTTCTAATAGAAGTAAAATAAAAAAAACTGGTGGTAATAATCTAACATTGTAGCTCTAAAATATGGCGTTTGAAAATCCAAATGAGACAAGATGCAATTTTCAAGCAAAACAACGTCTATTTCATCTCTAAAGTCGAGATTTCATCTCTAAATGCAAGTTTTTAAAAGAAATTTTTTGTCTAAAAAGAATAGACAAATTTAGCAAGTAAAGAAGTGTAAATACTTTCATTATGTGTATTAGAGAAAATTTCAAACAGTACCTATCTTTTCCTAGCGATATTCGGGACTTTTTACAGAAACAAGACCAAAGAAAATTAATAATTTTGTACTTACAAGGTGACCTGTGTAAGAGTCGATGATTCTCCTTATTATAACTGAGCACAATGTCAATGGAATATTGGCCGCTACGGGTATCATTATTCAAATTTGGAACACAAAAATAATATTTAAAATTTTGACTTAGGTTTACATGTCAATGTTAAAGGCAAAGCGTATTGTCACTATCCAGTCACTATCTGTCAGTAATGAGTACCTACTTGCGAGAAAGGTGAGAAAGGTGAAAAACGATAAGGGAAATGGGGTGTGAAAAAGGTGCATCGGGAGTATAATAATAGAGAACTAGAGGCGGCAATCTACTGCTCATTTGAATTCTTCACTTGTTCAGGTTTGATTCACATTTAAGACTTCTTACAAACAGGAACCATCAAATTTTGTCTCATATTAAAATTATGTCACGCGTCTTTACCAACAAACTCTACTTTTTAAATGACTTAGAGCGACTTTTACAAATTCAGTTTAAAGATAAACGAGAGATTTTGATACACATCAAATCTGGAGTTTAAGCTTCAAGTAGGATTCAAACTTGACTTGTGAAGTGGCAGATAATGACACAACATAATGCTTCAAGCACTTTACCCTACAACTGCTTGACTTCACTTGATAATTTATACTTAAATCGCAATCAGCTTAACTTAGTTTGACTTTAAGTCAAGTCAAGCAGCTTAACTTAGTTTGACTTTAAGTCAAGTCAAGCAACTTCAAAATCAGTCTGGAGAATCTGGTCTAATGATCTGTTGCTTGCTATTTTGCTCTACCATGTTTTGACTGATTTAATATATTTAGTTACTTAGAGTAAACGTTCAACCTAGAAGGACCTTGCATTTGACATGGATAGTACATTGAAAATTTTGTTCTGATGAACTATGTTCCACTGGAACACAAGAGGAGTTGCAGGCTGAGACAAACACAAAAGTCAGCAGTAGCAAAGCACGCCCTCTTCGAGGGTCACGACATCCTTTTCTTATCATCTTATATCAATCGCAGCGTTTTTATCCGAGACTAACGAGAGAGGCCATTGTGATCTTTAAACACGACAACAATTTCAGCAGGAAGAAGAAATGTACGTTTCTAAATGCAGACTTGAAACGAGTTCCACGCCATACTTGAAGTGCTCTGAAACCCCGCGCCACCACTACCCCCCATCCTAGTCCCTCCATTGCAGCACGACGGCGGGGGAATAAATACCACGGAGCTCACCACAGTCGAATCGGTCAACGTCAAGAAGAACGGGAGATCAGTTCGCCTATTGACAAGACTTAGATTGTATTTTGTGTGACTCAGTGACTTTGTACTACTAGACCCAAGTATGGCTATACGTCGCCGAAATACACGCTGTTTCCAAGACCTCAAACATTGTTTTTTCTCATCATCTCTTTCTACATTACGGTATCTACGTTAAGCTTATCGCTTTTGTGGCACCCTTTATTGTCAAAACAATGATCCAAGTACCGACGTATGCATGACGTTTCCTGATTTTCTGAATTTTCTTTGTTATAATAAATAACGTTTTCGGGAAAACACTTTGAGAGTATTGCTATCCTTAGATTCTTATTAAGAAACCAAAGGATTGGAATAGTCAATTTTTATTGTCGTATGTCACCATTGGTGTAACTTAATGTGCCGGCTCCACGAAAATGACAAAATATTGGGAGTTTTGTTACGACGAAAGAGACAGGCTTATATAAATACGTCGATGTTATATTTACAACAAGTGGTGTAGTCATGCCTGGGTCTAGTCACGCGTTGTTTCCTTCGGAATTTTTGTTAGCAAAAAATCCAAAAAACCTCTACTTGTTTGACACATCATTAACTATAAGCAGCGTGTCACTTGTATTAAGAGAATATCTATTAATAACTACCCAGAGGCCAAATATTCATTAACAGACCATATCAGACGGTAATCGTTATCAAATTTTGTAATTAAAGATTGCTGGTACTGCATTCTATTTTTAATTCAATGCAAATTAATTAACAAGAAAATGCGCTTAACACTAATTGTACCTACGTAATGAGTTACAAACAAGAACTCGATTAGTTCACTTACTTGAATCATCAATCTTTCCTTTTTTCTCAAATATGTGTGCAATTTTACCTGTGATTGTATATGGGTTAATAGGTCTTATATTACTAAAAACAATAGCTAAAATATGCTTCTTTTGGTGTAAAAGTAAAGTGTGTTTGCAAGGAAAAACGGCTGTCGTTACTGGTGGAGCTTCAGGTGAGGCTTTAGCTTAGCATTATCGAGAGCTTAACTGTAGGTGCAAAGTATACTCTTAAAAAATGTCTTTTCAGGGATAGGCTTTCACATTGCTGCAACATTAGCGTCAAAAGAATGTCGCGTAATAGTTGCAGACATAGCCAATTTAACACAAGCTGTAGAGCAGCTTAGGAAACTTACCCATAGTTCTCAAATCATAGGTAAGAGGATATGAAGAATAATTAGGGGTTTTCATTTAAAAACGTCATTAGTTGGCTGTGAAACGTATAAAGAAAAGGTCGAAAGAACAAAAGTCTATTTCTGTCAAATCCATCTGTGTCAAAACTCTCTATTGAGTTTTTTTACATGACGTTTCGAGCAGTGGAATCTCTGCTCGTTTTCAAGTGAAACTGAGCATTAAGCTCGAGGCTACTTGCTTATGTACTAACACAGCTAAACACGCCCGACATTCCTATTGGTGGGCGTGGACTAAAGACGCCCTCATTGCTTCCAATGAACAGTGCTTCCTTAAACTTTCGTTTCTTCCAGTGCTGTTCCCTATGCACAATTTTGGCTTCCGACCACTTATTATTATGGTGTTCGGACCAAACGTGCTCTTAAATTCCCGATTTTGATGTTTTTCCTCTTATCGAATGAGTTCTGTGTTCCTGAACTCTTACATGCAAAGCACGCTTGGTTTCTTCCATGTACGACATGCCGCACTCACACGGGATCCGATCCATCGAGTGTGGCATGTTGTACATAGGAGAAACCAAGCGTGCTTTGCATGAAAGAGTTCAAGAACATAGAACTCATACGATAAGAGGAGAAACATCAAAATCGGGAATTGCAGAGCATGTTTGGTCCGAACACCATAATATTAAGTGGTCGGAAGCCAAAATTGTGCATAGGGAACAGCACTGGAAGAAACGAAAGTTTAAGGAAGCAGTCTTCATTGGAAGCAATCTAATGAACACTCTGTTTTAGAAAACTGATGGATAAGCATGCAAGATTACTTATAAGGTTAAAATTAATTACTCTCTTTTGGTTAACAAATACATTGAGCCATGTTTAAAAAATATGCTTATTTTTCCATTTTATATTTTATTTTGTTCTAGAGTCTGTTTTTTTGATCTTATGTATGTATGCTTTATTAATTATGCATCGAAACAAACAGAATAATTCAACAATTGAGGTGTATTAACCCTGGGAATAATTGTTTCTATTTGTTTGATACTTTTTATACAAGGTGCTCCAGATCATATTACAAGACTTTTGAACAAAAAAAAAGATTGCTTGTTTGTTATTTAATTAATAAAAATTCAATTTTAAATTTAACTTTAAATAATTTTAAAAACTATTATATTTATACAGGGTGATACAAAAATATTATACAACTGTCAAAATGTTTAAGTAAATGAAATTGCTTTGTTATTCTTTTCTAATTTATTGCAGTGTACAATTTTAAAATACGTCAGGTAACATTTCCTGTGACAAAAATTGCGAGTTTTTTAAATATTCCAAGTTCAACATTATTTATTTAGGCCATACGAATTTATTGCCTGTATGCATATCAAAGATGTTAAATTCCATTGTACGTGGAGAAAACAACAATTCACTTTAACAGTTGTTCAAAATGACTGCCTTATCATGGGCGATCAAAAAACTCTTGCTGGACATTAGACACTACGAGTACTTCAGGCTGAATGGTTCTGATGGCAGTACCTTTTCTGCCTTTGAGATCTTCAACAAATACTGGTTTATTCTAAGGGTAAATCTAAGGGTTTCAAGTATGACGACCACTCTATAGGAAATATCCCAAGCACATCCCAACGTTAGCTGCATAATGAGGGGGCGCTCCATTGTGTTGGTATCAGAGCAATTTATTTAGGAGTTGAGGACCATTTGGATTCGGATATAATCCAGCTAAGGTCGGGGTTAAAGTGCCTTCTAAAAAATCGAGGTACCATGGTCCTGTGAGCGTTTGGACGAAATAACTTTGGTCCTAAACCTTTCTCATCGACAGTCCCAGCCCATCCATCAACATTCTAGTGGTCCTTTCGGAGTTTCGCCGGAATTTCAACAAACCAGCTAGGATTTTCTTGTGCCCAATGTATAGAATTTTGTTTATATTCTTTTCACTGTTGAGGCAAATGCTGCCTAATCTGAGAATATGGTCCTAGAACTTTATCCTCGAAAATCCCACCCCATCCATTAACATTTTAGCGGTACTGGGTACGAGTTTCGAAAAACCAGTTGGGCCCAATATATAGAATTTTGTTCATTCTTTTCACCATTGAGGCAAATGTTGCTTCTTCTTAAAAACAGCAACATTTAACAAATAATGGATTGTTATTAAACAACTCTGTCATAATTTCACAAAATCGGCTTCTACGTTCAAAATCGTCATCCAGTAATTCTTGAATCATTTGTACTTTGTAAAGATGAAATTATTTTTTCTCAAAAATTGTTGTTGATTGAAAACTGTAACCACGAATTGCTTGTGTAGATGAGCAACGGAAATTTTCTTGAAAACACCTCTAATTTATTCCCAAAACTACTGAACCAATTGAACTACCAGTCCTGTCTCTAAAAGAGGACAAAAAGAAAAAACCGTTGGATTTTCCCATGTTACACAGGTTCAAACTTAGAAATCGACAAAAAAGACAGGTTGTACCCCTCTTTGGTGAATTTGAAAAAAATAAAACAATTTTTTTGCTGTTTTTCATCTGAGTGAGTCGATTTTTATCCCCTCTGAACGTAGCAAACCGAATTTGAGTGAAAGTTGTATATGTTGTACCATAAGTTAGTTTTCACAGAGAGTTCAAAAATCGACCAACGCAGGTAACTATCTCCAAAACTGCTGAACCAATTGAACTGCCGTTTCCAGTAATTTAAATGAAAACAAGAAGGAAAGAAAAAATCGTTACTCATATCAGTCTATATTTCTCAGGTTATAGAAGTTCAAATTTGGAATTCCCTAATAAAGAAGGAATACCCACCCTTTAGTCAATAACAATAAAAAAAAATGCTGTCATCTGAATGAGACTATTTGATCATAACACACTGAATTTCATCGGAAAACATTGAACGCTTTGATCGACTTTTGATCTGAAAGTTTTGAACGACTTCTTCCACCATCATTTTGAATAGAACTAGAGTATATTTCCGCTTCCTTGCAATTTTACTTACTACAGATTGGAATAGAGGGGGGATCATCAAGTACCTAACAAAATTAGGGTGCTGGACCCAAATTACACATAATTAGGGAATTTACAATAAAGATTACAAAAAAAATAATAAAAAGAATGCAAAAAAAATAATCTGTTTATTTTCATAATTAAGTTCAATTTATTTAGTTCGTGTTAGCTGTCGTTGTCACCTATTAGACCAGCTACGATGCCAGTTCTTCTCTCAATATCCAGAAACTAGGCCATTTCGAAAGAAGTTAGCTAAGTATGAATCGGATCACGCAATGGCCCTAAAGTTCAGGCGGCCCAAAGACACAGTAAAACTCTAGTTCAGTTTTACTATTGGTTAAGTTGGTTCAGGTTAGTTCAGTTGTTTTTCCTTTGGTTTAATTAGTTCAGTTAAACCTGTCATTTACGACGGCCCGTAAGGGGCGCCTTTGAACCTGTTGGTTGGATTAATTCACTTTTACTTTGCCTTTGGTTAGGTCAGGTTAATTGAGTACTGTTTTTCCTTTGGTTTTGTTAGTTCAGTTAAACCTGTCCTTCACGGCGCCCTGTGAGGGGCGCCTTTGGACCTGTTAGTTAGTTCAGTTAGTCCTGTTAATTCAGTTTGGCTTTGCCTTTGGTTCACAGTTCTGTTTTTGATTTGGTTAGGTTAGTATAGTTATGTTTCTCCTTTAGTTTGGTCAGTTCAGTTGCACCTGTCTTTTAAGGCAGCCCATCAGGTTATTTTCCATTCCTTTTCATTCCTTTACGGCGGCCCATGGGCCGCATCCTGGCCTTGACGCAGTTAGTTCAGGTTAGGTCAAGTCAGCTCGTTCGCCGTGAACACTCTGTTCAGCGACGGGAGCACATTGTCCAGTCCCTCCTGCAGCATTGCTGGAAATATACCGCCTGGTCTCGCTGCCTTAAAGGGACTGAATTCGCCCACCGCCCATCTAATGACTTCGTCGGTCACTAATTCCCTTGCAAGTATCCAGTCCTGGTGGACTGGAACCAGCTCCAGAACAGCGGCCACGATATTTTCCGCAGGGAAGTGGTCTTCAGGAGAATCTTTAAGGTCTCTCCCTGGTCTCTCGTCCATGAAAAGACCATTGGTAGAGGCTACATGCACCGCAGCAATCATGTTGAATAGAGGGAGAAGTAACCTCGGAAAACAAAAACATCTTCTTTGGTTCGTCCCAAATTTGGTTACTCTGTACCCAAAAGATGGAAGTTGAATGCGAGGAACAAGATGGTAGATGGTCGGTGTGGTCTGACTAAGTTGTATATTTAGGTCTGGTTTGTAAATAGCATAGAGGAATTATCAAGGTAGAGGTCTTTATTTACATTTTTCAATATTGGTGTGATAAACAAACCCTCCATACAGTGTTGCCAGGATTACTTTGCTAGTAAATTGGCACGTCCTTTTTTTGGATGATATATTTCGAATTTTTACACCACGAGAGTACTATAATATCTATTGCTGTGCAAATAATTTTTGAATGGTGATTAATAGAACACTTATGACGATAAAAGAAAAAAGAATACGTTTGAGATGGTCACAATCGGCAACAATGCAGAATCCTGTGACACGGGGTTACGTCAGTTTACGAGAATTATTTCCTGTGTTTTTTTCTGGTTTCCTGAATGTTTTAAAAGTTTTCTGCTGACTTTTTCGCTTTTAGCAATCGTTTCTGTGTTATAATTTGTTTGTTAGCCATGGTGAGATGATGTTTTGTGTGTAAAACTTGGAATTACAAAAATAAACCTGGGAAATTGCCTTTTCACCGGTAGGCTCATTTGTGTTTTGTGGTTATGCTGCTACTCGGCCCTTGGCCGATAGCCATTTCCGTCATTTCTATTGTTATTTTATTATTAAAAAAAATCAATAAATAGGTATAGTATAAAGCATTTCATTATATTTTTCGGAAAAGTAGGTCATGAAAATTTTACAGATTGCCCCCTGTATAATATCTGAACTGTATCAGTTTTATTGGTTATATTGACATAATTTAAAGGTTATAAAATGTTGCCATTACAAAAAATAATGTTGTTGCCAGAACTTACCAAAAATAATAGTTGTAAGCGAAAATAGTATATCCATGTACTAGAGCTACTACTACGTTTTTCAGGCAGGTCAAATACTTGGCAGAAGTAATTCTTAGGACAACAAATTTTCTTATACTAGAGCTGGGGCATCGAGTTTTGCTCGCCCTGTGCAACATAATATATATTAAGAGGTTTGTTAACACTGAACCACCAAGGTCTTACGTAAATGGCTCTTATTGCTGGAACCATAAAATCTTTCTATTAAAAGTATCTTTGCAGTTATCTACTCACGGTATATTAACTCTTTTGCTCTTTTGCAAAACGTTAACATTTCTTCACTGTAGAAACGGGAAAACTACAAAAAGGGAGGGGCATACTCATGCTATGAAACAAGGTTCATATAAAATGCATTCATACCGCTCTCAAAATTTCACAAGGAAAAGTGTTTATATGCACTTCGGATATGGTAGGTACTACGTTCTGCCTCAGAACACTAGGCTTCTTTCCAAGGGGTAGTTCGTGAGAGAAATTCAAACCGTTCTTCTTAAATGTGCTAAATACTGAGTAATTTTGAGAAAATTTATAAGCTGATAAAAACTTTTCTTAATATAATGACTCAAAGTCAAACTGATGTCAGATATTAAAGTAAAACTACATTAAACCATAATAACAACTTATAGGTGAGTTGTTATTGGCATTTACCTTCACCTGCTTTTAATTTACTGGTTAAAATCTTGGCATCACATTTTTGGCAATACAGCTTATGGATAACTAGTATGTCGAGTTTTTGACGGAGTCTTTCCTTTACGGTTTTTATAACATAACCATTAACATTGATACAGTTCAAAAATTATATAGGGGTCATTCAAATAATAGCCTTTGGAAAAACTTTATGGAACGCTTTATAGGTATGTATCAAAAATCATTTAAATAAAAAAATATTTAAACCTTTTGGTCTGCATCCCATAACCGTAAAAATCGTATATTTGTTTGCTTGAACAGCAGGAATAAAAAAAACAAATATGAAACGCATATGTGTGCTTATCTCATCTGGAGATGTGTCCTTGGAAATTCAAATTGCGCCATATTGTTTTGAGCAATGTCGGCCATTTTCTTCTTCCCCTCTACCCGAACAACCCGCAAGCCTGCAAGTATGCGGTTTGTATATCAAACAAATGCCAATTTATGATTAACTCCCGACGTCTAATTATTTACTTCATTGTCAATGGTAAATAGGTCATTGTTATTGACAATTAAGGCTCAATTTTACAAGTTTGGTTTAAACTCCACGTAAAGTTAAACGAAATATTTTGACAGAAAAACGTCAAATCTGTCTACACAACTATCTACCTTCTAGTAAAAAAAAAACACTTTACTATATATGGCATGATAATATCCTAGCGCCTTCTCTGTTTCTGAATAAGTTTCTACAACTAAGGCTTATTTACACTAGACCCAGACATAATGTGTTGTGTCACCATCTATTCATTGTATACTTACTGCAAATTTGAAAAAACTTACTTTCGTTTTGTTTTGGAATGACTGTACCCATAATATTCCCACAAAGGCGCCACAAGTTCGGCCATTTCTTCATTTCCGATCGATACTGGATTCGGATGAACTGCCACGCAATATAGTCGAGCTGTACCTCGTAGGAACTATGTAATCGTCGAATGTCAAGAACAAGCCTGTGTTGCAGCCCTCAAATATAATATGCCGGACAATAAATATGCCGGAGCCGAACCTGTTAACCTGGACAGGTTAACAGATGAAACTAAAAAAAAGTTATTTTTATAGAAAAAGTTACTCTACAGCCTAGCTACTGTAACTTTTTATTTAGCTTTTAGTTAGATTACTTCAGGTTACTTCAGTTATGTCTTTCCTTTTTACAACGTTGCATAGCGGAAGGACGACTACAACAATCTGTCATTGTCATGAATGTCACTTCATATTTGCTTTCTTGAATGTTGGAGGACAAAAAGATTTTCATTTCGATTTCTGGTTTGGTTATAATTATTTAGTGAAATCAAATGATAAGAAGCTTTGACGATTATAAAAATTTCATTTCAGTTCAGTTTTTGAGCCCCCCCGTAACCCCTACTTTGTACTCCAAGCTATTGTTTTGTTGTCTTGGTAGAGGGTCCTATTATATATACATTAGTTTTGTAAATAATTTTTGGTGCAAATATTAATACTCCGCAATTTTTTCGCTTTTAATAATGCTCAATACCGACCAGAACCCGTAATTAGAATTTCAATTTTCTGCTTTTTAGTTATCTGCATATTCAGAAAAAAAAATAATTTGAAGGAAAAATGTGTTGTGGCGAATTATTGACAGTGTCACAATAATGAAAACTAATTGTCATTAAATACCTTATTACGTGAAAAACAACAATATGCATACAGGAAATAAATTCCTATTAAAATAAATAATTTTGAAATTAAATATTTCAAAAACTGTCAATTTTATTCATAGGCAATATTACATAGAGCCTCTTTACTTTATAGAGTGGGTAGTTTCATTAAAGAAAAACGAGGCTGGAATAGGTAAAATATTTTTGACGCACCCTGTATAATTCTAAATGTTTTTAAATTTTCGCAAGCATAAAACTAATGTGTTTTGTGCGTTTTTGCTAAAATCGAGTTATTCTGGAGATTTTTGATATATAAGAGCTCTGTATATATGCAATTTTTGTATATTTGAATAAAAGCGTGTTTCATTTTATTCGCAAAAAGCTCAATATTTTTTGTTTTGAATATTAGTTTTTAATACTGTTTCACTTCATTTTTTGGCTTTTTGTGAACTTTGAAGGAAACAGTGTAATTCAATGCCGGTAGGGGTATCAGTTATCGGAGTAGTTCTTTCTGTTTCCTTCATAACAGCTGCATTATGCCTATTTCGGAAATGTAGAAAGCAGATAAGTTTTCAATTTTCACATTTTAAGTAGAAGGTGTTCATTTGAAAGCGTCATCTAGTAGACTGGAAAATATCAAAGGAAAAGGATGAAGAAACAAATTACTAGCATTTACTAATTATGTCATTCTTTTCTGTCAAAAATTCGTAGCCTTCTAGAGGACGTTTTTTTAATGAACACCCCATATTATCTATATGTACTCCAAAAGTCGTTCATGCTAATAGGAATGAAGGTCGACCTAGAATGTTTTAAATCAGTCCGAGAGCTTGCCAAACAAATCCTAGAGACAGAAGCAAGGCTGGATATACTTGTCTGCAACGCTGGCACTGGGGATCACATGAAAAGAAGGGTAACCGCTGACGGATTGGAAAGAATAATGCAAATTAATTATTTCAGCCACTTTTTGTTAACTCACCTTTTATTAGGTAAGTTGCTAAGAGCCAGTTGGACCAGTCACACTCAAAGACAAGTTTAGCTAAACTCGATTAATACTTGAATCCGACCATAAGAATGGCATTGTTGTCAAATTAATTTAATTTGTGACAGTTTATGAAAGTGATGCTGTTGCTATGAACGGATTTAAGTAGTAGGTGTTCACTTTAAAACATCATCTAGTTGGCTGTGTAATGTAATATCAAAAGAACAAAAAACCATTTACTTTGATTATATCATCCTTTTCTGTCCAAATTTCATATCCTTCTAGATGACGTTTCCTAATGAACTCAACCCTCAGGGCGACGTCACATACAGCTGAATTATTAAATGCGGAACGGAGCGTAATTTGACAGTTGAATTTAAACCAATCAGATAAAAACTAAAATAGGAATTGACATGTGTAATGACGTTATTGACATGTGTAATGACGTTATTGACATTTCTGCTTCGTTCCGCTACGTTCCGTTCCGCTGAATGTGACGGCGGCCTAAGTGTGCCACATCTTCTACAATTCAACCAACATGCTTTTCTAGTCAGGTAACATGTCGATTTTCGAGGTTACAGATCTCATGAAGAAATCAGCACCCAGCAGAGTTACCTTCACAAGTTCAATAATGGCATACGTAGCAGATCTGAACGTAGATAAGCTTTTACCTGATCCAGAGTATTACGATAAATTTAGTTCTAAACTGAGAACTGGAACGTACGGTACATCAAAAGTGTGCATGGCAGCGGCTGCTAAGTTATTCGGTGAAAAGCTTAAAGGTCGTATTATTTCAACCTTATAGAGAGTTTAAGCTGTATAAGAAGTGTTTTCTATCAGGAACTGGTGTGACTGCAAATGCGGACTTGCCCTATAACGTCAGAACACCAATATTCTGGAAAGCACTCAGAAACGATGGCAATTATATTGCTGGCTTAGTACTGCTCGGAATTCAGATCTATGGAAAGGTCATCTAACCAATGAAGAGAAATAAAGTGTGGCCATTAAACGAGTTTTCTTGTAGACAGCAGAAGAAGGGGCCCAGACGCTGGTTCATCTAGCCCTTTCTGACGAAGTGAAAGACATAACCGGGAAATGTTTCCTTGAAGGTAGAATATTTCCGACGCCCTTCCAGTTGTCTGATAATGTATGCGGCAAACTATGGAATTATTCTGTTGAATTCACAAAGTTACAACCACACGAGGTCAAGTGCTAGTTGTTAAGTTTAGTGCTTGTTTCAATTAAAACAGCAAATTGCTTTTGTCTCTTCGTGTTTGTGACAAATTATAATTAAGCTTGTAATCAAATACTTAGATATGTATAATAATGATAGCAACAAGGCAATAATGACAAGGCTAACTTTTTTTACAAATTAAATTGACGCAAAGGGAGATGCTAAGTATCATAATTGTTTTATTGTAATTAAAAACCTACAAACAAACAACTTTATGATGTATATTATCCATTAACTTATTTTTGGCAACAACCCATGCCATGGAATTTCCCCAGTATAACACCGATAGTTGTTTGTTTACTTGTTGTCGAAATAACTTTCTCAAAGTGCCATTGAAATTTGGTTGTTGCCGATTTTTTACATATTCTCAAGTGCATTGTCTACATTATAAACCTTAATTTTACATTATCAACAGATATAACTAATATCACAATACACAATATTAACTTTATCAAGCAAAACATGACGTTATTTGAGTGTGACAATAATAGTAGTTTAACATGTGATATTTTTCCGCACGACGATTCCAGTTGACGTCACACGAACAGACACTTTCCTCACGTGTTAAGTATAAAATTTTGGGATATGTTTGGGACGCAATATAGCATAACTTCGATTGATTTCGAGATATTTAATTGCTTCTTCATCGTTCACCACAAATTTTCTTGATATATTGGTTTTCGTGGTTGGCATGGTAATAATAAGCACATCCTATTTCTCTAATATATCATAAATAGGTCCAAAATACCTCTTCTTTTAAAGATAAGTAGTAGGAGTAATAGTAGTAGTAAACAATGGGGGGCCGAAGCCTTGCGACTAGGCCTTAGAGGCCGGTTTCACAGTCTGCCGGTCCACCCATCCCTACTCCACCAGGGCCCTCATTCCCTCCACGAGTCGACCCGTCCCTCTAATGAAGGGGAGTATCCCGTCCCACTTCAGAGTCGGGAGCTCCTCTCCATGAAGAAATGCGACTCCAAGTGTCCTATGGCTCAGTCGCGCCCTCCTATGGCACACTCCCAGAAAGTGTTATGACGACTTTTCCTTTGCCCGACAGTGGGTGCAGAGTGAACTGTCAGCCATTCCTAGGAGGTGAATGTGACTGCTTAGTCTGCAGTGACCAGTAAGGATTTTTATAAGGTATCCCAAGCACTGCCGGCTTCTCCCAAGAAGCCACAAGGCCTTGTATCTATCCGGGTTAGAGTAGATTTCCTTGGTCTGTCGTCGTGATATTCCTGACTGTGTCCAGTTTGTCCTTGTACTCTCCCATGCCCACTCATTCAGAGTGAGAGAGTCATACCATTTACTTACTCCTAGACATGGCTCTGGTCCAGTAATGCATGTCTGGGAAATCCGCCTGGCCGATTCGTCGGCACGCTCGTTCCCCTCGATGCCCCTATGTCCAGGAACCCATCCCATAGTTACCCTTTTTGTTTCTGCCAGTGACTTTAGAGCTTCCCTGCAGTCCTGAACGAGCTTTGAACTCTGTCTGATTTCTGTTCGTGTGGCCACCTTGAGTATTGCAAACATCTCCGCCTGGAAAACCCTCGTGTGACTTCCCTTAGGGAAAGCCCTCGCCCTCTACATGGTCTGCTTTGTATATTCCGGCTCCTGACGACTGTGTATTAGCTATTCTTGATCCGTCTGTATACCATATAAGTTGCTAAAGCAGCTCTTCCTTGAATTCGTCCCTGGTTGGGTTGTTTATCCCAAATGGTTGTTTCAGTCTCAGCTGATCGCGTGGACGCCCCTCTTGCGGCAGGACAATTGGGACGCCCCGCTGAATGAGGCTGGCGATCTGCGTATAACCCCTTCCCATAGCCGTGTCCTTTCACTGGCCGCAGCCATCCATCCTCCTGCATGAAGCCATCGCCTCCCACTTAACCCAGATTGGAAGCTCCGACTGACCCAGTAAGGTATTGCACCCGTTATGACTAAGTGGACTGTTCTCTGCAGTCTGGCCAACCTTAGCTCATAGCATGCCCTGTCCACCGCTGGCCACCAGACCAGGGCCCCGTAGGTTATCCTTGGTCTGATTACCGCGGTGGAGAGCCAGTGCAGGATGTGTGGCTTTAGATCCCACTTCCTGCCCACTGCCCTGCGTAGTTGCCATGTCAGTCCTGTCGCCTTATTGCATGTCTTTTCCAGGTCAGCCCGCTGTCGATAATCACCCCCAGTTACTTAGCCTCAGGCTTTAGTAGCAGAGGTTTACCGTACAGCGTGGGTGAGCGAAATCCTGTGGTTTTCTTTCTTTTGGTGTAGAGCTCAAGCTCTGTCTTGCCAGGGTTGACCGACAGTCTCTTCTCGCTATACAATTGTTCTGTTATTCTACATGCCCTTTGCATTCGATCACAAACGCGGCAAACGAACTTTCCTGGTATTATGACCAGTCCGTCCTCGGCATACGATTGCGCACTGAACCCCTAGGTTTGTAGTCTCTCCAAAAGACCATCCATTAAGAGACACCATAGTCGAGGTGATAAGCAGCTGCCTTGTGGACAATCGCCCTCGACCTCTATTAACGGTTGCAGAGTGCCAATCTGACCCAGTTACCAACTGTGTTGGGGTTCACCGGGCACTAAGGGCTTCGCAGATGTTACTTGTTCTGGCTTTGTCGAATGCTTCCTCAATGTCGAAAAAGAGTGCCAAGAGCACTTCCTTATTGGAGCATGCCTTCTCTATTTTATGCACTACAGAGTAGAGAGCCGTGTCGGTCGACTTTCCCTTGCTGTAGACATGTTGCTCTTTGTTTATGGGATGTCTTCCCAAAATTTCCTCAATGATGTACCTATCGATTATCTTTTCTAATGTTTTCATTAGAAAGGATGTCTGAACGATTTGACAAAGTGTTCTTTTCTATGCACCATTTTCTATGCCACACCAGACAACAAGCTTTTTTTTCATAGCAAAATAGAAATTTTGCAGGAACTAATGCATTACTTTTAATATTAGCGGCCTCCAACATCTCTGTCGGAAAATAAGTCAAACTAAACTAATAAAAAACTTGAAAGCCTATGTCACGAAAAAAACACCAATTGAACCTGCACGTAGTTACGGAAATGGCAGGAATCCCGCTGGAAGGACGCTACACCTTGTCATTAATTTAACAATAACCGTGTAGTATAGTGCACTTTACCGCACTATTGTTTATTTGTTTTATTATGTAAGTAAGCAATTTCTGTAAAGATTTCGCTGCGTGCTTTAAAATGGCATTCTTAACACAAATACCATACAAAATTGTTTTCACAATTTTGTTTTCACAATTTTGTATGGTATTCGTTTTCACGAATTTTTTTTAATTTTTTCCCTATATTTTCCGAACCAGTTAGAATTTTCGAAATTTGAAAACCTCATTTTTGAACTTTTAGTTGCGCAAAACTGCGCTTTAAGAAAAAATAACTCTGACGCTACAAAATATGACGGAAAAATTAAAGCAATGCAAACATAAAAAGTGGCAAAATGAAACCAAATTAATGAGCGGAACACAAAGAGTTCGAAGAAAAAAATAACGAGAAAAGAAAACACCTAAAACATTTTTATAAATAAAAAATATTCTTAAACAAATTAAAAAACAAATATAAAATTATCGCAAAAAAAACAATAAATTTTTATTCATTATACGACAAATAAAAAGACAATTTAAGAAGCAAGTACATATAAGCTTATTAAGAAAACAAAAAGAATAAGAACAATAACCACAAATAATTTATATTAATTCAAAAAGTGGAAAGGCTTGATATAAAAAAGGACAGATTTGTTAAAAATCACAGAAACAAGTGCGAGTTTTAGAAGATATTGGGTGGTGAGTAAAAAAAAACAGGAGATAAGATAATTTAAAATCAAAAATTTAGGATCATTAAAAAAGAAAGAAAATATAATTAAGGAACTCAATAAGTCTAAAAATATGTCAAAGAAAATAAATAAAAATTATAAGTGGAAACAAACACTATATTAAGTATAAATACAAATATTAAATATAAGAACGGTGTACTAAGTAACTCTATCGAGTTCAAAACGCGGTTTCCCCATGCGCAAACTCTCAAACGGAGTTTAAAAGTGTAAAATATCAATTCGCGCCAATCAGGACGGCGTAGCCAAGATATGGTTTGGTCTCGCGACAAAATCCCCTGTGAGGTAGTAACTCAATCGAGTTCAAAGTGGGCACCTAAAAAATGGCGGCGATATCCGCCAGAAGTGACGTCATCTTACGTCAAATAATTAGAAATCGTGAATCATCGTGGATACTTTAAAAATGGCGGACTTCCGGCCAGAAGAGACGGGACCATTTTTAGAGGAATGTCGGTATTGGTTAGCTTTGTCCGTATCATCTAGATATTTGGTCTACACTTTACATTGGGTACGTTCCGCCGACGGTAGCAGCTTAGACGTTGCGAATGGATGATTTACTAAGCGCAATAATTTAGCATTGACCATCTCAGCGTTTGCTTTTGTTTGCTTCGAGAATTTGAGCTTATGGTTGGTTTTCCGTTTTTGTTTATTCCTGTGCATTTGGAGAGAGTATTTTGAAATAAACTTTCCTTAAATAATAAAATAATTTAATAGTATAATTTCATTTGTCGCACTTGGAAAGTTAGATCAGCAGTCCCTCATCAAAATGGACGGTGAGAACCGGCAAAACCTGTTACTTTGGACGAACGAAGGTAAATAGTGTACATACTAAACTTAGTAAGTGCTTTTGAAGTCGAAATATAGCTTGATTTTTGAAAAGTAAAGCAACCAAATGCATTTATCTCAATTATCTTGAGAAACGAATAAGTATGTTATAATGTTTTGAAATTTTTGATACTCAGATATGGTTTTTTGTCAAAAAAAAGCAAAACTACCTACTTACCAACTTTGGTTATCTATTGGTTGTACCAAATTATCTAATGCGGCATTTATTGCAATAAGATTTAAATCATCATCTAGTAATTCTACTAATATATGAGGATTATTATCCATGACTTTTAAATTTTTAACTTTTTATAAATTAGGATGAGTAGCAACAATGGGTTTCGTGCGGCACGTGAGTACATTGGTTGAAAACAAAAAATATATTGTATTTGTCTGCTTCTGCATCAACATATCTAAATTTAAAGTTTGGATTCCCCAAAAAGGCCTTAGCAAGATTTAAAATTAATGCAAAACGATCAATTTTATTGCAAACATTATATAATTAATTATTAAAGTGGTTATATTGACTGAAATTCTGGCAAAATGACGTCAAGTGCACGAAACTCATTTGAATTTAAATTAAATCCGTGTCAGTTCTGTCAGTTAGCAAAGCAGTGCGTTCACCCGACAATCATCCGCTGACTCGTTTTATTGCTCAGCGGTTTTGCGCTGACACTCAGGTGCTGCCGTCGGCGGAACTTACCCATTAACTAACCCTACAGAATGTCAAACGTCAATGTTATCATTTGACATATTGTTGGTCCTTCGTTCGCAATACTTACACATCGAGGATAAAATGCTTGGAAAAAGGAGCGTTTTCGCTCGAATTGGCAACACTCGATCCAATCGATGTTTTCTTATGGAATATGTAGCGTATTCCTTTGGTAAAATTATAGCGTTTTCGATTGGCAAAACGAGTTTTGCACGGAGTCAACAGCAGGGCAATTCCAGTTTCTTCACGTTCAAAACACGCAATTCGCATTTCCATTGCACTGAGGGCAAAACTACCTAGTACAGCTCGTGTTGAAAATGTTGCACTCAGTGTGAAACTCGCTGCACTGATTCTCCAATAAAACATACCAAACTGCACGAAAGTTACCAATCGAACGTACAAATTGCACTGGTTTTGCACTGGGGTTCCGAATCGAAAACGCTATTAGTGCTGCACAAGATCGCACGAGGGCTGCACTCGTTCGTTGCCAGTGCCACATTTCGTGACCTTGAAATATTTTTGGCGGGAAATTTCCTAATATTAATTGTGTAAAAATGAAAAATTGTGCCCGTTTTCTTTAGTTAGGTATTAACGTTCTAAAGCATTCCACAGTAAAAAAAATGGGGACTTTTGTTATAAAATTTAAAATAAATAATCCAATTGAAACGGACACAAGCGTATTATACATCGACCTTCCGGACTTTCAAACTAGATAGACTCCGTGAGTCAATCATAAATTGTCACGTTTGTTTGTTTACTTCCAACAGTTCCAACATGCATATGGACAAAAGTGGGCGCGCGTCGCGAGGGTAAAGAAAAAATGGCCGCCGATTCGGGTAATCGGTAAAAACATGATACATGACACATGCATGCACTTTACCCGTGATACGAAAGATTTCTCTCCCACTTTTATAACTAGAAGTCTTACAGATGCCACAATATCTCACCATAATGATAAAACGTTTAATAAAACACCAAAAAATCGCACAAAACGTTCGCAAGCACTGTCTCAATTTCAAACACAAGGGAAACACGTCTTGACGTCGTTAACGCACGTAAGCGCACGTAGCGCACATAAGCATCATAGCAACTTAAAGCCGAAACGGATACCGATTGTGTCGAATGTTTTTTATTTTTGTTAGGTTAAAAGTTAAGTTTTAGAAAACTTTGGAGCTAGGTCAGCTAAGGGCGAGTTCGCATGAGCGCAACGGGCAAAAATGCGGAAATGTCAAAATTGCGGCATTAGCTCTCGGCGCAATAGGGACGGATTACCGCCAAATATTCGATTTTTAAAAATGACAAGTCAAACTCCAATCACAACTGAGATTCGCTTTCCGCCGTTTTGCTCGTTGCGCCCATGAGAACGCGCACTAAGGGCTAGGAAGGTTCGATATTGGATTGACCAATCCAGAATTACGTCATTTGACGTGATTTCCTCCAAGGTAATATGGCGGACCAACCTATTTAAATATCGGAACTTAAAACTTGATCTTGATCATCATGTTTAATGTGAGATTTATTTATAGCGTATTCCTAAATCATCTTTTTAGCGCAAAAGCAAAGCTTCAAGGCAGAATTTATAGTTCTCTAGCTAAGTATACTGAAAAAAGTCATAAAACAACAAAACAAATATTATGCTCTTCATAATTAATAAACAGGCTACGGTGTTGCCGTTAATGCGTTAATTCTAGTTGAATTTACAAAAGCAACAAACAACTAGAACACCAAACCTATGTTTTGGTACCCAGTTTTCCAATAAAAAGAAAAAGTCTGTACGATTGTTCAAAATTACTTATTTATATAGGTACTTCGCATTATAAAGAGCTTTTTTTTTGTTTTATTTACTAAACTTCCAAAAAATGGGCAATAATTTACGAATATACAACTAGTAAGGATACAGTCATTACTAAAAGCACATTAGCCAACATGATTTCCCGAAACAAGCCCATCCTCACATCATAATGCCATCTGTGCCCAAGACAATGAGTGCACTGTATCATTTACCCAGCACCACCTTCCACTTGAATGGCGATTATAATAAAATAAATCAGGGGCCACGTGGCTTTCGGACTGAGCATTTGGCGGCCGATTTACCCCTCACCCTCCGACCATTATTGCAACTTATCTCATTCAATTAAGAACGGTTCAAAAGGTCGTTGCTAGTTTTTACCAAAATGAAAATGGATTGTACTATTATGCATATTTGTGTACGGGTGAATAAAAAAAGATAGTATAGGACAATTTTGAACTTTTTGGTGTTGTCATTGACCTTTTCGTATAAGTTTCTTTCTATTTTGCATCTATGTATAGGTATTTGATTTTTAAAATGTACGCTTTAGGTACATATGAAATTTTAAAACGGTTAGATTTGTGGCACAAACTTAAGAACTCCATGGTATTAGTATATTGTGCAATTGATGTCGAAAACTGCGCATTTTACACGATTGTGACGGTTTGTGACAGAAGCCGTAGGTGAGTCACAGCTACCGTGTGGTAATAGTATATTGCAAGTTTAACGAGTGACGAAAATAGCATTTTTTTTTTTTTTGACGAGTAAAACACTACTTTTTCTTCGACCATACTTACATTAAGCCTTTAAAAACAATCTCTGTAGAGTATTTCTTTCAAAAATTAAAGCGCGTCAACACTTTGATTCACTTTTTTAAGGCCCGGGCAGGCAAAATATATATGTTTTTGTATGATATCACCATTTTCCATGGTGCTTTATCAGATTAGAAAAGTTAAATCGTATTTAATTGGCGATATACAGGCGAAATTAGAACAACTTACTTTCGTCACTAGAGACGAAAGTTAACATTATGGAATTTTCTCTCACCAGAGACGAAAGTTACGTTTTCGACTAGGGCGAGGTATGACCAAAGTTGTTTATTTTTACATGGTCGTAGAAAAAAATCTTTTTTTATTTCTACGATGGTCGTAGAAAAATATCTTTTTCTACGACCATGTAAAAATAAACAACTTTTGTCATACCTTGCCCTACCCGAAAACGTAACTTTCGTCTCTAGTGAGAGAAAATCCCATAACGTTAACTTTCGTCTCTAGTGACGAAAGTAAGTTGTTCTAATTTCGCCTGTATATCGCCAATTAAATGCGATTTAACTGATCTAACCTTATAAAACACCATGGAAAATGGTGATATCATAGAAAAACATGTATATTTTGCCTGCCCGGGCCTCAGAAAAGTGAATCAAAGTGTTGAAATTTGACCAAACTGAACTCATTGACAGTCGAGGTGTCATGTTGACAATGACGCGCCTTGATTTTTGAAAGAAATACTCTACAGAAAACAGAGATTGTTTTTAAAGTTAATGAAGACTTAATGTTAACATGGTCGAAGAAAAAGTATAGTGTTTTACTCGTCAAAAAAGCATTTTCTATCGCTCGAGAACATTACCAAACTCGGCTTCGCCTCGGTTGGTAAAGTGTTCTCTTGGGAGAGAAAATGCTATTTTCGTCACTCGTTAAACAATATACTATTTTACGGAATTAAAAAGTTTTACCTTAAAAAGGCGTGCAGTAAAAGGCTATAGTTTCGACTTTATTTTTATAAACGAGATTTCTATAAAACCAATTTAATAATTTCAAATTATGGTATGTGAACTGCAATTTCATCAATAAACCTATTATTGCCGAACTTAAATAATTCAAAATATTTATATGTATTTATATCTATTCATCTTTAAGCTGATGTGCGTTTGACGTGAAAAATCACACTAACCCATGGAATCCTTGGGGAATTTTGTATGGCAGCAACAAACGACAGGAAGGATAGTGGCCTGCGTTCCCAAGAATCCTTTAGGGACATCACAAGTTGAAATCTCATATATTTATAGATCAACCCACTTTGAAGGGAAAAGTCTATACATAGTGGGCCAGTAGAAATGTTTAAACTTTTATCTTTTAAATACGTTTTTTTTCAAGCGGACTAAAAGTACGTCATTTGTTTTCTCCATACGCACACCTAAAGTGGGCTTTCAAATCCTGAGACCAAAAAAGTAGCAAAAAAGTCCTAGGCAGTAAAAGTAAAGTCAAAAGTCACTGCTAGTGTCATGGTGGCGCATATATAAACGATTTTCATTCACCAAAATTATTTTAATAATAGATGACACCAGATAAACCGGTCTGAGTGTATTGCCATCTTTACATTCTTGTTGAAAAAACAAAGGACAGAAATACTCTCAAGAGCACTCAAGAGCACCATCCGAAACCGAAACCGTTATTAGTCGAAATCGCATAGGTTCTCGAATTCTGAATTCGTCTGTTAAATGTCATGCGCGTCATCATATTTATCTGTCAATGTGACATTTATTAATTTAGTATTGAAAATAATGCTACAAATTCTTAGTTTACCATAATCATTGGTTATTATTTAATACATTAAAACCTTTGAACATTGAAAACCACCATTCTAACATATTCTATGTATTTTACAAATAATATACACAATTGGGTAAGTACCTAGACCCGCTTAAAGAGGATGAGAGAAAATTGCAAAACTGAACCACTTTTAAATAGATTTCTTATTTATTGCATGCTTGAAAAAAAAATAGTATATGTTACTCGGAGTAAAAGGTCTTTTTGTGCTTCGCCCAGTTGCAGGCCTCAGCTTCGCTTCGGCCGTCAATCTCTGGGCTCAGCACGAAAAGACCCACTTTTACTCCTAGTGACATAATCTACTATTTTTTATTACTCCATATATTTTTATAAAATTCGCTGAAACTGCATATGCAGTAATGAATTGAACTCTTGTTTTATAATCAGCAACGTACCACAAAGACCTTTTGGGGGCTAAAGGTTATCCGGCTCTCGGAAAATAATCGCCCCCTAGACTTTGAAAACTTTTAGGCACGGCTAATGATAAAAGCAATATATGGAGTAGCTTACATTTCACATCCCAGATAGAAAGATATATTCCTGAAACATTCTATGAATACTTAATTACGAAGAGTGATCAATCTTAAATTACGTATTTTAATTGAATAATCCAGAAATATCTACTTAAAACTTTTACCGTGTGATATGTACGGGGTGTTCATTATAAAACTTCATCTAGCAGGCTATGAATATTTGACAGAAAAGGATGACATAATCAAAATAGATGGACTTTTGTTTCTGCATCCTTTTCTTTTGACATTTCACAGCCAACTAGATGAAGTTTTATAATGAACACCTCGTATGTTCTTGCAATAAATTTGAATATTCTATAGTCACATTGTAAGAATCCTAAATTAATATTCTGGGAATAATTAATTTAGATAATTCTTTCATTTAAAATCAATCACTACTATAGATAGGTACGGTTTTTTTTCGATTAGGGACTATAATACAATCGACTACCGAAGGGTCTATCTCCCAAACTTTTGCACTTACGGGACTTTGGAAGTGAAACAGGACATCAAAAAGAACAAGAAACCGAATCCAACGAGTGGACCGTTGGATTCGCTCCAATCGGTCCACTCGTTCTAAAGTTACGGGCAAAGTTTGAAAAAAAAAATATTTTGAAGAGAAATTGGATAAGTTTCAAGGGAGGTTTATAAAACACACAAAATAAAAATAGCTATGAAATAAAAATAATAAAATAGTTAAAAGTACTTGTTACTGTGTAAGGATTAATACCGGAAGAAACAATACAAGTTACATATTGATACAAGTTGGGTATATATTTCAAATTTCGTAATTTTTTTTTGTTTTATTTTCTAACTCTATTTAGTGGAACGAAGACAATATGGTTGCAATATTTTTAATTTTCGTCGAAGAGCATTTCTTTTGTTAGTTTTTGGACAGGCATTTTCACAATTTGTTGGGAATTCTGGCAATGAAACATGAAATCCTACAAATGCCCTTCTTCTTTAACCGACAAAGTCGCCTTTTCAATGGTTTATGGCCCTTGAAAGAATTTCAGCCTTTGCGTGACAATAAGTTGTGTGTGTTAAGTGAACAATAGTTTAGTAATTAAAGCGATTTTTCGAATATCGTTAATTGAAATTAAAATCTTATTCTCTCATCAGATAGAGATTTTACTTTCTCATCCTTTCAATGAAAATTCGAACAATTTATGATGTATTAACACGAATGAAAAATGAAAAATTGCAACTCCCCTTCCCTTGCCCCGTCCGCCCGACCGCCGGCGGTGCACCACCAAACCGGTTTTGGTCTGTTTTGGCAGTGCATCTCTGGTCGTAACTAATCGAGAAAATGGCCGGGTGCAGGTGCGCGCGGCACGCTTTAGTTTTGGGAATATCAAAAGTGCCGATACGAACTGAAGAGACTGATATTAGTATATTATACAACAAGCATTTAATGAGAGTCGTTATTCTCGAGGGTAACGTTTGAGCCCACGAGCGAAGCGAGTGGCACAAGTTGCCCGAGAGAATAACGCTCATTAAATGCGTGTTGAATACTATACTTTATCCACGACCAAGATTCTGGGTTTTCTCAAATATGATAGGTTATAGATGCAACAAAGATAATTTACAATTTTAAAACCACGACCACGACTGGTTTCGCTATTCAATGGCGCGACGTTTGATGCGTCTTGTAGATAGATGACGGTCTAGTCACCCGCGCATGTCACCGCATGTTCATTTCATTGCTACGAGGGTGGACGGTAAATTACTTCATTTTATGGCCTATTAGAAGTATTTTTCAGTGAAAAGTACATATTTTAGGGAAAAAGAGACACTGTAACCTACATTTGCCTCAATACATCCTAATAGAAGGATAATTATTTGAATAAACCAGTGGTAACTACCGATTTCATGTTTAGGGCAGTTTACTTTTTGAGTTGTCAGTTGCCTACGACATGTTTCGTTTCCATGACAACTCATTATTCACTTGTGAATAATGTTCATTATTCACAAGTGAATAATGATTATCGTTAGTCTTGAGAATGTACAAGAATAATGTGATTATTATAGTATGGTCGTGGATAAAATGTATTATTCTTTATACTGTGGTATTAATTGACTGGGCCAAGAAATTAACGGTCAATTTTAATAAAAAGCTTTTTCCACTACTAGCTTTAATACGGAACGTTAAAGGCCAGCAGAATGACTGTAAAGTGGGTTTTCTTGTTTTGGCGCATTAGGCTCCGTGATAAGCTGATTTTGTTTATCGGTTGCCACGATAACGAAGCCTCCTATGGATTGAAGACGCGCCTGTTGTTAGTAATAAAATATGCGGAGCGCTATCTTACTAATTTAGGCAATTTTCTGTTGTAGATTTATTGAGTCTAGTAGTGGAAAAAATCGTATATACCCCGCGGTTGTAAACTACTTATGACCCTCACATCTTAGATCCTTTTAAACTTGACGTTCGGGTCATAATAATGTACTTCACAACCTTCGTTTATAATATACTATTAATTGTCAATAAAACTATGTCATGTGAGGTGTCATTTTAAAGAGCATTATTTATTACTCTGTCCAATGATCGCATTTTCAATTTCCTTTTTCCAGCAGATTTTCCAGAAAAGCTCATAATGTTCTAAATTTATGCCCGCGCAGTCCGAAGCGCCATATAGTCGCGACTAGTCAGGGTGGTATCGATTGTTTCTGCAGTACTCTTTCGCGGAAAAGAAGTACTTAGGGGGTAGTTCCGAGAATCTTGGTAAAGAGAGAGACGCGTTTTGAACTAGCGAGACTTATGAACTAAGGAGACGGTTTTGAACTCGGTAGAGTTCCGATCTAAAAACAACAATCTAACCGGGAAGACGGAAAAGTTCGAATTTTACCGCGAGAAAAAAATCAGTCCTGGGCTTCGCCGTTCTGATTATCGCCAATTCGTAATTTTTTTCCCCTTTTTGTATCACGTTTTAAGTCCGCGCGCTAATTATTTGTATTTTTAATTAGTGCCATAACAATTGAACTGCTTATTGCCCGCCTACGAAAAGTTTCGTGGTCGAGTGTTCTTTCGGTTGTGCCATATAGTGTCAATCCACCTCTGCCCTTTTCCTGAATAGGCAATTTTCTTGCAGATAGAGGATACCTTGCAAACGCAGTTGATTACCTGCAATTAAGTATTTGTAGAGTAGTTGTAGACGTTGAAGCATTTAGTATATTATAGTACTGTTTTGCTCACCACAATATCGATAATCCCAGCGACCTGGCACAATTCTTTCACTGCGTCGTTAGTTTAGTTTCCTTTGTTGTAGTTTTTTCAATTTTAGTAAGAAATCGTGTACCCGTCAAGTGCTGGGGACTACTGGGCTTATCGCAAAAAGTTCACGTCCGCCGCTATTTTATTTCAGATGCCTGAGAAGACTGAAAATGTTTTTTTTTTTTATTTTATCATAATTAATTACTATTTAATTTTTTTTTTGCATTTTGCAGGTTTTGTCTTAAACAATAAAACCTTGCTGGCATCCCCAAAATATTAAATTTTATCTCAATTAAATTACCATTTTTTTTGGTTTGGCAATACCATGGAAGTGTTTTTTCGCTACAAAGATGAAAGGCCATGCATGGATTAATTATCGGCCTTTTGACCCCTTAATTAGCAACCTAAGGGACAATAAAATAGATAGATCCTTTCCGAGAGTTGGGTCCGCCTTGCTGCGTGGTAAAGAGATTTCGCACACGAAGATACATTGGACTTAGAACATCCACGTAGTCGAATCTCAGCAGACACGGCGGCGACAGCAACACAGCAGCCTCAACCACAGCCGCTTCCACGCAACGACCGATTAGCGGGAGGGGGACGGCGCAAGCTGGTACATTTGAGGGAATTCTCTCATTTTTTTTGAGAATTTTCTTTAGGCACTAATAGAATGGACAAAATCGAAAATTATAGGTGGTGGTAGAACTTAAAAACAATTATAATATCAATTTTTAGAATAAATTTAATAATAAGCTTCGCTTACCTGAAATAAACTATGCAATGGAAGTTGACTTGAAGATTATGTTAAAACACTGTCATGGGAATATAAATTGAAACGACATTTGTAACAAATATCAACAAGTGACATTTTTGAGGAACTCTGGGTAACCTTGTAAATTATGTAGATTATCTTGAAAATATGGTAAAACGCACACTTTAGAGTTTAGTCGTTTCTAATCCGAACTAACCTAACCAAAGGATTCCTCATAGAAAAACAAAACCAACCTTAACTAACCTGACGGGCCGCTTTGTTTTTAACTAACCTGATTGAAGGAAAAACATAGCTGAACTGCCCTAACCAAAAAAAAATAACTGAACTAACCTAACCAAAGGAAAACTAGAACTGAACTAACCTGATCTAACCTAAACTAACCTGAACTAACCTAACCAAAAGATTTCTCATAGAAAAACAAAGCTGGGGTCGCTTGTCCCCTAGTATAGCAACATAGGCCTGTATGGCCAAAGCGGCCTTGACGCTTTGCCTTTAATTAACCTGATCAAAGAAAAACTATAACTTTTACCATATTTTTCAAAATAATCTACATATTTACAAGGTTACTCATAGTTTTTTACTAATGTCAGTTGTTGACATTTGTGACAAATGTCGTTTCAATTTATATCTCCATGATAGTGTTTAGTTTGTTTCTGGACGCTTAATTCTATAGGAAAGAGTGAAAGTGAAAGTGAGAATTGCTGGCCAATGGAATTCGTCAAGAGAATTTTTTGACCAATTAAGGTTGTAAAAATTGTCACTTTCACTTTCACTCTTTCCTATAGAACAATGCCCCTGGAGCATCATTCTATAGGAAGTTGTGAAAGTGAGAATGGAGATCTTGACAACCTTGATTGGTCAAAAAAATCTATTGACCACATCCATTGGCCAGATATTTTCATTTTCACTTTCACACCTTTCTACAGAATAAGAAGTGTCCTGATAAGCGAACTTTATTATTATATTTATTCTAAAAGTTGATATTATTATAAATGCTTTTAAGTTCTACCACCAGTACCACCACCTACAAATATTTTGTCCACTTTATTAATTCCTAAAAAAAATTCCGAAAAAATTGAGTAATATAGTCGTTTTCAGGAAGATATTCATCTAGCCAGCCATGGAAATATCGGTTTTGTAGTGGCAGCCCTTCTTCCAAAAAATTTTCAACTGAAATCTGGGGTAATTCTTATTTTCTATTGGTATCAAACACATTATGTCAAAATTTAAGAAATGGCATGACCCTTACTTCCTATCCTTGTCTTCTGCATGAATTTTGAGAAAGAGAGCGCAATATTACGTCCGTCAATTCCTTGGATGCAGTATGCATCTTTGTAAATATTGTGAATTTAATTCTCATATTTTTTTTTCTTATTCTAATTTTTGTGAGTAATTTTCAAATAACTGCACTACTGCCAAACAGTCCTTTACATGACTATTTTTATACTCAACAACTTATAGAGTGAAAGCAAAAAGTGAAATAAACCTACGACCTACCGCGAATTTGATCCCTTACAGAATGAAGCTATTTTTTAACAATTTCCTTAACTCCAGTAGCAGAGCTGCAGCTGCATGCTTCGACTGCTTTTTGACTTTGTATGAAGACTGTAAGCAAAGTGCTCGATGCTTGAGAAAGAAAGAAAAAAAGAATTGCCCAGTTTCCAGTATTCAAGTGAGATCTTCAAGGTGCTACTGAATGAATTTGTATTATCCAAATGAAGAATGATCATTTGACCATCTCAATTATCTGTGAATGTACCAAAAGAAGGATGAACTAACCTGAACAAAAAATGTGTGTTTCTGTTTATAAATTAAGTGTTTTGTTAAGTGATTGTGTGGGAACCAATTTGAGGGTGACCATTGTGATCTCAGTTATACAAAGTGCTAATTATGTACGTGTTAATCTCTCCAAAGGATGCATATAACATTTGTCAAAACAGTTTAAAGAGTTGGTAGTCAGCAATTTGTCGATCAACCCATCTGCATACTAGTTTCAGGGTCTACTCCTCATCAGTACAGCTTTGGCTTCTCAACAAATTGAAGACCATGTGTTTGCGGCTTAAAGCCAAAAATCTATAGATGCTCTGTACAACATCTCACCATTTGTCAAAATAACACTAAGTTTAGTTATTATCATACTCCTGCATATCATATTAGATATATTCATTTTTTGCTATTGTGATTGCTAAGGAGTGGACCTCAAAAGGGGCCTCTTGAAGTTTACAATCCTGGGTTCTAATATTTAAATCACCATACATTTTTTAAGTGTTTTGTATAATGTATTACTACAAAGACCCTTAATGTGCCTTTAAAGTGGATCTTCCATTCTTAGAAAAAAGCCAGCGGCATGTGTATGGAATTATTTTCTTCTGCAAATATAATTTTTAATTATACTTGAGATTTTAACAGAAACCAAGCAGAAACCTTTTATTTTATGTCATGTCATGGTTCTTTCTCATAACTCATTTCATTAAAAATTCCAAAACAATACACAAGTGAGTTTGAAAGTTTCTATCCAAATCACAAACTCTCAAGTGCATCTTTTGAGCCCAAGGTATGTCCTAGAGCCCAAATTGAGAAAATGTTTACAAACAACTCGGTGACCTTGACCTGCTCTATACACTTCTGAAATCATGTTAAGGTAGACATCCTGTAGTGGAAAGTAAAGTCCTAATATCCAATATAAAATATTTATACTATATTGTAATCAATAAAAACAACCAATATGTGTATTATAATTTTTTAAATATTTTCCAAAATGTGTACAGGTTAGTTGTGAAGTTTTCATAAAATAGGATAGAACAATGAAAGTAGCTGGTACTTTATTACTCCAACATTCTTCTCTCCTGATAATTCACAGCCAACTTAATGAGTTTTTCCATTAAACACACTATACCTACTTGTTTTGCTTTGTATATAAAATAAAAAAGTTCTTGCAACTTCAATAGCATTTTTTTTCCAGGTATAGTAAGTTAGTTGCAAAGGGGGTTCTTAATTTCAAACTAATAAATAGCCTTTACTTGTTTCTAAAAGTTACTTCAAATTCTATGCATATAAGTCGAAACATTTTCAACTGAGTTTATAAGAAATGGCCCCAGCTTATATGCCATTTAGTTTTAAAGAACTGTAGCTCTCTTAGTTGAAAATTTGTTCCATTCCACCAAGAAACCATTCCAGAATGATCTATCATTCTTGACAACTCACTAATATGATATTGAAATAAACAATGTACTTGTCCAGAGTGGTTCTGCAAACGTCAAGATGGTTCCTCATTTCAATTTGAAATGTTTGCTAGTGAGTTGGCCAAAATGATTTTTTTAAAGGTTCTGCAATGGTTCTCTAGCATTTGTTTAAAGGTGGTAGACAATGATGTATTATTAAATGAAACATCTTGGACTTCCATTGCCTTTATTGAATTTCTGCTCGTTTTCAAGTTCATTTAATGGTTCTCTAGCATATTGGAACAAACCTTATATTAAATCACTACACAAATGTTTTAGTTTCTTGATATTTAGGTAGTTTAAGAAATTAAATGCTCAATTAGGCAAGACATCTTTTTGTTTAAGTAATTTATAACTTAAAATCAATAATCATATATAGTTAACAAACAAAAATACACTTCTCTACATACCGACACATACAACTGAAAAGGTCAACTTTTAGAAGTTGACCTCCAATAATGGAGCTATACCCAAATGACAACTGAAATGATATAACAGTAAATTCATCTGGTAGGAAATATTCTTTTCTTTATGATGGGGAATAATCTCGACTAATATTAACTCGATCCAAAGTGATCATCGAGGAAGACATAGGCATAATCATAGTTAAATGTATCCTCTATTCCCAGGGCATTTGGACACTAAGGTAATTTCTGGGTAAGTATATTTGGTACTTTTGGAAATCTTGTTCATGGTTGATGGTCCAGTTCAGTCCTTCTCTTATCAATAACTGCTTGAATGTGGTCTTCCTGTCTCAATTTTTGTAACTCTACTCTGGCATCTTATTTTGCAGAAGTTGGAGGTTGCAGGTTGCAGATGAGTTTTCTGGGTCATGCGATGAATTGTGTTAATAGTTCTGTGTGGTAGTTAGTTGCTTATTAAGCCGGTTTACTTTTTCTATATTACAAACGCAGCATACCACTTGGATTTGAGCAAAATTTGAGAAATAAAGTAGTTATGTTTGAAAATTACAAAATTTTGAGGTTAAAACCCGATAAATTCGTTCGTTAAGCCGGATTCGCAATACTCTCCGATCTAGTAACTTTTCTGGTAACTTTTCAATTGTTTTTAAAAGGTGCGTTTACAATGTCATGGGTGGCTAGATGAATATCTTCCTGAAAACGACTATAACGATTTCCCTCAAATGTACTAGAGCCCAGCTCTTGTCGAAAATGTTGCACTCAGTGTGAAACTCACTGCACTGGTTTCCCAAGAAAACATACCAAACTGCACGAACGTTACCATTCGAACGTACAAAGGCGCTAGTTTTGCACTGGGGTTCCCAGTATCGAAAACGTTATTAATTAGGAGAATTCACGACAACGACATTGACATTGACACCTTTTTAAATTGTAAAAATGGCGCTAGATGTGAATGTTCATAAAGTTGAAGAGATAAAACACAAAACCATGTTTTTACTATTAATAATTAATATGTTGATCTCCTTTTTGGCCTATTTCGTTACGGTGAGGGCAATTCCTCGCCTGAAATCGAAATTTATTAAAGCCAACCTCTTCGGAATAGATATGAGCAAGACAACAAGTGACAAAATGTGAGGTTAGGTTTTTTATTTCTGGGGCCCCCTTTGCGTAATGTACTAATATTTTTTAGACCTGAGTCGCTGGGAGTCGTGTCAGGCTTTATCTTTCTGGTTATAATGGTTTTATTTATCCCTGTAGCCT
The DNA here is from genome assembly GCA_951812265.1 of Taphrorychus bicolor. Lineage (NCBI taxonomy): Eukaryota > Metazoa > Arthropoda > Insecta > Coleoptera > Curculionidae > Taphrorychus > Taphrorychus bicolor. The sequence continues at coordinate 27,991,992 of OX638297.1, forward strand.
TTGGGCATAGTTTAATAGAAAAAGAATCATTTCCATATGAGGAGGTAAACATAAGCTGAATTATTGGTGATACACTCATTCTTTTATCACTAGTAAATCACACATCTTACATCTACTTTCTTGCATACTTTATGACATTTCCATTCAGCATGTAGAATTGAGAAATGTGTAGCAGTAAGAAGAATACAAAACCTTTAATTATTTGCAATGTTGCACTTTTTCAGTATGTAAAATACATAGTAGCGTTGCTTTCAATATGCTGCATGCTGCTATTGGGATTTGCTGATGATGTCCTAGATGTGCCATGGAGACATAAACTATTATTACCCACTATAGCATCATTACCCTTACTAATGGTTTATTATGTAAGTTTCAACACCACCACAATAATTGTACCAAAACCATTTAGAGAATGGCTTGGTACCAGTATTGATATTGGAATTATCTACTATATTTACATGGGAATGTTGGCAGTGTTTTGTACTAATGCAATTAATATTTTAGGTGAGTATCAAATGTGTTTTATAATGTAAGAAGTTTCTCTTATATATATATAAAAGTATATTTGTTTTAAGTATAAATATCTGTCAGAAATTTATATGATATACATTAATCTAAGAGTATTATGACTCCAAACAGTTGCTGGATAGAACTAAATTTGATATTGTAGCTGGAGTCAATGGTTTGGAAGTAGGCCAAAGCGTGGTTATAGCTATATCTGTAGCAATTTTTAATGTTATTGAATTGAGTGGACCATTAAGAAAAGCTCATCAGTTCAGTCTTTATTTTATGTTGCCATACATTGGAACTTCACTAGCTCTCTTGAAGCATAATTGGTAAGTTGTTCAATTATATATCTACTTATATTTCATTTTTAACTCTTCAAAATGTACATACTTACATATTTTTTGTTTCACAATGTCTTTTATTAACAACTGAAGTAAGTTTCTCATCTCACCAGACTCCTGAGCAGTCTGTATAAGTAGGATCTATTTTACCTCCTTTATTTAGATATTTTTTGTAATTAACCAGCTTAACTGCATATCACCACACCAGAAACAATGAGACACTACTTTACCACAGTATAAAGAATATTACATTATATCAGTAGCGTCAGTTCGTGTTGGCACTTTCGATATTTCCAAAACTAAAGAGTGCCGTGCCTGGCAATTTTTTTGAGTAGTTACGAGGGGACAAACACATGCAATGCACTGCCAAAACTGGTTTGGTGGTGCACCGGGTGGATGGGGCAAGGGGAGGGGAGTTTCAATTTTTCGACCGACCGACGCTACTGATATAATGTATTATTCCTTATACTGTGACTTTACTAACAAATGTTTGCTTTTAATGACAGTGCATATTATCGATTATAAACATAACTGTTTGCTCTTTTACTGCTGAGCAGTAATGTACTTTACAGAGTGGCAAAAAAGCAGCCCATAATTCATAACGCCTGTAAGAGTTCTTTTAATTTACTTTTGAATCAAAAAACAAAACTCGGCTGGAAAATCAATGATCAACTCTGATGCAAATAATGTGTGACACAATATTTTTAAAAAGCTATAGGGGAAGCTATTGGCGATAGTATCCTGCAAGTCAAATTAATAGTTCTTAATTTTGATTTTAAGCAACTTTTACAAATGACTGTTTGACATCTGTTACTGGAGAGCTAAACAAAAATTTTAAATTTGCCCAATCATAGTAGGCCGAGGTTTTTGACATTTGGTATATTGCCCTAGTTCTTCATTCTAAACAAGATTTTGTGGAAGTTTCAAAGGCCTCCTTGATTTTTCAAAACATAGATTATACTAGAAATTGGCCAAGCAGAGCTAAACCACTATAAACATAATTTTTAATTTGCCAATTTCTTGTTTTTTACAAGTTTGGTTTCACTTATCTGGGAACACACTGTAAACAGAAATAAACTCGGAAATAAATAAATCTTAAACTGGTATATATGTTTTTATTAAGAGTATTTATATTATTAGAGTATATAAGTAGCTATACAAGTATGACTCCAATGTATATCACAGATGAAACTTATGGACACATGTCTTCAAATAATAACATTTGGCAAAATTTTCAGTTTGTGCTTTTGTTTTGCATTTGTTATCCATTAAAAATAATTAATAATATAAATACATTACTCTTAGCCCCATCACTTAACTTAGAGTAGCCTTACCAAGAAGATGCTCACTCACACAGAGTTTTGAAGGAAGAGTTTTCATTACCTGTTATCTTAGGCTTAGATCCGTTTCTTCTTGTTCATGTTACTTCTAGCAGACCTACTGGCAGGTGCTGATAGCCCCAGACTAGAAAGTCTAATATCAATTATTCATTTATAGTACCAAATACTTGTTTTGGCAGTAGGTCTTCTAGTCACTGTCACTCTAGAGATCGCAAATAAAAAAATCACAGAAAAAAAAGAGTAAAAAATTAGATACATATAGGCCCTACCCTATAACTTTACTTGCGCAGTAGGTCATAGAAATTTGACTGTTTGCCTTTTGTTTACTATGACAGGCATTATCATATCTTTTAGGTTTTATTTATGACTTTACACGTTATAATTTTTGTTATTAATGTTGTCATAGAAGTCACACCTTGTTGTGGGCATAGTTATGTATTCAACTTAGAAAATCAGGGCGGCAAACAAAAGCTGACAATTCAGGAGTGCCAATTTGACAGAAAAGTATCACAGCTGCCTGCACAAGTAAAGTTGTAATGTATGAACCCTAAGTAATTTATCTCATATGCATAAAATATTACTCCTAATAAAGGCACTTGATAGATAATAGATCTTCAAAACACCACACAATTAAACATAATATTCATTTTGAGAATAAAAATTAACCAGTAAAAAATCAAATTTGAATTCATTCTCAAGCACATATGGAGGAGCAAATTCGGCATCTGAGTAGCGATGACCCCTTTCAAGTTCTGTCTTTCCATCTATATATACACCAGTTTCTATTAGGTTCTCTATGAACTTATGAGTAATCTTCGTTGTTCCAATTTTTTCCCAATTTATTAGATTCTTTGAACTATTGGCTGCTAAATATTCAATAATTTCATCAGGAGATGCACAATACTCGCAGAACCAACCACCTGTGTGATTCAAATCTCCCAACACTATGCCCCTTTGTGCCATATTTGTTCTTGTTTTGTTAGTGCCATAATTTAAAGCTATCAAATTGTTACTTAACATGCTCCGAAGATATGATATTGTACAAGCACCCCCAGATATTAACCTCTTTTTGGGGTGGATCCAAAAGAAACCAAAGACACTCCATTTTAAACGGAAATAAATTGGTTCTGGAATGTTTTGATAAAACTTTAGAAAAATCAATGAAGCTCTGTCAATTATCTCATTGCTGGGATTAAAAATTACATAGTCTTCATTTCTTAGATTTATGATATTAGGTTCAACAATCTTCCAGATATTAGATTCCTTGTTATTGGGAATGTACAAAATTTTATGTTGCCACTGTTTAAAAGTTTTCTTTTTTAAGTAACTTTCAAAGTAGCTGGTATCATTCTCATAAATAATAAATAAGTCTATAATATCACCTAATGCAACTATTCTCATATCTAAAATGTTATTGCTGGCTCTATCATACTTAAAAATATAAATAAGCCGATGTTGAAAAGACACTGGTCCTTTAATTTTTGTGGAGTGTTTTCTGGCCAAAAGAGCTCGGAATAACACTTCTGGGTAGCCACAATCAGATCCATGCCAACCTATATATCCAATGCATATTAATAGTTTCATATATAAGCTTTGTTAAATGCAAAAGACTTACCTTGTATACAATTACATTTCCAGTTGATTCCTTTAACGACCTTCATGGTTTTTACATCTGTCCCCTCTGTAAAACACATACTAGAATTGAAATCGAGAAAGAATTCTCTTGAAGTCACTCTCTTCAGATCTATAACTTCATTCAATGTGTGATAAATCCTTCCAGCAAGTCTATGAGAAACATGATGGTTTTTGGGAATGAATGATATTTTATTCAATTCTTGCTTTATGTCAGACTTATTTAGCAAAAAGTATGAAACAATAAGACAAACTTGTATCAATATCAGCGACAGCAAGACGATTTTGTTCCTGATAACCGGCAGATAAATATACATTTCTTGAATTGACTATTTAAACTTTAATTGAACAGCACGAATGTCTGCTTGTTTCTAAACTTCCAAGTCTAATTCGAAAGTCGAACAAAGCCATCGTGACCGGTGTACAGCAAGGAACGCCAGAGTTATTTTTAAATACCGTTCAAAAGGATTAATTTTTCAAATACCTTTAAGAATCCCTATCATTTTAACTTTTTTTGTTTACTTTTTTAATTATTTTGACTCTTGACATGACAGTTGGGAAACGGGGGTGCGGCCGTCAATGTTTGACATTTGACGTTAACATGGCTGTGCTGTGTCTGTGTGGCAAATAAACTATGACGTCATGTAGATGCACATATTGTGTAATCTTTTTGTTTCTGACTCAAATTAATTATACCTTTCGAGTTGCTGGGCAAAAATTGTTTTATCTGTAATTATGTATATAAAAATTATACATAATAGGGCATTATAATTGGTCTATCTGCCCTAATTATAATGCCCTATTATGTATAATAATTAAGGCCTAAATTAGTGGCTAACTAATTGGTCAACCCCTAGTTGAACTGAGAACTAGCAGATTTTTACTCTGATGGCCAAAACACTTAAATAAAGTTGCTAGGTGAATAAAATTTGACCTTTTTCACGTTTCAAAATTAGGATCTTACTGATATTTAATAATGTTGCACATTTTTGTACTGTATAAGAATTATTATAGAATTTTTGGAAACGAAACCTTATAGTCACTGTTTGAGGAAAAATTTGAAAAGTTCCATTTCAACATGTTTTGCAATTTTTTCCAGGTATCCTGCTTCAGTCTTTGTTGGCGACACATTCTGCTATTTTTCTGGCATGACCTTTGCTGTAGTGGGAATCCTGGGCCACTTCAGCAAAACTACTTTACTATTCTTTATACCTCAAGTGTTCAACTTCCTATATTCTTTTCCTCAATTACTAAAGTTTGTCCCTTGTCCTAGGCACCGCCTCCCAAAATTCAATTCCAGATCTAATCAAATGGAGTGCAGTACAACAGTGTTCAGATACACCGATTTAAGTGTTGTAGGGAAACTTGCCATTGGTTTATTTAGAGTGTTAAGACTGATACAGTGGGATGAAAAGGATGGAGTAGTAGTGACAAATAATTTTACGCTTATTAATTTAGTGTTACTTTATTTAGGGCCCATGCATGAGGCAAAATTGACTACAGTGCTACTTGCTATTCAAGTTTTATGCACAGGATTGGCCTTTTTGGTGCGTTATCCATTTGCTTCAGTTTTCTATGATGTGCAAAGGTTCTAGAATTTTGTAGCTTGAGACTTTTTCCTAACAAATGTTATATAAAAATGTTATAATATAAAATTTGTAGGTTTTTTTGATAATACCAAAGTTTATGGTGCCTTTATTATAATAAGTATTGTCCTGATGTTATGGGCTATGAGTATACAGTATGACTACCTGTAGTCATTTAGGGAAAATGATGGCGAGTGTTTGCTAGCTATAATAAGTTTTAAAATTGTAGATGAGTTCTACATTACAATAAACATTTCATAATAAATTACTTGATTTGTTGGTAGTATTATGGTACATTAATCCCCAAATTAATGTTCTTCAATAAAATCTATCGCTTATTTATATCTGTAATTTAATTTAAACAAAACTTCTACATTATTACTTAGTAACAAAAAAAATTCCTAATTATGGCTAACTTAGACATCATAACCAACAATGTGGCGTTTTCCAATGCACTCACCAACATAGAACCAACACAAGACCTGAAAAAAAAAATCTAAAATATAATTTTATAATATACAAGGGAGTGCACCCTTGCGATTTTATTAATGCAGTAAAATTAAATTACATGACTCTGTGAAGAATAAAGATTGGCAAACTAAAGTATATCAAATTAAAATTTTCAAGTCTAAGGACCACAATTTTCCTGCAAACAATATCTAAAGAAAATTATTACCTCAATGGTGATCAATGAGTTGACAAATCCATCCTTAACTGTGGTGTTCCTCCAGTTGCCATTCTTAGCTGCACTCAGTAGTCGTCCGATGCCAGCTCTGATTTGGGGAATATCTGCAGGGGTTGGGGGAGTCAGCTCAACCTTAGCATATTTAAGAAAAGTCTGGAGTGCTGGTTTCGACTGAGCAACAAGCTCTGTAAATCAATTAGATTATTAGGTTTTTTTACAAAAGATTTGCTATGTTGCAAGCGGATATTTGCCCCTTGTTCTATTAACTTCAAATTACATAATCCATCTTAACCACTATACATAAGTAAACAGGGAAAATGGCCAAAAATGATACTTACGACCTACTAACGCTGGAACCTTTGAAGCAAGTTGAGCCATTGTGTCTGTAGTGTTTTTTTCTATATTGCAAGTAGTCGAAAAACCGTATTTTTTCTACAAATCGCCAATAAGTGAAACTGGAAATATTGCAAAATCCAGAATAAAAATAGTTTAGATTGACACTAATGACAGTGAGAGATGTCAGAAATGACGTTATGAGTTATTTAGCAAATAGGAGTTTTCGGAAAGAGTGATTCAGTATCACACTGACCCCCTACAACCATGACCTAGAAGATATGGACAGAGAGCTAAGCCAGCAAATGATTTTTCACTAAAAATGGTCCCGGTTTTGGCCGGAAGTCTGCCACTCTTAAAATTCCCATGACGTAATGTTGTCGTCAGCGCACGTCGTACAAGCGTCATAGCAACTTATAGCCGGACAGGATATTGATTGTGTCGATTGTTTTTGTTTTTGTTAGATTGAAAGTTAAGTTTTAGAAAACCATGGAGCTAGGTCAGCTAAAGGCTAGGAGCCCTAGCGCTCAGATAGGAGAGGGATATTAGTCGGATATTGGTTTGGATTGGAAATAGGAAATAATAAAAATAATGACAGTGACAACTGTTTTGTAATAATTTGACGTAGTACGTCATGACGTCACCGAGGCGTGACTTCCGGCGGATATCGTCACCCGTTTAAAGGTTCCCAGTGGTAAAAAGGGGGGGGTGCCAAAACTGTAAAATAGCAGGGGTTCAGTTACTAAACCTACGTAACTAAAACGAGGGTGCAGTTACGAGTTCATGTGTGGCAACTTCACACCCACACGCCATTTTTCAAAACGTTTAAGCTTAAAACTTATTGAAAGATTTTTCTGTTTTTTTGTTTTCTGAAAAAAACCACTCTTATGAGGCCATAAATGCAGAGCTGGCTGCAACATTTTTATTTTCAAAACTATGCATGCAACGAAACTATGCATTTCCTTTCATTAGATTTTGGATAGGCACTTTCAACCATTTCTGGAGAATTCCAGTCATCAAACATGAAGCTTTACAAATTTTAGTGTTCGCTGATTTCGTATAGACCCTTTTTCTTTTACCTACAAAGATGCCCATTTAAGTAATTGTTTATGGTCTACATTGAAAGTATTTCAGAGCTATACGTGACCCAAAAAATAGTTTAGTAACTAAGGCGAATTTCGGCGAATATCGTTAATTGAAATTGTTTCTTATTCTCTCAACAGATAGAGAGATTTAAATTTCACATCCTTTGAATGTAAATGGCTGGTATACATGTGTGTTAAATATTCAGGAAATTAGCGATCAATTAACAATCATTAACGATTAAATAAAAAAAAAAATTTTCAGTTAAACTATGTCCTCCAAAATTATCACATTTTAACCTCCTTTTACCAACGTATTTTACAGAAAAATTGTTTTCTAAATTGATGCCCCAGACCGGCGCCGTCCGTAACGCTATATAGCGACCACTGGCGTTGGTGATATCGATTTGTCTGTTGCACCCATGGGTTTTCAACCCTTTCGGGGAGAGTACCTTCCCAGAGGGCGGTATCCAGCGTCGTCGTCTAGGGGATTCCGTTTTGAAACTTAAACCTACCGCATCGAGAAAGAAAGTTCGATGTTTCAACGAGAGACAAAACAGATCTTATCGTTCTTTTTTCTTTGAATTCCAATTTAGAAACGCGGCGCTAATTACTTATAATTTTTAATACTGCCGAAATTTAACCCGCCTATGAAAAGCTACGCATACAGTGTTTTTAGGCCTTTTCCTTGCAGATAGCTGATTATTGCCGACGCACGAGACTCTCGGCAATTTGGTATTTCTAGAAGTTGAAACGTTGTAGTATATTATAGTCGTTTTTTGTTCACCATAATATCGAAAATTCCAGTGTTCTGGCAGTGTTACTTTTTCTTCTGCACTGCGCTGTTTAGTTTTCTTTGTTCTTTGTTGCATTTTTTAGTAAGAAATCGTAAACACTCCAAGCACGTTTCTGGTGGAACATCAACCACCGTTATTTTATTTCAGGTTCCTGAGAGAAACAACAATTATTTTTGCATTTTGTTTTAGGCAATTAATAATAAAACATAGGTATATATAGTAAATTTGGTTCAACTTTTATAGTGTGGATAAATATAATTTCATGTCTAAAAATGGTATACACAATGATGATTTTATAAATTCGAGTTTCCGTTGATAACGAACTGACACCTTCAGAAAGTTATAAAGATAATGTTCAAAATTTGTATACAACATAACATTAAACTTACTGAACAATCTAAACACTAATATAATCATGCTTGGCCGATAAATATACCGAGATATTTATGATCTTACACTTTTAGGTTTAGGCAACCAACTTGATAGGCGATGACAAACCAGTCAATCCTTTGCAAATCAGCTGATTTACATAGGATTGATTGGCTCGGGAAGAACCCGAACTAAGTCGCGGTTTCCGAAAAGGACTATCAATATTGAGCATCGAGCTAATCAGGATTCGCCAAAAACTTCCTGTTGTACAGTTTTGGCCCCCTTGTTAGCAGAGGGAACCTTTAAACTGGTGACGATATCCGCCGGACGAGAAGTGACGTCTTACGTGAAATTATTGTAAAACTGTTGTCACTTGTCATTATTTTTATTGGTAGTGGCGTTTATTGGTTGAAAGGACAACAAAAACAACCTCTAAGATTGCAAATTCGCCGACGTTTCGATCTCTATTTGAGTCTATCTTTATCAAGACTATTCACTGATAAAAGGCTTAGTCAACTACTCAAGATTCATATCCAAAACACAATATGAAGGCACAGACATTTTTTCTAGAAATTTTCCAAACCGGCATCAATACTTTTATTATTTTTTTTTCCAATCCAATCCAATATTGAATATAAATAAATTCGAGTAGCTAGGAGATGGAGAGCGCTAGGGCTCCAAGCCCTTAGCAGACCTAGCTTCAAGGTTTTCTAAAACTTAAATTTCAAACCAACAAAACCCAAGAACAATCGACAGATTCAATATCCGGTCCGGCTCAAATCGGCCGAAAATATCGGCTTTTGTTGGCTCTGTTCATATTTTCTAGGTCATTGCCAATGAGTAACGATTGAAGTGAAGTTTAATGTTGACAGCTGTCATATTAATTTCTTGGAAACGTGTTGCCTCATTGGTCAATTCAGACTAGGCCGGGAATATTCGACGTTTTTATTGGTTTGCAAAACAAGGTTAAGTTTAGGTGTGAAATGAAAACAGTCATAGAAATTTTTATTCAATAGAAGTAGTCAAATATGTACTAAATACTACAAATTTATAAATACCTCTAAAATAATTATAAAATAGGTATAAACTTCACACGAATCTTCGGGTAGACTGCTATTATGCCTGTTTACGAAACATTAACAACAGGCGATAAACTAGCGGTAGTTCTGGACATAGGAGCCGCCTACACAAAGTAAGTTTCAATTGTACAACTACACATCAAAGCTTTAAGCTTTTAATGAAAACCTACTCCTCTTAGGTTTGGGTTCAGCGGAGAGTTTGCCCCAAGGTACATAATCAGAAGTGAAGTCTTGTCTAAAAGAACAAACACAATTCGCCAACTTAAGGATTATGAATCTCCCCAAGATCTCTATGACCTTCTTGTAGACTTTATTCATTTGATTCACTTCAAATATGCTCTTATTACACCCAAGGATCGTCCTATTGTTATTGTAGAATCATTATTGTGCCCCACACTCTTTCGGGAAACTTTAGCCAAAGTCTTATTTTTACATTATGAGGTCTCATCAGTGTTAGTTCTTCCTTCACATTTGGTGTGCCTAGCAAGTTTGGCAATAGACACTGGTTTGGTCCTTGATACTGGTTATAAAGAAGCTGTAGCCATTCCTGTTTGCTTCGGTCTGCCTATTGTTCAGGCCTGGCAAGCTCTACCTTTAGGTGGAGAAACTATTCACAGGTGAGTTCATACTTAAAAAATATTCATAACAATGCCCTTACATATGAAACCAATTGCAGTACTTTGAAAGCACTTTTAAGTAGTTCTAACACAGGAGTGCAAAATCTACCTGAAACAGTCTTTGAAGATATAAAAGTGCGCTGTTGTTTTGTTACAAAAAAATCAAGGGCTGACCAGCTTGCACTGCCAAGATCTGATATCACACCACCTCCTGATGTGACTTATCCATACAAGGGGTCAGAAACTTTTACAGTGATGGGAAAAGTAAGAGAGAAAACATTTGAGGTACTTTATGAAGAGGTAAGGTTACTGGCAGCCAAGTAGTTACAGCTTATATTCTGCATTATATTATTGAAATTCTTAGGATAATGATCATTTGTGCCTGTCAACTATGATATTGGATGCAATATTGAAGGTGGATATCGACTTAAGACATAAACTAGCAGAAAACATAGTTTTAATTGGAGGAACCTGTATGACACTTGGTGAGTGCTTAAGATTATTTCTAATTGTTTGATATGGTTAAACTAGTTGCTCTCGGTACAAGTCAAACTACGAACTGAAGTTTAACGATACTGACACTGACACCTCAGAATCTTTTTCTCATTGCCACCTTCACAGTATTCAAATGACAGTTCAGGTAAACATGACACTGAACATAACAGTTTAACTAAAACATGTATCACACAATTTTTTTTCATACCTTTAGTTTTACTGTTTTATCCGAAGTTCAAACTTCAGTTTTGAAATTACAATGGATTGTAAAATGCAAATGTTTGTCAAGCTGAAGTTTAAACCTCAAACAGAAGTTTCACTGATGGTTCTAAGTCGTCCTAAGGCCCTTAAGGACTTTTACAACTATCAGTTAAACTTCAGTTCAAGCTTCAGATAATACTTGAGTGAAACTGGAGATTTGAAAAGAAGAGTGTATTACATGTTTTAGTTAAACTCTTGTGTTTGATGTCATGATGCACTCAACTGTCATTTGAATATTGTGAAGGTGGCAATGAGAAAAAGATTTTGAGTTGTTAGTATCATTAAACTCCAGTTTGGAGTTAATGGTAGGTTGTAAAACACAAATATTTGTCAAGCTGAGGCAACAGAAGTTTTACTGATAGTTCTAAAAGTCGTTCTTAGGACGACTTTTACAACTATCAGTAAAACTTCGGTTTGAAGTTAAAACACCAGATATGATGTACAGACAACGCCACATAGACAATATAAGGCCTGGAAGCGACCGAGCGGGAGAGCGGTGACGTTATCATATGTGGTACGAAAATTCGACGACAGTTTCAACGCTCAAAACCCGAAGGTTTTGGAAAGCTTTTTGGGTGAATACTTTGGTAATTGGGGTTTAGATTTTAGATGGACAAAAATAAAACCATTAGTAATATATATAAACAATACAAACGTAAATAAATAAACAATTTAACTATACCAGGGTACACTTAAATTAATATAATACTTAATACTGTATATTATTATTATACAGTGTAGTGGTTTACTAACAATAATTTTTAATACTTCTGAAGAATAAGTATACTATTTTCTCTTTTTGGCTGAATTTGTTATATACAGGGGATTCTGAAATTAGTGTGCAATAATGTAACAGCTTAGGTATTTTAGAATAAAAAAGATAAAAAGTTTATATATAAAGACAGGTTTTCAAACGTTTTGTTACAAAGATAGAGGGTATAACTTTTTAAATTAAATTCTTTTTTTCCACATAGATTGCTCGTTCAGTTTCGAAGATAATCACTTCAAAATTGAAATGTGATAACTCGAATCATTATGCTCTACATAGATACTTACCATCTGATTTTCAAAGGTGCCTGCTTTGGTAATAGGGATTTAGATGAAAAAAATAAAAACATTTGATCATTTTAAAACATTAAATTAAATAAAAAAAAACAAACTAAATATACATGTATACCTCAGAAAACACTATTTGGTTCATTGCACACACTACACACACTTTGTCTTATACTAGAGGAATTCCTTCTTTTGCAAACAGGAATTGGTTGATTTGATTACAACTAGGCCTAGGAAACAAATGTAAAAATCTTTTGATTGATTTGGATAACATATTTGTAACAAACTATAGCACAAACCCTACACAACAAATGTTTAAAAAAAAAGTCCTACCTGGAATTAATCTTGGGATATCTAATGGTAACAGTAGAGCTTCTAAGGACTGGCCAGTTCTTTCACATGTAAGTATGTTACTTTCCTCTGAATTTCATGTGAATGAAAATGTAACTCACATACCTAAAATAAAAAACCCAATAAATTCTGCTGATTTTTTCAATACGAGAGGTTTTTCGGAATATGTTCCTATACTTATGCTTATGTAGTGTTGTATAAGGTTAGGTTAGGTAGACTACCCTGCTATGTTTATTTGGTATAAAATTATCCCTTCTAATACCGTGAATCCACTTTTCTTTTAAAATAACATCTTCTGGAAATCTAAACACTGAATTTCGCGGACCAGTCTTGTAATTACTTTTGCATCTCTCTACACAGCAACCGTGAGGCATGGCAATGGTTTGCTAACTTTTGAAAGTTTAATTCCGAGCTAATTCAGCTAATACTAAAATACACGTTTCTAGAAAAGACACAGAACTGTTAATTATACAAATCTAGGCAAAAAACAACTTGAATATGCATGAAAAATGCAAAACTAGGAGCAAAATATTACTAAAGTCCATATGAAACAGCTGACCCGTCGTACCACCCTGGCGGCCATTAAAATAGCGCTTCCAGGCCTTATGTCTAGGTGGCATTGGTACAGATCGTTCTTAGAGTCACTTTTATTAGTCAAGTTTGAACCTTACCTGAAGTGTAAACTCCAGATTTGACAAATATTACTTTGTTCACCTGTCAAATTATATCATCCATCTTCAAACTAAAGTGTAAACTGAAGTTGTAAGTCACCCTTAACAGACATTTTGAAACAAATAAACAGAGTTTTTTTTCAAGCGGACTAAAAGTACGTCATTTGTTTTCTCCATACGTACACCTAAAGTGGGCTTTCAAATCCAGAGACCAAAAAAGTAGCAAAAAAGTCCTAGGCAGTAAAAGTAAAGTCAAAAGTCACCGCTACTGTCATGGTGGCGCATATATAAACGATTTTTATGCACCAAAATTATTTGAACACTAGATGACACCAGATAAACCGATCTGAGTGTATTGCCATCGTTACATTCTTATTGAAAAAAGCAAAAGATAGGAATACTCTCAGAGCATCACCCAAAACCGTTATTAGTCGAAATCGCATAGGTTCCCGAATTTGGAAATTGTCTGTTAAATGTCATGCGCGTCATCATACTTATCTGTCAATGTCACTTATATTAATTTAGCATTGAAAATTTTGCTACAAATTCTTAGTTTACCATAACCATTAGTTATGATTTAATACCATTAAAACCATGGACCATCATTAAAACCATTGAACATTGAAAAACACCATTCTAACACATTCTATGTATTTTACAAATAATATACACCACTAATTGGGTAAGTACCTAGACCCGCTTAAAGAAGATCAGAGAAAATTGCAAAACTGAATCACTCTGAAATAGATTTATTATATCCTGCATGCTCGAAAAAAAAATAGTATATGTTACTCGGAGTAAAAGGTCTTTTTGTGCTTCGCCCAGTTGTAGGCCTCAGCTTCGCTTCGGCCGTCAATCTCTGGGCTCAGCACGAAAAGACCCACTTTTACTCCTAGTGACATAATCTACTATTGCTTAATATTTGAAACAATTAACTAACATTTAATGGCGATCATATTCCGCATTTGTTGAATAGTAAATCCTGTTGGTAAATAAGCAACATATCAGTAACTCTAAACTAGCTAACAAACAATGGATTTTGCAGGCTTCAAAGCCAGACTAAAAGAGGAACTTTTAAAGCAAGCAGCAATGGAGAGATATCGAATTCTTAATATTAAGGAATTCAAATTTCACACGCCACCTTGCAAGGAAAATTATGCCGCATGGCTCGGAGGTATTAAATGCAAAACAAAAGAATAAAACTGAGCAATATTCACAAAAGGTTTAAATTATAGGATCAATCTACGGCGCAACGGAAATTTTGTCCATGAAAGCTGTTACCAAGGAATTCTACTTGAGAGAGAAACACCTGCCCGATTGGGTTAATTTGAAGGACGTGGACTCCGCCAGGAATTATAGCAGCAGTAATGAAGGACGGGCCTTGTGATAAATAAACAACGTATCCAGGTGTGTGTTTTATAAAATAACATAATAATATTATAAAAAGTCTATTTATTATTTTTATTTATATTATCTATTATATTTTTAATTTACTGTTTAGAAGTACCTAATCTCAAATTCTTCTCTAAAAACAAGTGAGATTAATTTTCTAAATAATAAATTAATTACTAACTGGGAAATGCATATGTATTCACAATAGGGGTGTTCATTAGAAAAAGTTATCATCTAGAAGGCTATGAATTTTTGACAAAAAAAGGATGACAATGAAAGTAAATGGTTTTTTTTTTTTTAAATATTACAGCCAACTAGATGACGTTTTCAAACGAATACCCCCTATATCCTAAATCATGGCGGTTAACTGAACAAAAATCTGTCATGACAACATCGAGCCCTTCAACACAAAAAACGCAAAACTGAAACCCACAAAAGACTAGTTGCTGAGGCAAATTTTATTTGCCATTTCACAAAATTAGAACCTTTTAACCTTACCAAAAAAAAAATTATATACAAAATTAATTTTACTTTGCACTATATGGTTTAATCAAATACTCTGAAAAAGCTTTAATTTTTTCCGCACCTCTAACTTCATTTTCCAGCAGTGGCAACTTTACTACATGAAAATCTTCATACAGATCTGCAATTTGATCCAAATACTTTTCCTGAATCTTAATTCTTGCATTACACATCCTACAAGGCGGCTCATTTTTATCTTTGAACACCAACTGATTAACTATAATGTTATGTGTGTCAATGTTTACTTTGGTCAATTCTTGCACCAATCTTTCTGTTTCATATAGAGACAAGAATTCCGCGATACACACACATATGAAAGTAGTCTGATCGGGATTTTTAAACTGTTCGTTAACTTGTTTTATAACCTCCATGAGTTCGTCCATTTTTCCAGAGAATTGATCTACGTTCAAATCTTGCATACCTAGTAAACTGCTAAACTGGCTGATCATAGGAGTGAGTTTCTGTTTTATTTTAAGCAATTTGCCTAAACCTTTTTCTACAACTTGTGGAAATGAGAGTAGTCTTAATGTGTGGCCTGTCGGGGCGGTATCAAATACTACCACTGAGTAGTTCATGCTTTTGATGAGTTTCATTACTTCTGCATATGACATTGTTTCGTCTGTGCCTGGGAATGCATTAATTAATTCTTGAAGAACACCTGAAAGTAAAATGTTTAGATGTAGGTATTAGCTGTATAAAAAAGGTGGTAATAAATTATTAAAGTAATAAATTAATAAGTAAAAAAAAATATTTAAACCTTTGCTCATTTTCATAACATCAGGTTCTCCATCGAAGTATTCCTCAGGCAACTCATTGACTCCTATATTGGGGTCTATTTCCATCGCATACAAATTAGAAAAACCGTTAACAAGCGTTGGCACCTTGGTAAATTTTTGATCAAAAGCATCAGATATGTTGTGAGCAGGATCAGTTGATATAATAAGTACCGATTCTCGAACTTTCGATAGCTGGACAGCTAGGCTGCAGCTGGAAGTAAATTTGAGTTTAGCTTAGTATATTGGCCTGTATTATTTTGCTTTTATCAATTCTGAGGCAGTCACTTAGGTATAACCTGTATTAACTTTTTAAACATTTGCCCCATAATTATTGTACGGGGTGTTCATTATAAAACTTCATCTAGTTTGCTGTGACATGTCAAAAGTAAAGGATGGAGAAACAAAAATCCATTTATGTTAATTATGTCATCCTTTTCTGTCAAAATTTCATAGCCTGCTAGATGAAGTTTTATAATGAATACCCCGTATATGATGTGTCCTAGATTTTATGTAAAGACACCGTGACATGGCTCCCTTTTGGAATGTTATCTTATTCTCGCAGAGGCAAACGGTAATGATGCCGTTATGGAATGGTCAAGAGTAGGGCTCGACCGATGGCATAATTTTGCCGATGGGCTGATGCCGATGTGTGTACATGGTGTCCCGTTATAAACGCCACCCATTTTAACTTTCTTCTTTTTCATTTTATAAAAAAGGTTTTATACAAACCTTGTAGCGTTTTAGCGAAAGATTTGAACACCGACCATTTCTTTTTTTTAAATGGGACACCTTATATATATTTAGTGGGTTGGATAGAGCAGATCGAGGCGATTTCAAAAATATATGGTTCGATAGATTTATCTTTAATGGTTGGCAAAAAAAAAGCATAAAATATATTTTTTGTGTTGACCGAGAGTGTTCATTTAACGCCGCTGTTGTTTATAGTGTAATAAGTTATTGCTCAAATAAATACAGCTTTATTAAAAAAAAATATTTTTAACAAAACAATAACTACTTAATTGAATGAGTGATGTTAAAAACTAATTTTGATAGGTGGACAAGTGTTGGAAATGACCACCATTCATCCCGATACATAACCTAGACTCTTTAATTAAATTGTATTGCTTTGGTAATCCAATCTGGATGATGAGTGTTGATTATATTTATTTCGTTTCTTATTGCCTCTTTTATTATGTTGGGAGCATCACAACTTCTGTAACAGACAAAATTCTTTAAATGTCCTCATAAAAGTGTTTGGAATAGTGAGATCAGGACTATTCGCAGGCCATTCGATTGGCAGATTTGTTCCGATCCATTCATCGAAAGTGTCATTTAGATATTCTCTGAGTTGATGCATATTATGATAAAGCGCCCCATCTTGTTGCCATAAGGCGTTACGCCAATCATTAACAGGTAAATCTTCTAAAAACTGTTCTGCATTTGTTCTTAGCAGGTTTAAGTAGCGGTGACCCCATAAAGCGTCACTTATGTTTCCATTATAAAATACAGGACCAAATATTCTATTTCATTTTATTGCGAACCACACATTTAAGCTGCGACGACCAGAACGTTTAACTCAAAATCATTTTGAGGTTTTTCAGATGACCAGTGGTGTAAGTTTTTTCTATTTGGTACCCCAGCCGTGGAAACTGATGACTCGTCTGTCCATATTTGAACCTATGTAACATATATGTGCCAAATTGTTATCGTTGTCTCTTGTTTTCTTCAGTTAAATGTTGCATTTTTGTAATTTTAAAAGGATGCATTTTGAATTACTTCAAAATTTTGCAAACTTTTGTCTTAGAAACGTTTAGTTCGTAACCGCAATCTCTAACAGAGTGCTGAGGATTGTCTAAAACAACACATATTAGAAAATAATTGATTCTACCTTTACCTAATTTGATTTATTAAAAGAAAAATAATTAAAACACAATTATACCCATAAAGTATAATAAAACTTGCAAGTAGTCTTCTTCTTCATTCACAACTGCAGCTCTCCTTTTCTATTTTAATGATTTGTTATAGCAAAATTTTTGATAAATACGTCGAACAGTTCTAATTGAAGGTAGTCTGTTTCCTCCAAATATATTACGTCATTTACGTCTTGCAGAATACCAGTTTTTATTATTTTTAATAAATATATAAACAACGTTTAGCTTTTCTTCATTTGTAAAGCCTAAAGCAGTAAAGGATATTTCCTCGATCTAGACCACTAGAGTGGTTAAGTTAAGTTAGTGACGTCAAGGGTTGACCTAATGACATCACGGTAATCTTTTATAACGTCAATGTGTCAACGTCACTCCTGACTCCAGTCGGTTTTCCGTTAAAATTTAAGATATTTGTCAATCCACTCTTTGTGAAATCCTGTCATTTTTATGTGTTTTTCGTCAAAAAGTGTCCAGATCATATTGGTTACAAAACCTCAATTCCTAGATTCAGCCCTCAGTAAGGAATCAAATTGGGGAAAGTGGAGGAATTATTAGGCGTTAATAATTCATCAAGCATCACCCTCTACAAAAGTTTTTTCATATATATCTTCTTTCTAATTTCCAGATTTTTTTATTTACCAAGAGATTCCGAGAAGAAGAAAGTCGCGCTGACATGGTCGAGAACTTTGCCAGTTTTTCTTTTGAATTTATACTCTTTTTGCAAGAAAACCCGGTACAAAATTGGAAAGGAAAAGCAGAAATGTGCTGCATTTAGCGCATTCACTACATATTTGATTTAACTATAAATAAACGAAACATGAGCAAACAACTTAACTATATACATGGCAACAGGCAAACCATCCCCGGTGGCAGGTTAACTGGTCTAGTTAAGTTTGACGTCACGGTTTGGACCACGGATCAAGGAAATTCGAATGGTTAACTTTTTTGTTAACCTGGTCTGAGTAGTTTGGCCGAGGAAATATCCTTTTTATAACTTGACTTGACAGATTGATGACAGAATTGATTGACTTGACTTGAACTAGTAAACTAACAAAATTTTGCGGTTTTACGTTTTTTGACATAAGTAATAAAGATAAACCTATCAAACCATATACCGGGTGTCCAGCACAACCCTGGACATAGGAGATTAACATGGGAAATCGGTTTTTATTTTTTTGCGCCTGCACGGTTGAATTGATTGAAAAACTTTTAGGAGTAAAGTTGTAGAGCGTATGGTCAGCTATCATCCTGTAATTTTTTCAATACCCCAGTTTTGGCCGTTTTTTGGAAAAACGCCTCGAAAAGTGCAAAAATTTGAATTTGGCGCGTCACCCCCGCCATGCGTGTGCAGTGTCGCCAACATATTTTCACTGAATAATCACGTTAATTACTACATGATAGTCTCTCAAAATATATAAGAAAGGAAAATCGGCTCTGACTCTGACATAAGAAATTATTATGTTAATAATAATATAAAAATAATAGTGTTAAATTGATAAACATTGTTAAGTGCGAGTTTCATTTCTTCAACAAAAATGTCTCTGAGTTTTTTTGGGGTTCTATTTTGCCATAGTAGTAAAGTATCATTTAAATACTAAATTCAATTTTTATCAAGAATCGATAAAAAATTCAATTTACGACAACACAACTATAGTCACTGAGCAATACCAAGACACATGTTTGTTTGATTGAAAAAAGTTGCACCCACCAGTGACACCTTTTTTGAAAGTTTTTAAATTTTCATCAACTTAGCATTAGGTACATAATGCCCATAAACACATCAGTGGTGGACTGGTTAACCACTAATCCTGTATGTGTACACGGTACAACCACATTTGGCATTGGAAACATTTGAGACTATTATCTATTTATCACATTTGCCAATATCCAATATTCAAAACATTTGCCAAATTTGATTAACAATTTATACAATTGCCCAAAATTGAACACCTTTGCTGAACATTTGACATATATAAATTACATTTGCTGACATTTATTACATTTAATATAGGATAATGAGGTCTTAACCCGCGAGACCAGAAGTGGCTAATCACCCAAATCAAAGTTGAAATAACTATCAAAATATCTGTCATTAATATGATCAAATTTACACATTACAATAAAAAAAAACTTGCAAGTTTGTCATTTATACATCGTCTAACCTATCATTCACCTGTATTTAATACATTTCTAATGAAAATAGGGGTGTTCATTTAAAAATGTCATCTAATTGTGAACTATGAAATGTCAAAAAATTAGGATGAAGGAACTGAAGTCCATTTACTTTGAATATGCCACCCTCTTTTGTCAAAAAAGTATAGTGTTTTAAATGACGTTTTCTATTAGTAAGAATTTTAGATATTTAGTATGTCATTTCTCAAACCAGAAATGATATACTAAATTCAGAGCATAATCTGAATAATTTGAGTTTCTCAAAAACTGGCCTGTTGTGTATACTGTAGCACCACATCTCACGTGCTTCCAGATGTTTACATGCAGTGTCAGTCAGAGTCCAACATATTCTGTATTAGTGGGTGATGATTTAGCTCAATGCCGATGTATGAGTTCAGACTTATTCTTCTCAATAGAATAGCTTTCTTCAGCTCATAACCATTCCCTCCAAAACTTCAATAGGAAAACAGCACACCATATTGCATATCTACACCTACACAGCTGCATACCATATCTGTTTATCTGTGCACTTTCTCTTCTATTGTTATCTCTTTGTTGAAATAGATTGCAAGAATATATCTGGATATTTTCAACTCAATAACTGGGATATGGTTCTCATTAATGTGGGCCTTAAAAAGCACAACAACTTCTTGAGAACATAACTTTTCTGTTGCTTTAAAATTTATTTTGTCTTTTTCTTTTATGCTACTGTGAATTACTAAATGTTGTATCTTTAAAAACTTAGATACAAGAGAATTCTCTAGACAGGCGTGTCTGCAGTTTAGTTCTGATATGAAATGTGACTTGAACGCAAAGCAACAGCAAAAGTTTACAAAAAAATCCTCAAAGCAACCTCATAGCTAGAATGTAACATATGATCATATGTATATTGATGGTTGAAAGGCAAAAAGTTATAACCGACAAATTAATAACTTTACAGTAGAGTGAGTTAAAGTTTCAATTATTCTTTAAAAAATCTGCTATACACCCCATTGTCTAGTTGGCTTAAGCGACAAATAATTTACTAGAAAAAGCTGGAAGTCAGATCATTCTACACAGAAAGAAAAAAGGTGTTTAAGGGCACTTAAAACCTAAATTTGCAAAATTTGTCACTTATGCTCTTATTCCTTTCTACCATTGATATGATCATTTAAAATTTGTATATCAAGTGTGCTGTGCAATAATTATTAAGAACTGGTTTACAATGAAACAAATTTATTATATTTGGGGCACACTTTTGATAAAATATCCATGACTATTCACACATTTAGTAAATTTGTCACATTTAGCAAATATTTCTCTTGTAGTAAACAATTGCTCATTGTTTGACTACAATTTTCAACAAAAAAAATTATTAAAATATTTTCAATTCTGTACCTAGAGAAAGAAAAGAAAAGAAATTTGGATAGAGTTGTTTGGACAGTTGACACATCAAATCCTCATCAAAAACAATAGACATAATCAGGTTAAATTGGGTGGAGTCAAGTATTAAATCCTGTAGAAATATTTGCTTTGAAAAATTGCCAAAACAGGACTAACTGAAACTAAGTACATTTATAAAATATTAAATCCACACCAAGTCCAGCTATTTTACTCCAATGGAGTTAACTAAATTCAGACCAAGTCTAGCTATTTTAATCCAACACATTTAACTCAATTATGAAAGCGTGCTTCTCAATTATTAATAATTATAATTTTTTTACATACACAGAGTGTCCTGAAAAGTCATGCCATAAATAACAGGACACACAGAAGAGATCAAAATGTGTACTTCACATAACAAAAAAATATTATCTCATTTGATTACTAATATACAGGGAATCAAAATTATAATGATCTGAATGTGGTTGTTTTGCCTTGATTTTCTCCATATAAAGAAAAGGACACCAAAAATTCTTAGTGAACCAAAAGAGAGATAAAGAACAAAAATAGACTTCCTAGGAATCTTGTACCCTAGGTACAAGTAGTATGTGCCTTAATCTCACTTAATCTATTAGATGATTTGATAGATTATTAGTACTAAATAATCTATTAGACAATGAAATATAAAAACACTGAATCTATTACATTGTTTAATAGAAGCAGGTACCTTAATCTCTCGACTAAATTCAGAACTTCTTATTCTGAAGTTTTAAGTAAAAGCTAAGAGCTTAAGCCTCGGTTTAAGCTCAAGTTTATATATTATTAGGGTTACTTTAGAAAGTATTAATTTCTCTAACAGTTCTTATAACTGTTCTTGAAGGATATAAAGTATTATGAATGCTGCTTAAAGTAAGAATTTTTGAAATTGAAAACATATTTTTTGTTTACCTGCAAGTAGTCTTTCCAACACCTCCTTTACCTCCCACAAATATCCATTTTAAACTGGTTTCTTCTATAATATTCTCCAGGGATGGGTCCAAGGGCTCAAATGATGCCATTTCTTTAAAACAGGGGTTAAATTAATCCACTTTTCATGAAAAGTGTGCCAAGAACAGAAAAGCACGAAACAAATTACAGAATTATAAATGACCTAATGAGCATAGAAACCAAACTTGATATGTTTGATATTTCTTTTAAAAGTTATGACTTGAATATTAAATTATTTATTTTATATGACTATCATTCGCAAATTTGGAGATGGATGGAATAAAAAAGCTATTTTTTAAGTTTTACATTTGACAGCCTTTCAAATGACTTTGACAAGACCAAGTGAACGACATTTGTCAGGAAGTCACTATCTATCTTTGTCTCTCTAAAGAGTATACCGAGATCGAGATGTGAAAGAGATTTCGGTGGATTTTTGACCTTGAAGCTGAATGCGTAGGTGAAGGTAATTTTTGTTTATTTACATTCTTTTGGATGACTGTTTTTTTGTGTAAGATTTATCTATCAAGTTTAAAATTAGTAGATTTCTTCGGACTAATCCCACTTTGTCTTTGTGTCGTTGTTTGTTGTGTATCATACGTTTTTACCAAGGCATAGATACCGGACGTTTACAACAATGGAAAAAGAAGATTATTTAATCCAAATCCGCGATAAGTTAAGAAAAGACGGCATCAAACTGTGGCTTTCCCCTTACTATACAGAACTAAATGGAGCTTCTGATATTGAAATCAATGTAAGTACGTTTTAAAAATTATTATTCCAGTAAAACACTATCTGAGTTTATAGATTTTGAGCAAAACTGTCAGTGAAGCCTTGCATGTTCCTTTGGAGATGTGCTCGGAAATTATTAAAGAGCTACAAACCAGTTCCCTGGAAAATCTGAAGCAGAAAACTAGGTTTCAAGAATCGGGTCTTGCAACTCTCAAAATAAAGATAGTTAATCAAGGCAAACCTCCAAAAATTTTTGTGAAAGAAATGATGCTTACATGTAGAGGTTCTGACTTAAAGGATGTTATTTGTCAAGAAGTTTCAGTGCCTCCTGAAAAGTAAGTTTTGTTTTAATCTGAAATTATAGATTCACATACGTAAGGGGTGTGAGTCATTTGAAACTGTTATCTAGTAGGCTGTAAAATGTCAAAAGAAAAAGATGAAGGAACAAAAGTCCATTTACTTTGTATATGACATCCTTGCCTGACAAAAATTCTTAGCCTTCTATATGCCATGTTCTAATGAACATCCCATATGTCTATTATTGTTAACGTATTGTTAATATCAGTTAAAAAATTAAACACAATCATATGCATCAACCAGACCCTTTCAGTTAGTAGTATTTAGTAGACACATGGTGATAAACTTGTTGCCAAAATATGCAAAAGACATAATTAATTTATTTGTAAAATATATGAAGAAGCCTTATTACCTTAAGAATATTAACATACCTTACAGGTAATGCTTAGGCTACAGGAATAAATAATTTCAGCGTTAACCCTTTTAAAGTCTATCTAACTCTTCTGTTTATAGACTAAAACTCATAAGTTCTGGACGAGTTTTAAATAACACAGATTCACTCCAAACTCAGGGAGTGAAGAATGGCCAACAAATTTTGGCAATAATTCTGGCAGAGAGTCCTGAGCAGACACAGCAAAATGAGAATAAGATTAAAGAACTAGAAACAATTAAAACCGACTCCAAGTTATTGGCAACAGATAACCATTACATGCAAGTATGTGAATGCATGAGAGTGTAAGAGTGCATAGCTAAAAAAAGTTTCTTTTAGTTGGAAGATCAATATGGGAATGCAATAAATGTACCACAAGCTGAGCGAACTGCTCTAATAGTGGCCTTAACTTTACATGAGAAGGGAAGGGCTGCACTAAAAAGGGAGGACTACTCAACTGCATTGGTGTTCTTTCTGGAGGCAGATCAAGAGTTCAGGTATTTGGCAACAGTGTTTCATTATTTTTCTAGTTGCCAGCTGTCAATTTCATAATACTTTAATACCAATATCTTAAGGGCTTTAGTAACCAAGTTACAAAGTTATAAAAATATGTAAATCTTGTGTGTTTAACTTATTTTAAGAAATTTTGGGGTGTGTGTTAGTTGCAGCCTGATGGTGCCTTTTCAGGCAAAGCATGTAGCCCTGAACATCTTTGCATACAATGTTTGAGACTGCTGACTTAGAGTTCCATTGTTTTTGACCTTAAACGTTAACATTATTTGATAGTAACTGATGAGATAATAGAAACATCAAAAAATGTTGCCAATCATCCTGTATATTATTTTAACCAAAGGATCACTCACAGATACCAAAACTGTTATTAAATTATTTAGTTCGGGTTATTTTATTTTAATGGTTGCAACAACCAACTGCTAAAGAATCTTAACTATTACAGATGTTGCATAAACTTTGATGTAACTGGAAATTAGAATAAAGTTTTTTTTCTGAAGAAAAACAGAAGAAATGTTGTTTAACAGTAGTTAAGCAACATTTCTGTCAAATTGAAAATATTTTGAATATAAAAAATTCTTTTTTGTTTCATTGCTGCGCCATATTATGCAATGTTTTATTAGCATTAATTAAGATCGAAACTTTTGTGTTCATCCTTATAACAGGTAGACAAAAAACATAAGTTGCAGCCCTGGTTGTAGCATTGTGGAAAAATTAAGAACACCCAGTAACTATTATTATTCAGAAATTAAGAATAATATTTATTTGAACTACTAATCTCATCGGAAGAGCAGACAGAAGGCCAAAAGGTCCATTAGCCATAGTCCATTAGCCATAGGTCAAAATGGTCCATTAGCCATAGTCCATAACTCCATTAGGGCCAAAACTGTCTTTTCTGCAAAGACAAATATGTCTCTACATCACGGGGGCAATGAGAACGACGTCCACGGCAGCCATGAAGCGCATGCTTGACCTGCTTCCGCTTCCAATACTCTTGGAACGAGAGGCAATGAAGGCGACATACCGGTTGCAACAGGTGGCACATAACGCCGCAGCCATTCAATGGGGGGACCAACAATGCCCAGGCCGAGTTGGAAGGCGTTAGGGTATCGGAAATAGTCTCCGAACTAATGCCATCAAAACGCTTAACCGACACTCGCTATGTCGTCTGGATTTCCTCACGGGAAGACTGGGACGAACAAGGCGAAGATCTGCAAATGGCAGGTAGTACCTGGAACACAGACGGATCCAAGACTGATGAAGGTGCTGGCGCCGGAGTATATGGGAGTTCGGATGACACCTGCATAGCAGAGAGCCTAGGCCGACTCAGCACAGTATTTCAGGCAGAAATGCACGCCATTGAACTTTGTGCCCGATACCTATTAGAGGAAGGAGGATACAATAGATCAATAATGATCTGCTCGGACAGTCGGGCAGCAGTTTTAGCGCTAAAGTCATTGCGTTGCAGCTCCAAAACAGTTTGGAGCTGCAGCAGGACTTTGAAAATCCTATCGCAGGAGAACAATGTCACACTGGTATGGATCCCAGGACATCGAGGGCACGAAGGCAATGAGAGGGCCGACTCCAAGAAGGCGGCGGACTCGGCATTTGTCGCCTAGGAACCGGTGCTGGGGGTCCCATACTCCCTGGTCAAGGCTGAATTCCAGAAATGGCGCAATGCCAAGTCCCAGGAATGGTGGGAGAGCCTACCCGGGCTGAGGGAGGGCAAAAGCCCAAACCTTCCTCAGACTACGTAGGAGACAAATCAGAGAGGCTACTGCACTCTACACGGGCCATAGCCATCTACGACTCCACATGTACAGACTCGGACTGTCCGAGGAAACGGAGTACCGGCTGTGCAAACGACCATTGAGCCTGAAGATGCTAACGAAGTGTCGCCCGAAAGACTCATCAGATTCGTTGATGGGCTTAGCGGGTGACAATTAGTGGGGCAAGCAGGGGTAAACCTTGCTGGCAACACTTCGGATGAGCCACAATAGACCGCAGGTCGCGGCGGAGGACTGTATCTACGTCCCTCACATCGAATACAATACAATACAATACTAATCTCAGTTATTATTAGAATATGGAATTCAGAACCTGAACTTTTTTATTTGAAAGCTCAACAATGTAAATTATCCCTAAATTCATTATGCCTATGCCTAGACCATCTTCTTGTCCATATTACATGAGCATCACTAACCTTAACTTACAATATTATCTCTTTTATATGCTTATTTACTTCCAGAAATTGCAGTTCAACACTGCTAAAGTCAGTTGATAATTACGCCCTTTTGGACCTAGACATAGCTTGGTGTTACTTATGTCTGCAGAGCTTTACCCACCTGCCAGAAGCCCAGACACGATTGCAGAGGTGTGAAGAAAAATTCCTTCAAACGTATGGTTCAAACCTGGAGAGACTGATGTTTATTAAAGGAAATACAGGTAATTTAAACAACACTTGTATAGTTTTTTCATCTTCTGTTAATTTTATTTTAATTTACCACTCCGTAATGAACTTTTGTTGCAATACTGATTACCGCAAGCAATAAAATTATACCGGATTGTTCAAAATAATTGACGCATTTAAAATTTTTTTAGGTGTCCATTCAATTTTCTCGATTTTAAAATTATGAAATAAAACGTACGTCATGGTATCCATTATGGCCGATATCCATGCCTATAATGAAACTTAATTACGGTTCTCAGTACTGTAAAATTCCATTCGGTACTCAGTACTGATAAAGCTGTCTTTTGGACTTAAATCAAGTACGTAAAAGTGTCCTAAATGATACAGTATGAAGTAATAGTTATTTACGTTATAAGTCCGGTAAATATAGTTTTACAGTAGGAGTAAGATGTTTCCGGACAAGGCGTTAGCCGAGGTACAGGTACCGGTACCGTAAAATTTCTTTACGATATCCAATCCTGTAAAAAGCTATTTACCGGATTAAAATCAAGTACGTAAAAGTGTTCTAACTGATACAGTATGAAGTAAAGTGCATTTATGCGCATGCATTTGGATTATTGCGATATGAAAGTAGCATTTTACCGCCGTAATGCGCATAAAAGACTTTTTCTACGACTGCCTCGAGAATGAAGAAATACACACTAGTAACTACCGTTGAAAATCGCATATTGCAAAACAGCGTGCGCGAAATGCACATTGCGCAAGCTCCCATACAGAAGCGTGTGCAAAGTGGACTTTGCACACGCCTTGCATATATTTTATAATACGAATGATCATTTTTGAAGCAAAATCTCAGTCGTAGAAAAAGTATAGTGTGCAACACGTACGAAAATCACTCTTCACCCTCTTGTGACGTTGTATCACTCGCGGCTCATCTCCAAATCGTCACACTCGTGTGAAAAGTGCAATTTTCGTTGGACTAGTTGCATAATATACTATTACTGAACTTGTAGTGTGGTAAGAACCACTATCCGCACTTGTTAAATAAATAATTATTAAGTATACCACTTGATTTCACCAATTTTAACCATTACAAAGAATTGACGTTCAAAGAATACAACTAATAATAATGTGACGTAAAGGCGCTTTCCATTATCGCCAAATTAAAATCTTGGTTTGAATTAACTCAACGGCTTAAAAGATGTTAGGTATATAATCGTTATAAAATAATGTTGCGAACTCGGGGTTCAATAATTCCAATGTAACGATTTAACACGAAAACACTATTTATTTGTCCCACAAATATACACAGGTACAATTCGTATACTAAATAACTCACTACTTAACACTTTATAGCTTTCTATTATCGCTTGGAACTTTAGCTTACTTATAGCTCGCTTAAAATAAGACTATCCTATACCGCTCGCTCTTTGCGCCTTTAACTTCAGGTGAGCATTCCGTAACTTGCTGAAGATTTCTCTTAAATTCTTCAAATGCCCGTCAAAATTACGTCCCATGACAATTATGTCATCCAAGTATACCAGGCAAGTTTTCCAAGTCAGCCCCCTCAAAACAAGTTCCATTAGTCGCTCGAAAGTTGATGGAGCATTGCACAATCCAAAAGGCATAACAGTGAACTGGTATAGCCCAGAACTAGTAGAAAATACAGTATTCTCTTTGTCTTCGGGAGCAATCTTTACTTGCCAATACCCACTTTTTAAATCTAGAGTGGAAAACCACTTTGATCCCGATAAAGTTGCTAAGGTGTCGTCTATACGTGGCAATGGGTAGCTGTCCTTCTTGGTCACGTCATTAAGTTTCCTGTAGTCAACACAGAACCGCGTTGAACCATCTTTCTTCTTAACAAGAACCACAGGCGACGACCATGAGCTAGATGATTCTTCTATGACGCCCTCCTTTAACATTTCATTCAGCAAACTGTTAACTTCTTGTTGTTTAGCCAGAGGGATCCTTCGTGGGTGCTGTCGTATTGGCTGGGCATCTCCTGTGTTGATCTTATGGATAACTAAATCAGTTTGACTGTCATTGCTCTTGAAGTTGAACATATCAAATTCATCCATAGCAAATTTTATGGCAGACTGAAGTTGTTCCCTTGACAGATGACTCCAATGTCGTTTGAAAGCATCAATAACCTCTGGGGAAGCTTGGTTAGAAGATTTAACTTTGGATGTCTCTGCTTCGACACAATTGCATACCCATTGCACAGGCTCATAATTGGCAAGAACTGTTCCTTCTTTGAGCTTGATGGTCTTTTCTCCAATATTTGCAACTCGTACTGGCATAGTCTTCTTCGTGTCGGTCAAAGTTCGTGCTACCATGATTTCAGTCGTCAAATCCAGGTTAGGGTCTATAAGTCCTATGGACCACCCAGGATCATTTTCAGAAGTCACTGTGATAATTTGTTCTGAATTTGGAGGAATTTTCACATCTTCTTTCACTAGTAGACGGACACTAGTTTCCACATTTCCATTGGTTAATGCAAACTCTTCATCTCCAAATGTGAGAATATTCCGTTTGTGATCATAGGAGAATCCATGTTTCCTGATGAGATCCATTCCCAAAATAAACTCGTCTTTGATCCTGGCAACTAACAGTTTATGCCGAACTTCGAGTCTTTCTCCAATAACGATGGTGACATCGGCTTCTCCGTCTATAGGGCAAGACTCTCCAGTGACTGATTTTAACATAATAGAGTTGGGCAATGGTTGTATGGTATATCCGACAAGTTTATCTGGCCTTACAATGGTCACATCTGCTCCTGTTCGATGGTAATTCGGATCTTCTGTTTCTTAATGCGTCC
Organism: Taphrorychus bicolor; assembly: GCA_951812265.1. NCBI lineage: Eukaryota > Metazoa > Arthropoda > Insecta > Coleoptera > Curculionidae > Taphrorychus > Taphrorychus bicolor. The sequence continues at coordinate 28,021,530 of OX638297.1, forward strand.
GGCCACTGTGAGACTTTTGCCACCCAAATTATTAACTTTAAAGATCCTGGGGGGTCTTAGCGGCCCCGGTCAATTGCCCCCTTGCATTGACCGGAATTAGTTTTCCTGGGACCTAGGGCGGTCTTGGTCGCCGCTTGGTCTTCTAAACGACGGCGACGGACTTCTTGCCCTATTACGGCAGTTACTCTTGATGTGACCCAGTCTGCCACAGTTAAAACATTTTATGTCCCGATTGTCCGTTGATCGAGGCGTCCTACCCAACAGGACTTGCATATTGACTGCGATATCCTTCACCGCTTTATGTAAATTTGCCATGGATTCAGCCATAGACGTATTCTCCTCTTCATCGCAAGTTGCCATTCTTACACGCGGAGCTGAACTAGATGACACTCGTGACGCCTCGAATTCCAGGGCCCGAACTAGTGCCTCGCTGATATTCCTGGGCCTTACTAGACGTAAGTGGTATCTCATGTCACTATCTCGAACTCCCTCAATGAACCTTTCGACGGCAAATTGCGTTTGAAAACATTCAGGGGCTGATGGGTATGCCAGGTGAATTAGTCTGTCTATGTCCGCCTCAAATTCTTGTAAGGATTCACCTGACTTCTGCTGTCTCATCCTCAGCTGGGCCTGGAACACGGTTTCTTTGTGATCATTTTAAAATCGTAGTTGCAGAGAGTGTACTAAAACTGCATAATTATTTTGATCAGCTGCCGACAGGGATTGGAGTAATTCAGCCGCTTTTCCACGAAGTGCTACCACTAATGATGTAGCTTTCTGGGACTCGGACCAGCCATTAGCTTTTGCAGCTGCCTCAAATTGCGTTTTATAAATTTCCCAGGCCGTAGTACCATCATAATCGGGAGGCATAATTTTAGCGTTGGCTGTGCTAAAACTCTCTGTAGACACATTGTCGTCCTCAAGTTGTTCCCGGAATTTCTTTTCTAGCTTGAGAACCCTCTGGTTGACAGCTTCGAGTCCTTCGTTAACGCCGTTAACGGATTCGTTAACCGATTGCATTATTCTTTCTTCCAATTGTTGCTCCCTAGCTTCGAGATGGTTCACTAATTCTTCTTTTAACCGTTTCTGTTCTTCCTTCTGTTGTAGATAACGTCGCTCCTGTACTTGATCACGTTTTTCCTGCTCTTCTTTTTGTTCCTTATAACGTTTTTCCTGCTCTTCTTTCTGTTCTAGGTAACGGCGCTCCTGTATTTGATCACGTTTTTTCAGCTCTTCCTTCTGTTCGTTATAACGTTTCTCCTGTTCTAGGTAACGTAGCTCCTGTACTTGATCACGTTTTTCCTGTTCTTCCCTCTGTTGTTGCATGAGGGACAGCAGGGCGGCAAGTTGATCTTCCATCGCTTGATGCTGGCTTCTGGTCATTGGCATAAACACGTAATGTCCGGCAATGAAGCACTCACTTACAGTTCAGCAATATTTGTCCTCAAATTCCCACTGGAATCCCACTTCTGACACCAATTCTTGCGACCTCGGGGTTCAATAATTCCAGTATAACGATTTAACACGAAAACACTATTTATTTGTCCCACAAATATACACAGGTACAATTCGTATACTAAAGAACTCACTACTTAACACTTTATAGCTTTCTATTATCGCTTGGAACTTTAGCTTACTTATAGCTCGCTTAAAATAAGACTATCCTATACCGCTCGCTTTTTGCGCCTTTTATATACAATCCTAAAATTACAGAAAAACCTAGAAAGTTCTTGACAAGAATTCTTGAATAATCTCACATAAAAAAAGGTGGTAAGCAACTGCCTTCTAGATTAAACCGAGCAATAAATCACTCGTGTCAGCCATGACGCAGCGCGGATAGGTCGCGAAGCTCCACCAACCAACGTGTTGCCCCGCCTCCGATGCTGCGTCGCTGCGAATCGTAACAATACATAATTTTTGGCAAAATATTTAGACTCTTTCTTATCAAACAGGCAATGAAGCGTGTCTCCTGACAAGGTTGCACCTATTGCAGGCGGTGGTTTTGTACCATCAAAACCATAGAGCCGAGTCCTTAAATTTGCTACGTAAAGTTGAAGAAGAATTGAGCAATCTAAGGGTGGACGAACAGAGCTTAATATCTTTAGTGGAACTAGGTAAGTGTCGGTTTCTCATGTAGCTTACAGTGCTTGTAGATCGCATTGAAGTTATTTTCGAACTCTTTGTTTAATATTCCATTGTATAAAGTTTAAAAGCCTTCAGGATACTCGATGGCCGAAGCTAGACTAGGACTGAGGGCCACCAGCGGAGATGTAAATGCTGCTGCTAATTACATCAATGAAAGTCGACAGAGGAGGCTAGAGAGTAGGCAAAAGAACTTGGCGCAGGAACTTTTAGAAAAGTTTGTTTCTTATATTAGGGGATGATTATGATTACTATTATATTCAATGACATGTTAGGGAAAGAAAAAAGTTAGGCAAATGCGCTGATGGAAAACAATACGTGGATCCGAACTTTGTGAACATCCTCGTTAACATGGGATATAACAAGGAGACTGCCCGACGTGCCTTAAAAATGTGCAACAACGTCATTGCCGACAGTATTCAATATATTCAGGACAATCCGTCCCCAGGACCTAGCCAGACAAAAAGCGCAGAATTTTTGTCTCTTGTAGAAGACCTCGTCCCACAAGTGAGTTTCCTGATACTTCCTCTTCTGTTTTAAAATATTCGTGGTATTCATCTTTTTAGCTAGTAGAGGCCGGATTCGATCCGAGGATGGCAAAGTTGGCTTTATTCAAATTTGGCGGGGACATAATTCAGTCTACTGAGGAATTGTTAAGAAATGATGGTATAGTTGCAGGCGACTTGTCCCAATTTGATAGTGAGTATTGTTTATGCAATAAAGTTGAAAATAATGTTTTGAAATCATTCTCATTTGAAAATATTTGGAGAGTAGCGGGTCATTCAGCAGAAAGCACCTCTAGAGCTGGTTGGTGATTCTCCAAATAGTGGTCTAACGACCCCATCTTACACCCTTAAGTGCTCTAACCTATAAACCTCCAAATTCCAACGTTGGGTGCATTAGCTCTATGTCATCGGTGTGTTTGTTCATTAGTTTGTTGGTTTACGGTACCTCGGCTGTTTAATAAATAGTACTCTTGAGTGTCGAAAGGCAGCAGTATTATAATTCATGTCAGTTCAAGTTAAAGCTATTAGTTTATGAAAGAATAAAAAAATTAAAAAAAGGATGATGCCAAGTAAGTAGTCAATTGGAGACTATATAACCACAGTATAAGGAATAATACATTATATAATGTATATTGCTTATATTGTGTATATTCCTTATACTGTGATATAACTATCAATCAAGAACCTAATAACGCGGACACGGCTTGCACTAACCTTCCTAATCTAACTATTTATACAGGGTGTTTCAAGAGTAAAAGTAAATCTTTAAGAGGCGCATTCCTGATATAAAGAAAAAAGTCATATTCTTAAGCTCGACCGTCGGTCCACCGAGCACCGATCGCGACCCCGGGAACCCATCTAGTCTAAACGAGAACCGGGAACAGTCGGCTCCGTTCTCGAAAGTAAGAGAGTGTGTTCAGGCCGGATATATAAACCAGCGAGCCGCGCGAGATTGAATCGAATAAATAATGCAGTGTAGTAAATAAGCGAAATAAGTGGACAAGTGAACAGTGCGTATTGTTAGTAGAGAGTAATTGGGTTTTAATACAGAAAAAGACAGTTTAAACAATGTTTAAACACAGACAGTTTAAACAAGGACATTTTCTGGAAGAACAAGAAAAACAAAGGCAACTTGAGAAAAAGGAACAAGAACAACAAAGGCAACTTGAGATAAAGAAACAAAGAAAAAAATGAAGCTGCTCTGTTTCAAGCATTAACGGATGGTCGTCACGAGTTGCAAGAACTTATCTCAACCAAAATGACTGAAGTCAAACAAGACATAGATCAAGTCAAACAAGACGTGGATCAAGTCAAACATGAAGTAGCGATGAAAATGAGGGGTTAGAAGAACGGTGGCGGATCTGGGAAACACGGGCAGTGGGCCAACTTCAACCGCTGAGCGACTAAACATTACTAGGCCTTCAGTTTTCGACGGCACTACTTCATGGAGCATTGATAAAGACCAATTTGAGGCGGCAGCAGTTAAAAATGGATGGACAGATTCGGACACGGCTACCGAACTTTTAGTATTTTTGAAAGGAAAGGCTGCAGACATCATGCTTACATTGTCCACCACTGAAAAGTGTAATTACAACGCAATTGCCGCGGCGTTAGAGCGGAGGTTTGATAATGCTCATCGCGAAATAATCTATCAGACAGAACTAGCGATGAGACAGCAGAAGCCAGGAGAAAACCTACAGGAATTTAGAGCGGATATTGAGCGTTTGACAAGATTAGCGTATCCTGCGGCTCCCTTTAATTTCTTTGACCAGCTATCAGTCCAGCGCTTTACGGAAGGAGTTCGCCATAGTGAAATGACATGCCATTTGAGGTTGACTCGTTCTTCCAGTGCAAATGAGGCGTTAATTCGCGCAATTGGAGTATGAGGCGTCGAGAATAAACACGGGCCACACAGTTAGAATAGTTGACGTACAGGAAGAGCCGCAGCCAAACTCGATCTTAAAACAATTGTTGGATGAGCAGCGTGAATTCAGGAAGCAAATGAGTTCATATTTCGAACAGTCAAGGAGCAGGGTAAAACACATTGGTTACTGAAAAAATATGGACCGAAATGCCTACCTACAGAAACCCGGATCTTGTTTCAACTGCGGCAGAATGGGCCATTGTAAAAAGGACTGTGCGTTCGAGAGGAAAGGAGTCAGACTCCGCCACGACGACAATCTGGCGGACTGACACATCAGTCGGAAAACTAAGACGTCAGTGTGAAGGGGGCGAACGCTGACTAGCCCCACGGGAGCCCCCAGGATCATTAGGTTTGAACAGCTTGGAAGAAGCCTCACCATCTCTGGCAAAATTGAACATCGTCCAGGCAGATCTCATGGTAACACAGATGCATTATCACGCAGGCCTTGTAAAGGGGAATGTCGACACTTGTAGCGTTTTCTTTTTCACAGAGAAAACCTACTGGCTTCACTTTCATAAATAACTGTAAAATAACATTTTATTTCCAAAGAAATATAACTACCTTGGCCGCCATGTTTGTTTACCTTGATTATTGTTTTTATGCGATCCTTCTACTTCGAGTTCTAGGGTTAGAAATCCGTTGAAAGGTGACTTCTTTTGGACATTGACATGTGTCAATAAGTTGATTAATTATTTTGCTATCTGTGCAGCATTGCCAAATTTCACCAATAGTTTTACTTCGATTCCCTTATTTTCTTCATGTGCTCTGTTATGCACACTGACCTCTCGGTTTGCATATGAGTTTATGTGTGGAAGCATGGCAACCCTGTAAGCCATTTTTCGGAGCTTTTAAGCTTTAACCTTATGGAAGTTTTTTCTATTTTTCGGTTTTCTAAATAAACCAGCCCCACGATGCCCTAAATGCACATATGTTTACAATTTTATTTTCGTCAAGAGCATTTCTTTTGTTAGTGTTGGACAGGCACTTTCACAATTTCTTGGGAATTCCGGCCATAAAGCATGATACTGTTACGATTCGCAGCGAGGCCGCATCGGAGGCGGGGCAACGCGTTGGTTGGTGGAGCTTCGCGACCTATCCGCGCTGCGTCATAGCTGACACGAGTGATTTATTGCTCGGTTTAATCTAGAAGGCAGTTGTTTACAACCTTTTTTTTTATGTGAGATTATTCAAGAATTCTTATCAAGAACTTTCTAGGTTTTTCTGTAATTTTAGGATTGTATATAAAAGGCGCAAAGAGCGAGCGGTTAGGAGTAGTCTTATTTTAAGCGAGCTATAAATAAGATAAAGTACGAGGCGATAATAGAAGGCTATAAAGTGTTTAGTAGAGAGCTATTTAGTAGTCGAATTGTAGTCGTGTTTATTTGTGGAGTAAATAAATAGTGTTTTCGTGTTAAATCGTTACACTGGAATTATTGAACCCCGAGTTCGCAACAATACCCTACAATTGCCCTTCTTCTTTACCCGGCAAAGGCGCCCTTTTAATGGTTTATAACCCTTGAAAGAATTTCAGACCTGTACGTGACCCGAACAATAGTTTAGTAATTAAGGCGATTTTGCGAATATCGTTAATTGAAATTAAAATCTTATTCTCTCAGCAGATAGAGCTTTTAATTTCTGATCCTTTGATTGTAAATTCGAGCAATTAATGTCTTAATTGACTGAGCCAGTAAATTAACATTTAATTTCATTAAAAAGCTTTAATTGTCAATTAAACTATGTCATGTGAGGTGTCATTTTGAAGAGCATCATTTCTTCTGCCCAATGATCACATTTTCAATTTTCTTTTTCCAGCACATTTTCCAGAAAAGCTCATTTTCTGAAATTATGTCCGCGCTGTCTGAAGCGCCATATAATCGCCACTGGTCAGGGTGGTATCGATTTTTTCGGAGTACCTTTCGGGGATGAGAAGTAGAGTTACGATCTAAAAACGACGATCTAACCGGGAAGACGGGAAAGTTCGAATTTTACCGCGAGAAAAGTCCTTGGCTCCGCCGTTCTGATTATCACCAATTCGTAATTTTTCCTCTTTTTGAATCCCGTTTTAAGTCCGCCGCGCTAATTATTTTTATTTTTAATTAGTGCCAAAACAATTAATTCGGCTATTGCTCGCCTACTATAAGTTTCGTGGAGTGTTTTTTCGGTTGTGCCATATAGTGTCAACCCACCTCTACCCTTTTCCTGAATAGGCCATTTTCTTGCAGATAGCGGATATTTTGCAGACGCAGGAGACTACCGGCAATTAAGTATTTGTAGGGTAGTTGTAGAAGTTGAATCATTTAGTATATTATAGTAGTGTTTTGCTCACCATAATATCAAGGATCCCAGCTACTGGCAGAATTCTGTTCTCTTCTACACTGCGTCGTTAGTTTAGTTTTCTTTGTTGTAGTTTTTCCAATTTAGTAAGAAATCGTGTACCCGTCAAACACGTTTCTGGGGACCACTGAGCTTATCGCGAAAAGTTCACGTCCGCCGCTATTTTATTTCAGATTCCTGAGAAAACTAAGAATTGTCTTTTTTTATTATTAAAATTATTCTTCCTTAATTACTACTCAATTAGTTTTTTTTTGGCGTTTTGCAGGTTTTGTGTTAAACAATAAAACCTTGCATGGCATCCCCAAATTTATAAATTTTATATTATTTAAAACAGCGACCTAAGGGACAATAGATCCTTTCCAAGAGTTGGGTCCCCCTTGCAGCGTGGTAAAAGAGATTTGACACACGAAGATACGTTGGACTTAGAACATCCACGTAGTCGAATCTCCTCCGCAGACACGGCGGCAACACGGCAGCAGCCGCGAACCACAGGGGCACGGCGCGACAGCTCTTTTAATACTTTCCCTAAATGTATCTTTTATTTAGCAACAATGACAAGATTTTCATATTTCGCGGTTCATTTTCTCCTTCTTTTTATTCCCCCCTTTTGATACTATAATTTCTGTTTTTTGACCAATTCAGAGCCCAGGTGGTAAAGGTAAAAACGTTTGATAGTCCCTTTTCCATCTTGACCACTGTCCAGGGCACATCGGACGTCAGCCTGTCCCTAAACGGCTACAGCCTAACCATGTGGCTATTGTAAAGTTCTCGTATTTTGGGGTCCAATGAATAGTCCAATGAATAATCCAATGAGTAGTCCAATGAGTAGTCCAATGTTTGAGTAATAAAACTCAATACCTCCTTTTTTTCGGATCCTACAAGTGCAACGTTTCATCCTGCACGTGTGCCGATAATGGAGCCGTTAGTTACGGTGATGGCTCCTAGGTTTTGAACCGTCCAGCATTACCACACATGATGCACTCATCCTCTACCTCAACTAGCAAGAAAGCCCTACAAACTGGCCAAGTATTTCAACCGGTAGGAGTAGATTTAAAAACCAAGTGTACCTGCACGAACCTTAGGTAAGAACTAACACCATAATAAATAAATGTGCCTAATTTTAATAATTCCTGTTGGTTTTACTTTGGTTTGATCACCTAAACAATATGAACATCAATAATTGCTATGATAATTTTCTCATTTTAATATTATAGCTATAACCTGTAACTTAAATTGAGTGGCGCCCAATTAACAGGTCTAGCTTATATAACTATACTAGGCTTCAACTCTTTTTTATGTCATTTTGAACCACGACCTAGCTCTCCACCTACCCAAAGCTGCCGTTCGCATAGTGTGTGGCTTTGCTAACTTTTACCTTTTTTTAAAATACGTCACACACTGCCAACGAGTAGAACAACGAGAAGGACCAAGCATTGTTAGGAGAACCAGGATTGACGTCGACGAACATTGGACCACTGAACAAATGAAGGACGAACAAACAACTGATAATACTGTGGGGTTAATACGTCAATGGAAGTTGGAAAATCAAAGACCTGATTGGAAGGACATGGCAGATAAGAGTTTGGAAGTAAAAGCTATGTGGGCTCAATGGGATTCCTTGGCGATTCAGAATGGTTTACTGAAAAGGACTTGGGAAAGCCCACGGGACGGGAAAAGTGCCACGCTCCAGCTTGTCGTACCAGAAGGTAGACGGAAAGATGTTTTGGGAGAAATGCACAATGCCGTGTCTGGAGGCCATTTTGGAGTGAATAAGACCCTGGATAGAATTCGGGAAAGGTACTACTGGGTGAATTGCCGAAATGACGTCGAAGAGTGGTGCAGAAATTGTGATACTTGCTGCTCAGTAAAAGGACCCCAAAGAAAGACTAGGGGGCAAATGAAGCAATACAATGTTGGCGCCTCATTTGAAAGAATTGCTATCGACGTGGCAGATTCTTTTCCAGAAACGGACGATGGCAACTAATACATCTTAGTTGCCATGGATTATTTCAGTAAATGACCTGAAGCTTATGCACTACCAAATCTCGACCATCCACAATCGGATGGCATGGTCGAGCGTTTCAATAGAACCATGGAACAATACCTTTGCAAAATGGTAGCGGACTACCAGAAAGATTGGGACAAATTTGTGCCTCTTCTAATGATGGCTTACAAAGATGCAGTGCATAACACGACAGGGCAATCCCCTGCCAATGTTATATTTGGTAAAGAACTTCGTCTTCCGGTAGATTTGGTGTACGGATCACCAGAAGAACCGGTGCTAGATGTCTAGAACTATGCTGATGAACTTTGAGAAAGATTAAAGGAAATCCATCGAAACGTGAGGACAAAGATAAAGATTGCCAGCGATCGGATGAAAGCCAGATATGACCTAAGGGCGAATTCTGCAGAATTTAAGGGAAGTGACTTGGTGTGGCTGTATAATCCACAGAGGAAGAAAGGAAAGTCTCCCAAGTTGTCTCCAAGTTGGGAGGATCCATATACAGTCATCAAACGGATCAACGACGTAGTATACAAGCTCCAATGTACCCCTAGACCAAAGATGAAAGTGGTTCGTCATGAACTGTTAAAGACTTACAGTCGTGGAGATTTCTCTGATTGAGGCGATCAGAACTAAGAATGACTGAATCGCGAAAATGGTGGATTTTAGAGCATAAGTTAATATAGATTTCTTTTCAAATTTTTGAAGGATCTGTCACATCCTGAAGTCCATTCATCCAAGAACCATCCAAGTTCCATCCAAGAACACTGTTTTCTTTTCTTCTCTCGGCCTCAACCGACTGCGACAAATTAATTATTATAGTATTATATTATTTTTATAACTAAGATTGAATATTTTTTCGTCATATTCGACATATTCGTCATAATCAATAAAACGTTTTTCTTCATCGTCTTTTTGCTTTTCTTTCCTTATTAAAATCTATACCATTTGTATTGTTTTTCATCACTTTGACTACCTGGAGTACTTGGCATCTGTTAGCTACCTAAAGTTCTTTATCAGATTGAACGTTTATATATGCGTTTATAATGTGAAGAAGAATATTACTCTTTTCTAATTTAATACATAATTTTGTAAGACTGACAAATAACGAAATATTCGTTAGTGTAAAAATAATCTCAAAACTCACCTGACTAGACTGCAAATTTGATTAATTATTCGCGATTAAAAGAGTTTTTTAAAGGAGGTTAATTGTTTTAGTTCGCCAAGAAAGTATCGAAAAAATTATAAGAAAACAAAAGGAAGAAGACGAAAAGAAGAAGGAAGCTTTTGACCGGCTCAAAGAAGACATATCGATCGTCGACGATGACCACTTAGATATTACGTTGGCCCAAGAGGAAACGTTCCTAAAACAGTACCTCTCCTTGTTGGAAAAGAAGTGATCTCGTAAGGCATTATCCTATAATATTTATAAATTATTATGTAAACAACCTTCCATATGTTTGATTTGGTTAGGTCAGTTACTTGTGTTGTCTGATTAAAATCAGATGTGTACCCTTTAGTCCAGTGATACCTTATTACGCATGTGATATGTTTGTTCAAAGAATGTCAATAAATGTTTATTTGGTCCAAAGAAGTATGTTCAAATCAGATTAAATAGTAATATATTTGGTGCTAAAGAAAAAACATGCAATTGATTACAAGCACGTTAACATTAAGGTTACTTATTAATAATATAAATAAAGTCAATTCCAGTTCCGTACACCCTTTCCAGGATTTCCGCGACGATGTTTAAAATTTCTTGTCGGTCTTCCATTGGTAGTCTATCGAGCGAACTTCGAAGCTTTTCTTTATCCAGGTCCTTCTCTTGTAGTGATTGTTTTATAGACGATGCTGCAGCAATATTTAAATATAAATTAATTATAGTTGAAAATATTAATGTACCGTCAATTTTGACAGAAGAATAACCTAAATCATTCGTAATTTAGAGTTTAATCATTGTTTACAGTATATAAGTATGTTTGCTTTACCAATTTCATCTAAGGCTGAAGAAGATGATATTAGTTCAAGTGGCAAGCTGTCTATTAGGCGCTCCAGCACTGTGGGAATTAAATAGTGAGGATCGTGACATAAGACTTCGCTTAGCGTTTCATCGAGTATGTCTTTAACGCATGCCTTTATGCTGTCGTCAGATAACTAAAGAGACAAGAAAAATTACAACTATTTATTGAAGGTCAAACGATACTGGGTGACTTCATCTCAATAGAGACGATTTACTCAATGCAATATAGAGAGTGTTTATTTAAAAACGTCTTCTAGTTGGCTGTGTAATGTCAAAAGAAAATGATGAAGCTAAAAAATGTATTACTTTGGTCATTTCTGTCAAAAATTAGCAATTAGCAGAAATATAGCCTTCTAGATTTTCAAATGAACACCCTGTATTTTATTATCCTATACAAAAGGTTATACCGGGTGTCAAGCACAACCCTGGACATACGAGATTAACATGGGTAATCGGTTTTTATTTTTTTGTGCCTGTACGGTTGACTTGATTGAAAAACTTTTAAGAGTAAAGTTGTAGAGCGTATATGTCGCCAACATATTTTCACTGCAATCACGTTAATTACTACATGATAGTCTTTCAAAATATATAAGGAAGGAAAATGGGCTCTGACTCCGACATAAGAAATTATTATGTTGGCGACACTGCACATGCATGGCCGGGGTGACGCGCAAAATTCAAATTTTGGCACATTTCGAGGCGTTTTTCCAAAAAACAGCTAAAACTGAGATATTGAAAAAATTACGGGATGATAGCTGACCATAAGCTCTACAACTTTTCTCTTAAAAGTGTTTCAATCAAATCAACCCTACAGGCGCAAAAAAAAATAAAAACCGATTTCCCATGTTAATCTCCTATGTCCAGGGTTCTGCTGGACCCCCCCGAATACTAATAGCTGGGTAAGGACACAAACTCTACTATCGCTCTAATTAACTTTCACAAATTGCTGACCTGAGGCTCTTGAATACTCATCAATCTTTCGGCAACCTCTTCTACATTGCCTCGTTGCTCGTCACTCAATTCCTCTACTGGTAGGTTTTCGACAATTTCGTCAATCATTTCGTGAACGCTTGCGCACTTCAAAATGTTACTCAAAATGGAATGAACCACAGATTCTGCAGATTTTCTTCTCAAATCTTCGTCCACGTCTTTCAAGATTTCCTCAACTAGTTCTCGCACCAAGTCTTCGCCTTCCGAGAAGTAGCTAAAACAATATCACAAAAGTAGTTGGTGGAATTGTAAAAAAAGTTGTGTCGTTATTACTAGTCTGTCTCGGCTTCTACTTCGGCTTCGAATAGCGGTTCCTCTTCCTCCCAAAATGTTGCTTCTTCTTCCTCTTCTTCGTCTTCGGATCCGGTGACGACATATTCGTCATAATCAATAAAACGTTTTTCTTCTTCGTCTCTTTGCTTGGCCTTTTTGCTTCTTTTCATTTCCTCCTTGTATTCGAGTTTTCTGAGTTGTCCCCGTTTGCGAACTTCCTGTGCCATACCTGAGTGCAAAATTTTTGTTTTCACTTCTGATTTTGTTTTCGAGAAACTTAGTATTTCAGTACAGGTGAACAAAATAATTTTTTGTATTGCACTACTTTTATTGAATAATTTTTTATATCAAATACCCTTGGTTTTCAGCATCTTAATTTCCTCTCTAAGATCTTGAAGCGTGCGTGTTTGCTCTTCAATTATGTCTTGGAGTTTTTGTAGATCTACAAATATAATAAAAAAAATATATATTTATTATGATCTGAGGCAAATTGTTAAGAAGAGGACAACCTTTTGTAAAATCTCTGTGCACGGCCTCCATATGCTCAACTCGCTCTCGTATCTTATCCTGAGTGTCCACAAATTTGGCTATTGTTTTCTTCTCTTTACTTAAAACCGCCAGCAGCTCTAAACGTCGTGTGTTTTCTTTAATTTCCTTTGCTAGCTCTTTTTGACTAATTACGATTTTCTTCTAAAGGAGATGTAAACAGTTATGTATAAGTTCAATAAGTGATAATCCAGATTTCTATTATAAGTTATTTACAAATCAAGCTAAAAACAAAGCATGAAATTTGGCATGAATCGAGTGTGTTAATTTTCTTAGATTGAGTTGTGTACACTATTTTCCCACGACTATACGGGGTGTCCTGAAATAAATGCAACACATTTTAACAGCATACATATATAATATTACGATCAAAAATAAGACAAAAAAATGTATACAAACTTTGACCCGCAAACACTTCATCTGGGAGCTACAAGGTGTTGGTGTAATTTTATTCCTTATAGCTCTCCAAGCTCTTAGAATGTGTAACTCAAGTTTAGGATATAACTAACTACTTTATGAACCACATCGTTGGATATACTAAGTGATAGTGAGAATCTTCAGGTCTTTTCCGTTAGCAGTTTATTCAAGTGCAGGTAAAAATCTGTAATTTTTCTTACTGTTAGAGATGGAAGTGTCTAGTATAGTGAGTGTAATAATAATTTGTGGAAAGTATTTTGACCAGGAAATCTCAAGAAAGAAAATTTCTTGCGTAGTCGGTCAAGACGTTAGAAAGAAAAACTTATCTAAACCCAGCTTTGCCGCATTTTTATAATATTAGTATAAATTGGGTTTCCTACCAGAAGCGTGTGCACAAATAACGTTACTCCTCACACATATAAATGTAGAAAATTCTGCTGGAGGAAAAAATAGACAAATAAAAATGTGGTGCAAAAAAGTGCATATTTATGCACCTATGAACGTTCAGAAAAGTGATTATTTGCGCAGTCTCGTAGGTAAAATAAACTGTAATTTCTTGCCTGCCAACGTTCTAGTGCACCAATGTATATTCCTCTCACATCGGCCATTTTAATTCGCAGCTCGTAAACCAGTTTCTTCAGTACTACTTCCTCCAGCTCGTTGACCACATTTTTCTGGAAGGATCTTTGCAAAACCGCCATTTCCAGCTCGTTTATGTCCACTTCCTTACCGAACTTGATTTTCAAGAGGCGCTTGATGTCCCTTTTTAGGCAAAAAGCCTTTCGCTGCATATAGACGATATCTTTGCGCATCCGTATGAGATGTTTCAAATAAGTACTGTAAGGGAAGGTTGTTTAGTCTAGCAAAAAATCAGTCAGTCTGAAAAAATAGTCTAGTCAAAATGTAGTGATTTTTTAGCTAACAATAGAGCGATTCTCCAAGAGTGGTGTTTGAAATAAAAGTTAATCGTTTTTACCTATATAGAGGGTGAAAGAAACATATGTAGTGTTTTTTCCTTTACTTTAGAGATCCCTCTGATGTAGGTACCCTATTATTTAAACATTATTACACGTTAAATCAAATTTTAACCATGAATGATTTCCTTACATTATGTTTTTTATTTCATTTCGATATCTTATAATAAAAAAGTTGTAGACTTCACCTTTTCTTTCCATTAAAACAAATATTCAAGTACTAAACGTACGCTTGAGGAAATGATTTTATTTCAAAATACATATGTAATGACATTTCTGTCTTTTTTAAATCTTGGGTGTGTCTCATTAGTGGTCTAGGACGGGAGTTAATTCCATTACTGGTCTAGGACGGGAAGTAGTTACTTACTGTCCTTAGACCAGTAATGCACATGCAAACAAAGCGCAGAAACTTCAGGGAATTAGAGAAACCCTGATTGTTGGTTTTGCTTTATACCATATAGAAACCATCAAAATTCCGCCCCTGAGTGAAGATTTGAACCAGAATATTACATGAATAAATAATATTCAAGAACATTTTTTGATGTTATTCAGAAAGTGTGGTTGAAAATAAAATAGTATTGTTATGCTGAACGGGCGCTGGGAGGCGGAGCGACATTGGAGGTTGGATCTTCGCGACTCGCGCCTATTCGGGCGCTGCGGCATGGAACTGTCATGAGTGATTTATTGCTCTGTTTATTTGGAACTTAGTTATTTACGACCTTTTTTTATGTGTCTCGTATCAATTATTTTTCTTCTAAGAATGTTCTAGGTTTTTCTGTATTTTTAGGATTTTGGATAAAAGGCGAATAGCGCCGCCGTTAGCAGTATAGTCTTATTTTAATTGAGCTATAGGTAAGCTAAAGTATTAAACGATAATAAAAGGCTATATAGTGTTAAGTACTGAGCTATTTAGTAGTTGAATTGTACTTGTTTGTATTTGTAGGATAAATAAATAGTGTTTTCGTGTTAAATCGCTACACTGGAATTATTGAACCCTGAGTTCGCAACAGTATACACATACTCGATGGGAAGTTTCATTTCAGCCTCCTGAGTGAAGATTTGAGCCAGAATATTATATAAATAAATAATATTCAAGAACGTTTTTTGATGTTATGCAGAAAGTGTGGTTGAAAATAAATAAGTATCATTACTGTCTCGAGATTTTATTTATCTCGATGCTACGCGTCTCGATAAATAACATAATCTTTGGACAGTAATGAAAGACTTCCATCTCGTATTGTAATATACTATTTTTTCTAATTTGGACATATAAAGTGCCACTTTTCAATTCTGATGACAGTGACGTAACGTCCTACTTTTCATAAGTAGTTACGAAAAGTAAAATCTTTCGTAACTGGTGATGAAAAGTTCGTTTCATCACCAGTTGCAGGTTTCGGTTGTGGCACACCGTTGCTACAGTTTTACGGTAATAAGTAGATCCAATGTGGTTTAAAAGTATATATTGAAGTTTAATAATAATAACTCTCTAGGTATTTGTAGCCAAATTAGAAAAAATCTTGTATGAAACACGTGACGAAAAGTAGTATCTCATTCAAATTGCGGAACCTCGCTGCGCTCGTTCCCACAAACATTCATTCGTTACACAAAATCGGACTTTTCGTAACTGGTTACATAAATATTGTTACGATTCGCAGCAACGCCGCATGGGAGGCGGGGCAACGCATGGGAGCGTGTTGGTTGGTGGAGCTTCGCGACCTATCCGCGCTGCGTCATGGCTGACACGAGTGATTTATTGCTCGGCTGGTTTAATCTAGAAGGCTGTTGTTTACAACCGTTTTTTTTATGTGAGATTATTCAAGAATTCTTATAAAGAACTTTCTAGGTTTTTCTGTAATTTTAGGATGCGCCGGAAGGCGCATAGAGCGGCGGTTAAGTAGTAGTCTTATTTTAAGCGAGCTATAAGTAAGCTAAAGTTACGAAGCGATAATAGAAGGCTATAAAGTGTTAAGTAGTGAGTTATTTAGTAGTCGAGTGTATTTGACGAATAAATAAATAGTGTTTTCGTGTTGGACCGTTACACTGGAATTATTGAACCCCGAGTTCACAACAATTGGTCTCAGAAGTGCGATTCCAGTGGGAATTTGAGGACCAATATTACTGAACTGTAAGTGAGTGCTTCATTCCCGGACATTACGTGTTTATGCCTGTGACTAGAAGCCAGCATCAAGCGATGGAGGATCAACTTGCCGCCCTGCTGTCCCTTATGCAACCACAGAGGGAAGAACAGGAAAATCGCGATCAAGTACAGGAGCGACGTTATCAAGAACAGGAAAAACGTGATCAAGTACAGGAGCGACGTTATCTAGAACAAGAAAAACGTTATAACGAACAAAAAGAGGAACAAGAAAGACGTGATCAAGTACAGGAGCGACGTTATCAACAACAGAAGGAAGAGCTGGAAAAACGTGATCAAATACAGGAGCGACGTTATCTAGAACAGAAAGAAGAGCAGGAAAAACGTTATCTAGAACAAAAAGAAGAGCAGAAACGGTTTAAAGAAGAATTAGTGAACCATCTCGCAGTTAGGGAGCAACAATTGGAAGAAAGAATAATGCAATCCGTTAACGAAGGACTCGAAGCTGTCAACCAGAAGTTTCTCGAGCTAGAAAAGAAATTCCGGGAACAACTTGAGGACGACAACGTGTCTACAGAGAGTTTTAGCACAGCCAACGCTAAAATTAAGCCTCCCGATTATGACGGTACTACGGCCTGGGAAATTTATAAAACACAATTTGAGGCAGCTGCAAAAGCTAATGGCTGGTCCGAGCCCCAGAAAGCTACATCATTAGTGGTAGCACTTCGTGGAAAAGCGGCTGAACTACTCCAATCTCTGTCGGCAGCTGATCAAAGTAATTATGCCGTTTTAGTACACTCTCTGCAACTACGATTTGGAAACGAGCACAAAGAAACCGTGTTCCAAGCCCAACTGAGGATGAGACAGCAGAAGTCAGGTGAATCCTTACAAGAATTTGAGGCGGACATAGACAGACTAATTCACTTGGCATACCCATCAGCCCCTGAATGTTTTCAAACGCAATTTGCCGCCGAAAGGTTCATTGAGGGAGTTCGAGATAGTGACATGAGATACCACTTACGTCTAGTAAGGCCCAGGAATATCAGCGAGGCACTAGTTCGGGCCCTGGAATTCGAGGCGTCACGAGTGTCATCTAGTTCAGCTCCGCGTGTAAGAATGGCAACTTGCAATGAAGAGGAGAATACGTCTATGGCTGAATCCATGGCCAGTTTACATAAAGCGATGAAGGATATGGCAGTCAATATACAAGCCCTATTGGGAAGGACCCCTCGATCAACAGACAATCGGGGCCTAAAATGTTTTAACTGCGGCAGACTGGGTCACATCAAGAGTAACTGCCGTAATAGGGCAAGAAGTCCGTCGCCGTCGTTTAGAAGACCAAGCGGCGACCAAGACCGCCCTAGGTCCCGGGGCCGCTAAGACCCCCAGGATCTTTAAAGTCAATAATTTGGGTGGCAAAAGTCTCACAGTGGCCGGACGCATTAAGGAACAGAAGATCCAGATTACCATCGATACAGGAGCAGATGTGACCATTGTAAGGCCAGATAAGCTTGGCGGATATACCATACAAACATTGCCCAACCCTATTATGTTAAAATCAGTCACTGGAGAGTCTTGCCCTATAGACGGAGAAGCCGATGTCACCATCATTATTGGAGAAAGACTTGAAGTTCGGCATAAAGTGTTGGTTGCCAGGATCAAAGACGAGTTTATTTTGGGAATGGATCTCATCAGTAAATATGGATTCTCCTACGATCATAAACAGAATATTCTCACGTTTGGAGAAGAGGAGTTTGCATTAACCAATGGAAATGTGGAAAATTTGCTTGGTATACTTAGATGACATAATTGTCATGGTACGTGATTTCGACGAGCATTTGAAGAATTTAAGAGAAATCTTCAACAAGTTACGGAATGCTCACCTGAAGTTAAACTACAAGAAATGGGCATTAAAACTAGCCAAAGTAAAATATCTGCCATTAAAGATTGGCCAGTTCCCCGAGACAAACACGAAGTAAGAAGCTTTTTGGGACCATGTACTTACTACAGGAGATTTGTAGAGGGATTCGCCGACATCGCAAAACCGCTGAACAAATTAACAGAAAAGAAAACACCGTTCTTGTGGAACCACGATTGCAGTCAGGCGTTTGCAAGGCTTAAAGCTGCCCTCGGTTCTAG
The DNA here is from genome assembly GCA_951812265.1 of Taphrorychus bicolor. Taxonomy (NCBI): domain Eukaryota; kingdom Metazoa; phylum Arthropoda; class Insecta; order Coleoptera; family Curculionidae; genus Taphrorychus; species Taphrorychus bicolor. Next base: position 28,039,892 of record OX638297.1, read on the forward strand.
TCCAATCTTGGCTTACCCTATAAAGGACGGACTGTTTATTTTGGACACGGATGCAAGTAACTGTGGTCTAGGTGCAGTACTCTCTCAAAGGCAAAACGGGCAAGAGAAGGTCATTGAGTACTACAGTAAGACTTTAAGTAAGCCAGAAAGAAACTATTGTGTCACTAGAAAAGAGCTATTGGCCATCGTTAAAGCAGTCGAACATTACCTTCGCTACTTATATGGGAAAAGGTTCCTGATTAGAACTGACCATGGAGCCTTGAAATGGTTATTACAGATGAAAAACTCTGAAGGCTAAATAGCCAGATGGATAGAGAGCCTGCAGCAGTACGATTTTCAAATTGAACATCGACCAGGAAGGTCTCACGGAAATCTCGACGCATTCTCTAGACGGCCTTGTAAAGAAGATTGTCGGCATTGTCAAAGAACTGAGCCGCGTGAGGGACTTCTTTCTGTAAGGAGAACGTCGGTAGAAATAAACGATGGCTGGACCACACAGACCCTTCGAGAAGAACAAATGAATGATCCAGATATTGGACCCATCCTCTCTGCAAAGACTGACGACAAGAGACCAGAATGGCAAGAAATTGCTGGTAAAAGTCCAAACCTGAAGGCGCTATGGGCCCAGTGGCACTCTCTTAAAATAGAAAATGGATTACTGAAGAGAGCGTGGGAGAGTCCGGATGGCAAGACCGTAGTCAGTCAGTTGGTTGTTCCTGGTAGCAGCAATTCGGACGTACTACAGGAAATGCACGACGGAACCAGTCGAGGTCATTTTGGGGTCAATAAAACCTTGGCCAAAATTAAAGAGCTGTTCTACTGGGTGAATTATCATGAAGACGTCGAATCTTGGTGCCGCAAGTGCGAAGTTTGTTGTGCCACAAAAGGACCTCGAACAAGATCACGCGGCCGAATGGTGCAGTACACTGTAGGTCCTCCATTCGAGAGGGTAGCAATTGATGTCGCGGGACCGTTTCCTCAGACTGAGTCGGGCAATAAATACATCTTGGTCTCCATGGATTACTTCACTAAATGGCCTGAAGCATACGCCCTGCCTAATCAAGAAGCAACGACTGTGGCAACGGTGCTAGTAAATGAAATGTTCTGCAGATTTGGAGTCCCTCTCGAACTTCATTCTGATCAGGGCCGAAATTTTGAATCGGCTGTTTTCCAGAAGGTCATGGAACTTCTCGGAATTCGCAAGACCAGGACAACTCCTTTGCATCCACAGTCGGATGGGATGGTAGAGAGATTTAATCGGACCATGGAACATTACCTGTCTAAAATGGTGGCAGATCATCAGCGTGATTGGGACCAACATCTATCTCTCATGTTGATGGCATATCGAGGCTCTACGCATGAAGCCACTGGTTATACTCCGGCGAAAGTGATGTTCGGAAGGGAAATGAGGCTTCCTGCAGATTTGATGTATGGAACACCAGAAAAAGACTCGCTCAACTCTGAGAACTTTGTGGAGGAGCTCAAGGAGAGGCTGGACAATGTTCATGAACAAGTCAGGAATAAACTGCGGATATCCAGTGATCGAGCCGAAGCAAGATATGACTTACTAGCTAACTCCCGCGGCTTCCAGGATGGTGATTTGGTGTGGCTATACAATCCGAGGCGAAAGGTGGGGAAGTCGCCCTAACTTAGCCAAAATTGGGAAGGACCTTATACAATTATAAAGAAGATTAATGATGTGGTGTATAGGATCCAGCGGACCCCTAGGTCAAAGATGAAGGTCGTTCATTTGGATCGATTAGCACGATACCATGGAACTCTATCTCTTCGGGACGAACAGCCTTAGGAGGAGGGCAATGTTACGATTCATTTGGATCGATTAGCACGATACCATGGAACTCTATCTGTCGGACGAACAGCCTTAGGAGGAGGGCAATGTTACGATTCGCAGCAACGCCGCATGGGAGGCGGGGCAACGCATGGGAGCGTGTTGGTTGGTGGAGCTTCGCGACCTATCCGCGCTGCGTCATGGCTGACACGAGTGATTTATTGCTCGGCTGGTTTAATCTAGAAGCCAGTTGTTTACAACCGTTTTTTTTATGTGAGATTATTCAAGAATTCTTATAAAGAACTTTCTAGGTTTTTCTGTAATTTTAGGATTGTATATAAAGGCGCATTGAGCGGCGGTTAGGAGTAGTCTTATTTTAAGCGAGCTATAAGTAAGCTAAAGTTACGAAGCGATAATAGAAGGCTATAAAGTGTTAAGTAGTGAGTTATTTAGTAGTCGAGTGTATTTGAGGAATAAATAAATAGTGTTTTCGTGTTGGACCGCCGTTACACTGCAATTATTGAACCCCGAGTTCGCAACAATATAGCTATTATGTCACCGTTGATTTTGCTAATTGGGCCCGGTGTTGATCAAGATGGTGTTGATGATAAAATAACGAAGTTCTTGCATGAAGACGAAAGAGATGGCTAAAAGAATTACGTCATTGATATATTGACAACGAGTGGGGTCACCATGTTGGGATTTTGTAGTACAAAGTCACTGCTGAAATGTGGTTTAACGTAATGTGATCGATTTTTTGAGAACTGAGATACATCAGAAGGCGTTCTAAAATTTAAGGAAAAAAACACTACAGGTTTATGAACAAATTCATTGGATGTATTATAACAATAAAGCTTTATTTCAAATGTAATAACTCAAAGCAATTCTCCAATAATGGTTTCACAATTATGTAAAAAAAAGCAAACGGATAGATGTTGTTAAGCAATACCAATATAGAAGCCTAGTTCTAGTAGACGGAAAGTTTCGACCAGGAGTTTATTAAGTGAGAAACTGAGAAATGAGCAGTAAGCATAATTCATTGCGATTTACACGTTTGGCGAGGTGAGTCGAGTCTCAGATATCACTGCATATTTTAGTAATATTCTTACAGTCATGAGGAATATTTTTTTATAAATATTCTAGGAATTCTTATAAAATTCAAAGAGGAATAATTTAGGAACATTTTAGTTGGAATATTTTTGGAATAATAAAAAATAATAATAAACAATAAGTCTAAATATGGAAATACATTAATTATTATATTTTCATTCATTAATGAGTTAATATCTATTATTTACATTCATAACGTTTCCGATTGGCAACTTTTGTGCAGACCTAAATTTTTTACTTACACTTCAGTGAAATTAAATATAAAGCAATAAAATTATAATAATTTTTCATTCAATTTAATGGACAATACATTGAAATTAATAGGATTTATATTTTAACTTATACACCAAGATTTTTTTATTCAAAAGAAATATGAAAATTAAGAATCATATCTCGAGCATTTTCGACTTTTGATTAACGAAATGACCAAATATTCGATAATAGAAGAACCCGCGAAAACTTTGAACTGACAGGCGGTGACGGGTAAAACGGCAACCAATTAAATGAAGTCTTTTGTCAGCGCCAACAACGCTAAGCGCCAAACCTTAGAAAAGGTAAACCAGAGAAAGTACCAGTTAAGTTACCAGTTTGCTCCAATCTGTCAAGTGTGAAAATGCCAGTGACGGAGCATTGGTACTGTAGCCCATAAGGAAATATTTTATTAAAAATAATAATGGAACTAAATTACTGTTTGTAACATTAGTAATATTATGCGTAATATTATTAGCAAACATCGACCTACTATTAAATAAATAAAAATAATTGTGAATTAATAGTCGTTGATAACCCTGGGATTACATCTCCTGCGCGACTCGAAAAACTGATCAAAAATTTAAATAAAAATTCTGTCTAAAAGTTCCAGGATTAGAAAAATATTTCTCAAAATAGCATTATTGACTTCACAGCGATATATACTAAATCATATTTCGAAGATTTGGATGTAAAATAACTGGTTTTAGAGTTATTTGAAATAATTTACTTGTTGCTGAAAAACGCCATTATCTGTTTACCTGTGAAACGTAATGCCAGGCTCCTTTCTATAGCCGCTGTTTTTACAACCGTAATCTGCACATCCCACCATTGTAAACAACACAACTATTTATAATATCAAAGTCTTGCAAAATGCAATTTATTGCAGAAAAACACATAGCCAACGAAATGTTTGGTTTTCGCCTTAGACATGGCGTATCATGATTTTTGGTAACAGCTGTCAATATAGCGGAGAATTGCGCGAGTGGATTCCATTAGTTTACATATTCTGAGCGCCAAACAGACAAACTATAGATGGGCGAAGGGAAAATTCCCAAAAAACCTTTAAACCCAATTTAGGGTTTTTACCCGGGTTTTTTTCCATCTTTTCTTGAAAGCACCCGGCAGTTTCAAGATTTAAGGTTAGATTTTAGATTAGAATTCAATAAATCCAGATTCTGGTTTGTTTTTTGATAAACTAAACACTGGTCAATTGATTAAAAGCTTCAAGCTGCACAAGCCAACTAATTATTGCTTAATTGGTAAGAGTTAAGCATATTGAAAAAGTTAACTTTAGAGGTTATAATGGAATAAACCCGGAATTTTCCCGGATGTGTGCAGGGAATAAACCCTCAAAAATAAAAAAAAAACCGGGTGAAAACCCATCTCTAGACAAAACACATCAGTTCGTCATTGCGGCGATGCCAAGTCAAGGATATATTTCCTTAATTCCAATTATTTCTCTAGTTAATTATTATAAGTAGCTCTGGTATAAATTTGAATACACTAAAATCCAGAAGGGTCACAAATAGTATTCCTTAATATAAATAGAAACAATATACATGAATAAACGAAAATATGCAACTTATTTTGGGTAAATATTAACCATCGTTTAAAAATATTTCCGATTGTTGGCAACCCTGCACCATTTACTGTTTACTCCCCCAACTGTTCGTGACATTCGTGACACAAGGGGCATTATTCTATAGGAAAGAGTGAAAGTGAAAGTGAGAATTTTGACAATCTTGATTGATCAAAAAATTCTGTTGACGAATTCCATTGGCCAGCAATTTTCACTTTCCCTTTCACTCTTTCCTATAGAATAAGCGTCCAGGTCACAAGGAAAGACGCCATTTTGTAATAATTATTCCTGAAAAATATATTTGTAAATTTAAGTTTTGAATTGAACTCTGTTTTAAATTTCTTAATTTACGTCAAGCCTATAAAATAAACAACGAAGTTTGAAGCACCCGCTGTTCCTTATTTAATTAAAAAAAGGTCACCCAAAAAAACAACCAGCCATATAACCACAAGGGTCCAAGAATCTAGAAGTTTACGTGCCAACCATTGGTCTGATTTATGTTCTCCAACTTCTCCAAGTCTTTTGCATTCCCTTATACAGGGTGTCTTTTTTAAGTGTGTGCAGTGTTGGCAGTATCTCCCAAACGGTTGTAGTTGAGAAGACAGTTAAATTAGCAAAAAGTTGACTTTTGTAGAGCCTGTTTAGAAAACCTTTACAATGTTGCCACATTTTGACTGGTTTCTGAAATATTGAAAAAAGTGTAAAAAATACCATAATCTTAAACCTCTTCACACGAAGCTAATCGAAATGTCATATAGGAGTGTAGTGAAACTTTGTAATTTAAACTTTTTTTGTGTCACCAATAGTTTTTAAAATAGAAGGTAAGTATTTAAAATTTTCGCAATTTTTACATTTTCCTAAATATTTCAGAATCTACTTAAAATGTGGCAACACTGTAAAGGTTTTCTAAAAACGCTCTCCGCTCTACAAAAGACAACTTATAAGAACGAAATTTTTGACAATTAAACATGAATTAGAAACGAAATGTGTTTGCTCCTGGTATTTTTTCTTCTCCTTCTAGAGGCTTTTACTTTAAGTGGATTGCCACTGCCAACAACAAAAAACAAAGTTCTATTAATAGTGTCGAAAAGTGCTGTATAATCATTTCGCCATCAGTTTTACTTCATAATAGTCTGGAAAAGTCCTACAACATACAAAATCTTGTTACTTACTCATGCTTTCCTTGTTCTACCAAAGCATCTTCATGCAACAGCTTGACTCTTTTATAAAGGTCTGATAGTTTGCTTCTGGAAAAGACCAAGAACTCAGAGATGTCCATATCCTGACGTCGAAGGCGACCATATATTTGGTCAAGGTGTAATGTGACAGTACATCTGACGTGGTTTAGTTTATCTTGTTTTTCTCGCTAAATGTTTCATTATGCATTAAAAAATTAATGTATAACTAACTATAGGACTAAATTTCACCCTAAAAGTCTCCAGTTTATCCAACGACTCATTATAAGATTTTCTCAATGTTTCCAATTTTCTTATAGCCATATCGATGTCTTTCTTAGTCAGTTCAAGTACTCTGAGCTCCTCGCGTTCAGTTTGTTCAATTTCGTGCCTGAAAAATGTCAAATTAACTGAGATATACAGTAGCGGGGTAAGAAGTTTTACCTCTTTGATCGTAGCTCAACTGTAAAATTGAACAACGCCTGTTCACAGCCTTTAGGACAAACGTTCAGATCCTGTTTGATAAATCCGAAATCTTTGGAATCAATACTCCCTGAATCGTCTTCATAATCTGATTCTTCTGAGCTCGAGGAAGATGATGAAGAGCTTTCATCTACAATGTATTATTACATAATCGCCAAACATTATCTAACGGTACATACCATCAGTCTTAAGTTTGGGTGGTTTAAACTTCTTTTTAAAAACCTTTTTCAAAAAATCGTAGAACTTATTATTTTCTACCGCATTTTTAAACTTTTCCTGTATTTTATTTTCATCAACTTTTAAGTTTTCCAGCTTTGTTTCCTGATTTTCCTTGTCCTGTTTTAGCGAATCAAGATTATCCTATGTTTTTTTTAAGTATTTAATGTTGTAACAGGGTTAAATGTTTTTAGAATATTACCTCCATGTCATGAACTGCTTTTAACTTTATGTTTACACTATTAGAGAGTTTATCTTCCTGTTCCTCGCAACTCTTTAAAATCTGCAGTTCTTCATTGAGACACACGATAAATAAATCCATAAAGTTGCCGCGAATAAGAATGGGAAGGCGCTCTTTCCTGGCTTCAAATATCCAGTTGTTGAAATCGTCGATCATGACTTGCATCTCCGAAATTGCCGTTTTTTGATGAAACAGCAACCTGCAAAGGATGGTTTCATAAAAGGAGCGCCAACAGCTCCTGCAGATCATTATTTCCACCTATTTAGACGCTTAGCTTTCAAGCATGATTCAAACGGAGTGTCGACGTTCTCAGGGTAGTTCTGCAGATCCTCAAAAGACATTTCGGCTACTTTTAACACTTCAGCATTTGTTATGGCGCTTTCAAAGAAATCACTTTTGAATTTGGGAAACATTTTTGAAGAAACCAGGCGTCGTTCCTGCTCATCTCCCGTGAGTTTCTATAGGTAGTGAAGAAGTTATATTGTGCTTAATGATGACTTTGACACTCGTTACCTCTACAAAAATTGTCTTATGAATATTTTCTGCCTCATCTAAATCCATGTCTACTTCAGGAAGGGAAACTTTAACTTGAAATTTTTCCTCGGGGAATTCATTAGGGTCATATGCAGGGATGGGAGGTCCACTCTTCCTATTGAAACGTTAGAAACTATACTTACGCTATCTAAAGAACTTAGGTACCTGAAATCTTCGGGTAGTTCCTCATTTATGGCATCAAGATTCTTTTGTTTATCCTGCAGTTGTTCAATTAGTCGATATTTGTAGTCTCTTATGTCGTAGACGGTCTGAATGAAGTTGTGCCTAAGTTCGTATTGCTAAAACCGTGAAGTATTAACTTTTTTGCGTTTAACGGTTCAGACTTGTGTCTATTTACCTTGCCTCTTGCTTCTAATAACTTCTTATAATGTTTCACTGTAGTCTCTCTGTTCTCGATGGATACTTTGTAGTCAGGACTCTCTTTTAATTTATAATCTCCGAAAGAAATCTTTGCCTCAGCCAGGAATTTTTCGTCGTCCGGGTGGTTTTTGCCCGGGATTGGCTTTTTAGCCAGAAATTCCTCCCACTATGAGAATATTACCGAGAATAAATTAAAAAATATAACCAAAGCACAACGTACTGAGGTTATTTACACCTCTTGTTTTACAGAAGAAGTTATTTCAGCTATTTAGCATCATTTGTACTTGAATGACGTCACTTGAACGTCTTATGGCAAATTATTTGTAGCTGTGATTCGCCAATTGATGTGCTCTGACGATGAAATTACGTCATGAGTACCTAAAAAATGGCGGACCTTTGGCCAAAAACGGGATTATTTCTGAGGAAATGTTAGCATTGGTTGGTTCTGTCCATATTTTCTAAGTCATTGGTCGGCTCTGTCCATATTTTCTATAGATGGGCGAAGGGAAAATTCCCAAAAAACCTTTAAACCCAATTTAGGGTTTTTACCCGGGTTTTTTCCCATCTTTTCTTGAAAGCACCCGGCAGTTTCATGATTTAAGGTTAGATTTTAGATTAGAATCCAATAAATCCAGATTCTGGTTTGTTTTTTGATAAACTAAACACTGGTCAATTGATCAAAAGCTTCAAGCTGCACAAACCAACAAATTATTGCTTAATTGGTAAGAGTTAGGTGTATTGAAAAAGTAAAATTTAGAGGTTATAATGGAATAAACCCGGAATTTTCCCGGATATGTGCAGGGAATAAACCCTCAAAAATGAAAAAACCGGGTGAAAACCCATCTCTACCTGAACCTTAAAAGCGGGATTGGGGGAATTTGAGAATTTCCGAAAAATTACAAATTGATGTTCATAATGTACATTGGATTTAAAACGTTCAGATATTGGTACGAAGAATAGTCTATCGTTTCTCTGCAAAAAATCATACTGTTGCCGGAAACCGGTAACCGGAAATAAAGTTTATATATAGTTAACAATAAAATATAGACATGCTATAATTTCCTCAATGACAATTGTAGCATCTTGGGTTCTAACGGATGAGACGGTTTCCTACATTAAACTCCGGGTGTATTTGGGGTTGTCTGCGGGTTGACATCAATTGCCATGTTAGCAAACATAAACAAATATCTAACCTCACATATGTGTTTTGTTGAATTTTTCCCGAAGATGACAAGCGAATCTTTCGAATATAATTTTCGTTTTTGGAAAAATTATAACAAATTTTAGTGAAAACTCTTCAATCTAGCAGTTGAGCATGGCTTCGGGCCTTTTTGGTTGGGACCTGCTGTATGGCAGTGTCCAAAAAGACATAAAGAACAATCAAGACATTCTGGTCTGCCTCACTCATTTGGTGTTGGTGTCCAATGGTTTCAAATGCATAGGATTAGGTAAGTTATTCTATTAGTTCATAATTATAAATCGTACTTTCTTCCCGCAAATGTTCAGTGAACACCCCCAGACCATAGCAATTAGGCAAAAGGTTATTTTGGTTAGTTCAGTTATGTTTTTCCTTTGGTTAGGTTAGTTCAGCTTTTTTTGCCTTTGGTTTGGTCAATCCAGTTGTACTGGACACGGTACATATTACATAAAGTTTTGGTACAAATTTAAATATTTCCCAAATTTTTTTGCTTTTAAATTATTTATTTGATGTCCTCTTTGTTGCAAATTTGAAAAACCCTCAAAATTCCATACTAATACTTAATACTGACCAGATCCTGTTTATGTTTTTGGGTGACTTAGCAAACCTCAGGTTAGAGGCTCAAAGCTTGTTGCCCTCAGGGTATAAACATCTACTTAATGCCTTTAATACATAAGTAACTATTAATACTATTCACCAGAATTAGATCAACTACATTTGCACTCATATTTTTCCAACCTCAACTGCCACAAAAATCTTCTTTGGTAGGCCACAAACTTTGAATTGAGTTCTAAACTACACCTGAGTTTCTAGTATCAATTAGAGTTATATATTTATGAGTTAATCAGAACTGAAGTTTAAAACTCAAGGTGAAGTGTAAACTAAACTTGTAAAAGTGGTCTTAAATTTGTCACCTTCATGTTTGGCAAAAATATTCAATATTTATACCACAAGCGGTGACAATTTTTTTGACGCCAAATTTATACTGTTGCCAAATCTCTGTGTTTAGCTAAAATCACATACTTCCATATCGAATATTTTATCAACACATCTATATATTTGCATCAAGTAACCTGAGTAGGTAACTTGTGAAAGTATCAGCAACATTGGATGTTACCGATCATGAGCCAAGTGCTTTGAGGGGGTGGGATATGGGTCTAGCTGTGGCACTTTAAAATGGAACTCAATTTTCTGGATTTGCAGAAATAAAAATGTACAACTTATTGTATTTCCATCCCCTCCTTTTGCAGTCCAAGGCCAGCAATGTAAAAGATAGACAATTTCCAGTATGTTATGGAAGTATGTGGAAATATCTGAGGCACATGCAATATTTACTCAGGAGAAGAATATCTAATGATATACTGCTTTGATTGCCAAACTATGCATGTCATTGGTTTAGGGATATAGTCTCTATATACGGGGTGTTCATTATAAAACTTCATCTAGTTGGCTGTGAAATGTCAAAAGAAAAAGTTGGAGAAACGAAAGTCCATTTATTTTGATTATGTCATCCTTTTCTGTCAAAATTTCATAGCTTGCTAGATGAAGTTTTATAATGAACACCCCATATTAAGTTATGTCAACTCAGAGGACTTAAGTTGAATCTATGGTTGTTTCCCCTTTTCTTATGTGTTGCTTTACTGATTAACATTTCAAATGTTTGATGGATTAGAATTGGGATCTTCTAAAGCAGTCTAAAAGTGACTTCTACAACTCAAGTTTAAACTCTATGTGAAGTTTTAACTGTGGGTTTGACACATATTGCATTGTTTAATTTTTAAATTTTCTGTTCAACTTCAAACTGGAGATTAACCCAAATTTATTGTAAAAGTGGGCCTACACCACGAAATATGAATTTGGTTAAATAATGAAAAAAAAACTGCTTGAGTACTAGAGCTATCTAAATATAAACACAATTTCTACAGTTTTTTTTGATATTGTAGACAAGATTTTTTACTTGAGGAAAACTGACATTTTCAGTATGAGCATTTTCTCTAGGTGAAAGCAAAAACATTGACGGCTCAGAAGCAAAAAGCGAAAGCCTCCCTAAAGGATGGAACGACGACTACGCAATTCGTTACATTTACCAAGGGAGGCTGTACAACCTAAAAGCAACTAGCCTTGATGATGGCATTATCATCAATCTGATTAGGGTTGACGAGCGCACCGTCGGTTTGGTCCAATTTAATGTACGCCAGGTGGCCGAAAAAAGTGGCACCTTGGACGAAATGATTCCAGAAAATAAGAACCTTGTTGACCTAATTAGAAAAGAGCTGATCGATAAGGTTGTGGTGTCTGCGAAGAATAGGAGCGCTTCGAGCCAAACCGATCCTCCACCATCCAGCACCAGCAGGGCTGTGGATCCTGGACCTCTTAGGGAACCACCCAGGGGAATTGATCCGTTGAGAGGACCACTACCTGCTTCACCACTGGTGAGAAATTTGTTGTTTGTTGAACTATTGTAAAAGGCACACACACTAAATATCAGTTTTTTTTATAGTTTTATTTAAAAAAAAAATTATCGAGGGGTGGGTTCTAATCCATATTAACACAAAAGTCAGGTTAGTTTAGGTTGGCATTGCTAGAGAAGGAGGTCTTTCAGAGGAAGTTATTTCATCTGGGCAAAATGATGAGAGATGCTCAAAAAGATGAAAAACAAATTATGAAAATTTATATAATCCAGTAGGCTTATATTTTCACCTTATGATCGCTTTTATAAGAACATAATTGAAATGTGCTGAGTAAATTACACTAAGCGAAAGATTGATAAAAAAAAGCAAGCAACTGAAAGAGTTGCATGTAAAAATGTATATAAAAAGTATGATTAGAGTCCACCCTCTTTTACAATAAGGACTTAGACGCGATTGATTTTTCCGAATTATACTGACACCTCCAGAAATGATTTTACCAGCAAACAGCAGCTCCACAATTCATTTTAAGTACATAATGCTGTAGCAAATGGTCAAAAATGTGAAATTATTTCCAGGTGGATCCTTATGATTATGGACGTTCAGATTTGAATCCATTTGGCGTTGACCCCTTAAGAATTGCACCCCGAATTGGTCCGAGTGGCGGAGGGGGAATGCTGTTCCAGCCGCCACGTGGGTCTTTTCCAGGTAATTTCCATTTCTTCATTGTTTGTGTAAACCTGTATCAATATCTTGATGATAGGAGCACCAGGCAACTTGGGTATTCCTCCGGGATCTCTCCCGCCAGGAGCAAGGTTTGATCCTTTTAGGCCTCCCGACAGTTTTCCAAATCCACGCGTCCCCCGTAGACCCGATAACGACGAATTTCCACCACCGGGATACGACGATATGTTTATGTAAGTGGTAGGTTGGCTAAGTTTAAATGTTCTACTTTGTTTTTAATATATGAATATAATCAGTGCCCAGAGGATTTTTATTGAAATATTTAATAGATACCGAAATATTTAATAGAACTGACAACCTATTACTTTTGGTAATTGATAAGATGAAAGTTTTTTATAACTTGATTCATGTCATAGGTCTTTTTGATTTTGTGCGTGTCTAATAGTAGGTACTTACCTCTCTTGCTCGCTTTTCCCATTTCAGTCGTCTTTTGCGGTACTTGCGCAACAGTCTTGTGAGCTTCGGTCCGAGCCTATAAGCAATGTCTTCAGGTGTTAGACTGAGTAAGAAATATTCCAGAGGGGATTCGATTTTATCCAGTTTGGAAATAAAGCCCTTTTGCGCCGCTTGCGCTCTTTCAGGAGGTCTATAATAAATAAAATAGAGTAACAGTCCCAACTTTCCATATTCTTATCAGTTGATAAGTCCAAAATTCCTGGTTGCAGGATAATAAATAACTTTCATCAAACGTAGTAGAAAATGTTTCTGCCTGCCGTGTGTTGCTATTCTTGTGTTTTGAACACGCTTTTGAGTTGTGAGAACACGTGATTATATCAGAACAATAGCTTATGATGAGTACTAAGTAGCCTTGAGAAAATACTCGATGGAGCTCAAAACGTCGGCATTAGGTTTGCTAAAGATAAAGAATTTTATTTATCCCACACTCAAGAATTTTAGAGCTATTTTTAATACTTTTAAATACATTTTCAGTTGTTACACAATAAATCTTACTCACTTTTCTACTATCCTCGTAAAAGTTTGGCTGGCGTGTAATAGTGGAAATAAATGAAAATTAATTTTTATTCTTTTGTTTATAGTAAAAGCGTGTTCAAAAAAGCGCTCTTAGCAAATCTTCGTAAAGAAGCAAATACTCGTAGAGATTGCTCATGTAAGAATTAACACATAACCCATGTTTGGTTTTTCTAGGTAAACCATCTAAGAAATTATAAAAAAGGGCTATATTGAAAGCGCGCTAGCTCCCTTAGAGGACATTTGGATAAGACGATTTACCTCAAATCGACATGAAAACATCTCTGAAATATGGTGTCTTCGTTTGTCGGTTTAGTTTCCGGAACCCTGTATAGTAATACATAATAGTTATTTACGTTATAAGTCCGGTAAATATAGTTTTACAGTAGGAGTAAGATGTTTCCGGACGAGGCGCTAGCCGAGTTTGGAATTTTGAAACGACTACTGTAACACGTTACCGGACGTATGATGTACAACATTTTACTTCATACTTATTAAAAACAGGAAAAAAAAAATGTATACGCGGCGAATATATTTTTGACAAATCCGCCAATTTGATAAATAGTTTCATTACGTTATCTGGTACCGGTACCGGTACAGGTTACCATGGATACAATGGATTTATTGAAGATGTGCCGGTACTCAATACTGTAAAATTTCTTTACAATATCCAATCCTGTAAAAAGCTATTTACCGGATTAAAATCAAGTACGTCAAAGTGTTCTAAATGATACAGTATGAAGTGAAAATTATTTATTATTATTAGTATTTTACTATTATTTTTTTGTTTTTAACTCCTGCTTCGTTACACTTTTCGCCCTTGGCGATCGACCATTCTGTCCTTCTGGTTAAGCCTCCCGTGTTGACAGGTCTTTTCTATTATTCATATTATTTGCAGGAGGGGAGGTTTTAAGGGTTGGAAGTTTTCAAATTGACACCCTGTATATGTTACTCCCAAACATCGAAAACGCTCAGTGAGCGAAAAAAACGGCCCACAACGCGTTGCGGACGTTGCGGAACGACCAAATACAGAAATCAGATAATTTTTCGCATTGTGGTCGTAGAGTAGAACTGAAACTAACTTGAGCTGACCTAACCTAAACCTACAAAGTGTAACTGAACTAATGTAACCACGAGAACTGGAACTGGACTAACACTTTTACTTATTTTTAACTATTACAACACGATTAAAACCCAATTACTCTCTATTAACGATTCGCACTGTTCGCTTGTCCGCTTATTTCGCTTATTTGCTACACTACCTCTCTATTCGATCCCATCTCGCGCGGCTTGCTGGTTTATATACCCGGCCTGAACACCCTATCGTACTTTCGAGAACGAAGGCGACTGTTCCCAGTTCTGGTTTAGACCAGATGGGTTCCCGGGACGCGATCGGCGATCGGCGTGGTCGCTTCGGTCCGAATCTCTGTGGACCGACATTCGGGCGTCAAGGATTCTATGAACTACAAGGTCAGTCTTAGTTGCATTATGGTTAGTATTGAAGACATCCCGTTGAGATGTCACAAAACGTCTAGCCGATTCGAGTGGTTCGTTAGTCAAATGTTTCCAGTTATTTTCAAATGAATGGAGAATAGAGGACAATAATTCCTTAGAACTTCCACCAGCAACACTGTTTTCTTTCTCACAACGGCATATCCAACTGATTGGTTGATAATTTGCCAGAAACTCTCCTCTTTGTGCCCTAAAACTGGTCTCCCCAATGTTTGCAACTCTAATCGGAATTTTTCGTTTTGTCTTAGTCAGGGTTCTTGCCACTAATAGGTTTGAATTCTCCAAGTCCGGTTCTACTAATCCAAAGCACCACCCAGCGTCATTTTCAGGAGTGACGTAAATGAGCCTTTCAGTTGCAGCAAACTCTTCATTTCCAAGTTTCAACACCTGCTGCCGATTGTCATAGGAAAATCCGTATTTCCCAATGATGTCCATACCTAGAAAGAACTCGTCCTTGATGTCCGCCACCAATACATGATGATGAATCCTTAACCTTTCCCCAACTTCCAAATTTATCGTTGTTTCTCCTTTAACAGGGCAAATCCCCGGTCACAGTGCATAGGGCCACTTTTTTCAAACATTTGTTCAATCTTGCCAGGGATGGTGAGGCTTCTTCCAAGCTGTCCAATCCTATTGATCCTGGGGGCTTCCTTGGAGCAAGTCAGCGTTCGCCCCTTCACACTGACTGGTCTTAGTTTTCCTGCTGATGTGTCAGTCCGTCAGATTGCCGCCGTGGCGGAGTCTGACTCCTTTCCCGTCGATCGTGACAGTCCCTTTTAAAAAGGCCCATTCTGCCGCAGTTGAAACAAGATCGAGGTTTCTGTATATATGAAGTCATTTGCTTCCTGAATTCACGCTGCTCGTCCAACAATTGCTTTAAGATTGAGTTTGGCTGCGGCTCTTCCTGTACGTCAACTATTCTAACTCTCTGGCCCGTGTTTATTCTCCACGCCTCATAATTCAATGCCCGAATTAATGCCTCATTTGCACTGGAAGGACGAGTCAACCTCAAATGGCATTTCATTTCACTGTCGCGAACTCCTTCGATAAACTGCTGGACTGATAGTCAAGGAAATTAGAGGGAGTCGCAGGATACGCTAATCTTGTCAAACGCTTCAATGTTCGCTCCAAATTCCTGTAGGGTTTCTCCTGGCTTCTGCTGCTTCATCCGTAGTTCTGTCTGGTAGATTATTTCGCGATGAGCATTACCAAACCTCCGCTGTAACGCCGCGACAATTGCTTTGTAATTACAATTTTCAGTGGTCGACAATGATGCATGATGTCTGCAGCCTTTCCTCTCAAAGGTACAAGTCCTAATCTCTCCGTCCATTTTTAACTGCTGCCGCCTCAAATTGGTCTTTATAAATGTTCCAAGAAGTAGTGGCGTCGAAAACTGGAGGCCTAGTAATGTTTAGTCGCTCAGCGGTTGAAGTTGGCACACTGCGACGTATTTTCCAGATGCGCCACCGTTCTTCTAACTCCGTCATTTTTATCTCTACTTCATGTTTGACTTGATCCACGTCTTGGTTGACTTGATCCACGTCTTGTTTGACTTGATCTAGGTACGTCTTGTTTCACTTCAGTCATTTTGGTTGAGACAAGTTCTTGCAACCCGCGACGATCATTCGTTAATGCTTGAAACAAAGCAGCTTGATTTTTTCTTTGTTCCTTTATCTCAAGTTGCCTTTGTTTTTCTGGTTCCTTTCTTATCAAGTTGCTTTTATTTTTCTTGTTCTTTCACGTCATCTTGCGCGACTTGCTGGTTTATATACCTGGGCCGAACATACTCTCGTACTTTCGAGAACGGAGGTGACTGTTTCTGGTTCTCGTTTAGTCTAGATGGGTTCCAGGGGTCGCGGTCGGCGCTCGGTGTTGCCGCTTCGGTCCGAATCTGTATGGACCGACTGTCGGGAGTAACAATATATACATGGTGTCAATTTTTAAGTGATCATGGAATTTATATCTGATATTTCTTATAAACTCCTTTAAAACGATGGAAGTTTATAAAATAGCATATTAGATAAACAGAGGCGCATCTTGCAAATGCTGTAATTGACAAATTCTTTACGAACTTGTACCTACTATCCCAGTTTGATAAGTGGTTTGGATAGAGAACAACAAAAAAAAAGGAGAAATATTAAGGAAGAAAGTATCAGTTAAGGATTTTATGCAGAGCTTGCTTTATGCAATTGTTATTTGAAAACTTATCTCAAAATCATCCTTATTTAAAATACAAAAAACCTCAAACTGTTTCGTTAGAGGTAGGAAATTATTTGGTCTTATGCACTAAAGGCGTGCTAGACTAATATTGGCATGCATATTTTATAAAAATTATCGTCCCAGCAAACTCATTCCTGCTTATATTTTTACGAGCATTATCAGGTTTTGAACGTAACCTATTGAAAAGAAATTATTAAAATATTTATGATGTAAGTGTTAAAAGTGCAATTTTAAGGCACCCATATGAAGTTTCTTTACTATGCGCATAAGTTTCTTAAAAGCACTTTTAACCCGAATACCACACAATACCTATTTTTTCTACAAACACATTAAAAATTATTCATTTTAATAGAATTTTAATAGTATTTACTTCTAAAAACAGTGTACTTTTAATACTAGTGCCTTGAACGCTATTTTTATCGTGTTAAAAGTTGAATTTTTTATGCATTTGGAGAAAAAATAAATTTAATACACATTTTTTTATATGTTAAGGACTTTACCTTCCTTTGCCCTCTTCTTCTTTGATCTTTTGTTCGATGATATCAAACATCTCATAGAAAATTGGCGGCATTTTCCTCTGCCTCACAGTTCTAATTGAACAGTCTGGATTGTTGATTCCATGCACAACCACAGGGTGCCGGTCGCAAGGACTTGTAAAATAGCTGAAAAATTCCAATAATTACAACACTTTAATTATCTGCAACCTTAAAGAGTTACTTCTGCAATTTTGTCACTTGAATCTTAGACTTCTCCACGTCAAACGCCAACTTTCTCCTTACGATTTCTACTTTATCGCGAAATATTTGATCAATGTATTGGGCAACTCGCTCGTCTGGTTCCAGGTGATCTCTTGGTACAATCTAAAAAATTATATTATAATTTTGCAGTGAAGATAGTGGTGTGGGTTAATAAGTTTAGTCCTCACTTGACTTGCTAGCAACTTTGAATTTCTCACTAGTAGTTTCTTATAGCGCTCTTTCAGGTTTTTTAGAATCTCTCTAACCCTGTTTTTGTGCTCATTTGCCAACTTTTGGATTTTGTCGTCCTCGGCCTTTATTTTGACCTCTTCTAGACTTAGTTTCTGGTCAGTTTCAACGTCTAAAACTCGATTTATTCATGGAACTGTACAGGCTGTTTTAAAATTGCATTTGACTGCTAACAAAAATAAATGCAAACATACAGAATATTATAAAATTAATTAACACATGCCTTGAGTCGCCCTGCAAGAATGATCGGCTCTATAGTATCTAGGATAAGTAACGGGATAGTCATAGTTCTCAGGGTTGAATTTGTAAGAGAATATGTTGCCGTCGTGTCCACAGCTGAAGAAATACTTTTCATCGTAGCTAAAGCACAGTTTTGGCACGAACCCGTTCAGATTGTCATGCATTGCCAACTAAAACACTTTCTAGTGCAATGATATTTTATTTATTTTACTCTCTATTAATACCGAAAAGTAGTCAGCAAGATCAGTGTAATCATTGGGATTGGTCTTATTGACCCGAATACTTCCGTCTTGCATAGCAAAGACCAAATATTCTTGGTTATACCTAGAAAGCTGATGAAAATATTTAACAGTAAATATGAACATGCAATTTACGTGTAAACGTAGGTGCTAACTTCCATGTCGTCGGACCCCTCCAAGTACCTAAACCTTACAGGAACTGTATCCTTTTGATCAATGCGATATTCGTAAATATACCCAGCATCATAGCTAAAACATTTGCCCTATGGAATATCTTCGCCTTTCAGCTTAGAAGAGATGTGTTACCCTGCCATCGAAAGCCATATTGTGTTCTTTGTCGTGTACTTTAACCAAATAATCCTGTTGGCTTCTTCAGGAAAGAATAAAGGCTCCAATTCCTCTTCACTTTCTGAGTCAGCTAAAATATTAAATAATAAGCAATTTTATTAAAGATTTTTAAAGATGAATATCCTCCCCATCCCACAAATCAACACTATCTTTATTGAAACTGGGACACTAAATACAACTCAATAAAAACCTTACCCAAGAACGTTTCCTCATCTATTTCCAGACCGGGGTTCTCTTTCTTTATCTTATTCATTTCTTCCCTCTTCCTTGCTACCTTCTTCGCCTTCCTCTCTTCAATTTCTCTAATCTTTATGTCCCTTTTGATCTGCGATTTATAGCTCGTAAACTTGTTGCATTGAGCTTCAAGATCCAGTAGAAAAGACACATCAGTGTATGATTGTGGTTTCCCGGGAAGTTGAATTTGCATCATGTGGCCATGCAGGCAACCAAGAAGAACCTCGTTCTCCTAATTTATTTATGTTTGTAGAATTCTTCCACAATAATTACGTGTACAGGATGAGTTTTTTCAGTTCATGATTAGTGAAAAGTGAAGAAAAGTGGTCTTCATTAAGTGTGACGGTCCAAGGAAGAGCTACTTAACAATTATTATTAAAACAAACTCATCCTCATCCTATAGTAATATTAAGTTATAGACATTTCAGGTGGTGGCCTAAACCGCTCTAGGTGTATTGCCATCCTTACATTATTATTGAGAAAACAAAGGATGGGAACACTCACAAAACGCTCTAGAGCTGTCACCCGAAAACGCTGTTAGAGAAACGTACTTTTAGAGGGTGCCAAGTTATGCAAGTAACAATGTCTGTAGTGGGGAAGAAACCTATAGGAATCAACAGCTTGTGGTGAGATTCTACATCCAGTTTGAATATAAATATGTTTGAGTCTTCTCCGGCCGTTACCAGTATAGTTCCTTGAGGATTGATTGACATCGTTGTAATTGGCTTGTTATGAGGCTTAATCACCTGTAAATATCGTAGAAAAAATATTTTTTTTTCGCTAAGAGACTGGTAGAAATTCAGGTTTGAAATTAGTTAACTCCAAGTCAACAGTCTCAGGCTTATAAACCTGAGACAGTTGACTCAGGTTTATATGCCTGAGACTGTTGACTTGGAGTTAACTAATTTCAAACCTGGACCTGTAAATATTTTCATTAGATTCGTTTTTAATAGATACGTTTATTACTAAAGAAGTTAATATTTTAAAGATTATTTTATTATGCTCAAGCTAGAGGATCAATTTGTTAGTTTTTGTATATTCTGAAAAAAGACGATTTTAGACTATGCTTACAAAATGACATAAGTTAATACCCACACACATGATCGGTCATTGAAGAAAAGTTTTAACTTAAAGTGCTTTTAAAACAAAATGACTAAATTTATGACTATTCAATATCTTTGTTTTAAGGTAATTTTGTTGGTGTAAAGAAGGGGAAAATAATAAGAGAAAATGCTTATTACATGCTGGCAAGATAGTAACTATTCCTACCTGTGAGACTGTGAGCTTAATTACATCCGACTCAGTTAGGAACCTTTCAGGAATGTGCATGCAGCACACTCTCACTTGCCCATCTCTAAATCCTGCCAAGATAATCTCTCCAGTTAAAATTATCTGTAATTTCGAGTTTACAGTTAGGTAAAGTTCTTTGATTTAACAAACCTTCAGCTTGATCCATATCAAACAGACTCCGGCAGCAGGAAACTTGTACTCCAGGGCCATGGTCTTGGTGACGTAGTTGTACAAAAAGAAAGTACCCAACTCGCCCAGAGTGGCTATGTAAGGCCCGTAAGGGCAGGCAGCCAGGCCCGTAACTTTACCACCGTGGCATTTGTATAGTTGTTGGGATGGTTTCGGGTCTTCATCGGTGTTTAGATCAATGAGCCATAAGCCACCGTTACCATCCTAAATATTATTATGGTTTTATATTCCTCCTGGTCTTTGGTTTAATTGACAGATAAAACTTTTCAACCGAAAAATAAATTGTCAGAAAATTTGTGATAGTGAAGCACCTGAAAAAGTTAGGAATTGGAGTAGGAAGAACAAGAAAGAAAGAAGCTGAGACATTGAGCGAAATGCCTTTGTGACGGAAAATGTTTTATTGGACTTCCTCACCCAATAAGTTTAAGCAAAAATAAATTGTTCTAATATGATTTAAAGGTCTTTCATGGGAGTTTTAAACCATTGCGCAACCGTTGAACGAGGTGAACCGTGGGACTCAAGACGCAATCTGCTTCTCTAGCTTAACGAAGTTGACGCTGAGGATGTTGACGCTGAAGATTATTGTTCTTCCCAACCACTGTTTGTCATCCTGCACACCTCAATAGCAACTTTATAAAAAAAGAAAGCCATATATGGTGATCATCGTATCTTGTTCTTTTGCTCTCTAGATACACAACTAGTGAAACAATATAATATCGATTAGTGGAACTTGTACTTGCAGGCAAAGGATAAGTTATTTTCTTTCTGTGATATCTCAACATCAAACTCTAAGTCTCATTATTAAGATTAAGTTTGGCTATCTACTATTAGACTGATTTGGAATCTAAACTGAATACTACATGATCGTGCCCATAGGAAAACCGAACAGCGATACCTCACTTCGAACATTTTTAACTAGTCCGCGCATAGATCCCTGATTTGTAAATGATGATTGAGATGATCTTTTCACAAAATCGACAATAAATGGCCTCACTGTTATTTATTCCTAAAGCCCCAAAACTACCGATGGCAAAAATGGCGGGCCTAAAGTGGCGGACGACGACCTCATCGAGGCCATTGAAGCCAAGCTTAAGAACTGCTTAGGAAACTGGATACGCAAGGCACTTCGCTCGAGTTATGGCTGTTAGACCTCCTGAATCGGTTACCATTATGTTATGGACCATCAAGATAGAGCTTATTTTGGCGGAAAGGAACATTCTCTGGATGGACATGTTGCATTGGTTAGATGAGTTGGTTAGATGAATGTCACGTCAGTATACAATCCTTCAAAAGACGAACTGCAGCAGGAAGATATGGACATTTTCCTTTGTGGCCTTCACGGACTTGGGATGGTTGGTAACCTCAATTGCGAGCACCATTCGTGGAACTTTGAAATTGATAACTTGCAAGGCATCAGGTTGTTGGATATGATAGCAGACTCCAGGACCAATGGTAATATACATGAAAAGTGGCGCCACGGTTAGGTTTCTATAGCGCATCATCTTGTAAACTTTAGTACAGATTCTATCGACTTAAAGGGGTATCATAAGTCCCAAAGCCACCCATGGCAAAAAAGACGGCCCTAGAGTGACGGACAATGACCTCATCTAAACTATTGAGGCCAAGCTTAAGAACTGCTGGGGAAACTGTATATTCCGCTCGGGTTATGGCTGCCAGATCCCCTGAGTCTCTTCATGTTATATTATGGATGGTCAACTTGCTACGCGCTATAAAATACGAGTTTTTGGCAAAAATAAGGGACATTCTAGGGTTCGACATATTGGTGAGGGACACTCTCCTGAGTCTAAATATTCGCCTGAGTAGCCTTCAAGCACTTGGAATGGTTGGCAACCTCAATTGCGAGCACCATTGGTGGAACTTTGAAACTGATAATTTGCAAGGCGTTAGGTTGGTGGATATGATGACAGACTCCAGGAGCAATGCTAATGTCGACGATAAGTGGCGTCGCGGTGTTAGGTTTTTCTAGCGCATAATCATTTAAACTGTGGTACAGATTCTATCGACTTCATGGGGTATCATAAGTCCCAAAACCATCCATGGCAAAAAAGACGGCCTTAGAGTGACGGACAATGACCTCATCTAAACTATTGAGGCCAAGCTTAAGAACTGCTGGGGAAACTTGATACTCCGCTCGGATTACGGTTTGTTCTACTATGTTACCAGACACCCTGAGTCTCTTCATATTATATTATGGATGGTCAATGGGTTACGCGCTATAAAATACGAGTTTTTGGCAAAAATAAGGGACATTTTAGGGTTGGACATATTGGTGAGAGACGCTCTTCTGAATCTAGATATTCTCCTGAGTGGCCTTCAAGCACTTGGAATGGTTGGCAATCTCTACTGCGAGAACCATTCGTGGAACTCTGAAGTTTCCTTTTTTGAAGAACCATTCGTGGAACTGGCAAGATGTCAGATTATTGGATATGACTACTATTCCAGGAGAAATGGTAATGAGGCCTGAGGAACTCACATATCTACCTTTCGGAGAAAGGATACCGAGCTTAGGTACTTGACATCGCGGTCTTGAGGAATGAAGGTTTTGGATCACAATCCTATAAATCTGTGGATTGCGAAGCAAACGTCAGTTAAAAACTAAAATTTTTCTTATTTGGGTTTATTCAATGTAGGTGGTTAGCCGGGGGTACGACAAAACGATTCTTCACATTATGTGAAAAATACCAACGTTTCGATCTATTTTCTGCTGGTACTTAAGCTGTCGCGTTCGTTTCAACCCATCAGTCCGGTCTTTTCAAAGAAATCAAGAATCGTTCAGATGGACATCCCTGCTTTACCTATCTTCTTGGTCCACTGCATGTTATCTAAAGGGATGTTGTCTTATTTTCTGCCGAGCCTAGCGTTCGCGTATGAGATGGAAAGGCATTTCTTTCTCTCCATTCTGGATATTGTTCTCTTCTTATGTGGTGTAGGTGTTTTCTCAGTGAACCGTGACTTGTGATCAGACCCACAGCCCTCTCCCCAGTTGCTCCTTTTCCAGATTTAAGAGTTCATTTGCCCTCTCTCTGGTTCTAACTCTCATGAACATTCAGGTTAGCCTCGTGCCAGAGAGACCGTTTCATTATAAGTCGTGTTATTTCTTTAGTGTAGCCCTTACTTTTTACTTTTACCATATCAGCTTTGATCTTCATCAGGGCTTTACTCAATAAGTGAAGTGACGAAATAAAATAGCAACATAAATCGTACTCATAATGGTACACTTTTAATCGGGAACAAACCTGGAAAAGAACCTCGTTGTAGCTCAGAATCTGCGAAGATCCTAGTTCGAGACTATTATTACTGAACTCGTAGAGATTAATACAAAGTCTGAAGCATGGAAAGGCAAAACAACAAAAAAGAAAAAATCGAGAAAGAAGTTTCAGTATTAGAAGACTTGATGCCTGAAGAATTAATTATTCAAGCAGATACTATTGAAGATCTACAAGACATTGTAAATGCCATAAACGCAAAAGGAATGGAGTTTGACCTTAATATCAACATAAACAACAGTTTATGTGCTGGTCGCCTGACGCGCGATAGTAGCGACGATGCGGCCAATAGGAAGGGTGGGCGTGGTTAGCTGTGTTAGTATATAAGCAAGTAGCCTCGAGCTTAATGTTCAGTTTCACTTGAAATCGGACAGAGATCCCACTGCTGAAAACGTCGTGTAAAAAACTCAATAAAGACAATGGAAGTCCAAGATGTTTCACTTAATCCCGAATTGGTGTAACATTGCTGATGCCGCCACGATACTCAGAAGAGCCGAAGAAGGAGCACTTTATATTGTCCAGTGACGTACGGCACCAGAAGGAGAAGACGTGTCTACAATAATATAATAAGCACCATAAACACCGTTCAGTAATATAACAAGTTCAATAAATCGACAGGTGGCGCCGAACCTTCCTGTCCCTTTCGTCTCTAGCGTCTTGCCTGCCAAATCCCTACCCAAGCTAACACTATAGTATATACAGTGTATACAGTGTCGACGCGATAAGTAGGACATCGGCTTGCCCTTGTACGTAAATCCCACATCACTCCACGTTAACTGGCAATTCAGACGATATGCGACCCCTCGTATTTCGTCTGAAGACACAACAACAAAAAATTGTCGGTATTTCACAGATATGAAAGGAGAGCTAAAAGTGTTTCTATTCTTAAATTCTGGCATAAGCTTATCTGACATCACTTTTCTTATTGCAACATTATATATTTATTTAACACTGCTTACCTGAGCATACCAAAACGTGTCCGCACTATCACCAGGCTTTCTTTTCTCTACAGCCATCAATTTAACTCCTGGCGTGTAAAAGTCATAAGTGGGATCCACGAGGATGACTCTATCGTCGTCTGGTGGATCTGCCTGGTCGATTTTTTCGAACCACCACACTTTTACGTGACCGTCCATAGACACCTATAATCCGCTCTGAGTATGAAATAAAAAAAGCAACTTTGAATTACCGTCCATAGTTCTCCTTCCAGGTAATAAAACTGCACAATTGGAGCGTCGTGGCACTTTTTTCTCAACGACCTGAAGACTTCGAATGTTATAAGGCCATCGTCCCATACTAGGATGTTGCCCCATGAACATCCTGACACTACCTATATAATTTGCAATAACATTCCATTGGATTATCTTATACTAATTATGCGTAGATCACAGCTCAACTTGGGGAGTAGAAAAATCAAAAGTTTGGACAGCTTCCAAGAGAGCAAGAGACATTGAGTACCTAGCTACGTTATTAGAAGGAAACAGGTGAGAGTGTTCTTGGGTATTCGGTTCTATCAGACCGAATACCCAAGAACACTCTCATCTGTTCATATTAGTCGGTCAAGAATACTGTCTGCTTTGATTAGAAGCAAAGTCAACTACAATCTTCTACTTAAATGATGGGTGCATAGGACCGCTGATTAAGCTGCCTCGTCCAGATAAGGCAACATTTAAAATACCGAAATGAGGTATATTTGAGGGTTACAAAAAACACAAGGTTTTTCGATGAGTGTGCCACTGAAAAAGTTGACTTGATATGAAAAAAATTGGACACATTCAAACTTGACTCGTTTTACCCACCAATTTGCATATAGTCCGTTCAAGTCCAAGCCTCAAAGTAAACAAAACTAGACCAAAAAAAGCTCTGGAGAGGCATCAGTCATCTTGATCATCTATTTGCACTCTTAGTCTGTGTGAACCATTTGACTTTTACTCTCTAGTTTTTGTTTACTTTGAGTTCGGTTTGGATTTGAACGGACTATAGTTTGATGATTTTTTTATGTTTTTGAAAATTGATAGAAGCACCTACCTTTGCATCTGGCATAGGTAGCACTCCAATGATATCAGAATATTCGGTTTTACCAAACCTTCCCAGCTCTCCTTTTAGTTTTAGTCCAGTAAATGTCGATGCCATTTTCCAGAATTTGATATGAGCCATCCCTATTTCAACTTATGAATACTTTTTTTAGAGGTTTGGTTGTTGCTTACCACAGGTGGTTAGTTGTCCGGCAACATAAGGGGAAAACTTCACCCTGTATACATCATTAACGTAAGACTTGGTTCTTAGTAAGATGGTGTGATGCTGCCAATCCCACACTGTAATCAGAAAATCTGGTTCTCCACTTTGAGATACCAATAGGTCGCCATCGGGACTGCAATAAGGGCACTATAGTTTCCTTTGTTGTGGGTTAACTAAGTTAGTCGCTCACTTAAAATCGATGTTTGCATAGGTTTTTCCAGCACCTCCTTTAAGGACGCATATAATTTCTAGGGTAGGCCACACATACATGATTATTATCGGAACTTCACCACATTCCGCCACCGCAAAGTATGGAAACACTGGATTGCTATTTTTCTGTGAATTTTTGAAATTCAGGCTAAGGTCTTAAGCTGAGTTGGTTGTTACCCGTATGTGTCCAATTCCACCACCAAGAGCACTTCTTCGGAAAGTTATTTTTCTGCTTTGTACGTCAAAGAAGTTGATAAAATTTCCTGATGAGAATACGACTGTCTCTGGATCTAATACTGTTAAATTGAAATACTTGAGGCAGTCGTAACCATAAGAAAAACTAAGAAGATTTAGTTGAGTTAAGGGCGTATTATGGGTTTTGTGCGATATTAAAAACATGTTATGAAAGGATACTCGAATTCCAACAAGTCTAGTCCCAAAGTACTGCCTTCGCTCACTTTTGGACCAGATATGAATTGCTCCGAATCATAAATGCTCCCTACTTCACTCTCTTCTTCCACATCATCTGAGTAACCAGTACTCTCAGTCCCATATTCTGTGGTACCTTCCTGTAACTCACAGCAACCTTATAGCATTTTAAATGATACTATACAGCTTCCAAGACCTCAGTTTCAGCATCTTCTGGAAGATTTTCAGCTTCGCCTTCGGTGTCTGACATCGTAAAATCACTGAGTAGCACGCGTCAACTTGAATGTTTTGACTTTGTCGAAGTTCAATATCACCTAGGTTTTGTTTAAGGTCGTGTCCCTTCGGTGGTAGGCAACTTGTTGAGCGAGTATTGTTTAATCGATATCACTTCAAATAAAAGAAAAATGTCTGAATATTTGTTTATACATTGTTCTTTGGGTAAAAGTTCCCTAAAGGTCCGTTACTGATGTTTGTATTTTTGTCGATTCATATTATTACAGTTTTAAAACATGATATTATGACAGAATTTTCTAGCGCTTTTAGCTAAACTGTTTTACACGTGAAAAAAACTCGCGTTTTATATAGCTGTTAGGTCAGGTTGGCGCTGATTAGTTTGTCTTAGTTTAGGTAAGTATTGGCTGGTTTAGTTTTCGTTTTGGTTAAATTAGGTTAGTGCAGGTTAGTTTAGTTATCTGTTATGTTTAAGTTAGTTCAGTTTTCGCTATAGATTAGTTTGTGTTAGTGCTAAAAGCATGGGACGGCTTTCGCCCTTACGGTCTCGCTTTCATTTAATTGGCAAGGCAGCTTATCTCTGGTTAATTCAGGTTACTTTGGGTTGGTAAGTTCATTTTGTTTTGGTTAGTTCAAGTTAGTTTAGTTATCCGTTTGGTTAGTTCAGGTTGGTTTAGTTATTGGTTCTGGTTAGTTTATTTTAGTTCATTTCTCCCTATAGATTAGTTTGTGATACTGCTATGTCCCTACGTTCCAGCTTTCATTCATTTATTAAGACGGCTTATCTCTGGTTAGTTCAGGTTCAAAACAGAAGCTTAAACGGAAAATTAACAGAAGTAAGCGGAACTGTGTGACGAGCTAAACAACGATATATGGGGAAATGCATATAAAATTGCTGTAAAACGACTTAAACTGAACGGAGGTACACAGGTGGCTGAAACGACCGAGAAGGAGCAAATTGTAAAATTATTCCCAAATAGGCCCATCTCAGAATGGGTAGTACACGAACTTCCCCTAGAGGTTATACCGAAATTTAGCATACAAGAACTAAAAATAGCCATAACCAAGTTGAGCCCAAAGAAGCACAAAGTTGGTTCTAATAGAAAAACCGAGTAAGGGACAAAATCTCCTTAGCTGGAAAACTCCCGGAACAGCTGCCGAAGAACAGGTTGATTAATTGAAGGCAATAAATGATTGCCAGTTTTGCCTGTAGAACAGGGAGATCGACGGTGGATGCCATAAAGTGCGCAACAGACTTTGTACTATAAATACAGGAAAAAGCGTATACAAGCCTCGAGAACTGTGTAGTGCTTCTGCTGGATATGAGAAATGTTGTTATTTACAACCATATATGTAATGCTATCATTACAAACGTCATAGGAGGGTGGGAAATTTCCTATTACCTACCTGTAAATTAGACGTAAGTAATAGGTATCCATTACCATCCGAGGGCGGTAATGGCTTATTACCTACCTCTCAATTTCATGCTTATTTTCCATGCTTATATCTTGGCTCCTAAAATTTAATGTTTTTATAGAATTAAAAAGGTGTCCCTAGTAGCATCGAATTAGATAAGATAGTTAACTGGTCATTTTTTAAAAAAATAGTTAAAATAATTATAAATATCTTTTAAGAAAAATATAAATTTATATTATGTAGATTGTAAATAAAATAGTATACACACCTCGGTAGGAAGTTTCCTTACGGTCTCAAGATTTTATAGTTTATCTCGACGCTGCGCGTCTCTATAAACGATCAAATCTCTCGACAGTAATGAACGACTTTCCACCCCGGTATGTAATATATGTTTATTAACTCTGCTCCATGGAACAAAATTATTGAATCCCTAGAAAAGAAACGAGTTAATACTTACCTGACCCAAATTATCAAGAGCTACCTATCAGATACGTATATCTATAGGTCCTACGGGGAAGATTGCCGAGTATCTTATGGGGTCCCCCAAGGGTTGGTGCTTGGACCCACCCTATGAAACCTTTTGTATGACGAGATTCTAAACCTGAAAGTGGAGTGCGGCGCCAAACTGATTGCCTATACTGATGACTTGGCTATTATGGTCAAGGAAAAAACTGGAAGAGGTCTAGAGGAGATATGTTCTCATGCGTTCACAGCTGTTATATGGTCTGGAACAAATGGGACTGATGGCGGTGGCTTCACAAAATACTGAGGTGTTGCTTCTTCTGAGCAAACGAAATATTAAATAAATAAATGTGGTTATAGAGGATTACGCTGTTACGAGCTGTTCGTCATCCAAATATATGGGAGTGACCCTGAACTTGAGTATGACCACCCATATCTCAGCGACGGTGGAAAAGGCGAAAAGCATATTGAGCATAATGGCCAGAATAATGCCAAGAGTGGGAGAACCGGCGATGAAGAGAAGGTTGATCAGTAATCTGGTACTGTCCACAGTCTTGTATGGTGTCTCAATCTGGAGCAAAGTACTGAGATTCAAAAAATATGAAAAAATATGGAAGGAATTACTCGAAAACTTAGCCTTTTGGTGACGGCTGCGTACCGCACTCCACCGACGAATGTGGCCCAGGTTGTCCTGGACTATAAAGTTATTGGTGAACGAGAGGTTGGCGGTGCTACGGGAGGGAGAGAACTTTAGGCCCCGAGCAGCAACTGAGCTGCGGTCTGCATGGCAGGAATTGTGGGTTCAGTATGATGGATGGTCAAAAGTATTCATTAAGGACATAAGCAAATGGGCAAACAGAAAATGAGGTACAAGCTACTTCGTGACACACAAGTTGTCACGGGGCACGGAGTGTTCGACTCCTATCTGCACAGGATCTGTAAGGCGGAATCGAATCAATGCTGGTACTGTCAGAATCTGGACACTCCAAGGTATACGGTTTTCGAATGCGAACGATTTGAAAGCATGTATGTAATGATGAGATGTAAACGCGCAAAACATTGCTGAGATCTTACTGGAGAGCGAAGCTAATTGCAAAGCGGTGATGCACATGCTGGAGGGCATTATGATGATAAAATACAAGGATGAGAAAGGGCGAAACAGGAAGGAAGGGAAGATGAGAGATGGTAGAGAGATGTTAGAAAAAATAGCGACCCGATGTAATGCCTATTGGCGGTTTCAGGAAGAGAGGGAAGGAGTTTAGTCGGTCGGTGCTCTTGGATAGATACCAAGCCGACACTATGTGGGCAACCTAGACCGCTGAAAGCCAGGTCCCCAAGTCTGGTAACAGATTCTCTAATCCTTTATATAAAAAAAAAGTTAAGTTTAGGTTAATTTAGTTTTTTTTTGGTAAGTTTAGGGTACTTTAGTTATTTGTTTGTTCAGTAAAAAACTGACATTGGTTAGTTTAGTTCCTGTTTTGGATAGTTTAGTTATCTGTTATGATTAGTTTAGATTAGTTGCTAGTTCAGTTTGTGTTAGTGCTAAAGAAGGACCCGTATGAGCTCAGCTTATCTCTGATTAGTTCAAGTTAGCTTGGGCTAGTGCAGGTAAGTTTAGTATCATTTAATTCTCTTTTTGGTTAGTTTAGGTTAGTTTAGTTATCTGCTATTAATATTATAATTTAGTGTTGTAATTAGCGTCCTTAAGTTGTAAGTAGTTGGTGAAGTTAGCGGGATTAGGACAGATAATGCACCTCTTCTTTATTCGAAAATGGCCGACGTTTCGACTGTTTATTTAGTCTTCATCAGGGCTATTCTCACTTAGAGAGGGTAGTCATTTAAAATTCTATTCAAGACGGTTAAAATAGCAAACTCCATTCGATTATTCGGTGACCCTGGTATCTTAGGCTCGACAAACTACACGTCCGCCGCACAAGGTACAAAACTTGCGAATAATAATATTTGCTTGGCACTATCGCCCATTATACAGATGTAGTACGTTCATGATGAACCGGACGATGCGTGACGAACGGGGAGAATGATTCCCCTTTCGATTTGTTAGAGTTTAGGTTAGTTAACTTTTGGTGAGTTTAGGTTAGGTCAGTTAGTTCAGTTATGTTGCCCCAATTTAGACCGGCATTATTAGAATCAAGATCATACCACTGCGTGTTCATTATATCCAGAGAAAAGCCCTGCTGATTGGGTTATACATAAAATTTATTTAATATTAGCTTTATTTGTGAAGAGTTTCAAGTTTGGAAATTGTCTTAATTATAATATAGATCGACAAAATTGCAAACTTCAGTGACAAATCTTCATTCATGTAACATTTACAGGAGGGAGGGGTGGGGGGGGGGGTAAAAAATGCTTCATGAAAGTCCTTCATTTTGGGAATTTAAATCTAAAATTTTCAGTTTAAATTAAAGAGAGCGTCGGATTTTCCCATAATATTATCTATGTTTTGAGACCTACTATATTCATTTAAATCGATAAAATTGCAAATTTCAGTGATGCACCTTTATGGAACTGTTGTCCATTCTTTCCTAAGTCGAAAAAATTTGGTATCTACAAATAATTTGTCGAATACTGACCTCCAAAGTTTCATGCCATTTTGTAACTAAGTAATCAGTTTTTGAGGCCGACTGACGAACTTCAGAAAAAAGATTTTATGGCAGTCAAACGAACGTCTATTTCGTCAGTTTTGCCATTTTACATTCTCGAAACAAGTATAGAACCACAGAGGAAGTTGAAGCATCGGTTTTTGGGCTCACATATTTAAACATAGATGCAAAACGTCATTCTTCTCTTCCTTCTATGGAGAATGTATGAAATTATGTGATATAAATAATAACACAAATAAACATAAACATATTTACTTTATTTAAATAATTGATAATTTAACGCGCAATAATAACTAACGAGTATTTTATGAAAGTGGAAGAAAGTAACGACTGTCAAACCACAACATTCTGAAGTTCCGATAAATTTGACTTTCCCACTCACTAACGAGACATTAAAAGTTTGCCAATAAATATTTAATGATTCCTAAATAATTAACCTTTATATTTATTTTTATACTTTGTTATATAAAATTTAAGTCTATATTTATTAAAAAATATATTTAATAAGATTTTAACTTACACACAACCCAATTTCACCCTTAAAGTGTTATATGTTTTTTTCCTACAGATCTTTTTTTTGTCAATATTTGTTATCTAAAAAATTAATTGCTACCTAACCTCTATTGAATTATCAACTTCGTTTAATTTGCATACACTCAAATATCTATTATACTGCATTTTCACAGCCTCAACTAATTTTTCCTTATATCTATAGGCAGTCCTGTCTATAATTGACTTCTGAGTTACGCAGTCGTCTCCTCCAAACTCGCACACCCTGTAGTGGTGCATAAAAGCGTCTTCTTGTTTAACATCCATATTTGCTGTAATTACCAATAATTAGAACTTAAAGCTAAGAGTAGGAACTGTTGGTGAGTACCAAAAGAATTTCTATTAAAATACTCCCATATAAAATGGTTTCCCACCATGTTAATCAATTCGGGCCTAAGAATTAATTTAGATCGCGTCCTATGATTATGGAACTCAGTTTTTCTAGTAGTTTTCCTCAAAACTATCATGTTTTGTGCTATGGGGTCGTCGAGAGATTGAAGATCAGGATCGTCGGGCCATTGGCGGTAGAAGAAAGCGTTTTTAAAGGAAAATGAACTTTTTTGCTTGATTCCATACTGACTGTCTAAGTACCTAATAAATATATATCAATTACATGATAAAAATATTAAATAAAAATACTAATATTACTCGAAAAACTCCCTGTAAGTCTCGTGTTGGGTCGGCATAATATACTCATCAAAATCTACAAAAATCGAGTGTGAATACTTGTGCATGGTCCTGTAGAGGCAATCGTTCAAAGAGGCAAATATTCCCTCGGTTCTTATATCCTGTTGGGACACTAGAGGCAGCTGCCATGGCAGGACGGTGACCAAGCCATCCTTTTGGTACTCCTGCAGCAGGCAATCTATCTGCGCGCCCACTGTGTGATTGTAGAGAAAGAAGTGATCAGCACCCATGATCCGATGAAGCTCCAGGAATTCCATTAGTTCCATAACCTAGAAATAAATTGTTAAGGATGTGAATATGATACTTAGTAGATACCAACAATAAAAATAATGCTTAGTAGGTATGAGTTAATAATTCGAGAGTTAATTATGAACCATTTGGCAGTTATATTAACTGCCACACTATACTTTTTTCCGCTACTTGAATACGTTCAGGAAGGACCATCTCTCCCAACTTCACTTACGTCTTATTCAGTCTGCTACACTGAATAAGATGCAAGATTATTTGTCTTAAATATGCGACTCGGAAAGTGTTACTTAGTTTATCTATGATTTTTTCTACTTGTAAATTCACTACATCCACAACACATCACTCACTACATCTTTTACAAAATGAATTCGGTCAATTTCTTCTCAACCGTATGTTCCTCTTCTTTTCGTACAGGAGTGAGAGAGACCATCTCCCCATCATCAGCTGACCTGTAAGTAATTAGTCTTGAATTGCTCACCGACTCACAGTCACTCAGGACCGTGAGACCATCTCTTCATAATGAAAATTTTTCCAAAAACTAAATACAAATAACATATATATTGCCTTTAAAAACAAAAAATCCTCCATAAACATTTCTCTTGCACAACTTCTCTCTCTCAAAGTTAAATTACCCACACCTACTTTGTAAGAAGCAATATACTATATAAAATCACATGTTTAGACTGCAGTGGTGTATATGGTCAAACTGGTCTTTATTACAAGACACGTATACTTCAACACAAAATAATCCTCGGACCTCAAAGTCTGATCAATTACCAACAAAAGACAGCCTTGGCTGATCACTTTGAAACAAACCAATACTCATATATAACCTCCTAATAACGACCATAACCTTAGAGAATGTAAGAAGCATGGGAAGAGAAACAACAAATGAAATAGAACAGAAAAACTCGAAAAAAAGAAATATGAGAAAATTTTAAAACAGTGAATGACACTTTAAATCCGTTGATAGAACTGAAAAAAAAATTATGGAAACTAGAGAAATAAATGCACGAAGCCAAGTTAAACAGAATTATGAATAATGGAAAATCTCGGGTAAAAGAACGAAAAGACTGTGAAGACTTTCACGGCCGGTTATGGTATTTGAGTGGTCCAATGGAATCTTTTCCTGACGTTTCGTCTACAGCTCCGGCAGACATTATCAAAGGCGATGAGGGAAGTGATCTCCCGTGCTTCCTGACGTTGACTGTATCCATTCCACCAAAGGCTCTTTTCAGATGCTTCATTTCCTGTTCCAAATCAGCCGGCTCACACATTTTCTTGGCTCTCACCGTCAGAGTCTTTATGGCTCTTCTTTTCTGTCTCTCTCCTTTCTGATCCATTATTGAGATATCGGTCAGTGTGTATTGGCTTTGTATAATGATGGAAAGAGATAAAAAAAAATGTGGAAACTTTATTTATCTTAGAGAATATAAGGAAACTGGGACGGGAAAGAACAAATAAAAGGGGACTGAAAAATTCGAAAAAAAGAAATATGAGAAAATTTTAAAACAGTGAATGACAATAGAGAAATAAATGGAGGAAGCCAAGTTAAGAAAAATCATGAATAATTGAAAATCTCGGGTAGAGGATTGAAAAATTTAAAAAATGATGATGAAATAGACAAAAAAAAAAGATGTGGAAACTACATTTATCTTAGAGAATGTAAGAAGACCGGGACAGAAAAAATAAATTAATGACGGCTGAAAAACTCGAAAAAAAGATATATGAAAAAATAAAAAAAAATATAAAACGCGGTGAAAGACCTGTAAAAAAAACTATGAAAAACCGAAAAATAAATGCAGGAAGCAAAGCTAAAGATAATTATGAATAATGGAAAATATCGTGTAAAAGAGAGGAAAGTTTCTAAAATTATTATGAAAGAGGCAAAGAAAAAGTTGGAAAAACTACAATTATCTTAGAGAATGTAAGAAATCTAGGAAGAAAAAAGAACAAAAAAAAGGACTGAAAACTTTCAAAACACTACAGATTTTGAAAGATGGAGTTTGGAGAATGTGAAGGAAAGTGAAAAATGTGCAAGAATCTTGAAAAAAACTGATAAAGTTCCTCCTCCAACAATTTGGAGGTGGCTACGACTTTGGAAAAACAACATAGAAGAGGTTACTTAATGAGATCAAAACTCCTCCTAACTAACTAATAAGATCAAATTGAAGAAGTATTAACAAAAAAAAACTATATGCTGAGCACCTCAGTTCTTCATATGTTATTATTATCAAAACTATCCAACTACAAAAAGCTTAGCTATCTCTCTCACTCTCTCACCTTAGCTACTATTCTATGTCTGGGAAGGTCAAGTTTTTGAATAAGTACACAGCATCAATACCAAGGCTTTTTGATTAACTACTCATCGACACAGTGGAGAGTACATGGACCATGGCTAGTACATGTTACATCAAAACAAGTTGGTTGTCTATATACCTTTTTTTTTGTAATTTTCTTCATTGACTCCTATCACAATATTGCACTTTTATCAGAAATGAACAATTTTCTGAAAAACTGATAAGAATAAAATTAGGTTACAATTAAATTTGTTATTAAGCTGGAAGATTATAATTGTGAATTAATTTAGGGAAAAAAAAATCCAAAAGTTTAATTGTGACCCAACCCCAAGCTACCTTTTTTTAAAGCTGCAAGTTACTTCAAGTTTCTATTAACTGAAAACATCAAAAGGTAAATAATATTTTCAAAATTTGGTTGTTCTATATTAAGGAGAAAAAATACATTTTTTTTTCGATTTTTTAAAGATATTTCTGAGGCTAATATCAGCAAGGTAAGAGAATTTACAAAATATATATAGAAAATATACAGTATGTTCCATTGAAAAAAATTAAGTTTTTGTTAAAATGACACTTCCCATTTACCCCGTATATAAATGAGTAAATTTTTATTGAAGCCAGCTTCCTTAACCACGACCTTTTTGGCTGAATTTTACAGAGGTGCGGTAATATGAGGCGTTTGAATAGAGTTGGGACACCCTGTTTATGTGCACTATGTAGTTTGTAAACTAGTGCTGGTCCCAATAATTCCTTTATTTTAGTAATTATTCTCAATTCTCATTTCTCAATATTTACAATTGTCTATTAGAATAATCATATTGACTTCATGTAACATCGAATGGTTGCCTACTGAGGATGACTTCTGGAAGTTGAAACGTCGACAATAACCATATACTAATATCTCCAATGCTTTAGTTAGCTTAATCCTATCTAACACGAAGTTCTCTCTGTTGTTGAGTTGTCACACCATCATGTATCCCTCTCGAAAAGACAATCGACTTGTCTTTGCTTTTTTTTTAATTTTTTTTTCAGATGAAAACTTTTTACTGGCACACCTTGTATAGTTATTAAAACTAGATCTGTACATTGTTAACCCTTGATTTGTAAATGTTTATTCATAAAAGGTGCTTATTTTCTCTTCTTACCCCAGTATAACATTGTTAGTATAATATAGTGTGTCCGAGATAAGAATGCACTGCATGGGCATCTCCGAAACGGTAAGAGATACGCATTCTGTTGAGTTACGGAACGGGCCCGGTAGACCTCATATATGTATAGTAAGACTGTAAAGGCTTTCTCGGCGGTACAATTTAAAGTGTTTTCGGGGCTTTGAAGCCGTGGTCCAAAGGACATTTCGTCTACCGCTGCGGCAGGCACTATCAAAGGCGATGAGGCAATGTGGGAAGTGATCTCCCGACGTTGACTGATTCGACTGCGGTGAGCTCCGTGGTATTTATTCCTCTGCCGTCACGCTGCAGTGCGGGGACTGGAGTGGGGGGTAGTGGTGGCGCGAAGTTTTGGCGTACTTGAAGTTTGTCGTAGAAGTCGCTTCCACTCTGCATTTAGAAAAGTAATTTCCTCCTTCCTATTGAAATTGTTGTCGTGTTTAAAGATCTTCATGGCCTCTCTCGTTAGTCTCGTATAGAAATGCTGCGATTGATATAAGATATCCACCTCTTTGAAAAGGATGTCGTGACCTTCGGAGAGAGCGTGCTCTGCTACTGCTGACTTTTATGTTTTTCCCAACCTGCAACTCTTTTTGTGTTCCGTAATCCTCCGGACACTGCGTTTTGTGGTGCCAATATATACTGAGCCACATCTATTCTGCCTGGGATGATGATTTGATCCGTTATTGAGGTATCGGTCAGTGTGTGCTGGTTTTCTAAAAACGGTGTGCGCAAGCTTCCTTCCTTTTCTATCTCCATAGTGAATTGAATGACATACTTCAAGTGCACCGAAACCCCTCGCCACCACCACCCCCACCGCAGTGTCTCCAGAATTTTTGGATTGATAGAGTTTATGTGTAAGAGGAAGTTTTGAAGTTCGCCCTCGCCATGGCTTCCCATAACAGAGGTGTCGTCCACGTGTCGGAACCAGCACGTTTCTACGAACAAACCGATGACCTATGGGCAGCCCCCTTAGTTCAGTAATAGCCAACTATTTTATGGAAATTTTCAAGGCTAAGGCGTTGGAAACGGAAAGTAGGAGGCCAAAGTGCTGGTTTCAATACCTGTAATAAAACTTTCTCTTACACCTCTTCTATATTCGAAAATGGCCGACGTTTCGACTATTTATTTAGTCTTCATCAGGGCTATTCTCACTAAGAGAGGGTAGTCAGTAAAAAATCTATTCAAGATGGTTAAAATAGCAAACTCCATTCGATTGTTCGAATGATTATTCGAAATTATAAATTAAAAGTAAAATTGATGATGGCCTCTCATTAATGAAACGTTGGAAAAACAATTAAAATTAACGCTATCTTATAGAGCCGAAAGAGGTGCAATCGAAAAGGTTTCTTTGTGATATTGTTTGAAATAACGTTCAAAAATAAATAAAAGCCAAAAGCCATAAAATCGCTTTTTTATATATTCAAACAAAATTAAAACTAGAAACTTATTTTTGCAAACTCCTTGTATAATGAGTCCCGTTGGCTCAACTTTATTCAAATTTAACCGCCTTCGTTTCTCTTACCGTTTCGGAGATCCCCGTGCAGTGCATCCTTATTTTGAACGCACGATATACAAGTACAAGGTATAATACTGTGGAAAAAGTAATCCACCAGAGCAGACGCAGAAGACAATTCCGTATTAGGATATGATAATTTATTCTCTTATGTCAGAAGAACTTATTTTTATTTACCAACTCACCCTGTTGTAATCGTAATGGAGTGGTTTGACGCACACGGCCATTTTTTCCACGTTAGGAGATAACTTGGAAGGATCCCACGCGCTTTCTTCATCATAATTTACAATGATTTTCAACAAGTTCTCTGGGACATCATTTTCGCTGGTCACAATGCTGACCGAATCTGGCACAGGATCCTCAACGTCCAAGGGACACTTTATATAATAAGCACTGTAAGGAAGGCCCCAATGTTCTTTGATAATCTGCAATAACAAGATTTTATTCAAATTCAGCAGAAGAATCATTTTCAAAAAAAAAAAAAATGTGTATTTTCTTCAGTTCAAATTTGGCTTCAGTTTAGTGGTATATAAGAAAAATATATACTAACGCTTAGCTTTGCCTCTGCAGTTTTGTTTGCTGGACCTTCAAGGTGGTTCGAAAACCAATATACACACAATAGCTTCTTGAGAGTCAGTCTTCTAGTGTTTGTTTTGGTGACACCTATTACCGTCACTGTACGTGCATTTCTAATGTCCAGAAAAGCAGAGAATACCAGAAATTTATAGCTAAAAATGCATTTTTTGATTACTGCTAAAACTGCTATATTCACTTATCTTCTACAATGTTTTATTTTACTTACTTACTCCTTTATGCCACTGACATTTTGCCACGATCCAAGGGAAGCTTTGGGTAACTGAACTTCTTCTTCTGACAGCCCCTGTAACAAAGAAGCGAAGAAGTAATATATCCTAAATATCCTTTCGTTGAATTGATTAGTACTTACATAGTATACATATTCATCACTTTTTTGAATTTCATTGTGATGTTTTAAAATGGAAATTAACAACTGGAACATTGTCACCACCAGTACTAGTTTGAAAAAAGTGTAAAATTTGAAGTGACCCAGCATTCTTGCAGTGATGCTTACTGAAAAGGAAAGTGGGAATATTAGCTGCTGTTAAACACTCAGAACTAATGCTAACTCAAATTAATAATATGTGTTCTAGGATCAGTTCCAGTACAGTGGCTTTCGGTATCGCTTTTATCAAAGGTGTAATTCAATATTTAGCTTCACTGATGCTAATCTTTATTTTTGCGGTAGCGTATGAAAGATGTGTAGGAAGGAGAGTTTAAAAGTCACAGTTACTGGAGACCTGCATTGGATAGCACGCTTGCAAATTTACTTATATAAAATATTATGCCATAGTGCAACTATACCTTATCAACCTAACTATAAATTTAGTTTAATCCACATATATATAAGGAACACGTATTAAAAAGCTTTTCTGCTGATAATGTTGGTGTTTTTTGTAAGTAAGTGGGTACCTAATTAACTGAAGGATATTGCCTTTCAATCAAACAATGCAGATTGAGTGGAATTTTATTAAAACAAATCACACAAAATTCGAAATATGCAATTTGAATTAGAACTAGATAAAACTGGATAAACTGATTCAAAAATCCCTCTCTGATCGCCTGAAATCCAGAAGGTTATCGTAATAAATATGTTAATATTCTGTAAAGGACTTAGCATATTATTAAGTAGGAGGAGGTGTTTTGGCGTGATTAAAAGATTTTTATGGTTGTATAACATTTGCTTTGTGCGCTGTGT
Organism: Taphrorychus bicolor; assembly: GCA_951812265.1. Taxonomy (NCBI): domain Eukaryota; kingdom Metazoa; phylum Arthropoda; class Insecta; order Coleoptera; family Curculionidae; genus Taphrorychus; species Taphrorychus bicolor. The sequence goes on from OX638297.1 coordinate 28,079,361, forward strand.
GATGTGCGGTTGTATAACACATGGGTAAACAAGTTGTCCTGTATAATATATCCTACTAAGTATCATAGAGGTGAAAAAAGTGTCATCGGTTTTTTTGTTCATCAACCTTGTTAATCTCCTTTTTAAACACAAACTCAAAGTTTGATATTATTGGAGCTATTACTTTAATTTCTTCCTCATAATGAGTTAAACCCAGATACAAAAAAAATATTATAACTTCTTGCTGTTAGAACATATGATCACACACACTAGTAGGTTCAAACGTTCGATCACGTTGAAGAACAGAATTTACAAATCCAGCTTAAAACTCTAAATTTAAGTTACGTCAAAGCAATAATATAAAGTAAATAAAAGATTTTTCTATTAAGATACGAATGTACATATAAATATAGTTTAAGCAGCTTCGGTGATTAAATTCGACTTGTTGACACAGAAACAAAGGCGTGCTCACTAATTCTGTTACTTAAAACTCAATAAAGTTACGATTGTCTCTCTCCTTTGTTCTTGAAATTCTCAGAGAGATGCTCATCAGCTGGTAGTTTTTTTTACTAAGGAGACCCAATTGTAACCCTCTAAATGCTCTAAGTACTCAGCTGTTCACAAGCAATGCCTGTTTAGTAGCATCTGGTTGCTAGTCTTTTATAAGTTCTTTCGATCCCTTAATGGCCGGCGGTGGTTTCCGACTCACAGGCTCAGAAAGCCATTTTGGTGCTCTTCCTCGACAAGATCTGTGGCATAATAGTATAGAATACCTCATTTTGACCATGGCTTGAACTCAATGTCAGACCTAACATAATCTTCAGAAGATTCTGCATGATTTTAACAGAACTCTGTCTACTCTACTTCAAACTCTAGTTTAGAAGATTACTCTATAGATGTTATAAGTATCTATGAAAATAGTGCAAATTCTGCGGTATCAAAAATTGTATTTTCTCGCTGGTTACTCGAGTTTAGCCTCCTTGTTGGGATGAGATAAAATCCTAAATTACAAATAAAACAGATCATGTAGTAGATACAGCGTTGACTGTAGGTTTAGATTGAATTGGCCGAATCATTCCTAGCCGATAAAAGAGCTACGTATGTATCTGCAAATACGTTCTTGTTTAGTTGAAGACTTTTGACTTTATCTAAAGTAGGCGTCTAAAATCCTGTGACGTGGATATTTGTAGGAGAGTTTATCAGTGATTTGTCTCGAAAAGTTGATCTCCCTCTACTGGTGCTTATGTTTTCTTCCAAGTTATCCATGAATATTTCACTTAGGAGAGGTGACAGGCAAAAGTCGACCTTAACGGCTGTCGGTACGCCTTTCCATCCAACTGATAGAAGTCGTGACTAAGGACAGTTAACAAAAGAAGTACAAGACCATCAGCAACCAACGGCGAAACCTTTCCAACAAAAATGTATGTACTAAGGGATAAAATAATTAATTTTTTAAATTCTAACTTTAAAAACAATAAAGAGTAGGTGGTCACCAATTTGTCGATCAACCCATCTGTATACTAGTTTTGAGGTCTACCTCTCATCAGTACAGCTTTGTCTGGTCGACAAATTGGAGACCGTGAGTTCGCGACTTAAAGCCAAAAATCTACGGAAGAGCGGTTGAATGTTGTACAAAACAGGAGCAGGCGACATCCACCAGCGTATTAGATCTAATACTGCATGGCAGGTGACTCTCAGTTCGAGAAACAGCCCATATTGTTCTGTACCTCGCAGGTTATCTGAACCAGAACGAAGTGTAAAGAGTAGGTGGTCACTAATTTGTCGATCAACCCATCTGCATATTAGTTTCGGGGTTTACCTTTTATCACTACAGCTTTCGCTGGTAGACAAATTGGAAACCGTGAGTTTGCGGCTTAAAGCCAAAAATCTACGGAAGAGCGGTGAGATGTATGTTGTGCAGAGCAGGAGCAGGCGACATCCACCAGTGTATTAAATCTAATACTACCTATTCTTAGGTACAGAACAATATGGGCAGCTTCAGGTACAGAGTTTGAGGAGACATATGGTCAGGAACAAGGATGGGACAGATTGTCTTAAAATTCAAGAAGATTTCAAGTGCTTTAATAAGTAGATAAGGTTCCGATATTTCAGATACCTGCTCGGCATTCGCTGATCACTTGTTGGAAGTAGGCCACAATTTTTCAAAGATGGACACCATTGAGGTAGTTCATGATTGAGGGAAAGGTAAAAAGTTGGGTCTGTGGCAGAAATTGGAAATAAGAGAAGTCAGAAGGAGTTCAAGAGTCACTTGCGTCAATGATGAGGTTTGAAGTGCGATCAAGGCTTATGTTTTTGCAACCTTGGAAGACCACGATGAGGTCTTCAACTAAACAAAAAGGTATTTACAGATATTTTATTTGACTTAAGACTAGAAAGAAATAAACTCATAACAAAACCCACATTTCCAACAGCTAAATCACTGGACGCAAACAAGGAAGAGTACCGTAGAGAAGTCGAAAAACGCCTAAAACCTATCGACAGGCAAACTTGGATGTAAATCAAATGAATGAGAGAATCAAAACAGGCATCCAAACAGCAGCAAAAAAGATATGTTCAAAAGCAAAACTCCCGAAAGACCCCAAAATTAGCACAGACACCAATAAAATGATAGAACAAAGAAGACATATGGAAAAAGGGACGGACGAATACAGAACGTTCAACAAAGAAGTGATCAAAAATATTCGAAGAGATATAAGGAAATACAAAACCAACAAGATTCTGAATACAATAGAGAACAACTCAAACATGAAAGTACTAAAATCAAAACTTTCGTTCTCAAACTTCAAAATCTCAAACCTAGAACAAATACCCAGCATAGTCGAAGACTTTTACAACGATGTGTATTCGTCACGGACGCCTGATAGTGAAATGCGACGGCAATGCAAAATTTTAAACGTCGGATCAGAGGATATGCCGGATATATCGCTAGAGGAAATTAGATACGCCTTAACAAAGATCAAAAACGGTAAATGTCCCGGAGAAGATCATATTACGGCGGAAATGTTGAAGCTGGGTGGAGGTACGGTGGAAAAATATATTCAAATCTTACTGAATAAATGTCTACAGGATGGTGTAATTCCCACAGAATGGTGTAACGCAGAAGTTATAATCCTGTTTAAAAAAGGAAACACCGCAGAGATCTAAAATTATCGTCCTATCAGTCTGCTTTTACACTATACAAGCTATTCACCAACTATACAAGCTATTCACTAAAATCATATGCAACCGCCTAACAGAAAAACTTGACCTCTATCAGCCAGCAGAACAGGCCGGATTCTGTCGTGCATACAGCACCATCGATCACCTACAAACACTGCAAACCTTAATTGAAAAAACAATCGAGTATAATGTCCCCATCCATCTGGCGTTTATCGACTTCCACAAAGCCTTCGACACGATTGAATCGTGGTCAATCTTTGAAGCTCTAGGAAATGCAAGAATACACTCAAGAAACTCAAAAACACATATCCTATACTCAAAAAACTCAAAACACACCATACTCAAAAACGTCTACAAAAATGCGATATTTTACGTTAAGATAAACGAAGAGTTAATCACCAAGAAAATAAAATTGGGCAGGGGAGTACGCCAGGGTGACACTATCTCACCAAAACTATTCACTGCAGTTTTGGAGGACGTCTTCAAAAAACTTGAATGGGAATCGAAAGGTATAAAGATCGACGGGATGTACTTTAATCACCTGCGGCTTGCCGACGATATCATCTTAATTTCGAGCGACTCAAGGGAGCTGATGGAAATGATGCAGCAACTCAATCAAGCAGCTGAAGAAGTCGGACTAAAAATGAATACTGGAAAACCGAAGATAATGAGTCAAGGAAACTCTCATATAACGGTGGACAACATTGCTATCGGATGCGTAAACCAATATACATACCTCGGCCATACGATCATGCTGGAAAAACCAAATCAAACAGCAGAAATCACCAGACGTATAGCAGGACTCACATGGGCAGCGATTGGTAAACTACGATACATCTTTGGGAACAATAGTATACCTACGTATAAACCGATGTGGCAGAAGGGGTGGCACATCGGTTTATACGTAGTTAAATGGAGCTAGGTGGGACAGGTCGCAAGACAGAGCAGTGACAGATGGACAACCAGGGTTACCCACTGGTGACCAAGAGCAACTAAAAGGAACAGAGAGCGACCACAGAGAAGATCGCTAGACGATATTAGAGCAGCCGTTGGCCGAGATTGGTATCACAAAGCCCAAGATCATCAAATATGGAAGATATATGGAGAGGCCTATATCCGGGAGTGGATGAGAGAAGGCTGATGAAGAAGAAGAAGAAGAAACAGACACAACCCTTTTATCTACTAGGAACGACTCAGTTCATTTCAATTTTAATTTTATTTTGTGTTTTAAACCTATAGTCCACGCACTAAGTACCTGATGTGATGTTTTATTTGTAATTAAGGTTTTACATTTATTAGGAGGTCTGATGGTGCCCAATAAAGGGGCGAAACTTAGTAACCAGCGAGAAAATATAATTTGCTGAAGTACGCTGATGACACGGCTCTTTTCAGCGATTCTTTTGACCTGCGATGTGGGGGTTCGCGTAGAGGTTTTGTTTACTCGAAACAGGTTGACCCTCAATACGGGGAAGGCTGACACAATGAGTGTGGCGCTGCGTTTACCGGAGATATCCACTCCTGTCAAATCCCTGGGGGTTTTTATGGACTCGGGGCTGACACGGGTTGAATATATTGACAGTACCAACGGCAGGCTTGGATGAAAGGCCAACAACAGGATGACCTTTGGACTCAATAAATAATATCAGTTTTGACTGATGCCAAAAATGACTTTTTTTTTCTCAACTTTCTTTTAGCATATGACACTCTTCCTTCAGATGTCGCCGATTATTGCAGGATTCGCACCTTTTCCAATCAAATCTCCTAATATATGCTTTGTATCGGCTCTGTTTAGTCAATTCTTCTTTTGCTAGTCGAGTCTCTGATTAAGGATTTTTTTTAAGACAGTCTATCTTGTCTATGGATATCTTTTCACGGATTTTGCCGTGCAGTATTATCGTTAATCGTGCCCATCTGGCAGTGTGTGTGTGTGTGTAATCAGGTAAAAAGAAACTTATCCGTATTAATTTTTGAATCGTGATTATGGTTGAAGAGTCTCTGTACAAACAAAATGGTGTTTGCTAGAGCCAAAAAAAGGGTTTTAAGGAGGGCAATAGCTTCATTCTATGGTGCTAGAGCATCTTTCATACCACGAAACCAAGGACGAGCAAATCCATCAAAAAGCACAACAGCATTAACTTAAGAACGATGTCATCCTAACCTGTGCACTCTCCTTGTCTTCTTGACTAGTGTCTAGTTAAGGTATTGATATGTTCTTGTTTAGAGCTACCCAGACACCAACCTTAGTCCTACATCTATGTTAGAGCGCATTACTTTACAAAAAAAAGGTTCTAAATTCTTTTTTGTTTTCTCCACTGTTAATTACATATTTTTTGAGATTAGTTTTAACAGTTCAAAATACCTTCAGGTTTTCCAAGATTTTAGCGTCAGGAGCTTTGAGATCTTTTAATGCTATTTGCAAAAATGTGCTTGATATTGAACTTGAAAGCTTATTGATAATTATTGCGCTTTAATAATAATAAATTCTTTAAATTGTATACCACTTCAGTGACTTCTTGAACTTTGACTGGCTCTAAGGATGTTTTTTAAGATGCACTGTAAAAATCCATGCACGCACTCAAATATTTCCTATGGCTACAACTGTTGATAAATCGATTAAATGTTTCTAGCCCAGACTGTCCAGATCACCTTTCTTAATATGTTCTTTCCTGTATATTTCAATCCAGTTATCCACTTGACATAACGGTCGGATTTGATCTAAAACCTTTGTTTGTAGATACTTAGCTGAGCATTTAGGACAAGCATTTTTTTTGACGGATATCAGTGCTCATCGCATCATCGCATCAACTCGCCTTATCTCTCAATCCAACAGCAGCTATTTTTAGTTAGCTCTCCTCTTATCCCTGAGTAGTCTAGAGCTTACATATGTCCTTAAAGAAACAACCAGCACTTTGAAATCTTCGATCTATTTTTTTTCTTCGTATGCTAACACACAAACAATAGTTGAAGCTGAAAACATACTTAGAAGGGTACTCTTTAAAACAAACCTGGACACATTTAATCACCACTAAGATTGTGTAAAACATGTCCACTGGTATTGTGGTAATAAGCCATGTATACTAGAAACAAAGCATACTTTGCATGTACGATTTGAAGAATATCGAACACATAAGAAGACAGTTTGAACCCTAAAATTTGTAACTGTCGATTGATATATGAACCTCTCAGTATATGGTGTTGGAAAGCTAAAGTAATGTACAAGGAATTGCACTGGAGAAAACTAAAGTTTGAGAAAGTGTTTTTTGTTAAAAAAAAGCTGTCTTTAGTACACCAAATTTTCAAGTAAGCTTGGGAATCTCTAAAAAGCGAGAGGTTACACGAAGATCGAGGAGGTGACCCTAGACCTGCTTCCTGATACTCATAGGGAGTCATATCCATATCGGGTCTAAACATAAATGACAGGAAAGAGATCCCTACAAGAAAGGGCTAAAAAAACTGGAAAGTGGTAGCCAACAGTCCGATTGACATTACAAGAGTAAAATTGGTGATGCAAAGATTGAAACTATGCAAATCTATACGTGCAGGCGGCGTGCAACCGGTATTGTATTGTATTAAATATGAGTGGACCTGTAGAGTCCTCCACCGCGACCTGCGGTCTATTGTGGCTCATTCGAAGTGTTGCCAGCAAGATTTGCTCCACTAATTGTCACCCCTTATGCCCAGGCCGTCAACGAATCTGATGAGTTTCTCGGGCGACACTGCGTTCGCATCTTGAGGTTCAATGATCGTGTTTCCGAACAGTGAGTATCTGGCAATAGCCGGGCTATCACATAAGACGTGCTCAACTGTCTCGTCGCCCTCCAAGCACAATCGACACTGCGTTTCTTCGGACAGTCCGAGTCTATGTATGTGAAATCTTAGGTGGCTATGTCCTGTGCACAGTGCAGTGGCCACTCTGATTTGTCTCCTATTCAGTCTGAGGAATATTTGGGCTTTTGCCCTCTCTCTTCCCGTGATAAATTTTTGGGAGTGTAATAGTCCGGGTAGGTTCTTCCACCAGTTCTGGGACTTGGCATTGCTCCATTTCTGGAGTTTAGCTTTGACCAGAGAGTATGAACGACCACGCCTACGAATGCAGAGCCCGCCTCCCTCCTTGCTAGAGACACGGCCCTCTCATTGCCTTCGTGACACGATGGTCCGGATTCCATACCATTGTGACGCTGTTCTCCTACGATAGCATGTTCAGAGTCCTGTTGCACTTCCAAACAGTTTTGCAATGCAGCGCGAAGTCATAAGCGCTAGAAGTGCTGCCCGACTATCCGAGCACATCTTTATTGATCTATTGTATCCTCCTTCCTCTAATATGTGTCGGGCACACAATTCAATGGCATGTATCTCTGCCTGAAACACTGTGGTGAATCGGCCCAGGCTCTTTGCTATGCAGATGCCATCCGATCTCCCGTACACTTCGAAGCCAGCCCCTTCGTCGGTTTTGGATCCATCCGTGTACCAGGTGCTTTCTGCTAGTTGCATCTTCCCCTCAGTTTAAGCGTGAGAAAACCCTGATGGAGTATCGAGTGTCTAATGTACGTTTTGATGCCATTAGGTCGGAGACCGTGTTCAATACCGCAAGGTCTTCCAAGTCAGCCTGGGCATTATTGGTCTCACCATCGAATGGCTGCGGTGCTATGTGCGTCACTTGTTGCAACCGGTATGTCTCCTTCATTGCCTCTCGTTCCAGGAGTATTGGAAGTGGAAGCAGGTCAAGCATGCGCTCCATGGCTATCGTAAGCGTCACGCCGTGAAGCAGAGACATATTTATCTTTGCAGAGAGGACACTTTAGGTTTGATGGAGCTCTGTCTGCTCTTTAGATACAACCAGTAAGTGTCCAATAGAGCATCTATAAGACTCTAGCATCATCCAAGTGCAGTCTGTTAAAGAAGAAAATGAAGATACACCACAAATATCTTCATTCCTAAACCTCTTGCCACGGAGAAAAAATATTCGCCCAGACGAAATCTTTTAGGCCGATTAGCCTAACTCCTTTTATGCTAAAGACAATGAAAAAGCTAATCGTTAGACATATAAGGGATGACCTTCTAGTGGAAAAACCACTAAGAGCTAAGCAGGAGCTAATAGGGCCAGAACTAACGTGCAGTCTTACGCCGGAAACAGACACGGAGGAATAAGAACTTAGTAAGGAAGCAATATGACTAAGGGCGAACTCTTTTGCATGAGGGAAACCAGAGTATTGTTGGAAGATCCAGAGTGAGGGTAAATGAATTCATAAATCTGGGAAAGGAGCAACTGAGGAGAGCCGAGGGTCTGATCATAGGACTCGGTTTATTGAGAAAACAACAATACCAGATAAGAGGGGACACTATCCGGAATGTAGGATGTATGGTGAAGAGGAAAAAAAATGTCTTTCTCTCTTTAATACCCGAATGAGAAGCTTAGCAAGGAGCCAAACAACGCACCTTTGGATAGCGTAGTGAAACAAGGAGATATAGTAGGGATGATATTGTAGATATCGACCCAGATGTAAACTTGTACGGTTTAGAACTAACTTCTAAATTTTCTTAATTGGTGTGAAGGGTCGGTGGATGACAACAAAAGTCTTCTTGCAAAATTTGTCGACGTTTTGCAATGGTTTTATTGCATCCTCAGGACCCTAAGCAACAACCAGAGAGCAGTGACCTCAGATGTTCTAGCACAGTTTTTTTTAAATATAAATTGTACTAGATAAAAAAGTTGTACAAGAACACCTGAGGTTACTGCTCTCTTGTTGTTGCTTAGGGTCCTGAGGATGCAATAAAACCATTGCAAAATGTCGAGAAATTTTGGAAAGAAGGCTTTCATTTTCATCCACCGACTCCTCAAACCCATTAAGAAAGTTTAGAAGTTGATTCTAAACAGTACAAATAGTAAGGATGCCCATCAGGACAATTCTTGACTTCTTTGAGAAAACAGGACTGATGAGTTGAAACGAGCGGGATAGTACAACAGCTAAATTGCCGCCAGAGAATGGACCGAAAGAGCAAGAAAAATAACGAAGATCAGACGTCGTGAATGCGAAGGTTTAGCAATTGCTAAAACGTCGGACAGGTGCTGGTCGACTACGCATAGCTGCGCTATTAGCCAATATAAATAAACACACAAAAACAAGTAATAATGAGCAGAGGTAGCACTGTTTCAAACACGGGTAAACATTTCAGTCCAAGAATTTTTGGTTGAAAATACTTCAATTTTATATCATTGTCTACCATTTTCTAGCAATTCTTATGTAGTAATACTACTCTCCTGGACCAAATACTGTCTAATATCAATGGTGTAAGTATAGTTTCGTTTTTTGCATCGTCTTTTGATACTGTAGGCGATTTTATCTCAATTGTTAGCGTTTATCGACTTTGTTAAAAGTAGTAAATTAATTTGTCATTATATAAAAAGAAACCAAGAGATGGTATTTGAACAGAATTTTTGAACATTAATTGCGTTATTATTTACTTTCATAAGATGGAAGAAAGCTGGTCTGCAGAAGACGAGAAGAACGCTTCTCTGACTGTTGCGGACAGTCTAAGGTAACTTTCGGAGTAAGTAGTTTTATGGTGTGGGCTTGACTTTCAACCCAAGTTCGTACAGACCTCCTATTAATTGAATGGTTCCTAACTTCTGACATAATATTGAGGAATGTTTAGCCACGTGGTTTTCTTCGCTCTTCTCATTGATCAGAGTTTTTCATTAAAGCATGACAGACCATATATCTCAAGAGTTATTAGCAATTATCTAGGTAAAATCGTAACACATATATTAAATTGGTTTCACCTGGTATAGTAAAAAACGTGTTGCATCTTTGGAAAAGTGAATATTCATAAGGAATTAATTAAAAAGTCCTACACATTGCCAAGAAAGTTATCAAAAACGATACAAAACTAAAAGAGTTTTGTAAGATTGAAATTAACTAACATTTTTAATGCCTGGCTTCTTTGTTAACCAGAAGTGTATTGTATATTGGCTTTATGTTCTTAAAAGTTTCCAGAAAATGCTATGCTTTTAACGTTACATTATTACAAGTATTATTAACTATAATTTGTGTATTACTGGAGTTTTATAAAGGTTTCTCTAAACCCCTCACAGTAGACACTTCTAAATTTCAATATACAGGGTGAGCCAATAGTGCGTGGACGGACGATTGCTCCGAAATGCAAAAAGATATCAGTATGAAATTTTGGCCGTCGATTGATGTTAAGCTTGGGCGTATTTCTAAATTATTTTGGATGTTAGTGCCAAACTATATACGGAGTGGCCACACAAAGTTATGTTTTTTTAAATAGGACGCCCTATATATTTTATTACATTCAGGTTGCCCTTCTTAAACGCTTCAAGAAGATATAAGCATATGTGGCCTTTATACTACGCGTTTAGGAAATATGGGGGTTTAAGTGATAAAAATCGACCATCTTTGGGCGTTCAGAGCTCACTTACAAAAGACAATTTAAAAGCGGATTATATTCACTTATTTACTAGAAAATCTAGATTATGCAATAATTATTAATTCTCAACCTGGAGTTGCACTCATATACAGGGTGATCGTTATGCAGATCACTGTAAAATACAGAAATCGATTTTTAGCCGTCGGTACTATGAAAACGTTGTTTTCGACCTTTTAAACGACTGATAAACATCATTTCGCAAGCTCTAATTGTGTCCATCCACAGACTAGTTTCGCCGTTTACGGCTCATCAGTGAGGCTTTGACACAACCAGAGCTCCCGAAATCTGTTCTGAAAAAATCCGGTCTGAAAAACCCTTTAAACATAAAAATTATTACTTGTCTTTTATTGCTATGCCCTTAATAAAAAAAATACGTTAAGTAAACTATATTTACTGAGCAACTATAAATCTTGGCAATCCATGAAAAAAAACTTGACATCCAATCAAGTCAAACGGACAATGTCATTGAGTCTATTAATTAATTAATAATTGTTTAGTTATCGAACCGAAAACTAGTAAAATTAACTAAGTTTGATTAACAATGAGTACTTTTTCGCAAAATGAATTAGATGATATGATTTTTACACTGGGAGGATGTGAACAGAATTGTTTATTAGCCAGCCGATTATACGAAGCGCGATATCCAGATTGCATTCATCCCAAAGTAAAATCGTTAAGGAATATATTGGAGAGATTTACAAGTTCTGGAAGCGTAAATTATACCAAACAGAAACGATACCGAACAAAAACGATAACAAATGACGAAAACGAATACCGGGTTTTGTTGTCGGTAACGGAAAATCCTCCTGTGAGTACGAGAACACTTAGCTATAATTTGAACTTATGTTGAACATCTATCAGACGTATGCTAAGAAGATATAAATTCCACCCATACCATATCCAACTACACCAAGAACTCAAAGAAACAGACTATAAAATTAGATCCAATTTTTGTAATTGTGTGATTTTCCGATGAATGCACACTCCACCGAAATGGCTTTGTTAATCGACATAACTTTCACTACTATTCCGACAATAACCCACACCATTTTCGGGTTCACAGCCAAGAAAAATGGTCAATTAATGTTTGGGCAGGAATAATCGGGGGATATGTTTTTGGACCTTTCTTTTTTGACGGGACGTTGACTGCTGTTTCATACCACCAATTCTTAGAAAACAACTTGTTTGAATTATTAGAGAATATTTCTTTGGCTCAACGCAGAGACATGTATTTTCAATAAGATGGAGCGCCGCCTCATCATGCTAGAACCATAACCAACTTGTTAAATAACACATTCGCTGAGAGGTGGATAGGAAGCGGTGGACCTGTACGTTGGCCTGCCAGGTCACCCGACCTAACACCACTGGACTTCTTCCTGTGGGGTTATGTAAAAGATAAGGCATATGAAACGAAACCTACAATAGTGGAAAATATGAAACATCGTATTCGCAACGTTTTCACAACAATTACTCCTGATATGTTACAAAGCGTTAAAGAAAATTTTAATAAAAGAATTGAGGCGTGTTAGGACAACAGGGTCGACACTTTGAACACTTAATGTAGAAATGAACATTAAGGCTGTGTACAAACAACTTAATTAACTATGTTTTCTATTTTATGGTAATATTACTAAATTATCAAATATTCCGACAATCATTATTAAAAAAAAAAATAAAATTGCATAGAAGTAGACTATACTACATTTATGCCATTTTTATTGCATTCTATGGCCAATAAGATGTCAGTATTCAGTCAGCTGACTATTACGCATTTGCCAAAAATGAATCAGCTGACAGAATACTTTCATTGGCCATTGCATGCAACGAAAATTGTATAAATGCGATGCAGGCTTTAAAAAAGTTTGTAGGCTGAGCCTTACGTATACCCCAAGTATAACGTCTTGGATCAAGAGGTGGACACCGTCGACCCGATGCGTTATTCTTGGGCTGGTCCATTTATCCTTAATAATGATGCCTAACCTGCCCTAATTATAGATGTTATGGAATATCAGGCACAAATGAGGTCAAATATCTCTAAATCTATTAGAGATAGGTATAGGACCTGCTTCATAAAAATAAAAGTTGAGCTCAAGCCCCATATAACTACATCCAAAAAATGCGGTATTGCCATTTGAAAAAATCGAGAAAATCAAGGTTTTCAAACAACGATCACCCTGTATAATAGTACAACTCCACGTTGCGAGTTAATAATAATTGCATAGTCTAGGGTTTCTAGTTAATAAGTCAGCATAATCCGCTTTTAAATTTTCTTTTGTAAGTGAGCTCTGAACGCCCAAAGATGGCCCAGTTTTATCACTTGAACCCCCATATTTCCTAAACGCGTAGTACGGGGTGCTCATTATAAAACTTCATCTAGTTGGCTGTGAAATATCAAAAGAAAAGGATGGAGAAACAAAAGTCCATTTATTTTGATAATGTCATCCTTTTCTGTCAAAATTTCATAGCCCACATATGCTTATATTTTCTTGAAGCATTTAAGAAGGGCAACCTGAATCTAACAAAACATATATGGTGTCCTATTTAAAAAAACATAACTTTGTGTGGCCACTCTGTATATACAATCGTTCGTCCACGCACTATTGGCCCACCCTGTATATATATCTCATAGTGTTGAGGAATCCATGATTCTAAACCGAAAGCTTTAAGTGTTCTACAAATTTATTAGTAATATTTGGAATAGCAGTCCTTACCACAAATCTTATTAAAAAGAGACGAACGAACTTATGCAACCATTTTATCTGCTTAGTAATTACGATGATAACACAAACCCGACTAAAATTCTTGTTAGATATTTCATTAATATATAGCACCATAAACGGCAGCTAATGCACTTGATCTGGCATTCTTTAGATAAACCTGATAAAGAATGTTTTCTTAAAGTAAAATTTAACACAAACATTTTTGAGTCTAAGAGGGGTACTCCGTAGGGGTACCTCTACACTGTCCATTTACAAACGGTGAGCAAAGAAAATGTAAAATTTTAGAAAAATCTGCCTACAATGATTCTTAGACTTTTATCAAATTTTTTAGTGTTCCAGTTTTCCAGTGACAATAAGTCATTTGTAAGGTTTGCTTAAAATCAAAATTAAGAATCGAATCTCAAATTTGAAAATTATCTAGCAAAACTTTGAACAGTAACATTTTTTAAGCTTTTCCTAAAAAGAAAAGTTGAAAACAATCAGGACGTCAACAACTTATCAACAAAGCCGGCTGATGATTTTAAAATTTGGTATCAAGGCTTAACTGATGATTTTAAGAAACTTTTCTTAATAAGTTTCTATTGTATATCTCATAGAAAGAAACCTCTATTTAAAAAGATGTTTTCTAACAACTTTTTTGATTTTTCAAAAACTAAATTACAACAGAAATGTATCTTTGATGAACAGCAGAGTGCCTTTTCACTACCTTGGGAGTAAATGATCCACTTAGTGGCAGTTTTGTTGCAATGTACTTTATATTAGTACTCAAACATGACAGAAAAATTCCTGAGAGGATTGTTTTTGTTTTTCATTTATTAGTAGACAGGTGGCAACTCATTCAATCTCGGATATGCAAACATGATTTAGCAAGCAAATAGCGCTTGACAGATAATAAGTGACGTCAGATTTATCTACTGCTACCCACATAATAAGGGATACATTATATGACAGGAATTTATTAATAGTTTAATACTATTTACGAAATTTGTTGGTGGTGAGTTATCTTTGTTAAATTGTTTAAACCCAAGTCGTGCTTGCATCCTGGTTGTATCATGCAGGTGGAAGGTTCTTCGGTTTTGGTCCTTTCATTAGTAGAAATAAAACAATTTTCTTTCTCAAACTTTCTAAATGTATGTAGACATTTTGATGATTGAGGTTGATTTAACATATCTATCAGTAAAACGCTACAAACATATTAGTTATTAATAAAACATATTCGTAATATCAGGCACAAGAAAATAAGGTACGAGCCTATACAAATAAGGTTTCCATTCACATATTATCTATTTTATATACCTGATTTGAGCTTGTGCTTGATGTTTACGAATCTGTTTCATTATTACTAATGTATCTGTAACTTTTTAGAGATGATGGAAGATTCTAAACAGCATTAAATGCCTGTCTCTTGTCATTAAATTACGTTTGAATTTTGAACACATTTAGGATGTTTGAGAGAGAAACATTTTTTTCCCACCAATCAAAGGACCACAACCTAAAAATCCATCCTCAGGATTAACTAAATTGTAATATTTTTTACAGCCAAATATACAACTGTTCACATGATAATCAATTAACTTGAAATGTACCTAAACTAATTTGTTTGAATATAAAAGCTCCTTGTCATTTTTTAGATTCTGCAACCGCTTAGGAAAGCAGAGGCTTAACAGCAGTTTGAGGCATAAAGGCAGAATAGAACCTTTATACGTCAAATAAAGAGTATACGTATGGGGTGTTCATTTAAAAACCTCATCTGGTAGGCTGTGAAATGTCAAAAGAAAAAAAATGAAGAAATAAAAGTCCATTTATTTTGATTAAGTCATCTTCTACTGTCGAAAGTTCATGGCTTTCTAAATGACGTTCCTCAATGAACACTCCTTATTTACTAAATATCATAACAAATTTTAGGTATGCATTAGGTAGTAGGCAGCTATATATGTGGTTTTTAATATTCATATAATCAAATTTGTGACCGTATTATGTTCATTCATTTTTTATTAATAATAAAATGACACTAGTTTGTTAAATTATTTACAAATTTTTTCCTTACCTTGAGAGTAAATTCTTTACATGTAAAACCCAATCACCAAGCAAAAACAGTATGCAGTTATATTTTATATAGATATTAAGTATCTATCTTAGCTTGATAAAAAAAAGCACTAAGTGATTTCACTTGTGCCACTTGAACGTAGTGAACAATTTGAGTGTTCAATAGATATTACAATAAAATCCTTATTGAGAGCTGAAAATGATAAAATCTTATCAATAAATCGATTAGGATACCGAATAGCGCATTTATCGTTCAATATTAATGCATTATTTTTTTCTTATTTCTAATGAGATAGTTAACGGTCGGAATTTTGTTTGGCTCTCATTACGTTTACATCGCTTCGAACAAATGTTTGCTGCAAGAATAAAATGACGTCACTAGTGCCTTCTTAACAGTTTAAACAATGGGGATCAAATATTTAGTCCGAAATAAAAGAGGTTAATCAAACCGTCTCTTTCACCTGAGATTTCAGAAAAAAATTCAAATGATATTTGATGTTTCGTAAGTACATGAAACATATATTCATATATTTACAACAAACACAGTTGCTCTCTATTGAACTTTGTACTGAAAATGATATTTTGCAAGTTTGTTTCCTTTATAATGCGGTGGCTTCTGCAAAAAACATGGCAGCACCAATAGAAAACCACTCACTGTGATTGCAGGTCCTCTACCTTCATCTCATCAACTGCGTCATCTAGAATTTATAGGTCAGAGCGCAACTACATTACTCCACATTTCAGGAAATTACAACTTCGTTGTTGATGCTTTCTCAAGAAACGACAAAATTAATGTCCCTTGATACCTTCCATTGCAAAGACGATAAGAAAGAGAATCTCGAAAAGCTTCACTTACCACGACCACTTCTCTCTAGACGTACGACCTATATGTTTTTTTTTGAGAAAAGACTCATTTTTTTAAGAAAACTTATCTTCGACAATAGACACAACATTTCACATCTAAGTAGAAGGACAACACACAAGCTTATTCAGAGGCATTTGGTTTGGCTAACGCTAAACAAAGGCATTGCCTTTCGGCGAAAAACTTCATGTGAAAAGAGTAAACATTAGAGGCATATCAAGAACCTTGCAGTCATGTCAGATTATGATTTTAATATGTTTACTTAGTTAGATCACTGCAGCTCTCATGAGGATTCGATTAGTGTTTAATTAGACAAGATCGCTTGTATCATTAGTCACAAGCAATTCCATTTAAGGGCATTTTTGCATCACTGGATCTTATACCACTGGATTTTACGTTTTGAGTATCTTAAATCTAATTTTTCTGATGCAATTTTCACATTAATAGTTTATAAATCACCTACATTCCAATTCAATGGTTGATCGCTCTCTTAAAGCTGCTATCGTGTGAAAAGTGGGTTGATGTTCTGCCTATTGAGCTGCTGGCACTGAGAACGACCTTCAAATAAGATTTGAATGAAGCTAAAGTAGAAATTGTTTATGGAATTGCATTGCGTCTTCCTGGTGACTCTTTGCAGACGTCTAATTCTCAACTTTTACTCGCAAAAAACACGTGCATTTGGTGATGATTCAATTCCTACAGGTTACCATTATAAGAAAGTTTATGTTGTTCACAAAGATCTGTTTAATTAGTCTCACATTTTCTTTAGCGTTAACACCGTTAAGAAACCATTCCAACTACCTTAAGCTGGCCCTTATCAGTTGGTGGATTATACTTTCGATTTGGTCTTCACTATTAACGTATGACGAGTCTCCATTGAACAACCCAAGCCGGCCTTCGGCTCGTTTGCACCAATGGTCGCCGTTTGTCAAGTTTCGAATTTCTCATTGTTAACGAATTAAATTTTACGTGTGTTTTGAACCTTTATTGATCTATAATATGTCTATATTTAATGGACAGGATCGGACCAAAGCGATTTTAAACTCATAGAATTGCTGCCTGAGCTCTGGCTAGAACCAGGCTGTTATACCGGGTGTCCAGTAGAACCCAGGACATAGGAGATTAACATGGGAAATCGCTTTTTATTTTTTTGCGCCTGGACGGTTGATTTGATTGAAAAATTTTAAGAGTAAAGTTGTAGAGCTTATGCTCAGCTATCATCCTATAATTTTTTTAATACCTCAGTTTTGGCTGTTTTTTTGAAAAACGCCTCGAAAAGTGAAAGAGTTTGAATATGGCGCGTCACCCCCGCCGTGCATGTGGAGTATCGCCAACATAGTAATTTCTTATGTCAGGGTCAGAGCCGATTTTCCTTTCTTATTTATTTTGACGGACTATATCATGTAGTAATTAACGTGATTATGCAGTGAAAATATACTCAAATTCAAATTTTTGCACTTTTCGAGGCGTTTTTCCAAACAACGGCCAAAACTGGATTATTGAAAAAATTACAGGATGATAGCTGACCATACGCTCTACTCTTAAAAGTTTTTCAATCAATTCAACCGTACAGGCGCAAACAAATGAAACCCGATTTCCCATGTTAATCTCCTATGTCCAGGGTTGTGCTGGGCACCCGGTATTATAGAGCGAAAACTACGTACAGGTTTTTCTCCCATACCTTTAACAATGAACGGCACATAAAACTGCCTTATCCTTTTGACAGATCACAGTGGGAGAGGTACAAAGGTAAGTTGAACCTGTAATTGTAACTTCAATTGCAATTATAACTTGAACCTACATTTGTAATTTTAACTTACAATTGTAACGTGAAGATACAATTATAACTTAAACCTACGATTGTAACTTGAACCTACAGTTGTAAGTGGAATTCACAATTGTAACTACAACTTGATACCAATAATTGCAAAAATCAAAGTCAAGTTTTGTTCGAAAGTTCGACATTTTTTATTGCCCGATGTATTGTTCCAAATACTTTATTTATTTTTTTTTATAGAAAAAAGCATTTTAAAAAAATAGTAGACTTTGTAAAAAGTTTCTTCAAATTAGGCTTCATCAGTCTAGCAGAAAAACAGAGTGTTTTGTCTTTACAAATTTAACACCCTCGCCAATCAAATTTCTGTATTAATCCAAGCGATGGCTAATTGACCTTTTATGACTTTAGATGTGCAGAAACTACGATTTCTCAAAATCCGGCTGCAAAAGCTGCGAATGCACCGCAGAAGGATCCGCGTTCAATCAGCCGCATTGCAACGCAGAAAGCGGTGTATGCGTCTACAAGGAAAACATGGAGGGAAACCAGTGGCGTGAGTGTAAACCCGGCTTCTTCAACTTGGACTTGGAGAACGAGTTCGGGTACGCTCCCTGCTTCTGCTACTGCCACTCTGTATAATGTATATGTAAAAGAAAACCTGCGAGTGACCAATAAAAACCACCTTCTAGGGTATTGGAAATACGCTTTGGAATCTAGTTTTGCCAAAGGAGTGGAGAAATGGAGCGCCGATGATCAATATGGACGGAACGTTTCCATTAATTACGAAACCACCATTCAAAGTAAGGGGTGTGTTCATTTGGAAACGATTTCATTTCCTTCATATGGCTTGAACCGATCTTGGCTATCGCAAGAGAGATATCAAGGAGGCAGAATCCAGATGGCGGAAGAATAGACCGAACGTTACTGGATAGACAGCCCGCACCTTGTCTACTCAAAGGCGTTCAATCAAGGACCTTGTGAGGACTAACCTGAAAATGACAAAAGACTTATTAAACTTCGACAGACAACAGCTCAAAGCCGCTATCGGCTTATACACTGGGCATTGTCGATTGAAACACCACATGCATAGGAGAGGCCTGGCAAACAATGCTGAATGAATGAATTCATGGAGGATGATGAGACTGTAGAACATCCTGAGTGAATGTCCGGACTTTCACAAAATCTCACTCAAGAATGTGATGGACTTTCTAAAAGGACTGAGTCTTCTGAGTGAACTTTAATTGATATTGAGGCACAATAGATCTCTAGGTCGCGGTGCACCGTCCTCTTGGGACCACTTATTTGGAATCAATCAATCAATCAAACCTCTTAAACACTGCTTAGCTAAGTCTTTTCCAATATCTTTTGACCTCGAACCAAACCTCGAACTGATACAACTGTAGAAGTCGTAGTAAATTTTTCCCACGGTAGCGATTTTCGCCACTCGACTTTGAATGTCTAGACTGGAATTAACTCAAGTACTCGTCCCAATGTCCTGTTGTCCAATGTATCTGCTATGTAATCATAAGGAAGTTTTGGAGTCTCTCAATATGGATAGAAGAGTTGAATCACTCGGTGGGGGCGAAATAACGATTCCTCAATCTTTTTTTCAATTTGCCGACATTTCGACCATTCATTACAATGTTTCTCAAGGCTCTTGATGAAGTAATGATGAGGTGCCATGCTCTTGGGCTACAAAAATTGTAAAACAATGTCAATCTGCCACTAAGCACGTTATATGGACTACAAAAATGGTACAAGCAAGCAAATACGGGCCTTTCTACGTAAAAGACCTTGGTAATAAAAAAGGAAATTTATTGAGCCAGCTTCCATATATCACTTTCAGCCATGGCTAACTCATCGCTTTGGCAATTCTTCTCTTTGCCGGTTATCTGGATTGGTACTTATGTAAATGAACAGCAGCACTCGAGAAAACATATGCAAAGTTTTACTAAACTTTGAAAAATACCATTCATCAGTCCTATTGGCCAATGTGGTGTAAGTCAATGTCTGTATCTCGTTTTGGTCAAAACAAACATTTGGGTCTTGGTCTCACCAAATGGGTCTCTATAAATTTCCTCTCAGAAAGGAGGAGAAAATTCCTTCTCTTAAGAGAAATTCCACTGGAGCAATTGCTGGTCTAGGCACATAATTTCGATTATGTGTGAGCCTTAAACGACGAATATTCTTCAATGTATTCATGCATGAATAGGTTGATACATCCATCCAAAACTGACAGTCTTGATCATAAGTTAACTTCATCTTTATCTCGCTATAGGTATAGCCTAACGCCTGAGATGACGACTTGAAACTCCAACTATGGAAGATCTTTTTTAAGGGTTTCACTGTCCTCTTTATTACAATTTTGCCGCTATTACAAATTACAAAAAAGAACAAAAAGAGCATTGGATTTATTTTAATCGGACCATTCGATCTAGAGTTACAGGCGGTCAAAGTTGGAAACTGAGGAAAATGAGTGAATACCCGCCTGTGGACAATTTCGAAAAAATGATGATATTTTTTTTTCCTGTTTTGATAGGAATGAGTGATATCAATCGAACATATCATAACATAACATAATAAGAGTGAAATTAGTTCAATAAGTGTATTACCAAGTTATATAAGTAAAAGTACCTAAAAATCGATCACTGAAGGGGCTTCTCCGAAACTATTGAACCTACGGGACTTGAATCGGTTTCTTTGAATCGGTCCACTCCTTCTAAAGTTACAGACGAGCAAATTTAGCAATTGCGAAAAAAGATGGAGTACCCCTCTTTTGGTCAATTTTGAAAAAATAATAATTTTCTTTTTGGTGTTTTTGATAGGAATGAGGCGATTTCAATCCTCCATACCACGGGACTTTCTTTGATGAAAAGTGAAAGGAGTTATTAAAAAGAACAAAAAACCGTTGGATTGATTCCAATCGGTGCACTCGATTTAAAGTTGCAGGCGGTCAAAGTTGGAAACTTGGAATTGACCCCCTCTTGGTCAATTTTTTCTTTTGCGTAACATAAAAAAAGTAATTTTTTTGTGATAAACTTTGGGTAATCTTTTTCTCCATTTCTATCTAAAATGTTTCATAACAAACCTATTACCATAGCCAATTATTTTCGGCTTTCTGCAGAAGACATTCCGGAGTACTCCTAATCTCCAAGCTCCAATTGAGCCTCCTTCAAAACGGTCTCAGTCTCACATCAAAAATTCTTCTTCAGCTTTGCCTCGAACGATTCGCTAGTCACTCAGTTACATAAAATATTTTTGTCCACGTCCAATTAATAATATACTGATACTCAGCTTGTTGACAAAAGTTAAGTAGGGCTCATATAGCGTCAGAGGGATATATGAGTTGAAAGTGCGGGAATAACATCATTATTCCCGCTCATGTTGCCTTGGCAACCAGTAGGAGTAGGCAACAACGCAATATCAAATGCCGCAGCGTAAAAAATGCACTGGTGCCACCGGTTTTGCCGTCAAACGCCTAGCGCCCCTCGCCTGCGGCTCGTGACGCAAAGTCCCCCTAAGGGAATAATGGCTATCATAAAAAGCTCGTTTAATAATATACTATTATTAGTTTCATTACGATTTGTGGACAAAATATTATCCTTTAGTCTTGACTGTTTCAAATTAATTTTTCCTAGGCCGAAAGCTTCTCGTTTATGACTATACTGAACTTCCTGTCCGTCAGCACGTTGCCACAAAAATCGTAAAAATTTAATTTTGTTTTGAAATTTGAAATTGGAAGAAAGGACATCTTCATTGCCCGCTATCACGCCAATTTTGGACAGACGAAAACGCAATAGCACCGAAGGAATATGTCTATTCCTTCAGCAACAAGCTGCTTCGTTCAGCTCTTCCCCTGGAACTTTTTCTGTTATAACCTCAGCCATTTATTAAATACTTTATCATATTAGTCAGGTCAGCTATCTTTCTGTAGCTTAACCAGAGTTTTCTTTGGTAGTCTAACTCCCATTCTATTCGGAACAGATTTTACCAAATCCGACAAGGTAAAGACGACCACCTTAGCGAACTTGGACCACCAAGAAAGTTGAGATAATTGATAGTTTGCTGATCCAAAACCTATAGAGCAAATTGACATTTAACACGGTGCAGTCTAATATAGCAACAGTTTTTTTTTTGCTGACCGGGTTTCTTTTCGACTGCAAGACATAGGACTTTTGGGTACCAGTGTCCAACAAGACGTTTCATCAAAATCGGGCTATAGGGCAAGAAGAATGACTTTGAAACGGTATAGTACCAAATACGATAAAGCGTACTGAAACAGCTAAAAAAAGGTTTTCCCACTGCGGTACAGAAAAGGAACGTAACCCTTATTGTAGGATAATCTTCCAAAAATCTAAATGGCAGATGAAAACATAAAAATGGCCCCAGTCCGGGGCCCCCCTTAAGTAGGGAGAGAGTGCGAAGAATCCCCCCGTCGACTACCATTAAGAATCAAAAAGAAGAATGTGTCCGTCAGGGTTGCGTCTTGTATCCGCTGTTTGATCTATACTCGGAGTCCATATTTAGAGAAGCATTGGACGGGCCCCAAGGCGGAATCAAGATCAACGGAACTGTGAGAAATAACATCAGGTACGCTGACGGCACGGTCTTAACAGCAAACAACGCACAAAATCCTTAAAATATAATAAATGAGGTAGTTCATCATAGCGAAACGTTCGGTTTGTATCTCCAAAACCAAAGTACCAGTCTCCTTAAAGACGCCAACAATAGAACCAGTTACTTCGATAAAACACCTAGGAGCTTGACGTTAAGTGTTTGACACAGGTTAGTTCAGGTTAGCCAGTGTATGTCGAGAAAAGGAATGATATCGAGAATTGAACAAGCGAGGAAAACACTTATGAGCATGAAAACATTTTTTTACAAGATCGGACCTTAGTCTAGAACTCAGAATTCGAATGGTGAGATGTTACGTTTTCTCTGTCTTACTCTACGGGTGCGAAAGATGTACAATGGACTCACAAAAAGAGAAAAGAATGGAGGATTTTGAAATGTACATATTGTAGCGTTTTCTTTTTAAGAAAGAAAATCTACTGGCACTCCTTTCATACTTTTATAACACACCTCATACAGTACCATTTTACTTCCTAAGAGAAAAACAATCACTGGGTCATGGTGCCCTCTCACATGTTCGCCCGCTCTGACTGTCGCAGAGTACTTTGAACTATCTCACTAGAAAACAACTTTCACGGAGTACCTTGAACTCTCTAGCTATAAATCCCTAACAGAGGAGGTCCCCGAATGTCACTCTTAGGGCGACGTCACATACAGCGTAATTTGGTTAAAAGCGGAACGGAGCGTAATTTGACAATTGAATTTCAACCAATTAGATAAAAGCTAAAATAGGAATTGACATGTGTAATGACGCTATCGACGTGTGTAATGACGTTATTGACATTTCTGCTCCATTCCGTTCCGCTGTATGTGACGGCGGCCTTAGACATGTTGGTTTGCTGGATTGGTTGATTATGCTGTCCTATATGAGCTTTGCCAAATTTCATCCTTATATTCTCTTATTTTATCAACAGTCACAAATCAGATATTTTCTCTAAATTTTTATCTTTTATTTAACAACAACGGCTGAATTTTCATATTTGGCGGCTCTTTTAATCATTTTCATTCATCCTTTTGACATGTTATTTCCGTTTTGACCAATTTTAAGCCCATGTGGAAAAGGTTAAAACTTTTGATGGTCCCTTTTTCATCTTGACCACTGTATAGGGCACACCAAACCTGTGCCTGTCCCTTAACAGCTACAGCCTGGCCATGTGGCTACATCAAATTTCTCCTATTTTGGGGTCTGAGTATCTAGTTCCTAGTTCCTAATTGTTTCTAAGTTCCAATGTTTGAGTGCTGAAACTCAATACCTTTCTTTTGGATTTTACAACTACCATCCATTAAGCCCCTTTGCGAAGATCGAGCCGTTAGTGACGGTGATGGCTTGTAGGTTTCAAACCGTCCATTATTCCCCAAGAGATGCACTGTACCTCTACCTCAGCTAGTGATAGAGCCCTGTAAGCAGGCCAAATGTTCAAATTGGTAGGAGTAGATTTAATAACCAATGAGTATCTGCACTAACCATAGGTAAGGATTAACACCGTAGTAAATAAAATAATTGCCCAATTTTAATAACTCTTGTTGGTTTTACTTTGGTTTGATCACCTAAACAAATGAACATCCATTACTTTCTATAATAATTTTCTCAATTTCAATATTATAGCCATAACCTATAACCTAAATTGAGTGGCGCCCTACTGACAGGTCTAAGTCAGTTAACTGTATTGAACATCAGCTTTTATGTCATATCGAACCATGACCCTCCACGTACTCAAAGCTGCCGCTCGCCTAGTATGTTTGCTTTGCTAACTTTTACTAACATGAATATAAAGGATTACTAACGACGAAGTACTCCAACGTATGTGCAAACAGAAAGAACTGCTAAACACTGCTGAGAGGAGAAAAATACGAGTTGCCCAGACTCATGATAGAGAGTAAAGTAGAGTGTAAAAGATAAGTAGGAAGACGTCAGAATTCATGGCTCAAAGATCTGAGGAGATGGTTTGACCGCTCATCTACGGAAAAACTTCGTGCTGCTGCTTCTAGACCCACAATCGCCATTTGGATCGTCAACCTTCGGAAGGAGAGGGCGCAATAAGAAAAGTCCTACAAGAGATAACTCTAACTTCGCTTGTGGGGTTTTGCAGCAAAACGTGACCACTAAGGGATTGACATACAAGTTAGTCATTACAAGTTTTAGTTAGTTTCTTCATACGTAAAAAGTTTCTCCTTATCCAAAGAGAAACTCTTGGTTTTCAAGCCGAAGTCGGGACACATTATGGAAACATGATTTTTGTGACATTTTAGCCTCGATTTTCGATGAGGCTAACATGGTCTAGACTTACGTCCTCTCTTAAGACAGTTAAACACAGATACTCTGTCTAATATCTATAAAATGACCAACTTTTCTTTTGAAAGATAGTTTTTGTATTTGTACTTTTGTATTAAGACACTTGACACCTTCATGTCCGATCTTGCAAAAAAATCAGAATGGCCTTCATTTCCATTATACAAGCCAGTAGCCTTCTCCGGGCAGTCGAGTTGCATTCAGTAGTTCTGTGGGCTTTTTTCAAAGATTCCTTAAGTAGGCCAAACTTCGAAAAAGCTCTTTTATAATGACTTTGATCACTCTACAATAGTTTCTGGCCCTGAAGAATTTTAAGTTCAGTAAAAGAAACGGTGAAATAGAAATAGGAGTATAACTGCCTCATTTAACTCTTTCCTAAACACCTAGTTTTTGTATTAAGGCCGATAATTTGATCTTTTTAAAACTTTTAATACTCTAAATTATTTCATAATTCGAAAACTTTTTCCTGACTTTTTTAACTCCGCTCTTAATTCGGAAGCCCCTGAGTAACGAAATAGGCTGGTAAAAAAGTTTTTTTCTAAAGTTTGTAATGTTAATAATTAGGTATAATAATATATCACAATATATTGTTACGGTGAGCGTTACGCTCCGCGACAAAGGAGCTAGAACCTTCGCGTCTCGCGCCGTCCGGGCACTTCAACATGGGACTGTCACGAGTGATTTATTGCTCGGTTTATTTAGAACATAGTTGTTTACGACCGTTTTTTATGTGTCTCGTATTAATTATTTTTCTTCTAAAATATTTTATAGGGCTTTCTAGAGCTTATAAGCCCTAGAAATAAAATATTTTATAGGGCTTTCTAGGCTTTATAGGGCTTTCTAGGCTCTATATATTATAGGAATAGCTCCGCGGTTAGGGTTAGTCGTATTTTAATCGAGCTATAAGTAAGCTGAAGTACCAAACGATAATAGAAGGCTATAAAGTGTTAAGTAGTGAGTTATTTACTAGTCGAATTGTACCTGTGTGTATTTGTGGGATAAATAAATAGTGTTTTCGTGTTAAATCGTTACACTGGAATTATTGAACCCTGAGTTCGCAACAACTGCTCCCGGCTTTGTTTATGTTTTGAAAATTTTCTTTCTTTGTACTTTGTGCCTATTTTTTTATTATTTGTACCGTGTTATGTTATCTATTAATTTTTAATATTAACAATTTATTATGTGATCACCAGTGCCTTGTGCATACTTTTACATTTACAAACTTTCTCATCAAAATAAAATAAATGTGTTTATTTGAAATGTACTAACTCTATCACTATGTTCGATAACTTTTTTTTTACTTTAGTTTTGAATTTTAAAAAATCACACAAATACAATTTCCGACGCGGTTAAAGCAAAATCTCATTTAGTATGGACCACATTTAGTATGGACTATAATTCAGTTAACGAGAACATGGAAGGGTTCCCTTATGTGCCTCCTTCGTATGATGAACAGGTTTGGATAATTTTATTAGGGTTATAACCCTTAATGAAGACAGTGCAGGGTGTAGGCGAAATGAAAGAGAAGAAATTCGTAGACGTCTGGCAATGGGCAATGAGGAAGATTACTACACGTACCGTCCTGGATGGAAACCAAGCCTGCGGGCAAGGTTGCAAAATGGAATGAACTTGCAAATCTGCTTTATGAACGAGACGGCATCGGATAATGAAAGCCCTTCGTCGGACAGTGAATGCCCCCTTACAAATCGTAAGTCGCGACATACCAATTCGAACGAGAAAAATCCTCCCCAAAGGCCGGCCACTTTAGCTTTGCAGCCTTTTGATCAAGCCTCATCATTACAGCAGAACAGTGATTCTTCACAGGAATGGTGCGACACAGCCTGGAGAAGGTTGGAATTCCATTCCCGGAAAACAAAAGACGATTATCCAGGCGAATCTTAACGGAAATGAACGTGGCCCAGTTGCAAGTGATCGTAAATGATCTGCATACGCAAATCGAAACTTTAAACGACCATCTCGTCAAGATGCTGATGAGCCGGGATGACTGGCATATGGAGCAGGACTCGATGCTCGTGGATATAGAAGATTTGACGAGATACTTGGGTGCCAAGGAGCAGGTGTTGAAACAAAACAAATCGACAACGGCAACAACAATCAACCGCAAACGGCCGCTTTCTCGGGAGGCGGCTTTAAACCCCATCTGGAGCGAGTCTCGTGAAGTCTCGTGAAGAAGTAGGCTCATGATTGTACAATCCGCGGCGAAAGGTCCAATTGTTGCGAACTCAGGGTTCAATAATTCCAGTGTAAAGATTTAACACGAAAACACTATTTATTTATCCCACAAATACACACAGGTACATTTCGACTACTAAATAACTCACTACTTAACACTTTATAGCCTTCTATTATCGTTTGGTACTTCAGTTTACTTATAGCTCTATTAAAATACGACTACCCCCAACCTCGGCGCTATTCGCCTTTTATACACAATCCTAAAAATATAGAAAAGCCTAGAATATTTTAGAAGAAAAATAATTAATACGAGACACATAAAAAAAGGTCGTAAACAACTACGTTCTAAATAAACAGAGCAATAAATCACTCGTGACAGTCCCATACTGAAGCGCCCGGACGGCGCAAGACGCGAAGGTTCTCGCTCCTTCGTCGCGGAGCTTAACGCTCACCGTAACAATATCAACATGATGTTCTATCTAAAAAGCTTCCAATATAGAATCCTGCAACTTTTGTGCTGAAAAAAATTTTCTAAAATTGTGAATAACTAATAAATATAAAAAGAGTATTACCATTTATACTGTTTATATTACATTAACGGATTAAGTTATGTACAAAAGTATTGTAAAGGCGTGAATTTGGGATTATTTATGTTTTTAAAAAATATTGCTACAACATAGGTGTTATATTTTTTAACTTAGTGAGATGCGAAAAGTAGGGCTCGAAAATTTCTTAGAATTTATTAATAAAAAAAAAAAGATTTTTTTTCAAGTAATTTTGTAATAATCCTATTTAAGTTTTGTTAAACCAAATACTATTATTAAATACTGAGCAATAATTATCTGTCTTCCTTCGTAGCATACCTATATCTATAAAAAAAATGTAGAATCTTCAAATTGAACTATCGCTTACACTTCTGTGAGAAGAGTTGCTGAATCTCCCTTGCATTGCTCTACTGTGGCCTAAAAATTGCAACCTGATGATGTTACCAATAATCTCTCAATAGTTCATTTAATAGATGTGCGCTAATTCATTGAATAAACCACTAATGAGACCCTATTCCTTATCCCTCATTGATGACACATTCGCTCTAATAACTAATGCCAGGTGCGCGTAGCTAAATCCCTGTAACATTCCTATAATATATTTTGACCTACATAATTCTTAACGTAGGTAGGTACCGTTCCATTTCTTTCGTATCTATAACCCACCAATATTTGCTCGAAACATCTGACGCGATTTGATAAAAAATTTCTTTCTTTGCTGGAAGAGGGTTTTGCGTTCAGTGTCGGTAATACGATGACGTGCCAAACATTTTTGACTTAATTGTGTATTTAAAACTGAAACCCGTAGAAATACACACCCTGTGTGTTCGTAATATTGACTATTGGTCATTCAAACGTTTATCAATTACCGGAGACAGATATGGGGGTCTTGTTTTGTGGCAGAAATGTGACATTAATCATCATTATTGCTTTTATTGGATATTTGTGCAAGGGAGGGTGGTATTGGCAGGTGCTGTAGGCTACAATAGTGATTGGTTTTTTTAGAGTGCTCGTATATGGTAAAAGATAGAAACAAATTCTCATTCAGTGTTGTTTAAATTAAGGTTTACTTATTACGTTTTTCAGTGGAAAGTGGTTATGTCTCTGATAAAGGAGCTTGTAAGGTGAGTTTATACATACTCGTCTAACATTACTCTACTATTACTCTTAAGGTTCTTAAGATAGTTTTGATTATTAATGTCTGCCAAAAACTGATCAGAACAGAAGTGGTTGCAATAACCATTTAGGAATTTACATCGTTCTTTAAGTAGAAGTAGGTAAAAATTACTTTGCTACGCCCATGCTCTGCAGTAATGAAGCCCTAAATTTTCAAAGCTCGTAAAATGATCCCAAATTGTTTTCGGAAGGTCTGCCACCGATAAGAGGCCCCAAAGAGCTAAGTTTACTTTCTCAATGTTGCGGTGCGGTTACTACAAATTAGGCCTTATCTTCTGAGATAACTCTTAAGTTTACATAGGAAATCTAGAGAAGTGACGTTTAGTCAATGCGGTTTGGCGATATAAACCGCATTTTTCAAGAGAATTGTGTCGATATTTGTAGTTAGCTAAAGCAAATACGTGAACATGATTCCTGAAATTATTTCGCATTACACATTTTCTCAATGCGCAATTTTTTTGCTTACTGATGGTGATAGGTAAAATTACAAACTTGGAAAGAAGTTTTGTGTTATGGTGAATGGGTTTATATACATAAGTAAACCGAAGATTTTGATGGCAGTATTGTAAGTACATACTTGTGCAATTAAGCTAAAAATGGCGTCATGTAATCTTTTTAGATATGTATCTTGTATATTTTGGTAATTGTTTGCAATAAAAGCACTAAATAAATTTTTGCTTCTTTCTTAAAAAAAATTGTTATATTATGCTCAACAGCAGAGAATTAATACATAATCCAGGTGCTTGTAAAGTTTATGTCTTCTCATTTTTTTTTTTTTTTAATTGTAACTTACGTTCTATAAAATAGATTAAAAGAAAAAAAAAATTGAATGAGCCACTTTTCACTGGGAAACAAGAAAAAATAAATTGACAATATAAAATATACTCTCGAACCTGACATATAGGGTAAAATATAGAGGGTTTTTCATTAAGGGTGCCCACAGGCCGTATCTTGGAAACTAATTGGTTTAGAAGATAGAGAAAAAAGTTTTGATTATTAAAGTGGACATGAGAAAATCCTGGAAATTATTTTCAAGTTCCTAATTTTGCCACAAGAGGGCGCAATTAGAAACCAAATGATACAAATCAATTTTTTTTTTTTGAAAATTGTAGTTTTAAGGTATACCTTGGGCAACATTATTAGAAAGACTGGACAATCGTGCAACATTTTGAACTGACTCTCGTAGATGTACTGTGCTCAATAAGAGTGGGGGAAACAATTGAAAGTGAAATAATCAAAATCCTTGTAACTTTCAAGCCTCATATCCGATTTTAGTAAATTTGGTCTTGCTTGGAAGATAATTGCCATTACTTTTAACTGTGGTATCCAGTGCTAAACGATAGTTTTTAATAAACGTGCTAGACGGCGCAATTTCAAATTAAAGCGGTTTTTTTGGTTTTACACCAAAAAGTTAAATCATTCGGTATAAGTTTTATATCATAATCGGAAAGTAGGTTAAATTTGCAACAAAAAAAGTTAATATTCCAATAACATATTTTTTCTCCTTTCGGTCCTATCACTTCAAGACTGATTTTTATTACTTATTTGAATAAATGATTGTTTTCATAATTCCTTAATAAAACATTCCGTTACAACAATTATTGTTTTAAAACATGATCGATTTGTAGGCTTGTCACTCAGTATAAAATATGTCACTATTTTATCCTAAACATATCTGATTATTGAAAACTTCTACCTAATTTAAGCATACTTCTAATATAATGTTTTACAATATCAATCTAGATAGCTATGAAACAAAATCGGCAGGTATCCATGGAGACCAATAACATTGGTTGTCAGTTGATTCAATTTTGACAAGTTTCGTATTGCGTTGACAAAAAATTCATTCTTGTTGATTCCTTTTAAGTTTCTTCATAGCTAGGCTATTATTATCAAAACTTGCACTTCATCCTTCAAACATGGCTTATACCAATTCCGAAGCTTTCGACATGCTTTCTGTATATTTCGAATGTTTGCAAAATGCACCTATTGCGGAACGTACATATGCTACTAGATATCCAGCAAGAAGGCATCACAGCAGAAAGGTATTTCGCCGATTGGCAATACGTTTACGGCAAATGGGAAGTGTGCGACCCATTCCAGCTCCCTTCAGAAGACATGTAAGGCATGAGGACAGTATTATCAATGTTCTTGCGTACGTGGAAGTGAATCCGCATTCAAGCACAAGAGAAATTTCCGCAGACATCGATATAAGTGCCACTTCGGTGTTTCGGATATTAAAAAACTTTAAACTTTACCCTTATCATTTAGTATTACACCAGGCCTTATCAGAATCAGGTTATGAGAGACGGCTAGATTTCTGTTGTTGGCTAAGACAGATGTGTTACGAAAATCCTCAGTTCCTCTCCTTGGTTTTGCGGAGCTACTTATACAAGCTGTGGCACAGTTAACTTTCACAATATGCACTACTGGTCAGTTACAAATCCTCACTGGATGCGTGAAGTGGATCAGCAAAATAGATGGAGTGTAAACGTGTGGTGCGGAGTTTTAGGAGGCAGAATTATCGGACCATTTATTTTGAATGGAAATCTAAATGGCGAAGCGTACTTAAACTTCCTACAGAATGAATTGCCTACCCTTTTAGAAGATATTCCTCTCGATGTTAGAGCTTCAATGTGGTATCAACATGATGGATGCCCGGCAAATTTTGTTCAGAGAGTTCGCAATTTTTTAAATATAGCTTATCCTGATCGCTGGATTGGAAGGGGTCGGGTGTTTCCGTAGCCGCCTAGATCTCCGGATCTAATTGTTCTAGACTTTTACTTGTGGGGAAGAATAAAAGACATTCTTTATACAACGCGATCGACCACACGAGAAGACATGATAGAGCGAATTACGAACGCTGTTAATTCGATTTCACGAGCTGAAATTGAAACGGCTGTACTCAGTACCAGAGGGAGAATAAATAGTTGTATTCGGGAAAACGGGGGTCATTTTGAACATTTATGAAGTTTTTTAGGATTATTCTGTAATAAAATTGAAAAAAGTTTTGTTTGCAGAAATAACTCCGGGACGAATAAAGATATCGTATTGGGATCTTACATTTTTTTGGTGCAAATTTAATCTCCTTTTCAATTATGATAACAAAATTATAAGTAGCGAATGATTTAATTTTTTTGGTGTAAAACCAAAAAAACCGCTTTAATTTGAAATTGCGCCGTCTAGCACGTTTATTAAAAACTATCGTTTAGCACTGGATACCACAGTTAAAAGTAATGGCAATTATCTTCCAAACAAGGCCAAGTTTACTAAAATCGGATATGAGGCTTGAAAGTTACAAGGATTTTGATTATTTCACTTTCAATTGTTTCCCTCACTTTTATTAAGCACGGTACATCTACAAGAGTCAGGTCAAAATGTTGCAGGATTGTCCAATCTTTCTAATGATGTTGCCCAAGATACACCTTAAAACGACAGTTTTCGGAAAAAAATTGATTTGTAATATTTGGTTTCAAATTGCGCCCTCTTAAGCGGCAAAATAAGGAACTTATTATTAGCAAATAATTTCCAGGATTTTCTCGTGTTCACTTTAATAATCAAAACTTTTTTCTCTAGCTTCTAAGCCATTTAGTTTCCAAGATATGGCCTGTGGCCACTCTTAGTGAAACACCCAGTATATTTACAGCGATGCCAAACCTCGGAGTTCATCATTAAGTGCAATTATATGGTCACATCTACAAACGAAATTAAATAAAATTGCAAAACTATTATTAGAGAAATTTAAAAGAGTTATTAATTTAACACATAATTTTCGCGACTATGACCAATCAAACACTGTGACTGGATATGTGTATAAAAAGTGGTAACTTAACCAGGAAAATTATAAGTGGACTAACCTGAACTAATCGAACCTAACCTAAACGTAAAAAAGTGTAACTGAACTATCCTAATTAGGAAAACTAGAACTGGACTAACCAGACGTAACCAGACCTAACCTGAACTAACCGAAGTTAAATTGATTTAAAAATTAAATTAATAAAAGTCAAATAAAAATCATCAAAATCATCTTCATTCTTATACAATTCTCTACCCTTAACATAAAGCAAAAGGTAGGAATGTTCTTGACCGACAAATGTGACAACTTGTGAAGTTTTAACACCCTTCATATGTAGTGTATCCTAGTTATAAGGTTTTATTTGCCCTAAATATTTTATTTGATCTTTGACCATGACGCGATGATGTAAAAAAGATCACAAATCTAATTCCTGACGTTAATGAGTGATGATACGTGACTTGAAACCTTTTTATTAAGACATTAATCTGTAAGTACCTAGCTTCATACGATTCTACACCTCGATACGATTCACCACCAGCCATTAGGTAATATCATGTTTTAGCCCTGATGAAGATATTAAAAAATATCGAAAGCTTGGAAGGTTTGAAGTTTTAATTATCCTTCGCCCAGACCGACAACCCAAGAACGTCACAAGTTGTCTTAACATAAAGAGTACGTAGAACTGAACTAACCTGAGCTAACCCGACCTAAACCAAAAAAAGTGTAACTTAACTAAACTAACCAGGAAAACTAGAAGTGGACTAACCTGAAGTATCCTGACCTAACCTAACGGAAGATAACCTGATTCAAATATTAAAATATAATATCTAATCTAATAATTAATACTCCTAACATAAAGAGTTGAACTGAACTTATCTGAGCTAACCTAACCTAAACGTAAAAAGTGTAACTGAACTAACCTAACCAGGAAAACTAGAACTTGACTAACTAAAGGTAAAGCAACCTGAATAAACTGAAGTTTACCTGATTCGTGACCTGTTCTAAAAATTAAAAAAAAAGCGGGCCTTCACGTGAATCTATTTAAAATAGACTTGTATCAACTGCCGACGGGATATTTATTTTCGGAGAGATTGAGATCGGCCAAAGACCGCAGAGATCCCTCTGTCAAGAAAGTCAGCAGTAGTAGAGCACGCTCTCTCCGGTCACGACATCTTTTTCAACGAGGTGGATATCTTATATCAGTCGCAGCGTTTCTATCCGAGAGTAACGAGAGAGGCCATTGAGAGCTTTAAACACCACAACAATTTCAACAGGAAGGAGCAAA
Source organism: Taphrorychus bicolor (assembly GCA_951812265.1). Classification (NCBI taxonomy): domain Eukaryota; kingdom Metazoa; phylum Arthropoda; class Insecta; order Coleoptera; family Curculionidae; genus Taphrorychus; species Taphrorychus bicolor. The sequence continues at coordinate 28,113,288 of OX638297.1, forward strand.
TTACGTATCTAAATGTAGACTGGAAGCGAGTTCACTACCCCCACCCCAGTCCCTCCATTGCAGCGCAACGGCGCCGGCGGAGGAATAAACACCACGGAGCTCACCACAGTCGAATCAGTCAACGTCGGGAAGCTCGGGAGATCACTTCGCCCATTGTCTCATCGTCTTTGATAATGTCTACCGCAGCTGTAGACGAAGCGTCAAGTAGAAATTCTATTGAATCACGGCTTCAAAGCCCGCAAAACACTTTAGATTGTATTTTGTCCGGCCGTGAAAGCCTTCACAGTCTTATAATTTATGACCAGTTCTACAAACACCAGTAGTAGGAAAAAAAGTAAAAACTGTAGTGATAATGAAAAATAAGGATGTATTAGAAAAAATTAAACCCAAGAAAAACCAGAGTTTGCGAAAAACAATTCAGAATTTAAAGTTATTATTTAAACAAAGTATATTAAGGCGGTGTGGATAGCATCAGACAACTTTACCTTCGTACGGCTCAAATTTTTCACTATCTTTAGTTTTAGTAATATGATGGGTTATGCGGGAATAGGATCACGAAATGACGAAGACAACTATTTGAATTGGTCTACGTTTCGCAGATATATTTCTGCATCTTCAGGACGAATTCGGCTTTGCCTTCCTTGTTCCTAAATTTGCACAGCACTTTAGTACAGCAGAATTTGGAGTAACCATATTTTGGAGTAGGCAAACAAGAACAGAAGAGTGACAATTACAAACACTTTAAAATTTGATTTAAAATAGTGATACGACACAGTTAAATCCACAGACAAACAGACAGACAACGCTAACGATATAGGTTTAGGATGTCGATCGATCCTCGAATTAGCCATTTTTGAACTTGAGGATCGATAACAACTACCAAATTTAGTTTTAGTCTTCACTATAGCCGTTTTTCTTTACTTTGTCCGCATCTTTTTTTTAACGATTTCTAACATCTAGTCTACTGCAGCTCCATAATTCGTTTGTTTGGCATTACTGTTCATATTCGCGGTTAGGTTAAGTACTAAAGTAGCACATTTATTTATTTCTGTTGGTATTGAAAGGGTATTGAAATGTTAAAGCTCTCCTTAGTTACTTGGTTATTTTACATTCAGTAGAGAATTGAATTAAATCATCAAGGTTTCCACTTGGGCTTCCACTAGTCACTAAAGCATTACGGTTTTCGCAGAAACATTTATGATCATTTTTCTGTCCTTGAATGAGGCAAACGTTCTGCAGTTACACGAATTGTTGGATTGACTCTGTTCCTACTTCCTTATAGCTATACAATCAAAATTTTTTTTTCATACCTGTAGCATTCAACAAATAAATCTCACCTTTTTCGATGCTCTTTGATGATTAAAGGAGCTCCTTCATCCCATGATTCTCTAGTTTAGTGAAAAAAAGAGAGGTCTTCTGAGCAACTTCGTTGCTAGAATTTTCACGCTGTCACTTCACAAGTTTGCCATACCAGAACGATTTTAAAGCCAGAAATTGGAGCTCCCTGGAATGTGGAAGTATTGGTACTTTAATATGTCCTATTATTTTTCGTTTTGGAAGAATCAGAGGTACTGGTTTCAGCGATGTTACCGATGTATATACTCTTGTTTATTGTTTTGTTAAGAAAAATAAAATAATTGTAGAGAGAAAATGGGCCCCTAGAACTGATTTTACCTTTAATCATACAGTTTTTTATGGATAATCGATGTCTGGGTTGAAAACGTAGACACAGAGCATCATAAGACCACGAGACAAGTTTAGCTCGTTACTTCAATGTGAGTCACGGTCAAGACCAAGATCGGTCGAGACGGAGACCGAAATAGGAGAGTCTTGGTCTCAATATAAGAGAGCGAGAACGAGACTTAATTGTAAATAAGACTAAGACCGTGACTATTCAACGACAAAACGTGACTATGTAAGTCTCGGTCTCGTGAAGCTGTAAGTACTTACAAACAACCTTCACCAGGTTTACTATCTTTGATGCTGGGTTTTTTAACATATCTGTCTTTGAAAGCCCAAGTCTATACAAATTCTATTTTTTTAAATCCATCTTCTGTTTTATTTTTTTCCTTGAATATAATATCGTTAATTCGACCTTTTGTTTCCTATTTGACTTTTAAATAATCTCTGACTGTTGTTTTATATTATCTATAAGGGTTGTTTTTGACTACAGTTCCTTTCTGGTTTCTTTGAGTAAAGCTTTTTTGGAAAAGACCAGGAATGGGGTAATTTGGCTAATGGGAATAGACAGGGTCTGGACAAACTCATTTCGAATTCAGTATTAAACAAGGTGAGTTTTTCGATGTTTATTGAAGAAATCTCAGAAACTAGCAGGGCTAGTAAGTAATAAATGAGGAAAGAATTACAGATTTAGTAGGTCAATTTAAAAGCGCTTTTTGAAAAATTTTATTAGAAATTAGTTAGAAAATAGAAGTATAACTAAAGGCATCAAACGACAAGTTTTTCCTCGAAATGGAACTAACCTGATGAAGTTTATGTTTAATTAAACGAAACGTCGACTCTGGTCATTCAAAAGGCATTGCCGTTATTATTTATTTGGAATAATGTAGTGGTTCCACTTTAGTATTCAATCCAATAGTAGATTATGTCACTAGGAGTAAAAGTCGGTCTTTTCGTGCTGAGCCCAGAGATTGACGGCCGAAGCGAAGCTGAGGCCTGCAACTGGGCGAAGCACAAAAAGACCTTTTACTCCGAGTAACATATACTATTTTTTTTTCAAGCATGCAGGAAATAAGTCTATTTCAGAGTGATTCAGTTTTGCAATTTTGTCTCATCCTCTTTAAGCGGGTTTAGGTACTTACTCAATAAGTGTTGTATATAAATATTATGTGTTGGAACGGTGGTTTTCAATGTTCAGTGGTTTTAACGGTATTAAATCATAACCAATGGTTTAGGTAAATTATGGTAAACTAAAAATTTGTAGCATTATTATCAATACTAAATTAATAAAAATCACATTGACAGATAAATATGATGACGCGCATGACAACCAACGACATTTAACAGAATTCGAGAACCTATGCGATTTCGACTAAAAACGGTTTCGGGTGGTGCTCTCGAGCGCTCTGAGAGTATTCCTATCCTTTGTTTTTTCATCAAGAATGTAAAGATGACAATAAAATGGTTTGTATATGCGCCACCACGACAGTAGCGGTGACTTTTGACTTTACTTTTACTGCCTAGGACTTTTTTGCTACTTTTTTGGTCTCAGGATTAGAAAGCCCACTTTAGGTGTGCGAATGGAGAAAACAAATGAGGTCCTTTTAGTCCGCTTGAAAAAAAAGATATTTATTGAGTTGGGACTAATTCTGTCTTCAAACTGGAAGAGAGACAGGTTCCAGTTTTATGAATTTCTGATGTTTCTTACTCATCTATCTGATGGGTTACTTCCGGTGTTGTTTTTCATTTCTTTGATTTTGGTATCTTTTTAGACATCGCAAACAGCCCCTTTGAATGAGGTGTTGATGTATGCTTTAACTCACACATAATTAAGTTGTTGGCTTTTAGCACCTGATTGTGCAAAAATGTATACCTGTTTGAGATGTAGATATTCCTTGTGTGCTTTTTAAACTTAGAATTGGGCCAATGCCATCGGGTGAAAGATCCTAAAATTCTCGTCCCTTGTACCTCACACTAGAACAATAGATATGATGAAGTAGATTAAGGGTGGATCTTTCAATTCCTGTACCGGTAGCACGTCAAGGGAGTTTTTTTTTATTGATTTTTTTGATTAGTGAATTTTTATACGGGGTGTTCATTATAAAACTTCATCTAGTTGGCTCTGAAATGTCAAAAGAAAAGGATGGAGAAACAAAAGTCCATTTATTTTGATTATGTCATCCTTTTCTGTCAAAATTTCATAGCCTGCTAGATGAATTTTTTTAATGAACACCCCTTACTTACAGTGCATTTCCAAATTTATGCCTAAAAATTTATGAAAAATAATTTTCTATGATAGAAACAATGGAATCTTTTTCACTAAAGTAACCACTTTTATTAAGGATGAAAGATTTTTTTTATTCATAGAGAAGCAAGATAAACAATGTTACTACAACTGTCTAGAATTTCCGACTTTTCCGATAAGCAATTGTGATCAACTTGCGAATAAAAAAATCTACTCTCCCAAAGTTTCTACTTTACTAATAGGTAAAGTAAAAACCGTCAATCAAACATAGTTCCACGGAAACTGTGTTAAAAGTTTATAATAACTTGTACTATTCTGGTCTTTAATAACGTGGCCCTTTTAAACTAAACGTAAAGTTAAAACGACTACTTCCAGAAGGAATTTCTGACTACCACTTTGGTAAATTTCATGTTTTCTAGTTTCCTATTTTCCTTATTTATCTGGCGTCTTATTAAAATATTAGTTTATCAGTTAGATAAAACTCCTGCTTATTTCAAAACAAAGCACACTGAAGTTTCTTAGTGCACAGTTTCACTTGAAAACGAGCAGAGATTCCACTGCTCTAAACGTCGCGTAAAAAACTCAATAAAGACAATGGAAGTCCAAGATATTTCACTTAATTGTACATCATTGTCTACCACCTTTAAACAAACGTTCTTCCGTTTTATTGGAGATAATATTTCAGTTTACGTTTAAAGCTTCGAGATGCTCTATTTATCAACAATGAAACTAAGGGTGACTTTTACAAGTTCAAGTAAAACTTCAGATTGAAGATAAAACACCAGACTTGATGTACATTGTATTGTTTACCTCAAAGATAAACAATGCAATGTAGGTGATATCTGGAGTTTTATCTTCAATCTGAAGTTTTACTTGAACTTGTAAAAGTCACCCTAAAACTACTTAGATTAATTCATAACTTTTCAGCTTTTGTTACTTTTCTAAGAGCACCGCCTACATTTTTTTTCAATTATGATTCATTGGGTACCAAGTACGTAAGTTCTACTTTGCGTCTGATAAAAACTTATTCCCTGTTTACTTTCAACATGCCCGTTTCGTTAAGCAAATACTTGACTAATGTGATGTTCTTTATTTACATGACCACGTACATAATTATTTACGTAAGATTTCATAAAAGAAATTTGAAGAAATTGCCGTATGGGAAAATCCTTTTTTACTATACGAAGCCCTGTTCACTATGTGCGTACTAGACTGAGTGCTTCTGCTGCTGCTGTGGCCGCAACTTCAACAATAACAAATTCCACTTAAAAAGCGATGAATAACCAACGAAAAGTGACTACACACATGACTAATTCCCCATTTAATAGCACGCGGTGGTACCCGACCGACCGAGTGCCCGGTACCTACAATAGAAAACATCACAATGGCAATTTACGTGACGTCGTTTTGTGCGTTCCGCGTTTCATCCGAACTGCTCCCGTACTCTCCTTCAACCTTTTTTATTGGTCTCAATTAGTCTTAATTTTTGACCATCCTGTGGGTGATTAGAATCGAAAAAGGGAACGAGCCCTCATTTGGTGAAGATTTATGAAGTGCCCGGTAGTGCGTCGCGGAATTAGGGCGCGTTCACATTGTTCCTGTGGTTGCGCTAGTTCGGATCATAGATAACGTTTTACGCGCTTATTGGAGGATTTTTGCCGCCAAAATATGGATTATGGCACCGTCAACAGATCACAATTTTCCGAGCTAGTGAGGTAGGATTAGTTTGAACAAATTACAAAATTTTTAATATACTAATTTGAAATTAGACCATTTCAAATTACGCACTTACGATGGAAATGACATTTAAGTTCGTTAACTCTTTTGCGAAATTCAACCTCGCCTGGATTATCTCGAAGAGAGAGAAAGAAAAGAGACTTGGGGAAATAAAATAGAGATGAACTTATTTCGATGTTGAGCAGGAGGTTCAACTGGCTCATAGCTGAATATGTAATTTGTATATGCATTTCAGGAATTTTTTGAAATCCAACTCGTTTGTTTAATCATTTAATCAAAGTTTCGAACTCTCCCAATTAAATTGATAAATAGGGTTTTTCACTGATTCACTGGGTGGGCACCGAACAATGTATTATAATTATATCTGTTACTAAATTTCATAAAGATGTGCAGAAATACACTTTTATAAGTTCAAAATACACAATTAGATATTTTTGATTCGGAAAATACACTGAAGTAGACACTCACTAGACACTCAGTTCATACTTCAGTGTCACTAGCCTAAAAACACAACAACTTTGCAAACTTATTTTATTTACGCGTCCAAGGGGACATTTTTAAGTAGGTAGGCTATAACGTTATGTGGTTATGCTTATTGTATGCTTATTTTAATGTTTAGAATGTAATTGTTTATGTACGCTTTAATTAACCCGTTTCTAGCTCCCAAAGTTTTTTTGGCCATAAGAAGTGCACGATACTTACGATATAGATTTTATTTCTCTTTTAGTATCCCATGAAAAAGATAGTTATATTGTCTTCTTCCGCACATGCTGTCCATATGTAACTTCTTAGGTTGGCTTTAAGGATGCTATAATCCAGTGGCGCACTCAAACTGATATCAACAAGAAACGTTTAAATGGAGATTCATGTCTTAAGTATCTACATCTTTTGTTTTTTCTTTAAAAAAATCTTGGTACATAGAGCTGAATTTTAGTTTTTCTTTTGAAGAAGAAAACCATAAATTAGTCGATGAATTAGTTTACCTCACCTAGTGTTTGTTTCTTTTCGATGTTAGCTATAATATGTCCCATAATATTTACCTTTATATAATCTATGTGGTAAATTTATAATATTTACAATGGTTTCCTACGTTAGTTGCGTGAATCACTAGGAAATAGACACATGACTAGTTGTGATAAAGTAATTAAATTGCACAGAAGTCCATGACAGAGATTTGATGTACCTACCTATACTCTTGATCTACTGAAAAAAGGCGATCAACCCGTTAGTTTATAGGTTATTTAAAAATAGCATATCTAAGATACACTTAAACTATGCATCAATTTTGTTAGGTAGACACTATAATTATTTTTATATAATTAAAGTTATGTAATGGGCTTTCTGAAAAGATTCATAGTCTGCCTAAAGAAGTACAAATGTTTTCCGCACGCTCTACCCCGATCACTTCTCGGACAGCGTGGGCACCTGTACCAAGATGAAAGTACATCTTCTTAACTCAGGCGTAAGCCATGCCCATGGGGGTTCCGACCAATCGCCTTGGCTATCCATGATTTACTAAATGTTGAACTAAAGCGTCTAATCAATAGTGGAATCCTCAGTCAAAATGATCCGCACCAATCGGCGATGGCCCCAATAGTCACACATTAATGTCAACTACCTTATTCTATGTGTGGAAAAAATTGTGGCAAAGCAAAAACATACCTTCCATTAACTTGTTCTGGACGAGGCTAGTAGATCATTGACCATGACCGCGGCCTCTATCAGCTTCGGCCTCAAACCGAACCCTTGATCTTGAAACGCATTATAGCATTGCTTATGTGAAATCAATGGAATTATCGTGTATCTGGACAAAATCCTTATCATGGATTTTAATTACGAGAAACAAGATGCATGACTTTATGAGATTTTTCAATGATTGCAGGAATGGAGTTTCTGTCTCATCCTTCAAAAGTGCAAATTTTACACTCATGTAACATATCTCGGAATCATCGTCACAGCTAATGGTATCTGTGCTGATCCGGCTTCAACAGAAAATGTGGAGAAATTACGCCAACAATCAAATCAAAAAGAGGTACAATCTTTCCTTGAGGCCTTTTGAAGAACTTTCCAGAAAGGATGATGCACTGAAATCAAAAATAGGATCTTCCCTTCCAAGCAGTTAAGGAACTTTTCTTCTTGCCCACTATGATCCTAGACAAACATTAAAAATTGTTGATGGTGATGCTTGTAAGCCAATGCATCTAGATGGAACTAAAAAATCAGATTTTCATATTTAAAATTTTGGAAAAGCTTTTGCAAAGCAAGGCCTTGCCAAAATCGCTGCCCTAAAATCCTCGAACACCAAAAGTCTTAACAAACATACTGTAGCACTCGTCGGTTATTATTTCAAGATTCATTAAATCAAGACACACGATTTTGGTCAAGCAGATGATCTTTCAAGGTTTTTTTACATGTTTTATAACTCCAATTGGCTCTTCACGATTTAAAGTAACTGGGGATTTTCCACAAAATGGCTTTATGTGCAGAGGTAAGGTGGTTAGGCATCCCAATAAGCAGAACCTTGGGGACGCCCAAGCAAAACTCTATGCTCCGAAGACTATCTGTATTTAAATGTCCATGATAAAATCTGCCACAAGCAGGGGTCCACCTGAGCCTGTCAAGGTTTTCATTCAAAAAGGCGACTTTTACCTTGAGCGAGGAAACACAAAGTGTGCCCCTCTGAGTATCTTTAAATCCCTTGATTCTTTTAAATTGCTAAGGCTTAGGGCTAAATTTAATTCTACTACAAGTTGGTAGACTTTTTTTTATCTTACATATTTCTTTTCATGTTTAATTTATATATCTGTTTTTTTCTTAGTTAATCTTTTATTGGTTTACCACCTCTCACTTCAACAAAAGAATCAAAACAGTGGCCATTCTTCTTCTAACAAAAAGTTATCTTACTTGTTTTGAGATTATCTTCTGTATATCTCATATCATTTTCTCGTTTGCTTTGTCATTCTATTAGTCCGATTTTAACTCTTTGAATGTAAGGTCTATTTACATTTCAATTGGTTTCTGATCCTAAATATTCAAGTTAGCGCTTTTATTTATTAGCCTTAATACTCTTTTTTTTTTACCTTGTTTCTATAGATCGTCTGTGAAATTAAATAAGTCTACTTCGCCGGACAAATTCTACACTTTATTGAAAACGCCTAGTACTTTGTCTTTATTACACATTTTAAGAGTATTTTTCTTCTGTTTTTTTTCCTATTTGAGTCTTTTCATTTACCCCAGTTTCAATAAAAGTGATCTTGACTTGTTATCTTTGAAACATTAAATTGATTTGTCAATTCGTCTTATTTAAGACGTTTTAGTTCATTCTGCAATAATATTTATAGTGTGAATTTTTTACTAATCTTTTTCATAGCTTTTTGTGTCTACTTTTTATTCTTATTTTACTCTTAGTCTCTTGCAATTTCCATTTTAACATTCCATTCATCATTTTCAACATATCATATTTTTTGCAATATAATTTTAATGAATTTTAAAATCTGTTGCTTTATCTTATTAAAATTTTGATGGTTAAAATTTTCAATCTTTTTAACTGGTTTTTATCTTTATATGTATATTTATATTTTTTGCCCGTACTTTACACCTGGAGGTTTTCGATACAATAATAAAATTATTCAAGTTGTGTAACAATCCCTCTTAAAAATCGTTTTTATCTCCCTAGTGCATCTGTTTTCCTCAGGTCTTAATTGGTCATTCGCTATTTTTTTAATTCTCGTTCCCTTTATGTGTTTTATTCTGTTTTATTTCTATACTCAGATAGGTATATAGATTTGCCTTTGTAACCATTTGTGATCAAAAATAGCAAAAAAAATTTCTTTCTATTTAAAGGGGGTGTATTACGACTTTTTTCTCAATTCTTAACTTTGACCTCCTATAATTTGGGAAAGTCACAATCGATTGGAATGAATCCAACTGTTTTTCCTCTTCTTTGATATCCTCTTTTACCGCCCACTATCAGAGGTTCCGTAGGTGCAATATTTTTGGAGATAAACCCGTTCGGAGGATGATTTTTATGCACTTTTAGAATCGCGTTTTTTGACAATTTAATAAAAATAAACACTTTAGAGGTTAATTTCATTCGAACTGAGTTTGTTACGGTCTTAGGGGATTTCAAACGTGCCATTCGGATCAAAAAGAGCAAACAAATCTTTCCGAAATGTTTTGAAAATATCCAAAGGAGTATTACGACATTTTTCTCAATTCTTAACTTTGACCGCCTGTAAGTTTGGAATGCCTCAACCGATTGGAGTAAAATCCAACTGTTTTTTCTTCTCCTTGATGTCCCCTCTTTCACCTCCCACCATCGTAAGTTGCGTAGGTGCAATATTCCTAGAGATAGACCGCTTCGGTGCTCGATTTTTAGGCACTCTTGAAATCGTGTTTTTTGAAAATTAAAAAAAAAAAACATTTTAGATGTTAATTTCATTGGAATTGAATTTGTTACGGTCTTAGGGGATTACAAACGTGCCATTCCTCTCAAAAACAGCCAAAAAATGTTCCCGACATTTTTTGAAAATGTCCAAAGGGGTGGGGGGGGGGGGTGTTACGACTTTTTCCTCATTTCTCAACTTTGACCGCCTGTAACTTGGGAACGCTTCAAACGATTGGAGTGAGTCCAACTGTTTTTTCCTCTTACTGATGTCCTCTTTCAACCACCATCGGAAGCCCGTAGGTGCAAAATTTTTGGAGATAGACCCCTGCGGTGGTCGATTTTTAAGCACTTTTAGAATCGCGTTTTTTGACAATTAAAAAAAAACACTTTAGAGGTTAATTTCATTCGAATTGAATTTGTTACGGTCTTAGGAGGTTGCAAACGTGCCACTCCGATCAAAAACAGCAATAAAAATTTCTCGTTAACGCATCAACCGATGGGAGTGAATCCAACCTTTTTTTCCTCTTCTTGATGTCTTCTTTCACCTCCCAACATCGGAAGTTCCATAGGTGCAATATTTTTGAAGATAGACCCCTGCGGTGGTCGATTTTTAGGCACTTTTAGAATCGCGTTTTTGTAACCATTTCCAAATGTCATGGAGATGAAATATGGTGATAATTTAATAAGAAATTCTTTATAACGTCGGAATTCTCTGTTTCTAATTCAAATAGTAAAGGAAATTAGAAAATTCTGATCACCTAGCTTGTAGTTCAGGAACCATTAAAATCTGACCTTTCTACCAGAATTTTAGACAATGATTAGGGATATGCAGAATCTGACTTTTGCAAAATTTTGACAGAAGAAAATAACAATTTGTCTTTGAACATCAGAGGTAAAATCATAATTTAACAAGAAATTATCTTTAAAGTCGGAATTTAGGCTTCTTCTCTAGTGTAAGTTTTACAGATTTTTACAAAATTACAAAAAGGTGTTTACCCTGTATTTCAGGAACTAGAAAACCAAGAACCATTAAAACCTGACGTTGTTGCCAGATTTTTTTTTTGATAGTTTTGCCAACATTATTTGAAAATGTATTTTTGCTGTGCATATGTTTACACAAAAAGAAATTATCTTTAAAGGCGGAATTTGGCTACTTCTCTAGGCTAAATTGTTAAAAAATTACAAAAATGTGTTCACCTTTAGTTTAGAAACTAGGGGACTAACTATCATCAAAATATGACTTTTTTGCTAGATTTTTTTTTATAGTTAAGCCAACAAAATTGCATTTGTGCAATGCTATATTTTACACGAAGGGTAGAGCTACGAAAGATCTGACTTTTTTGAAAGATTTAGGCATTTTTTTTCTCATAATGATAAGCCCTTTAAAATTCAACTATGAGCTTTCAAACCGCATGTATGCTGTTTAATATTTTCTAAATTTCTAAACCGGAGAAAACATCTCTAAGGTCGCAATTTTGTTTCTCTTTTAGGTTAAATGATGAAGAAACTACAAGAGGGTGAACACTTTGTAGTTCTGGAACTAGGAGACCGAAAAGCCATGAAAATCTGACGTTGCTGCTAGTTTTCTTTAATAGTTTAGCTATCTTACTTAAAATATACAATTTTAAATAATTTTATTCTTCACTATGTTAAGCCCTTCTAAATTCGACTTTTTAAGATTTCTAAAGAAAATTATCTAATTTTTAAAACAGAGGCAGCACGTAGCAAATGAAATGACAATTTAATAAGAAATTTGTAACTGTGTGAAACTGGAGATGAACCTGAAGAGGTTGATCACCGTGTTCAGGATCTAGGGGATCAAGAACCATCAAAATCTGACCCTTTTTTCCATTTCTCAGCCAAAATTACTTGAAACTGATTAAATTTGTGTATTTTTAACTTTCTCTTTTGTCTAAGGACTCTACTACAAAAAAAGATCCCGACATGATCTGTTAATAAATTGGGTATGAAATTATGGAAAGTGATATTCTACTACAATTTGGCTGCATATAGGAAAAAAGTTTTTTAATTGCGTCAAATTTTTAAACAACAAGATTAATGATCCAAGGTACCTAAAAGATTAAAAACTCATATGAAATTACCCTCGAAGTGACGCTACTGGTTACCGCCAACCTTGTTAAAATCTTCAGCTGCAGTCGCAGTTTGTGTATGGGTGTAATTTACACGACCAGTAGCAGCTCGGGTCCATATTAGATCACCATCAATTAAGACTAATAAAACGATTCAACGAATATTAATAAATTCATACAGCACATTAATTCTTACACATCAAGAAACACAAATTGCGGTCAAGACTTACTTAAGATATTCTTAAAACACTGAAATCATATGATGAGTGTTGATTTTGTTTTCCATTATGAAGACCTCGATATTCAAGTGAAAACTTAATTTTATTTTAATAGTGCCTTGTGCGTTGATAAAGGACGCAATTATGGAACTTTTATTGCATGTCACTTTTAATGATCAGTTTCTTGGAGGTATTCAATTAGCTGATAATAATTTTGCATCTATCAAAAGATCAGCTGATTGGATTATCGTTGCTTATTGTAGGCAATAAAAATTACATGCATGTTTTGTTAATGCTACTAATTAAAAACCACATGCCTCACCAACTTTCCCATTTGTTTCTTTCAGATATTCCCGGCCAATGATGACGGCGGCCGGGATTTTCACTGTAATCATCATGGTCGTAGGCGTTCTGGGTAACTTACTCACCCTAGTGGCACTTCTTCGACATTCCAAGATTAGAACGGTGGCAGCTGCGTTTATCGCTAGGTGGGTATTACAGAAATGTGGAGTATAGCGAAAAGTTGGGTTTTAAATTTTTCAAGGTCTACTAATGTACAGAACACCTTGTTACCCGTGCATAAATTAGTTATTAATGCTTAAATAATGTGTCCGTTATGCGTTGAAATCACTGGTCTAGCAGGTGTATAGTCATCGCCTTCACCTTTTCCTTAACTGCGATTACTGCTAAATGTTTTTTTTTTGTTTCATAATTTTCATAATATAGGTAGGAATTCGCAGAAAAATTATTTGTCATAATCGGGCAATGATTCATACATATTGTTGGTTTTTAATTGGTTACTATATCTAAGCTATTTAGATCAAAATATTTGGTGAATGCTAGGTAATAAAGTAATAAAAATTTTATGATAACAAAATTATCATATCATAATATTTACTTGCTACCCGATATTTGAAGTAAGTTACCTTTCCATCGAGTTTATATTAGTAAATTAGATTAGTCAAGTCAAAGAGACTGAGTAAAACTATCTTTTAACACATCTGTGCTGAAGATGTGACACATATAAAAGGTGTCTCAGAGGTTTTATTTTGATTTTCGTTAAAACACATTCTCGTGTGAAAAGTAACAATATCACCAACCAAGATGAAGAAGTAATTTTAGGCGAAATTTCACATCTTGTTTCTGGACCATCTTGGTTGTGATAGCCATAACTCAACGTTATTTTTACAAAGTCGGTTTGCCGTGGATTGGTAACAAATCACGTATCTCTGAGACAGGTTACAGTAGGGTTCCGCTAAGCTTTGCAAAATATTTGAAAACCATACCCATAAAATTCCAAAGAAATAGAAGATGAATAAAGACAAATCAGGCGAGATTACTGTTCCAATTTGTGAATAATGTTCAGATAACAATAATCGTCAGGGATATATTAGTAGTCATGGAATATTGTTGCAAACTCAGGGTTCAATAATTCCAGTGTAGCGATGTAACACGAAAAGTATTTCTTTATCCCACAAATACACACAAGCTCAAATCGCCTACTAAATAACTCACTGCTTAACACTTTATAGCCTTTTATTATCGTTTAGTACTTTAGCTTACCTATAGCTCTATTAAAATAAGACTCCTTTTATACAAAATCCTAAAAATACAGAAAAGCCTAGAATATTCTTAGAAAAAAAAATTGCTAGCGCTAAAGGTCGAAAATAACTGCTTTTTAAATAAACAGGGCAATAAAACACTCGTGTTAGTTCCCTTGTGTAGTAATGCCGCAGCGCACGGATAGGCCGCGAAGGCCCAATTTCCAAGGTTGCCCCGCCTCCCAGCGCCCGCTCATCTTAACATTGCCCTCTTTCTAAGGTTGTTTGTCCCGAACAGAGTTCCATGGTATCGTGCTAATCGATCCAGATGAATAACCGTCATCTTTTACCTGGGGGTCCGCTGGATCCTATACAACACGTCATTAATCTTCTTAATGATTGTATAAGACCCTTCCCAATTTTGGCTAAGTTTGGGCGAATTATCCACTCTTCGCCGCGAATTGTACAGCCACACCAAATCACCATCCTGGAAGCCGCGGGAGTTAGCCAGTAAGTGATATTTTGCTTTGGCTTAATCACTGGAGATCCGCAATTTATTCTTGATTTGTTCATGAACATTGTTAAGCCTCTCCTTGAGCTACTCCACAAAATTCTCAGAGTTGAGCAAATCTTTTTCTGGTGTTCTATACATCAAATCCGCAGGAAGTCTCATTTCCCTTCCGAACATCACTTTCGCCAGAATATAACCAGTGACTTCATGAGTAGAGCCTCGATATGCCATCAACTTGAGAGGTAGATGTTGGTCCCAATCACGCTGATGATCTGCCACCATTTTAGACAGCTGTTGCTCCATGGTCTGATTAAATCTCTCCACCATCCCATCTGACTGTGGGTGCAAAGTAGTTGTCCTGGTCTTGCGAATTCCGAGAAGTTCCATCACCTTCTGGAAAACAGCCGATTCAAAATTTCGGCCCTGATTGAGAGAAACTCCAAATCTGCAGAACATTTCATTTACTAGCACCGTTGCCACAGTCGCTGTTTCCTGATTAGGCAGGGCATACGCTTCAGGCCATTTAGTGAAATAATTCATGGCGACCAAGATGTATTTGTTGCCTGACTCAGACTGAGGAAATGGTCCCGCGACATCAATTGCTACCCTCTCAAATGGAGCACCTACAGTGTTCTGCACCATTCGGCCCCGCGATCTTGTTCGAGGTCCTCGTGTGGCACAACAACCAAAATCTTAACAATACAGGAAAGCCTAGAATAATCCTAGAAGAAAAATAATTGCCAAGAGACATAAAAAAGGTCGTAAATAACTGCGTTCTAAATAAACAGAACAATAAATCACTCATGTCAGTTTCCTTGTGTAGTAACGCCGCAGCGCCCGGATAGGCCGCGAAGGCCCAACCTCCAAGGTCGCTCCGCCTCCCAGCGCCCCCTCATCGTAACATTATATTGGGTTTATTGGATATTATATGGGTTTATTTATATATTGGCTTTAATCAGTCTTAATTTAAGCAAATTTTTGTTACAAATAAAGGCAAGCGAATCACCACTTCTTGCTAGCACAATAAAAATGATCCAGTAACAATGTTAGATTCATCATAAAATGCCAGTGGTTCGGTTTTATGTGAAAAAATGCTTCTGCGGAGAAGGCTAATGCGTTTCATTGAAGAACGAAAATGAATCCGCTTAAAGGGACTCAGAGTGTGAATAACTCCAGTGATGAACCTTTATCTCTGATCTCGGAGTACGCGGGATCCTGTAGATCATGACATGAATCTTCTCTATAATTGCATAATTGTGTACCTAATACCTATTTACACGAAGTCATTTCTTGGAAGCCGCGGGAGTTAGCTAGCTACTTCGTGACAATTTCTTCAATAGAGTCGCTGCTTAATTTTTGCCTGAGTCTTATTCACTACAAAGTGACCTCTACTTTTTCCACTATGCATTTCCTGCTATCAGGAACAAGCAAATAACTGACTAGGTTTCAGGTTTCTGACTTTCAGACTCATCACAAAACATCCAAATGCTTTGTTTTTTACCTGGTTTCTCCAATTCTCTGCTCAGTAGTCTTAGTTTAAAAAAGAATCCAGTGAGCTCATAACGCCTTCAGGTTTAAACTCTTAGAAGACTTTATTACTAAGTTTCAGTAACTCAATAGTTCCTTTCTGGCTTACTCATGTGTTACTGTAATACTCGCAGACCTCTTGCCTGGTTTTTTTTGGCTAATCACACTTTTAGACCCCAGTTGCTTGCATCCATGTCGAAAATAAAGGGTCCTTCTCTCATAGGGCATGTCAAGATTGGACTAGAACAGAGGGCCACGTTACGCCTTACAAATGCTTGACTGCAATCGTGGCTCTATAAAAACATTGTTTTGTTACAACCTCCTTTAGTAGGTACATGGTCTTAAAGAGATCTTGTCTTCAAGTTTGTCTTGAGGAATTGGCCAATTTTTAATTCTAGTTTTAATGCCTTGCTCTGAGATGGTATGCCCATATACGTCTATGCAGCTTATTGTTACGATTCGCAGCAACGCCGCATGGGAGGCGGGGCAACGCATGGGAGCGTGTTGGTTGGTGGAGCTTCGCGACCTATCCGCGCTGCGTCATGGCTGACACGAGTGATTTATTGCTCGTCTGGCTTAATCTAGAAGGCAGTTGTTTACAACCGTTTTTTTTTATGTGAGATTATTCAAGAATTCTTATAAAGAACTTTCTAGGTTTTTCTGTAATTTTAGGATTGTATATAAAAAGCGTATAGAGCGCGCAGGAGAGTAGTCTTATTTTAAGCGAGCTATAAGTAAGTTAAAGTACGAAACGATATTAGAAGGCTATAAAGTGTTAAAGTAGCGAGTTATTTAGTAGTCGTGTGTATTTGTAGAATAAGCCGACTCCATTTTCCGTTTTTCTTCAAATGACAATGTAGTGCAACTAGTCTCACATAAAGGCTTTCAATAAATTTGCCATAATATCATCCTCATAATAAAGGATCGAAGTTGATTGGTGTTCAGTAGCTGCGGTAATCGGCATTTGCTTCAGAACGCTTGAGGAGGATGCAAGCCAATTGAATCTATTTGTTGTCCCCAATATGTCACACTGTTTCTTGCTCTCTTATGTTCTAACCGATACAGCTTTTAAGCCATCACGTACTTGTCTAATATGTAATGCTAAATAACGTTGCAACCATCGAGCTAATCTGGAGACCCCTCCTGTTTTACAGTTTTGGCCGCCTTTTTGGAACTGGGAATCTTAAAACTGGTGACGATATCCGCCGAAAGTGACATCGCGGTGACGTCAATACGTTTTACGTCAAATTATTGCAATACAGTTGTCTGTAATTATTTTTATTATTTCTTATTTCCAATCCAATCGAGTATCGAATTTATCTCTTATCTAGAGCGCTGAGGCTCCTAACCCTTAGCTGACCTAGCTCCAAGGTTTTCTAAAACTTAACTTTCAACCTAACAAAAACCAAAAACAATCGACACAATCAATATCCGGTCCGGCTTTACGTTGCTATGATGCTTGTATGACGTGCGTTGACGACAACATTACATCATGGGAACCTTAAGAGTGCCGGGCTTCCGGCCAAAAACGGGACAGTTTTTAGAGAAATATCGGCATTTGTGGGCTCTGTCCATATCTTCTCGGTCATTGGTTACAACGATGTTACCACAGACCACATCTAGCGATATAATATGGCTCGGTATATTTTTCACTTAGTTGAACAGAACTAGTAACCAAAACGAGGAAAAGGTGGTTGTGTGAAAGGGTCAGACACCCCAATAGTTTCAGCAATCAAAGGGATTTTTGCCCTAAGCTGAGAACCGCAAAACACTGGTAGTAGAAAGCAAGTGCGGTAGACAAATATGCAAGAAACCCATCGCAAAATTCCTGAGTAATAAAGAAAGTTGGAACTATCTAAAGTGAAATCATGGTAAACAAGGGAGACAAAAAATGAACAAAATGAGGTGGGATGACAGGGATCGGTTAGTAATACGTCACGTATGAGCGTATGAGTCCTATTAGTCTACCGGGGTCAATCAAGATTTTTATACCCAGTAGTATACAGGTAAAAAAACCTTTTTCAAGCTCTATAGAAAAATATTTACTCTGGTTTGAGTGTGTAACAAATGTTACCAAAAATGTTAGCATGCATTGAACAAATTGTCGTTATTCAACTAACTCTCTACCATATACATAGTTACCAAAATAGCAATAGTGAACGAATTTTTGAAACTCTCGGTATAGTTCCGAATTTACTAACATTGTATCACTTCTTCTTTGGACTAATGACAACAATTATTATTAAATATTGCTTACAAACTCTAGTTTTGTTCAAAACCTAATATACAATAAAGTGTACAGAGTGGCGTCTTTTCGATGGATTTATAGGATATTGGTAAAACCTAAGGTAAAAGTAAGCCAATTTATTATGGGAAATTGAACAAAAAGTGAAATAGAAATGTTTTTGAGTTTTTCATACGTAATTTAGCGTAAGTTAGGTTATTTTAAATGAGACACCCTATATATTATTGGGTCGTAATGGCCTTTTTCTTAGGTGATTCGATTGATGTTAATTTTATCCATTTATCTGTAGTAGTTTTCGAAGACTTAATAAAAAACTAATTTTTCTGATGAGGTGTAATGTGTTAGAAGGAGACAACTAATTTTGTTTTGTTGCATTTGGACTGAGACTATTTCTAACATATTACTCCTTATAGGAAAAAATAGTTTTTATGACTTCTTGGAAAACTACTAGAGATTAAGGTATAAAAATTCGAATCATCTAAAAAAGAGCAATCAATCGAACTAATAATATATAGGGTGCCCCAATAAAAAAAACTGTAAATCATAACTTGAAAATCGCTATCAATAAAAAATTCAGAACTGCAAATAACATATTTAAAGGTTAATGTATACGAAAAATTAATCAAGGTGGCCGGGAAATAATGATACAATTAAGTTTATCACGAATGTCGCGCGTCTATCTAATTCGGTTTTACTAATAACCCATAATTCCATCAAAAAGGAGCCACCCTGAACGTCTAACTATTTATCAAAAAAAGTAGTTAATAATCTGCAAAACCACCACCTTTTTGTTTTCTTATAACCGAAATATCCCGTAAATACACTGAAAATGTCTGACGCTCTGCATTAGATTTAACATTTACCGTAAAACCAAAGAAGAAGGTAAAGAAGTAAGTGACAATAATAAGCCCATTTATAAAACTCTATGCAGTCTATCTTAATTACATTTTCGTCTTATTTTAAGAGTCCCCATTAAATTTGTCCGCCCTTGTCTTAATTTAACGTCCTGTTTACAGTTCAAAAGGAACGAAGCATTCATTAATTGAGTGTTAACTTTTAAATTGCTAATGACAATAGGGCTAACGACCGAACAACAACTTGAACTGCACCGCTTAAATTTTCTTAATGATACACTGCACATTTTGTACCAGACTGTACCTGACTATTATTATTTTTTTTTTTTAGTCTATGCCTCTCTGACCTGCTCTTCTGCTTCCTAGTTTTGCCGTTTTCCGCTAGTCAATTTTTCCACGGCACTTGGATTCATGGAGAGGTGCTTTGCACCATGGTCCCCACGATGCGATATGGATCCATTGGTGTATCGTTGCTCAGTATTGCTAGTATATCCATAAATAGGTAATAGCTTGAGTTAGTGTGTTAATCAGCATCGTGATTATTGTTTTTACGTTGGATGGCCTAAAATTACACAAAGCAGCTCTTCTCAGGCTCAGGTCATTGCTTCAGCTATATTTTAGTCATCATCAAGGCGCATAAAAAGTATGTTCTTTATTGCCACTGACACAAAATTGCGGCATGAGACTCAAGAACCATCTTTTCTTGGGTATCTAAGTGCATCTCAAGATTAAATTTTTACATAAAGTAAGACATGTTTTGGAATTTAAACCTCAGGTGGTGTTTAAACTTAAGATGTAAATTTTGCCTTTAGACTAAGCAGTGCAATTTAATTGTTAGATGTGGTGTGGTACGACTATGGTGCAACGTTTGCTGATCTTGGACCTTTGCATCTGTGCACCCAAGAAACCAACCAGCACATTTGCTTTTCTTTTGTTAACATTATAGTCACTTGAGCCTCGATTAAGGCTAAAATATAAGCGAAATCTTGAGACTAGCTCTTTTGTCCGTAAAATTTTAGAGATAAACTTAACAAAAGTAAAATGTACCTAACTAAGCAAACACCCGGAGTGAGCATTCCTGAAAGTCTTAAATCGTCGATTTCAGGTACATTCTGATAGCCTGGCCCCAGATGTACCCTAAAATCTACACAAAATTCAAGGTGTTCCTCTACATATCGTTGATATGGCTGTTTAGCTATGGCCTGCAAATTCCTACTTTGTTGGGGAAATGGGGCGTTTATGGCATGGATGAAAGACTGGGAACGTGCTCAATTAAAAAAGATGCAAATGGTAAGGAATGGTAGTTTTAGCGGGTATTCAATAGAGAAAAAAAGTTGGCTGTGAGTGAGTTGTTGAAAGAAAAGGATGAAGCAACAAAAGTGTCATCTAGTTGAGTTTCTTTATCTTTTTCTATTAAACATTCATAGCCAACTGGATGCCTTTTTTATGACTAGTATATTATCTCATATTTACTCCCTGCGGTTCTAAAACAGTTTTCTGGAGCTTCCATCATTTACCAGTAGTTATTTTAGCGAAGGTACGGAAAGACGTCACTTTCTGACGTCTTTATCTATCCGAATCCAACTAGGTTCCTATTAAAGTTCCGTTGTATTCCCGATATGGAAAAAAGATCTTCATCTCATCAAAACTGCTAATCGCACATATTGTTGCAACATACGATTGAAAATAACTCACAAGAATAGGATTTCCAGAAAGAACATGAAACTACTTAAAGAATGTAATATCCAGGAAAAAGTAAAAAAAGAGCTTAATAAAAGCTTCATCAGAATAGCCAAAAAGTGTAGAAATCAACGAGATAGAAGAGCAGTGGAATGAAATGAAGACCTCTATTACCATCACAATATAGCAAAAAATTCTGAAATAAAAAAATAAGAAGAAGAACAAGGGATAACAGACGAAAAAAAGTATATGATGGAAAAACGCGAAAACTCAAAGATAGAGATATTGTTACGATTCGCAGCAACGCCGCATGGGAGGCGGGGCAACGCATGGGAGCGTGTTGGTTGGTGGAGCTTCGCGACCTATCCGCGCTGCGTCATGGCTGACACGAGTGATTTATTGCTCGTCTGGCTTAATCTAGAAGGCAGTTGTTTACAACCGTTTTTTTTTATGTGAGATTATTCAAGAATTCTTATAAAGAACTTTCTAGGTTTTTCTGTAATTTTAGGATTGTATATAAAGGCGCATAGAGCGGCGGTTGGGGAATAGTCTTATTTTAAGCGAGCTATAAGTAAGATAAAATACGAAGCGATAATAGAAGGCTATAAAGTGTTAAAGTAGCGAGTTATTTAGTAGTCGTGTGTATTTGTGAAATAAATAAATAGTGTTTTCGTGTTAAATCGTTACACTGGAATTATCGAACCCCGAGTTCGCAACAATTGGTGTCAGAAGTGCGATTCCAGTGGGAATTTGAGAACTAATATTGCTGAACTGTAAGTGAATGCTTCATTGCCGGACATTACGTGTTTATGCCAGTGACCAGAAGCCAGCATCAAGCGATGGAGGATCAACTTGCCGCCCTGCTGTCCCTTATGCAACAACAGAAGGAAGAGCAAGAAAGACGTTATGAAGAACAAAAAGAAGAACAAGAAAGACGTGATCAAGTACAGGAGCGACTTTTGCAACAACAGAGGGAAGAACAGGAAAAACGTGATCGAGTACAGGAGCGACGTTATCTAGAACAGAAAGAAGAGCTGGAAAAACGTGATCAAATACAGGAGCGACGTTATCTAGAACAGAAAGAAGAGCTGGAAAATCGTGATCAAATACAGGAGCGACGTTGTCTAGAACAGAAAGAAGAGCTGGAAAAACGGGATCAAATACAGGAGCGACGTTATCTAGAACAGAAGGAAGAACAGAAACGGTTTAAAGAAGAATTAGTGAACCATCTCGCAGCTAGGGAGCAACAATTGGAAGAAAGAATAATGCAATCCGTTAACGAAGGACTCGAAGCTGTCAACCAGAAGTTTCTCGAGCTAGAAAAGAAATTCTGGGAACAACTTGAGGACGACAACGTGTCTACAGAGAGTTTTAGCACAGCCAACGCTAAAATTAAGCCTCCCGATTATGACGGTACTACGGCCTGGGAAATCTATAAAACCCAATTTGAGGCAGCTGCAAAAGCTAATGGCTGGTCCGAGCCCCAGAAAGCTACATCATTAGTAGTAGCACTTCGTGGAAAAGCAGCTGAGTTACTCCAATCTCTGTCCGCAGCGGATCAAAGTAATTATGCAGTTTTAGTACACTCTCTACAACTACGATTTGGAAATGAACACAAAGAAACCGTGTTCCAGGCCCAGCTGAGGATGAGACAGCAAAAGTCAGGTGAATCCTTACAAGAATTTGAGGCGGACATAGACAGACTAATTCACCTGGCATACCCATCAGCCCC
Source organism: Taphrorychus bicolor (assembly GCA_951812265.1). Lineage (NCBI taxonomy): Eukaryota > Metazoa > Arthropoda > Insecta > Coleoptera > Curculionidae > Taphrorychus > Taphrorychus bicolor. The sequence continues at coordinate 28,135,735 of OX638297.1, forward strand.
TGAATGTTTTCAAACGCAATTTGCCGCCGAAAGGTTCATTGAGGGAGTTCGCGATAGTGATATGAGATACCACTTACGTCTAGTAAGGCCCAAGAATATCAGCGAGGCACTAGTTCGGGCCCTGGAATTCGAGGCGTCACGAGTGTCATCTAGTTCTTCTCCACGTGTAAGAATGGCAACTTGCGATGAAGAGGAGACTACGTCTATGGCTGAATCCATGGCAAATTTACATAAAGCGGTGAAGGATATCGCAGTCAATATGCAAGCCCTGGTGGGAAGAACTCCTCGATCAACAGACAATCGGGGCATAAAATGTTTTAACTGCGGCAGACTGGGTCACATCAAGAGTAACTGCCGTAATAGGGCAAGAAGTCCGTCGCCGTCATTTAGAAGACCGAGCGGCGACCAAGAGCGCCCTAGGTCCCAGGAAAACTAATTCCGGTCAATGCAAGGGGGCAATTGACCGGGGCCGCTAAGACCCCCAGGATCTTTAAAGTCAATAATTTGGGTGGCAAAAGTCTCACAGTGGCCGGACGCATTAAGGAACAGAAGATCCAGATTACCATCGATACAGGAGCAGATGTGACCATTGTAAGGCCAGATAAACTTGTCGGATATACCATACAACCATTGCCCAACCCTATTATGTTAAAATCAGTCACTGGAGAGTCTTGCCCTATAGACGGAGAAGCCGATGTCACCATCATTATTGGAGAAAGACTCGAAGTTCGGCATAAAGTGTTGGTTGCCAGGATCAAAGACGAGTTTATTTTGGGAATGGATCTCATCAGGAAACATGGATTTTCCTATGATCACAAACGGAATATTCTCACATTTGGAGATGAGGAGTTTGCATTAATCAATGGAAATATGGAAACTAGTGTCCGTCTACTGGTGGTAGAAGATGTGAAAATTCCTCCAAATTCAGAACAAATTATCGCAGTGACTTCTGAAAATGATCCTGGGTGGTCCATAGGACTTACAGAACCTAACCTGGATTTGACGACTGAAATCATGGTAGCCCGAACTTTGACCGACACGAAGAAGACTATGCCAGTACGAGTTGCCAATATTGGAGAAAGGACCATCAAGCTCAAAGAAGGAACAGTTCTTGCCAATTATGAGCCTGTACAATGGGTATGCAATTGTGTCGAAGCAGAGACATCCAAAATTAAATCTTCTAACCAAGCTTCCCCAGAAGTTATTGATGCTTTTAAGCGACAGTGGAGTCACCTGTCAAAGGAACAACTTCAGTCTGCTATAAAATTTGCTATGGATGAATCTGATATGTTTAACTTCAAGAGCAACGACAGACAAACCGATTTAGTTGTCCATAAGATCAACACAGGAGATGCCCAGCCAATACGACAACATCCACGAAGGGTCCCTCTGGCTAAACAACAGGAAGTTAACAGTTTGCTGAATGAAATGTTAAAGGAGGGCGTCATAGAAGAATCATCTAGTCCATGGTCGTCGCCTGTGGTTCTTGTAAAGAAGAAAGATGGTTCAACGCGGTTCTGTGTTGACTACAGGAAACTTAATGATGTGACCAAGAAAGACAGCTACCCATTGCCACGTATAGATGACACCTTAGCAACTTTATCGGGATCAAAGTGGTTTTCCACTCTAGATTTAAAAAGTGGGTACTGGCAAGTAAAGATTGCTCCCGAAGACAAAGAAAAGACTGCATTTTCTACTGGCTCTGGACTATACCAATTCACTGTTATGCCTTTTGGATTGTGCAATGCTCCATCAACTTTCGAGCGACTAATGGAACTTGTCTTGAGAGGGCTGACTTGGAAAACTTGCCTGGTATACTTAGATGACATAATTGTCATGGGACGTGATTTCGACGAGCATTTGAAGAATTTAAGAGAAATCTTCAACAAGTTGCGGAATGCTCACCTGAAGTTAAACTACAAGAAATGCAGCCTATTCCAAAAGCAAGTCGAGTACTTGGGGCATACTATCTCAGAACAAGGCATTAAAACTAGCCAATGTAAAATATCTGCCATTAAAGATTGGCCAGTTCCCCGAGACAAACACGAAGTAAGGAGCTTTTTGGGACTATGTACTTACTACAGGAGATTTGTAGAGGGATTTGCCGACATCGCAAAACCGCTGCACAAATTAACGGAAAAGAAAACACCGTTCTTGTGGAACCACGATTGCAGTCAGGCGTTTGCAAGGCTTAAAGCTGCCCTCTGTTCTAGTCCGATCTTGGCTTACCCTATAAAGGACGGACTCTTTATTTTGGACACGGATGCAAGTAACTGTGGTCTAGGTGCAGTACTCTCCCAAAGACAAAACGGGCAAGAGAAGGTCATTGAGTACTACAGTAAGACTTTAAGTAAGCCAGAAAGAAACTATTGCGTCACTAGAAAAGAGCTGTTGGCCATCGTTAAAGCAGTCGAACATTACCATCGCTACTTATATGGAAAAAGGTTCCTGATTAGAACTGACCATGGAGCCTTGAAATGGTTATTACAGATGAAAAACTCTGAAGGTCAAATAGCCAGATGGATAGAGCGCCTGCAGCAGTACGATTTCCAAATTGAACATCGACCAGGAAGGTGTCACGGAAATGCCGATGCATTGTCTAGACGGCCATGTAAAGAAGATTGTCGGCATTGTCAAAGAACTGAGCAGCGTGAGGGACTTCCTTCTGTACGGAGAACGTCGGTGGAAATAAACGATGGCTGGACAACACAGACCCTTCGAGAAGAACAAATGAATGATCCAGATATTGGACCCATCCTCTCTGCAAAGACTGACGACAAGAGACCAGAATGGCAAGAAATTGCTGGTAAAAGTCCAAACCGGAAGGCGCTATGGGCCCAGTGGCACTCTCTTAAAATAGAAAATGGACTACTGAATAGAGCGTGGGAGAGTCCGGATGGCAAGTCCGTAGTCAGTCAGTTGGTTGTTCCTGGTAGCAGAAAATCAGATGTACTACAGGAAATGCACAACGGAACAAGCGGAGGCCATTTTGGGGTCAATAAAACATTGGCCAAAATTAAAGAGCGGTATTATTGGGTGAACTATCATGAAGACGTCGAATCTTGGTGCCGCAGGTGCGAAGTTTGTTGTGCCACAAAAGGACCTCGAACAAGATCACGGGGCCGAATGGTGCTGTACACTGTAGGTGCTCCATTCGAGAGGGTAGCAATTGATGTCGCGGGACCATTTCCTCAGACTGAGTCGGGCAACAAATACATCTTGGTCGCCATGGATTACTTCACTAAATGGCCTGAAGCATACGCCCTACCTAATCAAGAAGCAACGACTGTGGCAACGGTGCTAGTAAATGAAATGTTCTGCAGATTTGGGGTCCCTCTCGAACTTCATTCTGATCAGGGCCGAAATTTTGAATCGGCTGTTTTCCAGAAGGTCATGGAACTTCTCGGAATTCGCAAGACCAGGACAACTCCTTTGCATCCACAGTCGGATGGGATGGTAGAGAGGTTTAATCGGACCATGGAACATTACCTGTCTAAAATGGTGGCAGATCATCAGCGTAATTGGGACCAACATCTACCTCTCATGTTGATGGCATACCGAGGCTCTACGCATGAAGCCACTGGTTATACTCCGGCGAAAGTGATGTTCGGAAGGGAAATGAGGCTTCCTGCAGATTTGATGTATGGAACACCAGAAAAAGACTCACTCAACTCTGAGAATTTTGTGGAGGAGCTTAAGGAGAGGCTGGACAATGTTCATGAACAAGTCAGGAATAAACTGCGGATATCCAGTGATCGAGCCAAAGCAAGATATGATTTACTAGCTAACTCCCGCGGCTTCCAGGATGGTGATTTGGTGTGGTTATACAATCCGAGGCGAAAGGTGGGGAAGTCGCCCAAACTTAGCCAAAATTGGGAAGGACCTTATACAATTATAAAGAAGATTAATGATGTGGTGTATAGGATCCAGACCCCTAGGTCAAAGATGAAGGTCGTTCATTTGGATCGATTAGCACGATACCATGGAACTCTATCTGTTCGGGACGAACAGCCTTAGGAGGAGGGCAATGTTACGATTCGCAGCAACGCCGCATGGGAGGCGGGGCAACGCATGGGAGCGTGTTGTTTGGTGGAGCTTCGCAACCTATCCGCGCTGCGTCATGGCTGACACGAGTGATTTATTGCTCGTCTGGCTTAATCTAGAAGGCAGTTGTTTACAACCGTTTTTTTTTTTATGTGAGATTATTCAAGAATTCTTATAAAGAACTTTCTAGGTTTTTTTGTAATTTTAGGATTGTATATAAAGGCGCATAGAGCGGCGGTTGGGGAATAGTCTTATTTTAAGCGAGCTATAAGTAAGATAAAGTACGAAGCGATAATAGAAGGCTATAAAGTGTTAAAGTAGCGAGTTATTTAGTAGTCGTGTGTATTTGTGAAATAAATAAATAGTGTTTTCGTGTTAAATCGTTACATTGGAATTATCGAACCCCGAGTTCGCAACAATATTAATGAATGCAATAAACTCCACAAAACGTAATACGGGAAGTAAAAGAAGCAAATGAGAAATGGATGAAAGAAAAATGTAAAGGAATAGAAAAATTTCAACAAAAACGAGATGACTTCCATATGCACAAAAAGATTAAGGAGATGCAGAACACTAGTGAACGACGCTTTAATGGTATTGTTCTTAATAACGAAGGCCAATTTATGATCGGGATTGAAGACAGGCTGAGAATGTGGAAGGTATACGTTCAAGAACTATTCGAAGATACAGTAAGAACATCACCTGAAATAAATAATCCTACGGCTCACAAACAACAAATGAGGAAGTTGAAATGGCCATTAGGCGGCTTAAAGATGAAAAATCACCAGAATTGGATGATGTGCATGGAGACATTTTAAAACTGCTACATGCATCTCAGATCACAGCACTTACTAACCTATTCAACAATATACCGGGTGTCCAGCAGAACCCTGGACATAGGAGATTAACATGGGAAATCGGTTTTTATTTTTTTGTGCCTGTACGGTTGAATTGATTGAAACACTTTTAAGAAAAAAGTTGTAGAGCTTATGGTCAGCTATCATCCTGTAATTTTTTCAATACCTCAATTTTGTCTGTTTTTTTCGTTCACCCCCGCCATGCATGTGCAGTGTCGCCAACATAATAATTTCTTATGTCAGGTTAGCCTGTGTTCCTTAATGTCATTCGCTCTCGTGTTTACACCAAATTAAATGGACACTCTAGTGCAGTACAATTTGGATTCAGAGCAGGCCTTGGAACAAGCGAAACACTTTTCAGCCTGCGTTCAGGGCCTCGTCTACCTTCAATCTTGCCCTGTAGGGTCAGTTTAGGAAGCCAGTACTAATGTGGCATAAGAAGTGGCATAATATGTGGCCAAAGAAGAAAGATTTCATGGGTATAGAAGAAGAAGAAAAGAGAAGGATTGATCACTGAACTAAGTCTGCAGTTATAAGTTACAAGCGAGTCCAGTAAATTCAGTTGTATTCCTGAAATGAAGAATTTCTAACTGAATCATGTTTGCAGTTCATGAATTCAAAGGCTAAAATATAAGCGAAATCTTGAGACTAGCTCTTTTGTCCGTAAAATTTTAGAGATAAACTTAACAAAAGTAAAATCGTCTATCTATTTCGGATATATAATACCTAGTGAAATGAGAGCTCTTGTCACAAATTTATATCTGTGTAAAATGGCGAATGTGTTTCATTCTCTAACGGCATTTTTTCCAGGCAACTCTTCAAAAACCGCCCTCTTCGTCATCGGCTTCGCTCTGCCCTCGGTCATCATCGTCGTCTGCTATTCCAACATCTTCTGGGTGGTGAGGAAATCTCACAAACGTCTGGCCCAGCATAGTTCAAACGGCAGCAAATTTAAGAGGAGCGAGATGAAGATCACCAAGATGGTGCTGGTCATTTTTATTTGTTTCGTCGTGTGTTACCTACCCATCACCATAGTGAAGATCTTCGACAACGAGGTGCGACACGCCCCTCTACACGTTTTGGGATATCTGTTGATTTACTTGGCGAGCTGCGTCAATCCGGTGGTGTACGTCACCATGAATAAGCAGTATAGGTGAGTTCGTTAATGATGTTTTTAACTTTGCTTCCGTTTGTTCGTAAGGGATTACTTACTTAATATTTTATACTCCATTCACGAAATATTCTCATATCAGAAAATCATGGAAACTTGAACAGAATTAAAAATGTTTAACTCATTTACGCATTTGCTCATTCTGACTCTAAATGTGATCGAGGAATATATCCATTCTATCATATGTTACAGAATAGTAACGCGTAATAAATGAAGATGATCTGTAATGGTGAACTACTCACAACAAATCACACTTTTTAACCAGTGTATTATTAATAATTATTACTGAAAACATTTCTAAATACAGGGTGTCCTAAAATGGTGTTGGTTGTACATATTGGTACATCTTAGGTAGATGATGTGTCCTTTTAAGATACACAAAATAGTATATTATACAACATTGTTGTAATTAGCGTCCTTAAGTTGTAAGTTGTTGGTGAAGTTAGCAGGATTGGGACAAATAATGCACCTCTTCTTTATTCGAAAATGGCCTACGTTTCGACTATTTATTTAGTCTTCTTCAGGGCTATCTCACTTAGAGAGGGTAGTCAATTCATCTAAGTGAGAATAGATCTGAAGAAGACTAAATAAATAGTCGAAACGTCGGTCATTTTCGAATAAAGAAGAGGTGCATTATTTGTCCCAATCCTGCTAACTTCACCAACAACGTATTATACAACTTTACAACTCTCGGGCAACTTGTGCCACTCGCTTCGCTCATGGGCTCAAACGTTACCCTCGAGAATAACTACTCTCATTAAATGCGAGTTGAATACTATACTTTATCCACGACCAAGATTCCAGGTTTTCTCAAATATGATAGGTTATAGATGCCACAAAGATAATTCACAATTTTAAAACCACTACCACGACTGGTTTCGCTAATCGACCGCGCGACGTTTGATGCGTCAGAGAGATGACGGTCTCGTCGCCCGTGCATATTCATGCATTTCAATGTTACGAGGGTGAACGGTAAATTACTTTATTTTTTGGCCTATTTTAATTATTTTTCAGTGAAAAGTACATTTTGTAGTGAAAAAGAGACACTGTGACCCTCATTTGTCTCAACACATTTTAACAGAAGGATAATTATTTGAATGAACCAGTGTAACTAGCGATTGTTCTTGTTTCGTTACCATGCCAACTCATTATTCACTTGTGAATAATGTTCATTATTCGCAACTGAATAAAAATTAGCATTAGTTTTGAGAATGAACAAGAATAATGTGATATTATAGTACGGTCGTGTATAAATAATATTAGTCGTACCTTCTTGTGGAAGGCATATTTCTTTTTTGCCTTACCTTTCCCTCCAACCACGCTTTCGACCTCTAATTTCGAGAATAACAAGGTTTTTGATTATTTTCAGGTGCGCATATTTGGAGACGCTGAAATGCAACTACAATAGCAATTTAGACTCTGGGACCCCCGGGAATACCCCAACGAAAACCCATGGCCTGTCGGTAGCTTACTTGAAGAATATGGTCCACCAACAATCCGCCAAAATTTAGTTGCTCTTCCAGGATGTTCCGAGTTTAAAACGTTCTCTAGTTTAAAAAACTGAAGATTATGTGACATGTGCCTTAAGGTCTCAAAGTGACAAGCCTTAATAGGGAATTGTAGTGCGGGCATTGGTAAGCAATAGCCTCCTGTAATTATTATTATTATACTTCATATACAAGATATTACGGATTAGCAGATAAGGGACAAATAATAAGACATTCTCGTTTTCTTTAAGTAGGTATTGGCTAATGTCTAGTCAAGTATTTCTATAGGGTGTTCAATAGAAAAAGTCTACAAGTTGTCTCATTTCTGTTATAAGTCAAAAGTGAATCAAAGATTCTCAGCTATAATGCTCAGCAGAATGAATGGGCTAACAATGCAGACAGAATGGTGCATGTATTTGTCTCTCATCCGCAAACTGCAAAAATTATTTATTTGACTGGCAAAACTAAGAGTTAGATTTGCATATTCAATCAGGGGGTGTTCATTGAAAAGTCATCTAATGGGTTGTGAAATGTCAAAAGAAAAGTATGAAGGAAAAAAATCATTTTCTTTGAGTATGCCATCCTTTTCTGACACAAATTCATAGCCTTCTAGTAGACTTTTCTAATGAACACATCGTACATTTAGTTTTAGTTTATGTATACAGGGTGCCACAAACTTTAGTTAAAGAGTGGGACAAATTTTCTGTTACTGAACCAGTCCCCAAATGTATTCTGTGTGCGCATTGATTTTTGCCTACACAGAGGTTATCTCAACAAAAATGCCGTATATCTACAGAGTATCCAATATCGAAACGTTAAAATACAAATTAATAAACGCCATCTTGTAAAACTTCATTGATTGTTGTGAAAGTACCTAATCAAAGTGTCTATCTGTGTACTTGAAATATATTTACTTCTATTTATATTCGAATATACTACTCCAGAAATACAAGGAATCTCCCAAACAAATGTCTAACACATTTTAGTATTCTCAAATAATGTTTTATACTCCGTTACCAAAACAGCATTTGTTCACATTGTTCATTCTCCTGTTTTGCTTCCCTTTTACTGAGGAATGTAGGTGGCTGCTTGATACTCAATTTCTTCAGAAACTAAGAGGAGAGTTAATCTGAAATATATTTAAAAATCCTCTAAGTGAATATAAGCCTGTTTTCAGCTATACAAGCAAAGCGAGCGTTTATTAGAACCATAACCCTCAATTTTATACAGAAGTGTGGCACCGTGGATACTGCGCATACCAAAGACATATGAAAGCATTCTGATCTAGAAACAGCAGCCATGTTTTTGTGATAATAACTCGTATAATAGAATAATATGTTAAATTTTGAATTAAATATTTGTTGTTACATACCTTGTTAACTGGATTGAAATATCTATGTATATACTTATACCTATTACCAATATGTTGCCAATAATAAACGAATATTCTGTAATCAATTTCTTTCAGATAATTATAGTTCACAATAATTGCCAATTATTCCTGTCAACAAATTTAAATTATTATTTAGATTAATATTAGTTGTCTAAATTTATTGTTGGTTGCCATATTGTTGTAATTATTTTAATTGAAAATATAGGCTAGTTTATTATTTAGTCTCACTCACATTCTGAGTACTGCTGACAAATTGATATGAAATAGTTTGAATAAGGAGGTGTAAGTATTATTTGCCTGGATCTCGATGAGAAGGCAGCATCCCACATTGCCTTTAGATATAGGTATTGGTTAACGGTGTTGTCTATAAGCTGAAAGGTATTAATTCGGTATAGGTTCATAAGCAACAAAACAAATATACGGGGTCTTCATTAAAAAACGTCCTCTAGGAGGGTATAATATTTTGACGAAAAAGGGTGACGCAACCCCAAAGTAAATGGACTTTTTGTTCTTTCATCCTTTTCTTTTGACATTCACAGCCCGCACTAGATGACGTTTTTAAATGAACACCCCTTTTACTAAGAGGGTGAAAGAGTTGAGCATCAGTTTGCGATTTTAGGTACTTTTCACAAATACACTGATTAGCCAAACATTGCAATATATTACCATTATGAGTAAAGTACAATTTTAGTTTCCTAGGAAAACCCAATTTTTGTAAATATTGTAAATAGATATTTTTTTTTATTTCATTACCTTTTTATACCTATCAATTAAAAAACTTTATTGGATCATACGTGGACACTTTTTGTTATTTTTTTTACCACATTCCTGTTCGTTTCGATAACGTACCTACCAAGTACTAAATGTTATCTAATATACCAAATGTTCCTAACTTAACTATAGGCCCAAGTGTCCTGCTGACGTGAATTTCTCGTCTTTAATACGGCAGTTTGTCACATGGGTGACGTGTCGCACTGACGTTAAATTGAAGTTAAAAAGACGGTCGAATGTCTCGGACAACTGATGCCGTCATAAGCACGTTATATTCGCGGAATACATAACGTTATATTCACGTCATTAAACGTCTTTTTACGTCATTTTTAGCAGTTTTGAGTAGCCCTTAAAATGAACTTCGACAATGCTAAAATAATGAGCCAAGAACAGGCAAATATAACAATACAGAACCAGAGCATAGAAAACGTCGAACACTATGTATACTTCGACTTTATACTTCCTTCACAATGTTTATAAACATAATGTGTATACGCAACGTATGCATACGGTATACATACACTAATCTTAAAGGGATCTTAAGTCCTTTTATGTTCACAAAGGGGGTTGGTCAACTACATATGCGTATGTTTGATTAAACAAACGCTTTTGACAGTTTCATTGTCAAAAAGTCACTAGATTTTTACATATCAATAATATAAAGTTCAATTTTAACTTTATATAAGTGTTACGGTTGGTCGTAATCCGTAATCAAAGGAAGACATAATTGTAATATCATTGTGAACAAAATACACTCTTTATTAAAGTTTAACTTTTACCTTTACGTTTACGTTTATGTGTTTTCTATGTTTATGTTCATTGTGAAAGAGGCATTACTTGAAAAATATTCATAATTTCTTTGGTTTTTTTTTTCAGTTTTTTTGACAGTCACTGTAGTTCCTGGAAACTTCCCATCCTCCTCAACAGTAACACAATTTCGGGTTTTTTCCTCTTTATCACCCTCCTTCTTTTCAATAATTACGCTCCTTTTCACAAACTCTTTCTTCGGTATTTCGTGTTAAAAAACTGATTTCTTTTTCAGATTTTTCTTCAAAAATTTCTACACAACTAGTAGTGTGTGGCTTTTTTCCAGGTTCCTCCGCTCGTTTTTCTTTGACGTACTTTTTCTTTTTTTAGAAATCACTACCCAAGCCTACATCAACACTTTCCTCAATAAAAATAATGGTTTCTTGTATTTGTTTAAAGATTTGTTCAGGAGCATATTCTCATGTCCTGAAAACCTCTTCAACTGTAACCGTTATTTGAGGCTTTTTTATTTTTCCTCCACAATAGCAGTTTCATAATTTTTTTCTCTTTATCGCCTATTACTAATTTTTTTACAACGTTTTTTTAAGTGTTTTTTTCCATTACAGGTATTGTCTCTTCTATAATCGGTGCTTTTTGTAGTTTTTGATTTAATTTTTTCTTTTCAATTGGTTTTTTATTCTTTACATTTTTCTATTCTAATCTGTTGCCATGTTGCGAGTTTTTTTATCATTTATTTTTTATATACCTAAATTAGACTTACCATTGTGATTTTAGGTTTTTCTTTTTACCTAAAATCGATTTTTTCCAACGAGTAAACAATTATAATGCTAACTGAATTTCTTTGAGCAAAAATTCCTTTTGCCAAAAAACTGCGTTATCGACTAACGATTTATGATTTTTCAATTTTTTTTATACAGTTTTACCCCAATTTAGAAATGATGCAAAGCGGGAAAAATTTGATGAAATTGGACTCTCTTTCAGAGTGACCGTGGTTTGAGGTTTTAGCCTTCTTCTTCTACAGTCACAATTTCAGTTTTTTCCTTTTTGTCACCCTTCTTCTTTTTAATAATCTCCTTTTTGTCACCCTTCTTCTTTTTAATAATCTCCTTTTTGTCACCCTTCTTCTTTTTAATTCTAGTCTAATTACGCTCTTCTTCATAATGTGTTTATTCGGTATTTCGTGTTAGAAAACTGATGTTTTTTAACTTTTCAGGCTCCTTTGCTGTAACAACTTACCCTCGTTTTTCTTTGACGTATTTTTTATTTTTCATATTTTTCTATTATTCTTGTTTCATCATGTTTCGTTCAAATTTCTTAACTTTCACATTTTTTTTTCAATGATGATCAGTTATAAAATTGGACTTTTCTTTGCGTATTCATTCTTTTGAGGTAGCTTTGACCTAAAAATTGAACCTATTCAATTCCGATTTTCATTCCGAGAAAATTCTGGTCTAAAAAAAGAAAAATTTTTAGCATGTTTTTAAAAATCTATTAGACAATTTTGTCTCTTTGTTTCCAATTGTGTCATCTAATTTTTGCTTATAAACCCCTAGCCGCAAATGCACCGTCTTTGAGATACAGGGGGTCTCAAAGAAATATTTTTTTATGGGTTTTTAGATTATATGTATATCAGGACCAAATTTACATAGATAAATGAAAGTGCATGTGTACACGTTTTACCATTGCTTGAAGGTACTTTATCAGTGTTAAAAAGCGCAATTTTTATGTGCCAATGGCGTAAACTTAGAAGTCGTCTGGAATTGTTTTGCCCCTAACGTCTACGCCACTGGAAAAAGAAAATGCAATTTGGAGGCATGTTGTGAAAGGCAAATATTTTCTACACAAAAAAGGTATTCTTAATCAAAAGTGCCATTGTCCGCCGTTTTTTAATTAAATGGTGTTTTATGATGAAAAACACGTGTAAAACAGCAAAAATTATTTCTTAAAATTTCAATTTATTATTGCATAAGCTTAGGTCTTAACAATTCTACTGTTTAAAATTTGTTTTTCACCTGCATAACCGGTACTGACGTTTTGATTGAAGACGTGAATAACGATTTGATGCCAATAAAAATATTTCTTGGACACGCTGATGATGTACCTCAAAAAACGGTGCGTTTGCAGATAGAGCCTTCTAAGCAAAAGTTGGATGACTTGACGTCTTCTATAACCCTGCAAAGTTTGTCAGCACCTTTTTGAAGTACCCTGTAAATATTTTTAATTTGTGCCTCCATCTGTCTTTTTTTTTAATTTTATCGCATTTTTATTTCTTTTTTTTTTCTAATTTTTCGACAACTTTTTTTTTAGTCACTTCTGTTTCTATTACAGTTGACGTCTCTTCTATTTGCTGTGGCATTCTTCAACAAGAAAGTTTAGGTATTTCTTTGGAAAGGAATTGGTTAATAATATACGCAGGCACGACATATTCAAATAAATATAAATTATTCTTTTATTCAAATATCACAAATAAAATTTCTAAAATAGAGCAAGAAATGTTCCAATCTCGGTTTAATTTTTTTTAATTGTTTTATTTGCATTTTGGTCGCTTATTGTGCACATCAGCAGTAACCACCAATAAGTAACACACAATAACCAAATAATGTCGTTTTTATTACGATAGTTAATTCACGTTTAATACACGTCACCAATAATCACCAATAGTTCGTCGAGTACCACATGTACTCGACGTTTTAAATATGTTAGCAATGCTGACGAATAATTTAACGTCACGTTTCAGTCAGGTGACGTCTTAAATTCAGAAAAACCTATTAATGACGTAACTGTGACATCAGCTTGCTGCTTTGGGGTAGGTACATTAAATTTAATCCTTCAGGGCGAATGGGCTTAAAAAGACTTCAGAAAAACTTTGTACCTATGTGCATATTTTTAAAAACTAAGTTTTGTTTGTAACCTCTAGCGAACAATTTAACCAAAGTAAAACCTTTAATTTCAAGTCATAAATAAAATATTGAAGTTTATTTTATAATATATACCTTATTTATATATTATATTATAAATATATTATAAAATATGTATATGTATTTTTATAATTTACGTTATAGTAATTATAATACAAGTCATTATTATATATTTCTCTCCCTATGTAAACATAATAAACTACAAACAACACATAACAAAAAGAGCAAAGGTCCTATATAAGTAAGTACCTACCTACTTTGTGTGTTTTTATTGGATGTGACAAATAATACCTATTTGATTTTTTAAAAATTGCCCACGTTTCAACCTTTATTGGGATGTTCATCTGTTTTTTTTTCTCTTAGCGAAGGCTGTCAAACTGTAATGGAACTATCACTACTCGTGACTGAAAGTACGTACTTGGATGGGTGACCGCCTGGGAACACCACGTGTAGTTGTCCTTTTTTGGTATTTTTTTTTAAATAGTTTTACAATTTTTTTACCTAAATTTTGGAATTTGAAATTATAAAAGTGCCACTAGTAATTATTAATTAATGTCATTGTTTCATTATAATTTTACGATCGGTTTAAGAAACAAAAACAGGCAACTGCCATACCACATTGGACAAATACCAGTTCCCGTCCGATCACTGAAGTCAAGCAACGTGGGGCGTGGTTAGTACTTGGATGGGTGACCGCCTGGGAACACCACGTGTAGTTGTCCTTTTTTTGTTTTTTTTTTTTAAATAGATTTTTACTATTTTTTTACCTAAATTTTGGAATTTGAAATTATAAAAGTGCCACTAGTAATTATTAATGTCATTGTTTCATTATAATTTTATGATCGGTTTAAGAAACGAAAACAGGCAACTGCCATACCACGTTGGACAAATACCAGTTCCCGTCCGATCACTGAAGTCAAGCAACGTCGGGCGTGGTTAGTACTTGGATGGGTGACCGCCTGGGAACACCACGTGTAGTTGTCCTTTTTTTGTTTTTTTTTTTTTAAATAGTTTTACAATTTTTTTACCTAAATTTTGGAATTTGAAATTATAAAAGTACCACTAGTAATTATTAATTAATGTCATTGTTTCATTATAATTTTATGATCGGTTTAAGAAACAAAAACAGGCAACTGCCATACCACGTTGGACGCACAAGTTTCCCTGTTGCACGTCTAAATTCGACACGCCTTGAAAAAACGTGCAACAGGTGTAAACTTTATTTTTTTACACCACTGGAATTTTTCTAAGAACGCACATCATCCCCCTTGACACCTAGGAGGGTTAAAAATACGACACCCCTTGAAAAAACGCGCAACAGGTGAAAACTTTATTTTTTTGTGGAAAACCTATAGGGGTGGCAATCAGCCGCAATAGCACCATTGTATTTCTAACATTTTTGGGAACACCACTAGTATTTTTCTGAGAACGCACATCATCCCTTTTGACACCTAAAAAGGTTAAAATTGAGACATGCCTTGAAAGAAACGTGCAACAGGTGGAAACTTTATTTTTTTGTGGAAAACCTATAGGGGTGGCAATCAACCGCAATAGCACCGTTGTATTCCCAACATATTTGGGAACACCACTGATATTTTTCTGAGAACGCACATCATCCTCCTTGACACCTAGAAGGGTTAGAATTGAGACATGCCTTGAAAAAACGTGCAACAGGTGAAAACTTTATTTTTTTGTGGAAAACCTATAGGGGTGCGGCAATCAACCGCAATAGCACCGTTGTATTCCCAACATATTTGGGAACACCACTGGTATTTTTCTGAGAACGCACATCATCCCTCTTGACACCTAGAAGGGTTAGAATTGAGACATGCCTTAAAAAAACGTGCAACAAGTGGAAACTTTATTTATGGAGGTGTCAATCAACACCAATGGTACCGTACCTTTAATCCAAAATCTACCTCTCTAAATGATTAATAGTAATTAGAAGTGTTTACATGTAGGTACCTATCTAATACATAAGTCTTAACTGCACGAAGTAAGCACTACTGGGTAACGCATTTCGCAACTTCGAATGATCTAAATAGCTCAAATAATATAATTTTGTATTAAATATTGTCTGTACAATAGCCTAGAAAAAAGTCGGGAGGCGGCCTGTAACTCTGTAGGCCACGCTGTCGCTTCGTGCATCTTCGGAATATTTATGGCTGACATTTTATGGATTACTTCACAATAATACCTTTTTGGCTCAACACCAAGCGGCTAACATCAGCCCCGGTTTTTACCGACACTATCGCGAATGAGGAGGCCATAATCTCTTACTTTTCGGACTATACATTTATTTATTGTATTATGCCAAGCTGATTATTGTAATTTTTTTTAATAAAGAATTGTCCGATTACTGAAGTGAAGCCACGTCGGGCGTGGTTAGTACTTGGATGGGTGACTTGGCCTGGGAACACCACATGTAGTTGTCATCTTTTTTGTTTTTTTTTTTAATCGAGTTTTTCTATTTTTTTACCTAAATTTTGGAATTTGAAGTTATAAAAGTGCCACTAATTTTTATTAGTTTAGATCATTCGATTTATTTGGGATGCTTACTGTTTGAAATCGTTTAAGATACGTTTATTATTCCCTTCTTATCTTGCGTTTCGCCAAGAAGCACCATTTATCGAACAATAAATAATTTTTTACATATTTTTCCACATCTTTTGGACCTATTTGGCCAACAACGGTTAAGCAAATGCCTCCCAGTTTACTTACGCCAAGTGTCATAGCTGTGATCCTGGTAGAACACTGCTAAACATAACATGGCATTAAATGTTTATCACCAAAAATCCTATGTTTTGCATTACAAAAAAACGCACCGTGCAGTACATCGTGCAAAAATGCCAAAATAACAAATAAAATTGTTGAGTTGACTTTCCGTGTTGGATCACTAAAGTCAACCAACGTCGAGCATGCATCCCAATCGGCATAATTATATAAAGTCACTTATTTTTGGCATCTCGTTACCTTTGAAACCTTTCTATACGTATCTCTTTTTCGCATATGTTGAGAAGATATTACGATAAAAATGTCAAAGTCAGATTTCCAACGCCTACTTGACGGCAATATTAAGTGAATGGTTTATACATAGCTAGTACGACTTATGTACGTACTCGATGTAAGCGGCATACGTACAATGTATGTAGAATTCCGGTTACAGTACGTGCAAAGTACGTACAGTATTCGCACGATGTCCACATACCTATACGTCTGTAACGTGCCAAAAATTCGTACACTCATCGTATTGATGTAAATACTAGAGGCATACTAAATAAACTGCCGAGTAAACAAGCAGTTTTTCGTGTCATTTTCAATTAGCTGTAACTTTTTAAGCAATGAATTGTTTTAAATACAATTTGCACGGTCTGAAACCTCATTTTCTCTAGATTAAGGAAGCGGATAATTTTGAAAAAAAACCCGACATCATCTTTATTACATAGGGTGTAAAACAAAGTGATGCAAAAATTTCAAAATTTTGATGTTCTGCCATTTCGCAATAAGCTAATTTTTCCTTATCGTTTTCGGGTCGGGAGTAAACCAACATCCATATCTCGGGACCTTCTCGCCAGAATTTTTATTAAAGCACTCTGAATTTTTATACAAAGCGAAACGTAAAATGTGTGAAATTCTTGTTGCTGATATTTTTAAATCGTCGTAATTCGGAAAAGCGGTAAATAATCTTAGTGTGTTTTCCTTCATTTGTTGACATATTGTCTGTGGATTGTTACTCATTCAAAAAATTTAAAAATAAGTGCCGTTTTTGCTTTCGGAATAATCAATAAATATGCATTTTGAAGTTCTAAATTCAACACCCTGTAACTTTTTAACGAAGCTTGATAGGTAACACAATTGTATGACAGAACACCCTTAAAATCTACCAAAGAATCTGAGATTTCATTTTTGACCACCCATTATGATTCACCCCGTATACTAATTTTGTCAAGTCCGTACCTGTAATTCAGTAATCACTTTTGGAAAACTCCCTTGTTGAGAAACAATTTGTAGATCATGCTGTCGATCCAAAGAATACAAATAATAATCCGTCAACTTGTACGCGAATTCCGATGATTGAAAAAAAAATACCAACGAAATTTTTAAGAATACTTTGATTCCCTCTGTATAAGTTCTAATACCTTAAAAACAAAAAATGACAAAAACGTCTAGAGGTATTGATGTTGGTTATCTGCAACGGCATCACTCGATTTCCCTTTACCTCTAGAAAGGTTATTTTGTTTAATATTGCTATTATAAGTTCCTGGTATCAACAATAATGGTATCACATTTTTTGAATGCTAGTATACTAGAAAAAAGGCACTTATTTTTTAATTTTTTGAATGAGTAACAATCCGCAGACTATATGTCAACAAATGAGGGAAACACAATAAGATTATTTACCGTTTTCCGAACCATGACGATTTAAAAATATCAGCAACAAGAATTTCACACATTTTACGTTTCGCTCTGCATAAAAATTCAGAGTGCTTTAATGAAAAATCTGACAAAAAGATCCCGAGATATGGATGTTGGCATACTCCTTACCTGAAAAATATAAGGAAAAAAGAGGTTATTGCGAAATGGCAGAACATCAAAATTTTGTAATTTTTGCATCACTTTGTTTCACACCCTATATAATAATAATAATAATAATAATAATAATAATAATAATAATAATAATAATAATAATAATAATAATAATAATAATAATAATAATAATAATAATAATAATAATAATAATAATAATAATAATAATAATAATAATAATAATTATAATAATAATAATAATAATAATAATAATAATAATAATAATAGTAATAATAATAATAATAATAAATATATTACT
Organism: Taphrorychus bicolor; assembly: GCA_951812265.1. Taxonomy (NCBI): domain Eukaryota; kingdom Metazoa; phylum Arthropoda; class Insecta; order Coleoptera; family Curculionidae; genus Taphrorychus; species Taphrorychus bicolor. The sequence goes on from OX638297.1 coordinate 28,153,990, forward strand.
CGTTACAAAAAACAGATAAGGTCGTATAATAAAGATAGTGTCAATACCTCAGTTTTGTCGGTTTTTTTGGAAAAACGCCTCGAAAAGTGCAAGAATTTGAATCTGGCGCGTCACCCCCGACATGCATGTGCAGTGTAGCCAACATAATAATTTCTTATGTCAGAGTCAGAGCCGATTTTCCTTTCTTATTTATTTTGAGGGACTATCATGTAGTAATTAACGTGTTTATGCAGTGAAAAAATGTTGGCGACACTGCACATGCAAGGCGGGGGTGACGCGTCAAATTCAAATTTTTCACTTTTCGAGGCGTTTTTCCAAAAAACGGCCAAAACTGGGGTATGGAAAAAATCAGGATGATAGCTGACCATACGCTCTACAACTTTACTCTTAAAAGCTTTTCATTCAATTTAACCGTACAGGCGCAAAAAAATAAAAACCGATTTCCCATGTTAATCTCCTATGTCCAGGGTTGTGCTGGACACCCGGTATAGAATTTGTACGTACTTACTTTTTAGTACATATTGTAGGCAACTTTGACGTGTAATAAACGACAAGTGACACCGATCAACGTCATATCAAATATAAATGGACAGATGTTTGGATATGGTAAACAAGCAGTGATCACATGTAAACAAACGCGAATTAGCACTTATGATTTATTTGTGGTTTCATAGCGCATTCTATTGGGCTAAACTAGTAATGTTTATAGTATCGCTGAAATGTTATATCCTTCTTGTACTCACACCGAGAACAAAATAAAAAATCTCTTGAGACAATCTGCAATCATCAAAGGGGAACAAACGTGCTCCACTTGTAATTTGGTTATACGGTAAACCTTATATTCTTCTACATATACAAGGGTAGGTCATTTGTGTGAAATGAAGTTAGCCATAGTTTGAAGTGAAGATAGTCAAGCACGTACTGAAAAGGTACATATTCCTGGACATTTTAGTCTTGAAAATGTACGTATGTACTATAAACTGTAAATGTACTTTAACTGTACGTGCTGTGTTGTTTGGGATGGTTATTAAGTATTTAGATTAAAACGAGTTTGGCTATAGGTACCTATTTGGGTTTGCTGGCTTAAAGCAATTTCTTTCTTCTCTATTCCCAAATTTCATGAATTTTAATAAAGCATGATCTAACGGCTTTAAAAAAGTGTCTGGATTTTTAAAGAGAAAAAAAGTTAATTCAATTTAAACTTATGTCTTCATCTTTCACATCCAGTTTGGGTTTAAATAAACTTCAAATTTCTATAACGAAACCAAACTTTTAATAGCAGTCTTTCACAAAAGGGCACCGAAACCTGATTATTATTATTAACACGTCCCATCGGGTCTGTCTCAATTGTGAACAGGCATAGCTACAGATGGCGCAGTGCTCGCAGGTACTGCCCCCTTCCTCCACAGAGACGTTATCGTTTTGGTCTCAGTATAAAAGTTCAAACCCTGCTTGCCATAGAAGTGCAAGTCTCCTTGAAAACTGCCCCGAGAGCCTGTGAAGCTGAACATGGGCAGTGGCACTGGAATCGGGACGTTAATCCCAATTTGCCCGGCATCTACTTCATGGGTAAACTGCCTGGCATGGTTTCCACTTGTAGTGAAGATAGCCGTACCGTTTCCGTAGGGATTGGAATTGATTATGGAGATGGCTTCTTCGAGAGTATTGGCCGACATAACTGAAAGAACTGGGCCGAAAATCTCTTCTTTGTAGCAGTCGTAAGACTGGAGGACGTCTGTCAGGATGGTGGGCCCAACAAAGTTGCCGTTTGGATACTTTTCTACTTTTGTGTTGCGACCGTCTAGCGGGCATTTTGCTCCCTAATACATCTCATTTATAAACTTTTAGTTTATAAAGCATGGCAATTGCAATTACCTGTTTAATTCCAGCTTCGACTAGCTGCAAGATTCGCTGCTTAGCTTGGGGAGAGATCACCGGTCCCACATCAGTCCCTGGTTCATGTCCGGCACTGACCTTTAATTTCTTAGCTTTTTCGACAAGTTCAGGAATCCATTTTTGAGATTCACCCACTAGGATGACGACGCTTAATGCCATACACCTATTTTAGTATTAATCTTTTTAGTTCTACCATTCAATTTTAGTGCACTGGGGGTTAGTACCTTTGGCCTGCAGCTCCAAAGGCTGCTCCAATAATAGAGTCCAAAGCAGCATTCTTGTCAGCGTCAGGGAGCACAATTGCGTGGTTCTTAGCTCCCATATTAGATTGTATTCTCTTACCACTGGCAGCCCCTCTGGAGTAAATATGTTTTCCCGCTCTATCTCCTCCTACAAAGCTTATAGCTTTAATATCTGGGTGGTCGCAGATGAAATTTACTGCATCGTGAGTCCCATGAATAACCTAAAATTTTTAACTTATAACCAAACCGTTCTAAGTAAAAAACTGTATCTATACGAACATTGACTACACCTGGAGGGCAGCCAACTTCATTGAGCAGTTCCATGAGGAGCATCGTGGCTCCAGGATCTCGTTCTGATGGTTTTAAAAGCATCGTATTTCCAGTTACCAAAGCGAGAGGGAACATCCACAGAGGTACCATGGCTGGGAAATTGAAAGGGCAGACACCTGTGCAAATTAAAATTTTTTTATATCTCTGTTAGGTTTTCGAAGGCAGTAAGGTACCAGCAGTGACTCCAAGAGGAACCTTATATGATGTGATATCCATGTCTTTTGAGATACCTTGAAGGGACTCGCCTTGCAGAAGAGTGCCTGCCGCACAGGCATGCTCGACCACCTCTAAAATATTATAAAAATGTTTTTGTCCAATATAATATTTAATTATTGCGTTACAGCAAAATAATAATAAAGGGACTTACGGACTCCTCTTAAGACATCTCCATCGGCATCAGCTAAAGTCTTTCCCTGTTCAAGTGTGATATTGGCGGCAATTTTCTTCATATCTCTTCGAATAGCTGCCTGCAGTTTCAACATTAGCTGTTGTCTAGTTAAAACTGATGTATTTTTCCAGCTTTCATAAGCCTTTTTGCAAGACTCAACAGCCGATTGCATTTCTAAAAATGAAAACGTTCTTATTTAGTCGAGAGCCAGATGGTGACTGAAATTTAGAAAGAATGTACGAACCTTCCTGTGTACTAAGAGGTATTCTGGTGACCAAATTGTTGGTAGCAGGATCGTGCAGGTCCACCCATTGGGTGGTTTTTGAATCGAGAAACTGGCCATCGATGAACAGCTTTGTAATGGGAGCTACGTTTGAGTATTGACGTCTTAAAACATTCACCAAAGGAGATGCCTTTAAGAAAGTTTCATTATTATTATTTTATTATTTAATTTATTTTCAAGTATAATAAGGATGTTGCTGCTCTCATTATCTCAATTATCTCGATTATGAAGATTTGATTTATAGTTAATATAGTTAATAAGTTATAATTCGAATAAATAAAATTAGCTAATCGCAATGCCATATATATACTTCTCTAGTGCACTCCCCTAAGATATTAATTAACAACTTTATAAAAGTGTCAGCAAAACAAATGAAACAAATAACAGCTAAGTTTTACTTTGTTTATTACCTCTTACTAAATTATTTTACTGAACAGTAGGTAGTGAAACGGTGAATATGGCACCTACAAAGTAGCATTGTGACCCCCTATGGTCTAAAGTGACTTACCGCTGGTCGTATCATTTTAATGTTTTAATTTAAAAGTTCTCTCGCCCTTGAAACTGAAAAAATTATAGGAATAGCTGGAACTCGTATAAATGATAGTGAAAACAACACTTCGATAACACATTCGTATTTGTTAATTTCATGAGTCCCCCACCGTTGGAACGGATGACTGCGTTTACACTAATAAATATGTACATGCCTACCTTCATATTACCACTCCCGTAATTGAAGTTTAAACAACAAACCCAGGAAAAGAAAGAAATATTGTTGCAGTAATATTCACAAATACTCACCTTTTGAAACATTGTACTAGAAAACATGGTTCGTTCGGATTCGTAGAATAGAAAGTAAACGTATCCAATTACGCACTAATAAATTGCAGTTTAAGCTAGCTGGAGCTTAAGGTTATCATTCATTTACATTACACATAGTAAACTACTCGGTTGTCAAGCCAGTTTTAATAGTGTTTTGTAATGAAGGAACTTACCCGATGAACGCTCAACGATGAACAAGGAAGTGCATAAGGTAGACCTTTGAAAGGTTACTGATGGGTACCTATTCCGTGTCAAGGTGAAAATGTGCAGGTATAAAGCTCAGCTCAGGTTCTTCAGACCTATTAAGCAAAACAACTCAGCCCAACCAAAGGCTTTAAGACCGAGTAATGGCATCCATCCACATTTCGCCTTGAGGCAATGGTAGTTTCTTCAGTGTTACAAAAATTACCAGAAAATTTTATTTAGTCGTCGAATCGATTTTTCTTATTTGTCACCTTAATGTTTTTCGAAATTTTATTGCTCTCGGCAAAAATCTTGTTGCATTCGTAGTTTAGAAGAAAAATACTTCCTATTATCTTGTACATTCACTGATAAGATCATAGTAGGTTGCACGTAAAATTTACAATTTTTATAATTTTATGTCAAATTCTATCAGAAAAATGTTTAGACTTTTGGACCTACCAGTTACTATCAGTACTAAGACTCGTTACTTTGGGGCTTGTTAATTTACGTAATACTGACTCAGTAGACCAGTACCTATCTAGTTGTTTTGTCAATATTCGTTACGTACGTACGTTACAAGTACCTATAATATAAAGAAATGTACATGGTGACCGTTTTTTTATTATAATCATATGGGCATCTCCGTTATTTGAAGAGATACGAAGAAAGTTAAATTAGGGCAAAGTTGTCCAGTTATAAGTTATAAAAATAACATTTTCAAAATTCCGATACAAAATCAGCTAAATCTAACGTAAAAATTATTAATCGTCGCATACCACCAAATACAGAATTGCAAGGAGATTCAGAACCCGATATACAAAATCCAAGATCGTAAATAAAAAAATTAAGTTGTTGATGTTTGATGATGAAAACGAAACGTCGGATTTTAAAAGAGAGCAAAAAGGCTTTCTTCTCAAACTGGCTGTGAAGAAGTGCCAATTATTTTTCTTTTTAAATTAAGACTAGCAAAAAAATAAAAACCTTTTTTTTTCAAAATTACGATTTTTTGCGAATATTTCCGAAATCAGTCAGAATTTCTGAAATTTGAAAACGTCATTTTCATAGATTTCTAATTGCGCAACTTTGTCCTAATTTAACCTTCTTCGTATTTTTTCAATTAACCGAGATCCCCATGGTTAAACTCAAAAAATGGTCAATCTGTATAGTCAAAACTGGACATTCACCACTACTCGAAGTCGAAAGACCGTCAACAAAAATGCTCCAAAGAAAAAAGACTCGAAAGTCACGATGGAACGAAGTAACGAGTACGAGTTCTTTGTTACATCATTACGTTACTTTTTCAATTACAGTGGACTAGATACTTTCGACAACTGCTGAGTAACGGTTACTTTGTAGTCGTTACTTATTTTACATCATTAGAAAATATGGCATAAGCAATCAAAAGTGAACAAGTCATTATACAGTCTGATTTCGTTTGCTGAGTACTATTTATGTCAACTGATCTTAGTCCATATTTAAACGAGTTTGCGAAAAAAATAATGATCAAAATGTTGTTTCAGAATTTTGTATGTACCCTAAGCGAGAAAAATTAATATAAAATTTCTGTTTTTTCTTTACATAATTAGAAAACTACTCAATGTTTACTAAATTTAGAAATTGACATTGAATAAAAAAATGTATTTGAAATATGGTGTTAGAAATGGTAATAAATGGCAAAAGCTATACAGAAAGAACAATTGACCAAAATTAATAAAACTATGATTTATAAACGATGTTCAACTTGACGATAATTATTAGTTACAATGCATAAAGTTATTTGTTTCTTTAATTATTGTGAAGTTAGGCTAAAGAGGAGGATCCAAGAACATAAAAAAGTATTATTCCTCTATCTAATCTAGCTATACTCTGTTCAGCGAGGGTTCAATATGACGTCACATTACTCATCTCATTTCATTAGAAAAAGATCGCAAAAAAGCAGGCGTATTATTAGTTTTTATTAATAATAAAACCACCAGTTAAAGTCAGTTTGTAAAAATTTAGAAATCCGAGTCCATCAGCTTTTATAGAACTAACGATAGAAACGAAAGAACCGGTTTTAAGGGATCATGTAGAAGAAACTTCTGTGTGAAGATAAAGCGGAGAAAATTTCCAAGATAGTGGAGAAACAAGGAGTTACAATCAACGAAGCGGCGGAAAAAATTCCTTCAACATAGGTCCCGAAGAAACTATCAATTGTTGAAAAGAAGCCCCTGTTCTTGAACAACCACCAGTTCCACAAAAATATCTTCCCCTGGTGTCACCTAAAGGCATCTGCTTTTGTGGAAATGAATAAAACTTTAATCAAAATTAGCGAGGTGTTTGACTGAATCAACTAAAGAAAAAATATGGAAGAACGATGCATGCATGCGACACAGATAACAGCAAAACTGCGGTTAGGTGTCTTCCAAAAGTTGCCCACGCTTAGTTAGATTATGTACTCAATTTAAGTTATTTATGTTGCATGTCTTATTATCACATATTGCATTAATTAAATTCTAAGAAAAATTTCAAGAATTGAATATACAATAAATGCCTAACAGTTTTTTTTTATCAAATGAATGAATTCATGCGGACACGTATTGAAGTATTCTGCAGAAAAAGGTGCATTCGAATGAAAAAAGGAAAAATATGTTTGGGCGACCCGCCGACAAGTGTTTCTGCTTATTAGTTTTACAACGCAAGTTGTGAGCTCTACTAGGTATAGTAAGTACACAAAAATACTCAGAATATCTTGGGCCGATTTTGTCCATATCTTATGATCTACATCCATGGCCGGGTGAATCATAGCAGGTGTCTATGGTAAAGCTGCTGCGGATATTCCTTCTGAATTAATACCTGAAATGGGAAAATTTTGGAATATTTGCACAAAAGGCTAAACTGATACCCTGCCGGTTACAAACATTACTTGACATTTTGTTCAACTGACATTTTATCAGAGACAGACGTGTTTTTTTGTATGACATCACAATTTATGACGTAATATTGAACCCTCGCTGAACAGAGTATATATCTCTAAACAAAAAACAGCACTCGCCAGAACATTCAGAAAATATATACATTCTTTCACATTTGGTGACTTAAAAAATCTAGGACATCAAAGTAAGTATCAAAAAAGATTCTTAAAAGAAATGATCAAAATTTAAAAAAATCCTAAAAGTAGTAACAAACAACATTGAAGAACTTAGCAAAAATATTTCAATTTATTAAAAATGTACCAAACAAGGAAAAAATCTAAATCATAAAGTTGAGGGATGAGAGAGATTGCATAAACTTTATTTTAGATTAATTTTGTGTGGGTTGTTTTTCTTCTCGGCACATTCCACTCGGCCTATAGATATTAAATTCCGTAATGCACAATTGCATTCTGTGATGCAAAGGTAAGACAAAATAAGACAATAATAAGAATTGCAAATGTCTCATATGTTTGTTAAGTTTGACTCATAAAGAAATGGAACGTGTTGTATGTAGGTACAAAATGCTGAATTAAGTATTTTTAGAATTAAAATGTGTAAAACATCATTTACACACATACAGTGCGTTTTTTTTTAACGCGCAACATAGGATTTTACATGTTACATTTTCGGACCCATGTTGAGTGGTAATCTATTAACACCAAAGCCATGAAACTTGGCATAATTAAAACTGAAGGCTTTAACTTTACCCGTACTGGCCAATTAGGTCTTGAAGATTTGGAATAATGCGTAAAATAGTTATTATGTATTAAGAGCGAAAATCACAACTTTTTTGCTCGGAGAGTGAGGTTTGCGGCTCGACGCGAAGCGGAGAGTGGCAATCACTCGAGAGCAAAAAAGTTACTTTTTGCTCGTAATGCATACAACGTTTTTTCTGCAAACGATCAATTTGAAATAATGTAAATCACAACTGAGCATAACTGAGGACACAATCTGAAAAATTAAATCAAAGTGACAATGACGTTTTAAATATTTGGTTGAGTGGTGGTAGTTGCTATTGACAGCAAGCAAAAAAACCTTTTTCTACGAGCGTTCTTAATATATCACTTTCCCGCACGCATTTTGTTTTTGAAAGCTTCACTTTCCCGCACGGCGTGCGTGAAAGTAAACTTCTTGTGCGGGAAAGTAAATATTTAAAGAATGACTGATTTATAATATAATTTAGACTTTATAGTCTGTCTATCTAGATAGGTGCACCTGCCTTACAGCCGTGCCAAACATTGTTATCTGTTTTAAGGAACTATTATGCTTGCCATTATTGATTTTTGAGACAAAATATACCCATAATATACGTACTTTTTACTCGAATGTCACCAGTTCAGGCCTGAAACATAAGGTCACGCCAACAATCACACCAAGTTTTTTTCATAACAACCAATTGATTGTTGATTAATTCAGCTGTCATACTGTTTGCTGTTGATAAAGTTGTTTTTCTAATTTTGACATATAAAGTGGCACTTTTCAATACTGATGACAGTGACGTAACGTCCTACTTTTCGTAACTAGTTACGAAAAGTAAAATCTTTCGTAACTAGTGATGAAAAGTTGGAGTCACCATCAGTTGCAGGTTTCGGCTGTGGCACACCGTTGCTATAGTTTTACGGTATTAAGTAGATACAAAGTGGTTTAAAAGTAAATATTGAAGTTTAATAATAATAATTCTCTCTCTAAGTAGGTATTTGTAGTCAAAATTAGAAAAAATCTTGTATGAAACACGTGACGAAAAACCTTTTTTGTGTATCTCATTCAAATTGCGGGAACTCGCTGCGCTCGTCCCGCAAAGATTCATTCGTTACACAAAATCGGACTTTTCGTAACTGGTTACATAAATAGCTATTATGTATTGTATGTTTATTCCTTGTCTATGTTACAATGAACTGGCTCGTAGAAAAAATATTGTTCCTAACTCGTGCGGAAAGTGTCTTTCCCGCACTCGTCAGCTGCCCGAACTCCGCTTCGCGTCGTTCGTGCATCGGCAGACAGCGTGCGGGAAAGTATCACTTTCCGCACTAGTTAGGAAAATAACTATTTTCGCTTGCTGTCCTGGGCAACGCGCGGAAAAGTAAGCTCACATTCTGATCCTCAAAAAAGGTTAGGTTTTCGTTTGTCTAATGAAAGCGTAAAATGCGTCATTATTTGACGTTTGTAGAAAAAGTAATTCATTTTCCAAAAAAATTTGTCTTTTTACTTTCCTCGTAACGATTATGATTTCATTTTGAGCAGGTGCTTACCAAGTCATATTACCACTACCATGGTAACAAGACAAATTTACACATTTTTTCAATTTTCAATTTTTTTTATGTTCACCGGATCTGAGACTTTTGGAAACACATCTGGAACTTTTGGAAACTGAAGCGCAAAGAGTAAAAAATTAATAATTACACGAATAGTTCAAGTTGTCACGAGGTTATCTCTTGAGTTCGCTTGACCCTGTCGAGGCTCATGTATGATGTCGGGGACACTGTTTGGCAGTAGTATCAAACGCACTCACAACGGTAGGCATAGTTTATTTAAACAAAAGAAACAAAGAAAAGTATAGACATTGTGAATTACTATAAAACGTGGAAGAACGTGGTCATAAGGACTTGAGCAAGTGTACTCTTATTATAATACTAATGACAACTGACAGGTGCCATCTACTAGGAGAGATGTGTATACCATGCCAGGTATACCATACCATGATCGGTAGGGAGGTGCTGATAGGATTTTGTTACAACTTCTCCCCCTTTTCCACACGTACCGTCCCGGAAGTGTGAGGAATAGTGGTAGTCTCTCTGCAGCAGGGGCAGGTAGGTTTCCTTATGGGCCGTCGGGTCTGGATACAGGCGGTTACGTCCTCGAGGTCAACGGTGCCCTCCTCTTCTTTTATATCGAGGCGGTCTTCTGCGTCAGCGGCATCTTCTTCAGGTTCTGGTAGGGGTGACTTGGCAGGTGGGCGACCTCGCTTTCTGATTGGGCGGACAGGTACAGGATTCTCTGAGTCGGTGGTCTTGAAGGGCGTCAAGGCAGATGCATGGTATTTACCCACTGCTTGGCCAGGTTGGTCGGAAGATGCCAACTCAAATGTAGTAGGTGTGACGATTTTGGTAATGATGTAGGGACCGTCGCGCTTGGGTGTAAACTTTGAGGTGTAAGACTTCTTAGCGTTACTCAGACAATGGCTATTGACGAGCACTCTGTCTCCTATGACGTATTGAGGACAAGGTCGCAATTTTCGGTCAGCGTACTTCTTTACACGATCTTGTTCCAGTTCATGGCGGTCTCGGGCTTCACGCAGGGTAGTTGCAAGAGAGCGCAGATAGGGAGTAATCTGACTCACAAAGTTGTCATTCTCGACGATAGCTCGGAGGTCACGTCCGACGTCATCTGGGGTCCTAAGTTCACGTCCGAAGGTCAAATAGGCTGCACTGAAACCTGTAGACTGTGTTCGTGCAGTATTCATGGCAAACCTTATGGCTGGTAGTTTATCTTTCCAAGCGGTATGCTCCTTTTGGACGAAGATGGACAGCTGGGCCTTTAGATCACGGTTCTTACGCTCCACCGGGTTGGAGGCTGGATGATATGCTGGGATCAGAGATTGGGTGAAACCCAGGCAATGAGAGACCTGTTGCATGACGGCACTCACGAATTGCCGTATCGCAATATCTCCTCGTCGATCAGGCATCTGGCACAGTTTTCCGCGCTGGCCAGTTGCAAAGGAAATAATTCAACCCAACGGCTAGCGTTATCCTCTACTATGAAAATCCATTTAAATCCATCAGGCGTTTCCGGCAAGGGTCCGAATAGATCAATGAACACTACCTCGAATCGTTGAGCCTGAACGGGGGTTTGGAGTTGTCCCGCCGGCTTAAGGTTCGATGCTTTATATCTCTGGCAATCTATGCATTTTCCAACGTAGTCTGCAATGGTGCGGCGCATTCCGGGCCAGAAGTACCGGGATGCTATGCGTTGATAGGTACGGTCAACACCGTAGTGGCCACTCAATGGGGAGTCATGATATTCTTTCAGAATTCGGGGAACTTGACTTGTTGAAGCAACCATTTGAGCTTGCTCCTCATCTATGTCAGGAGAGTATCTATAGAGGACGCCGTTGTCCATGACGTAGCCCCTCTCGGTCCACCGGTTAAAATCTACAGCGTCGTTGTCAGGACTTCCTGCGGGACTCTCGAAACACTTGATGATTTTTGCCACATCCGGATCGTCCAGTTGCTCCTGTCGTATCACATCAGCCTTCATCTTGGGCAAGTCCATCTCTACCAAGTTCACCTCTGAGTCCGAGATTGGTGGGCGAGACAGCATGTCGGCAATCACATTGGTTTTCCCCGGGGTATAGTCAATATTGAGGTCGTAGGGCTGTAGGGCGAGAGCCCATCTCGCTAGTCTTCCAGTTGGTGATTTTAGGGTCATTAGCCACTTAAGCGGCTGGTGGTCACTTTTTACAGAGACTGTCGCTCCTTCTAAATAGCCTCTAAACTTGTTCGTTACAGCCCACACCACAGCCAGGGCTTCTCTCTCAGTAGTGGTGTAGTTCTTTTCGGCTGCGGTCAGCAAGCGGCTGGCATATTCCACAGGTCTCTCTCTGCGGCGCCCTCCCCCTGCAGTAAGCATGCGCCAATAGCATAGGCAGACGCGTCTGTTTTCAACACATAGGGAAGAGTTGAGTCGGCTTGCCGTAGTATTGGGTCAGAAGTGAGCAGTTCTTTGAGTTTCTCGAAAGCATCGTTTTGAGCTCGTCCCCAGGTCCAAGAAGCATTCTTTTTGGCCAGTTCAGTCAATGGGCGCGCCACGGAAGCAAAGTCATTGATGAAGCGCCGGTACCATGAGCAGCTTTGGATGAAAGACAACAACTCCTTGACGTTACGTGGTGAGCGTCGATTGCGGAGTGCCTCCGTTTTTTCCGGGCTAGGAGTTATGCCAACTGGTGTGATAACATGTCCCAGATAATTCACAGAGGAACATGAAAAGTTACATTTATTCCGGTTGAGTCTCAACTTGAAATGGCGAAGGTGATCAAACACCCTCTGCAGATGCTCTAGGTGTTCTGCAAATGAATTTGAAAAGACTATCACGTCGTCCAGGTACGCCAAGATGTGGATATCTTGTAAACCAGATCGGAATCGGTCGATGAGTCTCTGGAAAGTAGCAGGCGCGTTTCGCAGGCCGAACGGCATTCGCGTGTAACGAAATGTGCCGAATGGACAGATGAATCCCGTCTTAACCCGGTCACACGGTCGAACTGCTACTTGATGGTATCCAGCCTTTAGATCCAAGGTCGTCATATACCTCGCTCTCTTAGCTGCATGAAGTGTATCATCGATACGTGGGAGGGGGTAGCGGTCAGGACAGGTTTTGGAATTCAGCTTTCGATAATCCACGGTAAGTCTGATGCTACCGTCTTTCTTAGGCACCAGTACTACAGGTGACGCGTATGGGGACTCGCACTCCTCTATTATGCCTTGAGCCAAAAGGTCATCAAGTTCTTGTCGGAGCTGTTCCTTTCGGGCTACTGAAAGACGATATGGTGGTACGGCAACTGGTAGGCTATCACTAAGCTCGATAATATGCTCAGCATATGGAGTGGCTTCCGTACTTGGCATAAAAAGGTCATGATTGTTCTGCAATAAGTCATCAAGGCGGCGTCTTTCAACTTCCGTCAGGTTCAAGGCCTCCTCGCCTCGTAACAGAGTCATTTGGTTTTGTTCCTTAACCTCGGGTTGGATTCCACAGAGCTTCACATCAGTCAACTCGACAAAGGAATGCTGTGTCTGCGGGTCATCTCCAAAATACCAGCAATTTTGTGGTACATCAATCATAATGTTGGCTTGCCGAATGAAATCCACACCTAGAAGAGTTCTGCTATCTTTATGGGCTGGAATCCAGTGGAAAATGGTGTTGTGCTTACGCCCCTTCAAGTCAATCGAGGCTGTGAAACACTTGGCCTCAACTGCTATAGTCTTTCCATCAGCAAGGGTCATGTACAGAGATTTAGATTCAAAGGGCACATTCTCATCCATCAGAATCTGACCTAACTTTGCTCCAGCTATGTTACACTGAGCACCTGAATCAAGGTATGTCAGTCCATAGTGCCCCTCTACCTTGGCGTATGTGAGGGTGCGCATGTTCACAGGTGTCTGGAATTGGGTAACTGATGTGCCGAAGAACTCAGTCAGCATTGTTGGGTTAATAGCATGGGCTGGTGTTTGCTCCCTTTTGTTGCATTTCGGGCAATTGCTCTTAATATAGCCTGGTGTTTGACAACCATAGCAGGATACAGGTTTTGTCGCACTGGTGTTACTGAAGTTTTCTTGACCGGATGGCGGGTGGCTTGCAGCTGGGGTTCCATTTTTACCACTTGCACGGGCTCGTTTTCTACAGACATCGATAGTGTGTCCATAATTCTTACAATAGCTGCATATTACATTACACTTTTGTTCAACGGCTGGTTTCTTTTGCTTCACAATACGGTCGGAGTAAGTTTGCTCTACTACTCTAGCTGCTTCAATGAGATCTTTAAAGGTACAGACACTTTCCCTAGGCACTTTATCCCTTATCTTGAAATTCAGTAGGCCATAAACCATATCCAACTGAATGTGTTCTGTCACAGCAGAGTCACCTTTCAAATGTGAAAGCAAAGCACGACATCGACTAACAAAGATATCGGTTTTGTCATTGTCCTGTTCCTTGGAAAACAAGTCTCGATAGATCTGATGTGGGAGTTTTGAAAATCCAAATGCATGTCGCAAAGAGGAAATGGCTTCATCAAAACTAGTTATGGAGGTTTTTATACCTTGCCACCAAGCAGCAGCATTATCTGACAACAGCATAGATAAACCTTTTAATGCATGGGCGTCTGTTATTTGTAAGCAGTCTTTATACACTGATATGGAATCGATAAATGCTTCGACTTCATCACCAGGATTTCCACTAAACCGTGACTTGCAGCCACAAAAATTTGTAGGTGAGTTGATGTTTTGTGATGAGGAACTCGCCTGAAGTCCACTAACTGTAGCATTTTGTAAATTGGTCAACAATTGCTGCAACATTTCTGGAGACATCACAATTTGTTGCACAGGGGCAGCAGTTGCATTTTGCTGGGATGGCTCTTGCTTGGATGCGTCTTTTCCGCCTGCCATGGTACCAGAGCGTAATAGCATATATTTGGTACAGTATTATGATAAACTGTGGGATTTTACAAAATCAGAAACAATGTTTTGAATTAGCTGTGAAGTTCGTGCTGTTTTTGTAGCAGCTGATTCTGACAGCAATGACAGAAATGAATTTGACGGACGTGGCGCTTTCCTTGTCGCTCCCGGACGTTGCGGCGTTGCGTCGGCCAGTGTGGAACCAGGTTCGAAAAGAACTGACGGAGTCAACGGAGTGAAGTGGTACGATGCACCGACAACACTGCGCGGGAAACGCGAAGAAGCGAAAGCGTGCTTTGGAAATTAACGATTGAGGTTATGTCAACCCGATGCACTATTACCGTTTTACACGAGAAAATGAGTCGTTACTGTACTACCCGCACTATGTTCGAGATAAACACGAAAACACATGCGATATGCGGTGGAGACATCACCAAAAACTCGGCTTAAGGTCCAACGTTGGGCGCCAATCTTGTCACGAGGTTATCTCTTGAGTTCGCTTAACCCTGTCGAGGCTCATGTATGATGTCGGGGACACTGTTTGGCAGTAGTATCAAACTCACTCATAACGGTAGGCATAGTTTATTTAAACAAAAGAAACAAAGAAAAGTATAGACATTGTGAATTACTATAAAACGTGGAAGAACGTGGTCATAAGGACTTGAGCAAGTGTACTCTTATTATAATACTAATGACAACTGACAGGTGCCATCTACTAGGAGAGATGTGTATACCATGCCAGGTGTGATCGGTAGGGAGGTGCTGATAGGATTTTGTTACAAAGTTGTTTTTATTCCTCTTGTTATAAAAGCTTAGAAATAATAGCGACTAAATGCTAAAGCGTTCTAAATGCCAAAAGAACCTGCCATTTTACCTGCATTTGACATTTACCTGACATGCAAAGTTGAATAACAATGGCTACGAGGAGAGAAAAAAGATACAATTTTCCAGAAAATAAATGCTGTTTTTCGTGTTATTCCAAACCTTTTAGACCTGGTGGGCGACACCCCCAATTTTACTTACGTCAAGTTTTATAGCAATTGTGCTTATAGAACCCCACTCAACAGGACATGAAAAATTTAACACGTAAAACCCTATGTTGCGCGTTAAAAAAACGCACTGTATTTTCATTTAAGGCAAAAACAACAACAACAGAAAGTGAAAAAAAGTTAAACATATTTTTACTATATTGCAGTCTATCAATATTATGTGCTTGTTAAGTAGTCAATTAAATATGTCTGTGTCCCCAGAATGGCACTAATTTAGTGCCGAAACGTTGACATTATCACACGAAGCAGTCATCATTCACAAATACCTAAGTTTGTTTGTTCTAAATAAAAATCAAATTGAGAATTAAAAAAAAAACATTGTTGACGAGTGTCGCGGTCATTTTTTGACATTAGTGTCACCTCTTAATTTAAATAATGAGGCTGGTACAGTTGAGGGAAGTCATTATTACTCATTTTTTTCGAAAATTTTTTTTAGGAATTAATAGAATGGACAAAATAGAAAATTATAGGTGGTGGTAGAAATTAAAAACATTTATAATAATATCAATTTTTAGAATAAATTTAATAATAAATTTCGCTTACCTGAAACAGACTATACAATGGAAGTTGACTTGACTAACGTAAGCTGAGTTCGGTAATTCCATACGAGTGCTCCGGATACAGACCATCTCCCAAAATCTTAACAAGCTAGAGTGAGATAGACTGATATCCCGAGCGCTCGGGATGTAATTACCGAACTCATCTTTTATGTGAGGTGTTAGGTTTTGTTAAAACACTGTCATGGGGATATGAATTGAAACGACATTTGTCACAAATGTCAACAAGTGACATTTTTGAGAAATTCTGGGTAATCTTGTAAATTATGTAGATTATTTTTAAAAATATTTTAAAACGCACTGCTTTCGAGTTTAGTTGTTTCTAATCCGAACTAACCTAACCAAAGAATCCCTCATTGAAGAAACAAAGGGCTCTAACGGGCCGCCTTGTCTTTAATTAACCTGATCAAAGGAAACACATAACTGAACTAACCTAACCAAAAGGAAACTAGAACTGAACTAACCTGAACCAACTTGATCTAACTTACACTAACATGAACTAACCTAACCAAAAGATATATCATAGAAAAACAAAGCGGCCCTAACTACTGTAAGGTGCCGCTTGGCCGCTTGGCCCCTTATAGCGACAGATGCTTTGTCTTTAACTAATCTGATCAAAAGAAACATATAACTTTTACCATATTTTTCAAGATAATATACATAATTTACAAGGTTACCCAGAGTTTCTCACTAATGTCACTTGTTGACACTTGTGACAAATGTCGTTTCAATTTATATCCCCATGACAGTGTTTTAACATAACCTCACAGCCCACATTACCTTAGTCAAGTAAACTTACATTGTATAGTTTCATTGTATAACGCAATTTATTATTATATTTATTCTAAAAATTGATATTATTATAAATATTTTTAAGTTCTACCACCACCTATAATTTTCTATTTTGTCTTTTTTATTGATACCTAAAGAAAATTTTCGAAAAAAAAAATGAGTAACATGTCCCTAAAGTATACCAGAGCCTCAATGATTAACGTACCTAAATGTTAGCTTACCTATCTCTTTATTGAGTTTATGCCTCACGTGATCACTCAATTCATTCACATCACTCACTTTTACTTTCACTCTTGTACATTATAAAATGGGGGGGTTCATTATAAAACTTCATATAGCAGGCTATGAAATTTGGACAGAAAAGGATGACATAATCAAAGTAAATGGACATTTGGTTCTCCATCCTTTTCTTTTGACATTTCACAGCCAACTAGATGAAGTTTTATAATGAACACCTCGTACTTAGCGAGTTTTGCTCCATTTTACTCTTGCTGTTCATTCACTAAAGGAACTCTCTCGGTTTTGTGTTGCTGTTGAGGTCTGGTTTCCCTTGCCTCTCTGATTTTTTTAAAACTGTGAGTTGTATGCAATAAAAAGTGCCTTTTTCTTAGCTACTGGGTCATCTTTTTTACAATGCAACACAAGTTGTGGCATTGCAGTTCTGAGTATGTTCGTGATGGCTAGAATGGTTATTTTATTGTTCTTTCAGGACTGCAGGGCGCTTATCTTTAAGGAAGGAGTGAAAGTGAAAGTGAGAATCGCTGGTCAATGGAATTAGTCAATAGAATTTTTTGAACAATCAAGGTTGTCAAAATTCTCACTTTCACCTTCATTCCTTCCTTAAAAATAAGCGTCCTGATTTGTTTTTGCATAACAGGGAGGATAAACAACAGTGACTTTGTAGGTACTACTAGACCCAAGCATGGCTATACGTCGCCGAAATACAGGCTGTTTCCACGACCTCCAAGCTTATCTCTCTTGTGGCACCCTTTATTGTCAAAACAACGATCCAAGCACCGACGTATGCTTGACGTTTCCTGATTTTCTGACATTTCTTTTTTAGAGTTGAGCTCGCTAATTACAGGTGTGTGTGTCAGGAGCGCTCGGAGCGAATTACCGAAGTCGGCTTGAAATAAATAGCATTTTCGGGAGACCGCTCTGAGAGTATTGCTATTCTTACATTCTTATTAAGAAATCAAAGGAAGGGAACAGTCAATTTTTAACTTCGCATGTCAACGTTAGTGTCACTAATTGTGCCCGTTCCACGACAATGACAAAATATTGGGAGTTTTGTTACGACAAAAGAGACAGGCTTATATAAATACGGCGATGCTATTTTTACAACAAGTGGTGTCGCCATGCCTGGGTCTAGTAGTACAAAGTCGCTGATAAACAGCCTTCTTCCTTGTTAATTTGCGCTAGCGTTAGACAAGGATGCAGGAGTTTTTCGTTTCCTCTGTCTCTTAAAGTGATCTCATTTTGGCGTAAATATGCTGCACTTTTAAATTTTAAATTGGTTTGTTTGATTGTTTGGCATTAAATTATCTATATCGTGAATAGTGACTTACCTAATTTCTTTTGCTTTTTCTTGACTTGTTTTGTACCTATCTGATTTGTGCTTAACACTTGTGGCGAGGAATTGACCATATAAAGGGCCCGAAAGGCGGTAAACTAGATATTTAAATATTTGTCAGCGAAATCGCTGGTAAACTTTTACGGATCGAAACTTAATTACAGTATTAAAATATAGTTAATTTTGAGTTAAACAGAACAAAAAGCAATAATCACTTAATCTACTTACATTTGTTTACGTGGTACGTGAGAACATGAAGCACAAGATGAAATAAACTTAACACTAAACAAATTCTTTAATTAAACCACTCAAATGTCTGAGTATAAAATAGGCATTCAGTATTCAATATTATTACAGAGATGAGCAAACTATATTAAATTGGCACTTATCTTTCCAACCTGTCTGAAAACACCAGAAGAATAAAATTTAAAATAAATAATTAATGTAACGAGCGAAGTGCACCGTTACAATATTTACATCCAACCCCTTTCAGCACACGTTTCGACCACAAGGGCAATCTTCTCTTTCTGACGATCATTCATATTGAGAATCATCACTTTCATGTGATCAAAAACGTCTCCTTCTCCGGCAAGAAGGTCAGGTTGCGAACCTTTTGGGGCTTGAATGATATTGCAGAACGTCATCGAGTGAGCGACTTCGTACTTAAGCGCCACCTGCTTAATTTCTTCCAAAAATGCTTCATATGAAAGCTTTAGTTCTGGTACCGGAAATCTATCCAAAATTGATGTGAATTCCTCGTAATAGTACCTATAACATTTTATTTATTTACTTCAAGTAAGAATCGTTAAAACGAGCAAATACTACCTGAGTAGCTCATCGATATTTTTCTTTAGAACGTTGTCTTTTAAGCTGGTCAGCAGGAAAAATACCAAATCCCTGGCATAAGATGCGTATATAGATATTTGGAAATCCAAAATTTTCACAAATATCTTTCCGCCTTCTGGTTGACTTTTAACCATAATATTATTAACCCAAAAATCACAGTGAACTATAGTACACCAAGGTTCATGTTTGCCACCTTTAAAAAGCTCATGCATTGGTACCAGGTTTTCTTTCATTTTCTTTATGTTTGAGACAAAGCGCTGACACGCAGGCATCTCAATAATTTTGTCGAACAGTAGGTATTCTGGTGGTTGGTCATCTGGCTTCTTATCATTTCCTGGTGGACCATCTGGACCAAAACTAGGAGCAGTACTATCCAGGAAATCTTTAATAGTTTTGAATAGTTCAGGGTTTTTGAACTTCATAGCCAAGGGAATTGCATGAAACTGTGCAAGGTCTTTTAAGATGGCTTTGGCAGTCTTGATGTCAAAACCTACATGACGGTCTTCGTTAATGTATCCTGATAAAAAATATATTAAAATTTGTTGTGTACAAAGCTATAAATAAATAATTACTTACCTTGAGGAATTAAATTTTCAATAATTAACACAGACTCAGAATCTGCATCACTTTTCGATGTATCCAAGCTGAGTCTCGAGCCAAGGTACTTAGGATAATAATCTGTATCAATACCATAGTCCTTACCAAATTGAATTAAAAGTGGGACCAATTCGGAATACCATCTGATTTCGTTCTTCATGGCCACGGCGTTAAAGTCAAATTCCATCCGTTTCCCGAGTGGTAGTCTCTTGACCACCGTTTTGACTGTTTCCGTTTTGCCATCCTCAGTTACCTCAAAATCTACACTAAACACTAAACTAAGATAGTTTTCTCCTGGAGCAGTAAGTCGTTTAATGTCCACCTTTGTAATAGATTTATTGTTTGCGATTTTTACAACTTTTTCTATATCTTTTATTGTATAATCTTTCAGTGACATTTTGTGAGGTTAAAAATTATTACTGTACGTATGTTATTATTGTAGGCTTTGCTATTTCAATACAACTAATGTGTTTAAGTGAGAAGGCAGGCTCTTTATTTAGACTGATAAGAATCGTTAGGAATCATAGTGTAAATTGCAAAGCGCTGAATCATTTTTATTTTCCATCCACTTAATATGGCAATGTGTAGATATTGTGCTCTCAATGAAAAGAATGATGCTCTCGATCAGAAACAAATGAATACTTTCCTTTGTTACTTCAGTGGAATTTAATTACCAATTATTTAAAGATAAAACTGCAGTACCTACTTGGGTTTGGAATGTGTTACGGAGGCGACAGTAAATTTTTCCCACGTGGAAGCTAACCTCTCGGAGCGGCCTGTCTTGATTTTCCTGTTTACTGCTTCGTTATCTTCTTGGCTCCTTTTAGACTCCTCCCAATATTGATTGAATATTATTTAATGATTATCTTCTTCTTCTTA
The DNA here is from genome assembly GCA_951812265.1 of Taphrorychus bicolor. Classification (NCBI taxonomy): domain Eukaryota; kingdom Metazoa; phylum Arthropoda; class Insecta; order Coleoptera; family Curculionidae; genus Taphrorychus; species Taphrorychus bicolor. The sequence goes on from OX638297.1 coordinate 28,174,538, forward strand.
TGATGCCTTACAGGATTCCTGCGTTGGCGACCGTCCCTTAGATGTTTCTATTTATTGCAGCACTTTTTTGCAGTTTTTGAAAGTTCTGTATGCCTGTCCATTGTCGGATATTTTGTAGTCAGGATAATAATTTTCTACCTATTCCCCTTTTTCCACCTTCGATTTTGCCTTGAAGAATGAGGCGCTGAAAATGATAGCGTTCTCCGCGTAGGATGTGTCCCAGGTATGAAATTTTTCTTCCATTTATATATGCGAAGAGTTCCCGGTGTTCTAGTTCAGCTCTTTGGAGTATATCTAATGGTTTTAAATAAAAATACGGTGTCGAAAACCATAGAACTCTAAGTCAGCAGTCTCAAATAATTTAATTTAGTAGTAGGTGGATTAGCGGGATGGGGACAAATAACGACAATTCAGCTTTAACTGTCGTTATTTGTCCCCATCCCCCTAATCCACCTACTAGTTAGTTTCTTGGGACGCCAAACATTCGTAGTATTTAATTTAGTTCTTTAGGGCCACATGTTTCACCTAAAAACGCATCATCATGCCTAAAATATCACTTATATAACACAGTTGCACCACAAGAACATTTAGAGCCAATTCATCGCAACCAACACACATGCATTTTAAAATACCCACACAAGATTTACATATTGTTGCAGACTAAAATATTTGTTGAATAGTAAGTGTGGAAGGTTGGTCGTCGAGCGAAATGCGAAATCAGTAGTGGAGTAGGGACGTTAAATAAAAATCATTTTAGATTGTTAAAAATCACGGTTGGTTCAAAATTGAATACGTGATTGATACACTCACTTGTTTAACATCACTTCTTCAACAATCAAGTTGAAGAAACGATAGCCTGATAAGAAAACGAATTAGATGCTTTGAAATTTTGACGAATTAGATGCTTTGATTTGGTAAAGCATCTGTGCGGTTAACAGAAGGTCGCTGGTTCAAATTCGGCAGAAGGCCTACTTTTTCTTTAATTTAAATTATTATTCTTATGTCCGCTGAAGCCACAAACATCACTTGTAAATTCCTACGGGCGCAATTATACCTATCTAACTATTATTAAACTGCTTTCCATTTTGAGCATTTTTGTTGTATTGGAAATGGAATTCCAGCATATAAAAGTTTTTCTCACCTTGACGACTTAGAAAGCAACTCGTATAATTTCCAAGATCCTAATACATGGAAGCCCAATTTGAGATACACTGTACCTATACGTAGATAAAAGGAAATTATCGTAATAAGAGTTTATGAAATTCTAGGTCCATATCTTAAAACCTAAAGAGAATGGCACTGTTTGGCAAATATATGAATGTTAGAAAGGTCCAATTTACCTCTTATATAGAGTTGCGCTGTAGAGATGGTTCCACAAGGTATCAATGAAAAGAACAGTAAAAACACCATAAACACCGTATAATGTAAGGACACCAACAACAACATGATCATCGACTTTAATTTATTATATTTATCATATTTATTCGCTCAGTTGAGGGCCAGACGTCAATTTGCGCAATTGAATATAAAAAAAACTGAAATTAGCTTTATGCTAAGTAATCACATCAAAGATTAGTGTGTTACTGTTACTGTGATAATTGAGCTATGGTCCGTTTTTATTCCGGCGCTACCCGTCGCTTCCACCATGTCACGCTAATAGAATAGAATTATACGTGGGGTGTTCATTAGAAAATGTCATCTAGAAAGCTATGAAATTTTGAAAGAAAATAATGACATAATTATAGTAAGTGGACTTTTGTTCCGTCATCCTTTTCTTGCCACGTTTCAGTGTCACCTGGATGACGTTTTCAAATTAACACTCACCAATCTCCATATACATAATATATAAAATATTCCTACTAAAAAAATACTACTACTATGTCCTGCTGAATTTACTTTAAATAAATTTTACGCTTTGAAGACTGACACTGAATTCTAATTGTAGGAGTACACCGGGGATTTTGCTACATCCCCCGAAGGGCCCAATGCTGATTTTAGACAACGCGGGCTACCCGAAACAAAAGTGGCTAGCGTTTGAAACAACAAGATGGGGTCTTCTACCTACTCTAGCGAACGGAATAAAAATGAAACACATATGAATAAAAAACAATAGGTCCTACCTATTTATCTGGTAGAGGAAGATCATACTGCGACACTACACTAGACATAGTAGTAGTAGTAGTAGCACAGTACTTCGCCTGGGCCCTCATTCCTTCCACGAGTCGACCCGTCCCTCTAATGAAGGAGAGTATCCCGTGCCATCTCAGAGTCGGAAGCTCTTCTCGATGGAGGAAGGCGGCTCCCAGTGTCGTGTGGCGCAGTCGCGACCACTTAGAGCACCCTCCCAGAAACTGGTATGACGACTCTTCCCCTGCTCCACAGTGGATGCAGAGTGGACTGTCCAGCATTCCTAGAAGGTGCATGTGTCTGTTTAGTCTGCAATGGTCAGTTGGATCTATCTGGGTTGGTGCCTGTCCTTGTCTCTTGGTCTCTCTAACTTATTCCTGACTGTCCAGTTTATCCTTGCATTCTCCCATGTCCACTCATTTAAATTGTGAAAGACGTTCGTATTGCTTACTTCTAGACTTGACTCCGGTCCAGTAAAGCACGTCTGGGAACCACGCTTGGCCGATTTATCGGCGCGCTCGTTTCCCTCAATGCCCCTATGTCCAAGAACCTATCCTAGAGTTACCCTTTTTCTTTCTGCTGGTAACTCTAAGGCATCCCTGCAGTCCTGAACGAGCTTTGAACTCGTCCTGTTCCTGGGAAAGCTCTCACCCTCTTCATGGCCTGCTTTGTATATTCCTGCTCCTGACGACTGTGAATCAGCCATTCTTGACCCGTCTGTATACCATACCTGATTATTCTCCGAAGGTTGCTGAAGCAGCTCTTCTTTGAATTCTTCTCTTGTTGGGATGCTTATCCCAAAGGGCTGTTTTAGTCTCAGCCGATCGCAAAGGGCCCCCCCTGCATCAGGACAATTAGGATGTCCCGCTGAATGAGGTTGGCGATCCACGTGTGACCGCTTCCCATGACTATTTCCTTCCACTGGTCACAGCAATCTATCCACTTGCAGGAAGCCATCGCCTGCCTCTTTATCCAGATTAGAAGCTCTAGCAGACCTAGTAAGGAGAGCTGCTCCCGGTCTTGTTCTGGACCCGTTATGGCTCGGCAGACTGTTCTTTGCAATCTGGCCAACCTCAGCGCATAGCATGCTCTGTCCACCACTGGCCACCAGATCACGAACCCATAGGATATCCTCGGTTTGATTGTTGCAGTGTAGAGCCAGTGCAGGACGTGCGGCTTTAGACCCCACCTCCTGCCCACTGCCCTGGACAGTTGCCACTTCGCTGTGGAAGAGACTATTGAGAACTACAAAAAACGGCTCTGATTTGTAATGGTTAATTTTTTTTTGCCAATTATCTAGTGACCCATAACAATTTTCAAGAATTTATGATTCTAGATTTTATGACTTGATCTCCTAAAACTACAAATCTTTCTCCACTTTGCCATCTGCAAGTTTCTGAGATCTCTTCACTACGTATCGAAAAACTTAGCATTCAGCTTAGTTTCCAAGAAGATGATTTGGTGTACAATCCGATTGAAGTTGAGAAAGTCGCCCAAACTTAGTAGCCAAAACTGGGAAGGTTCTTATACAATTATAAAGAAGATCAATGACGTTATCTAGAGAATCCAGTGGACCCCTAAATTCCAGTGGGTCCCGCGTTCATCTTTAATGATGTACATCTGATTCATTTGACAAGTTACCAGGGAAACTTTGTTTGGGAAGAACAGTCTTAAAACAAGGGCAATGTTACGGAAGGCGGTTACAAGCCAAAGCCGGCCGGGCTGAATCGACGTTTGGCCGACTTGTCAACGATGTCACACGCGATGTGTGATTTATTATTAACTTGTTTAAGCTATTTTGGGGGTTATTTACATGTTTACGTTTATTCTTTCATTGCTCAAGTCAAGGAGCATTTCAAATCAATTTGCAATTGAAGTGTTGAGCGTGAATTTATTCATTTTCAATGTCATGTCAAGCACAACTTGGTTTTTATCTGTAATATACATTAAGAGGTTATTCCACAAAACATTATTTAGGTTAATCATTTATATTTGTCACTTGAAACTCAAATACCTATAATATATATTAGAAGCATTAACTGGACTAACTTTATTTTTTGATTCATAGTTGGTTTATATCTAGTACACTTTCAACTTATTTTTTTGTTGTTTTATTTAATTTTTTTTAATAACTATTGACAACTCGTGTCAGCACGGATTTCAAAAGCTTGCAAACAATTTTGATGGCATCGGCATCGGCGTGCGTGCCCGTGCTGAGCATGAATTGAATTGTAAATGGAAACATTTGACCGCCAATGAGGAAACAAGCGGGTCGAGGTCTCACTTCAATTGCAAATTGATTAGAAATGCACCTTAACTTTAGGAAATTTTCTAGTTTATAGTATTTAGGTATAAAAGTTGAGGTTAATTAACCTGATTTTAGGTTCATTTTTAACATGCAGGGTAAACGAGAAATAGTTAGAACTTGGTGAAGAAAAGCTGGAATCCATCTTCTTCAAGCTTCAGCGGCGTGTATGAAAGTTGAATTTTAGGCCTTCGGTAAAAATAGTAACTACAATTCTTAATTATAATTTCAAAAGCCATTTATAAACAAGAATGTATGAATTCATCGGTTTTATTACCTACATCCATCCCTATCCACACACAATTTAACAACAAGAGCAATTTTCTGTTTTGTTCTTGTCCCCATATTTTTTATCTTTGCTATGATTTGCTCAAACATATCATATTCTCCTGTCAGATGATCAGCCTGTTTCCCTTTTGTGGCAAATATTACATTGCAGAAAAATAAAGCATGCATTACTTCGTATTTAGAAGTGTCTGGGATTATAATTTGATCCGTTATTCCGTTACTGAGGTATCGGTGAGTATGTGTTGATTTTCTTTAAATGATGTGCGTAAGCTTCCCATTCGGCCTCCTTGATACTAAAACATCTAAAAACAGTAGGCGTCCTTCCTTTTCTATCTCCATACTGAATTGAATTTTTGGGTTGATAGAGTTGAGCTATAAGCGAAAGTTTTGAACTTCGCCCTCGCCATGGCTCCAAATAACAAAGGTGTCGTCCACGTATCGTAAAATTTCCATAAAATAGTCGGCTATTACTGCACTAAGGGGACTGCCTATAGCTATACCATCAGTTTGTTTGTTGAATTCTGCCTTTCATTGAAAATATGTAATGGTTAGGCAGTAGTTATGGAAATTCCTGATTAATATGTTCCATGGCTTCCTTAATGGGTACCATCGTGAAGAGCGAAACAACATCGAAGCTAACGAGACTTTCTCCTGACGACTAATCTTACGACATCCTTTTCAACGAGGTGGATATCTTATATCAATCGCAGCGTTTCTATCCGAGACTAACGAGAGAGGCTATTGAGATCTTTAAACACGACAATCATAATCTTGTTTAAAACCCTGCTCAACCCTCTGCTTGTTAGCAAAGTGCCCACAGAATCACTGAATTATGCCTCCTCCTTGAGCTTCCGCCGCAAACTTTTCAATATGATATTTGTTTCTACAGGGTGTTTCTGGATAGATGGTAAAAAATTAAGTTGATGAATTCTGAAGCAACCATAAGGCAAGAAGTTCATATAAACGTCGGTTTGCAAACACTTCGTCTCTTTCAGTTATTTCTCAATATTTTATCTCAAATTTGGAAGGCAACTATTGCAGTAAATACTTTTGAATTTTGAAAATCCCGCGATCAGTCATCTGTCAATATCAGCTGAATTGTCATGACTGTCGACATCAGCTGTGAGCTGCCAGTCACTTGTCACTTGCTATTTGTCAGTAGAGTTGACTTTTAAGGAAAGTATGGGAAAAATTACATTCGATTGGGGGGGGGGGGGAGTTATGAAAAAATTTAGGTATCATATGTAGGTTGCCGATTAAATTATGTTTTTATGATTATGTGTTTTTACGGGAGTTTATTTCGGTATTTAACTCAAATTTGGAGGGTATAACTATTGCAGCAAATACTTTTTAATTTTGACAATCCCGCGATCACTCATCTGTCAATATCAGCTGAATTGTCATGTCTGTCGACATCAGCTGTGAGCTGTCCAGTCACTTGTCACTTGCTATTTGTCAGCAGAGTTGACTTTTAAGGAAAGTATGGGAAAAATTACATTCGATAGAGGGGGGGGGGGGGTTATGAAAAAATTTGGTATCATATGTAGGTTGTCGATTAAATTATGTTTTTATGATTATGTATTTTTACGGGAGTTATTTCGGTATTTGACTCAAATTTGGAAGATAACTATTGCAGTAAATACTTTTTAATTTTGAAAATCCCGCGATCACTATTTTGTCAATATGAGCTGAATTATCGTGGCTGTCGACATCAGCTGTGAGCTGCCAGTCACTTGTTACTTTCCATTTTTAGTAGAGTTGACTTTTAAGGAAAGTGTGGGGAAAATGAAAATGACATTGGATGGGGGGGGGGTTATGAAAAAATTAGGTATCGGTATTATGTGCGTCAAGGACGCTGGACTGACAGGACGGCCCAGTTCCCTCTTTTTCTGTACCAGCGGCGTGACGTCACACTAGTGCTCTGGTGAGATATATCATTAAGACTTTATTCCGCGGATGCATAGTTTTTTGACATATTCTGTGCTTCTGTTTATCCTGTACAGGTTAAGTAAGTGTTGATAAGTATGAAAGGGTCTATAAAATAGTAATTATACCAATAGTTATAATTTCAAAGGTAGGTTTCTTACGTTGATGCAGACCTAAAAAGCGACTTGCAAGCAACTATATTCAATACACCATAAGCAACTACGAGTTTGGGATACGTACACTTTCTGATATAGAACATTTTCTGAATAGGTACAGGGTGTCCCAAATTCGATGGGATTTGGAGTTTTCTCGGAAATGGCTAATCGTAGAGAGATGCGGTTTTCACGACCCCTGGCTACTTTTTCGAGAAACAAATGATGGTGCGTTCCAAATTTTTGGAGCACGCTTTGATTCGGATATACAGGGTTTTTTAAAAAGTCTGCATTTTGGGACCCCCATCGTAGTTTCTTCATTTCTAAACCTGTGGGAAAGATGAAAATGTGTTCCTATAGAGAATTTTGTTTAGAAACCAGTGGCGCACTCAGTTTTTTTTTACAATCGATATTTTTGGAGTTATCAACCAAACTTGGGTTTTTGTGAAATGGATCACCCTATATACTTTTACTTATCGGATTCTATACATTTTTAGCTTTCCAACCATATATCACACTATATATTTATTTTCGATAGAACAGGAGGGATTCACGTTTTCCTGTTTTCTCTATTAATTTTACGATATCCACGATTGCCTCCTTCAGAAAAACTACATGAAATAAAAAACTCTATAAATGTTAAATACAAAAGTGTATTTATTTAATGGCTTGAGTTGAGAGTAATGTTCGAAATTCTGTATAGTGCAGAATTCGGTCTCCAGCATTAAAAGAAAACACAAAAAAGAAATGTATTGAGGCGAATGTGCATAAAATGCTAATCTTAGTAACTTTAACCTAAGAGAGTTTCTTCGCAATATGTAATATTATAATGATACGTAGAACCTGATAACTGGTGCTTTCAATCTCTATTCAGCAATAAATTAACGGATGCTATAGTTTTCTTAATTGACCACCAGATTGTTGAATGTTTTTTTGAAGGAAACTTTTTTGCAAAGTTTAGACTCAGTGATACTCATAGAATTTATATCAACTGATTAAAGTTTACATCACTCTGCTTAATTACTCACTGCACTATCACAGGACATTATCATAATAAGCAAAAGATTTATTTTATCGGAAACAATGTTCATACCAAGAACAAAAGCCATACAAACCGATAATTTTTAATGAGATATGTCCTGATAATGGTCACGTTTTTCAAAGAAACTCTTACATCGCAACAGCAACACTGCTCGGCAACAAAACTGAAATTTTGCGATCTACAGTACTCCCACTTTTTATAGTTGGCCCTGTAGTTGTCTTAGACTTATCCTAAATTAATCTGGCTAATACGTAATATTTTTATAATTGCAAACACGTGTTATGTTGTATTAAATTCCCACACTATAACAATAAATTCTCGTAGTCACTTTTCAGCATTCTTAGCAAAAGCATTATGTCGCTTAAAGGCTATGAAATAAAAGATATCCACAAAGTTATCCGCTGTGGTGAAGGAAAAATTTTAGTGAACATCGACATAAAACGTCTAACAGCTCCTGGTGAAAACTACCTCAGTTTAGTATTTGGCGTAAACTTAGAAGTAGAAGATGCCGATGGAAAAACAGAAACTATTCATTCTGTGGCAAAGCGTCTACCTCTCAAGAGTGGAAAGGGTATCGACTTTAACTTTATGGCAATGAGAAACGAGATAAGGTGGTATTCAGAAATAGTACCGCTACTCACTGATTTCGCCACCGAATACGGAATTGGAGCAGAATATTACGTCAAACATCTTGGATCAAGGTTAAGTTTAGACCCTTCGAAAGTTGACGCAGATTCTGAGTCAGTTTTAATAATTGAAAATCTAATTCCTCAAGGTAAGGGTTCTACCTGAACTTTAGAATAATATATGCACTCAGCAACTTTTTAGGCTACAAAAATGAAGACAGACTTACGGGCTTTGATTTGCAGACTGCCAAAGCGATACTGACAGCCTTGGCAAAGTTTCATGCTATTCCCTTGGTCATCAAATTTAAAAAGCCTGAGCTGTTCAAGGTTATTAAAAACTTTCTTCATTTTTGTACTCCAAGCTTTGTTCCAGAGGAAGAAGGTGGAGAAACGCCCGCTCTGCCAGAAGAGCTGGTTCTGGAAAAAGCCTTGGAAATACCAGAGTGTCAAAAATTTGTGCAAAATATTAAAAATTTAAAAGACAGGTTCATTCCAATGAATGAACGTTTTGTAGCTGTGGGCGAAGAACCTTGGAACACCATTGTCCACAATGATTTATGGGGCAACAATATCATGTTTAAGCCTCGAAAAGCAGAGGACCGAACTTTAGTAAAAATTTTGGACTTCCAAATGTGCTTATACACATCATACGCACGTGACGTGGCCTTTTTCTTGCTAACCAGCTTAAAAGACGATCTTCAGCTAGAACATTTTGATGACTTTATTAGGTAAAATATAATAAAATAAATAATTACTATAAAAAATAATCAATGTTTCTAGATATTACTATGATGAATTTACAACAATTTTGAATAAATTTGATATCCCGGAGCTGAGACTCTCATACCAAGATTACTTGGATCACCTCAAAGAAGCTACGTTTAAGTACGAAGCAATGCATGCTCTATTCCACTGTAATGTGATCTTTGCCGCAAAAGGGGGACACCCTGATCTTCTAACAGGAGAAGTTGATATGTTTGAGCACTTATATTCAATGGTAAATAATATGGGAAAACGATCAAAGGAGAAAATTGCTCTTGTTGTTAAATTATGTGTTGATAGAGGGTGGATGTAATTTATAGTAAGAGGAGTTTCCAAATAAGTAAAACTTCTGTTCAATAATTATTTGATCAGTTAAATGAGAAGCTTAGTAGACTATAGTAAAATATAGTAGATATTGTATATCTACTATAGTAATTTAGATATATTATATAGTATAGATAATATAATATAGTAGGTAGATATTCTAAGAAGGCAACTTTTATTCCACTGGTCCTTCAGTATTGCCTCTTTAGTTAAATCTGAGAAAAATTGGAACAAAATATAATGTTGCTTCCGATTCATCAAGACTTCAGTGACCTTCCCATACTTTCCTACAGACTTTGCTCTACATACCAAAGATGGGATGTATGGGAAAATCAAATCAAATCAAATCAAATCAAATTTTATTTGACTACGTTTTGTATAGAATATACAATTGTAGCAAGTCACATATAACCGATATTTAAATCAATGTTACATATAACCGTTACATGAAATACAACAAAACAAATTACAATAACGTATAACGTCTGAAAGGTTGAAAAGGCTGAAAAGCTTGGAATAGCTGCTGGACCTACATAACGTACCCCCTTAATACGGAACAGTATGCATACCAGGCTAACAACAGAACTAGCACTTCCTAACCTGGTGGAGAAAATCCAAGATACCTTGGATACAAAGGGTGTCGCAGTTGGTATTTTCAAAGACATCGTAGGGGCCTTAAATAATGAACTTACAGATTTCCTACTCAGCGCCAGTAATGCGAGAAGGGTCGAACCAACAATATCCAACTGGATTCGCAACATGTTAGAATCCAGACTTACTACTACATCATTAAACGATGACACTATCAGATTCACAACAGCGGGAGGTTGTCCAAAGGGCGGAGTCCTTGCAACACTTCTGTGATCCCTACTAGTGGACGACCTTCTGGCTACTTTGGAACTATGGGGAATCGAGGTCCAAACATACGCGGACAACATCGTTATCCTTATGAGAAACCACCCAGACCAACAAATCTGCAGCACGTTGCAAGAGGTGCAGGATGTTGTAACAGCTGGTGTTCAAAAGAAAACCTAGCAAAAACCCTATGTGATAAATTAACGGTGATTCTACTAAAACGATGACTGTGCCATTTACCCGAAGAAAGAGGCTGGACTTACTGAAATCGCCATCTTTGTTCGGGACGCCAATCCCGTTTACCAACGAAGTAAAATTTCTAGGAGTCACCGTGGACAAATCACGCACATGAACCCCACATGTGACTCGTACCGTTAGGAGGGCATAGCTCTCCCTTTGGTCTTGCAAGAATTTGTGCAGCAAATCAGGGGCGATGGGTCCCCAACAATGTGGCTATGCGTGACGGTAATAAGACCGATAATCACGTATGGGGCCATAGTTTGGTATCGAAAGAGCAGACAGCGCTCCATCAAAGCTAAACTGTCTTCTCTGCAAAGACAAATACGTCTCTGCATCAGGGGGTAATGAAAACGATGCCCACGGCAGCCATAGAGCGCCTGCTTGACCTGCTGCGACGCACATAGGCACTGCAGCCATTCGATGGTGGGATCAATAATGCCGAGGCTGGCTTGGAAGGCCATGTGGTATTGAACATGGTTTCCGACTTAATATCATCAAAACGTACATTATGCACTCGCTACGCGACGTCAGGGTTCCCTCACGAGCAGTCTGGAGGAACGAGGCGAAGATCTGCAGCAAGTACCTGGTACACGGACGGATCCAAAACCGACGAAGGGGCTGGCTCCGGAGTGTACGGGAGATCAGATGGCATCTGCATAGCAGAGAGCCTGGGCCTATTCACCGCATTGTTTCAGGCAAAAATTCATGCCGTTGAATTGTGTGCCCGACACCTATTAGAGGAGGGAGAACACAATAGATCAATAGAGATCTGTTCGGATAGTTTCTAGCGCTTATGTCTTTACGCTGCAATTCCAAAACTGTTTGGAATTGCCACAGGACTCTGAACACCCTATCGCAGGAGAACAGCATCACACTAGTATGATCACGTGGTCACGAAGGCAATGGTATGGCCGACTCTCTAGCCAGAAGCGCGGGGGCTCTGCATTCGTAAGCCTGGAGCCGGCACTGGGAGTCCAATACTTTCTGGTCAAGGCTGAACTCCAGAAATGGAGCAATGCTAAGTCTCAGGACTGATAGGAGAACCTACCCGGACTATTACACTCACAGGAACAGGGAGAGCAAAAGCCTAAACATTCCTCAGACTAAAAAAATCAGAGTGACCACTGCACTGTACACAGGACATAGCCACCTAAAATTTCACATGCACAGACTGTCTGAAGAAACGGATTGTCAGCTGTGCTTGGAGGACGACGAGATAGTCGAGCACTTCCTATGTGACTACCCGGCTATTGCCAGATCAAGATACTCCCTGTTCGGAAGCACGATCATTGAGCCTCAAGATACAAACGCAATGTCGTCCGAGATACTAATCAGATTCGTTGAGGGCCTTGTCATAACGGGTGACAATTAATGGAGCAAGCAGGGGCAAATCTTGTTGGCAACACCTCGAGTGAGCCACAATAGACCACAGGTCGCGGTGGAGGACTGTACAAGTCCACTCATATTGATCACAATACAAAACCAACAGTAGGTTGTTGAAGCAAGTGTATGCAGATGTTTTAAATCTTAAAATTTTTTCGAGTCATCGTTGTATTTATATTTGTTAGTATCTGTCATTGTCATTCTCAGATACAGACAATGGTGTTATCTAGCTTAACTAAATTTTTATTTTCTGGATAATTTTCTCTTATTATCATAAGTTTTGTTATAAAAGAAACAGAATCAAAAATTAAAGCAATTCATTATCTACTGCGCAGAGATTCATCTACCTATTCCATTGAAGCAAAAACCACTCTTCGTTAGATATAAATGCAGCTACAAGAGCCTTGAAAATTACTGATTCAAAAACAACATAGAGGGTGTTCATTAAAAACGTCTTTTTGTTGGCTGTGAAATGTGAAAAGAAAATGATGAAGAAACAAAAGCACATTTACTTTGATAATGTCATACTTTTCTGTCAAAAGTTTATAGCCTCTAGTTCTAGACGACGTTTTCTAATGAACACATCGTACTTATTCCATTTGTTTGAAATATCCAATGATTTAATATTAATAATTTAATAAAAGATAAAATTAATATATTATTTAATAAAGTAAATCCTGTTAAACTCGCCGCCATTTTGGACTGCTTTGACCAAATGACATAAAATTTTTCAAGTGAACAAACCTTGAGAGACCTTCAAAACGAGGTGGTTAAAAAAATTGACATTCCTATATGAAATGAATAATGAATATGAAATTCTTATTTGAAAACAGATCAAATGGATGTTGTCGATATGTCCTACAAGAAGGTGGGTCAGAAGGATAAAGAAATAAAAGCCCATTTACTTTATGTCATCTCTTTCTGTAAAAAATTCATATTCTTCTAGTTGACATTTTCTAATAAACACCCTGTATATTATATTAATGATTGATAACTTCAAGACAATCAAACCTGTCAACCTGTATTCATTATCCGGTTCTTAGTAACACATATCGAATCGATAATAAAAGATTGACATTTAAATCGCTCTGATATGAAAATGCTCACTAATGAAGCACCAAACAGTCACAGGTCATTATAACAATAAACAATAATTAAATTTTATCTGTAAGAGCGTGAATACCAAGAATAAAAGCCATAAAAGCAATCCGCTAATAATTTTTTGTGTACAATCAAATGGGATATTTCCTGCCAGTAATGGTCACTTTTTTTTGTAAGAAAAAACTTTTACATCGAAGCAACAATTTGTAATACTTAAGTTCAATTAAATGGCAATTTGTCTATCAGAGAAACTAAAATTTCACGGGCTATACCGTATAACCAATTTTAACAGTAGCAGTGACAATTCCTCAATTATACTCTAAACGTTTACCTGAGCACAAGTACCAAATGCTTAGAATTCTTGTTTTGGTAACAGAGAATTTTACCGGCACCGTGGTTTTGTGTATTGTTACTCCCACAGAATCTAGTGAATACATAATACTCTTATCAGTGCAGAAATGTGTTGTGATTCAATTAATATACCTAAACTATAACATTGTTCTTACAGTCACTTATCGGTATTCGTACTAAAAGCGTTATTATGTCTCTCAAAGGCTATGAAATAAAAGACATCGGCAAAGTTATCCGCTGTACTGAAGGAAAAAAGTTAGTGAACATCGACATAAAACGTCTGACCGCTCCCGGTGAAAACTATCTAAGTTTAGTATTTGGTGTAAGTCTGGTGGTAGAAGATGACCAGGGGAAGAGAGATACTATCAGTTGTGTTGCGAAGCGACTACCTCTCGCCGGTGGACAAGGTCTCAATTTTAACTCTATTGCAATGAGAAATGAGATAAGGTGGTATTCAGAAATAGTACCCCCTCTCACTAAGTTCGCACACGCATACGGAATTGAAACAGAATATTACGTCAAACATCTTGGTTCGAGGTTCAGCTTAGACCCTTCGAAAACAGAAGCAGATTCCGAGTCAGTTTTACTCATCGAAAATCTAGTTCCTCAGGGTAAGATAGGCCTGAATTTTGCAATCTATCATAGATAAACTGAAAATTTAACAACATTTTAGGCTTCAAAAATGAAGATAGACTCAAGGGATTTGATCTGCAGACCGCTAAAGCGATACTAGCAGTGATGGCGAAATTTCATGCGATCCCATTGGTCATCAAGTTTAAAAAGCCCGAGCTGTTTAATATTGTAAGAGACTTTCTTCATTCCAGCATGCCGAAGTTTGTTCCAGGAGAAGACGGTAGAGGAATGCCTCCTCCGCCAGAGAAGCTGATGCTGGAGAAAGCCTTGGAAATACCAGAGTGCCAGAAATATGTACAAAACATTCAAAAATTAAAAGATAGTTTTATTCCGATGAATGAACGTTTTAAAGTTAGGGGCGAAGAGCCTTGGAACACAATTGTTCACAATGACTTCTGGGTCAACAATATTATGGTTAAACCTCTGGAAGTGGACGGTAGGGTGTTGGTAAAGCTGCTAGACTTCCAGATTTGCTTGTATACATCCTACGTATGGGACTTGGTTTTCTTCATGCTAACTAGTATAAAGGATGATGTTCAGCTTCAATACTTCGATGACCTTATTAGGTGAGACATATTGTATGAGAACGGTGAGATGTTGTGCATATTGCGCTGTACCTCGCTGGTTATCGGTACCAGAACGAAGTGAAAAGAGTAGGTGGTCACCGATTTGACGAACAACCCATCTGCATACTAGTTTCGGGGTCTACCCCTCATCAGTACAGTTTGGCTGGATAAATTGGAATCGGAACACCGAGACAAGTTTGCAGATGGGTTGATGGACAAATTGGTGACCACCTACTCTTTACACTTCGTTTGGGTTCCGATAGCCTGCGAGATGCAGAGAGTTATGACATGCTTCTCAAACTGAAAACCATCTGTCATGTAGTATTAGATATAATACGCTGGTAGATGTCTCCTGCTCTGCCCAACATTTCACCGTTCTTCTGTACCTTTCTCGGTTTAAAGCCGCGATACACGGTCTCCAATTTGTCGACCAGCCAAAGTTGTACTGTTAAAGGGTAGACCCGAAACTAGTATGACGATGAGTTGACGACAAATTGGGTGACCTTTATACATATTCTATGAGTTTATTGATAATTATAAATCAAAATAATACTTGTTTCTAGATATTACTACGAGGAATTCACATCAATTCTGAACAAATTTGATATTCCCGAGCTGAAACTTTCATACGACGATTACATAGAGCATATTAAAGAAGCTGCTTCTAATTACGAAGCTATGCATGCTCTATTCTTCTGCAACGTGATATTTGTTGAAAAAGGAGGTCAGCCTGATCATCTGACGGAAGAAGTTGATATGTTTGAACATATGGTTGCAATGGTAAATAATATGGGAAAACGGGCAAGGAGTAAAATTGCTCTTATCGTCAAGTTATGCGTTGATAGGGGGTGGATGTAATTTAGTGCGGAGTTTGGACATACCTACTGATTACATATTTGAGAAGCTAATTGAAGGTTAAATTACTATGCAATAAGTTAAGCTTAGGTGTAGATTTAAATAGATGATATGTGATTATTATATTCTATATATATTAATAAGCGTTTAGCTTTTTTTTCCAAAAGAATCTACATATGTATGTGACGAACTGTAAATGGCGTGCAAATCAGCTATATAACAAAGTGGTGATCCGGGATCACTATTCTCTAAAGTATGTCATGGTCATTTCGCAACTGTTTTTGTTGATATTTTCTTGAGTGTAAAACCTATTTTTTTTAGTTAAGTATTCTATATATATTTCAATGTTTTTCTATTTTTTATAAACTTAATTACTACTTTTATATTCCCATTAATTCGCTTATAATCAATATACAACTTTTGCTTACTCTAGCTGTTTTAATAACCTAATTCAGGCAGGCCTATGTGTGCGAGATTGAGCGAAAAAGACGAGAAGGGTGCCGGCATCGAAAGGGAGTGGTTCCGTGAAAGTAGCGGTGTGTGATAAGTAGTTGGGGGCCCAACCGAAGGGGGTGTTAAGTTGGTAAGACCTAGGCAAAGTTATTTTTGTTGTTGATAATGTATATGCATATACTGATGAGGAAAAACGCCGGCGACACCTCGAGTGGTGGGGATAGTACTATGGTTCTGGGGTTGCGGATACATAAGAGTTCGGGGGGTACCTCTTATGCTCCCCAGTCGACACTAGCGGGTATGTAGTGTCAGCCGGATGACCGTACCTGCTGGTTAGAGATACTCACTGCTTAGCGGCTTCTGAGTTCTCGGGTGCGAGCCTCAACTCGTTTACTAATCAATTTTAGGGGGGCACTAGCTAGTTGTCGAAGATCAGAAGGTAACAAAGTAATTGATGACTTATATTGAGGGCATTTATATTATTTAATTGTACATTTTTCCTGGTCCAAATTACGAGATATTAGTACTAGACGGTACATGGATTAATGGAGTTAGTAGGGCAAGAGAGGCCCGACGCGGGGGTGCTTCGGACCCCCTGTGAGTAGTATGATTTATTCTTATTTTGATGCAGATCAGTAACTGTTTCATTATTTTCATGTGCATATTTCCCGAGCCTTCTCTATCGACGTCTCTATTTGAATTATACTAAAACAACCGATTGATGGCATCGTTATGACCCACAGAAGCATCAAAAAGTAAGTTTATCGTGTTTGTTATGATTTTTATTAAAATCACTTGCTGTTTATACTATTAATCGGTCACATGCTCCCGGGCTAAAATAGCCAGAAAAGACCGAAGTTTACATGAGAATATCTTGTTGTAAATTACATAATTGATATTTAATTTCTAGCCAATATTTTGCTTTTGTTGCCAAAAGATCGGTGTTTAAAAAAAAGATCCTTTTGGTTTAATGTGAGCAATAGGTGTCGGAAACAGGATCAATAAAATGACTAATTAAAGAACTATAGAATATATAGATAGGTATATTAAAAAAGTAGATTAAAAAAGACTATTAAAAATTGTCAACGTTTAGCTATTTTTTGCATCCTCAGGACACTGTACAGAACGTGATCAAATCAGCAATTTGATACTTACAATTTAATTGTTCCCCTCTTGTTACTTAGTTTAGAACTGGGCATTATGTAGCATTCCGCGGACACATTAGGAAATGTTATAAAGGTGCAATTAATTACCACCAAAAAAATCAGGGCACTTATAATTGTTTATTATTTATTTATTTCAAGCTTTATTGTCAGAAGCAAGAAAAATCTTATAGACAAAGGACTATTAGATAATATACCCAAACCGAAGTGGGACACAGTTGGTTTTGCACAATAAATAAAATAAATATACAGTAGAGACAAAGTACTAAAGACTAAACATTATATTCTAAAACATTGATGACAGGTGAACGGGGAATGTGAGACGTTCCCCACTGATGGGTGCACAACTCAGTCGAAAAAGAATTCACCAGTGTCTTAGTATGGTCTTGATATAGTAAAAGCGATTTCAATAGTCCCCATAATAAAAGCTCGTTCACACGGTGACACTAGAGCGTGACACTACTGTCACGGCACTTGTTGCAACAGTGTCATTGTCTGAATTATTGAGTGTCACGATGCCGTGGTGTCGTGACACTAGTGTCGCGTATCAAAATGTTTTGATATTGTGACACGGATGCCGCAGCACTAGCATCAAATTTCTCGTTTGCTTTCATCATTTGCACATCGGAGACATCAAGGTATTATAACGCAACATACATCGTGGTATCAATTTCGTCCTCTTTGCACATGATTTCACCGGGGATTTTTGGTACTGCTGGCCAAATACATATGTTTTTAGACCTTTGTTTATGTATAAAGAATAAGTTTTTTCTTTATCATTAGAGTAAACAATTAAAAAAATAAAGAAATATATATACATTCTAAGGTGTATTATTTTATGATACATCCTGATTTTTAACTTAATTATCCAGTCTCGGTATTATGTAGACACTATCGAATATTCCATGAGGATGAGGCTAAACTTAACAAAACTTAACTATACAAAAGATTAAAGGATTATACCTTAGAATGTATGCAATTTTAATTATACAGGGTGTGTTGTGTTGCCATACTTCATAATTGACTATGAAAGAAGAGGTATCGCGCCTTCGCCAATATATCCAGAAATTTGTGAAGAGACGCACACGCGCGTGTTAGCGAATGTTTGTTTTTATTTTTATAAAAACTGAGTTATTATATTTTATGTGTTGTTAAGTAAACACAATTGTGTAGACTAAACAACGACATGGTGCCATAGCGGGCGACGTAACGAATACGCGCATTAAATGTCGCGACACTGATGTTCTGTGTGAACACCTACATTGTGCCGCGACAACAGGACGCTTGTTCTATAGGAAAGAGTGAAAGTGAAAGTGAGAATTGCTGGCCAATGGAATTCGTCAACAGAATTTTTTGACCAATCAAGGTTGTCAAAATTCTCACTTTCACTTTCACTCTTTCCTATAGAATAAGGATCCTGATGTCAAGCAGTGTTACGGCACTAGATGTCGCGACACTGATGTCACCATGTGAACGAGCTTTAACTTCGTCTGGTCGAGTGGCCTTTCAGCTGCCTCAGTGGTAATGGCAAGTGATTGAAAATCGTTCTTCCGGTGTACACAAACGACCGCAGGCACCTATCGGATCTAATAAGGGTGATCACATGGGATGTGCGAGTACTTCGCGTGTTCAGTCAGTACCAATACTACCAAAGTGCTTCCCGAGCATCAGCTATGCAGTCTCCAGAATAAATAGACAGGGCAACGTGAGTATCCTTCCCTTCAAAAACAATCAGCGGCATTGGTCTCTATATAACCCGAGGCACAAACACATCTCACCGCCCTCTTCTCTAAAACAAACGTAGATCCAAAAAGAATAGATGAACAGGAGGCCCAGAAAGAAATGCGGAACCAGGTGACTCTCAACCAGTGCAAAATATGTAGTTCTTGATATGTTATAGGAAAGTTTGCATCTAATCACTCTTAGTGCATAACATCTCGCCGCCAATTGTCTGTTTAGATTCTGTATGTACAGATCGAATTTAAGGCTCTCATCAACCCACAAACCAAGAAACCTAGTTGCATGAAAGACACTTACCGTCGACCAGTATTTCGCTCAGGTCACACCCAAAGTTGTCTTGACCCAAGTAGCATTCTAAGCCATAATTTGGCGATTGTTTCGTAACCCTTGCTAAAATCGGTGACCATTTGATTAAAAAAGCTGCCAAAAAAGCCAATCTATTACGAAATTATTACGGCACCTTGGCGATAATGGGAATCTTTTATTTCGTTACTACTCGGCTTTTCTGACCAATATTTAGGCCAGTATTTTGGCCATATTTTAGCAATAAATGCTACATTTTGTAGATATAGTAGGTAAAATTTGGATGCTAAAAATTAGCTTTTGTGACTAAAAATGTTGCTAAATTTGGATATTGCCTTGCGTTCCTTTCATCAAACAAACTGTGCATGGAGATTCAAATGCTGACATGACAGGACTGATTGTTTTGTGTGGATAAGTATATCATATCCTGAATAGTTTGGTTACAGATTACATCGGATTGCTTCAAATAATGGACTAAAATTTTAGTGCCAAGGCGAATTTACTGTGAATGTAGAAGATATACTTCTTAGTACTAAAATATGCGGAGCGCTATCTTACTAATTTAGGCAATTTTCTGTTGTAGATTTATCGAGTCTAGTAGTGGAAAAAATCGTATATACGTATTAAACTTGACGCTCGGGTCATAATAATGTACTTCACAACCTTGGTTTATAATATACTATTAAAGCCCCAAGGTAATTTTCATTATTTTGAAACCTATATTTTTCACTAATAATTAAAAAATAATGGACCTTGAACTAAATTTTTCTGATTTTGTTAACACTTTCCCGAAAACACTCCCTTTGACGAATCAATGTATCAAAATGCTTTTATATTAACGATAAAATATGAAATATTCAATAGTTGCATATGTATATTTTATTATTTTACAAATAACTGCTAAATTAGAAAATTTAACAGTCTAAAAATCATGGCCGCTGGGTTGTTGCAGATATTCATCGAGGCTACAACGATCGTGAAGAGGCTAATGCAGCCGTTCCGCCATAAAGTACCAATTAGTGGTGAAAAACCAGTGATGGGCATTTACGCGTAATCTTTTAATGTCTACATTTTGCGTAGACAATAGAGGTAGACAATGTATTTCATGTAAACAATGTGTATACAATGTACCTTACGTCAAACGTCAGTCACTTAGTGACAATTTTGACATCAGTCAAGTCAAGCTTGTTAATAAAAAGTGATAATTCGTTAGGTTAGAAGGGGACAAAGGGTACCGCGACAAGCACAAGAAATTGGGCCCAAATACACACTCCTATAAGAAACAAATTAACATTTGAAAGGTCAAGAAAACTGAGGCATGTATATTATTCATTACGACTTGCTGATGCCCAGCAAGTTAAACTTCTCGATCTAGATGTTGATTTTTCCGAAGAAGAAAAAGCTTAACATTTAACATATCACTTAATCATAATACACAGTATACACTTCATATTAAAAAATCTACGTAAATAAAATACAATTACTGTTAGAATTTGTACCTCTTTATTTTACTGATTGGGTGTAAATACCTTTCAATAAAGATTTTTTTAAAAACTAAAGCCTTTCTATTATTTTCATGCAAATTGAATTTCTTTACTAATACTGTTTGAGTTTGAATTGCTTGAAATTGCCGCCACTTTCTGATTTGTCTACATTGTTCACATTGTCTACATGATTTTTTGACAATCGTGTATTTTACATAGCGTAGATTACTGCGAAAAACTAGCAATTTCGGCCGTACTTTATTCTACGCCCCCTGGCGCCACTCAACGAAGTAAAATGTAACTTGTTTGAAGATGTATACATACCTGTTCAGATTTTGAACAAGAATTTTCAATAGAGACCTTGTTAGTGACTTCATCATCCATTATTGGGGTTACTTTTAATGCCTATAAAAATATAAATAGTGGACAACACCCTACAAAAACAAATTTGACCATCTTTGACTTCATATTTTAAAAACAAGTGATATATCCTATTTCTATGGTAAGTAGAAGAATATTTATATTTTCTTTTACCCATGTTAATGCAGTTCCAGGAAGAAAGATAAAATATCTTGGTTTTTGGAATTACTGGAGTAGAAGTCGATTATTAAGGTTAAAGTTCTTAAATAAGTATTGCTACGCCCTTTCTCAGGTCCGCTGATACTTAATTCGTTGAGTCTCGGGCGCCACCCTTTGATATTTATAAAGCGACAAAGGGACCGCTATTTCCTACACGGTAGCTTTTAAACAGGGGAGAAATATTCCAGGGCTTTTACATTAAAACACCAGGAGTAAGGAACAATAATAGGGTGTCTATTAAACTACGGTAAAACAACATTCAAACACCTACTAATACTACGACTGTTAGTGAATCTCTATAACTACATACGAACACATCCTAAAACTATGAAATTAATAACAGCGAGAGGGGGGGGGGGAGTAACAGTTAGTTACTTAGTAAAGGAAATTCTGATGAACCAGGGAAAACGGGAGGTTTCGGTAATAAACCAGTACATTCTGTACTGAATCGGTCGGGATCGGAAACTTCAATATTGCGTACAAGCAGTAACAACAATATGAAACGGTAACGGAGCTTTGGGACCACTGGGACTGGGGTTTCGGAGGAAGCGTACTTTATAATTTGGAATCGGATATAGTCGGTTTCGGTTTAATCACATCAAGTCCGGCTTTGAAGATCGGTGCAACGGGCAGCCCAGGATGTAAACAGGATGGTGACGGAATCGGTGATAGGTCCAGATTGGATTTGAAAGAAGCGGTACGGTGAGCGTTGTGTTAGCGATTTTGCCGGGTTGCATATGAGCGCACCCTGTGAAGAACAAAATGAACGCGGCCAGAATCAGCATGGCACCTGCGTCACTTGAACGTCACAGGTACTCTAGTGGAGCACGACAACTCGAACTACACCTGAAAATCACAAATCCACCCCTCTTGTGTCGTAAAAACCCTATTATGACGTCAGGAGCCAAAACGTGAAGCAACAGCGTCGGCCCCGTTCAGATATCCGGTACTAACTCATCGAGTTCTCCCATTCGATCGACCGTCGACTCTCGACTTCTACCTTCGACCTAAAATATTCGAAATATTCGAATTATTTTACTAGTCTTAATAAATTCTGTCGGCTTGCTAAGCGCGACAAACAGGTGGCGCCATCTATAGGTGCACCCGCGGACCTACGGCCGTTTTGGCCATGGCCTTTGTTTTATATGGGGAATTCCCGTTTTTTATTTAAATAAAAGGTGTTGTAATTAGTTGGGTGATGAAATATAAAGAAAATGTTAATTGTGACGTCATTACCTGTGAGTTAGAGAAAAACTTCGTCACAGTATAGCTTTGACTAAATTTAAATTGGCTACTCTATGGCTATCTTATGTCAATATTCTGTGGCCTTATAAATTAGCTATTATTTGCTAATTTTGTAGTCATTTTGGCTAACACAAGTTTTAGCTATACTTCTGGTCAGTAAAGCCACAAATTTACTGAAATAAAATAGATATTTTATCTAGTAAATATTGTGAAGTTTTAACCGGACAAGAAAATGTAATGTGTATCAAAATTTTGTAAGTTATTGCCACCACGAAAAATGCTACTTTATGATCAAATCTTGGCCATAGATGCGCTCTTATGGCTAATCTTGTTAGCCAAAATTTATTTTACATAAATGGCCAAATAACAACCAAATCCTGGCTATTTTTACTACTTTATGACTAACTTTTGGCCATTAATGCTATTTGGTCATACACATTTAAATGTGTATGTACCAATTGGTGCTACTTGGGGACGATGCTTAATGACAGCCGATTTGCTGCACACCACGCCCTCTCAGTCGCCAATCTCCATAGGTCCGGACATCTTTTTCAACGAGGTGAATATCTTATATCAATCGCAGCGTTTTTATCCGAGACTAATGAGAGAGGCCATTGAGATCTTTAAACACGACAACAATTTCAACAGGAAGGAGGAAATTACGTTTCTAAATGCAGACTGGAAGCGAGTTCTACGACATAATTCAAGTGCGTCGTTGAAACCCCGCGCCACCACTACCCCCACTCCAATCCCTCTAATGGAGCGCGACGGCGGAGGAATAAATACCACGTAGCTCACCACATTCGAATCAGTCAACGTCGGGGAGCTCGAGAGATCACTTCGTCAATTGCCTCAGCGCCTTAGCGATAATGACTGCCGCAGATGTAGACGGAACGTCAGGAAGAAATTTTACTGGACCATTGCTTTAAGGTCCGGGAAACACTTTAGATTGTATTTTCACCAGCCGTGAAATCCTTCAGAGCGTTGCATTAAAAATAATTCTATGTAAATTTAGGTAGTTAGAGCGGGAATAATATCATTATCCCTGCTCGCTATTTAAGTTATATATTTGCCTTGGCAACCAGTAGGAGTAGACAACAACGCAATATCAAATGCCGCAGCGTTAAAAATGCACTGGTGGCACCGGTTTTGCTGTCAAACGCGAGTGTCACTTTGACATTTCAATAATTTAATTTTTCTCCAAACGTCATTAAATTGCTACTTTATTTGACACAACAGACGAAGGTAAAACGCTTCATTTCCTTACTGTCATCCCGGCGGCAGGTAATGTTTTTTCTTGCCGCTCGTCGCCGGCAGGTAAAGTCTTTTACTGCCGCTCAAGAACATTGCGATGCGATATGCGAAATAAATTTATTACATTTATTGGATATATATTAAATATGAAATTAAGCTATTCAAAAATATTAATGATTTTTCGTAAACCTGATTTTTTTCTTTGACAAATTAAATAAGCCGGACTATAATGTTGTAATTTGTAATTTCCTATATATATTTTTTAAGAAAACAAATTATCAACGTATTTTTTATTAATTTTAATTATAATAATAGAAATAGTAACGCACCTATTAACTATAGAACAACTTACGTACTAGTTTTATTAATGATTTTTTGGTAAAGATAACACATTTACTTTTGTAAGGAAAAATTGATGTTAAAGGTACAGTGTGAATTGTTGCACCTTGAAGATTCAGTCCTGAACTTAAATTGAAAATTTTCAATTTGTCTTAATAATATAGAGGTTTCAGTGGAATTTTTGTTATTGGATATGATATTATTTGCTGTGTATGAACAGCTAGGCTGTATATTATTGCTACCAGTAACACCAAGAACAGAAGAAGTTTTACAGGTTGGTATTTGGATATCAGGAGATCTTGGGGTAGTCTCTGTTTCGACAAAACTATCAGTCGCCTGGTTTGTAGCTAATTCGAAACTAGTTACAACTTCAACTAAAGTACCCTCGTTACTCAAAAGTGACTGCTCATTGGCTGCATTGGCTCTGTATGCCTTCTTGATCTAAACCGACAATACAGAAACACACAATATTTTTTAGAATTATTACCAGAAAAATCCAATAAGGTAACAAATATTTTATGAAAATAAGTATTGTAGTAGCAATTTAATATTGAAACGCAATGTATGGTACCTATGGGTATTACCATACGTTTTCGATGATTGACAGAGGATTTGACATTGGTGGCTGTCACTTTATCTGCCGGCGACGGGCGGCAGGAAAAGAGTTTACCTGCGGGCGACGGGCGGCAGGTAAATTCTTTACCTGCCGCTGGTAAGATTGTCTACGTGTCTATTAGTACTAATTACAATATAATTCAAAGGTTTGGAGAAAAAATAATATGTTTTATTTGGAGCTAAAGTGACTTTCCTGGCTCGCCCGTGTTGGCGGACTTACTACGTTCGTCTGCCAAACTGCACAGCCTCGCCAGAAAAGTGACACTTTCGCTCCTTATGAAACAATATACTATTTTCTACGACCATGTAAAAATAAAGAACTTTTGTCATACCTTGCCCTAGCCGAAAACGTAACTTTCGTCTCTAGTGAGAGAAAATCCCATAACGTTAACTTTCGTCTCTAGTGACGAAAGTAGGTTGTTCTAATTTCGCCTGTATATCGCCAATTAAATGCGATTCAACTGATCTAATCTTGTTAAACACCATGGCAAATGGTAATATCACACAAAAATATGTATATTTTGCCTTACAGAGTCTCGGAAAAGCAAACTAAAGTGTTGAAAACTTGATCAAACGAAACTCAGTGACAATCGAGGTGGCGTTGATTAATTATTATTTGTTCCGTTGTTCGGAGGCGCATGGCAATA
Source organism: Taphrorychus bicolor (assembly GCA_951812265.1). Lineage (NCBI taxonomy): Eukaryota > Metazoa > Arthropoda > Insecta > Coleoptera > Curculionidae > Taphrorychus > Taphrorychus bicolor. The sequence goes on from OX638297.1 coordinate 28,199,896, forward strand.
ATTGCGAGAATAGTTGGCGTATCAATGCCACCTAGACTTAATGCCTGGACGCTTATTCTATAGGAAAGAGTGAGAGTGAAAGTGAAAATTTTGACAGCCTTGATTGGTCAAAAAATTCTGTTGACGAATTCCATTGGCCAGCAATTCTCACTTTCACTTTCATTCTTTCCTATAGAATAAGCGTCCCAGAAGCGATATTTTAATGGCCGCCAGGGTACGACGGGTCAGCTGTTCCATAAGAACTTTAGTAGTATTTTGCTCCTAGTTTTTTAATTTTTCGTGCATATTTAAGTTGTTTTTTGCCTACATTTGTATAATAAGCAGTTCTGTGTCTTTTCTAGAAAATTGCATTTTAGTATTAGCTGAATTAGCTCGGAATTAAAGTTTCAAAAGTAGCAATTCATAGCCATGCCTCATGGTTGCTGTGTAGAAGGATGCAAAAGTAATTACAAGACTGGTCCGCGAAATTCAGTGTTTAGATTTCCAAAGGATGTTATTTTAAAAAAAAATGGGTTCACGGTATTAGAAGGGATAATTTTATACCAAATAAACATAGCAGGGTAAGTCCTGCTAAAAGACCTCTCATATTAAAAAATCTGCAGAATTTATTGGGTTTTTATTTTAGGTATACGAGTTACATTTTCATTCACATGAAATTCAGAGGAAAGTAACATACTTACATATGTGAAAGAACTGGCCAGTCCTTAGAAGTCCTACTATTACTATTAGATGTCCGAAGATTCATTCCAGGTAGGACTTTCTTTTAAACATTTTGTTGTGTGGGTTGGTGCTATAGTTTGTTACAAATATCTTATCCAAATCCATCAAGGATTTTTATATTTGTTACCTAGGCCTAGTTGTAATCAAATCGAGAATCAAATCAACCAATTCCTGTTTGTAAAAGAAGGAATTCCTCTAGTACAAGACGAAGTGTGTAGTATGTGCAATGAACCAAATAGGGTTAATAGGGTTTTCTGCGGTGTATTTTGTCACATGTATATTAGATTTGTTATTTAATATCATAATGTTTTAAAATAATCAAACGATTGTATTTTTTCCATCTAAATCTCTATTACCAAGGCGGCACTTTTGAAAATCAGATGGTAAGTATATCTAGGTAGAGCATAATGATTCGAGTTATCACATTTCAATTTTTAAGTGATTATCTTCGAAACAGGATGAGCTATACATTAAAAAAAAAGAATTTAATTTAAGTTATACCCTGTATTTTTGTAACGAAACGTTTGAAAATCTGTGTTTATATATAAACTTTCGTCACCTTTTTTATTCTAAAATACCCAAGCAGTTACATTATTGCATGCTAATTTCAGAATCCCCTGTATATAACAAATTCCTGCAAAAAGGGAAAATAGTATACTTATTCTACACAAGTATTAAAAATTATTGTTAGTAAACCAGTACACTGTATAATAATAATATACAGTATTATATTAATTTAGGTTTACCCTGGTATAGTTAAACTGTTTAATTATTTACGTTTGTATTGTTTATATATATATTACTAATGGTTTTATTTTTGTCCATCTAAACCCCAATTAACAAAGTATTGACCCAAAAAGCTTTCCAAAACCTTGGGGTTTTGAACGTTGAATCGGTCGTCGAATTTTCGTACCACATATGATGACGTTACCGCTCTCCCGCTCGGTTCATATTCGCTCGGTCGCTTCCAGGCCTTATATTGTCAGGAGCGACTATATATTTATAGCTTTATTCCAACGTTGCCATTTTCAGATATCTGTCATACGTTGATGTCACTGATACGACTCAAGTCAATTGTCAACTTTAACTTGGAAACGTGACGTCACGATTTGAGAAAGTACTTTTAAAGTAATGACATCTTTGCATTTAATTAAATTTTTTTCAATTACCTTAAATCGAATGGAACTTAAATTTTGCTGGAGGATTATCATTCTTGATAGTAAAGCAAAAAAAATACCTTTATGCCGAAATAAGTGGTAAGGAGACTACTTCAAATGTTCAAATTCAGACAAATGAGCATGGAAATAGAAGTTTGGCGTTTCCAGTAGATAGGGCTAGAAGCTTGAATAAGATATTTAAATATTTATGGCATCAATTCTGAGTCATATAACGGAAATAACAGTAAATTGTAAAAAAATTTGATGGTTATTTTGGTGAGAAATAGATAACACTTGAAATATTCAGAGATAAATTAAGGCAAAATAATTTTCATAGGCTACTAAACCACAACCTTGGTGGTTGGTGAAAAATGTGGTATTTAGAATAAATTTAAATGTTTCTTCTCAATTTAATATAAATATATTGTTACTTTTGAGGTTATAATTATTTATCGAAGAATTCAAAACAAAACCAGTCTCTTAATGGAACACACATTTTATTATAACAAAAACTTATTCAAAGATTTTCTTCAATACAATCTCACTGATACTGCTCGAATATAAAAACATATTTTTAAATGATATAAATAAATTAGGTACTTAAGTAAATATGCTTAAAAATATATTCCATGAAGCCCTTTTTCTATCTTCTTTTTCTATATCTTTGCCCTTTCATTGAGTTACTTAAGTAGTATTACTTATAAGGAATGGCTCCTGTTTTCTTACTTGGCTACTTATTTGTCATTTCTATACTCTACAACAATAAAGCTATTAAGGTATTAAAAACATAGCTCCAGTGAAATAATTACAAAAAAGAGCAAAAATACGATTGGAACTAAGTTAAGCACGAATGATGGTATAATTCTTACTTAGCATACTACTTAGTATTATCGTATCCTCCTTGATTAAGTTAAGGACTATGAAGATAAACATTGCAAAGAGTGAAAGATGAAGTTGAAATATGGGCTACTTAACAGTTGTTCCAATCGCGCAATGCTCAAATATCAATAGTGTGAATTGAAAGTACCTTTTTGAAACTGTATGTGAAGCAGAATTAGGGTCTGTGTAGGCAGAATCTGCAAAGTTCCAATTTTATTTCATTCCTGTATAGTTATGTGGAATGTTATCCAATAGCTCTGACCTGGATATGGGAAATGTACTGCTTAGAACAACCCACTTTTATTCCCAGCCGAATATCTTAATATATTATAGAAAAACAAATTTATATGCATGAAGGCAGATTTTTTTCTATTTACATCAACGTAATTTTTTGATGTTGTTTTACAACCAAGTTGGATGACAGGTGACATGCTGCAGAAAACCGATTAGGTATATTGGTAGCTTCCTACTATTTAACATTGTAACACCAATGCCCAGTACTGTATCTAGACCCTTGGAAGCCAGAGCGGAACACACTTGCACTATCACAATACACACAATCCTCAGTGAAACAAGACTGTTCAAGCATGTAGCTAATGCCCTGCCAGTTCCAGCACTACTGTTACAATAACCTTGGCCGAACTTACATCAGTAACAAAAAAAAGCTTGCATGACTTGAGCACTTCTTAATATTTTTGAGTATCTTCTTTTTCTTAAGCTGAGTTTATCCAACTTCTTTATCCTTTATCCATCAACAACTCAAAATTAAAAATATGACTATGAATAAGAAGCTGGGTAATACTGCCCTTAGTCATGTTCTCTACAACAATGTTATCACTGAAGAAAATTTAACTTTCATTATGCCTCCTTTTGAAGCTTTACAGCTGCACTTAAAGTCCATAATTTTGAAATTCTCTAAGGCATGGGTCATCACGTCACTGTTCGAAACATCTTCTGTGGTTTGTTGTTTAACAAACGAAGACTAGCAGAGCACTTCTTTGAAGGCAGCATGCTAAAATCTTTATTTTGCCTACAAATGTTGGTTTGGTAAACCTTTTTAATGACCACATAAAAGTAAATGTTTTGAATTTGACAATTTAATGTTTGAATTTAAGCTTTTCTTAGCAAGTTTAGGTAACTGTTACAAAATATTAAAGAAAATGTTGAAGAAATATTTCCAAACATGTAAAATTCACTGTTTGGGGCTTGTTTGTTTACATTGTACAGCGCCCTCATCGACGACACCTGACGTAAGGTCTGAAAATGGCAACGTTGGAATAAAGCTACGATTAGTCGCTCCTTATATTGTCTAGGTGGTGAAGAGTGAGAGGGTAAGAGGATGTTCACAATGGGCCGTCAAAAAGTATATAATAACTTTCCAGTATGTTCACTAAACACCAATTGCTGGGAATAAATTACTGATTTTTTTAAATATTATGTTTATAATAATATTTTATTCACCATAGCCTTTAAAGCCCTCATAGGGCAAAATGTTGCACACATAAACTTTGGTACCTGTGAAAAATATTTATTGATTTTATTGAACATTGGTTTGTAATAGGTGATGTTTTAATGCATTTTCCTACCATATACTTCCTACCGTCTACTTCAATTTAATAAATATAATCCGTTTAAAGCCACAGCCACCACTAACTGAATACTAACTGGCGCGAATTTATGAACAAATCTCAAGTCACTCGACATTTTAGTTTGTCAAGCAACTACTTATACTAAACACTATAGATGGGCGAAGGGAAAATTCCCAAAAAACCTTTGAGTCCAATTTTGGGTTTTTACCCGGGTTTTTTCCTATCTTTTTTTAAAAGCACCCGGCAGTTTAAAAATTTAAGGTTAGATTTTAGATTAAAATTCGATAATATCAGATTCTGGTTTGTTTTTTAATAAACTAAACACTGGTTAGTTGATCAAAAGCCTCAAACTGCACAAACCGACCAATTATTGCTTAAACGGTAAGTGTTAGGCGTATTGAAAATAGAAAAGTAAGTTAAATTTAGAGGTTATAATGGAATAAAACCGGAATTTTCCCGGGATTGTCCAGGGAATAAACCCTCAAAAATGAAAAAAACCGGGTGAAAATTAACCCATCTCTACTAAACACCAACGAGCATATAATTCTTTTAGGTGATAATACATAAAATTATTGAATGCTCTTTGCTAAACGCGTGCCGTAAGTAGGAACCTGGCAAACTAAGATATCATTTGATTTGAGATTTTCGTAAATTGACACTTGAGAGTATTGAACAATGGCGGCAAATATTTAAATTTAACAATTCTCTGCCATCTAGCGACGTATGAATGAACTAACAAAATTATTAGGAATCTGCTTAGGATTAGTTAAGCGCGCCATCTCTCGACCTTCCTTCAATCTTTAGCTTTTATTCCTTCCCGAGAGATAACGCTGTAAAGCGAACCAAATTTTTAACACGCGAGTTGACGTTCTATTTTAGCTCTGTTTTATGGACGCTCCTTAGTTTTCGAAAGAAATAGTCTATAGAGACTATTTTTAAAATAAATGAAGAACTAATGTTAGCATGGTCGAAGAAAAAATATAGTGTTCTACTCGTCAAAAAGCATTTTCTATCGCTCGAGAACATTACCAAATTCGGCTTCGCCTCGCTTGTTAAACTGTTCTCTTGCGAGAGGAAATGCTACCTATAGATGTCATAATTTGTTTACACTGTAAACAGTTTTACCTCATTTATCTCTCTGACGTTATATGAGCCCTATTAAATTTTTGTCAACAAGCTGAATATCACTATATTATTAGGTGGACGTGGACAAAGTGTCTTTATTAGCCTCCTTCTACATCCATCCTCGTTTAACACACAACTCAATCACAAGCGCCAACTTTTCCTTCGAACGATCTTTCATATTATTGATCACAGTTTTTATGTGATCGAACATGTCAGTCTCGCCAGTTAGGTGATCAGGCTGGTTATCTTTTGGAGCAAAAATCACAGCGACAAAATACAAAACGTGAATGCCTTCGAACAATAACATGACTCTTCTCACTTCTTCCAAGTAATCTTCGTATGTGAGAACCAACTCTGGAACATGAAATTTCTCTAAGGCGGAAGTTAGTTCTTCGTAATAATATCTAAAAACCACACCATATAAGAGTGCTCAGAATGATAACAAGACATACCTCAAGAGATCATCAAGATGATGCTTCTGCACCTCGTCATTTAAGCTCGTTAGGAGGAAAAAGACCACGTCTCTAGCATAAGACGAGTACAAGCACACTTGAAAATCCAGTATTTTTACCGAAACTTCTTCCCCATATTTCACCATGATATTGTTGGTCCAAAAATCATAGTGAACTACTGTTCCCCATGGTTCCTTAACCCCGCTTTTGAAGCGTTCATTGATTGGCAAAAATTCTTTCTTTAGCTTTTCCAAGTTCTTGACATAGGGCTGGCAAGCAGGAAATTGTAAAGCTTTCTCTAAAATTAAAAGCTCAGGAGTCAAAACTGTTTGGACCTCATGCCCCTCCTCTGCTGAAGGCTCATCAAACCATGGCACAGAGCTATCAAGAAAATCCTTAATTTTCTTGAAAATATCCGGTGCATTGAATTTAGCAGCTAGAGGAATAGCGTGGAACTGTGCCAGAGACTTTAAAATCGCTCTTGCTGCTTTCAAGTCAAAGCCAATAAGCCGGTCTTCGTTGATGAAACCTTAAAATAAATAGTTAAAACTTACAATTGCAGTGATTGGACAATTTTCCTATACCTTGAGGTATGAGGTTTTGGGTCAATAATACAGCCTCAGAATCGGCTTCAGTCTTATTGGAATCCAAGCTGAATCTTGATCCCATATATGTGGGATAATAGTTTGTTTTTACACCATAAGTTTCTGCAAATCCGTTTAGAAGTGGTACTAATTCAGAATACCATCTGATTTCGTTTGCCATTGCCCTGGCATTAAAGTCGATGTTGCCTGCCCCTAAGGGCAGTCGTTTAGCTACGGCATGAATAGTCTCCTGCCCTTCTGCTTTGCTTTCAACTAAAATATCTACGCGAAACACTAAACTAATGTAATTATCACCAGGTGCTGTTAGCCTTGATACATCCACTTTTAGTATTTTCTTCCCATCAATTCCCTTTATAACTTTGTCAATATCTTTTATGGCGTAGCCCTCAAGAGACATCGTTTTTATAGTTACGAAGTATTAAAGAGCAAAATTGGTACTAACAATGCATGAATTATTTTCCGGGTGATAAGATTAATTATTGTTTGCCATTGAATTACGACGAGCGATGAATGGAATTTAGATGAGGCGAAGCCAAATACGATATTTGCACACGAGATAATAAATACTAATTGATAGTTAAACAGATCTATTTCGCAATAGCAGTAATTACATTTCACATAATTCAATTGTTGGATGGTATGACCGGTCAAATAGGCCACAAATAATGACCGCTATGAAAGTCACTTAGGAAAAATATCGCCCAAGGGAAATATGAATATAAATTTGACATGAGTTTGGCATTAAATAATTTTCAATTAATAATGACCATTGCCACCGAACACTTGGTGTACTCCCAAGAAGCACTGTATGACCAAATAACATTAATGGCCAAAAGTTAGTCACAAAGTAGTAAAAATAGCCAAGACTTGGTTGCTATTTGGCCATTTTTGTAAGATAAATTTTGGCCAAAAATATTAGCCATAAGAGCGCATCTATGGCCAAGATTTGTTCATAAAGTACCATTTTTCGTGATGACAATAACTTAGCCAAAATTTTGGTAAACATTACATTTTCTTGCCTGGTTAAAACTTCCGAATATTTACTAGATAAAATATCTATTTTATTGCAGTAAATTTGTGGCTTTTCTGGCAGGAAAAATAGCCAAAAGTTGTGTTAGCCAAAAATAACTACAAAATTAGCAAATAGTAGCTAGTTTATAAGGCCACAGAATATTGAGATAAGATAGCCATAAAGTAGCCAATTTAACTCTCTTTTTTTACTTCGTTGAGTGCCACTAGGGGGCGTAAAATAAACGACGGCCGAAATTGCCATTTTTTCGCCACTAATTGGTTATTATGGCGGAACGGCTGCATTAGCCTTTGAGGCAATTCGATGTAATCTGCAACCAAACTATTCAGGATATAATATACTTATCCACACAAGACAATCAGTCCGTTCATGTCGGCATTTTGATTCTCCATGCACAATTGGTTTGATGAAAGGAACGCAATGCAAACCTGGAAATTAGCTCTAAATATTAAAATCTAGCAACATTTTTAGTCATAGAAGCTATTTTTTAGCACCCAAATTTTAGCGATTGTATCTATAAAATCTAGCATTCATTGCTAAAATGTGGCCAAAATACTGACCTAAATATATTGGTCAAAAAAGCGAAATAGTGACGAAATAAAAGTTTCTCCAAGGAGTCGTAATAATTTCGTAATAGATTGACTTTTTTTGCAGCTTTTTTAACCAAATGGCCACCAATCTTAGCAAGGGTTCCATATTATATTATATCAACATTATCACATATTATACAGGTTACATATTATATCAACTATAAATCAAAGTCAAAGTACTGATCAAAAATCATATCCAAAAAATAAAAAATCGCGGACATTTAACGCTGCTTAAGCTGAGCCCTCAAAGCTGAGGGCTCATTAAATATTTATTTTTGCTATGTGCGGACAAGTTGATAACAGGAAGGGGATTATAGTAAACTTCCTAATTTAAACAATGTTTAATAGGGTTTGGCACAGTTTAAACTAATAAGCAGCTTATAATAATTTATAAAATTAAATAACAAAACAAATTAATACATATTTTTAAATTAAAAACAGAGGAGATTATAATAGGAGATTTAAAGATTTAAGCGTACTGTTTCATAAACGACTGCCATTGTTCTCAACGCATTCTTCCAATTGAGTAGGATAATTTTGCATACAAATATGATGCAGTGACGTGGAATAGCATTGATTCCACGTCACGTTAAAACCTGCTGCAATGCTATGCACGTAGTATAACGTTCTTGTTTAATTTCAAATCTTTTAAATCGCTGGGTTTATTCACAAACACGTTGTAACCAAGTGAATGATTTTTGGCGAAATGGGGAACAAAATTTCGGGCTATATGGGAAGGCGGTCCTAAAGTTACAAAAGTCAAGTTTACTTAATTAGAGTTAACCAAAGTCATCATATTGCGTTAACCAAAGGGTTAACGGATGTAGGCTTACGGCATGTTTGCCAGCTTTTAAAATTTGTGTATTATCTTCAAATTCTGGTAAACGACTGGCAATCTTTAGCTAGAACCAGTCTTTGGATACTTTCTTTTGATTTTTGTTTCCATATAAAAGAGCCGAGGAGCAAAATTTCAAAAATTCTTTTTTCGCCAGCCGTTGAACAGTAAACATCGCCAATCGTAGAAGTAGAACCGTATTTAAACAGACCGAAGCCCCGATCCTTGTGAGCCCCATTTTCACACACTCACGTACACAAATCAGAGCAATCGTTGGACCCCCCCACCACTCACTTAAAGTAAACAGGGCTATAGCGGTGATTGAGCCCCATCTACACACCAGGACATCCAGGCTATAGCGATTGTTGGGCCCCATTTTCACACACTCACATACACGGGTCTTAGCGATCGTTGAACCCCCCACCCCCCACTAACATCAAAATAAACAGGGTTATAGAAGTTGTTGAGCCTCATTTCCACACATACCCAGGCTACAGCGATTATTGGGCCCCATTCATAAACATACATACACGGCTTAGCGTTTGTTGGGCCCAATTTCCACTTACACATATATACTCGGCTTAGCGTTTGTTGGGCCCCCTCATACAGGACATACGGGTTGAAGCATTTGTTGGGCCCCACACATATACATTTCACCGTCAACTTACCGAATTAATTAAATTCCCGCATCCGTTTCCATCCAGAAAAAGCCGACTATATATTTTCCTTTAAATCACCGACCGTAAAGCATCATTCACAACCTCATAATTAGCTTTAAAATTAGTAATGCAAATTAACCGCGAGAGATTGGCATAGGCTTGCACTGTAGATTACTCACAAACTCTAAAATTATAACTTAAACGTACACTTGAATTAGTACTTAACGTAGAAGCTTGCAAGGGCCAAGGTTTCGCGTTATAATTTACGTACTAATTCAAGACACTGTAATAAATTACGTAACGTATGACATAGAATTGACGTAAAATATAATGTATTGGGGGGGGGGGGGGACCAAGTTCAGATACCTGCATTATCGATTTCGGTAGCTTTCGAAGGTTTTTTCCCCAGGTGGCAGCGAATAAACTTAGATGGGAAATTAGGATATTGTGAATGAGCAAAATTTACAACTTTATAATTTCCGGAATTGTGTAAGAAGTGTAATTAAACTGACTAATTTGGCTGCTAATTTTCAGGTTGTGAATAAAGCATTAGAGTGCCTCTCGTTATAATCCATAAAAGCCCTAAATTGTCTACTGCGAATCTTTCTCTCAAGTTGCAGTAGACAATTTAGTTGAAAAAGACAGAACGATCTAAAGTGCTTTTCGGCCTCTCCTTTGGACTCGCTTTCCACTGGACCAAGGCCTCAACGTGGTCCAATGGAAAGCGAGTAACGGACAGCATCGGTAGGCTACTGGAAAAGCACAATGTTAAAACTGTCTTTAAACCCACATGTACAACACAGCAGAGCTTGAGATCGGCCAAAGACCGCAGAGATCCGGTGTTTACCGAGTTTCATGAGGCTATGGCTCGGTATACATTGGCACCACAAACCGCAGTGTCAACACGAGGATTACGGAACTTCCAAAGGCCCATACATCTTTTTCAACGAGGTCGATATCTTATATCAATCGCAGCTTTTCTATCCGAGACTAACGAGGGAGGCCATTGAGATCTTTAAACACAACAATTTCAACAGAAAGAAGGAAATCTAAAGACAGACTGGAAGCGAGGTCTATGACATACTTCAAGTGCGCCGAAACCCCACGCCACCACTACCCCCACCCCAGTCTCTCCACTGCAGCGCGACGGCGACGGCGGGGGAATAAATACCACGGAGCTCACCACAATCGAATCAGTGAACGTCGGGAAGCATGGGAGATCACACCACGCCTTTCATAATGTCTGCCGGAGCTGTAAACGAAACGAAACGTCAGGAAGAAATTCCATTGGACCACGGGCTCAAAGCCCGGAAAATACGGGGTGTTCATTATAAAACTTCATCTAGTTGGCTGTGAAATGTCAAAACGAAAGGATGGAGAACAAAAAATCCATTTATTTTGATTATGTCATCCTTTTCTGTCAAAATTTCATAGCCTGCTAGATGAAACTTTATAATGAACACCCAGTACTTTAGAATGTATTTTGCCGTGAAAACCTTCACAGTCTTATAAAGACAGAACGCCTAGACTCCTTCTCCACTAAGAGAAACATCTTGGACTTCCATTGTCTTTATTGAGTTTTTACCCGACATTTCGAGCAGTGGAATCTCTGCTCATCTCTGCTCATTTTCAAGTGAAACTTGAACCGTTTCACTTGAAAACAAGCAGAGATTCCAGTGTTCGAAACGTCGTGTAAAAACTCAATAAAGACAATGGAAGACCAAGATGTTTCGCTTAATAGTACATCATTGTCTACCACCTTTAAACAATCCTTCTCCACTGTTTAAAAGCTCCCCGCTAGGCATTCCTCTGGACCCTCGTACAACCCTCAGAGGGTGGAGTCTGAAATAATCTTATTGCTAGTTTGGATGTCAAACGGCTAACATCAACAGGCCCTTTTCCCTCGCGTATTAAAATTTGTTACAACGTTATGATTTAAATAGTTTCCAAGAAAGATATCTGGAACTGCGAGAACTGGAGACCTTGTTGGCCATAGAATCATACCATTTTTTGAGCAGCAGTAACTGTTATCGTCCAACTAAAATTTTGAAAAGGGCCTTGTTATTTTAGTGAATAAAACATGCAGTTACGTTACGCAATGTTGATGATATATCAAGGATCCTGTTTAGCCCATTAGCGCCAGTTTTGCTTAGTTTCATTGCTTTTGAGAAAAAATGTGCATGTGATTGAATATTTTGTATATGTCAGTGATTATCATATCAGATGACAAAGTTCAAGTTTGTTAATGTTGATCTTATCTTAATTATTTATTTCCAAATCCATGACGATGTTAAGTGGATGAAAATCCATGCGTTTTAGCATTCTCATGCAAAAGCACATTTTACATCGGATTTTTTCTTACAGTTTCTTTGTTTCGTTGATAGCAGACAGTCTTTCACTTGACTGACAACTGAGCATTTAATGCTTCCGAAAAAATTGTCAAATATTGCTATTTATAAATAATTAAAAGTCACAAAACGCCATCTTTCTGCAAGCAACCGCGTAGGAAAATTTCCACTTTAAACATTGAAAAGGGTTAAATATTGACCCCAGACACAAAAGACATGATGTTGTGTTGTTTGAGACCAACTCTGAATTTTGACAACTGTCAACACAATTCCAACAATTCCAGACCACTCTTCGACCTAATAGAATATTGTGCAACTAGTGTCGAAAACTGCAATTTTCACGCCAATGCGAAAAGTGCAGTTTAGGCAGTGAAAAAAGTGTGATGGTTAGTGGCAGGAGCCATGGACAAATAAGACAACGTTACAAGACTGTAAAGAGTAATTTTCGTACGTTTTGCACACTATGCGGGGTGTTCATTAGAAAACGTCATCTAGAAGACTATGAATTTTTGACAGAAAAGGCTGAAATAATCAAAGTAAAAGGATTTTTGTTTCTTCATCCTTTTCTTTTGACATTTTACAGCCTACTAGACGACGTTTTCAAATGAACACTTTCCTACTTTTTCTACAACTGCGATTTTGCCTCATAGTTTATAAATCATATTAAAAACTATATTCAAGGAGTTTGTATCATGCGATTTTCACCGGTAATTCGTAGTGCGTTTTTGTTCATTTTTACGGCAGTCGTAGATAAAATTATTTTCTACGACTACGATTCTTTTAATAATATGCTTATTGCTTATTACTCACTAATTTTTAAGAGGAATAATTCGTTACTCACGGGTTATTGCTCACAGATTCAACTAATCAAACAACAAATGCTTAGTGACATTATAACTAGTGAATTTTTTTTTGTTTAATGAAATGTATTATACCTTTTGAAGCTTTTATTACCTTTTAAATTTGAAAATATTTCTTAAAAAGCCTTTCGAAAAAAATAACCATTATTGACTTAAAATTAAATCGAAACACTAGTTTTCTTCCGAAACGGTATATTATCATGACGTAGGTTAATAACTTAAAATAACTGACAGTTTATAATAAAAACTAGTGCTGGAAAAAGTTAAATTGCACTACTAAATGTCAAGCGGAAAACAATTTATGGTACAATAAAACACAAGCTGCAGATATCGGTTAGGTATATATGCATATACCAAAAAGTTCAGCTTACTACTAAGTACTGAATACCAAAGTAAGTTTTCATTAAAACTTAGAGGAAAAATGAGGGTAAGTGATTTGAATTTTAGCCATATTTATCTAGAAATTAACTTCAAACCAATTTCTAAACAGGGTATTTCAGAATAATGTCATATTCGACCACACTGTCAGAAATATCAAAATATAAAAATATCAAAATAAATAAGTAATAATTGATTACCGTTTCGAAGTTGCAGCCTACTAAATAATTACATTAAAGATTTTTTTTATTTAAGTTCTGCTTTTTATTTAGCATTAAAGCTCTGCTTGTTATTTAGAAAAATACGGATAACTATTGTTTTTGTTTTTTTTTATTGAACATGATTAAAGATGCAAAAAAGTTCAAGAGAACTTTTTGGTTGCAAAAGTAATTTTATTAGTAAGAATATGATTTTCGTTTTTAGAAAAAGACAAAGGCGTGTCATATTTTTCGTTAAAGATTTCCAAAATGGGATTTTTTTTTCTGAAAAAAATGTGCCTCTATACCTAATTTAAGCTCAGCAAATTTTATCAAAATATTTAAAGAGGTTCCTCACTTGACACGAAGAGAAGGTTCTTTTAGCATCCTGTATTTCGAATAGGATTCTAACATGGAGCTATGGAGTTCCTATAAAATAATATAACTTTTTTTTTCTTAAAATTATGCATAGATTCACATTCGTTTCACTTATTCAATATCGTTTCACTTACAATTTTAGCCAGTCAACGGTTGATTACCAGTTGGAAATTGGTTTGTTGTTGCTCTATGTTTATTGAAATGTTTTTTCGCAAATACTAATTTTAGGTTATCTTTCTCGCCTGTCTCATGGTACTTCTAGTCGCCCTAGTATCGGCCGAAGGTACGCAAATTAATTTTCAAATTTTATGAAATTTTAAATGTGCATTATTTACGCAAATATAGGAGGGATACCAGATATAATAGGATCTGTGGGTGAGCTACCAGGAAAACTTCTTGGCGGAGTATTGTCACCTGTAAAGGGGGTGGTAAGCTATTTTTTCTTTACTTAAATATGTTTTATACCATCATCTTTTCTCTAGGTTGAAGGCCTTGTTGGTAAGAAAAAATAAAATGCTGGATAGCTGCAACTATGTTACTGGTGTGAGTTGAGATCACAAAATAAACATTTATTAAACTATCTCTATTTTGTTTCAATCCTTCTAACTGTTCTTTTCTGAATGGCCAATATCACTAAGCATTAGTGTATCATATAACAAGGTTGTAAAGTACATTATTATGACCCTGAGCAACAAGTTTAAATCAATAAGGGAGTTAATTCTGATGATATCCGAGGCCATTCAATTGGTCCCTTTCTACCACTCTCGGATGGCAAGAAAATAATAAAGTGGAACACCCTCCTGCTGGAAATGTAACAGATCATTAGGAAAAAATCTTCTGGATCAATTTGCGTTTCTGACTCGTGAGTCGAAAGATGCAGATTGCCAATCAAGTTTCTTTCAATAAACAAGACATTTTGTTGTTGTGAGTGTAGTTGTAATTCCTCCAATAACGAAAATTTTGGTGGATAATATCTCCATTTAAAGAAATAACTTTTATCGAAGAAATAGATATTTGACAAAATACTAGGGTTGGTGTTGACTCGATGAGTTATGATTTCACAAAATTCTACTATAAACTATAATCTGTCTACATCACATCACACATTCCCATCTGTTTAGTACTCGTAAGGAACTAGTGGGCTGTGCAACAAATATTTCCAAAACATCACTTTGAGGTTTTTCATTTAATAGTCGTTGGTATAAGGTACGCAAATTTTGGCAAGCAAATATAATTGAAATAAAAAAAAATGTGGAAAAAAAAATTCTTGAAATTTGGTATTTCAAGGCAGAATCCATCTGATTGTTGGTGCTTCTACCTAGAGATTGGTAACAATGTTAACCATTATTGAAAACATTGTTCCAGTAGTAATGTTGTTATTGGTTACAAAAGACAGATAAATCCAGCCTTAAAGAGTTCAAAAAGTCAAAAAAATGTTTCAATTTGTGCGACTGTTTAACCATTAACATCGTTTTTACTTCTTGTTACATTTTTTTAATCCTGAGTAATAAAAATATGTTTTGCTAGTCTATTGATATTTCAAATACATACTATTAATACAAGAATAATTGATAATCATTCCACATGATCAATAATGAATCTTAAATTGTTTAGGTTTGTTGCAAAACACAGGCGCCTGATTGTTTTCATTGCAATAAAGAAAAGGTATTTTCATCACTCACTTTGATCATTTACGCTATTCGCCCTCGGCTCGTGTCACAAACTTTATCCTCGTAAGTAATAGGTATTATTTCACGCATTTTGATAATAATATACCATTCTATATGATAATAATTCTTCCAACATAAACGACTTGTTTTTTTTTTATTATTAACAAAATAAAATCAGTAAATCAGGTTATGTACGTACATGCGAGTGTGCTACTTTACCATCAAGCCTGTACACGATTTTACAGTTGTTATTTACCAAGTATTGAGAGATACTTTGTTCGTGTACCTATATTTCACTTGAACCTTTAAAATAGACATAGTAAGAAAGTTTGGCAATTTTTGGAAATTATTAAGAATGAGTAGGTGGTCACCAATTTGCCAACTGCATGGCAGATGACTCTGGACTGGTGGACTATTAGATCTAATACGCTGGGGGATTTTGCCTGCTCCTGCTCTATACAAAATCTCACCGCTCTTTCGTAGATTTTTGGCTTTAAGCCGCGGACTCATGATATCCAATTTGTCGATCTGCCAAAGCTGTACTGATGAGGGTACCCCGAAACTAGTAGGTAGATGGGTTGATCGACAAATTGGTGACCACCTACTCATTACACTTCGTTCTAGTTCTGATAACCTGCGAGATACAGAGCAATATGGGCTGCTTCTCCAACTGAAAGCCATCTGCCCTTCTCCAACTGAAAGCCATCTGCTATGCTACAACATCTTACCGTTCTCCTGTAGATTTTGGGCTTTAAGCCGTGAACTCATGGTCTCCAATTTGTCGACCAGCCAAAGTTGTACTGATGGGGTTAGATCCAGAAACTAGTATGCAGATGGGTTGATCGACAAATTCGTGACCACCTACTTTTTACACTTTGTTCTGTTTCAGATAACCTGCGAGGTACAAAGCAATATGGCCTACTTCTCGAACTGAGAGCCATCTGCCATTCAGTATTAGATCTATAATACGCTTGTGGATGTCGCCTGCTCCTGCTTTGTACAACATCTCACCACTCTCCCGTAGATTTTTGGCTTTAAGACGCGAACTCACGGTCTCCAATTTGTCAACCAGTCAAAGCTGTACTGATGAGGGGTAGACCCCGAAAGTAGAATGCAGATGGGTTGATCGACAAATTGGTGACCACCTACTCTTTACACTTCGTTCTGGTTTCGATAACCTGCGAGGTACAGAGCAATATGGACTGCTTCTCGAACTGAGAGCCATCTGCCATTCAGTATTAGATCTATAATACGCTTGTGGATGTCGCCTGCTCCTGCTTTGTACAACATCTCACCACTCTCCCGTAGATTTTTGGCTTTAAGACGCGAACTCACGGTCTCCAATTTGTCAACCAGCCAAAGCTGTACTGATGAGGGGTAGGCCCCGAAAGTAGGATGCAGATGGGTTGATCGACAAATTGGTGACCACCTACTCTTTACACTTCGTTCTGATTCCGATAACCTGCGAGATACAGAGCAGTACACTGCTTCTCGAACTGAGAGCTATCTGCCATGCAGTATTAGATCTAATACACTGGTGGATGTCGCCTGCTCCTGATCTGTACAACATCTCACCGCTCTTCAGCATTAAGAATATTTTTTTCTATTTACTAGAAAAGAACTTAAGGAAATGTATGTGTTAAATAATTTATTTTGTTATCTGGTTCTTAATTACGTGGATCTCATTGAAAGCCCCTTTTACATTTCCCTACCTGAGATTTAAACTACAAACCTGACGTAAAAAGCATTGGTGATGTGTCAAAATCTTCCGTTTCAACTTCAACCTCAACTTCAATTGAAACCTCAATTTTTCAATTCAAAGTTTTATATTTTCCTTTCCAAGAACTACCGAGACTGCGTCATCAGTTCATCACTTCAATGGATTTAAGAATGTTTTTCATTCGCCAAACTAAACAGAAATCTTGTTTCGCCTAATGCCTGCTCGATTACTAGCAAAATTATCAATCACAAGGTAATTAGGTGCATGGTCCCTTAAATTTTTCACGCTTATAGGCAAATACTAAAAAGGGTTTGACTAATACAATTATTTACCTTTTTGTAACGTTCTTTGCGGTTAAGGAAGGTACACTGTGACTATGTTATTCGATGGAACCACAAAAAAGCTTTTCAGCAGTAGTATGTTAATTGTCTGGATTATTTCACGCACCCGTATTATTGCTATGGAGCAAAACAGGTATTAATAAGCGGTAATTCGATAATTTCCTAAAAAATTACAGCGGTAATTTCACGTTGTCATGGAATCAACCATAAAACCTTAATCAATGTCCTTGTCTGACTGACTTATTTAAGGTGACGTCCGAATATTCTAACACTACTTATTTATTTCTTAATAGTATTTTTGATTCGAGAAATAATCTCACTAAATACCGCTCGAGCTTTAAAATGAACCAGATAATTTTTCACTCTGGCATGTTTTCCTTGCAAATTTCATTCATCCTAAAGGACTCGATTAAATTATCGGTAATTTTAAAGTTCTTGTGGTATTACCCCCGAAAACTTTGCTTGAAAGTTTATTACCAGGAAACGGCTTGAATGCATTTTGATTGTCACTTGACAAAAAAGTGCCCCATCTAAAGGAGAGAAAATTTTTAAATGTAGTTGTAGAGTTCAACGACGTAAATCTTTAATACTGTTTTAATTGTACAACCCATTATGTGTTATTTAATTTCAATATAAATTTTGTGAAATAAAAATAATATTACTATCAAATTAACAATAATATGTTTTGAAGTGATTTATAAGTTTAATAAAAATAAAAATTATTTGCTGAAAATAATAATAAATATATTTCCCAGAAAGATTATTGACGGTTGGATTTATTCCAATTTTTAATACAAAATATTCAGCCGAATTTTGATCAATAAATGTGGTACAAAAATGAAAATAAACCTGACAGATTTGCCATTTCATTATAAACCCACTTTTAACTATCAGAATTTAGCAGCTTTTTTATTTAAGAATCGCCCATGAAATGCAGGCTGTGAAAAGACTAAAATCTAGTCGAAGCGTCGCCGTTTTTGCTCTGAAAGTATAGAGTTATGATGTCCTCTAGTTGCTATACATCCCATTTTCATAACGACAATATCTTCTAACAAGTTTGTACTGATGTACAAAAGCTTTGTACTGATGTACAAAAGCTGTACAGATGTGGGGTAGACCCAGAAACTAGTATGCAGGTTGGTTGATCGACAAATTGGTGACCACCTACTCTTTTCACTTCGTTCTGGTTCCGATAACCAGCGAAATACAGAGCAATATGGGCTGCTTCTCGAAGTGAGAGCCGTCTGCCATGCAGTATTGGATCTAAAATACGCTGGTAGATGTAGCATGCTCCTGCTCTGTACAACATCTCACATGTTTTCTTAGGCTTGATTGTACAAGTCACCCTCAAAGTGGAGTTCAGTTAAACTCGACTGGTACTTCAACTCGCCCATAAGAAAAGCTTGCTGTCAGCAAGTGTCACAAATTAAATTAATTTGACATCCATGCGATTCTTATGGGCGGGTTCAAGTACCAGTCGAGTTTAGCTGAACCCGACTTTGAGGGTGACTTGTACAATCTGCCCTTATTGCTCAGTAAAACCTAATACGTTTTACGCTAAATTATTTAATACTTCATACAACTTTAGTTATCAAAACTAAACTTTTTACTAATAATATATATACACATAAACATACATAAATATTGTAATAAATAACATATTTAGTTTTGTCCAAATAAAATTTTGAATTTAATCACCAAGCTTTTCTTCACTTGTTACATCCATCCCCTCTCAACGCAAAGCTCCACTACAAGCGCAGCCTTTTCCTTCTGACGATCATTCAAACTATTTATCATATTTTTCATATGATCAAACATGTTGATTTCTCCAGTTAAATGATCAGGTTGATTTCCTTTAGAAGCGAAGATGGGATTGCAAAAGAAAAGGCTATGCGAAACTTCGTAGACTGTAGCAACTTGCTTTACTTCCTCCAAATAGTCCTCATATGTTAATTTTAGTTCCTGTACGTCAAGTTTTTCCAGAAGTCCAGTAAATTCTTCATAATAGAATCTACAAAATATTTATATAATATAATGATAACACATAAAGTTAAGAATAAAGCAGGGATACCTTAGAAGTTCATCGAGGTGCTGCCGCTGGACACCATCCCTCAAGCTAGTCAATAAAAAGAATACTACATCTCTGGCGTAAGAAGAATATTGACAAATTTGAAAATCTAATATTTTAACCAGTGGTGAGCCGCCTTCCTTTCCCGACTTGATCATAATGTTATTAGCCCAGAAATCACCGTGTGTTATCGTCGCCCATGGCTCTTTTCCGTCCCCAACAAAGCGCTCGTGCATCGGCACCATATTTTCTTTAACTTTTCTAATGTTTTCTCTGTAGGGTTGACAAGCTGGAAGTTCTAGAATTTTTTCTAACATCAAGGAGTCTGGAGGTTCTAGGTCTTCGGGGGGATGATTGGGTGAAGCACCATCTTGACCAATTTTACCATCAGGTGGACCCGGAAAAGGCTTCTCTATCCGAAGCAAGTTTTGTAAAACTTTAAACTGCTCTGGTCGCTTGAACTTCATGATCAACGGAATTGCGTGAAAGTGAGCAAGTTTTTTAAGAATGACTTTGGCTGTTTGATAGTCAAATCCTATTAGCCTGTTTTCATTCACGTAGCCTTAAATATCAATATGTTCGGTACATATCTTTTAGAAAATATTAACAACTGACACTTACCTTGCGGAATCAGACTTTCCACGAGCAACACGGACTCAGAGTCTGCTTCGGTCTTTTCTGGATCCAGGCTCAACCTTGAACCAAGATGCTTGGGGTAGTAGTCTGCGGCAATTCCATGCGCTTCGGCAAACTCACTGAGTAGTGGAAGAACTTGAGAATACCATGTGATTTCATTTTTCATCGCTATGGCACTGAAATCGAACATCATTTGCGCAAGTGGTAGACGTTTTGCCACTGCATGAAGTATTTTCTTTCGCCCTTCTTCATCTTCGACCTGCAGATCGACTTTGAACACCAAGCTCATGTAATTCTCACCGGCTGCTGTGAGTCTTGATATATTGGCTTTCACAATTTTTCCTTTGATACCTGTTACAGTATGTTCTATATCTTTTATTGTATAGTTGTCCAGCGACATGATGATTACACCTTTGCACTAATTTTGTGAACTGAAATACCGTGAGATTTTTATTATTAAGTAGTTATATTAAGTATTTATTAAGTATCTATTTAAGTCCCAACAATGTTACTTCATCTGATAAGATATGTAATATATGCCAGTCATGCGCAGAGTTTTTGTATATTTTTGAATGATATGCTAATTTAAATGAGATAAGTATAAGCCACTCACTTATTATTGTCGTCAACTAGGCGTTGGAAAATTCACTTTGACATTTTTATCGTAACTTCTCAACATGTGCTAAAAGGAGATGGGTTTAAAAAAAAGGTTTCAAAGCTAACTAGGTGACAAAAATAAGTGAATGAGTACCTAATACTTACTTATTTGGATACACTTTCGAATGTTTACTGCACAGAACCACATTGGAACTAAATTGAAATGAATAGTCATTCATTCATTTAACGTCACCAAATACTATCATTATGTTCTTAATATGGAAAAACCTCATAATGTTTAGACGAGTTGCGCAGATCCAATGTAAAGTTATATAATTATTATAATCTCGCATCTCGTTTATTGACTGGTCCTGCTGTAGTATTTTGTACCAAAATGAGTGTGCAACTAACTACATAAGACCTTGATATTAGTACTCAGTAATTAACTTTGTTGAAATTTCCTATAGATTTAATATTCACATAGTATACAAAGTGTCAATTTAAAATTTTTGAATGGTTGTAGTTGAGAAGCCAAAGAACAATATATTACAGATCAGAATCAGAAATTATTCTTAAACGTTGGCGTATTCCTCATTAATCTATTGCTAACGCGTCGCTATCGCTTTGAACGAGTTCTTATAACAGGTTGACTGGTCAGTTCATTGACTAAATCTACGATTTTTAGGTTGTTTTTGTCTAATTTATTTGAATCTCACCAGACTTATAAGTACTATCCCAGTTTTTACCCAAATTAATAAACTGTCTTTTGTGGTAGGTATGTCATTTATATCATCCGCTTTTACTTTGTTCTATGGTGATTCTAAACAATATTCATTAGTTTCCTTCAGTTGAACTGTGAAATGCAGGGTAAGTCATAGTGGGTGGTCGAAAATAAAATATCATATTCTTTGGTGGATTTAAGGAGAATCTGTCCTACATTTGTGTTACGCATATTATTTAAAGAAAAAGTGGTACGCCCCTGTTTTTTTTTGAATAATAAAATCAAATTTTTCAAATCTTCATCCACTTCTGAAGAGAAAAGCCCCCTTTAGGTTTTTCAATACGACGCACCGTTTTCAGTAAATAAATAGAAACCATTGTAATGTAGCCGTCTCGCCCAACGCATTTAAGCTGGAAGAAAAATCTAAAATATAAAAATTCAATTTCTTATGGCTTGAATATTCAAATATTGACATTTTAGATTTTTCATCAAACAATGACTCGCGACTCTTTACTTAAAGTTTGCTGCGTTAAAATGATTTTTATTTATTTAAACGAAAACGTTGAAATTGAAAAACTATATTTTATTTTTCGAAAAACCAGTGGCGTACCACTTTTTCATCAAATAATAGGTATAAACGTGCTGGTACGCGCGCCACTGACAAAAATAAAAATTATTTTTTATTGCATAATGTGCGCCTTTCATTTAAAACAAATTTCATTAAAATATCTCTTACTCTAGTGGAATAATCAATCAAGACATATGTGTTTTGAATTTCTAACTTCAAACTCTGTATTTTTTTAACGAAGCTCGTTAGGGAATACAAATATATGACAGACACCCCCTAAAATCAAAAGTTTTTTTAAAGTTGACTGCATCTCACATGGTGAAGCACTCTGGGGTGTGTATCAAAACATTCCTTAATCCTCCCCAACTGACAACATAGATGTTTAATTTTAGAACGCGGACATTAAAAGTGTCCAGGACACTCTGACTTGCGATAACACTGCATCTTATTTACAGTTTTAAATTTTTTTCAACCTCTCAGACGGTGAGGCATTCTATGGAGTGGGTAATATCCCTTATTGCTCCTCAAATGTAACTATAGATGTTTAGTTTTGGAATGTGGGCTCTAAAAGTGTCCAGTTCACTCCGAAGTGCGATACACCTGCATCTTATTTATAGTTTTTAATTTTTTTCAACCCCTCAGACGGTAAAGCATTCTATGGGGTCTGTGCCAAAACCTCCTTTAATCCTCCCCAATTGAAAACATAGATGTTTAGTTTTGGAACGTGGACACTAAAAGTGTCCAGGATACTCCGAAGTGCGATAACAAGAATCTTATTTAGAGTTTGTAATTCTTTTTAACCCCTCAGACGGTGAAGCATTCTATGCGGTGTGTAATAAAACATCCTTTCATCTTCCCCAACTCAAAATATAGATGCTTAATTTTGGAACGGAGACATCAAAACTGTCCAGGACACTCTGAATTGCGATAACACTGCATCTTATTTATAGTTTTCAATTTTTTTCAACCTCTCAGACGCTGAAGCATTCTAAGTATTCTCGGTGGGTAATATCCCTTGTTACTCCCCAAATGGAAGTATAAATGTTTAGTTTTGGAATGTGGACACTAAAAGTGTCCGCACTCCGAAGTGCGATAACACTATAGTAGATTATGACACTAGGAGTAAAAGTGGGTCTTTTCGTGCTGAGCCCTGAGATTGGGGCGAAGCACAAAAAGACCTTTTACTCCGAGTAACATATACTATTTTTTTTTCAAGCATGCAAGAAATAAGAAATTTATTTAAAAGTGGTTCAGTTTTGCAATTTTCTCTCATCCTCTTTAAGCGGGTCTAGGTACTTACCCAATTAGTGGTGTATATTATTTGTAAAATACATAGAATATGTTAGAATGGTAGTTTTCAATGTTCAATGGTTTTAATGTATTAAATAATAACCAATGATTATGGTAAACTAAGAATTTGTAGCATTTTTTCAATACTAAATTAATAAATGTCACATTGACAGATAAATATGATGACGCGCATGACATTTAACAGACGAATTCAGAATTCGAGAACCTATGCGATTTCGACTAATAACGGTTTCGGATGGTGCTCTTGAGTGCTCTGAGAGTATTTCTGTCCTTTGTTTTTTCAACAAGAATGTAAACATGGCAATACACTCAGATCGGTTTATCTGGTGTCATCAATTATTAAAATTATTTTGGTGAATGAAAATCGTTTATATATGCGCCACCATGACACTAGCGGTGACTTTTGACTTCACTTTTACTGCCTAGGACTTTTTTGCTACTTTTTTGGTCTCAGGATTTGAAAGCCCACTTTAGGTGTACGTATCGAGAAAACAAATGACGTACTTTTAGTCCGCTTGAAAAAAAAATATCTTATTTGTAATTTAGTATTAGATATTGGGTATTAGCCCTCGAAGTAGTTGTTTCTATTTGTTTCCTTCTTTATGTATAACTACAAAGTTTTGGAAATGCTGAAAGCAGACAAGTTTTCAAATTTCCAAATTGTAATTATACATGTGCATTTTTCGCATATCTTAATTAAACTCTGGTTCTATATTCTTTGCAAAAAGCTTAATATTTTTTGGCTTTTTAGCTTTGATTTTTTCTTATTACTTTATTAATTCATTTTAATATTTTTTTTTGCTTTATAAAATGAGCTTTGAAACAAACAGTGTAATTCAATGCCGGTAGGGGTATTAGCCCTCGGAGTAGTTGTTTCTGTTTGTTTCCTTCTTAAACGCTGCAATATTTTTGGAAATATTGAAAGCAGATAAGTTTTCAATTTCCAATTAGTAAATATTGCTTTTTGCATATTTTAAACTAGAGTTTCCTGCAAAAAAGCTAAAAATTTTGTTTAATAACATATTTCGCAGAAAATAACTTTCTTTTAACTTTCATAACCTATGGTATATAGCGCCAATTAGGTTTTTTGTACCTTTTTATTATATATTCACTATTACCTTGCTTTTTAATACCTGCGATAACCTTGCTTGTCACTTTTGATTTGTGTGTCAAAGTTAATAAATGTGTTTGCGTCTTTTTCGGTCATCTCCTAGAGGACGCTGACGAAGGAGGTTGAGGTTTGTCGCCTCTAGAAAGTAATTACGCAATTACTCCGTCCAAAAGAGAGTAGTAAGTACTTTTGGTTAACATACACATTTAGTAACTTTGACCCACATTTCAAAAAGAAACTTTAATTTATCTTTTATGTAATTTTTTTTATTTTATTCTAGAGCACTTTCTTGTATTTGATCTTTGCTTTTATGTATGTTTTCGATATATTTAAGCTTTGAAACAAATAGTATAATTCAATGTCGGTAGGGGTATTAGCCCTCGAAGTAGTTGTTTCTATTTGTTTCCTTCTTTATGTATAACTACAAAGTTTTGGAAATGCTGAAAGCAGACAAGTTTTCAAATTTCCAAATTGTAATTATACATGTGCATTTTTCGCATATCTTAATTAAACTCTGGTTCTATATTTGCAAAAAGCTTAATATTTTTTGGCTTTTTAGCATCGATTTTTTATTACTTTATTAATTCATTTTAATATTTTTTTTTGCTTTATAAAATGAGCTTTGAAACAAACAGTGTAATTCAATGCCGGTAGGAGTATTAGCCCTCGGAGTAGTTGTTTCTGTTTGTTTCCTTCTTAAACGCTGCAATATTTTTGGAAATATTGAAAGCAGATAAGTTTTCAATTTCCAATTAGTAAATATTGCTTTTTGCATATTTTAAACTAGAGTTTCCTGCGAAAAAGCTAAACATTTTGTTCACTATCTTATTTGTAGTTTTTAATCTTTTTCAATTCCTCAGACGGTGAAGCATCTATGGGCTGTGTGTCAAAATATCCCTTAATCCTCCCCTGAAAATTTTGGAACGCGGACATTAAAAGTGTCAGGACACTCTGAATTGCGATAACACTGCATCTTATTTGAAGTTTTTATTTTTTCTAACCCGTCAGACGGTGAAGCATTCTATGGGCTGTGTGCCAAAACATCCCTTAATCCTCCCCAACTTAAAGTATAGATGTATAATTATGGAACGGCGACACTAAAAGTGTTCAGGACCCTCTGAATTGCGATAACACTGCATCTTATTTATATTTTTTAATATTTTTCAACCCCTCAAAAAGTGAAGCATTCTATGGGATGGGTACTAAAATATCCCTTGATCCTCCCTTGAAATGGCACTATAGATGTTTAATTTTGGAGCGCTGTTTAATTTTGGAACGCTGTTTAATTTTTTCCAGGACACTCCTATTATATCCGGCTTGCTATGGTACAGCATCTTCTCGGTGAGGATTTTGGCATTCACAGTAACACACACGGGATGTGCTCCGTACTTAAAAGATTGATTGTACCCTGCCAAAAACGTTTATATTTGCACCGAAGCGGCTTGTTACACCTACCCTCTCTGATGAGCTTAAAAAGTTTTAACTCCACCACTGAGTAATCGTAACGGGTGGTAGGCGGTTTCGTCAGCATCACAGCCTTTTGTTCAATTTCGTCTGTTGATTCCAACACTCAGGCTATGCTGCTGCTCCTCGTTTGCCGAAGACAAAACCCTCCCAGACATCAAGTTCAAGTGCATTGAAAACAGGAAAAAAATTTTTTTATTCTATATGAGAATCAACTTCCCGTGCCTCATGTTTCTTGACTATTCCTCCTCAAAGCGTTCGATGTGCTTTACACTTCTATTCTGCCAGCACTGCTTAAGGGTGGTGATTTTCTGGTCTTGGACCTCACACTTTTGCAGTATCAAATATCAGTGAGCGGATTTCTTCAGCCCGCTTTCTATAGAGCACGGTAACGTACTAAGCTGTCCTGCTTATGTCGGTGTTTCAAACTCTGAACGTGCACCCTTATGTAATTCAGTTAGAAATGACGTTTGATAAATTTGAGCCCTAAACCTCCCCTGCGCTTTGGCAAATTTCTGGTCGTGTTTCATGTAATCTTTTCTTTCAATTCTGGACCACGAACCTTTTCCTTATGGCATCATCCAGGATCTTGCTCCTTTTCCAGGTCAAGCTGCGTTTCTCATCTGGTGTTTGAAGTTACGTAGACCACAGCGGGAATCACACTGGAGTTGATAAGCGTGACTTTCTGGTGCGCTGTGAGTTGAAATTCAGCTTTGTTTTCAGAGTTGAATTTCAGTTGTCAACAATTGAGTTCAAGTCAATTGAGTCAAAAACCAGCGATTGAATATTCAGCTTTGTTTTCATGAAATCTTGTTCTAATCCGAAAACTTGTTCTAATCCGAGATATATCCTCGCTCACTTTCTACCCAAAAAAATCGAAGACATATTTTCTGGCCTGACTATACGTCTCGTCGGAAAATTTGTAGCACTCGATGGGTTTCGAGTCTCCTTTTTTCCGTCTCCTTTCGTTTCTAACGTCTTGCCTACCAAACTCCCTGCCAAGCAAGCAGTAGTTTTAAGCAACGTATATAGTGCCGACGCGATAAGAAGGTTGAAACATGTAGAGATTTTTGAAACATTTTACATCGTCATGCCCATGTACATACCTACAACCTACATCACTCGACGTCAACTTGCAATTGAGACTCTATGCGACCCTCGTATACCGTCTGAAGCCACCAGAACACAGAATTGGCGATATTTGGCAGATATGAAGGGAGTGATGAACTGTTTATATTCCTTAAACTATGATTATGATATGCATACTTTCCTTGGTGTTTGATGTGGTTTTGACCTGAGTGTTCCTGGTCTGTCTAGACGTGGCGCAATACCCTGTCAGCAGCGTAAACATCGGTGGGTTCGCAGAGTCCTCCTGTAGCTAGGTAGTATTTCCCCTCGTACCGGTATGAAGTTGAATTTGGTTTTGTCTATGCACAACCTCAGGGTCAATTATTTAATTGACGTTTTTACAGCACGCTTGTTATTATGATGGAGCGGCAGCTCGTCAATGAAGCGTTCTAGGTATTTGTGGTACAAAAATTTGTAGATCTTTTTAAAATCGTACCTAGACGAGACATTTTCTTTTCCTGTTTAACCTACCTACCAGTAAAATACTGTTGTCTAGGCGTAAACCAAGCGTGGTCCCCCACATTTTTTATTAGGATAAGTGTTCTGGAGATAGTGCCCACTGAGAAAGTGACTCTTACGTCTGAGTCATAACCTCGGTGCATAGTTTATAATCCGAGATAAGGAAAGGAAAAGATCTATTACGAATTATTTATATGTTCCTCTCCAGACCCCAAGGGCTTTTCTAGATCCTTCATTTGGTTGATGATGGTGGTTTTGTTGCGTGGAGCATTGCTTTAGTTTTCTAGTAAGGCTAAGGTTGGATCGTTTTCTGCTCTTTCTATGAAAAGGCCATTTTCAGCCCCGATTCCTTGTGGTGCCCTTTGAGCCATTAGAGAGATCACCTCTTCGAAGGTGGTCTCTTTCCTTCGACTTTTTTTTTGATATTCTAGCATCTTCAATGAAACTTATATACTGTGCTAAATTCATCTTTCGCTTCTTCATTGTTTAGAACTTATTGAACAACCGTTTTGTGAGTCTCCTGCCTTATTTCTCTAGCGTTTCTCAAGTGCCTATTGACTCTCTCTCTGTTTCTATTTTGTTAAAACATAACGAGCCTTCGCAAGCCTCGTTTCGAGCAGCAGTTTTCTTAGGTATCAACTCTACTCTTCTTTGTAGCTTCACGTTTTTGTTTTTTCAAGTATCCTTTACCAATTTTTCGTGGTAAGAGTGGTTTAAAGCCGCGTTGACCTTTTGTACTCTAGTTGCTCTTAACAAAACTGGTTTTTGATTTTTTCTATTCTTTCGTTCTGGCCAAAGAGAGAAGCCGTCAGAAGTTTTGGCTATTGATTTTTACCTAAAACTCCTGATGCTCACTCATAGTTTTAAATGCAATTTCAATAAAATTTGCATTCTTCTGGTACTTTGCATGCTCTTTTCTTTCTTGACAGTACTTTTGTCGTTCAGTCAAATGCTGGATTGTGGTTATAAAATGCTTCTATTTTGAACTTTTTTAATATTCTTTGCATGTTTGAAAGAGAAGTTTGTGCAAGATGATCTCAGAGATATTGCTGCAGATTTTCTTGAAATCAAAACCTCTAGTTCCTTTCCTGCTTTGTTGCAATGTTTGCTTTTTCTTGGCACACTTGATGGTGCAGAAAATTTACTGTATGTAGCCTCTCACTCAAACTCTCCGACTCATTTGTGATTTGTCCAGAAAGAGGGCAGAACTCTGTCAAGTTATCTTCCTCACCCCATCCTTCTTGGCCGTTTTCTTTTGTGCCTTCTTCCACTTGTTGTTGAATCCTTTGGACTCTTTCTCATTGCTTGCGGAAAGCCCTTTGTCTGACACCTAAAAAATGTCTGGATGTTTCTTCCACCACATTGCGGAACTAACCTTAATAATTCTAACGGTAAATTCTGCCTTTATGGCTTTTAGTATTTTTGTTGATTGTGTTTCTTTTTGGTTTTGTTATCAGTGTTGTTGCATCTTATTTTCAGCAACGTTATGGAGAGGAAGTGCCTTTTTGATTTTTTTTCTTTTTCCATTATTTGTGCTCGGAAACTGAACTTTATTGACATAACTATACCCTGATATTAAAAAAGTCATTAAAGAAAACACCTGTGAGTGGTCGTCCCCTTTGGTGTTATTGGTATAGTGCGTGTTAATAGACGTCTTGATGTAATGTTTATTATATTTATGTATATGAAAAATATTTTTTCTACGAGCGTGGTTATTATGTCACTTTCCCGCATGGCGTGCGTGAAAGTAAATTTAGCGCGCGGGAAAGTAAATATTTAAAGAATGACTGATTTATAATATAATTTAGACTTTATAGTGATGACTATCTAGATAGGTGCATCTGCCTTATAGGCGTGCCAAACATTTTTATCTGTTTTAAGGAACTATTATGTTTGCCTTTATTGATTTTTGATACAAAATATACCTACAATATACGTACTTTTTATTCCAATGTCACCAGTTCATGTCTGAAACATTACGTCAGGCCAACAATCACACCAAGTTTTTGTCATAACAACCAATTGATTGTTGATTAATTCAGCTGTCATACTGTTGACAAAGATAAAGTTGTTTATGTATTGTATGTTTATTCCTTGTATATGTTACAATGAATTGGCTCGTAGAAAAAATATTGTTCCTAACTCGTGC
Source organism: Taphrorychus bicolor (assembly GCA_951812265.1). Lineage (NCBI taxonomy): Eukaryota > Metazoa > Arthropoda > Insecta > Coleoptera > Curculionidae > Taphrorychus > Taphrorychus bicolor. The sequence continues at coordinate 28,229,641 of OX638297.1, forward strand.
GGAAAGTGTCTTTCCCGCACTCGTCAGCTGCCCGAACGACGCAAAGCGGAGTTGGCAGACAGCGTGCGGGAAAGTATCACTTTCGGCACTAGTTAGGAAAATAACTATACATTGTGCTTTGTTTCCTGTGTCTGTAAAGTTGTCGTTTTATTTTCATCTTCAATGGGCAATACAAAATCGAAACGTTTTTTACCCAAAAACCTACCACTAGCCATTGTAATTAATTCTTCTTGCTTATACCTAGATGCTACGGAATTGAGAACATTCCAAAATCGTAGATTCATTGCAGCTAATATTGCACAATAAAGTTTCTGATGAGAGAGCTTATGCTACATTGTGTAATTAAGCCAAGTCCTTTTTGAGTGACTCAATACGTATCTAGATTATGAAATCTTTCACACAATCTATACCTACTTATATTGTGCAATATTTCAATTTTAGCTGCTACCTATCTAAAAACTAAATATCGTTATGTGCACTCCATGCTGAATACTTTACCTAACATAGTATTTATTCTTAGTAAATAATTAACAGTTATAAGTATAAATAACTATTCTTTAGTTACTATAACTAAAACTAACCAGCCGGTTTGATCGATGATTCATACCAATGATTCTAATCAGCACTAATTTATAGGTTTACATTGTATATGCAACGCCAGTGTCTCGCTATTTCTCTCTGCGATAGTGTCACTGGAAAATTATTATAACATAAAAGATTTACGAAATATTCTGACAAATCTTGAAGATAATAAGAAACTTATTAAAACCGACATATCCAGGATAACAGCACCCGGTGAGAACTATATCAGTTTGGTGTTCCGAGTCGACCTTCTGCTTGAAAATGAAGAAGGACGAAATGAAACTGTCTGTGCCGTTGCCAAAAGGTTTCCTCTTGTACAAATTAAAGTTCAACGTAAACGCCTGGGCCACTCAAAATGAAATCAGGTGGTATTCTAACCTAATGCCACTTCTCAGTGATTTTGCCAAATTGCGTCTTCTGCCCCAGGCATTTTGGTTCAAGGTTGAGCCTGGATTCAGAAAAGACTGAAGCCGATTCTGAATCGGTATTGCTGATAGAAAATCTGATTCCAGAAGGTGCGTACAAAATTATGTATTATTCATTAATCACCTAAATAATTTGCATTTTTACCTATTTAAGGCTATATAAACGAGGATAGACTCGTAGGTTTTGACTTTAAAAAGCCAAATCAATCCTTAAAACACTGGCACACTTTCACGCCATTCCTTTGACTATGAAGTTCAAACAGCCAGTGTTCAAACAGCCCGAAAAGTTTATGGTTATTAAGAACTTGCTTGATGCCTCTAAGATGAGGTTTCCGAAACCACTCGGTGCAAGTCCGAAACCACCGTCTGAGCAACATTTAAAGGATAAATAACTCCCAGAGCCTATAATGTTCCAAAAGGTCATGGACATTCCAGCTTGCCAAGCATATATTGAGAATCTTAAGAAAATGTTTAATAATTTATTGCTAAAACATGAACGCTCTAATGCTGCTGGAAAAGAGCCCTGGAACACCATAATTCACAATGATTTTTGGGTTAATAATATTATGGTTAGAGTTGGAAAGGAAGGCGAGCCACCCTTAGTGAAACTAATAGAATTCCAAACTTATAAGTATTCATCATTTGCCAGAGACCTCATTTTCTTTTTACTGAGTAGCTTGAGAGATGATGTTCAACGAGAACACTTCGATGAACTTATAAGGTTTGTTATATACAGAGGAATCTGAAGCTTCTCTACGTAAAAGTGGCAATATAACTTTATAATAGGTATTATTACGATGAGTTGTTTATAATCCTATCCAAAGTCAAAATTCCAGAATTGAAACTATCGTAAGAAGACTATTTGGACGAGCTGAAAAGAGTGGCAATCATCTTCGTAGTTCCGCATGTAGTTTTCTTCAGCAGTTTGCTCTATGCTTCTAAAGGAGATCAAGCAGATCCGCTATCTAGGTTATCGATCGAAGGAAAAAGTTACACTTATCATAGAATTGTGCGTTAATCGTGGATGGATGTGACAACAGTAATATTAAGAAAATAAAGCATTTAAGATTTTTTTAAAAAGTTTTTATGTGACAAAATTATAGCTAGGCCTATCAATTTTTAATTATTCAATAATATAGGAACTTAAAAAACGAAAAAAATTAACTACAGGCACAATGGTTACTTTCAAACTCATTGTTGAAAGAATTGGTCAAAATTATCTTTCATTGTTGATCAAAAGTAGGTACCATCATCTTTGATAGAAATATTTAAAATTTATCCTTGTGTTTAGTGGCAAAAGAAGCGTTTAGCCTAGAAAAGCAAAAAATGTGTTTGGCAACCGGACGACAAGTTTTGCCCTTGAGGGTCTTCATTCGTGGAAAGTAAAAACTTCTACTACAGAAAGCATACCTACATGATTACTTACCCGAGGGTAGGATGGAAACGTTGATGGATTAGTTAATACAGACAGGCAACCATATTCTCACTCTCATTCGCTGCATGGTGAATATCAAACAGGTCGTAGTTCTTAGAATTTTTTTTAGGCTTTTGTGAGGATCTTCTGAATATTTACTTGTTGCTTTAAACGCATATTTTAAGTTGTTTTCGATTCCCCTCGTTGCGTTGTTTCCTATGAAATCTATTTCGTTTAGGATCTATTGGAAAACTCCTCGAAATTTTCTTACTCTATGGAAGTTTTTGCTTCCAAACTGTGCATTTTTCGATGACTGGAATTAAAGCTTCCTTGCAGGAAAATTAGAAAGAAGAATGTGGTTAAAATATATTTCTATAAATGTGTGGTATCGCTTCTTTCTCAAATTAGTTGGTTGCATTGTAGCAGGTGTAGGACAAAAGTAAAAAATGTCTACGTTTTTGCAGAAATTATGCCAACGTTTCGACATTCATTTGACGTCTTTCTCAAGGCTACAAAAGAGGAGACCATGCAATACTATATATAAATAAAAACAATGGTTTGGCAAACAAATAATAAGTATAAAATGCAACTTAAAAACAGTTACACACTGACTTAAAAAACAACAATAGTATGGACAAGAATACATTAGTCACATCACATTCTTTATATAGGAGAGATACCGCCATACTTATGAAACACACAACAAACTTAAAAAAAAGGAAAAATTACACTCTTCTTTTAACATACTACTGTTGTATTTTATGTCAGTGTGTAACTGTTTTTAAGTCGCCTTTTATACCTTTTATTTGTTTGCCAAACGGCCATTATTTTTATGCATGTTCTCCTCTATTGTACCCTTGAGAAAGACGTTAAATAAACGTCGACACGTCGACATAATTTCTGCAAAAACGTAGAAGTTTTTTTTATTTTTATCCTACACCTGCTACAATACAACCAATATATTTTAAAGGAGACGGAGAGTAAATTTAAAGTGCTAAGCAGAGGGGAGGTAAAAATTAAAGGAAAAGGCAATATGTTGACTTACTGGTTGCTGGAGAAATAATAGTGAACTGTGTGCAAATAAAGGATTTAGATTACTATCAGTGTTTCCATAGAAGACCCCAGTCACATTTGTCCCATTGTTATTCTGTCCCAGAGTGATGGTTAGGTTATTTGCGCAATAAATAGATGCCCCTCCGAACAGAACGAAAGGACATGCTATTGCTATGTAACTGTAGCTTGGGATTGTCTTGGTGAAGAAGGATAAAGTAAACTGATGATTGCAAGAAACTGAAACACAATTAAGATTAGAAAACTGATACACACGAGATTTTAATAACGGGCATTTTAAGTTCTGTTAGTTTGCTCTTGAACTTTCGCCATAACATAGAACAGGAAGGAGCAAATTACGTTTCTTAATGCAGACTGGAAGCGAGTTCTACTCGTTTCCAGTGCAGCGCCGAAGCCCCACCAATACCCCGACCCCAGTCGAAACTTTAGATCATAACGTGGATCCCACAACTTGAATGTGCTTTAAGTCAATTCCAGAGCATCGCCAGCGGTTCCACAAGTGCTTTGACTTTTAGATCTTTGCACATTAAGTATTAGTATTTACAAACACCTGTCAATTCTTATTTTGTAGTCAAAGTGCACACACTTTTACTTGCCGTTCCTCCTATCTCTCCACAGTTTTAATCCCAGAGTTTTGAACAGAACTCCGTGATGTTTGAGGAAAGATTTGCATTATCGTTTTCTGATCTCTTTCCATGAATTTCCGCCTACTACTAAAGAGTCCATAAGGAATATAAGCTGCTGACATTTGCTTTCTGGTTTTTTGCCGACTACTGTACAAGATTCGTTTGGAGCAAAGGTTTTTGACTTTCCAGTCGGCATTTAATGATTTCCAGTTCCGTAATTGGCCCCGGAATTCACGTCGTCGTCTTGTCACTGATCTCGGTACGTCCTTGATTTCCATAACCTCAATTTTCGCACCGGGCCAGGGTTCGCTCCCAGTAATCGCACTCTGCAGCCAGAGTTTCGTAGGCCGGTCCACAGAAGTCGCTACCAGGAACAGCCCTTTGTTTCTTTTTACCCAGCAGAAACGCGTATTCACATTTTCTAGGGTGTTGTTTTTTAGCTGCAATAGTGTCCTTTGTAATTTTCTCTTGTTTATCACTGAGTACATTGTTTGGAATTCTGTTGATACCATCACCGTTACCATGTTCTTGACAACCTTGAAGTAGGAGGTTTTGGTTTTAACTTTTCTGCGTTTGTCTTTTGGATGGCGATTGCCACTCGACTCCTTCGGCTGTCTTTTTTTTCCCATTAGATCTGGGATGGTTCTCTTCAGGTTGGCCTTCTCTCCTGCGTGTTGCTAAGTCCACTAGCTCCAGGCTGGGATCCACTTCATACTCCTTCTTTTGCTGTCCTTTTGGCCTCTGGGTGCAGTTTCCTGCGATTTTCTTTGAGCCACCTAATTTTCTACCTCATGCGAGTTACTTTTTTCTAGGTTGGTCTCCGATCACACGAGCTGTGGGAAAAAGTGGTGGCCACGTGCAGTGGCTCTGGACACGTGAAGAGCTATGTACAATAGAGAGCGTCAGGTGCCAAGCTACCTTTCGACATTAATTACTTAATGGTCCAAGGATGAATCCGTTTTTATAGTTATGCATGTCCTCATACTAACAACTTTGAAGACATGTAATAAAACTACTGTCGTACGAAATATCTTAGTCATAGATTACTTCATCAATTAAAATTATTTCTAATAGAAAATTGGTTTAATTTTACTCAGACCTACTCAACTCTACGATGATTTTCTATCAGAAGCAAAGTCCCATCTCAAACTCGGCAGATTTTGATAATATTGACCCCCTTTGATAGCAACAATCTGCTCACTTTAATGTGTTTTCATTTGCGTTATCCTGAAAGATGAATTTTTAAACTAAGGCTCTAGCGTGCCAGTCCACCACGGAACTCAACGAGCACCATCTTCCTAAGTGGGCACGTCTCTTCAAAGGAGTGGCCAATGGATTCGTTGAGCCTTCGTATTTCGTTGTCTATTTCCTCTGTGAAGAGCAATCGCCGGTCGTTGCAACCCATGGCCTGACCTAAAAGCTCATTGAACTTTATCTAGTCTGTGGTCCTGGGTGTATTTGTCCAGTATTACTCAATTTCAAATCTTATCATCCTGTGGTCACGACCGTAGTTTTTCTAATTTTTCTAAAGTTTTAAAAATTTTAAATTGTCGTGTCTGCTACGTGTGGTGTAGTTCGATAGTGTCATAATAAATGTAATTTTATTAGGCAAAAGTCTGAGATTGCGTGCCTTTAATTGACTGTATTTTGGCACCTTGGTGCTATGGTTTCTCTTTTCTTACTGCCTGTCTTTTGACGAGCCAGCTTTTAGTTCATAACTATACTCTAAAGTGGAAGTCACGCTATAGCTGTTGTGCTTATTTTCGATTGTTTTTTTTTAATTTTTAACACAAATTGTGGACATAGCACATAGGGTTTGGAATCAATGGCTTGTTAGTTTCACCGCCTCAAGAATTTCAATCTTCTTCTTACTGTTACTTACTTCTTACTTAGTTTAACTAAGATACAGTCTGAATAATCATCTTGTGGAATTACGTCATAAATTGTGACGTGTTCTGTATATGACAGCACGTCGTAAATAATTTTTTTTTACTTCAAAAATTTTCCTACGATTTACCTTTAATTGTAACTTTATTTTTGGGTTATGTTTTTCTAACGGATTATTTACATTCGTCGCATATTTAAGCTAGAGCTTCAGCTTGTTTGAGTAAAACTTTGAATGAAAAACAAGTTTTTTTTTTCAAAAAAAGAAGAACATTTGCCTTCTGTGCTAACTATTAATTAATTTAAAGCTAGAATATTACTAAGCAACAAGTTCGAGAAATGTATTTGAAGTTAACAAGAAATTTAGAACAATTTACGTCCTCTGATCAGTAACAAAAATGTGTATTCCAAAATTCTCAATGATTAGATATATTATTAGATCTTGTTAGGTTTAATGATGTTTAATAAATACCTTCACAATAATGAAGGCTTTACAGACCTCAAAGTAATAAAGTAATAAATTATTATTCTCTAGAATATGGAATGTTAGGGTAGGTAAGCGTTTAGAGCGCCCTTATTCCTGTAAGCTTACTTGATAATTTTTCTTGCCAAAGAAACTTCGTGCTTCAAAAATGCTTCAAAAAATCAACTTAAATTATGGAATAATTCTAAAAGTTATGCATCAGTTCTTTATTTAGAAAGGATTTAATTTGTTTAAGGTGATCTATGCAATAAATAACAGCAAAAGCCTAAATTAGGTAACTTGTGTTCACATTCCACGCACAGAAAAGCAGTTGTCCAATGGAATTTCTTTTTGACGTCTCGTTCACCTCTGTGGCGGACATTAATAAAGGCTATGAGGAAATGTACAAAGTTATCCCTTGTGTCTCGAAATTGATTCAATCCATCATTAAACGCTCTGTCATTTTATACTCTCACCGACAAGCTGGAGTGGAGGTGCCGGGCCTCATCAAGAATGGTGCATTCTGTAGGATGGCTCAACTTGGCTGATGGATCTACCGAAAGCGCAGATATTGTTGCTGAAAAAAAATACTTGTTTTGATTGATGAATGCAGCATGCAGTTTCAATCGCCATTCATCCATTCTCCAACCAATAGCGTCAATGCGGGTCAATGAGATACATCATTTTCGATGCGCGGTAATCAAGGGCGCTTTACATGATCTCTTATGAACAAAATCAATCATTTAGTTCTCTACTATCCTACCCATGTGAACAATTATTCAGCGCCGCAATTTCTCTTTCCTCTCTTTCCTATTGAAGTTGTTCTCGTGCTTGAATATCTCAATGGCTTCTTTGATTAGTTTAGGAATGCTGCTGTTAATGTAAAATGATATCCACCTGGTTAAAAAAAATATCGTGTTTTTAGAAAGAGAGCTTGTTCTGCTACTGCTGACTTTTGTGTTTGTCCCAGTTTGCAGTTCTTTTTGTGTTCCCTTATTTCCTAATCCATCGAACCTTGTAAACTCCGGGTACTGATAGATGATCCTTTTGTGATGATAGATGATAATTTGCCGGTTTTATATTAAATAGGACTTCAGATTTTAAGATTTCAGGTCCTTCGTTGTCGTCTATCACAGTCATCGTTGTCGGTCTATTGTCTTTGAAGAGGTCATCTATGTATTGGCTCCATGCATTAAGAACTTCTTCCTCGCCTATAATGGTTTTGCCTGCGTTGCCCACCAAGATACTAGGGGCTCTTTTGTTAAACAGACCAGCAACCTCTCTGACCTTTTTGTACATATTAAAGGTATCATGTCTTCTCTCCAGTTCTTCCATTTCCTTGCATCTATCCGCCATCCACTGTTCCTTTGCATTCTTGATTTTGCTCTCTATTTCCCTTTGTTTGTTCTTACATTCCTCTGTGTTGTTTTTGCATTTTCGTCTTTCTTCCACGAGTTTCAGGATCTCTTCAGTCATCAATCGTTGTTTTTTTGGTTTGGTGTTGTTTTCTGTTCTCTTTCATTATTTTAATGATGTGTTCTCGAAATATTTTCCACGTTTCGTTTACCGTATTGCTATTTGTTACTGTCAGTGTGTCAAGGCTGTCGTTCAGTTCGTTTTCCAGTTTATTGGTGTTCACCTCGCTTATGGAAAACTTTAGTTTTTTGTTGTTTTTGTTTACTTTTTTAAGGTCAATTTTTTTGTTGGCGACTAGTGCGTTATGATCCGATCCTATATCTGCACCCGGACAGGTGGTGACCCTCGTGACACAGTTTCTAAACCTTTTAGCTACCAGTATATAATCGATCTAGTTTCTTATTATGTGTCCAGTATTCTTTCGTACAGTCTGTCGCCGCGCTCGTTATTCTCACTCAGACCGTATTCACCCACTAAGTCAGATCTACGACCTTTGCCTATTTTAGCATTGAAATCTCCCATAATAAGATTGATTTCATTTTGTTTGAGGCGATTAAGTACTTCGCCTCCTTGTTCGTATAAAATCTCGGTTTCATGATCGTATTTCTTCTCCGCAGTAGGTGCATATATTCGTAGGATATTAATGTTAAATGGCATTTAGTTGAAGTATTATAATCCTGTTGTTTATAGGAATAACCTGTCTTACGTAGTTTTCCAGTTCTGGTTTTATGAGTATGCCAACTCCATTTCTGTGCTGAGTGTCGCTGCCTGAGTAGTATAGAATGCCCTCGTCATGACTGCATGTTTCGGCACTTGGCCAGCGTAATTCGCTGATTCCCATAATCGTTGTTTTCATCCGTTCTCTTAATCTTCATAATCTTGCATAAGATTATCAAACTTACCCGCAGCGTACAGGCTTCTGACGTTCCATGTACCGATTTTTAGTTCGGACTTTACTACTTTGAGCCGGGAGATTCTCAGCACCCCTTGCTCACCTAAGAGCTGCCCGGGACCAAGGGCCGTAGCATTTGTGTTTCTCGCCATAGCAATATCCTGGGGAAATTTTAGCAGTGTGGTTTCCCGTTGTCTTCACTGCTTTATGTTCAGCCGCTCCTAACATGGAGAGCAGTCGCTGTTTGCAGCCGCCCACTCTGGGTCAGACGCTGCAGGTTCACCATATCTGGCTATCCTCACTTAGTTTAGCCTGCAGGTCGATGCAGTTTTCCGGAGTGTGGCACGTGGAGCCATAAGTGAGAATTAGGAGTCCTGTGAGGACCAGGCATCGCCAACTACTCACTGACTATGTCATTGAGTCCGACCATCCTTGATGGAGGTACTACCTCTATGGCACAACCCCATACAACCCCAAGAATTTCAGTCTGACCAGAAAATGCCTCGCTTCCAGCTACAATTAATCGTTATTATTTTATTACCAATGATGATGGTCTCAAAATTAAAACAGTTTTTCCGAAAAGTTTTAATAAAATGTTTACACTTGTGAAATGTAACGTCACATTTTGATTTTTATTTTCGGGACTAAAGTGTAAATTTTTATCCGTTTGCGAGATAAAAAGTTCACCTGCAACACAACTACAAGCAAACTGAATAGATTATATTTTTTATGATTTCGTATTGTATGATTTCTCCTCGAGACAAGGAGATCTTTCTATCCCTTAGCGATTTGCTTCGCTGTGGGATAAAAGTATCTACTTTAGTCCCTTGGTATATAAGTAGCAATTGCACGAAAGATACATCACGTTCTTCGCCCTTGAACCTGTTCACCACTGTGCATCCAGCAATAATCTGTCTAAATATTCAAACCATTGATTTATTTTAGGAGATACTAATGATGTGCAGTTAAAAAAAATTAAGATTTCAAAGGTAACGAGATGACAAAAATAAGTGAATGAGGTATATAATAATAATAATAATAATAATAATAATAATAATATCATCACCCATAATTTACCAAATGTAAAGTTACAAAACAATCACTGCTAATCCTTGACCAGAGTGATGAACAACTATTTAAACTCATTATTGTCTATTGTATAGTTATTTATTTATCTACGCCCATTATTATGTTGTTCCGTATTATCAAATAATGACATTAAACCGTTTAAGCATATGTTGTGAATGCCTTCCCGATTTTAATCGCAAATGGCTAGCGGATGCTATAGCTCAAAGTCACCAAGCGCAATAAGCGTTACTTTCCTCGGTTTAAACATCGATAAATCTTGATTTTTCTCACGATTACATGTTATAAAATTTCCAGTTTCAATTAAGTTACAGTTAGGTCTTTTTGCCAATGTGATTTAACGCAAATATCGATGCTAATCTAGGGAATTACACGGCATTGCTCCGGTCAATTATTTATTATTTTTTTTTTGCCAATGGCAACTCAACACTATGGTAACTATATTGAAGAAGCTAGATATTGCGCTTCTTCTGCTAAAGTCCGTTGTGAATCAAACTGGATAGGTTTATTATAATAGGAAATGTCCTATTAAATAAATAATCATTCCTTATTATCCGTTTTGTGTGTCAATTTTCCTAAAAATGTAATAACTAACTCAGATCCTCTTTTTTGTTTAGGTTGTATTGAAGTCCGTTTTGCATCTCTTATTGATTAAAACGTATGATTCCCTGAAAAGATGTGTCCATAAGGGTTAAATTCTACTTTCTTGTTCTTTATTTTTATTAGTCCTCATTAACGTCTTACGTATTCCAAATATTATTAATTATAATTATAATTAACATTCGTGGAATGACTCTGAGTGAGTGTTAAATTGGTTAGCACCAGCACCTGTTGGAAAAATAACTACTGTGAAGGTTTTCACGGCCGGTCAAAATACAATCTAAATCGTTATCCGGGCTTTGAAGCCGTGGTCCAATGGAAATGGTTCCTGTCGTTTCGTCTACAGCTGCGGCAGACATTATCAAAGGCAATGGGCGAAGTGATCTCCCGTGCTTCCCGACGTTGACTAACTCGACTGCGGTTAACTCGGTCATCCACTCGAGTGCCAAGTCCTCCCCAGCCCCAGTCCCTCCCCAGATCTCCAGAGGAGGGACTGGGGTGGGGGTAGTGGTATAGTAAATATATCTTCTTCAAGGATCCAAAGAAAGAAAACTCTTTTAGAATATTTTTTAAGTTTTTTTTTCTGCCTCTACCCACATTTTTGACATATTTTTTATAAAATTTTTTTATTTTTTTCAGTTTTGTTAACTAGGTAATTTTGTAGTTTTTTTTTATTTTCTATCTTATTGTTCTTTTAACATTCATGTTTTTCTATTTATTCTTGTTTTTTTCTCATATTTGGCTGAATTTTTGGTTCTTCAATTTAATTTTATTTCTTTATTTATTTTATTTCTCTAAATTAGACTTTTATTTTTTTCTCAGTCTTTCAAGAAATTTGTTCACTAAAATTAGTATCAGTAATAAACTTTTCCAATAAGTAAACAATTGTAATGTAAATTGATTTCCATCGAGACATATTCGGCTCAAAATTGTGTTCTTTAACAATTAAAGATTCCTGGTTTTTTAGTCAGTTTTGCCTCGAAATAGAAGTTCTACAACGAGGTAAAAATCGATATTTATGGAGAGAATGGTCCTAAAGAAATGTTTAGTTTTTTAGCAAATCTTTGACAGTTTTAAGATATTTTTGACTCTCAACTAGGCTTTCTTTAAATTTAAATATATATTTTTTTAAGCAACACGTATAAAGCAGTTTTAACATTTTTGAAACCAGTAAATTTCTACTAGAAAAACGTTTTTTTCTTAACAAAATAAATGTGTGCTTTTAGGAATTGTTGTCATCTTTTATTATAGAAAGTTGTAAAATTACCTTCTTTTGTTATAGTACACGCATACTTACATTTTTATTTTGGAGGAAGACAGTAAGTTACAATCTAAAGCGTTTCCCGGGCTGTGAAGCCTTGGTCCAATGAAATTTTTTCCTTACGTTTCGTCTACAGCTGGGGCAGACATTATCAAAATCGATGAGGCAATGGTCGAAGTGATCTCCCGTGCTGACTGATTCGACTGTGGTGAGCTCTGGGGTATTTATTCCCCCGCCGTCGCGCTGCAGTGGAGGGAATGGGGCGGGGGTAGTGGTGGCGCGGGGCTTTGGCGCACTTGAAGTATGTCTTAGAACTGGTTTCGAGTCTACATTTAGAAACGTAATTTCCTCCTTCCGTGTTAAAATTGCTGTCGTGTTTAAAGATCACAATGACCTCTATCGTTAGTCTCGGATAGGAACGCTGCGATTGATATAAGATATCCACCACGTTGAAAAGGATGTCGTGACCTTCGGAGAAAGCATGCTCTGCTACTGCTGACTTTCGTGTTTGTCCCAGCCTGCAACTCCTCTTGTGTTCCGTAATCCTCGTGTTGACACTGCGTTTTGTGGTGTCAATGTAAACTGAGCCACAGCTGCATGGAACTCGGTAAACTCCGGGTGCCGTATGGGATCTCTGCGGTTTTTGGCTGATCTCAAGCTCTGTTTTATTGTACGAGAAAGGCAGTTTTAACATTTTGCTTTCCCAGTAGCTTGCAAACCATGTCCTTTACTTTGTGGATATATGGTAGACTAGTCCATCCGCGCTTTTCTTCATCTTCTCCCGTTGTTTTTTCCTGGTGATCTACATTCCTTGGACGGATGGCCCTATCGAACTGGTACTTGCTTAATCCATTCCAGATGATTTCCCGTTCCAGTTCAGCCGGCTCCGAAATTCTCTTGGCTCTCACAGACAAAGTCTTTATGACTCCCCTTTTCTGTCTGGGATGATGATTTGATCTGTTATGAGGTATCGGTCAGTGTGTGTTGGTTTTCTATAAATGGTGTCCGCAAGCTTCCCAATCGGCCTCCTTGATACCAAAACATCCAAAAGCAGTAGGAGTCCTTTTTTAGGACGGAAGTTTTAAAGTTTGCCCTTGCCATGGCTTCAAATAACAAAGGTGTCGTCCATCGGAAGCAGCACTTTGGCCTCTTATTTGCCGTTGTCAACGACCTGGCCTCGAAAATTTCCATAAAATAGTTGGCTATTACTGGACTAAGGGGGCTGCCCATAGCTACACCATCAGTTTGTTCGTGGAAATCTTCCTTCCATTGAAAATACGAGGTGGTTATCAGTGTTGGAACAACTTGGCAATATATTGTAGAAATTCCTGGTTAATATGTTCCGTGGCTTCCTTAATGGGTACCATCGTGAAGAGCGACACAACTTCGAAGCTAACGAGAATTTCTCCTGGAGAAAAAGACAAAGACTGTAGGTTTTCGATGAGTGGAGTCTTTTATCAAGCTGTCAGTATTTCCTATTTTAGGTTGCACCAGTTTTGTGAGATTTTTCGCGATTTCGTAGGTTGCCCCTATGGTACTCACGATGGGCCTCAGTGGCACGTCCGATTTGTGGATCTTTGGCAAACCGTACAGCCTTGGTGACAGGACTTCTGATTTTTTAAGCTTAGTCATTTCATCCGATGCTACGTCCTTGATTAGATTGTTGGTGGCCCTCAGAATCCGGGCGGTGGGATCACGAGTGAGCTCCTTGTAGGTGGTGAGATCTAAAAGTGTCCTGATTTTTCCTTTGTAATCTGATGTTGTCATCACTACTGTTGCGTTTCCTTTATCTGCTGGTAAAATGAGAATATCCTTGAGTTCGTTTAAGGATTTCAGAAATTTCCTTTCTGCAAAGTTGAGATTGCTTTTTGGTGGTTTTCCGCATTGTGGAATTCGTGACGCCTCCATTCTTATCTGTTCAGGCATCTGAATTATCAGCTGTCGGATTCCGCTCTCCACGCTTGCTATGATGTCTTCCACAGATATCCTGGATGGCAAAATTTCCTCCCTTGTGCAGCACGTAGGTGAAGGAATAAATACCACGGAGCTACTGACAGTCGAATTAGTCAACGTCGGGAAGCACGGGAGATCACTTCGCCCATTGCCTCATCGCCTTTGATAATGTCTACCGCAGCTGTAGAAGAAACGTCAGAAGGCAATTCCATTGGACCACGGCTTCAAAGCTCGGAAAACACTTTATATTGTAAAATAACTAGTCTTTTAAAACAAAAACAAAATCGAAACGTATTTACAGCTATTCTTTGACTAAAAGCGAAATAAGAAACTACCTCAGTCCTCGTACTAATCTTCGGTAAAATTCCAACTATGTACATTGTATACAACGGTGACAATAAAAATTGAGATCGCGATCTGATGGCCTTTGTTGGCGTAATAATCGTACCAGATCATATCTCTTGTTCTTTTGGCCCATCACCGTTTGTTATGATTTCTTTAGTTCTTGTAGAAAGTTGAAAACGTCGCTCTTGGCGTGAAATGAACAAAGAACCAAGTATACCGATGGGATTTCGTCGAAAGGCTTTCTCCCCATGGCAATTACCCACGAATGCAAATCACAATGCAATTTGAAGATTATTGTTATTATTCAATTTCAGTGCTGCTGCGGGGATTAGATGTAACATTAGCTCTCACTACCTCAAGTTGCTGCTTTACAATTAGTACTTACGTAGTTGCACCTAAATCACACTGACTGATCCAATTTTCTCTAGTGAACGTTTACTTAAAAAGTACCGAACTTGGTTTTTATTATGTAGGCAACAAGATATTTAACCTACTACAAAGCAAAAAAGTACTGAAGTGTTTAAGCAAAGACTTTCCTTTTCGTGTAAACGCCGATGTCAAACGGTTATTATTAACGAGCGTTGCTGTAACAAAAACAATTAAACCTTATCCGTTTCTAGATATTGTAGGTCATTTTTTCTACGTTCTTCTTCACCAAACTGACACACAAAAAGAAAATTTCATGGTCAAGACAGTTAATTTTGCGGCTCCAACGCTCTGTCGCCGTATCAGCAATTTCTCAGAGATTTGGTTTATTTTTCCTTCACTTTCCTTTCGATTTCTATGAGGTAGCAATTAGCTTTCAGGCAATCATCGTTGATAATATATCAAAGTGCTAATTTCATTTTATTTATTGTAATAGAATTATATTTACTGGGTGTCCCACCACGAACTCCGTCTATCTATGTACAGAAAAGTTGACATAGGTATTTTTTTAAAACTTAGCTAAAATATTTACCAGATTCTAGTACTTCCGGTTATATTGTTTTTATTTTTTTACAAATGAGTATCGTCGTGTTAAAAGTCGGCATGGGTATCTATTTTTACACACTTACAAAATAGGCGATTGTTCCCAACTCTTCAACGCGGATATAGGGAGGGGATCATTTTGAGAATCTTATTATTACAACAAACTGCAATACCCAAACAGCAGAGTACGTACAGTTAAAGTACATTTTAGGCCTTTTAGTATACGGCTAAAAGTTGTTTGACAATTTTGACGTATAATAAACGACAAACGACACCGATCAACGTCAAATCATATATAAATTGACAGATGAAGGGCTTAAATTAGCCTGTTTTTAACGCATCACACGTGAAATTTTGGAAATGTGCTCGAAAAACCTTAGGAATTGTGACCAAGTGATAATAGGTAAAAAACCACGAATTGGCACTTGTAAATTTGTGGTTTTATAGCTAACTTTATTGGGCTAAACTATTATCGTTTATAGAATCGTTGAAGTATCTTATTCTTCTTGTACTTCTTGTGCTACCACAGGAAAAGAAAATTGAAAATCTGTTGCTTGAGACAATCTGCAAACATCAAAAAGGAAGAGAACCCCTTTTTTTGTAATTTGATTACACTCTATACCTTATATTTTCTACATAAACAAGAGTAAGTTACTCGTACGTACTGAAAAAGTGCATATTCGTGGGATATTTTGTTCTTGTAGACGTACGCTTAATATACGTATATTTTACGCCGTTTATGTAAATTTACGTAAATGCATACAAAGTACTTTGACTGTAAGTGCATTGTACGTACTGTGTTGTTTGGATAGTTGACTGGTATTTTGTACCCAGCTACTTTTACAGAGTTTATATTGGATAATATATATATAATGATTAAATATAATGTAATCATCTATCTTTACCGAATATATACTAATCCCATAAAAGGTTAACAAGAAAAGCCACTCATAATTATACCTACCTACTTAATAACCCTTCATGATGCCAACAATATGGGGCATTAAGGTACTAAAAAGTACGTACAAAGTCTAGACATACATCGCTAGGTACAGTGTACATATTTTGGCACGAAGTACAGACGTACAGTTCTGTTGACATTGTGCGAACACTGTACGTATTGTGCACGCACTGCAACAGGAATTGTACATAAGTTGTACGTATGCTACGGACATCGAGTACGTATGTAACTCACGGTGGTTATATACTTGTGCTGATTGGGAATTAAGTGCGATACCATGGGCCTAGACTAAAAATCGTTATGTGGCTTAGGGATTTGGACAACAGCTTAGATCTTGATTGAATCGATCTCGTTACCCCAGGCGCCCTCACTATGTATCCCAGATATTTTAATGCAGATTCTAATGACCCATCGCTTAAATCTTTGAACTTGAAGCTCTTAAAGTGGTAGTTACCACCTACGGCGGACCTAAGGCGGACCTACGATCTTGTAAATTGGCTGTTTTTTTTTTGACAAACCCTGCATATCTTCGAGGTGGCTATCTGGCAAGGTATTCCGAATATCTGGAGATATTCCGTTCGTTATATATACCTACACCGTCTGCATACCTACAATTTCAACAAAAAGTGCATGGGATTGAAACCAGACCTACAGATCGTTAGACGCAAAAGAAGCATGCCCATGCGATAAATCATAATTTTAAAAGGGTTGCTCAATGAGGTCTCTTATGGACTAGTTCATTTTCTAATAATTACCTGATATTGGTTGGAGATGGGATGAAGGTCTAGATACTCCATTCTGTTTTCCCAGTGGGTTATGCTCAACTTTACCAAATCTTTAATAAAGGTGATCGCACATGTATTCTCACAAATTGACTTACGGCGATAAATTTTT
Source organism: Taphrorychus bicolor (assembly GCA_951812265.1). Lineage (NCBI taxonomy): Eukaryota > Metazoa > Arthropoda > Insecta > Coleoptera > Curculionidae > Taphrorychus > Taphrorychus bicolor. The sequence continues at coordinate 28,246,483 of OX638297.1, forward strand.
ATGTATTGCATTGTTCTGGCTGGGTTTATTCAACTTCTTGCCCACGAAATACATAACGACGCTTGTTATAGTCAAGAAATTAAGAGTATAATAGCACTGTGCATATAGTTGCGCATAGAACATTAGCCCACTCAATTTAGAGCAGCTGTAACCAATTTTTTTAGTAAAACTTTTAAAATTATCTCCACTTTTGTCACCATGGACGTGAGGCGGGAAGTTTGAAACACCCTGTATATTAAACCGTTGCCTCTGCTATGTAAGGATTCTATTTCCAAATATTTCTCTACGGCTCTGCTCTACTCAGCTTCTCTGTTACGACGAAATTTTAGGACTATTTCCTAAAATTTCGTGTCTCTTGGATATATCTCGTTATCTCTTTTTAATTAGAGAATACTCTAACGTTGCTAGAGATTATATATTACGCTATAAGCGACTACGATCAAGAAGTTGGCTAGCCCAGGCCTTCCATTAATAACATGACATAATTCAAAAATCGTTATTGCTGACCTTAACTGTGTCTACGTATCTCATTCCATAGACGGAATCTATAATTATATGGTTAAATTGATTCACTCAATTGAGGTTGGTCACTCAATGTTAGGTCAGTTCACTCCTCAAACTGTCCAGTTTGGTACTATAAAGCATCATCATTTCGGAAAAATAGTTCAGGTGTTGAACGATCCAAGTTCTTTTTGCGTACATTTCTTAACTTTTATAATTGTCCGGTCTTTTCAAAAAAATCGTTATTATTCGAAAGACTAATGATTGTTAAATTTCATCAGCGTACGTCGTGGTACGATGATTATAACTAGTTCTCAGCCAAATCTAATCAACTGGTTAGAGAGATCAGCTAGAAAAAAAGCACATAGAAGAAAGCGCATTTTGAGATTATCTTCCCTATGGATTGGGAGCAGAAGAGCAAGACCAACAAGCTAGTACATTACATATGGAAATGCCCATCTTTTTCAGAATTTTGGCCACCCTATTTAGCAGTGGGTCACACATAACAGACGACGATGTTTGCCCGAAAGTGACGTTTCAATTCGCCAATTCTGCTCTGACAATAACATTACGTCATGAATCACTCAAATATGGCGGACTTCCGTACAAAAACCGGACAAATTTTAGGGAAATATTGGCATTTGTTTAGATCCTCTAGTCCTACCTCTATGGACACTCAAGGACACTCTCAAACCAAACATGTGGTACCGAATTGCAAGCCGACTCCTTGCAATCTTCAACGTCAAGGGGTCGGTCATACGCAATGGCAGTGCAAGTGAAGTAAAGAGAATCAACAAAATTATCATTTTGTAGCTCCATATAAGTTTTGATCAGGAAAGAGATTTTCAGACAAAAATGTTGGAAGTAGTACTTCTGGCGGTTAGATAAGGTAAAAATTTCGAGAATTACTTCTATTGTACTTTCTTAGGATCTGGGAGAAATGTAAAAAATTGTTACTGCTTCCTTATGGAAATTTGCTCCAAAATCAAGTCAAGTATGGATGTATCTAATTTGCTATAAAACAAACATATTTTGTGATAACATACAATAATCTCAAATCAATGTCATTTTCGATTTTGAGATGGTTTTATTAGAAAAATTGGCACCTCCACACTCGACTTGATTTCCCTCTCCATTTGCTTGGTCGATTTTGTCTGCACATTCTATCCGTGATTATAATTATGAAGAAAAATTGATTTGATGGCGCTTCTGCGAAAATAAACCTCCGTCTTAACCTTTTCGCATAGCATTGACTCTTGGACTAAAGTAAGAAGGGAGCAGTCGATACACATTTATAATCACAATCTTCATTCCGTTCGGACCCATTTCACCAAGAAACTGAACTTTCTTCAGCCAGGCGCTTTGTTTACGCCTGAAGATTAGCAAAAGAGCTTTCAAGTTCAATGTAAGCTCTTCAGGTTCGTAATTCAGTCAGCTGTTACCGATTCGGCGAACCATGATCAGAACAATCAATTTCGTAGTGGTGCTACTAACAGTTTTAAGTTTGGTGAAAAGTGAAGATGAAACTACGATAGATGGGGCGAAAAGTGCCGAAGTAAAGGTTGACGATGGTGGTGACAGTTTGAGGTTGGTTGATCAAGGTGATTTATGGACAAAAATTGGAGGAGCAAGGTAAGGGATTTTATTCCCACCTACTCAATATTTTTTGAATTTAAATTCATTGATGGGCGAAGAGAAAAACAAAAAACAAAATAAGCTACAGAAAAAAACTAAAGAAGTAAAAGTTCTCAATGAATAACTTATTACTTGCTCATTAATTAATTAAAAGCTAATTTTAAGTTTTAGCATAAACAAACATATAAACATGGTAACGGGAATTTAAGAAAAAATTTAATTTATGGAAATCTTTTGTGACTTTTATTCTTTTTTGTTTAACATTTTAGATCAGAAAACGGACATCGTAGCATCCACTCAAACACCGACTTTAACAGCAATACCCAAAAAGATGGCAACAAAATATCTTTGAAACAATTTTTGGAAAACTTTACGAAAGCTTATAACAGCAAGCACCCTACTTACTATGACCATCCAACTGAAAGCAACAGCGACAATGAAGGTCAAAGGTCAAAGGACAAAGCAAACAAATGGACATTGTTAGACGTTCAGAGACACAACCATCCTTATGATGATCGAAATGGGCAAGTAATATTTTCCTCAAAAATGAATTTGGTTAATTATTATTGTTATTTTCCAACTTAGATGGGTTAGTCTTGATCCAATTCCCTGGTCAATGTCGAAAATATCGAAATGGCAAAGCAAGTATAAACCCTCTAGTGAGAGACCTTGGGATGAATACGATGGGCCTTCTAGTAGCCATAGGCCTTATATGCCTTACGACGAGTTGGAATTTAACAGACCTGTATCCGTCACACCGCCCAGTCCCTACCTGTACCATAGGCCTACAGAGTCCTCCGATAGATACGACACATTTTATGATGGTGGAGATAGACTAAGGCCCACCCCAAATCCTAACAGCTATCCTCCACGGCCTACAGCTTATTTTGGACATAAAATCCATGTAGAAACTAAATTTCCTTCAGATTCTTCTTATGGCAGCAGCACTCAGAGGCCCTACTCCTATCATGATAGTGAGTTGTAGTTTTGGTTGTAGTTTTTTTAGCTGGTGCTGACCACATCTATTTCTTTTAAGAAAAAGACTGCAGGCATCCAAACCACCCATATGAGGACATAATCACCGATGGACGCCCTGCAAATTTTCCCCAATCCAATGCATACGACACTTTCAGACGCCGGGGTTCCGAAATTGAAATTCATTCCGAAAAACACCCTTTTAATGGAGAGGGAGAATGGGTGCTGCTGTCAACTACCAAAGGCTATAAACCTCCGAGGACAGGAGGAAGGTCGCTGGCAACTGGAGCCTCTGTGCCTAGTACAACAATTTTAAGAGCTTCAAGGTAACCACAGTTTTTAATATTTTTCAAAGATTTCCAAATGTTTATCGTTCCAGTATCGATAAAAAAACTGTGGAAAGTAACAACGTCAGTGTGTTGTCTGTCAGTGACCATATACTTTGTTCCTATCATTAACAGTCTTAATGAATATATGGTCAAATTTATTTTTGGCGATTTGATAACACATATAAGTTATTATTTCGCCCTCATCCTACGAATCCACTCTAGGCTCCAAAGATTATTTAAGTCATGCTTTTGATTTGTACAATTTCATTATTCGTTTTAGGGGCGTTCGCCTAACGGTCCTACCACCTCTCAAAGGTTCCAAAGTAAACATGACGACCTCCCACGGAGGTTTACTTCAAGTGGAATCTACGTTCGAGAGTGTGGAACAGGCAAAACAAAAGTTTGACAAGAAGCAGAACGTCTTGAAAATTAAGGATAAAAGAAAGAGGAGGAAGCCAAACAAGCACGAACCAAATGATAGCGAAGTTCAAGCGACTAGTCATAGTCTGAGCACTGTTCCTCAATATGGAGATCCTGGGGCTGTGATGGCTGCAGTTGGTAAGTGATGAGCTAGCGCATTACAATGATACAGTTATTCACTTATCGAATGTTTTAGGGGCGGGTATGATACCAGCTACGATGGCTATGATGGTGCCAATAGCAATGAGCGGCAACTAGTCTTAGGAATGACTTAGTTTAATTTATTTATTTATTTATATAAGTTGGTACAATGCAGGAGGCTGTAGATTTTTGCTTGTTTGGACAAACTATTTCTAATTAAATATAAATAAATAAACAAAATATAAATAAGCTACCGTTTTTTCTTTACCGTCAAAATGCATAATGATTGAATTAGAAGGATTTAAGAGAATTTGGGCTTGGTTATTACGAGATTGCTGCTATGCTGCTCTGCATTCGCACGCAAAAAATTGCGTGATATATACCTCTGGTACAAATCCTATAATTTTTGTATTGACGTATAAGATTCTTAAATAGTTGTAGTTTAAATTAGTTATTCTTTGGTCTGTCAAGCATAACCCAAAGCAAAATTTTGACACATTGTGCTTTTGTCACACTACTTGTGATAAACTTCGAATCTCTATCGCATCAGTGCTTTTTAGTAGTGAAATAACTAATGGCTTGATGGGGTTATCGGTCAAAAGATAACAAAATCACCTCTTCTTCCTAGATTAACGTTTCCCCTTTAGACTATATTTTAGTCATCTTCAAGACTCTAAAAGATTTTTTAATTTAAAGTGAAAAAAAAACACTTGACCAAAACAATTATGGACATATTTACATTTTTAGAATAATACAATTGAAAAAAAAATACGTTCAAATAAACATCTTACCAATGCGGCAGTCCTGCATTTTTTGAGTTTTTATATTTCTCTCAAATATTGTCTAATACAAATTACAATTTATTTTAATTCTTTGTCACTCTTTTTTAACAGACGCATCTAACAATTTTTTCACAAATCAATTTTTGAACCATTGAAATGTGCTTGTTTGTTCTAGTTAGTTGAATTAATAAAGTATCATTTATTAAACCCACGGCTTTTAAGTTATTAAAGTATAACAACTTTTGAATAAGATTGACTGAGGAATGATTGTCAATCCACGGTGTTATAGATAACCAATAATTATTGATCTTCAGTTTGATTAAAAAATGATGGTTTACTGCTACTTTACAAATGTGCAGAGCACTTAGTTTAAGTTATTTCTGCTGTTCTGTTGTCCTCTTCACTTTTTTACTTGTATTGAAAGCTGTTGCAAATTGGTAGAAGTTACGTATTTGTGATTCATTAGTTGCAGATTTGATTTATTTGTCTTTTAAAAACCATTTTGTCACGGTAATTTTTCTCACTACGCCTTTCTTTATATTTGTTATAAATTAATATTACGTTTTGCTATTCGTCCTTTATTGAAGTCTTACAGTACCATTGCTTATTGTTACATTTCTATTATATGCCTTGTCGAGACTTCACTTACTTCTCCGGTTTCATTCACTGGTTCTTGAGAGGACTTATTGGTTGCCAAGCTAGTACCCGCTGAAATGTACCTATGGCTTTACTAGTAGATTTTGTGATTAGAATTTACCTCCTTTGCCTTGTTTTGGATCCACTTTTGTCACGTTTCTGTCAACTTTCATTTTGTATTTTGTAGCTAGATTCACATTTTCTTTGAGCAGAGAATGCCTCCAAGCTTCCCAATTTATCCCAAACTCCCTCCGTTTTGCACCTGTTTGTTGTGTTTACATCATGGACAAACTTAACTACTAGATTGAATACTTCGAGCCATTTCACATTGACAAACTGTAGACAGGATGTTACGTCAATCATTTGACAATATTGACGGAGCATGTCAATATTATTATGGGGACGCAGTGACTTTGTACTACTAGACCCAAGTATGGCTATACTTCGCCTAAATACACGCTGTTTCCAAGACTTCCAACATTCTTTTTTTCTGGTCATCTCTTTCTACACTACGGTATCTGCGTTAATCTTATCTCTCTTGTGGCACCCTTTATTGTCAAAACAACGATCCAAGCACCGACGTATGCATGACGTTTCCTAATCATCTGACTTTTCTTCATTATAAGTTGAGTTCGATAATTACATCCCGAGCGCTCGGGATATCAGACTATCTCACTCTAGTTTGTTAAGATTTTTGGAAAATGGTCTGTGTCCGGAGCGCTGGAATGTAATTACCGAAATCTAATAAATAGCATTTTCGGGAGACCGCTCTGAGAGTATTGATATCCTTACATTCTTATTAAGAAACCAAAGGATGGGAATAGTCAATTTTTAATTTCGTATGTCACCGTTGGTGTTACTAATTGTGACGGTTCCAAGACAGTGACAAAATATTTGGAGTTTTGTTACGACGAAAGAGACAGTTATATAAATACGTCGATGCTATATTTACAGCAAGTGGTGTCGCCATACTTGGGTCTAGTACCTAGTACAAACTCACTGTGGGGACGTCACCGAGGTTACTCTCAAATACAATCCTCTCAACTAGCATCACCGGCATCTATTGATTCATTTCAGAAATTTTGAGCGGTTGATTTGAATATACTTTTCTTACCAGCGTTCATTAGGGCACAGACGCATTTATTAAAAACTTGAACAATAAGTTTTATGTTTTAAGTGCTTTCCCTCATTTGATTGGCAAGAGCTAAATTTTGGCCAATCAGATGAAGGAAAACACTTAAAACACAAACTTATTATTTAAGTTTTTATTTATTGTATCTGATCTCTAAGAAAAAGTCATCAGCTTGGAAGGAAATTTTGATAAAGAAAAGATGAAGTAATAAAAGTTGATAAAACTCTTGTTTCCCCTATCTCTTTTCTTGACATTTCCTATCCAGTTTGATGGCCGTTTTCCCTTGAAACCCCTACAATGTAGTATTGTACACCAATAAAGATTATACAGTAATTTATTTTACGCCTATATTAGTGCGATACCTTTGTTCGTCTTGTCTGGAGTTTTAAACCAAATTGACATTGACATTGATTGATTTTTGACAAATTATCAAACATGCTCTGCCATCTGGTGTATGACATTGCCATCTATTAAGACTTTAAAAAACGTTAAAAAACAGGCTTCAGTCACGCCATTTTTGATTTTACTGTATTATGGGTTTCCTGCGGCACGTGACTACATTGGTTGAAAACAAAAAATATATTGTTTTTGTGTGCTTCTGCATCAACATAACTAAATTTGAAGTTGGGATCCCCCAAAGAGGCCTTGGTAGGATTTAAAATTAATGCAAAAAGACCAATTTTATTGCAAACATATAATTAATTATTAAAGGGAGGTTATATTTACTAAAATTCTAGCAAAATGACGTCATGTACACGAATCCATTGGATACTGTATGGTTTACGTCGATTCAGATTGTGAGGTTAGGGCAGGCTACAATGTTGCTTCGTTTAATATTTTGAAATATTGTCATTTTCCAAGTTTGATATTTTCTCCGTCCTTATTCTTTACTTACTTGATGGCATATTCGTTCGCCTTTAAGTAATTTTGCTACTCCTCGCAATCGGGTTTCTAGTACCTAATCCGTTGTTGTTTATTGTCACGCGCCAAATTGTCACTTCTCGCCCTTTCGATTGGTGGTGTCGTATTCTTGTGGCAGTAGGTTTAATCACAGATTACTACTCCTATGTTTAACGAATTAATTAGGTATTTAATTGATCGGCTTTTGGCATTGTTCCTATTTGAGAAAACCTGGGTCTTCTTCTTGATCTCAGCTTCTCCTTTGGAGGTTGCTGATCATCATGGCTATTATAACTTTAGAGGCAGCTGTCCGAAATAATTCGACAGATGAGAGGCCAAGCCAGTGTCGCAGGTTACGTAGCCAGGAAATTCTACGTCGACCGACGCTTCTGCGACACACAATCTTCCCCTGCATGATGAGCTGCAGAATTTCATATTTTGAATTACTCATAACATGTCCAAGAAACTCTAGTTTTCTTCTCTTAATTGTGAAATGAATTTCCGTTTCCTTATCCATTCTTTCCAGGACTTGTTCGTTCGTAATTCGGTCCATCCAGGAGATCTTTAACATTCGGCGGTACACCCACCACTCAAACGATTCCAGTCTCTTCGATATTTCCTTGTTCAGTGTCCATCCTTCAAAACCATATAGTAACAGTGCAAAGACGTAACACCGCACCATTCTCACTCTCAAAGTCAAAGTCTGAGTAGCATTCAAATTTCAATTAAATCGTTTCTGTTGTGTAAAATATTTACTTTGTGATAATTATAAATTTTCGATATTATCGAGATCGAGCGTGCGTAGTTTTGAAGTCGTTACATCGATTGGCCGTGTCTTCTCTCCTCCTATTATTTTACTTCTGCTTCCTTACAGTAGTGGCAAAAGTCTTTCCCGTGTTTTTTTTTTCTTTGCCGCCGAACGTCCGACCGTCGAATTGCAGGAATGCAGGCATCGTAGTTCAATTAATACTTTGGTACATCCTTCACTTGAAGGCCTTTAGAAGCTTTTTCTATTAAAGAATCTTCGCGTGATTCCTTTGCTTTAATATGTTTTTTTTTTACCTTATCTAAAGCGCGAAGATTAACTGCATCTGTGGGATATAACTTGGCCTTGCATTTCGCACATTTGGCTACTATAGAGCCCTTTCACCTCGGTTGGCGAGGTGAGGCCGCAGGGGGGGGGGGGGGGGCAAGGAGATCCAAGCAGCTAGTAACCACGTGTTGGGTGAAGAAAAACCCTGAAAAAGGCTTTTTTTACGGGACTCAACTTTCTTGTTTTGGGCACAGTCACCCAATACAACAAGTTCATAACTACTGGTTATTGGTACGCCATTGTCATCGGTGATACTCGACCATTCTCTTGAAGTCCCAAACCTATTCACCAGTACTCGTAAGCTTAGGTTAAACTATAACACTGTCTATTGACCAAAATACTTATAACGAGCGAAACATCTTCAAGTTGTAATTTTGACCTTCATATCTTTGTGTGAGTTCCAAAATTCAGCTTTGGAGGTTTCTGATTTTCTTGCCAAAATCAGTGGTGTTTAAACCCACCCCTACTCTCCGAGCTTAGAGCAGGGGCAGTTAGTAATTGGCCAGGCAACTTGACAACCCTCACTTAGTTGACACTTAGAAACTCACGTTGTATTTTTTTTTGTTCTTCAGTTTTCTTCTCTTTTCCTTATCACAATATATCAATTTTTGTCTCTTTTCCTAACAAAAAAAGTACGTGGCAATTTTGTTGTAGTACGTAATGGGCCTTTGGCCTGGTGAATTGACAGCTGATATTATGCCTCCAAATTTCTAACTGAAATCTTAATTATTACTATTTGTCCCAAATTCAGGAGTCAAATACCATATACATCATGATATTATGGTGAATGTAAATGTTTCAGAGAGGAAAATAATTAAACAAGCTGATTAACAAATCTAGCAGTTAATGATTAAAAAACACAAAGTTTCAATTAAAGCGTACAAACAGTTGCTAGTTCATCTAGACCCACATGCTCTAAATGTCTATTTTGTCGTGCTTTTCCGCACAGGATCTAAAGTATTTGTAAGTAGGGGAACGACGGGCAAAGCAAAATAGGCGGGCAAAGTGAAAAATCTTTGAATAAAGTTTGTATTTGTATTTTTCCGCACGTTAATCTTATTACCATTACCAGTAGCTTTCCATAGTTGGTACTTATGGATAAAATATGGACGCGATCTGTGATCTTTAGGAAGGCTAAGATTCAAATTTGTATTTTTACCATAAAAATAGTAAGTAAAGTAGAAATAATAGCTGTTGAGTGTTACGTCATAACTTTTGCATCTCACTTTAACCACGTGAAATGTACAAGACAAAAAAAATGTCGCAAAAACTTATGTCGTTTTAAACATGGCCACCAGCTTTTGGTAATGTCACTGTCAGGTTGGTGACAAGCGCCCTACATGAGTTTCAAGCATATAAATAATAAATGACATATAATTATAACGTAACATTAAAAAGCTCAGCCCGAAAAAGTCCGGCTCAGTGGCAACAAGAGCGCATGCGCGGCTGGCAAGCTCCGACCCCTTAATTTTGAAAAATCGATGATGCCAAGCTTTATGTTTATTATGTTTTCGCCGAAATACAAAATATCTAATAATGTATTATATGAATATAAAAAATACTAAGAATTATTTTTACTTTCTAAAATGTTTGAGCTGTTAGTTAACTTGGCAAATTAGCATGGTGTGGTTGTAAGAAAAACTAAAAACTCATAATTTATTTAAAATAATTTCTGTTCTATTCCTGAATATAATTTACACATGACAATGCCGTAATGCTGTCAACGTCATTTGCTGTTAACCTAACTTTTGAGGTTTTTTTTTGGCGGGTACGCGCGTAACATTTACACATTAGTCAGTGATAATGATAATAAAACCATAATAATAATTATAATAATTTAATTAATTTT